>CM056814.1:15819500-17192500 GCA_029852735.1 Persea americana
AATGTCTCCTGATTGTCACTGTTGGGGTCATGCATTGGAGTACGTCACCTATCCAACCTAGATGGAAAGTGGCCAAGCCCGGACCGGATGAATGAGGTTAGCCCATACTCGACCTAAATTGAGGTACGCAGGCACGTACCGTATCAATTCTTCATGTTGGGCTCATCTTCTACTTGGTTTCAGAGAGCCCATTCCCCCTACCTATTCCATAATGAAAATCACTATTCACGCGTAGGGAATCGAACCCAAAAGTCGAGATGATATTGATTTTTCTACGGTAGGATTTAATCGAGCGTGGACCCGTTCACTTCTCACCCAGTAACTATTTCCTACTTGGTAAACTTACCTCACCATTGAAGCCAAGTAGAGGGTTAATCCAAGAGACAATAAAAAGAAACGGATCACATCAAACGATACTAAATTTCAAAAGCCATCTACATGCGGCGGGATGGGCCGGGCCGAGGAATTTCCAAGCCCTGCCCGGCTTCTAAATTAGAAGCCTGACCCCGGCTCGATCCCAGGTCTGGCCAGAAGTTGCTCGCCAAAGACAGGCCCGCCCGTAAATCATGAAGCCCTAGCATACCCTGAGTTTTACTTACATTATAACAAAAAAGAGAAGAAAAGAAAAACAAATTCTTATAACCTCCTAGGCCGTAGCTCAACCAGCCTTGTGATATCACCCAATATGAGAGGTCATCGGTTTGAGTCCCCCCATTGCTACTCCCTCTCTTACAATTATATATGTATATTTGGGGCCGGGCAAGGATTTCGAGTCTCAACCACCGAGTCTAAATAAAAAAATTCTAAGCACGGCCCATCTATTATTGCCTAAACACCATTGTCGAACCAACGTGGGCCGGCCCTGTCCACGATCACCCATAGAAAAGAAAAGAAAAGAAAAGAAAAAAAAAAAACGCTTCTTGAAATAAAATTTCAAAGAGCTACGCTCTGGCCTTTTGATTTTTTCAAACCCATACTTCTGTTGTCTCTCTGCATTTAACCATTCGCTTTACTTCGCCGGTAAAGTAAATTGACCAATCAAGAGATTTGCTTTGTGATTTGATAGCATTGCGTTTAAACGTTAATCACATATGCCCATCCCTCATTGTGTGGACCAAAGCCCGGACCCGTGACCCAACTCAGACGTAAGAGAAAGGAAAAAGAATCCGTTTGGAGGTTTTCCTCCGCTTAGAGTGGAGGGGGTATTGCAAAGTGACAGATTACCGCTGTAAGGAACGGCGGTAATCCTGCAAATGCCAGATTTCCTCCGCTCACAGTGGAGGAAATCTGGAAAACGCCACTTTACCGCCGTAACAAGCAGCGGTAAACCCGAGCGAGTGCCCAAATCCAAATCCACTCCTTGCAGGCCTTTCCATTTCCTTTAACTTTAAACTAGAAACACTCTTAAATTTAGTATTTTCTAAAATTTTCATTATTAGGTAAAGAAATTAGTAAGAGAATTTATTATTTTGGAAAATGGCTTGGGTCGTCCCAGAAGTTCGTGGTTTCGAAAAATGGCAATACAGAAGTAAATAAAGAAATCTTTTCTTAATTGGGAAAAGTACTGTGCGACAACATGAACCGGAAAGATAAAAGTGAAAGAATATATATATATATATATATATTTAACAACGGATGGTGTCTACATTGCTTTGGACCCCACCCTACTTACCCAAAGGACTCGAATCCAAAAAATTCCAAGTATAGACCATTTTGGACTCCATAAACGCCGACTTTTGGGTGAGAGATTAAATAACAGGTTGCCCCGACGGACCCTTTTTTTTTTTTTTTTTTTCTTTCTCTTCCACACACCTGGCTTATAAGTCATACGATCCCCCACTGAGAATATCTATGGGGCACACTCAGAATACTTAAGATCTTATATCATATTTGGGTGTGGACCTAACATCACTGCCGTAGGATACGAACTATATATATTATGAAAAAGAAATCCTCACTAGAAAGAAGGAAAACATTTTATTTGATTGTCTTTCTATTTTGGAAGGTAAGTAAGTAAATCCAAATGTCTCCTGATTGTCACTGTTGGGGTCATGCATTGGAGTACGTCACCTATCCAACCTAGATGGAAAGTGGCCAAGCCCGGACCGGATGAATGAGGTTAGCCCATACTCGACCTAAATTGAGGTACGCAGGCACGTACCGTATCAATTCTTCATGTTGGGCTCATCTTCTACTTGGTTTCAGAGAGCCCATTCCCCCTACCTATTCCATAATGAAAATCACTATTCACGCGTAGGGAATCGAACCCAAAAGTCGAGATGATATTGATTTTTCTACGGTAGGATTTAATCGAGCGTGGACCCGTTCACTTCTCACCCAGTAACTATTTCCTACTTGGTAAACTTACCTCACCATTGAAGCCAAGTAGAGGGTTAATCCAAGAGACAATAAAAAGAAACGGATCACATCAAACGATACTAAATTTCAAAAGCCATCTACATGCGGCGGGATGGGCCGGGCCGAGGAATTTCCAAGCCCTGCCCGGCTTCTAAATTAGAAGCCTGACCCCGGCTCGATCCCAGGTCTGGCCAGAAGTTGCTCGCCAAAGACAGGCCCGCCCGTAAATCATGAAGCCCTAGCATACCCTGAGTTTTACTTACATTATAACAAAAAAGAGAAGAAAAGAAAAACAAATTCTTATAACCTCCTAGGCCGTAGCTCAACCAGCCTTGTGATATCACCCAATATGAGAGGTCATCGGTTTGAGTCCCCCCATTGCTACTCCCTCTCTTACAATTATATATGTATATTTGGGGCCGGGCAAGGATTTCGAGTCTCAACCACCGAGTCTAAATAAAAAAATTCTAAGCACGGCCCATCTATTATTGCCTAAACACCATTGTCGAACCAACGTGGGCCGGCCCTGTCCACGATCACCCATAGAAAAGAAAAGAAAAGAAAAGAAAAAAAAAAACGCTTCTTGAAATAAAATTTCAAAGAGCTACGCTCTGGCCTTTTGATTTTTTCAAACCCATACTTCTGTTGTCTCTCTGCATTTAACCATTCGCTTTACTTCGCCGGTAAAGTAAATTGACCAATCAAGAGATTTGCTTTGTGATTTGATAGCATTGCGTTTAAACGTTAATCACATATGCCCATCCCTCATTGTGTGGACCAAAGCCCGGACCCGTGACCCAACTCAGACGTAAGAGAAAGGAAAAAGAATCCGTTTGGAGGTTTTCCTCCGCTTAGAGTGGAGGGGGTATTGCAAAGTGACAGATTACCGCTGTAAGGAACGGCGGTAATCCTGCAAATGCCAGATTTCCTCCGCTCACAGTGGAGGAAATCTGGAAAACGCCACTTTACCGCCGTAACAAGCAGCGGTAAACCCGAGCGAGTGCCCAAATCCAAATCCACTCCTTGCAGGCCTTTCCATTTCCTTTAACTTTAAACTAGAAACACTCTTAAATTTAGTATTTTCTAAAATTTTCATTATTAGGTAAAGAAATTAGTAAGAGAATTTATTATTTTGGAAAATGGCTTGGGTCGTCCCAGAAGTTCGTGGTTTCGAAAAATGGCAATACAGAAGTAAATAAAGAAATCTTTTCTTAATTGGGAAAAGTACTGTGCGACAACATGAACCGGAAAGATAAAAGTGAAAGAATATATATATATATATATATATTTAACAACGGATGGTGTCTACATTGCTTTGGACCCCACCCTACTTACCCAAAGGACTCGAATCCAAAAAATTCCAAGTATAGACCATTTTGGACTCCATAAACGCCGACTTTTGGGTGAGAGATTAAATAACAGGTTGCCCCGACGGACCCTTTTTTTTTTTTTTTTTTCTTTCTCTTCCACACACCTGGCTTATAAGTCATACGATCCCCCACTGAGAATATCTATGGGGCACACTCAGAATACTTAAGATCTTATATCATATTTGGGTGTGGACCTAACATCACTGCCGTAGGATACGAACTATATATATTATGAAAAAGAAATCCTCACTAGAAAGAAGGAAAACATTTTATTTGATTGTCTTTCTATTTTGGAAGGTAAGTAAGTAAATCCAAATGTCTCCTGATTGTCACTGTTGGGGTCATGCATTGGAGTACGTCACCTATCCAACCTAGATGGAAAGTGGCCAAGCCCGGACCGGATGAATGAGGTTAGCCCATACTCGACCTAAATTGAGGTACGCAGGCACGTACCGTATCAATTCTTCATGTTGGGCTCATCTTCTACTTGGTTTCAGAGAGCCCATTCCCCCTACCTATTCCATAATGAAAATCACTATTCACGCGTAGGGAATCGAACCCAAAAGTCGAGATGATATTGATTTTTCTACGGTAGGATTTAATCGAGCGTGGACCCGTTCACTTCTCACCCAGTAACTATTTCCTACTTGGTAAACTTACCTCACCATTGAAGCCAAGTAGAGGGTTAATCCAAGAGACAATAAAAAGAAACGGATCACATCAAACGATACTAAATTTCAAAAGCCATCTACATGCGGCGGGATGGGCCGGGCCGAGGAATTTCCAAGCCCTGCCCGGCTTCTAAATTAGAAGCCTGACCCCGGCTCGATCCCAGGTCTGGCCAGAAGTTGCTCGCCAAAGACAGGCCCGCCCGTAAATCATGAAGCCCTAGCATACCCTGAGTTTTACTTACATTATAACAAAAAAGAGAAGAAAAGAAAAACAAATTCTTATAACCTCCTAGGCCGTAGCTCAACCAGCCTTGTGATATCACCCAATATGAGAGGTCATCGGTTTGAGTCCCCCCATTGCTACTCCCTCTCTTACAATTATATATGTATATTTGGGGCCGGGCAAGGATTTCGAGTCTCAACCACCGAGTCTAAATAAAAAAATTCTAAGCACGGCCCATCTATTATTGCCTAAACACCATTGTCGAACCAACGTGGGCCGGCCCTGTCCACGATCACCCATAGAAAAGAAAAGAAAAGAAAAGAAAAAAAAAAAACGCTTCTTGAAATAAAATTTCAAAGAGCTACGCTCTGGCCTTTTGATTTTTTCAAACCCATACTTCTGTTGTCTCTCTGCATTTAACCATTCGCTTTACTTCGCCGGTAAAGTAAATTGACCAATCAAGAGATTTGCTTTGTGATTTGATAGCATTGCGTTTAAACGTTAATCACATATGCCCATCCCTCATTGTGTGGACCAAAGCCCGGACCCGTGACCCAACTCAGACGTAAGAGAAAGGAAAAAGAATCCGTTTGGAGGTTTTCCTCCGCTTAGAGTGGAGGGGGTATTGCAAAGTGACAGATTACCGCTGTAAGGAACGGCGGTAATCCTGCAAATGCCAGATTTCCTCCGCTCACAGTGGAGGAAATCTGGAAAACGCCACTTTACCGCCGTAACAAGCAGCGGTAAACCCGAGCGAGTGCCCAAATCCAAATCCACTCCTTGCAGGCCTTTCCATTTCCTTTAACTTTAAACTAGAAACACTCTTAAATTTAGTATTTTCTAAAATTTTCATTATTAGGTAAAGAAATTAGTAAGAGAATTTATTATTTTGGAAAATGGCTTGGGTCGTCCCAGAAGTTCGTGGTTTCGAAAAATGGCAATACAGAAGTAAATAAAGAAATCTTTTCTTAATTGGGAAAAGTACTGTGCGACAACATGAACCGGAAAGATAAAAGTGAAAGAATATATATATATATATATATTTAACAACGGATGGTGTCTACATTGCTTTGGACCCCACCCTACTTACCCAAAGGACTCGAATCCAAAAAATTCCAAGTATAGACCATTTTGGACTCCATAAACGCCGACTTTTGGGTGAGAGATTAAATAACAGGTTGCCCCGACGGACCCTTTTTTTTTTTTTTTTTTTCTTTCTCTTCCACACACCTGGCTTATAAGTCATACAATCCCCCACTGAGAATATCTATGGGGCACACTCAGAATACTTAAGATCTTATATCATATTTGGGTGTGGACCTAACATCACTGCCGTAGGATACGAACTATATATATTATGAAAAAGAAATCCTCACTAGAAAGAAGGAAAACATTTTATTTGATTGTCTTTCTATTTTGGAAGGTAAGTAAGTAAATCCAAATGTCTCCTGATTGTCACTGTTGGGGTCATGCATTGGAGTACGTCACCTATCCAACCTAGATGGAAAGTGGCCAAGCCCGGACCGGATGAATGAGGTTAGCCCATACTCGACCTAAATTGAGGTACGCAGGCACGTACCGTATCAATTCTTCATGTTGGGCTCATCTTCTACTTGGTTTCAGAGAGCCCATTCCCCCTACCTATTCCATAATGAAAATCACTATTCACGCGTAGGGAATCGAACCCAAAAGTCGAGATGATATTGATTTTTCTACGGTAGGATTTAATCGAGCGTGGACCCGTTCACTTCTCACCCAGTAACTATTTCCTACTTGGTAAACTTACCTCACCATTGAAGCCAAGTAGAGGGTTAATCCAAGAGACAATAAAAAGAAACGGATCACATCAAACGATACTAAATTTCAAAAGCCATCTACATGCGGCGGGATGGGCCGGGCCGAGGAATTTCCAAGCCCTGCCCGGCTTCTAAATTAGAAGCCTGACCCCGGCTCGATCCCAGGTCTGGCCAGAAGTTGCTCGCCAAAGACAGGCCCGCCCGTAAATCATGAAGCCCTAGCATACCCTGAGTTTTACTTACATTATAACAAAAAAGAGAAGAAAAGAAAAACAAATTCTTATAACCTCCTAGGCCGTAGCTCAACCAGCCTTGTGATATCACCCAATATGAGAGGTCATCGGTTTGAGTCCCCCCATTGCTACTCCCTCTCTTACAATTATATATGTATATTTGGGGCCGGGCAAGGATTTCGAGTCTCAACCACCGAGTCTAAATAAAAAAATTCTAAGCACGGCCCATCTATTATTGCCTAAACACCATTGTCGAACCAACGTGGGCCGGCCCTGTCCACGATCACCCATAGAAAAGAAAAGAAAAGAAAAGAAAAAAAAAAAACGCTTCTTGAAATAAAATTTCAAAGAGCTACGCTCTGGCCTTTTGATTTTTTCAAACCCATACTTCTGTTGTCTCTCTGCATTTAACCATTCGCTTTACTTCGCCGGTAAAGTAAATTGACCAATCAAGAGATTTGCTTTGTGATTTGATAGCATTGCGTTTAAACGTTAATCACATATGCCCATCCCTCATTGTGTGGACCAAAGCCCGGACCCGTGACCCAACTCAGACGTAAGAGAAAGGAAAAAGAATCCGTTTGGAGGTTTTCCTCCGCTTAGAGTGGAGGGGGTATTGCAAAGTGACAGATTACCGCTGTAAGGAACGGCGGTAATCCTGCAAATGCCAGATTTCCTTCGCTCACAGTGGAGGAAATCTGGAAAACGCCACTTTACCGCCGTAACAAGCAGCGGTAAACCCGAGCGAGTGCCCAAATCCAAATCCACTCCTTGCAGGCCTTTCCATTTCCTTTAACTTTAAACTAGAAACACTCTTAAATTTAGTATTTTCTAAAATTTTCATTATTAGGTAAAGAAATTAGTAAGAGAATTTATTATTTTGGAAAATGGCTTGGGTCGTCCCAGAAGTTCGTGGTTTCGAAAAATGGCAATACAGAAGTAAATAAAGAAATCTTTTCTTAATTGGGAAAAGTACTGTGCGACAACATGAACCGGAAAGATAAAAGTGAAAGAATATATATATATATATATATTTAACAACGGATGGTGTCTACATTGCTTTGGACCCCACCCTACTTACCCAAAGGACTCGAATCCAAAAAATTCCAAGTATAGACCATTTTGGACTCCATAAACGCCGACTTTTGGGTGAGAGATTAAATAACAGGTTGCCCCGACGGACCCTTTTTTTTTTTTTTTTTTTCTTTCTCTTCCACACACCTGGCTTATAAGTCATACGATCCCCCACTGAGAATATCTATGGGGCACACTCAGAATACTTAAGATCTTATATCATATTTGGGTGTGGACCTAACATCACTGCCGTAGGATACGAACTATATATATTATGAAAAAGAAATCCTCACTAGAAAGAAGGAAAACATTTTATTTGATTGTCTTTCTATTTTGGAAGGTAAGTAAGTAAATCCAAATGTCTCCTGATTGTCACTGTTGGGGTCATGCATTGGAGTACGTCACCTATCCAACCTAGATGGAAAGTGGCCAAGCCCGGACCGGATGAATGAGGTTAGCCCATACTCGACCTAAATTGAGGTACGCAGGCACGTACCGTATCAATTCTTCATGTTGGGCTCATCTTCTACTTGGTTTCAGAGAGCCCATTCCCCCTACCTATTCCATAATGAAAATCACTATTCACGCGTAGGGAATCGAACCCAAAAGTCGAGATGATATTGATTTTTCTACGGTAGGATTTAATCGAGCGTGGACCCGTTCACTTCTCACCCAGTAACTATTTCCTACTTGGTAAACTTACCTCACCATTGAAGCCAAGTAGAGGGTTAATCCAAGAGACAATAAAAAGAAACGGATCACATCAAACGATACTAAATTTCAAAAGCCATCTACATGCGGCGGGATGGGCCGGGCCGAGGAATTTCCAAGCCCTGCCCGGCTTCTAAATTAGAAGCCTGACCCCGGCTCGATCCCAGGTCTGGCCAGAAGTTGCTCGCCAAAGACAGGCCCGCCCGTAAATCATGAAGCCCTAGCATACCCTGAGTTTTACTTACATTATAACAAAAAAGAGAAGAAAAGAAAAACAAATTCTTATAACCTCCTAGGCCGTAGCTCAACCAGCCTTGTGATATCACCCAATATGAGAGGTCATCGGTTTGAGTCCCCCCATTGCTACTCCCTCTCTTACAATTATATATGTATATTTGGGGCCGGGCAAGGATTTCGAGTCTCAACCACCGAGTCTAAATAAAAAAATTCTAAGCACGGCCCATCTATTATTGCCTAAACACCATTGTCGAACCAACGTGGGCCGGCCCTGTCCACGATCACCCATAGAAAAGAAAAGAAAAGAAAAGAAAAAAAAAAAACGCTTCTTGAAATAAAATTTCAAAGAGCTACGCTCTGGCCTTTTGATTTTTTCAAACCCATACTTCTGTTGTCTCTCTGCATTTAACCATTCGCTTTACTTCGCCGGTAAAGTAAATTGACCAATCAAGAGATTTGCTTTGTGATTTGATAGCATTGCGTTTAAACGTTAATCACATATGCCCATCCCTCATTGTGTGGACCAAAGCCCGGACCCGTGACCCAACTCAGACGTAAGAGAAAGGAAAAAGAATCCGTTTGGAGGTTTTCCTCCGCTTAGAGTGGAGGGGGTATTGCAAAGTGACAGATTACCGCTGTAAGGAACGGCGGTAATCCTGCAAATGCCAGATTTCCTCCGCTCACAGTGGAGGAAATCTGGAAAACGCCACTTTACCGCCGTAACAAGCAGCGGTAAACCCGAGCGAGTGCCCAAATCCAAATCCACTCCTTGCAGGCCTTTCCATTTCCTTTAACTTTAAACTAGAAACACTCTTAAATTTAGTATTTTCTAAAATTTTCATTATTAGGTAAAGAAATTAGTAAGAGAATTTATTATTTTGGAAAATGGCTTGGGTCGTCCCAGAAGTTCGTGGTTTCGAAAAATGGCAATACAGAAGTAAATAAAGAAATCTTTTCTTAATTGGGAAAAGTACTGTGCGACAACATGAACCGGAAAGATAAAAGTGAAAGAATATATATATATATATATATTTAACAACGGATGGTGTCTACATTGCTTTGGACCCCACCCTACTTACCCAAAGGACTCGAATCCAAAAAATTCCAAGTATAGACCATTTTGGACTCCATAAACGCCGACTTTTGGGTGAGAGATTAAATAACAGGTTGCCCCGACGGACCCTTTTTTTTTTTTTTTTTTTCTTTCTCTTCCACACACCTGGCTTATAAGTCATACGATCCCCCACTGAGAATATCTATGGGGCACACTCAGAATACTTAAGATCTTATATCATATTTGGGTGTGGACCTAACATCACTGCCGTAGGATACGAACTATATATATTATGAAAAAGAAATCCTCACTAGAAAGAAGGAAAACATTTTATTTGATTGTCTTTCTATTTTGGAAGGTAAGTAAGTAAATCCAAATGTCTCCTGATTGTCACTGTTGGGGTCATGCATTGGAGTACGTCACCTATCCAACCTAGATGGAAAGTGGCCAAGCCCGGACCGGATGAATGAGGTTAGCCCATACTCGACCTAAATTGAGGTACGCAGGCACGTACCGTATCAATTCTTCATGTTGGGCTCATCTTCTACTTGGTTTCAGAGAGCCCATTCCCCCTACCTATTCCATAATGAAAATCACTATTCACGCGTAGGGAATCGAACCCAAAAGTCGAGATGATATTGATTTTTCTACGGTAGGATTTAATCGAGCGTGGACCCGTTCACTTCTCACCCAGTAACTATTTCCTACTTGGTAAACTTACCTCACCATTGAAGCCAAGTAGAGGGTTAATCCAAGAGACAATAAAAAGAAACGGATCACATCAAACGATACTAAATTTCAAAAGCCATCTACATGCGGCGGGATGGGCCGGGCCGAGGAATTTCCAAGCCCTGCCCGGCTTCTAAATTAGAAGCCTGACCCCGGCTCGATCCCAGGTCTGGCCAGAAGTTGCTCGCCAAAGACAGGCCCGCCCGTAAATCATGAAGCCCTAGCATACCCTGAGTTTTACTTACATTATAACAAAAAAGAGAAGAAAAGAAAAACAAATTCTTATAACCTCCTAGGCCGTAGCTCAACCAGCCTTGTGATATCACCCAATATGAGAGGTCATCGGTTTGAGTCCCCCCATTGCTACTCCCTCTCTTACAATTATATATGTATATTTGGGGCCGGGCAAGGATTTCGAGTCTCAACCACCGAGTCTAAATAAAAAAATTCTAAGCACGGCCCATCTATTATTGCCTAAACACCATTGTCGAACCAACGTGGGCCGGCCCTGTCCACGATCACCCATAGAAAAGAAAAGAAAAGAAAAGAAAAAAAAAAAACGCTTCTTGAAATAAAATTTCAAAGAGCTACGCTCTGGCCTTTTGATTTTTTCAAACCCATACTTCTGTTGTCTCTCTGCATTTAACCATTCGCTTTACTTCGCCGGTAAAGTAAATTGACCAATCAAGAGATTTGCTTTGTGATTTGATAGCATTGCGTTTAAACGTTAATCACATATGCCCATCCCTCATTGTGTGGACCAAAGCCCGGACCCGTGACCCAACTCAGACGTAAGAGAAAGGAAAAAGAATCCGTTTGGAGGTTTTCCTCCGCTTAGAGTGGAGGGGGTATTGCAAAGTGACAGATTACCGCTGTAAGGAACGGCGGTAATCCTGCAAATGCCAGATTTCCTCCGCTCACAGTGGAGGAAATCTGGAAAACGCCACTTTACCGCCGTAACAAGCAGCGGTAAACCCGAGCGAGTGCCCAAATCCAAATCCACTCCTTGCAGGCCTTTCCATTTCCTTTAACTTTAAACTAGAAACACTCTTAAATTTAGTATTTTCTAAAATTTTCATTATTAGGTAAAGAAATTAGTAAGAGAATTTATTATTTTGGAAAATGGCTTGGGTCGTCCCAGAAGTTCGTGGTTTCGAAAAATGGCAATACAGAAGTAAATAAAGAAATCTTTTCTTAATTGGGAAAAGTACTGTGCGACAACATGAACCGGAAAGATAAAAGTGAAAGAATATATATATATATATATTTAACAACGGATGGTGTCTACATTGCTTTGGACCCCACCCTACTTACCCAAAGGACTCGAATCCAAAAAATTCCAAGTATAGACCATTTTGGACTCCATAAACGCCGACTTTTGGGTGAGAGATTAAATAACAGGTTGCCCCGACGGACCCTTTTTTTTTTTTTTTTTTTCTTTCTCTTCCACACACCTGGCTTATAAGTCATACGATCCCCCACTGAGAATATCTATGGGGCACACTCAGAATACTTAAGATCTTATATCATATTTGGGTGTGGACCTAACATCACTGCCGTAGGATACGAACTATATATATTATGAAAAAGAAATCCTCACTAGAAAGAAGGAAAACATTTTATTTGATTGTCTTTCTATTTTGGAAGGTAAGTAAGTAAATCCAAATGTCTCCTGATTGTCACTGTTGGGGTCATGCATTGGAGTACGTCACCTATCCAACCTAGATGGAAAGTGGCCAAGCCCGGACCGGATGAATGAGGTTAGCCCATACTCGACCTAAATTGAGGTACGCAGGCACGTACCGTATCAATTCTTCATGTTGGGCTCATCTTCTACTTGGTTTCAGAGAGCCCATTCCCCCTACCTATTCCATAATGAAAATCACTATTCACGCGTAGGGAATCGAACCCAAAAGTCGAGATGATATTGATTTTTCTACGGTAGGATTTAATCGAGCGTGGACCCGTTCACTTCTCACCCAGTAACTATTTCCTACTTGGTAAACTTACCTCACCATTGAAGCCAAGTAGAGGGTTAATCCAAGAGACAATAAAAAGAAACGGATCACATCAAACGATACTAAATTTCAAAAGCCATCTACATGCGGCGGGATGGGCCGGGCCGAGGAATTTCCAAGCCCTGCCCGGCTTCTAAATTAGAAGCCTGACCCCGGCTCGATCCCAGGTCTGGCCAGAAGTTGCTCGCCAAAGACAGGCCCGCCCGTAAATCATGAAGCCCTAGCATACCCTGAGTTTTACTTACATTATAACAAAAAAGAGAAGAAAAGAAAAACAAATTCTTATAACCTCCTAGGCCGTAGCTCAACCAGCCTTGTGATATCACCCAATATGAGAGGTCATCGGTTTGAGTCCCCCCATTGCTACTCCCTCTCTTACAATTATATATGTATATTTGGGGCCGGGCAAGGATTTCGAGTCTCAACCACCGAGTCTAAATAAAAAAATTCTAAGCACGGCCCATCTATTATTGCCTAAACACCATTGTCGAACCAACGTGGGCCGGCCCTGTCCACGATCACCCATAGAAAAGAAAAGAAAAGAAAAGAAAAAAAAAAAACGCTTCTTGAAATAAAATTTCAAAGAGCTACGCTCTGGCCTTTTGATTTTTTCAAACCCATACTTCTGTTGTCTCTCTGCATTTAACCATTCGCTTTACTTCGCCGGTAAAGTAAATTGACCAATCAAGAGATTTGCTTTGTGATTTGATAGCATTGCGTTTAAACGTTAATCACATATGCCCATCCCTCATTGTGTGGACCAAAGCCCGGACCCGTGACCCAACTCAGACGTAAGAGAAAGGAAAAAGAATCCGTTTGGAGGTTTTCCTCCGCTTAGAGTGGAGGGGGTATTGCAAAGTGACAGATTACCGCTGTAAGGAACGGCGGTAATCCTGCAAATGCCAGATTTCCTCCGCTCACAGTGGAGGAAATCTGGAAAACGCCACTTTACCGCCGTAACAAGCAGCGGTAAACCCGAGCGAGTGCCCAAATCCAAATCCACTCCTTGCAGGCCTTTCCATTTCCTTTAACTTTAAACTAGAAACACTCTTAAATTTAGTATTTTCTAAAATTTTCATTATTAGGTAAAGAAATTAGTAAGAGAATTTATTATTTTGGAAAATGGCTTGGGTCGTCCCAGAAGTTCGTGGTTTCGAAAAATGGCAATACAGAAGTAAATAAAGAAATCTTTTCTTAATTGGGAAAAGTACTGTGCGACAACATGAACCGGAAAGATAAAAGTGAAAGAATATATATATATATATATATTTAACAACGGATGGTGTCTACATTGCTTTGGACCCCACCCTACTTACCCAAAGGACTCGAATCCAAAAAATTCCAAGTATAGACCATTTTGGACTCCATAAACGCCGACTTTTGGGTGAGAGATTAAATAACAGGTTGCCCCGACGGACCCTTTTTTTTTTTTTTTTTTCTTTCTCTTCCACACACCTGGCTTATAAGTCATACGATCCCCCACTGAGAATATCTATGGGGCACACTCAGAATACTTAAGATCTTATATCATATTTGGGTGTGGACCTAACATCACTGCCGTAGGATACGAACTATATATATTATGAAAAAGAAATCCTCACTAGAAAGAAGGAAAACATTTTATTTGATTGTCTTTCTATTTTGGAAGGTAAGTAAGTAAATCCAAATGTCTCCTGATTGTCACTGTTGGGGTCATGCATTGGAGTACGTCACCTATCCAACCTAGATGGAAAGTGGCCAAGCCCGGACCGGATGAATGAGGTTAGCCCATACTCGACCTAAATTGAGGTACGCAGGCACGTACCGTATCAATTCTTCATGTTGGGCTCATCTTCTACTTGGTTTCAGAGAGCCCATTCCCCCTACCTATTCCATAATGAAAATCACTATTCACGCGTAGGGAATCGAACCCAAAAGTCGAGATGATATTGATTTTTCTACGGTAGGATTTAATCGAGCGTGGACCCGTTCACTTCTCACCCAGTAACTATTTCCTACTTGGTAAACTTACCTCACCATTGAAGCCAAGTAGAGGGTTAATCCAAGAGACAATAAAAAGAAACGGATCACATCAAACGATACTAAATTTCAAAAGCCATCTACATGCGGCGGGATGGGCCGGGCCGAGGAATTTCCAAGCCCTGCCCGGCTTCTAAATTAGAAGCCTGACCCCGGCTCGATCCCAGGTCTGGCCAGAAGTTGCTCGCCAAAGACAGGCCCGCCCGTAAATCATGAAGCCCTAGCATACCCTGAGTTTTACTTACATTATAACAAAAAAGAGAAGAAAAGAAAAACAAATTCTTATAACCTCCTAGGCCGTAGCTCAACCAGCCTTGTGATATCACCCAATATGAGAGGTCATCGGTTTGAGTCCCCCCATTGCTACTCCCTCTCTTACAATTATATATGTATATTTGGGGCCGGGCAAGGATTTCGAGTCTCAACCACCGAGTCTAAATAAAAAAATTCTAAGCACGGCCCATCTATTATTGCCTAAACACCATTGTCGAACCAACGTGGGCCGGCCCTGTCCACGATCACCCATAGAAAAGAAAAGAAAAGAAAAGAAAAAAAAAAAACGCTTCTTGAAATAAAATTTCAAAGAGCTACGCTCTGGCCTTTTGATTTTTTCAAACCCATACTTCTGTTGTCTCTCTGCATTTAACCATTCGCTTTACTTCGCCGGTAAAGTAAATTGACCAATCAAGAGATTTGCTTTGTGATTTGATAGCATTGCGTTTAAACGTTAATCACATATGCCCATCCCTCATTGTGTGGACCAAAGCCCGGACCCGTGACCCAACTCAGACGTAAGAGAAAGGAAAAAGAATCCGTTTGGAGGTTTTCCTCCGCTTAGAGTGGAGGGGGTATTGCAAAGTGACAGATTACCGCTGTAAGGAACGGCGGTAATCCTGCAAATGCCAGATTTCCTCCGCTCACAGTGGAGGAAATCTGGAAAACGCCACTTTACCGCCGTAACAAGCAGCGGTAAACCCGAGCGAGTGCCCAAATCCAAATCCACTCCTTGCAGGCCTTTCCATTTCCTTTAACTTTAAACTAGAAACACTCTTAAATTTAGTATTTTCTAAAATTTTCATTATTAGGTAAAGAAATTAGTAAGAGAATTTATTATTTTGGAAAATGGCTTGGGTCGTCCCAGAAGTTCGTGGTTTCGAAAAATGGCAATACAGAAGTAAATAAAGAAATCTTTTCTTAATTGGGAAAAGTACTGTGCGACAACATGAACCGGAAAGATAAAAGTGAAAGAATATATATATATATATATATATTTAACAACGGATGGTGTCTACATTGCTTTGGACCCCACCCTACTTACCCAAAGGACTCGAATCCAAAAAATTCCAAGTATAGACCATTTTGGACTCCATAAACGCCGACTTTTGGGTGAGAGATTAAATAACAGGTTGCCCCGACGGACCCTTTTTTTTTTTTTCTTTTTCTTTCTCTTCCACACACCTGGCTTATAAGTCATACGATCCCCCACTGAGAATATCTATGGGGCACACTCAGAATACTTAAGATCTTATATCATATTTGGGTGTGGACCTAACATCACTGCCGTAGGATACGAACTATATATATTATGAAAAAGAAATCCTCACTAGAAAGAAGGAAAACATTTTATTTGATTGTCTTTCTATTTTGGAAGGTAAGTAAGTAAATCCAAATGTCTCCTGATTGTCACTGTTGGGGTCATGCATTGGAGTACGTCACCTATCCAACCTAGATGGAAAGTGGCCAAGCCCGGACCGGATGAATGAGGTTAGCCCATACTCGACCTAAATTGAGGTACGCAGGCACGTACCGTATCAATTCTTCATGTTGGGCTCATCTTCTACTTGGTTTCAGAGAGCCCATTCCCCCTACCTATTCCATAATGAAAATCACTATTCACGCGTAGGGAATCGAACCCAAAAGTCGAGATGATATTGATTTTTCTACGGTAGGATTTAATCGAGCGTGGACCCGTTCACTTCTCACCCAGTAACTATTTCCTACTTGGTAAACTTACCTCACCATTGAAGCCAAGTAGAGGGTTAATCCAAGAGACAATAAAAAGAAACGGATCACATCAAACGATACTAAATTTCAAAAGCCATCTACATGCGGCGGGATGGGCCGGGCCGAGGAATTTCCAAGCCCTGCCCGGCTTCTAAATTAGAAGCCTGACCCCGGCTCGATCCCAGGTCTGGCCAGAAGTTGCTCGCCAAAGACAGGCCCGCCCGTAAATCATGAAGCCCTAGCATACCCTGAGTTTTACTTACATTATAACAAAAAAGAGAAGAAAAGAAAAACAAATTCTTATAACCTCCTAGGCCGTAGCTCAACCAGCCTTGTGATATCACCCAATATGAGAGGTCATCGGTTTGAGTCCCCCCATTGCTACTCCCTCTCTTACAATTATATATGTATATTTGGGGCCGGGCAAGGATTTCGAGTCTCAACCACCGAGTCTAAATAAAAAAATTCTAAGCACGGCCCATCTATTATTGCCTAAACACCATTGTCGAACCAACGTGGGCCGGCCCTGTCCACGATCACCCATAGAAAAGAAAAGAAAAGAAAAGAAAAAAAAAAAACGCTTCTTGAAATAAAATTTCAAAGAGCTACGCTCTGGCCTTTTGATTTTTTCAAACCCATACTTCTGTTGTCTCTCTGCATTTAACCATTCGCTTTACTTCGCCGGTAAAGTAAATTGACCAATCAAGAGATTTGCTTTGTGATTTGATAGCATTGCGTTTAAACGTTAATCACATATGCCCATCCCTCATTGTGTGGACCAAAGCCCGGACCCGTGACCCAACTCAGACGTAAGAGAAAGGAAAAAGAATCCGTTTGGAGGTTTTCCTCCGCTTAGAGTGGAGGGGGTATTGCAAAGTGACAGATTACCGCTGTAAGGAACGGCGGTAATCCTGCAAATGCCAGATTTCCTCCGCTCACAGTGGAGGAAATCTGGAAAACGCCACTTTACCGCCGTAGCAAGCAGCGGTAAACCCGAGCGAGTGCCCAAATCCAAATCCACTCCTTGCAGGCCTTTCCATTTCCTTTAACTTTAAACTAGAAACACTCTTAAATTTAGTATTTTCTAAAATTTTCATTATTAGGTAAAGAAATTAGTAAGAGAATTTATTATTTTGGAAAATGGCTTGGGTCGTCCCAGAAGTTCGTGGTTTCGAAAAATGGCAATACAGAAGTAAATAAAGAAATCTTTTCTTAATTGGGAAAAGTACTGTGCGACAACATGAACCGGAAAGATAAAAGTGAAAGAATATATATATATATATATATTTAACAACGGATGGTGTCTACATTGCTTTGGACCCCACCCTACTTACCCAAAGGACTCGAATCCAAAAAATTCCAAGTATAGACCATTTTGGACTCCATAAACGCCGACTTTTGGGTGAGAGATTAAATAACAGGTTGCCCCGACGGACCCTTTTTTTTTTTTTCTTTTTCTTTCTCTTCCACACACCTGGCTTATAAGTCATACGATCCCCCACTGAGAATATCTATGGGGCACACTCAGAATACTTAAGATCTTATATCATATTTGGGTGTGGACCTAACATCACTGCCGTAGGATACGAACTATATATATTATGAAAAAGAAATCCTCACTAGAAAGAAGGAAAACATTTTATTTGATTGTCTTTCTATTTTGGAAGGTAAGTAAGTAAATCCAAATGTCTCCTGATTGTCACTGTTGGGGTCATGCATTGGAGTACGTCACCTATCCAACCTAGATGGAAAGTGGCCAAGCCCGGACCGGATGAATGAGGTTAGCCCATACTCGACCTAAATTGAGGTACGCAGGCACGTACCGTATCAATTCTTCATGTTGGGCTCATCTTCTACTTGGTTTCAGAGAGCCCATTCCCCCTACCTATTCCATAATGAAAATCACTATTCACGCGTAGGGAATCGAACCCAAAAGTCGAGATGATATTGATTTTTCTACGGTAGGATTTAATCGAGCGTGGACCCGTTCACTTCTCACCCAGTAACTATTTCCTACTTGGTAAACTTACCTCACCATTGAAGCCAAGTAGAGGGTTAATCCAAGAGACAATAAAAAGAAACGGATCACATCAAACGATACTAAATTTCAAAAGCCATCTACATGCGGCGGGATGGGCCGGGCCGAGGAATTTCCAAGCCCTGCCCGGCTTCTAAATTAGAAGCCTGACCCCGGCTCGATCCCAGGTCTGGCCAGAAGTTGCTCGCCAAAGACAGGCCCGCCCGTAAATCATGAAGCCCTAGCATACCCTGAGTTTTACTTACATTATAACAAAAAAGAGAAGAAAAGAAAAACAAATTCTTATAACCTCCTAGGCCGTAGCTCAACCAGCCTTGTGATATCACCCAATATGAGAGGTCATCGGTTTGAGTCCCCCCATTGCTACTCCCTCTCTTACAATTATATATGTATATTTGGGGCCGGGCAAGGATTTCGAGTCTCAACCACCGAGTCTAAATAAAAAAATTCTAAGCACGGCCCATCTATTATTGCCTAAACACCATTGTCGAACCAACGTGGGCCGGCCCTGTCCACGATCACCCATAGAAAAGAAAAGAAAAGAAAAGAAAAAAAAAAAACGCTTCTTGAAATAAAATTTCAAAGAGCTACGCTCTGGCCTTTTGATTTTTTCAAACCCATACTTCTGTTGTCTCTCTGCATTTAACCATTCGCTTTACTTCGCCGGTAAAGTAAATTGACCAATCAAGAGATTTGCTTTGTGATTTGATAGCATTGCGTTTAAACGTTAATCACATATGCCCATCCCTCATTGTGTGGACCAAAGCCCGGACCCGTGACCCAACTCAGACGTAAGAGAAAGGAAAAAGAATCCGTTTGGAGGTTTTCCTCCGCTTAGAGTGGAGGGGGTATTGCAAAGTGACAGATTACCGCTGTAAGGAACGGCGGTAATCCTGCAAATGCCAGATTTCCTCCGCTCACAGTGGAGGAAATCTGGAAAACGCCACTTTACCGCCGTAGCAAGCAGCGGTAAACCCGAGCGAGTGCCCAAATCCAAATCCACTCCTTGCAGGCCTTTCCATTTCCTTTAACTTTAAACTAGAAACACTCTTAAATTTAGTATTTTCTAAAATTTTCATTATTAGGTAAAGAAATTAGTAAGAGAATTTATTATTTTGGAAAATGGCTTGGGTCGTCCCAGAAGTTCGTGGTTTCGAAAAATGGCAATACAGAAGTAAATAAAGAAATCTTTTCTTAATTGGGAAAAGTACTGTGCGACAACATGAACCGGAAAGATAAAAGTGAAAGAATATATATATATATATATATATTTAACAACGGATGGTGTCTACATTGCTTTGGACCCCACCCTACTTACCCAAAGGACTCGAATCCAAAAAATTCCAAGTATAGACCATTTTGGACTCCATAAACGCCGACTTTTGGGTGAGAGATTAAATAACAGGTTGCCCCGACGGACCCTTTTTTTTTTTTTCTTTTTCTTTCTCTTCCACACACCTGGCTTATAAGTCATACGATCCCCCACTGAGAATATCTATGGGGCACACTCAGAATACTTAAGATCTTATATCATATTTGGGTGTGGACCTAACATCACTGCCGTAGGATACGAACTATATATATTATGAAAAAGAAATCCTCACTAGAAAGAAGGAAAACATTTTATTTGATTGTCTTTCTATTTTGGAAGGTAAGTAAGTAAATCCAAATGTCTCCTGATTGTCACTGTTGGGGTCATGCATTGGAGTACGTCACCTATCCAACCTAGATGGAAAGTGGCCAAGCCCGGACCGGATGAATGAGGTTAGCCCATACTCGACCTAAATTGAGGTACGCAGGCACGTACCGTATCAATTCTTCATGTTGGGCTCATCTTCTACTTGGTTTCAGAGAGCCCATTCCCCCTACCTATTCCATAATGAAAATCACTATTCACGCGTAGGGAATCGAACCCAAAAGTCGAGATGATATTGATTTTTCTACGGTAGGATTTAATCGAGCGTGGACCCGTTCACTTCTCACCCAGTAACTATTTCCTACTTGGTAAACTTACCTCACCATTGAAGCCAAGTAGAGGGTTAATCCAAGAGACAATAAAAAGAAACGGATCACATCAAACGATACTAAATTTCAAAAGCCATCTACATGCGGCGGGATGGGCCGGGCCGAGGAATTTCCAAGCCCTGCCCGGCTTCTAAATTAGAAGCCTGACCCCGGCTCGATCCCAGGTCTGGCCAGAAGTTGCTCGCCAAAGACAGGCCCGCCCGTAAATCATGAAGCCCTAGCATACCCTGAGTTTTACTTACATTATAACAGAAAAGAGAAGAAAAGAAAAACAAATTCTTATAACCTCCTAGGCCGTAGCTCAACCAGCCTTGTGATATCACCCAATATGAGAGGTCATCGGTTTGAGTCCCCCCATTGCTACTCCCTCTCTTACAATTATATATGTATATTTGGGGCCGGGCAAGGATTTCGAGTCTCAACCACCGAGTCTAAATAAAAAAATTCTAAGCACGGCCCATCTATTATTGCCTAAACACCATTGTCGAACCAACGTGGGCCGGCCCTGTCCACGATCACCCATAGAAAAGAAAAGAAAAGAAAAGAAAAAAAAAAAACGCTTCTTGAAATAAAATTTCAAAGAGCTACGCTCTGGCCTTTTGATTTTTTCAAACCCATACTTCTGTTGTCTCTCTGCATTTAACCATTCGCTTTACTTCGCCGGTAAAGTAAATTGACCAATCAAGAGATTTGCTTTGTGATTTGATAGCATTGCGTTTAAACGTTAATCACATATGCCCATCCCTCATTGTGTGGACCAAAGCCCGGACCCGTGACCCAACTCAGACGTAAGAGAAAGGAAAAAGAATCCGTTTGGAGGTTTTCCTCCGCTTAGAGTGGAGGGGGTATTGCAAAGTGACAGATTACCGCTGTAAGGAACGGCGGTAATCCTGCAAATGCCAGATTTCCTCCGCTCACAGTGGAGGAAATCTGGAAAACGCCACTTTACCGCCGTAACAAGCAGCGGTAAACCCGAGCGAGTGCCCAAATCCAAATCCACTCCTTGCAGGCCTTTCCATTTCCTTTAACTTTAAACTAGAAACACTCTTAAATTTAGTATTTTCTAAAATTTTCATTATTAGGTAAAGAAATTAGTAAGAGAATTTATTATTTTGGAAAATGGCTTGGGTCGTCCCAGAAGTTCGTGGTTTCGAAAAATGGCAATACAGAAGTAAATAAAGAAATCTTTTCTTAATTGGGAAAAGTACTGTGCGACAACATGAACCGGAAAGATAAAAGTGAAAGAATATATATATATATATATATATATTTAACAACGGATGGTGTCTACATTGCTTTGGACCCCACCCTACTTACCCAAAGGACTCGAATCCAAAAAATTCCAAGTATAGACCATTTTGGACTCCATAAACGCCGACTTTTGGGTGAGAGATTAAATAACAGGTTGCCCCGACGGACCCTTTTTTTTTTTTTCTTTTTCTTTCTCTTCCACACACCTGGCTTATAAGTCATACGATCCCCCACTGAGAATATCTATGGGGCACACTCAGAATACTTAAGATCTTATATCATATTTGGGTGTGGACCTAACATCACTGCCGTAGGATACGAACTATATATATTATGAAAAAGAAATCCTCACTAGAAAGAAGGAAAACATTTTATTTGATTGTCTTTCTATTTTGGAAGGTAAGTAAGTAAATCCAAATGTCTCCTGATTGTCACTGTTGGGGTCATGCATTGGAGTACGTCACCTATCCAACCTAGATGGAAAGTGGCCAAGCCCGGACCGGATGAATGAGGTTAGCCCATACTCGACCTAAATTGAGGTACGCAGGCACGTACCGTATCAATTCTTCATGTTGGGCTCATCTTCTACTTGGTTTCAGAGAGCCCATTCCCCCTACCTATTCCATAATGAAAATCACTATTCACGCGTAGGGAATCGAACCCAAAAGTCGAGATGATATTGATTTTTCTACGGTAGGATTTAATCGAGCGTGGACCCGTTCACTTCTCACCCAGTAACTATTTCCTACTTGGTAAACTTACCTCACCATTGAAGCCAAGTAGAGGGTTAATCCAAGAGACAATAAAAAGAAACGGATCACATCAAACGATACTAAATTTCAAAAGCCATCTACATGCGGCGGGATGGGCCGGGCCGAGGAATTTCCAAGCCCTGCCCGGCTTCTAAATTAGAAGCCTGACCCCGGCTCGATCCCAGGTCTGGCCAGAAGTTGCTCGCCAAAGACAGGCCCGCCCGTAAATCATGAAGCCCTAGCATACCCTGAGTTTTACTTACATTATAACAAAAAAGAGAAGAAAAGAAAAACAAATTCTTATAACCTCCTAGGCCGTAGCTCAACCAGCCTTGTGATATCACCCAATATGAGAGGTCATCGGTTTGAGTCCCCCCATTGCTACTCCCTCTCTTACAATTATATATGTATATTTGGGGCCGGGCAAGGATTTCGAGTCTCAACCACCGAGTCTAAATAAAAAAATTCTAAGCACGGCCCATCTATTATTGCCTAAACACCATTGTCGAACCAACGTGGGCCGGCCCTGTCCACGATCACCCATAGAAAAGAAAAGAAAAGAAAAGAAAAAAAAAAAACGCTTCTTGAAATAAAATTTCAAAGAGCTACGCTCTGGCCTTTTGATTTTTTCAAACCCATACTTCTGTTGTCTCTCTGCATTTAACCATTCGCTTTACTTCGCCGGTAAAGTAAATTGACCAATCAAGAGATTTGCTTTGTGATTTGATAGCATTGCGTTTAAACGTTAATCACATATGCCCATCCCTCATTGTGTGGACCAAAGCCCGGACCCGTGACCCAACTCAGACGTAAGAGAAAGGAAAAAGAATCCGTTTGGAGGTTTTCCTCCGCTTAGAGTGGAGGGGGTATTGCAAAGTGACAGATTACCGCTGTAAGGAACGGCGGTAATCCTGCAAATGCCAGATTTCCTCCGCTCACAGTGGAGGAAATCTGGAAAACGCCACTTTACCGCCGTAACAAGCAGCGGTAAACCCGAGCGAGTGCCCAAATCCAAATCCACTCCTTGCAGGCCTTTCCATTTCCTTTAACTTTAAACTAGAAACACTCTTAAATTTAGTATTTTCTAAAATTTTCATTATTAGGTAAAGAAATTAGTAAGAGAATTTATTATTTTGGAAAATGGCTTGGGTCGTCCCAGAAGTTCGTGGTTTCGAAAAATGGCAATACAGAAGTAAATAAAGAAATCTTTTCTTAATTGGGAAAAGTACTGTGCGACAACATGAACCGGAAAGATAAAAGTGAAAGAATATATATATATATATATATTTAACAACGGATGGTGTCTACATTGCTTTGGACCCCACCCTACTTACCCAAAGGACTCGAATCCAAAAAATTCCAAGTATAGACCATTTTGGACTCCATAAACGCCGACTTTTGGGTGAGAGATTAAATAACAGGTTGCCCCGACGGACCCTTTTTTTTTTTTTCTTTTTCTTTCTCTTCCACACACCTGGCTTATAAGTCATACGATCCCCCACTGAGAATATCTATGGGGCACACTCAGAATACTTAAGATCTTATATCATATTTGGGTGTGGACCTAACATCACTGCCGTAGGATACGAACTATATATATTATGAAAAAGAAATCCTCACTAGAAAGAAGGAAAACATTTTATTTGATTGTCTTTCTATTTTGGAAGGTAAGTAAGTAAATCCAAATGTCTCCTGATTGTCACTGTTGGGGTCATGCATTGGAGTACGTCACCTATCCAACCTAGATGGAAAGTGGCCAAGCCCGGACCGGATGAATGAGGTTAGCCCATACTCGACCTAAATTGAGGTACGCAGGCACGTACCGTATCAATTCTTCATGTTGGGCTCATCTTCTACTTGGTTTCAGAGAGCCCATTCCCCCTACCTATTCCATAATGAAAATCACTATTCACGCGTAGGGAATCGAACCCAAAAGTCGAGATGATATTGATTTTTCTACGGTAGGATTTAATCGAGCGTGGACCCGTTCACTTCTCACCCAGTAACTATTTCCTACTTGGTAAACTTACCTCACCATTGAAGCCAAGTAGAGGGTTAATCCAAGAGACAATAAAAAGAAACGGATCACATCAAACGATACTAAATTTCAAAAGCCATCTACATGCGGCGGGATGGGCCGGGCCGAGGAATTTCCAAGCCCTGCCCGGCTTCTAAATTAGAAGCCTGACCCCGGCTCGATCCCAGGTCTGGCCAGAAGTTGCTCGCCAAAGACAGGCCCGCCCGTAAATCATGAAGCCCTAGCATACCCTGAGTTTTACTTACATTATAACAAAAAAGAGAAGAAAAGAAAAACAAATTCTTATAACCTCCTAGGCCGTAGCTCAACCAGCCTTGTGATATCACCCAATATGAGAGGTCATCGGTTTGAGTCCCCCCATTGCTACTCCCTCTCTTACAATTATATATGTATATTTGGGGCCGGGCAAGGATTTCGAGTCTCAACCACCGAGTCTAAATAAAAAAATTCTAAGCACGGCCCATCTATTATTGCCTAAACACCATTGTCGAACCAACGTGGGCCGGCCCTGTCCACGATCACCCATAGAAAAGAAAAGAAAAGAAAAGAAAAAAAAAAAACGCTTCTTGAAATAAAATTTCAAAGAGCTACGCTCTGGCCTTTTGATTTTTTCAAACCCATACTTCTGTTGTCTCTCTGCATTTAACCATTCGCTTTACTTCGCCGGTAAAGTAAATTGACCAATCAAGAGATTTGCTTTGTGATTTGATAGCATTGCGTTTAAACGTTAATCACATATGCCCATCCCTCATTGTGTGGACCAAAGCCCGGACCCGTGACCCAACTCAGACGTAAGAGAAAGGAAAAAGAATCCGTTTGGAGGTTTTCCTCCGCTTAGAGTGGAGGGGGTATTGCAAAGTGACAGATTACCGCTGTAAGGAACGGCGGTAATCCTGCAAATGCCAGATTTCCTCCGCTCACAGTGGAGGAAATCTGGAAAACGCCACTTTACCGCCGTAGCAAGCAGCGGTAAACCCGAGCGAGTGCCCAAATCCAAATCCACTCCTTGCAGGCCTTTCCATTTCCTTTAACTTTAAACTAGAAACACTCTTAAATTTAGTATTTTCTAAAATTTTCATTATTAGGTAAAGAAATTAGTAAGAGAATTTATTATTTTGGAAAATGGCTTGGGTCGTCCCAGAAGTTCGTGGTTTCGAAAAATGGCAATACAGAAGTAAATAAAGAAATCTTTTCTTAATTGGGAAAAGTACTGTGCGACAACATGAACCGGAAAGATAAAAGTGAAAGAATATATATATATATATATATTTAACAACGGATGGTGTCTACATTGCTTTGGACCCCACCCTACTTACCCAAAGGACTCGAATCCAAAAAATTCCAAGTATAGACCATTTTGGACTCCATAAACGCCGACTTTTGGGTGAGAGATTAAATAACAGGTTGCCCCGACGGACCCTTTTTTTTTTTTTCTTTTTCTTTCTCTTCCACACACCTGGCTTATAAGTCATACGATCCCCCACTGAGAATATCTATGGGGCACACTCAGAATACTTAAGATCTTATATCATATTTGGGTGTGGACCTAACATCACTGCCGTAGGATACGAACTATATATATTATGAAAAAGAAATCCTCACTAGAAAGAAGGAAAACATTTTATTTGATTGTCTTTCTATTTTGGAAGGTAAGTAAGTAAATCCAAATGTCTCCTGATTGTCACTGTTGGGGTCATGCATTGGAGTACGTCACCTATCCAACCTAGATGGAAAGTGGCCAAGCCCGGACCGGATGAATGAGGTTAGCCCATACTCGACCTAAATTGAGGTACGCAGGCACGTACCGTATCAATTCTTCATGTTGGGCTCATCTTCTACTTGGTTTCAGAGAGCCCATTCCCCCTACCTATTCCATAATGAAAATCACTATTCACGCGTAGGGAATCGAACCCAAAAGTCGAGATGATATTGATTTTTCTACGGTAGGATTTAATCGAGCGTGGACCCGTTCACTTCTCACCCAGTAACTATTTCCTACTTGGTAAACTTACCTCACCATTGAAGCCAAGTAGAGGGTTAATCCAAGAGACAATAAAAAGAAACGGATCACATCAAACGATACTAAATTTCAAAAGCCATCTACATGCGGCGGGATGGGCCGGGCCGAGGAATTTCCAAGCCCTGCCCGGCTTCTAAATTAGAAGCCTGACCCCGGCTCGATCCCAGGTCTGGCCAGAAGTTGCTCGCCAAAGACAGGCCCGCCCGTAAATCATGAAGCCCTAGCATACCCTGAGTTTTACTTACATTATAACAAAAAAGAGAAGAAAAGAAAAACAAATTCTTATAACCTCCTAGGCCGTAGCTCAACCAGCCTTGTGATATCACCCAATATGAGAGGTCATCGGTTTGAGTCCCCCCATTGCTACTCCCTCTCTTACAATTATATATGTATATTTGGGGCCGGGCAAGGATTTCGAGTCTCAACCACCGAGTCTAAATAAAAAAATTCTAAGCACGGCCCATCTATTATTGCCTAAACACCATTGTCGAACCAACGTGGGCCGGCCCTGTCCACGATCACCCATAGAAAAGAAAAGAAAAGAAAAGAAAAAAAAAAAACGCTTCTTGAAATAAAATTTCAAAGAGCTACGCTCTGGCCTTTTGATTTTTTCAAACCCATACTTCTGTTGTCTCTCTGCATTTAACCATTCGCTTTACTTCGCCGGTAAAGTAAATTGACCAATCAAGAGATTTGCTTTGTGATTTGATAGCATTGCGTTTAAACGTTAATCACATATGCCCATCCCTCATTGTGTGGACCAAAGCCCGGACCCGTGACCCAACTCAGACGTAAGAGAAAGGAAAAAGAATCCGTTTGGAGGTTTTCCTCCGCTTAGAGTGGAGGGGGTATTGCAAAGTGACAGATTACCGCTGTAAGGAACGGCGGTAATCCTGCAAATGCCAGATTTCCTCCGCTCACAGTGGAGGAAATCTGGAAAACGCCACTTTACCGCCGTAACAAGCAGCGGTAAACCCGAGCGAGTGCCCAAATCCAAATCCACTCCTTGCAGGCCTTTCCATTTCCTTTAACTTTAAACTAGAAAC
Source organism: Persea americana (assembly GCA_029852735.1). Lineage (NCBI taxonomy): Eukaryota > Viridiplantae > Streptophyta > Magnoliopsida > Laurales > Lauraceae > Persea > Persea americana. The sequence goes on from CM056814.1 coordinate 15,847,168, forward strand.
ACTCTTAAATTTAGTATTTTCTAAAATTTTCATTATTAGGTAAAGAAATTAGTAAGAGAATTTATTATTTTGGAAAATGGCTTGGGTCGTCCCAGAAGTTCGTGGTTTCGAAAAATGGCAATACAGAAGTAAATAAAGAAATCTTTTCTTAATTGGGAAAAGTACTGTGCGACAACATGAACCGGAAAGATAAAAGTGAAAGAATATATATATATATATATATTTAACAACGGATGGTGTCTACATTGCTTTGGACCCCACCCTACTTACCCAAAGGACTCGAATCCAAAAAATTCCAAGTATAGACCATTTTGGACTCCATAAACGCCGACTTTTGGGTGAGAGATTAAATAACAGGTTGCCCCGACGGACCCTTTTTTTTTTTTTTTTTTTCTTTCTCTTCCACACACCTGGCTTATAAGTCATACGATCCCCCACTGAGAATATCTATGGGGCACACTCAGAATACTTAAGATCTTATATCATATTTGGGTGTGGACCTAACATCACTGCCGTAGGATACGAACTATATATATTATGAAAAAGAAATCCTCACTAGAAAGAAGGAAAACATTTTATTTGATTGTCTTTCTATTTTGGAAGGTAAGTAAGTAAATCCAAATGTCTCCTGATTGTCACTGTTGGGGTCATGCATTGGAGTACGTCACCTATCCAACCTAGATGGAAAGTGGCCAAGCCCGGACCGGATGAATGAGGTTAGCCCATACTCGACCTAAATTGAGGTACGCAGGCATGTACCGTATCAATTCTTCATGTTGGGCTCATCTTCTACTTGGTTTCAGAGAGCCCATTCCCCCTACCTATTCCATAATGAAAATCACTATTCACGCGTAGGGAATCGAACCCAAAAGTCGAGATGATATTGATTTTTCTACGGTAGGATTTAATCGAGCGTGGACCCGTTCACTTCTCACCCAGTAACTATTTCCTACTTGGTAAACTTACCTCACCATTGAAGCCAAGTAGAGGGTTAATCCAAGAGACAATAAAAAGAAACGGATCACATCAAACGATACTAAATTTCAAAAGCCATCTACATGCGGCGGGATGGGCCGGGCCGAGGAATTTCCAAGCCCTGCCCGGCTTCTAAATTAGAAGCCTGACCCCGGCTCGATCCCAGGTCTGGCCAGAAGTTGCTCGCCAAAGACAGGCCCGCCCGTAAATCATGAAGCCCTAGCATACCCTGAGTTTTACTTACATTATAACAAAAAAGAGAAGAAAAGAAAAACAAATTCTTATAACCTCCTAGGCCGTAGCTCAACCAGCCTTGTGATATCACCCAATATGAGAGGTCATCGGTTTGAGTCCCCCCATTGCTACTCCCTCTCTTACAATTATATATGTATATTTGGGGCCGGGCAAGGATTTCGAGTCTCAACCACCGAGTCTAAATAAAAAAATTCTAAGCACGGCCCATCTATTATTGCCTAAACACCATTGTCGAACCAACGTGGGCCGGCCCTGTCCACGATCACCCATAGAAAAGAAAAGAAAAGAAAAGAAAAAAAAAAAACGCTTCTTGAAATAAAATTTCAAAGAGCTACGCTCTGGCCTTTTGATTTTTTCAAACCCATACTTCTGTTGTCTCTCTGCATTTAACCATTCGCTTTACTTCGCCGGTAAAGTAAATTGACCAATCAAGAGATTTGCTTTGTGATTTGATAGCATTGCGTTTAAACGTTAATCACATATGCCCATCCCTCATTGTGTGGACCAAAGCCCGGACCCGTGACCCAACTCAGACGTAAGAGAAAGGAAAAAGAATCCGTTTGGAGGTTTTCCTCCGCTTAGAGTGGAGGGGGTATTGCAAAGTGACAGATTACCGCTGTAAGGAACGGCGGTAATCCTGCAAATGCCAGATTTCCTCCGCTCACAGTGGAGGAAATCTGGAAAACGCCACTTTACCGCCGTAGCAAGCAGCGGTAAACCCGAGCGAGTGCCCAAATCCAAATCCACTCCTTGCAGGCCTTTCCATTTCCTTTAACTTTAAACTAGAAACACTCTTAAATTTAGTATTTTCTAAAATTTTCATTATTAGGTAAAGAAATTAGTAAGAGAATTTATTATTTTGGAAAATGGCTTGGGTCGTCCCAGAAGTTCGTGGTTTCGAAAAATGGCAATACAGAAGTAAATAAAGAAATCTTTTCTTAATTGGGAAAAGTACTGTGCGACAACATGAACCGGAAAGATAAAAGTGAAAGAATATATATATATATATATATATTTAACAACGGATGGTGTCTACATTGCTTTGGACCCCACCCTACTTACCCAAAGGACTCGAATCCAAAAAATTCCAAGTATAGACCATTTTGGACTCCATAAACGCCGACTTTTGGGTGAGAGATTAAATAACAGGTTGCCCCGACGGACCCTTTTTTTTTTTTTCTTTTTCTTTCTCTTCCACACACCTGGCTTATAAGTCATACGATCCCCCACTGAGAATATCTATGGGGCACACTCAGAATACTTAAGATCTTATATCATATTTGGGTGTGGACCTAACATCACTGCCGTAGGATACGAACTATATATATTATGAAAAAGAAATCCTCACTAGAAAGAAGGAAAACATTTTATTTGATTGTCTTTCTATTTTGGAAGGTAAGTAAGTAAATCCAAATGTCTCCTGATTGTCACTGTTGGGGTCATGCATTGGAGTACGTCACCTATCCAACCTAGATGGAAAGTGGCCAAGCCCGGACCGGATGAATGAGGTTAGCCCATACTCGACCTAAATTGAGGTACGCAGGCACGTACCGTATCAATTCTTCATGTTGGGCTCATCTTCTACTTGGTTTCAGAGAGCCCATTCCCCCTACCTATTCCATAATGAAAATCACTATTCACGCGTAGGGAATCGAACCCAAAAGTCGAGATGATATTGATTTTTCTACGGTAGGATTTAATCGAGCGTGGACCCGTTCACTTCTCACCCAGTAACTATTTCCTACTTGGTAAACTTACCTCACCATTGAAGCCAAGTAGAGGGTTAATCCAAGAGACAATAAAAAGAAACGGATCACATCAAACGATACTAAATTTCAAAAGCCATCTACATGCGGCGGGATGGGCCGGGCCGAGGAATTTCCAAGCCCTGCCCGGCTTCTAAATTAGAAGCCTGACCCCGGCTCGATCCCAGGTCTGGCCAGAAGTTGCTCGCCAAAGACAGGCCCGCCCGTAAATCATGAAGCCCTAGCATACCCTGAGTTTTACTTACATTATAACAAAAAAGAGAAGAAAAGAAAAACAAATTCTTATAACCTCCTAGGCCGTAGCTCAACCAGCCTTGTGATATCACCCAATATGAGAGGTCATCGGTTTGAGTCCCCCCATTGCTACTCCCTCTCTTACAATTATATATGTATATTTGGGGCCGGGCAAGGATTTCGAGTCTCAACCACCGAGTCTAAATAAAAAAATTCTAAGCACGGCCCATCTATTATTGCCTAAACACCATTGTCGAACCAACGTGGGCCGGCCCTGTCCACGATCACCCATAGAAAAGAAAAGAAAAGAAAAGAAAAAAAAAAAACGCTTCTTGAAATAAAATTTCAAAGAGCTACGCTCTGGCCTTTTGATTTTTTCAAACCCATACTTCTGTTGTCTCTCTGCATTTAACCATTCGCTTTACTTCGCCGGTAAAGTAAATTGACCAATCAAGAGATTTGCTTTGTGATTTGATAGCATTGCGTTTAAACGTTAATCACATATGCCCATCCCTCATTGTGTGGACCAAAGCCCGGACCCGTGACCCAACTCAGACGTAAGAGAAAGGAAAAAGAATCCGTTTGGAGGTTTTCCTCCGCTTAGAGTGGAGGGGGTATTGCAAAGTGACAGATTACCGCTGTAAGGAACGGCGGTAATCCTGCAAATGCCAGATTTCCTCCGCTCACAGTGGAGGAAATCTGGAAAACGCCACTTTACCGCCGTAGCAAGCAGCGGTAAACCCGAGCGAGTGCCCAAATCCAAATCCACTCCTTGCAGGCCTTTCCATTTCCTTTAACTTTAAACTAGAAACACTCTTAAATTTAGTATTTTCTAAAATTTTCATTATTAGGTAAAGAAATTAGTAAGAGAATTTATTATTTTGGAAAATGGCTTGGGTCGTCCCAGAAGTTCGTGGTTTCGAAAAATGGCAATACAGAAGTAAATAAAGAAATCTTTTCTTAATTGGGAAAAGTACTGTGCGACAACATGAACCGGAAAGATAAAAGTGAAAGAATATATATATATATATATATATTTAACAACGGATGGTGTCTACATTGCTTTGGACCCCACCCTACTTACCCAAAGGACTCGAATCCAAAAAATTCCAAGTATAGACCATTTTGGACTCCATAAACGCCGACTTTTGGGTGAGAGATTAAATAACAGGTTGCCCCGACGGACCCTTTTTTTTTTTTTCTTTTTCTTTCTCTTCCACACACCTGGCTTATAAGTCATACGATCCCCCACTGAGAATATCTATGGGGCACACTCAGAATACTTAAGATCTTATATCATATTTGGGTGTGGACCTAACATCACTGCCGTAGGATACGAACTATATATATTATGAAAAAGAAATCCTCACTAGAAAGAAGGAAAACATTTTATTTGATTGTCTTTCTATTTTGGAAGGTAAGTAAGTAAATCCAAATGTCTCCTGATTGTCACTGTTGGGGTCATGCATTGGAGTACGTCACCTATCCAACCTAGATGGAAAGTGGCCAAGCCCGGACCGGATGAATGAGGTTAGCCCATACTCGACCTAAATTGAGGTACGCAGGCACGTACCGTATCAATTCTTCATGTTGGGCTCATCTTCTACTTGGTTTCAGAGAGCCCATTCCCCCTACCTATTCCATAATGAAAATCACTATTCACGCGTAGGGAATCGAACCCAAAAGTCGAGATGATATTGATTTTTCTACGGTAGGATTTAATCGAGCGTGGACCCGTTCACTTCTCACCCAGTAACTATTTCCTACTTGGTAAACTTACCTCACCATTGAAGCCAAGTAGAGGGTTAATCCAAGAGACAATAAAAAGAAACGGATCACATCAAACGATACTAAATTTCAAAAGCCATCTACATGCGGCGGGATGGGCCGGGCCGAGGAATTTCCAAGCCCTGCCCGGCTTCTAAATTAGAAGCCTGACCCCGGCTCGATCCCAGGTCAGGCCAGAAGTTGCTCGCCAAAGACAGGCCCGCCCGTAAATCATGAAGCCCTAGCATACCCTGAGTTTTACTTACATTATAACAAAAAAGAGAAGAAAAGAAAAACAAATTCTTATAACCTCCTAGGCCGTAGCTCAACCAGCCTTGTGATATCACCCAATATGAGAGGTCATCGGTTTGAGTCCCCCCATTGCTACTCCCTCTCTTACAATTATATATGTATATTTGGGGCCGGGCAAGGATTTCGAGTCTCAACCACCGAGTCTAAATAAAAAAATTCTAAGCACGGCCCATCTATTATTGCCTAAACACCATTGTCGAACCAACGTGGGCCGGCCCTGTCCACGATCACCCATAGAAAAGAAAAGAAAAGAAAAGAAAAAAAAAAAACGCTTCTTGAAATAAAATTTCAAAGAGCTACGCTCTGGCCTTTTGATTTTTTCAAACCCATACTTCTGTTGTCTCTCTGCATTTAACCATTCGCTTTACTTCGCCGGTAAAGTAAATTGACCAATCAAGAGATTTGCTTTGTGATTTGATAGCATTGCGTTTAAACGTTAATCACATATGCCCATCCCTCATTGTGTGGACCAAAGCCCGGACCCGTGACCCAACTCAGACGTAAGAGAAAGGAAAAAGAATCCGTTTGGAGGTTTTCCTCCGCTTAGAGTGGAGGGGGTATTGCAAAGTGACAGATTACCGCTGTAAGGAACGGCGGTAATCCTGCAAATGCCAGATTTCCTCCGCTCACAGTGGAGGAAATCTGGAAAACGCCACTTTACCGCCGTAACAAGCAGCGGTAAACCCGAGCGAGTGCCCAAATCCAAATCCACTCCTTGCAGGCCTTTCCATTTCCTTTAACTTTAAACTAGAAACACTCTTAAATTTAGTATTTTCTAAAATTTTCATTATTAGGTAAAGAAATTAGTAAGAGAATTTATTATTTTGGAAAATGGCTTGGGTCGTCCCAGAAGTTCGTGGTTTCGAAAAATGGCAATACAGAAGTAAATAAAGAAATCTTTTCTTAATTGGGAAAAGTACTGTGCGACAACATGAACCGGAAAGATAAAAGTGAAAGAATATATATATATATATATATATTTAACAACGGATGGTGTCTACATTGCTTTGGACCCCACCCTACTTACCCAAAGGACTCGAATCCAAAAAATTCCAAGTATAGACCATTTTGGACTCCATAAACGCCGACTTTTGGGTGAGAGATTAAATAACAGGTTGCCCCGACGGACCCTTTTTTTTTTTTTCTTTTTCTTTCTCTTCCACACACCTGGCTTATAAGTCATACGATCCCCCACTGAGAATATCTATGGGGCACACTCAGAATACTTAAGATCTTATATCATATTTGGGTGTGGACCTAACATCACTGCCGTAGGATACGAACTATATATATTATGAAAAAGAAATCCTCACTAGAAAGAAGGAAAACATTTTATTTGATTGTCTTTCTATTTTGGAAGGTAAGTAAGTAAATCCAAATGTCTCCTGATTGTCACTGTTGGGGTCATGCATTGGAGTACGTCACCTATCCAACCTAGATGGAAAGTGGCCAAGCCCGGACCGGATGAATGAGGTTAGCCCATACTCGACCTAAATTGAGGTACGCAGGCACGTACCGTATCAATTCTTCATGTTGGGCTCATCTTCTACTTGGTTTCAGAGAGCCCATTCCCCCTACCTATTCCATAATGAAAATCACTATTCACGCGTAGGGAATCGAACCCAAAAGTCGAGATGATATTGATTTTTCTACGGTAGGATTTAATCGAGCGTGGACCCGTTCACTTCTCACCCAGTAACTATTTCCTACTTGGTAAACTTACCTCACCATTGAAGCCAAGTAGAGGGTTAATCCAAGAGACAATAAAAAGAAACGGATCACATCAAACGATACTAAATTTCAAAAGCCATCTACATGCGGCGGGATGGGCCGGGCCGAGGAATTTCCAAGCCCTGCCCGGCTTCTAAATTAGAAGCCTGACCCCGGCTCGATCCCAGGTCTGGCCAGAAGTTGCTCGCCAAAGACAGGCCCGCCCGTAAATCATGAAGCCCTAGCATACCCTGAGTTTTACTTACATTATAACAAAAAAGAGAAGAAAAGAAAAACAAATTCTTATAACCTCCTAGGCCGTAGCTCAACCAGCCTTGTGATATCACCCAATATGAGAGGTCATCGGTTTGAGTCCCCCCATTGCTACTCCCTCTCTTACAATTATATATGTATATTTGGGGCCGGGCAAGGATTTCGAGTCTCAACCACCGAGTCTAAATAAAAAAATTCTAAGCACGGCCCATCTATTATTGCCTAAACACCATTGTCGAACCAACGTGGGCCGGCCCTGTCCACGATCACCCATAGAAAAGAAAAGAAAAGAAAAGAAAAAAAAAAAACGCTTCTTGAAATAAAATTTCAAAGAGCTACGCTCTGGCCTTTTGATTTTTTCAAACCCATACTTCTGTTGTCTCTCTGCATTTAACCATTCGCTTTACTTCGCCGGTAAAGTAAATTGACCAATCAAGAGATTTGCTTTGTGATTTGATAGCATTGCGTTTAAACGTTAATCACATATGCCCATCCCTCATTGTGTGGACCAAAGCCCGGACCCGTGACCCAACTCAGACGTAAGAGAAAGGAAAAAGAATCCGTTTGGAGGTTTTCCTCCGCTTAGAGTGGAGGGGGTATTGCAAAGTGACAGATTACCGCTGTAAGGAACGGCGGTAATCCTGCAAATGCCAGATTTCCTCCGCTCACAGTGGAGGAAATCTGGAAAACGCCACTTTACCGCCGTAACAAGCAGCGGTAAACCCGAGCGAGTGCCCAAATCCAAATCCACTCCTTGCAGGCCTTTCCATTTCCTTTAACTTTAAACTAGAAACACTCTTAAATTTAGTATTTTCTAAAATTTTCATTATTAGGTAAAGAAATTAGTAAGAGAATTTATTATTTTGGAAAATGGCTTGGGTCGTCCCAGAAGTTCGTGGTTTCGAAAAATGGCAATACAGAAGTAAATAAAGAAATCTTTTCTTAATTGGGAAAAGTACTGTGCGACAACATGAACCGGAAAGATAAAAGTGAAAGAATATATATATATATATATTTAACAACGGATGGTGTCTACATTGCTTTGGACCCCACCCTACTTACCCAAAGGACTCGAATCCAAAAAATTCCAAGTATAGACCATTTTGGACTCCATAAACGCCGACTTTTGGGTGAGAGATTAAATAACAGGTTGCCCCGACGGACCCTTTTTTTTTTTTTCTTTTTCTTTCTCTTCCACACACCTGGCTTATAAGTCATACGATCCCCCACTGAGAATATCTATGGGGCACACTCAGAATACTTAAGATCTTATATCATATTTGGGTGTGGACCTAACATCACTGCCGTAGGATACGAACTATATATATTATGAAAAAGAAATCCTCACTAGAAAGAAGGAAAACATTTTATTTGATTGTCTTTCTATTTTGGAAGGTAAGTAAGTAAATCCAAATGTCTCCTGATTGTCACTGTTGGGGTCATGCATTGGAGTACGTCACCTATCCAACCTAGATGGAAAGTGGCCAAGCCCGGACCGGATGAATGAGGTTAGCCCATACTCGACCTAAATTGAGGTACGCAGGCACGTACCGTATCAATTCTTCATGTTGGGCTCATCTTCTACTTGGTTTCAGAGAGCCCATTCCCCCTACCTATTCCATAATGAAAATCACTATTCACGCGTAGGGAATCGAACCCAAAAGTCGAGATGATATTGATTTTTCTACGGTAGGATTTAATCGAGCGTGGACCCGTTCACTTCTCACCCAGTAACTATTTCCTACTTGGTAAACTTACCTCACCATTGAAGCCAAGTAGAGGGTTAATCCAAGAGACAATAAAAAGAAACGGATCACATCAAACGATACTAAATTTCAAAAGCCATCTACATGCGGCGGGATGGGCCGGGCCGAGGAATTTCCAAGCCCTGCCCGGCTTCTAAATTAGAAGCCTGACCCCGGCTCGATCCCAGGTCTGGCCAGAAGTTGCTCGCCAAAGACAGGCCCGCCCGTAAATCATGAAGCCCTAGCATACCCTGAGTTTTACTTACATTATAACAAAAAAGAGAAGAAAAGAAAAACAAATTCTTATAACCTCCTAGGCCGTAGCTCAACCAGCCTTGTGATATCACCCAATATGAGAGGTCATCGGTTTGAGTCCCCCCATTGCTACTCCCTCTCTTACAATTATATATGTATATTTGGGGCCGGGCAAGGATTTCGAGTCTCAACCACCGAGTCTAAATAAAAAAATTCTAAGCACGGCCCATCTATTATTGCCTAAACACCATTGTCGAACCAACGTGGGCCGGCCCTGTCCACGATCACCCATAGAAAAGAAAAGAAAAGAAAAGAAAAAAAAAAAACGCTTCTTGAAATAAAATTTCAAAGAGCTACGCTCTGGCCTTTTGATTTTTTCAAACCCATACTTCTGTTGTCTCTCTGCATTTAACCATTCGCTTTACTTCGCCGGTAAAGTAAATTGACCAATCAAGAGATTTGCTTTGTGATTTGATAGCATTGCGTTTAAACGTTAATCACATATGCCCATCCCTCATTGTGTGGACCAAAGCCCGGACCCGTGACCCAACTCAGACGTAAGAGAAAGGAAAAAGAATCCGTTTGGAGGTTTTCCTCCGCTTAGAGTGGAGGGGGTATTGCAAAGTGACAGATTACCGCTGTAAGGAACGGCGGTAATCCTGCAAATGCCAGATTTCCTCCGCTCACAGTGGAGGAAATCTGGAAAACGCCACTTTACCGCCGTAACAAGCAGCGGTAAACCCGAGCGAGTGCCCAAATCCAAATCCACTCCTTGCAGGCCTTTCCATTTCCTTTAACTTTAAACTAGAAACACTCTTAAATTTAGTATTTTCTAAAATTTTCATTATTAGGTAAAGAAATTAGTAAGAGAATTTATTATTTTGGAAAATGGCTTGGGTCGTCCCAGAAGTTCGTGGTTTCGAAAAATGGCAATACAGAAGTAAATAAAGAAATCTTTTCTTAATTGGGAAAAGTACTGTGCGACAACATGAACCGGAAAGATAAAAGTGAAAGAATATATATATATATATATATATTTAACAACGGATGGTGTCTACATTGCTTTGGACCCCACCCTACTTACCCAAAGGACTCGAATCCAAAAAATTCCAAGTATAGACCATTTTGGACTCCATAAACGCCGACTTTTGGGTGAGAGATTAAATAACAGGTTGCCCCGACGGACCCTTTTTTTTTTTTTCTTTTTCTTTCTCTTCCACACACCTGGCTTATAAGTCATACGATCCCCCACTGAGAATATCTATGGGGCACACTCAGAATACTTAAGATCTTATATCATATTTGGGTGTGGACCTAACATCACTGCCGTAGGATACGAACTATATATATTATGAAAAAGAAATCCTCACTAGAAAGAAGGAAAACATTTTATTTGATTGTCTTTCTATTTTGGAAGGTAAGTAAGTAAATCCAAATGTCTCCTGATTGTCACTGTTGGGGTCATGCATTGGAGTACGTCACCTATCCAACCTAGATGGAAAGTGGCCAAGCCCGGACCGGATGAATGAGGTTAGCCCATACTCGACCTAAATTGAGGTACGCAGGCACGTACCGTATCAATTCTTCATGTTGGGCTCATCTTCTACTTGGTTTCAGAGAGCCCATTCCCCCTACCTATTCCATAATGAAAATCACTATTCACGCGTAGGGAATCGAACCCAAAAGTCGAGATGATATTGATTTTTCTACGGTAGGATTTAATCGAGCGTGGACCCGTTCACTTCTCACCCAGTAACTATTTCCTACTTGGTAAACTTACCTCACCATTGAAGCCAAGTAGAGGGTTAATCCAAGAGACAATAAAAAGAAACGGATCACATCAAACGATACTAAATTTCAAAAGCCATCTACATGCGGCGGGATGGGCCGGGCCGAGGAATTTCCAAGCCCTGCCCGGCTTCTAAATTAGAAGCCTGACCCCGGCTCGATCCCAGGTCTGGCCAGAAGTTGCTCGCCAAAGACAGGCCCGCCCGTAAATCATGAAGCCCTAGCATACCCTGAGTTTTACTTACATTATAACAAAAAAGAGAAGAAAAGAAAAACAAATTCTTATAACCTCCTAGGCCGTAGCTCAACCAGCCTTGTGATATCACCCAATATGAGAGGTCATCGGTTTGAGTCCCCCCATTGCTACTCCCTCTCTTACAATTATATATGTATATTTGGGGCCGGGCAAGGATTTCGAGTCTCAACCACCGAGTCTAAATAAAAAAATTCTAAGCACGGCCCATCTATTATTGCCTAAACACCATTGTCGAACCAACGTGGGCCGGCCCTGTCCACGATCACCCATAGAAAAGAAAAGAAAAGAAAAGAAAAAAAAAAAACGCTTCTTGAAATAAAATTTCAAAGAGCTACGCTCTGGCCTTTTGATTTTTTCAAACCCATACTTCTGTTGTCTCTCTGCATTTAACCATTCGCTTTACTTCGCCGGTAAAGTAAATTGACCAATCAAGAGATTTGCTTTGTGATTTGATAGCATTGCGTTTAAACGTTAATCACATATGCCCATCCCTCATTGTGTGGACCAAAGCCCGGACCCGTGACCCAACTCAGACGTAAGAGAAAGGAAAAAGAATCCGTTTGGAGGTTTTCCTCCGCTTAGAGTGGAGGGGGTATTGCAAAGTGACAGATTACCGCTGTAAGGAACGGCGGTAATCCTGCAAATGCCAGATTTCCTCCGCTCACAGTGGAGGAAATCTGGAAAACGCCACTTTACCGCCGTAACAAGCAGCGGTAAACCCGAGCGAGTGCCCAAATCCAAATCCACTCCTTGCAGGCCTTTCCATTTCCTTTAACTTTAAACTAGAAACACTCTTAAATTTAGTATTTTCTAAAATTTTCATTATTAGGTAAAGAAATTAGTAAGAGAATTTATTATTTTGGAAAATGGCTTGGGTCGTCCCAGAAGTTCGTGGTTTCGAAAAATGGCAATACAGAAGTAAATAAAGAAATCTTTTCTTAATTGGGAAAAGTACTGTGCGACAACATGAACCGGAAAGATAAAAGTGAAAGAATATATATATATATATATATTTAACAACGGATGGTGTCTACATTGCTTTGGACCCCACCCTACTTACCCAAAGGACTCGAATCCAAAAAATTCCAAGTATAGACCATTTTGGACTCCATAAACGCCGACTTTTGGGTGAGAGATTAAATAACAGGTTGCCCCGACGGACCCTTTTTTTTTTTTTTTTTTTCTTTCTCTTCCACACACCTGGCTTATAAGTCATACGATCCCCCACTGAGAATATCTATGGGGCACACTCAGAATACTTAAGATCTTATATCATATTTGGGTGTGGACCTAACATCACTGCCGTAGGATACGAACTATATATATTATGAAAAAGAAATCCTCACTAGAAAGAAGGAAAACATTTTATTTGATTGTCTTTCTATTTTGGAAGGTAAGTAAGTAAATCCAAATGTCTCCTGATTGTCACTGTTGGGGTCATGCATTGGAGTACGTCACCTATCCAACCTAGATGGAAAGTGGCCAAGCCCGGACCGGATGAATGAGGTTAGCCCATACTCGACCTAAATTGAGGTACGCAGGCACGTACCGTATCAATTCTTCATGTTGGGCTCATCTTCTACTTGGTTTCAGAGAGCCCATTCCCCCTACCTATTCCATAATGAAAATCACTATTCACGCGTAGGGAATCGAACCCAAAAGTCGAGATGATATTGATTTTTCTACGGTAGGATTTAATCGAGCGTGGACCCGTTCACTTCTCACCCAGTAACTATTTCCTACTTGGTAAACTTACCTCACCATTGAAGCCAAGTAGAGGGTTAATCCAAGAGACAATAAAAAGAAACGGATCACATCAAACGATACTAAATTTCAAAAGCCATCTACATGCGGCGGGATGGGCCGGGCCGAGGAATTTCCAAGCCCTGCCCGGCTTCTAAATTAGAAGCCTGACCCCGGCTCGATCCCAGGTCTGGCCAGAAGTTGCTCGCCAAAGACAGGCCCGCCCGTAAATCATGAAGCCCTAGCATACCCTGAGTTTTACTTACATTATAACAAAAAAGAGAAGAAAAGAAAAACAAATTCTTATAACCTCCTAGGCCGTAGCTCAACCAGCCTTGTGATATCACCCAATATGAGAGGTCATCGGTTTGAGTCCCCCCATTGCTACTCCCTCTCTTACAATTATATATGTATATTTGGGGCCGGGCAAGGATTTCGAGTCTCAACCACCGAGTCTAAATAAAAAAATTCTAAGCACGGCCCATCTATTATTGCCTAAACACCATTGTCGAACCAACGTGGGCCGGCCCTGTCCACGATCACCCATAGAAAAGAAAAGAAAAGAAAAGAAAAAAAAAAAACGCTTCTTGAAATAAAATTTCAAAGAGCTACGCTCTGGCCTTTTGATTTTTTCAAACCCATACTTCTGTTGTCTCTCTGCATTTAACCATTCGCTTTACTTCGCCGGTAAAGTAAATTGACCAATCAAGAGATTTGCTTTGTGATTTGATAGCATTGCGTTTAAACGTTAATCACATATGCCCATCCCTCATTGTGTGGACCAAAGCCCGGACCCGTGACCCAACTCAGACGTAAGAGAAAGGAAAAAGAATCCGTTTGGAGGTTTTCCTCCGCTTAGAGTGGAGGGGGTATTGCAAAGTGACAGATTACCGCTGTAAGGAACGGCGGTAATCCTGCAAATGCCAGATTTCCTCCGCTCACAGTGGAGGAAATCTGGAAAACGCCACTTTACCGCCGTAACAAGCAGCGGTAAACCCGAGCGAGTGCCCAAATCCAAATCCACTCCTTGCAGGCCTTTCCATTTCCTTTAACTTTAAACTAGAAACACTCTTAAATTTAGTATTTTCTAAAATTTTCATTATTAGGTAAAGAAATTAGTAAGAGAATTTATTATTTTGGAAAATGGCTTGGGTCGTCCCAGAAGTTCGTGGTTTCGAAAAATGGCAATACAGAAGTAAATAAAGAAATCTTTTCTTAATTGGGAAAAGTACTGTGCGACAACATGAACCGGAAAGATAAAAGTGAAAGAATATATATATATATATATATTTAACAACGGATGGTGTCTACATTGCTTTGGACCCCACCCTACTTACCCAAAGGACTCGAATCCAAAAAATTCCAAGTATAGACCATTTTGGACTCCATAAACGCCGACTTTTGGGTGAGAGATTAAATAACAGGTTGCCCCGACGGACCCTTTTTTTTTTTTTTTTTTTCTTTCTCTTCCACACACCTGGCTTATAAGTCATACGATCCCCCACTGAGAATATCTATGGGGCACACTCAGAATACTTAAGATCTTATATCATATTTGGGTGTGGACCTAACATCACTGCCGTAGGATACGAACTATATATATTATGAAAAAGAAATCCTCACTAGAAAGAAGGAAAACATTTTATTTGATTGTCTTTCTATTTTGGAAGGTAAGTAAGTAAATCCAAATGTCTCCTGATTGTCACTGTTGGGGTCATGCATTGGAGTACGTCACCTATCCAACCTAGATGGAAAGTGGCCAAGCCCGGACCGGATGAATGAGGTTAGCCCATACTCGACCTAAATTGAGGTACGCAGGCACGTACCGTATCAATTCTTCATGTTGGGCTCATCTTCTACTTGGTTTCAGAGAGCCCATTCCCCCTACCTATTCCATAATGAAAATCACTATTCACGCGTAGGGAATCGAACCCAAAAGTCGAGATGATATTGATTTTTCTACGGTAGGATTTAATCGAGCGTGGACCCGTTCACTTCTCACCCAGTAACTATTTCCTACTTGGTAAACTTACCTCACCATTGAAGCCAAGTAGAGGGTTAATCCAAGAGACAATAAAAAGAAACGGATCACATCAAACGATACTAAATTTCAAAAGCCATCTACATGCGGCGGGATGGGCCGGGCCGAGGAATTTCCAAGCCCTGCCCGGCTTCTAAATTAGAAGCCTGACCCCGGCTCGATCCCAGGTCTGGCCAGAAGTTGCTCGCCAAAGACAGGCCCGCCCGTAAATCATGAAGCCCTAGCATACCCTGAGTTTTACTTACATTATAACAAAAAAGAGAAGAAAAGAAAAACAAATTCTTATAACCTCCTAGGCCGTAGCTCAACCAGCCTTGTGATATCACCCAATATGAGAGGTCATCGGTTTGAGTCCCCCCATTGCTACTCCCTCTCTTACAATTATATATGTATATTTGGGGCCGGGCAAGGATTTCGAGTCTCAACCACCGAGTCTAAATAAAAAAATTCTAAGCACGGCCCATCTATTATTGCCTAAACACCATTGTCGAACCAACGTGGGCCGGCCCTGTCCACGATCACCCATAGAAAAGAAAAGAAAAGAAAAGAAAAAAAAAAAACGCTTCTTGAAATAAAATTTCAAAGAGCTACGCTCTGGCCTTTTGATTTTTTCAAACCCATACTTCTGTTGTCTCTCTGCATTTAACCATTCGCTTTACTTCGCCGGTAAAGTAAATTGACCAATCAAGAGATTTGCTTTGTGATTTGATAGCATTGCGTTTAAACGTTAATCACATATGCCCATCCCTCATTGTGTGGACCAAAGCCCGGACCCGTGACCCAACTCAGACGTAAGAGAAAGGAAAAAGAATCCGTTTGGAGGTTTTCCTCCGCTTAGAGTGGAGGGGGTATTGCATAGTGACAGATTACCGCTGTAAGGAACGGCGGTAATCCTGCAAATGCCAGATTTCCTCCGCTCACAGTGGAGGAAATCTGGAAAACGCCACTTTACCGCCGTAACAAGCAGCGGTAAACCCGAGCGAGTGCCCAAATCCAAATCCACTCCTTGCAGGCCTTTCCATTTCCTTTAACTTTAAACTAGAAACACTCTTAAATTTAGTATTTTCTAAAATTTTCATTATTAGGTAAAGAAATTAGTAAGAGAATTTATTATTTTGGAAAATGGCTTGGGTCGTCCCAGAAGTTCGTGGTTTCGAAAAATGGCAATACATAAGTAAATAAAGAAATCTTTTCTTAATTGGGAAAAGTACTGTGCGACAACATGAACCGGAAAGATAAAAGTGAAAGAATATATATATATATATATTTAACAACGGATGGTGTCTACATTGCTTTGGACCCCACCCTACTTACCCAAAGGACTCGAATCCAAAAAATTCCAAGTATAGACCATTTTGGACTCCATAAACGCCGACTTTTGGGTGAGAGATTAAATAACAGGTTGCCCCGACGGACCCTTTTTTTTTTTTCTTTCTCTTCCACACACCTGGCTTATAAGTCATACGATCCCCCACTGAGAATATCTATGGGGCACACTCAGAATACTTAAGATCTTATATCATATTTGGGTGTGGACCTAAGATCACTGCCGTAGGATACGAACTATATATATTATGAAAAAGAAATCCTCACTAGAAAGAAGGAAAACATTTTATTTGATTGTCTTTCTATTTTGGAAGGTAAGTAAGTAAATCCAAATGTCTCCTGATTGTCACTGTTGGGGTCATGCATTGTAGTACGTCACCTATCCAACCTAGATGGAAAGTGGCCAAGCCCGGACCGGATGAATGAGGTTAGCCCATACTCGACCTAAATTGAGGTACGCAGGCACGTACCGTATCAATTCTTCATGTTGGGCTCATCTTCTACTTGGTTTCAGAGAGCCCATTCCCCCTACCTATTCCATAATGAAAATCACTATTCACGCGTAGGGAATCGAACCCAAAAGTCGAGATGATATTGATTTTTCTACGGTAGGATTTAATCGAGCGTGGACCCGTTCACTTCTCACCCAGTAACTATTTCCTACTTGGTAAACTTACCTCACCATTGAAGCCAAGTAGAGGGTTAATCCAAGAGACAATAAAAAGAAACGGATCACATCAAACGATACTAAATTTCAAAAGCCATCTACATGCGGCGGGATGGGCCGGGCCGAGGAATTTCCAAGCCCTGCCCGGCTTCTAAATTAGAAGCCTGACCCCGGCTCGATCCCAGGTCTGGCCAGAAGTTGCTCGCCAAAGACAGGCCCGCCCGTAAATCATGAAGCCCTAGCATACCCTGAGTTTTACTTACATTATAACAAAAAAGAGAAGAAAAGAAAAACAAATTCTTATAACCTCCTAGGCCGTAGCTCAACCAGCCTTGTGATATCACCCAATATGAGAGGTCATCGGTTTGAGTCCCCCCATTGCTACTCCCTCTCTTACAATTATATATGTATATTTGGGGCCGGGCAAGGATTTCGAGTCTCAACCACCGAGTCTAAATAAAAAAATTCTAAGCACGGCCCATCTATTATTGCCTAAACACCATTGTCGAACCAACGTGGGCCGGCCCTGTCCACGATCACCCATAGAAAAGAAAAGAAAAGAAAAGAAAAAAAAAAACGCTTCTTGAAATAAAATTTCAAAGAGCTACGCTCTGGCCTTTTGATTTTTTCAAACCCATACTTCTGTTGTCTCTCTGCATTTAACCATTCGCTTTACTTCGCCGGTAAAGTAAATTGACCAATCAAGAGATTTGCTTTGTGATTTGATAGCATTGCGTTTAAACGTTAATCACATATGCCCATCCCTCATTGTGTGGACCAAAGCCCGGACCCGTGACCCAACTCAGACGTAAGAGAAAGGAAAAAGAATCCGTTTGGAGGTTTTCCTCCGCTTAGAGTGGAGGGGGTATTGCAAAGTGACAGATTACCGCTGTAAGGAACGGCGGTAATCCTGCAAATGCCAGATTTCCTCCGCTCACAGTGGAGGAAATCTGGAAAACGCCACTTTACCGCCGTAACAAGCAGCGGTAAACCCGAGCGAGTGCCCAAATCCAAATCCACTCCTTGCAGGCCTTTCCATTTCCTTTAACTTTAAACTAGAAACACTCTTAAATTTAGTATTTTCTAAAATTTTCATTATTAGGTAAAGAAATTAGTAAGAGAATTTATTATTTTGGAAAATGGCTTGGGTCGTCCCAGAAGTTCGTGGTTTCGAAAAATGGCAATACAGAAGTAAATAAAGAAATCTTTTCTTAATTGGGAAAAGTACTGTGCGACAACATGAACCGGAAAGATAAAAGTGAAAGAATATATATATATATATATTTAACAACGGATGGTGTCTACATTGCTTTGGACCCCACCCTACTTACCCAAAGGACTCGAATCCAAAAAATTCCAAGTATAGACCATTTTGGACTCCATAAACGCCGACTTTTGGGTGAGAGATTAAATAACAGGTTGCCCCGACGGACCCTTTTTTTTTTTTTTTTTTTCTTTCTCTTCCACACACCTGGCTTATAAGTCATACGATCCCCCACTGAGAATATCTATGGGGCACACTCAGAATACTTAAGATCTTATATCATATTTGGGTGTGGACCTAACATCACTGCCGTAGGATACGAACTATATATATTATGAAAAAGAAATCCTCACTAGAAAGAAGGAAAACATTTTATTTGATTGTCTTTCTATTTTGGAAGGTAAGTAAGTAAATCCAAATGTCTCCTGATTGTCACTGTTGGGGTCATGCATTGGAGTACGTCACCTATCCAACCTAGATGGAAAGTGGCCAAGCCCGGACCGGATGAATGAGGTTAGCCCATACTCGACCTAAATTGAGGTACGCAGGCACGTACCGTATCAATTCTTCATGTTGGGCTCATCTTCTACTTGGTTTCAGAGAGCCCATTCCCCCTACCTATTCCATAATGAAAATCACTATTCACGCGTAGGGAATCGAACCCAAAAGTCGAGATGATATTGATTTTTCTACGGTAGGATTTAATCGAGCGTGGACCCGTTCACTTCTCACCCAGTAACTATTTCCTACTTGGTAAACTTACCTCACCATTGAAGCCAAGTAGAGGGTTAATCCAAGAGACAATAAAAAGAAACGGATCACATCAAACGATACTAAATTTCAAAAGCCATCTACATGCGGCGGGATGGGCCGGGCCGAGGAATTTCCAAGCCCTGCCCGGCTTCTAAATTAGAAGCCTGACCCCGGCTCGATCCCAGGTCTGGCCAGAAGTTGCTCGCCAAAGACAGGCCCGCCCGTAAATCATGAAGCCCTAGCATACCCTGAGTTTTACTTACATTATAACAAAAAAGAGAAGAAAAGAAAAACAAATTCTTATAACCTCCTAGGCCGTAGCTCAACCAGCCTTGTGATATCACCCAATATGAGAGGTCATCGGTTTGAGTCCCCCCATTGCTACTCCCTCTCTTACAATTATATATGTATATTTGGGGCCGGGCAAGGATTTCGAGTCTCAACCACCGAGTCTAAATAAAAAAATTCTAAGCACGGCCCATCTATTATTGCCTAAACACCATTGTCGAACCAACGTGGGCCGGCCCTGTCCACGATCACCCATAGAAAAGAAAAGAAAAGAAAAGAAAAAAAAAAAACGCTTCTTGAAATAAAATTTCAAAGAGCTACGCTCTGGCCTTTTGATTTTTTCAAACCCATACTTCTGTTGTCTCTCTGCATTTAACCATTCGCTTTACTTCGCCGGTAAAGTAAATTGACCAATCAAGAGATTTGCTTTGTGATTTGATAGCATTGCGTTTAAACGTTAATCACATATGCCCATCCCTCATTGTGTGGACCAAAGCCCGGACCCGTGACCCAACTCAGACGTAAGAGAAAGGAAAAAGAATCCGTTTGGAGGTTTTCCTCCGCTTAGAGTGGAGGGGGTATTGCAAAGTGACAGATTACCGCTGTAAGGAACGGCGGTAATCCTGCAAATGCCAGATTTCCTCCGCTCACAGTGGAGGAAATCTGGAAAACGCCACTTTACCGCCGTAACAAGCAGCGGTAAACCCGAGCGAGTGCCCAAATCCAAATCCACTCCTTGCAGGCCTTTCCATTTCCTTTAACTTTAAACTAGAAACACTCTTAAATTTAGTATTTTCTAAAATTTTCATTATTAGGTAAAGAAATTAGTAAGAGAATTTATTATTTTGGAAAATGGCTTGGGTCGTCCCAGAAGTTCGTGGTTTCGAAAAATGGCAATACAGAAGTAAATAAAGAAATCTTTTCTTAATTGGGAAAAGTACTGTGCGACAACATGAACCGGAAAGATAAAAGTGAAAGAATATATATATATATATATATTTAACAACGGATGGTGTCTACATTGCTTTGGACCCCACCCTACTTACCCAAAGGACTCGAATCCAAAAAATTCCAAGTATAGACCATTTTGGACTCCATAAACGCCGACTTTTGGGTGAGAGATTAAATAACAGGTTGCCCCGACGGACCCTTTTTTTTTTTTTTTTTTTCTTTCTCTTCCACACACCTGGCTTATAAGTCATACGATCCCCCACTGAGAATATCTATGGGGCACACTCAGAATACTTAAGATCTTATATCATATTTGGGTGTGGACCTAACATCACTGCCGTAGGATACGAACTATATATATTATGAAAAAGAAATCCTCACTAGAAAGAAGGAAAACATTTTATTTGATTGTCTTTCTATTTTGGAAGGTAAGTAAGTAAATCCAAATGTCTCCTGATTGTCACTGTTGGGGTCATGCATTGGAGTACGTCACCTATCCAACCTAGATGGAAAGTGGCCAAGCCCGGACCGGATGAATGAGGTTAGCCCATACTCGACCTAAATTGAGGTACGCAGGCACGTACCGTATCAATTCTTCATGTTGGGCTCATCTTCTACTTGGTTTCAGAGAGCCCATTCCCCCTACCTATTCCATAATGAAAATCACTATTCACGCGTAGGGAATCGAACCCAAAAGTCGAGATGATATTGATTTTTCTACGGTAGGATTTAATCGAGCGTGGACCCGTTCACTTCTCACCCAGTAACTATTTCCTACTTGGTAAACTTACCTCACCATTGAAGCCAAGTAGAGGGTTAATCCAAGAGACAATAAAAAGAAACGGATCACATCAAACGATACTAAATTTCAAAAGCCATCTACA
This sequence comes from Persea americana, assembly GCA_029852735.1. NCBI lineage: Eukaryota > Viridiplantae > Streptophyta > Magnoliopsida > Laurales > Lauraceae > Persea > Persea americana. The sequence continues at coordinate 15,868,421 of CM056814.1, forward strand.
TGCGGCGGGATGGGCCGGGCCGAGGAATTTCCAAGCCCTGCCCGGCTTCTAAATTAGAAGCCTGACCCCGGCTCGATCCCAGGTCTGGCCAGAAGTTGCTCGCCAAAGACAGGCCCGCCCGTAAATCATGAAGCCCTAGCATACCCTGAGTTTTACTTACATTATAACAAAAAAGAGAAGAAAAGAAAAACAAATTCTTATAACCTCCTAGGCCGTAGCTCAACCAGCCTTGTGATATCACCCAATATGAGAGGTCATCGGTTTGAGTCCCCCCATTGCTACTCCCTCTCTTACAATTATATATGTATATTTGGGGCCGGGCAAGGATTTCGAGTCTCAACCACCGAGTCTAAATAAAAAAATTCTAAGCACGGCCCATCTATTATTGCCTAAACACCATTGTCGAACCAACGTGGGCCGGCCCTGTCCACGATCACCCATAGAAAAGAAAAGAAAAGAAAAGAAAAAAAAAAAACGCTTCTTGAAATAAAATTTCAAAGAGCTACGCTCTGGCCTTTTGATTTTTTCAAACCCATACTTCTGTTGTCTCTCTGCATTTAACCATTCGCTTTACTTCGCCGGTAAAGTAAATTGACCAATCAAGAGATTTGCTTTGTGATTTGATAGCATTGCGTTTAAACGTTAATCACATATGCCCATCCCTCATTGTGTGGACCAAAGCCCGGACCCGTGACCCAACTCAGACGTAAGAGAAAGGAAAAAGAATCCGTTTGGAGGTTTTCCTCCGCTTAGAGTGGAGGGGGTATTGCAAAGTGACAGATTACCGCTGTAAGGAATGGCGGTAATCCTGCAAATGCCAGATTTCCTCCGCTCACAGTGGAGGAAATCTGGAAAACGCCACTTTACCGCCGTAACAAGCAGCGGTAAACCCGAGCGAGTGCCCAAATCCAAATCCACTCCTTGCAGGCCTTTCCATTTCCTTTAACTTTAAACTAGAAACACTCTTAAATTTAGTATTTTCTAAAATTTTCATTATTAGGTAAAGAAATTAGTAAGAGAATTTATTATTTTGGAAAATGGCTTGGGTCGTCCCAGAAGTTCGTGGTTTCGAAAAATGGCAATACAGAAGTAAATAAAGAAATCTTTTCTTAATTGGGAAAAGTACTGTGCGACAACATGAACCGGAAAGATAAAAGTGAAAGAATATATATATATATATATATTTAACAACGGATGGTGTCTACATTGCTTTGGACCCCACCCTACTTACCCAAAGGACTCGAATCCAAAAAATTCCAAGTATAGACCATTTTGGACTCCATAAACGCCGACTTTTGGGTGAGAGATTAAATAACAGGTTGCCCCGACGGACCCTTTTTTTTTTTTTTTTTTTCTTTCTCTTCCACACACCTGGCTTATAAGTCATACGATCCCCCACTGAGAATATCTATGGGGCACACTCAGAATACTTAAGATCTTATATCATATTTGGGTGTGGACCTAACATCACTGCCGTAGGATACGAACTATATATATTATGAAAAAGAAATCCTCACTAGAAAGAAGGAAAACATTTTATTTGATTGTCTTTCTATTTTGGAAGGTAAGTAAGTAAATCCAAATGTCTCCTGATTGTCACTGTTGGGGTCATGCATTGGAGTACGTCACCTATCCAACCTAGATGGAAAGTGGCCAAGCCCGGACCGGATGAATGAGGTTAGCCCATACTCGACCTAAATTGAGGTACGCAGGCACGTACCGTATCAATTCTTCATGTTGGGCTCATCTTCTACTTGGTTTCAGAGAGCCCATTCCCCCTACCTATTCCATAATGAAAATCACTATTCACGCGTAGGGAATCGAACCCAAAAGTCGAGATGATATTGATTTTTCTACGGTAGGATTTAATCGAGCGTGGACCCGTTCACTTCTCACCCAGTAACTATTTCCTACTTGGTAAACTTACCTCACCATTGAAGCCAAGTAGAGGGTTAATCCAAGAGACAATAAAAAGAAACGGATCACATCAAACGATACTAAATTTCAAAAGCCATCTACATGCGGCGGGATGGGCCGGGCCGAGGAATTTCCAAGCCCTGCCCGGCTTCTAAATTAGAAGCCTGACCCCGGCTCGATCCCAGGTCTGGCCAGAAGTTGCTCGCCAAAGACAGGCCCGCCCGTAAATCATGAAGCCCTAGCATACCCTGAGTTTTACTTACATTATAACAAAAAAGAGAAGAAAAGAAAAACAAATTCTTATAACCTCCTAGGCCGTAGCTCAACCAGCCTTGTGATATCACCCAATATGAGAGGTCATCGGTTTGAGTCCCCCCATTGCTACTCCCTCTCTTACAATTATATATGTATATTTGGGGCCGGGCAAGGATTTCGAGTCTCAACCACCGAGTCTAAATAAAAAAATTCTAAGCACGGCCCATCTATTATTGCCTAAACACCATTGTCGAACCAACGTGGGCCGGCCCTGTCCACGATCACCCATAGAAAAGAAAAGAAAAGAAAAGAAAAAAAAAAAAACGCTTCTTGAAATAAAATTTCAAAGAGCTACGCTCTGGCCTTTTGATTTTTTCAAACCCATACTTCTGTTGTCTCTCTGCATTTAACCATTCGCTTTACTTCGCCGGTAAAGTAAATTGACCAATCAAGAGATTTGCTTTGTGATTTGATAGCATTGCGTTTAAACGTTAATCACATATGCCCATCCCTCATTGTGTGGACCAAAGCCCGGACCCGTGACCCAACTCAGACGTAAGAGAAAGGAAAAAGAATCCGTTTGGAGGTTTTCCTCCGCTTAGAGTGGAGGGGGTATTGCAAAGTGACAGATTACCGCTGTAAGGAACGGCGGTAATCCTGCAAATGCCAGATTTCCTCCGCTCACAGTGGAGGAAATCTGGAAAACGCCACTTTACCGCCGTAACAAGCAGCGGTAAACCCGAGCGAGTGCCCAAATCCAAATCCACTCCTTGCAGGCCTTTCCATTTCCTTTAACTTTAAACTAGAAACACTCTTAAATTTAGTATTTTCTAAAATTTTCATTATTAGGTAAAGAAATTAGTAAGAGAATTTATTATTTTGGAAAATGGCTTGGGTCGTCCCAGAAGTTCGTGGTTTCGAAAAATGGCAATACAGAAGTAAATAAAGAAATCTTTTCTTAATTGGGAAAAGTACTGTGCGACAACATGAACCGGAAAGATAAAAGTGAAAGAATATATATATATATATATTTAACAACGGATGGTGTCTACATTGCTTTGGACCCCACCCTACTTACCCAAAGGACTCGAATCCAAAAAATTCCAAGTATAGACCATTTTGGACTCCATAAACGCCGACTTTTTGGTGAGAGATTAAATAACAGGTTGCCCCGACGGACCCTTTTTTTTTTTTTTTTTTTCTTTCTCTTCCACACACCTGGCTTATAAGTCATACGATCCCCCACTGAGAATATCTATGGGGCACACTCAGAATACTTAAGATCTTATATCATATTTGGGTGTGGACCTAACATCACTGCCGTAGGATACGAACTATATATATTATGAAAAAGAAATCCTCACTAGAAAGAAGGAAAACATTTTATTTGATTGTCTTTCTATTTTGGAAGGTAAGTAAGTAAATCCAAATGTCTCCTGATTGTCACTGTTGGGGTCATGCATTGGAGTACGTCACCTATCCAACCTAGATGGAAAGTGGCCAAGCCCGGACCGGATGAATGAGGTTAGCCCATACTCGACCTAAATTGAGGTACGCAGGCACGTACCGTATCAATTCTTCATGTTGGGCTCATCTTCTACTTGGTTTCAGAGAGCCCATTCCCCCTACCTATTCCATAATGAAAATCACTATTCACGCGTAGGGAATCGAACCCAAAAGTCGAGATGATATTGATTTTTCTACGGTAGGATTTAATCGAGCGTGGACCCGTTCACTTCTCACCCAGTAACTATTTCCTACTTGGTAAACTTACCTCACCATTGAAGCCAAGTAGAGGGTTAATCCAAGAGACAATAAAAAGAAACGGATCACATCAAACGATACTAAATTTCAAAAGCCATCTACATGCGGCGGGATGGGCCGGGCCGAGGAATTTCCAAGCCCTGCCCGGCTTCTAAATTAGAAGCCTGACCCCGGCTCGATCCCAGGTCTGGCCAGAAGTTGCTCGCCAAAGACAGGCCCGCCCGTAAATCATGAAGCCCTAGCATACCCTGAGTTTTACTTACATTATAACAAAAAAGAGAAGAAAAGAAAAACAAATTCTTATAACCTCCTAGGCCGTAGCTCAACCAGCCTTGTGATATCACCCAATATGAGAGGTCATCGGTTTGAGTCCCCCCATTGCTACTCCCTCTCTTACAATTATATATGTATATTTGGGGCCGGGCAAGGATTTCGAGTCTCAACCACCGAGTCTAAATAAAAAAATTCTAAGCACGGCCCATCTATTATTGCCTAAACACCATTGTCGAACCAACGTGGGCCGGCCCTGTCCACGATCACCCATAGAAAAGAAAAGAAAAGAAAAGAAAAAAAAAAAACGCTTCTTGAAATAAAATTTCAAAGAGCTACGCTCTGGCCTTTTGATTTTTTCAAACCCATACTTCTGTTGTCTCTCTGCATTTAACCATTCGCTTTACTTCGCCGGTAAAGTAAATTGACCAATCAAGAGATTTGCTTTGTGATTTGATAGCATTGCGTTTAAACGTTAATCACATATGCCCATCCCTCATTGTGTGGACCAAAGCCCGGACCCGTGACCCAACTCAGACGTAAGAGAAAGGAAAAAGAATCCGTTTGGAGGTTTTCCTCCGCTTAGAGTGGAGGGGGTATTGCAAAGTGACAGATTACCGCTGTAAGGAACGGCGGTAATCCTGCAAATGCCAGATTTCCTCCGCTCACAGTGGAGGAAATCTGGAAAACGCCACTTTACCGCCGTAACAAGCAGCGGTAAACCCGAGCGAGTGCCCAAATCCAAATCCACTCCTTGCAGGCCTTTCCATTTCCTTTAACTTTAAACTAGAAACACTCTTAAATTTAGTATTTTCTAAAATTTTCATTATTAGGTAAAGAAATTAGTAAGAGAATTTATTATTTTGGAAAATGGCTTGGGTCGTCCCAGAAGTTCGTGGTTTCGAAAAATGGCAATACAGAAGTAAATAAAGAAATCTTTTCTTAATTGGGAAAAGTACTGTGCGACAACATGAACCGGAAAGATAAAAGTGAAAGAATATATATATATATATATTTAACAACGGATGGTGTCTACATTGCTTTGGACCCCACCCTACTTACCCAAAGGACTCGAATCCAAAAAATTCCAAGTATAGACCATTTTGGACTCCATAAACGCCGACTTTTTGGTGAGAGATTAAATAACAGGTTGCCCCGACGGACCCTTTTTTTTTTTTTTTTTTTCTTTCTCTTCCACACACCTGGCTTATAAGTCATACGATCCCCCACTGAGAATATCTATGGGGCACACTCAGAATACTTAAGATCTTATATCATATTTGGGTGTGGACCTAACATCACTGCCGTAGGATACGAACTATATATATTATGAAAAAGAAATCCTCACTAGAAAGAAGGAAAACATTTTATTTGATTGTCTTTCTATTTTGGAAGGTAAGTAAGTAAATCCAAATGTCTCCTGATTGTCACTGTTGGGGTCATGCATTGGAGTACGTCACCTATCCAACCTAGATGGAAAGTGGCCAAGCCCGGACCGGATGAATGAGGTTAGCCCATACTCGACCTAAATTGAGGTACGCAGGCACGTACCGTATCAATTCTTCATGTTGGGCTCATCTTCTACTTGGTTTCAGAGAGCCCATTCCCCCTACCTATTCCATAATGAAAATCACTATTCACGCGTAGGGAATCGAACCCAAAAGTCGAGATGATATTGATTTTTCTACGGTAGGATTTAATCGAGCGTGGACCCGTTCACTTCTCACCCAGTAACTATTTCCTACTTGGTAAACTTACCTCACCATTGAAGCCAAGTAGAGGGTTAATCCAAGAGACAATAAAAAGAAACGGATCACATCAAACGATACTAAATTTCAAAAGCCATCTACATGCGGCGGGATGGGCCGGGCCGAGGAATTTCCAAGCCCTGCCCGGCTTCTAAATTAGAAGCCTGACCCCGGCTCGATCCCAGGTCTGGCCAGAAGTTGCTCGCCAAAGACAGGCCCGCCCGTAAATCATGAAGCCCTAGCATACCCTGAGTTTTACTTACATTATAACAAAAAAGAGAAGAAAAGAAAAACAAATTCTTATAACCTCCTAGGCCGTAGCTCAACCAGCCTTGTGATATCACCCAATATGAGAGGTCATCGGTTTGAGTCCCCCCATTGCTACTCCCTCTCTTACAATTATATATGTATATTTGGGGCCGGGCAAGGATTTCGAGTCTCAACCACCGAGTCTAAATAAAAAAATTCTAAGCACGGCCCATCTATTATTGCCTAAACACCATTGTCGAACCAACGTGGGCCGGCCCTGTCCACGATCACCCATAGAAAAGAAAAGAAAAGAAAAGAAAAAAAAAAAACGCTTCTTGAAATAAAATTTCAAAGAGCTACGCTCTGGCCTTTTGATTTTTTCAAACCCATACTTCTGTTGTCTCTCTGCATTTAACCATTCGCTTTACTTCGCCGGTAAAGTAAATTGACCAATCAAGAGATTTGCTTTGTGATTTGATAGCATTGCGTTTAAACGTTAATCACATATGCCCATCCCTCATTGTGTGGACCAAAGCCCGGACCCGTGACCCAACTCAGACGTAAGAGAAAGGAAAAAGAATCCGTTTGGAGGTTTTCCTCCGCTTAGAGTGGAGGGGGTATTGCAAAGTGACAGATTACCGCTGTAAGGAACGGCGGTAATCCTGCAAATGCCAGATTTCCTCCGCTCACAGTGGAGGAAATCTGGAAAACGCCACTTTACCGCCGTAACAAGCAGCGGTAAACCCGAGCGAGTGCCCAAATCCAAATCCACTCCTTGCAGGCCTTTCCATTTCCTTTAACTTTAAACTAGAAACACTCTTAAATTTAGTATTTTCTAAAATTTTCATTATTAGGTAAAGAAATTAGTAAGAGAATTTATTATTTTGGAAAATGGCTTGGGTCGTCCCAGAAGTTCGTGGTTTCGAAAAATGGCAATACAGAAGTAAATAAAGAAATCTTTTCTTAATTGGGAAAAGTACTGTGCGACAACATGAACCGGAAAGATAAAAGTGAAAGAATATATATATATATATATATATTTAACAACGGATGGTGTCTACATTGCTTTGGACCCCACCCTACTTACCCAAAGGACTCGAATCCAAAAAATTCCAAGTATAGACCATTTTGGACTCCATAAACGCCGACTTTTGGGTGAGAGATTAAATAACAGGTTGCCCCGACGGACCCTTTTTTTTTTTTTTTTTTTCTTTCTCTTCCACACACCTGGCTTATAAGTCATACGATCCCCCACTGAGAATATCTATGGGGCACACTCAGAATACTTAAGATCTTATATCATATTTGGGTGTGGACCTAACATCACTGCCGTAGGATACGAACTATATATATTATGAAAAAGAAATCCTCACTAGAAAGAAGGAAAACATTTTATTTGATTGTCTTTCTATTTTGGAAGGTAAGTAAGTAAATCCAAATGTCTCCTGATTGTCACTGTTGGGGTCATGCATTGGAGTACGTCACCTATCCAACCTAGATGGAAAGTGGCCAAGCCCGGACCGGATGAATGAGGTTAGCCCATACTCGACCTAAATTGAGGTACGCAGGCACGTACCGTATCAATTCTTCATGTTGGGCTCATCTTCTACTTGGTTTCAGAGAGCCCATTCCCCCTACCTATTCCATAATGAAAATCACTATTCACGCGTAGGGAATCGAACCCAAAAGTCGAGATGATATTGATTTTTCTACGGTAGGATTTAATCGAGCGTGGACCCGTTCACTTCTCACCTAGTAACTATTTCCTACTTGGTAAACTTACCTCACCATTGAAGCCAAGTAGAGGGTTAATCCAAGAGACAATAAAAAGAAACGGATCACATCAAACGATACTAAATTTCAAAAGCCATCTACATGCGGCGGGATGGGCCGGGCCGAGGAATTTCCAAGCCCTGCCCGGCTTCTAAATTAGAAGCCTGACCCCGGCTCGATCCCAGGTCTGGCCAGAAGTTGCTCGCCAAAGACAGGCCCGCCCGTAAATCATGAAGCCCTAGCATACCCTGAGTTTTACTTACATTATAACAAAAAAGAGAAGAAAAGAAAAACAAATTCTTATAACCTCCTAGGCCGTAGCTCAACCAGCCTTGTGATATCACCCAATATGAGAGGTCATCGGTTTGAGTCCCCCCATTGCTACTCCCTCTCTTACAATTATATATGTATATTTGGGGCCGGGCAAGGATTTCGAGTCTCAACCACCGAGTCTAAATAAAAAAATTCTAAGCACGGCCCATCTATTATTGCCTAAACACCATTGTCGAACCAACGTGGGCCGGCCCTGTCCACGATCACCCATAGAAAAGAAAAGAAAAGAAAAGAAAAAAAAAAACGCTTCTTGAAATAAAATTTCAAAGAGCTACGCTCTGGCCTTTTGATTTTTTCAAACCCATACTTCTGTTGTCTCTCTGCATTTAACCATTCGCTTTACTTCGCCGGTAAAGTAAATTGACCAATCAAGAGATTTGCTTTGTGATTTGATAGCATTGCGTTTAAACGTTAATCACATATGCCCATCCCTCATTGTGTGGACCAAAGCCCGGACCCGTGACCCAACTCAGACGTAAGAGAAAGGAAAAAGAATCCGTTTGGAGGTTTTCCTCCGCTTAGAGTGGAGGGGGTATTGCAAAGTGACAGATTACCGCTGTAAGGAACGGCGGTAATCCTGCAAATGCCAGATTTCCTCCGCTCACAGTGGAGGAAATCTGGAAAACGCCACTTTACCGCCGTAACAAGCAGCGGTAAACCCGAGCGAGTGCCCAAATCCAAATCCACTCCTTGCAGGCCTTTCCATTTCCTTTAACTTTAAACTAGAAACACTCTTAAATTTAGTATTTTCTAAAATTTTCATTATTAGGTAAAGAAATTAGTAAGAGAATTTATTATTTTGGAAAATGGCTTGGGTCGTCCCAGAAGTTCGTGGTTTCGAAAAATGGCAATACAGAAGTAAATAAAGAAATCTTTTCTTAATTGGGAAAAGTACTGTGCGACAACATGAACCGGAAAGATAAAAGTGAAAGAATATATATATATATATATATTTAACAACGGATGGTGTCTACATTGCTTTGGACCCCACCCTACTTACCCAAAGGACTCGAATCCAAAAAATTCCAAGTATAGACCATTTTGGACTCCATAAACGCCGACTTTTTGGTGAGAGATTAAATAACAGGTTGCCCCGACGGACCCTTTTTTTTTTTTTTTTTTTCTTTCTCTTCCACACACCTGGCTTATAAGTCATACGATCCCCCACTGAGAATATCTATGGGGCACACTCAGAATACTTAAGATCTTATATCATATTTGGGTGTGGACCTAACATCACTGCCGTAGGATACGAACTATATATATTATGAAAAAGAAATCCTCACTAGAAAGAAGGAAAACATTTTATTTGATTGTCTTTCTATTTTGGAAGGTAAGTAAGTAAATCCAAATGTCTCCTGATTGTCACTGTTGGGGTCATGCATTGGAGTACGTCACCTATCCAACCTAGATGGAAAGTGGCCAAGCCCGGACCGGATGAATGAGGTTAGCCCATACTCGACCTAAATTGAGGTACGCAGGCACGTACCGTATCAATTCTTCATGTTGGGCTCATCTTCTACTTGGTTTCAGAGAGCCCATTCCCCCTACCTATTCCATAATGAAAATCACTATTCACGCGTAGGGAATCGAACCCAAAAGTCGAGATGATATTGATTTTTCTACGGTAGGATTTAATCGAGCGTGGACCCGTTCACTTCTCACCCAGTAACTATTTCCTACTTGGTAAACTTACCTCACCATTGAAGCCAAGTAGAGGGTTAATCCAAGAGACAATAAAAAGAAACGGATCACATCAAACGATACTAAATTTCAAAAGCCATCTACATGCGGCGGGATGGGCCGGGCCGAGGAATTTCCAAGCCCTGCCCGGCTTCTAAATTAGAAGCCTGACCCCGGCTCGATCCCAGGTCTGGCCAGAAGTTGCTCGCCAAAGACAGGCCCGCCCGTAAATCATGAAGCCCTAGCATACCCTGAGTTTTACTTACATTATAACAAAAAAGAGAAGAAAAGAAAAACAAATTCTTATAACCTCCTAGGCCGTAGCTCAACCAGCCTTGTGATATCACCCAATATGAGAGGTCATCGGTTTGAGTCCCCCCATTGCTACTCCCTCTCTTACAATTATATATGTATATTTGGGGCCGGGCAAGGATTTCGAGTCTCAACCACCGAGTCTAAATAAAAAAATTCTAAGCACGGCCCATCTATTATTGCCTAAACACCATTGTCGAACCAACGTGGGCCGGCCCTGTCCACGATCACCCATAGAAAAGAAAAGAAAAGAAAAGAAAAAAAAAAAACGCTTCTTGAAATAAAATTTCAAAGAGCTACGCTCTGGCCTTTTGATTTTTTCAAACCCATACTTCTGTTGTCTCTCTGCATTTAACCATTCGCTTTACTTCGCCGGTAAAGTAAATTGACCAATCAAGAGATTTGCTTTGTGATTTGATAGCATTGCGTTTAAACGTTAATCACATATGCCCATCCCTCATTGTGTGGACCAAAGCCCGGACCCGTGACCCAACTCAGACGTAAGAGAAAGGAAAAAGAATCCGTTTGGAGGTTTTCCTCCGCTTAGAGTGGAGGGGGTATTGCAAAGTGACAGATTACCGCTGTAAGGAACGGCGGTAATCCTGCAAATGCCAGATTTCCTCCGCTCACAGTGGAGGAAATCTGGAAAACGCCACTTTACCGCCGTAACAAGCAGCGGTAAACCCGAGCGAGTGCCCAAATCCAAATCCACTCCTTGCAGGCCTTTCCATTTCCTTTAACTTTAAACTAGAAACACTCTTAAATTTAGTATTTTCTAAAATTTTCATTATTAGGTAAAGAAATTAGTAAGAGAATTTATTATTTTGGAAAATGGCTTGGGTCGTCCCAGAAGTTCGTGGTTTCGAAAAATGGCAATACAGAAGTAAATAAAGAAATCTTTTCTTAATTGGGAAAAGTACTGTGCGACAACATGAACCGGAAAGATAAAAGTGAAAGAATATATATATATATATATATTTAACAACGGATGGTGTCTACATTGCTTTGGACCCCACCCTACTTACCCAAAGGACTCGAATCCAAAAAATTCCAAGTATAGACCATTTTGGACTCCATAAACGCCGACTTTTGGGTGAGAGATTAAATAACAGGTTGCCCCGACGGACCCTTTTTTTTTTTTTTTTTTTCTTTCTCTTCCACACACCTGGCTTATAAGTCATACGATCCCCCACTGAGAATATCTATGGGGCACACTCAGAATACTTAAGATCTTATATCATATTTGGGTGTGGACCTAACATCACTGCCGTAGGATACGAACTATATATATTATGAAAAAGAAATCCTCACTAGAAAGAAGGAAAACATTTTATTTGATTGTCTTTCTATTTTGGAAGGTAAGTAAGTAAATCCAAATGTCTCCTGATTGTCACTGTTGGGGTCATGCATTGGAGTACGTCACCTATCCAACCTAGATGGAAAGTGGCCAAGCCCGGACCGGATGAATGAGGTTAGCCCATACTCGACCTAAATTGAGGTACGCAGGCACGTACCGTATCAATTCTTCATGTTGGGCTCATCTTCTACTTGGTTTCAGAGAGCCCATTCCCCCTACCTATTCCATAATGAAAATCACTATTCACGCGTAGGGAATCGAACCCAAAAGTCGAGATGATATTGATTTTTCTACGGTAGGATTTAATCGAGCGTGGACCCGTTCACTTCTCACCCAGTAACTATTTCCTACTTGGTAAACTTACCTCACCATTGAAGCCAAGTAGAGGGTTAATCCAAGAGACAATAAAAAGAAACGGATCACATCAAACGATACTAAATTTCAAAAGCCATCTACATGCGGCGGGATGGGCCGGGCCGAGGAATTTCCAAGCCCTGCCCGGCTTCTAAATTAGAAGCCTGACCCCGGCTCGATCCCAGGTCTGGCCAGAAGTTGCTCGCCAAAGACAGGCCCGCCCGTAAATCATGAAGCCCTAGCATACCCTGAGTTTTACTTACATTATAACAAAAAAGAGAAGAAAAGAAAAACAAATTCTTATAACCTCCTAGGCCGTAGCTCAACCAGCCTTGTGATATCACCCAATATGAGAGGTCATCGGTTTGAGTCCCCCCATTGCTACTCCCTCTCTTACAATTATATATGTATATTTGGGGCCGGGCAAGGATTTCGAGTCTCAACCACCGAGTCTAAATAAAAAAATTCTAAGCACGGCCCATCTATTATTGCCTAAACACCATTGTCGAACCAACGTGGGCCGGCCCTGTCCACGATCACCCATAGAAAAGAAAAGAAAAGAAAAGAAAAAAAAAAAACGCTTCTTGAAATAAAATTTCAAAGAGCTACGCTCTGGCCTTTTGATTTTTTCAAACCCATACTTCTGTTGTCTCTCTGCATTTAACCATTCGCTTTACTTCGCCGGTAAAGTAAATTGACCAATCAAGAGATTTGCTTTGTGATTTGATAGCATTGCGTTTAAACGTTAATCACATATGCCCATCCCTCATTGTGTGGACCAAAGCCCGGACCCGTGACCCAACTCAGACGTAAGAGAAAGGAAAAAGAATCCGTTTGGAGGTTTTCCTCCGCTTAGAGTGGAGGGGGTATTGCAAAGTGACAGATTACCGCTGTAAGGAACGGCGGTAATCCTGCAAATGCCAGATTTCCTCCGCTCACAGTGGAGGAAATCTGGAAAACGCCACTTTACCGCCGTAACAAGCAGCGGTAAACCCGAGCGAGTGCCCAAATCCAAATCCACTCCTTGCAGGCCTTTCCATTTCCTTTAACTTTAAACTAGAAACACTCTTAAATTTAGTATTTTCTAAAATTTTCATTATTAGGTAAAGAAATTAGTAAGAGAATTTATTATTTTGGAAAATGGCTTGGGTCGTCCCAGAAGTTCGTGGTTTCGAAAAATGGCAATACAGAAGTAAATAAAGAAATCTTTTCTTAATTGGGAAAAGTACTGTGCGACAACATGAACCGGAAAGATAAAAGTGAAAGAATATATATATATATATATTTAACAACGGATGGTGTCTACATTGCTTTGGACCCCACCCTACTTACCCAAAGGACTCGAATCCAAAAAATTCCAAGTATAGACCATTTTGGACTCCATAAACGCCGACTTTTGGGTGAGAGATTAAATAACAGGTTGCCCCGACGGACCCTTTTTTTTTTTTTTTTTTTCTTTCTCTTCCACACACCTGGCTTATAAGTCATACGATCCCCCACTGAGAATATCTATGGGGCACACTCAGAATACTTAAGATCTTATATCATATTTGGGTGTGGACCTAACATCACTGCCGTAGGATACGAACTATATATATTATGAAAAAGAAATCCTCACTAGAAAGAAGGAAAACATTTTATTTGATTGTCTTTCTATTTTGGAAGGTAAGTAAGTAAATCCAAATGTCTCCTGATTGTCACTGTTGGGGTCATGCATTGGAGTACGTCACCTATCCAACCTAGATGGAAAGTGGCCAAGCCCGGACCGGATGAATGAGGTTAGCCCATACTCGACCTAAATTGAGGTACGCAGGCACGTACCGTATCAATTCTTCATGTTGGGCTCATCTTCTACTTGGTTTCAGAGAGCCCATTCCCCCTACCTATTCCATAATGAAAATCACTATTCACGCGTAGGGAATCGAACCCAAAAGTCGAGATGATATTGATTTTTCTACGGTAGGATTTAATCGAGCGTGGACCCGTTCACTTCTCACCCAGTAACTATTTCCTACTTGGTAAACTTACCTCACCATTGAAGCCAAGTAGAGGGTTAATCCAAGAGACAATAAAAAGAAACGGATCACATCAAACGATCCTAAATTTCAAAAGCCATCTACATGCGGCGGGATGGGCCGGGCTGAGGAATTTCCAAGCCCTGCCCGGCTTCTAAATTAGAAGCCTGACCCCGGCTCGATCCCAGGTCTGGCCAGAAGTTGTTCGCCAAAGACAGGCCCGCCCGTAAATCATGAAGCCCTAGCATACCCTGAGTTTTACTTACATTATAACAAAAAAGAGAAGAAAAGAAAAACAAATTCTTATAACCTCCTAGGCCGTAGCTCAACCAGCCTTGTGATATCACCCAATATGAGAGGTCATCGGTTTGAGTCCCCCCATTGCTACTCCCTCTCTTACAATTATATATGTATATTTGGGGCCGGGCAAGGATTTCGAGTCTCAACCACCGAGTCTAAATAAAAAAATTCTAAGCACGGCCCATCTATTATTGCCTAAACACCATTGTCGAACCAACGTGGGCCGGCCCTGTCCACGATCACCCATAGAAAAGAAAAGAAAAGAAAAGAAAAAAAAAAAACGCTTCTTGAAATAAAATTTCAAAGAGCTACGCTCTGGCCTTTTGATTTTTTCAAACCCATACTTCTGTTGTCTCTCTGCATTTAACCATTCGCTTTACTTCGCCGGTAAAGTAAATTGACCAATCAAGAGATTTGCTTTGTGATTTGATAGCATTGCGTTTAAACGTTAATCACATATGCCCATCCCTCATTGTGTGGACCAAAGCCCGGACCCGTGACCCAACTCAGACGTAAGAGAAAGGAAAAAGAATCCGTTTGGAGGTTTTCCTCCGCTTAGAGTGGAGGGGGTATTGCAAAGTGACAGATTACCGCTGTAAGGAACGGCGGTAATCCTGCAAATGCCAGATTTCCTACGCTCACAGTGGAGGAAATCTGGAAAACGCCACTTTACCGCCGTAACAAGCAGCGGTAAACCCGAGCGAGTGCCCAAATCCAAATCCACTCCTTGCAGGCCTTTCCATTTCCTTTAACTTTAAACTAGAAACACTCTTAAATTTAGTATTTTCTAAAATTTTCATTATTAGGTAAAGAAATTAGTAAGAGAATTTATTATTTTGGAAAATGGCTTGGGTCGTCCCAGAAGTTCGTGGTTTCGAAAAATGGCAATACAGAAGTAAATAAAGAAATCTTTTCTTAATTGGGAAAAGTACTGTGCGACAACATGAACCGGAAAGATAAAAGTGAAAGAATATATATATATATATATTTAACAACGGATGGTGTCTACATTGCTTTGGACCCCACCCTACTTACCCAAAGGACTCGAATCCAAAAAATTCCAAGTATAGACCATTTTGGACTCCATAAACGCCGACTTTTGGGTGAGAGATTAAATAACAGGTTGCCCCGACGGACCCTTTTTTTTTTTTTTTTTTTCTTTCTCTTCCACACACCTGGCTTATAAGTCATACGATCCCCCACTGAGAATATCTATGGGGCACACTCAGAATACTTAAGATCTTATATCATATTTGGGTGTGGACCTAACATCACTGCCGTAGGATACGAACTATATATATTATGAAAAAGAAATCCTCACTAGAAAGAAGGAAAACATTTTATTTGATTGTCTTTCTATTTTGGAAGGTAAGTAAGTAAATCCAAATGTCTCCTGATTGTCACTGTTGGGGTCATGCATTGGAGTACGTCACCTATCCAACCTAGATGGAAAGTGGCCAAGCCCGGACCGGATGAATGAGGTTAGCCCATACTCGACCTAAATTGAGGTACGCAGGCACGTACCGTATCAATTCTTCATGTTGGGCTCATCTTCTACTTGGTTTCAGAGAGCCCATTCCCCCTACCTATTCCATAATGAAAATCACTATTCACGCGTAGGGAATCGAACCCAAAAGTCGAGATGATATTGATTTTTCTACGGTAGGATTTAATCGAGCGTGGACCCGTTCACTTCTCACCTAGTAACTATTTCCTACTTGGTAAACTTACCTCACCATTGAAGCCAAGTAGAGGGTTAATCCAAGAGACAATAAAAAGAAACGGATCACATCAAACGATACTAAATTTCAAAAGCCATCTACATGCGGCGGGATGGGCCGGGCCGAGGAATTTCCAAGCCCTGCCCGGCTTCTAAATTAGAAGCCTGACCCCGGCTCGATCCCAGGTCTGGCCAGAAGTTGCTCGCCAAAGACAGGCCCGCCCGTAAATCATGAAGCCCTAGCATACCCTGAGTTTTACTTACATTATAACAAAAAAGAGAAGAAAAGAAAAACAAATTCTTATAACCTCCTAGGCCGTAGCTCAACCAGCCTTGTGATATCACCCAATATGAGAGGTCATCGGTTTGAGTCCCCCCATTGCTACTCCCTCTCTTACAATTATATATGTATATTTGGGGCCGGGCAAGGATTTCGAGTCTCAACCACCGAGTCTAAATAAAAAAATTCTAAGCACGGCCCATCTATTATTGCCTAAACACCATTGTCGAACCAACGTGGGCCGGCCCTGTCCACGATCACCCATAGAAAAGAAAAGAAAAGAAAAGAAAAAAAAAAAACGCTTCTTGAAATAAAATTTCAAAGAGCTACGCTCTGGCCTTTTGATTTTTTCAAACCCATACTTCTGTTGTCTCTCTGCATTTAACCATTCGCTTTACTTCGCCGGTAAAGTAAATTGACCAATCAAGAGATTTGCTTTGTGATTTGATAGCATTGCGTTTAAACGTTAATCACATATGCCCATCCCTCATTGTGTGGACCAAAGCCCGGACCCGTGACCCAACTCAGACGTAAGAGAAAGGAAAAAGAATCCGTTTGGAGGTTTTCCTCCGCTTAGAGTGGAGGGGGTATTGCAAAGTGACAGATTACCGCTGTAAGGAACGGCGGTAATCCTGCAAATGCCAGATTTCCTCCGCTCACAGTGGAGGAAATCTGGAAAACGCCACTTTACCGCCGTAACAAGCAGCGGTAAACCCGAGCGAGTGCCCAAATCCAAATCCACTCCTTGCAGGCCTTTCCATTTCCTTTAACTTTAAACTAGAAACACTCTTAAATTTAGTATTTTCTAAAATTTTCATTATTAGGTAAAGAAATTAGTAAGAGAATTTATTATTTTGGAAAATGGCTTGGGTCGTCCCAGAAGTTCGTGGTTTCGAAAAATGGCAATACAGAAGTAAATAAAGAAATCTTTTCTTAATTGGGAAAAGTACTGTGCGACAACATGAACCGGAAAGATAAAAGTGAAAGAATATATATATATATATATATATTTAACAACGGATGGTGTCTACATTGCTTTGGACCCCACCCTACTTACCCAAAGGACTCGAATCCAAAAAATTCCAAGTATAGACCATTTTGGACTCCATAAACGCCGACTTTTGGGTGAGAGATTAAATAACAGGTTGCCCCGACGGACCCTTTTTTTTTTTTTTTTTTTCTTTCTCTTCCACACACCTGGCTTATAAGTCATACGATCCCCCACTGAGAATATCTATGGGGCACACTCAGAATACTTAAGATCTTATATCATATTTGGGTGTGGACCTAACATCACTGCCGTAGGATACGAACTATATATATTATGAAAAAGAAATCCTCACTAGAAAGAAGGAAAACATTTTATTTGATTGTCTTTCTATTTTGGAAGGTAAGTAAGTAAATCCAAATGTCTCCTGATTGTCACTGTTGGGGTCATGCATTGGAGTACGTCACCTATCCAACCTAGATGGAAAGTGGCCAAGCCCGGACCGGATGAATGAGGTTAGCCCATACTCGACCTAAATTGAGGTACGCAGGCACGTACCGTATCAATTCTTCATGTTGGGCTCATCTTCTACTTGGTTTCAGAGAGCCCATTCCCCCTACCTATTCCATAATGAAAATCACTATTCACGCGTAGGGAATCGAACCCAAAAGTCGAGATGATATTGATTTTTCTACGGTAGGATTTAATCGAGCGTGGACCCGTTCACTTCTCACCCAGTAACTATTTCCTACTTGGTAAACTTACCTCACCATTGAAGCCAAGTAGAGGGTTAATCCAAGAGACAATAAAAAGAAACGGATCACATCAAACGATACTAAATTTCAAAAGCCATCTACATGCGGCGGGATGGGCCGGGCCGAGGAATTTCCAAGCCCTGCCCGGCTTCTAAATTAGAAGCCTGACCCCGGCTCGATCCCAGGTCTGGCCAGAAGTTGCTCGCCAAAGACAGGCCCGCCCGTAAATCATGAAGCCCTAGCATACCCTGAGTTTTACTTACATTATAACAAAAAAGAGAAGAAAAGAAAAACAAATTCTTATAACCTCCTAGGCCGTAGCTCAACCAGCCTTGTGATATCACCCAATATGAGAGGTCATCGGTTTGAGTCCCCCCATTGCTACTCCCTCTCTTACAATTATATATGTATATTTGGGGCCGGGCAAGGATTTCGAGTCTCAACCACCGAGTCTAAATAAAAAAATTCTAAGCACGGCCCATCTATTATTGCCTAAACACCATTGTCGAACCAACGTGGGCCGGCCCTGTCCACGATCACCCATAGAAAAGAAAAGAAAAGAAAAGAAAAAAAAAAAACGCTTCTTGAAATAAAATTTCAAAGAGCTACGCTCTGGCCTTTTGATTTTTTCAAACCCATACTTCTGTTGTCTCTCTGCATTTAACCATTCGCTTTACTTCGCCGGTAAAGTAAATTGACCAATCAAGAGATTTGCTTTGTGATTTGATAGCATTGCGTTTAAACGTTAATCACATATGCCCATCCCTCATTGTGTGGACCAAAGCCCGGACCCGTGACCCAACTCAGACGTAAGAGAAAGGAAAAAGAATCCGTTTGGAGGTTTTCCTCCGCTTAGAGTGGAGGGGGTATTGCAAAGTGACAGATTACCGCTGTAAGGAACGGCGGTAATCCTGCAAATGCCAGATTTCCTCCGCTCACAGTGGAGGAAATCTGGAAAACGCCACTTTACCGCCGTAACAAGCAGCGGTAAACCCGAGCGAGTGCCCAAATCCAAATCCACTCCTTGCAGGCCTTTCCATTTCCTTTAACTTTAAACTAGAAACACTCTTAAATTTAGTATTTTCTAAAATTTTCATTATTAGGTAAAGAAATTAGTAAGAGAATTTATTATTTTGGAAAATGGCTTGGGTCGTCCCAGAAGTTCGTGGTTTCGAAAAATGGCAATACAGAAGTAAATAAAGAAATCTTTTCTTAATTGGGAAAAGTACTGTGCGACAACATGAACCGGAAAGATAAAAGTGAAAGAATATATATATATATATATATTTAACAACGGATGGTGTCTACATTGCTTTGGACCCCACCCTACTTACCCAAAGGACTCGAATCCAAAAAATTCCAAGTATAGACCATTTTGGACTCCATAAACGCCGACTTTTGGGTGAGAGATTAAATAACAGGTTGCCCCGACGGACCCTTTTTTTTTTTTTTTTTTTCTTTCTCTTCCACACACCTGGCTTATAAGTCATACGATCCCCCACTGAGAATATCTATGGGGCACACTCAGAATACTTAAGATCTTATATCATATTTGGGTGTGGACCTAACATCACTGCCGTAGGATACGAACTATATATATTATGAAAAAGAAATCCTCACTAGAAAGAAGGAAAACATTTTATTTGATTGTCTTTCTATTTTGGAAGGTAAGTAAGTAAATCCAAATGTCTCCTGATTGTCACTGTTGGGGTCATGCATTGGAGTACGTCACCTATCCAACCTAGATGGAAAGTGGCCAAGCCCGGACCGGATGAATGAGGTTAGCCCATACTCGACCTAAATTGAGGTACGCAGGCACGTACCGTATCAATTCTTCATGTTGGGCTCATCTTCTACTTGGTTTCAGAGAGCCCATTCCCCCTACCTATTCCATAATGAAAATCACTATTCACGCGTAGGGAATCGAACCCAAAAGTCGAGATGATATTGATTTTTCTACGGTAGGATTTAATCGAGCGTGGACCCGTTCACTTCTCACCCAGTAACTATTTCCTACTTGGTAAACTTACCTCACCATTGAAGCCAAGTAGAGGGTTAATCCAAGAGACAATAAAAAGAAACGGATCACATCAAACGATACTAAATTTCAAAAGCCATCTACATGCGGCGGGATGGGCCGGGCCGAGGAATTTCCAAGCCCTGCCCGGCTTCTAAATTAGAAGCCTGACCCCGGCTCGATCCCAGGTCTGGCCAGAAGTTGCTCGCCAAAGACAGGCCCGCCCGTAAATCATGAAGCCCTAGCATACCCTGAGTTTTACTTACATTATAACAAAAAAGAGAAGAAAAGAAAAACAAATTCTTATAACCTCCTAGGCCGTAGCTCAACCAGCCTTGTGATATCACCCAATATGAGAGGTCATCGGTTTGAGTCCCCCCATTGCTACTCCCTCTCTTACAATTATATATGTATATTTGGGGCCGGGCAAGGATTTCGAGTCTCAACCACCGAGTCTAAATAAAAAAATTCTAAGCACGGCCCATCTATTATTGCCTAAACACCATTGTCGAACCAACGTGGGCCGGCCCTGTCCACGATCACCCATAGAAAAGAAAAGAAAAGAAAAGAAAAAAAAAAAACGCTTCTTGAAATAAAATTTCAAAGAGCTACGCTCTGGCCTTTTGATTTTTTCAAACCCATACTTCTGTTGTCTCTCTGCATTTAACCATTCGCTTTACTTCGCCGGTAAAGTAAATTGACCAATCAAGAGATTTGCTTTGTGATTTGATAGCATTGCGTTTAAACGTTAATCACATATGCCCATCCCTCATTGTGTGGACCAAAGCCCGGACCCGTGACCCAACTCAGACGTAAGAGAAAGGAAAAAGAATCCGTTTGGAGGTTTTCCTCCGCTTAGAGTGGAGGGGGTATTGCAAAGTGACAGATTACCGCTGTAAGGAACGGCGGTAATCCTGCAAATGCCAGATTTCCTACGCTCACAGTGGAGGAAATCTGGAAAACGCCACTTTACCGCCGTAACAAGCAGCGGTAAACCCGAGCGAGTGCCCAAATCCAAATCCACTCCTTGCAGGCCTTTCCATTTCCTTTAACTTTAAACTAGAAACACTCTTAAATTTAGTATTTTCTAAAATTTTCATTATTAGGTAAAGAAATTAGTAAGAGAATTTATTATTTTGGAAAATGGCTTGGGTCGTCCCAGAAGTTCGTGGTTTCGAAAAATGGCAATACAGAAGTAAATAAAGAAATCTTTTCTTAATTGGGAAAAGTACTGTGCGACAACATGAACCGGAAAGATAAAAGTGAAAGAATATATATATATATATATATATTTAACAACGGATGGTGTCTACATTGCTTTGGACCCCACCCTACTTACCCAAAGGACTCGAATCCAAAAAATTCCAAGTATAGACCATTTTGGACTCCATAAACGCCGACTTTTGGGTGAGAGATTAAATAACAGGTTGCCCCGACGGACCCTTTTTTTTTTTTTTTTTTTTCTTTCTCTTCCACACACCTGGCTTATAAGTCATACGATCCCCCACTGAGAATATCTATGGGGCACACTCAGAATACTTAAGATCTTATATCATATTTGGGTGTGGACCTAACATCACTGCCGTAGGATACGAACTATATATATTATGAAAAAGAAATCCTCACTAGAAAGAAGGAAAACATTTTATTTGATTGTCTTTCTATTTTGGAAGGTAAGTAAGTAAATCCAAATGTCTCCTGATTGTCACTGTTGGGGTCATGCATTGGAGTACGTCACCTATCCAACCTAGATGGAAAGTGGCCAAGCCCGGACCGGATGAATGAGGTTAGCCCATACTCGACCTAAATTGAGGTACGCAGGCACGTACCGTATCAATTCTTCATGTTGGGCTCATCTTCTACTTGGTTTCAGAGAGCCCATTCCCCCTACCTATTCCATAATGAAAATCACTATTCACACGTAGGGAATCGAACCCAAAAGTCGAGATGATATTGATTTTTCTACGGTAGGATTTAATCGAGCGTGGACCCGTTCACTTCTCACCCAGTAACTATTTCCTACTTGGTAAACTTACCTCACCATTGAAGCCAAGTAGAGGGTTAATCCAAGAGACAATAAAAAGAAACGGATCACATCAAACGATACTAAATTTCAAAAGCCATCTACATGCGGCGGGATGGGCCGGGCCGAGGAATTTCCAAGCCCTGCCCGGCTTCTAAATTAGAAGCCTGACCCCGGCTCGATCCCAGGTCTGGCCAGAAGTTGCTCGCCAAAGACAGGCCCGCCCGTAAATCATGAAGCCCTAGCATACCCTGAGTTTTACTTACATTATAACAAAAAAGAGAAGAAAAGAAAAACAAATTCTTATAACCTCCTAGGCCGTAGCTCAACCAGCCTTGTGATATCACCCAATATGAGAGGTCATCGGTTTGAGTCCCCCCATTGCTACTCCCTCTCTTACAATTATATATGTATATTTGGGGCCGGGCAAGGATTTCGAGTCTCAACCACCGAGTCTAAATAAAAAAATTCTAAGCACGGCCCATCTATTATTGCCTAAACACCATTGTCGAACCAACGTGGGCCGGCCCTGTCCACGATCACCCATAGAAAAGAAAAGAAAAGAAAAGAAAAAAAAAAAACGCTTCTTGAAATAAAATTTCAAAGAGCTACGCTCTGGCCTTTTGATTTTTTCAAACCCATACTTCTGTTGTCTCTCTGCATTTAACCATTCGCTTTACTTCGCCGGTAAAGTAAATTGACCAATCAAGAGATTTGCTTTGTGATTTGATAGCATTGCGTTTAAACGTTAATCACATATGCCCATCCCTCATTGTGTGGACCAAAGCCCGGACCCGTGACCCAACTCAGACGTAAGAGAAAGGAAAAAGAATCCGTTTGGAGGTTTTCCTCCGCTTAGAGTGGAGGGGGTATTGCAAAGTGACAGATTACCGCTGTAAGGAACGGCGGTAATCCTGCAAATGCCAGATTTCCTCCGCTCACAGTGGAGGAAATCTGGAAAACGCCACTTTACCGCCGTAACAAGCAGCGGTAAACCCGAGCGAGTGCCCAAATCCAAATCCACTCCTTGCAGGCCTTTCCATTTCCTTTAACTTTAAACTAGAAACACTCTTAAATTTAGTATTTTCTAAAATTTTCATTATTAGGTAAAGAAATTAGTAAGAGAATTTATTATTTTGGAAAATGGCTTGGGTCGTCCCAGAAGTTCGTGGTTTCGAAAAATGGCAATACAGAAGTAAATAAAGAAATCTTTTCTTAATTGGGAAAAGTACTGTGCGACAACATGAACCGGAAAGATAAAAGTGAAAGAATATATATATATATATATTTAACAACGGATGGTGTCTACATTGCTTTGGACCCCACCCTACTTACCCAAAGGACTCGAATCCAAAAAATTCCAAGTATAGACCATTTTGGACTCCATAAACGCCGACTTTTGGGTGAGAGATTAAATAACAGGTTGCCCCGACGGACCCTTTTTTTTTTTTTTTTTTTCTTTCTCTTCCACACACCTGGCTTATAAGTCATACGATCCCCCACTGAGAATATCTATGGGGCACACTCAGAATACTTAAGATCTTATATCATATTTGGGTGTGGACCTAACATCACTGCCGTAGGATACGAACTATATATATTATGAAAAAGAAATCCTCACTAGAAAGAAGGAAAACATTTTATTTGATTGTCTTTCTATTTTGGAAGGTAAGTAAGTAAATCCAAATGTCTCCTGATTGTCACTGTTGGGGTCATGCATTGGAGTACGTCACCTATCCAACCTAGATGGAAAGTGGCCAAGCCCGGACCGGATGAATGAGGTTAGCCCATACTCGACCTAAATTGAGGTACGCAGGCACGTACCGTATCAATTCTTCATGTTGGGCTCATCTTCTACTTGGTTTCAGAGAGCCCATTCCCCCTACCTATTCCATAATGAAAATCACTATTCACGCGTAGGGAATCGAACCCAAAAGTCGAGATGATATTGATTTTTCTACGGTAGGATTTAATCGAGCGTGGACCCGTTCACTTCTCACCCAGTAACTATTTCCTACTTGGTAAACTTACCTCACCATTGAAGCCAAGTAGAGGGTTAATCCAAGAGACAATAAAAAGAAACGGATCACATCAAACGATACTAAATTTCAAAAGCCATCTACATGCGGCGGGATGGGCCGGGCCGAGGAATTTCCAAGCCCTGCCCGGCTTCTAAATTAGAAGCCTGACCCCGGCTCGATCCCAGGTCTGGCCAGAAGTTGCTCGCCAAAGACAGGCCCGCCCGTAAATCATGAAGCCCTAGCATACCCTGAGTTTTACTTACATTATAACAAAAAAGAGAAGAAAAGAAAAACAAATTCTTATAACCTCCTAGGCCGTAGCTCAACCAGCCTTGTGATATCACCCAATATGAGAGGTCATCGGTTTGAGTCCCCCCATTGCTACTCCCTCTCTTACAATTATATATGTATATTTGGGGCCGGGCAAGGATTTCGAGTCTCAACCACCGAGTCTAAATAAAAAAATTCTAAGCACGGCCCATCTATTATTGCCTAAACACCATTGTCGAACCAACGTGGGCCGGCCCTGTCCACGATCACCCATAGAAAAGAAAAGAAAAGAAAAGAAAAAAAAAAAACGCTTCTTGAAATAAAATTTCAAAGAGCTACGCTCTGGCCTTTTGATTTTTTCAAACCCATACTTCTGTTGTCTCTCTGCATTTAACCATTCGCTTTACTTCGCCGGTAAAGTAAATTGACCAATCAAGAGATTTGCTTTGTGATTTGATAGCATTGCGTTTAAACGTTAATCACATATGCCCATCCCTCATTGTGTGGACCAAAGCCCGGACCCGTGACCCAACTCAGACGTAAGAGAAAGGAAAAAGAATCCGTTTGGAGGTTTTCCTCCGCTTAGAGTGGAGGGGGTATTGCAAAGTGACAGATTACCGCTGTAAGGAACGGCGGTAATCCTGCAAATGCCAGATTTCCTCCGCTCACAGTGGAGGAAATCTGGAAAACGCCACTTTACCGCCGTAACAAGCAGCGGTAAACCCGAGCGAGTGCCCAAATCCAAATCCACTCCTTGCAGGCCTTTCCATTTCCTTTAACTTTAAACTAGAAACACTCTTAAATTTAGTATTTTCTAAAATTTTCATTATTAGGTAAAGAAATTAGTAAGAGAATTTATTATTTTGGAAAATGGCTTGGGTCGTCCCAGAAGTTCGTGGTTTCGAAAAATGGCAATACAGAAGTAAATAAAGAAATCTTTTCTTAATTGGGAAAAGTACTGTGCGACAACATGAACCGGAAAGATAAAAGTGAAAGAATATATATATATATATATTTAACAACGGATGGTGTCTACATTGCTTTGGACCCCACCCTACTTACCCAAAGGACTCGAATCCAAAAAATTCCAAGTATAGACCATTTTGGACTCCATAAACGCCGACTTTTGGGTGAGAGATTAAATAACAGGTTGCCCCGACGGACCCTTTTTTTTTTTTTTTTTTTCTTTCTCTTCCACACACCTGGCTTATAAGTCATACGATCCCCCACTGAGAATATCTATGGGGCACACTCAGAATACTTAAGATCTTATATCATATTTGGGTGTGGACCTAACATCACTGCCGTAGGATACGAACTATATATATTATGAAAAAGAAATCCTCACTAGAAAGAAGGAAAACATTTTATTTGATTGTCTTTCTATTTTGGAAGGTAAGTAAGTAAATCCAAATGTCTCCTGATTGTCACTGTTGGGGTCATGCATTGGAGTACGTCACCTATCCAACCTAGATGGAAAGTGGCCAAGCCCGGACCGGATGAATGAGGTTAGCCCATACTCGACCTAAATTGAGGTACGCAGGCACGTACCGTATCAATTCTTCATGTTGGGCTCATCTTCTACTTGGTTTCAGAGAGCCCATTCCCCCTACCTATTCCATAATGAAAATCACTATTCACGCGTAGGGAATCGAACCCAAAAGTCGAGATGATATTGATTTTTCTACGGTAGGATTTAATCGAGCGTGGACCCGTTCACTTCTCACCCAGTAACTATTTCCTACTTGGTAAACTTACCTCACCATTGAAGCCAAGTAGAGGGTTAATCCAAGAGACAATAAAAAGAAACGGATCACATCAAACGATACTAAATTTCAAAAGCCATCTACATGCGGCGGGATGGGCCGGGCCGAGGAATTTCCAAGCCCTGCCCGGCTTCTAAATTAGAAGCCTGACCCCGGCTCGATCCCAGGTCTGGCCAGAAGTTGCTCGCCAAAGACAGGCCCGCCCGTAAATCATGAAGCCCTAGCATACCCTGAGTTTTACTTACATTATAACAAAAAAGAGAAGAAAAGAAAAACAAATTCTTATAACCTCCTAGGCCGTAGCTCAACCAGCCTTGTGATATCACCCAATATGAGAGGTCATCGGTTTGAGTCCCCCCATTGCTACTCCCTCTCTTACAATTATATATGTATATTTGGGGCCGGGCAAGGATTTCGAGTCTCAACCACCGAGTCTAAATAAAAAAATTCTAAGCACGGCCCATCTATTATTGCCTAAACACCATTGTCGAACCAACGTGGGCCGGCCCTGTCCACGATCACCCATAGAAAAGAAAAGAAAAGAAAAGAAAAAAAAAAAACGCTTCTTGAAATAAAATTTCAAAGAGCTACGCTCTGGCCTTTTGATTTTTTCAAACCCATACTTCTGTTGTCTCTCTGCATTTAACCATTCGCTTTACTTCGCCGGTAAAGTAAATTGACCAATCAAGAGATTTGCTTTGTGATTTGATAGCATTGCGTTTAAACGTTAATCACATATGCCCATCCCTCATTGTGTGGACCAAAGCCCGGACCCGTGACCCAACTCAGACGTAAGAGAAAGGAAAAAGAATCCGTTTGGAGGTTTTCCTCCGCTTAGAGTGGAGGGGGTATTGCAAAGTGACAGATTACCGCTGTAAGGAACGGCGGTAATCCTGTAAATGCCAGATTTCCTCCGCTCACAGTGGAGGAAATCTGGAAAACGCCACTTTACCGCCGTAACAAGCAGCGGTAAACCCGAGCGAGTGCCCAAATCCAAATCCACTCCTTGCAGGCCTTTCCATTTCCTTTAACTTTAAACTAGAAACACTCTTAAATTTAGTATTTTCTAAAATTTTCATTATTAGGTAAAGAAATTAGTAAGAGAATTTATTATTTTGGAAAATGGCTTGGGTCGTCCCAGAAGTTCGTGGTTTCGAAAAATGGCAATACAGAAGTAAATAAAGAAATCTTTTCTTAATTGGGAAAAGTACTATGCGACAACATGAACCGGAAAGATAAAAGTGAAAGAATATATATATATATATATATTTAACAACGGATGGTGTCTACATTGCTTTGGACCCCACCCTACTTACCCAAAGGACTCGAATCCAAAAAATTCCAAGTATAGACCATTTTGGACTCCATAAACGCCGACTTTTGGGTGAGAGATTAAATAACAGGTTGCCCCGACGGACCCTTTTTTTTTTTTTTTTTTTCTTTCTCTTCCACACACCTGGCTTATAAGTCATACGATCCCCCACTGAGAATATCTATGGGGCACACTCAGAATACTTAAGATCTTATATCATATTTGGGTGTGGACCTAACATCACTGCCGTAGGATACGAACTATATATATTATGAAAAAGAAATCCTCACTAGAAAGAAGGAAAACATTTTATTTGATTGTCTTTCTATTTTGGAAGGTAAGTAAGTAAATCCAAATGTCTCCTGATTGTCACTGTTGGGGTCATGCATTGGAGTACGTCACCTATCCAACCTAGATGGAAAGTGGCCAAGCCCGGACCGGATGAATGAGGTTAGCCCATACTCGACCTAAATTGAGGTACGCAGGCACGTACCGTATCAATTCTTCATGTTGGGCTCATCTTCTACTTGGTTTCAGAGAGCCCATTCCCCCTACCTATTCCATAATGAAAATCACTATTCACGCGTAGGGAATCGAACCCAAAAGTCGAGATGATATTGATTTTTCTACGGTAGGATTTAATCGAGCGTGGACCCGTTCACTTCTCACCCAGTAACTATTTCCTACTTGGTAAACTTACCTCACCATTGAAGCCAAGTAGAGGGTTAATCCAAGAGACAATAAAAAGAAACGGATCACATCAAACGATACTAAATTTCAAAAGCCATCTACATGCGGCGGGATGGGCCGGGCCGAGGAATTTCCAAGCCCTGCCCGGCTTCTAAATTAGAAGCCTGACCCCGGCTCGATCCCAGGTCTGGCCAGAAGTTGCTCGCCAAAGACAGGCCCGCCCGTAAATCATGAAGCCCTAGCATACCCTGAGTTTTACTTACATTATAACAAAAAAGAGAAGAAAAGAAAAACAAATTCTTATAACCTCCTAGGCCGTAGCTCAACCAGCCTTGTGATATCACCCAATATGAGAGGTCATCGGTTTGAGTCCCCCCATTGCTACTCCCTCTCTTACAATTATATATGTATATTTGGGGCCGGGCAAGGATTTCGAGTCTCAACCACCGAGTCTAAATAAAAAAATTCTAAGCACGGCCCATCTATTATTGCCTAAACACCATTGTCGAACCAACGTGGGCCGGCCCTGTCCACGATCACCCATAGAAAAGAAAAGAAAAGAAAAGAAAAAAAAAAACGCTTCTTGAAATAAAATTTCAAAGAGCTACGCTCTGGCCTTTTGATTTTTTCAAACCCATACTTCTGTTGTCTCTCTGCATTTAACCATTCGCTTTACTTCGCCGGTAAAGTAAATTGACCAATCAAGAGATTTGCTTTGTGATTTGATAGCATTGCGTTTAAACGTTAATCACATATGCCCATCCCTCATTGTGTGGACCAAAGCCCGGACCCGTGACCCAACTCAGACGTAAGAGAAAGGAAAAAGAATCCGTTTGGAGGTTTTCCTCCGCTTAGAGTGGAGGGGGTATTGCAAAGTGACAGATTACCGCTGTAAGGAACGGCGGTAATCCTGCAAATGCCAGATTTCCTCCGCTCACAGTGGAGGAAATCTGGAAAACGCCACTTTACCGCCGTAACAAGCAGCGGTAAACCCGAGCGAGTGCCCAAATCCAAATCCACTCCTTGCAGGCCTTTCCATTTCCTTTAACTTTAAACTAGAAACACTCTTAAATTTAGTATTTTCTAAAATTTTCATTATTAGGTAAAGAAATTAGTAAGAGAATTTATTATTTTGGAAAATGGCTTGGGTCGTCCCAGAAGTTCGTGGTTTCGAAAAATGGCAATACAGAAGTAAATAAAGAAATCTTTTCTTAATTGGGAAAAGTACTGTGCGACAACATGAACCGGAAAGATAAAAGTGAAAGAATATATATATATATATATATATTTAACAACGGATGGTGTCTACATTGCTTTGGACCCCACCCTACTTACCCAAAGGACTCGAATCCAAAAAATTCCAAGTATAGACCATTTTGGACTCCATAAACGCCGACTTTTGGGTGAGAGATTAAATAACAGGTTGCCCCGACGGACCCTTTTTTTTTTTTTTTTTTTCTTTCTCTTCCACACACCTGGCTTATAAGTCATACGATCCCCCACTGAGAATATCTATGGGGCACACTCAGAATACTTAAGATCTTATATCATATTTGGGTGTGGACCTAACATCACTGCCGTAGGATACGAACTATATATATTATGAAAAAGAAATCCTCACTAGAAAGAAGGAAAACATTTTATTTGATTGTCTTTCTATTTTGGAAGGTAAGTAAGTAAATCCAAATGTCTCCTGATTGTCACTGTTGGGGTCATGCATTGGAGTACGTCACCTATCCAACCTAGATGGAAAGTGGCCAAGCCCGGACCGGATGAATGAGGTTAGCCCATACTCGACCTAAATTGAGGTACGCAGGCACGTACCGTATCAATTCTTCATGTTGGGCTCATCTTCTACTTGGTTTCAGAGAGCCCATTCCCCCTACCTATTCCATAATGAAAATCACTATTCACGCGTAGGGAATCGAACCCAAAAGTCGAGATGATATTGATTTTTCTACGGTAGGATTTAATCGAGCGTGGACCCGTTCACTTCTCACCCAGTAACTATTTCCTACTTGGTAAACTTACCTCACCATTGAAGCCAAGTAGAGGGTTAATCCAAGAGACAATAAAAAGAAACGGATCACATCAAACGATACTAAATTTCAAAAGCCATCTACATGCGGCGGGATGGGCCGGGCCGAGGAATTTCCAAGCCCTGCCCGGCTTCTAAATTAGAAGCCTGACCCCGGCTCGATCCCAGGTCTGGCCAGAAGTTGCTCGCCAAAGACAGGCCCGCCCGTAAATCATGAAGCCCTAGCATACCCTGAGTTTTACTTACATTATAACAAAAAAGAGAAGAAAAGAAAAACAAATTCTTATAACCTCCTAGGCCGTAGCTCAACCAGCCTTGTGATATCACCCAATATGAGAGGTCATCGGTTTGAGTCCCCCCATTGCTACTCCCTCTCTTACAATTATATATGTATATTTGGGGCCGGGCAAGGATTTCGAGTCTCAACCACCGAGTCTAAATAAAAAAATTCTAAGCACGGCCCATCTATTATTGCCTAAACACCATTGTCGAACCAACGTGGGCCGGCCCTGTCCACGATCACCCATAGAAAAGAAAAGAAAAGAAAAGAAAAAAAAAAAACGCTTCTTGAAATAAAATTTCAAAGAGCTACGCTCTGGCCTTTTGATTTTTTCAAACCCATACTTCTGTTGTCTCTCTGCATTTAACCATTCGCTTTACTTCGCCGGTAAAGTAAATTGACCAATCAAGAGATTTGCTTTGTGATTTGATAGCATTGCGTTTAAACGTTAATCACATATGCCCATCCCTCATTGTGTGGACCAAAGCCCGGACCCGTGACCCAACTCAGACGTAAGAGAAAGGAAAAAGAATCCGTTTGGAGGTTTTCCTCCGCTTAGAGTGGAGGGGGTATTGCAAAGTGACAGATTACCGCTGTAAGGAACGGCGGTAATCCTGCAAATGCCAGATTTCCTCCGCTCACAGTGGAGGAAATCTGGAAAACGCCACTTTACCGCCGTAACAAGCAGCGGTAAACCCGAGCGAGTGCCCAAATCCAAATCCACTCCTTGCAGGCCTTTCCATTTCCTTTAACTTTAAACTAGAAACACTCTTAAATTTAGTATTTTCTAAAATTTTCATTATTAGGTAAAGAAATTAGTAAGAGAATTTATTATTTTGGAAAATGGCTTGGGTCGTCCCAGAAGTTCGTGGTTTCGAAAAATGGCAATACAGAAGTAAATAAAGAAATCTTTTCTTAATTGGGAAAAGTACTGTGCGACAACATGAACCGGAAAGATAAAAGTGAAAGAATATATATATATATATATATATTTAACAACGGATGGTGTCTACATTGCTTTGGACCCCACCCTACTTACCCAAAGGACTCGAATCCAAAAAATTCCAAGTATAGACCATTTTGGACTCCATAAACGCCGACTTTTGGGTGAGAGATTAAATAACAGGTTGCCCCGACGGACCCTTTTTTTTTTTTTTTTTTTCTTTCTCTTCCACACACCTGGCTTATAAGTCATACGATCCCCCACTGAGAATATCTATGGGGCACACTCAGAATACTTAAGATCTTATATCATATTTGGGTGTGGACCTAACATCACTGCCGTAGGATACGAACTATATATATTATGAAAAAGAAATCCTCACTAGAAAGAAGGAAAACATTTTATTTGATTGTCTTTCTATTTTGGAAGGTAAGTAAGTAAATCCAAATGTCTCCTGATTGTCACTGTTGGGGTCATGCATTGGAGTACGTCACCTATCCAACCTAGATGGAAAGTGGCCAAGCCCGGACCGGATGAATGAGGTTAGCCCATACTCGACCTAAATTGAGGTACGCAGGCACGTACCGTATCAATTCTTCATGTTGGGCTCATCTTCTACTTGGTTTCAGAGAGCCCATTCCCCCTACCTATTCCATAATGAAAATCACTATTCACGCGTAGGGAATCGAACCCAAAAGTCGAGATGATATTGATTTTTCTACGGTAGGATTTAATCGAGCGTGGACCCGTTCACTTCTCACCCAGTAACTATTTCCTACTTGGTAAACTTACCTCACCATTGAAGCCAAGTAGAGGGTTAATCCAAGAGACAATAAAAAGAAACGGATCACATCAAACGATACTAAATTTCAAAAGCCATCTACATGCGGCGGGATGGGCCGGGCCGAGGAATTTCCAAGCCCTGCCCGGCTTCTAAATTAGAAGCCTGACCCCGGCTCGATCCCAGGTCTGGCCAGAAGTTGCTCGCCAAAGACAGGCCCGCCCGTAAATCATGAAGCCCTAGCATACCCTGAGTTTTACTTACATTATAACAAAAAAGAGAAGAAAAGAAAAACAAATTCTTATAACCTCCTAGGCCGTAGCTCAACCAGCCTTGTGATATCACCCAATATGAGAGGTCATCGGTTTGAGTCCCCCCATTGCTACTCCCTCTCTTACAATTATATATGTATATTTGGGGCCGGGCAAGGATTTCGAGTCTCAACCACCGAGTCTAAATAAAAAAATTCTAAGCACGGCCCATCTATTATTGCCTAAACACCATTGTCGAACCAACGTGGGCCGGCCCTGTCCACGATCACCCATAGAAAAGAAAAGAAAAGAAAAGAAAAAAAAAAAACGCTTCTTGAAATAAAATTTCAAAGAGCTACGCTCTGGCCTTTTGATTTTTTCAAACCCATACTTCTGTTGTCTCTCTGCATTTAACCATTCGCTTTACTTCGCCGGTAAAGTAAATTGACCAATCAAGAGATTTGCTTTGTGATTTGATAGCATTGCGTTTAAACGTTAATCACATATGCCCATCCCTCATTGTGTGGACCAAAGCCCGGACCCGTGACCCAACTCAGACGTAAGAGAAAGGAAAAAGAATCCGTTTGGAGGTTTTCCTCCGCTTAGAGTGGAGGGGGTATTGCAAAGTGACAGATTACCGCTGTAAGGAACGGCGGTAATCCTGCAAATGCCAGATTTCCTCCGCTCACAGTGGAGGAAATCTGGAAAACGCCACTTTACCGCCGTAACAAGCAGCGGTAAACCCGAGCGAGTGCCCAAATCCAAATCCACTCCTTGCAGGCCTTTCCATTTCCTTTAACTTTAAACTAGAAACACTCTTAAATTTAGTATTTTCTAAAATTTTCATTATTAGGTAAAGAAATTAGTAAGAGAATTTATTATTTTGGAAAATGGCTTGGGTCGTCCCAGAAGTTCGTGGTTTCGAAAAATGGCAATACAGAAGTAAATAAAGAAATCTTTTCTTAATTGGGAAAAGTACTGTGCGACAACATGAACCGGAAAGATAAAAGTGAAAGAATATATATATATATATATATTTAACAACGGATGGTGTCTACATTGCTTTGGACCCCACCCTACTTACCCAAAGGACTCGAATCCAAAAAATTCCAAGTATAGACCATTTTGGACTCCATAAACGCCGACTTTTGGGTGAGAGATTAAATAACAGGTTGCCCCGACGGACCCTTTTTTTTTTTTTTTTTTTCTTTCTCTTCCACACACCTGGCTTATAAGTCATACGATCCCCCACTGAGAATATCTATGGGGCACACTCAGAATACTTAAGATCTTATATCATATTTGGGTGTGGACCTAACATCACTGCCGTAGGATACGAACTATATATATTATGAAAAAGAAATCCTCACTAGAAAGAAGGAAAACATTTTATTTGATTGTCTTTCTATTTTGGAACCTAAGTAAGTAAATCCAAATGTCTCCTGATTGTCACTGTTGGGGTCATGCATTGGAGTACGTCACCTATCCAACCTAGATGGAAAGTGGCCAAGCCCGGACCGGATGAATGAGGTTAGCCCATACTCGACCTAAATTGAGGTACGCAGGCACGTACCGTATCAATTCTTCATGTTGGGCTCATCTTCTACTTGGTTTCAGAGAGCCCATTCCCCCTACCTATTCCATAATGAAAATCACTATTCACGCGTAGGGAATCGAACCCAAAAGTCGAGATGATATTGATTTTTCTACGGTAGGATTTAATCGAGCGTGGACCCGTTCACTTCTCACCCAGTAACTATTTCCTACTTGGTAAACTTACCTCACCATTGAAGCCAAGTAGAGGGTTAATCCAAGAGACAATAAAAAGAAACGGATCACATCAAACGATACTAAATTTCAAAAGCCATCTACATGCGGCGGGATGGGCCGGGCCGAGGAATTTCCAAGCCCTGCCCGGCTTCTAAATTAGAAGCCTGACCCCGGCTCGATCCCAGGTCTGGCCAGAAGTTGCTCGCCAAAGACAGGCCCGCCCGTAAATCATGAAGCCCTAGCATACCCTGAGTTTTACTTACATTATAACAAAAAAGAGAAGAAAAGAAAAACAAATTCTTATAACCTCCTAGGCCGTAGCTCAACCAGCCTTGTGATATCACCCAATATGAGAGGTCATCGGTTTGAGTCCCCCCATTGCTACTCCCTCTCTTACAATTATATATGTATATTTGGGGCCGGGCAAGGATTTCGAGTCTCAACCACCGAGTCTAAATAAAAAAATTCTAAGCACGGCCCATCTATTATTGCCTAAACACCATTGTCGAACCAACGTGGGCCGGCCCTGTCCACGATCACCCATAGAAAAGAAAAGAAAAGAAAAGAAAAAAAAAAAACGCTTCTTGAAATAAAATTTCAAAGAGCTACGCTCTGGCCTTTTGATTTTTTCAAACCCATACTTCTGTTGTCTCTCTGCATTTAACCATTCGCTTTACTTCGCCGGTAAAGTAAATTGACCAATCAAGAGATTTGCTTTGTGATTTGATAGCATTGCGTTTAAACGTTAATCACATATGCCCATCCCTCATTGTGTGGACCAAAGCCCGGACCCGTGACCCAACTCAGACGTAAGAGAAAGGAAAAAGAATCCGTTTGGAGGTTTTCCTCCGCTTAGAGTGGAGGGGGTATTGCAAAGTGACAGATTACCGCTGTAAGGAACGGCGGTAATCCTGCAAATGCCAGATTTCCTCCGCTCACAGTGGAGGAAATCTGGAAAACGCCACTTTACCGCCGTAACAAGCAGCGGTAAACCCGAGCGAGTGCCCAAATCCAAATCCACTCCTTGCAGGCCTTTCCATTTCCTTTAACTTTAAACTAGAAACACTCTTAAATTTAGTATTTTCTAAAATTTTCATTATTAGGTAAAGAAATTAGTAAGAGAATTTATTATTTTGGAAAATGGCTTGGGTCGTCCCAGAAGTTCGTGGTTTCGAAAAATGGCAATACAGAAGTAAATAAAGAAATCTTTTCTTAATTGGGAAAAGTACTGTGCGACAACATGAACCGGAAAGATAAAAGTGAAAGAATATATATATATATATATATTTAACAACGGATGGTGTCTACATTGCTTTGGACCCCACCCTACTTACCCAAAGGACTCGAATCCAAAAAATTCCAAGTATAGACCATTTTGGACTCCATAAACGCCGACTTTTGGGTGAGAGATTAAATAACAGGTTGCCCCGACGGACCCTTTTTTTTTTTTTTTTTTTCTTTCTCTTCCACACACCTGGCTTATAAGTCATACGATCCCCCACTGAGAATATCTATGGGGCACACTCAGAATACTTAAGATCTTATATCATATTTGGGTGTGGACCTAACATCACTGCCGTAGGATACGAACTATATATATTATGAAAAAGAAATCCTCACTAGAAAGAAGGAAAACATTTTATTTGATTGTCTTTCTATTTTGGAAGGTAAGTAAGTAAATCCAAATGTCTCCTGATTGTCACTGTTGGGGTCATGCATTGGAGTACGTCACCTATCCAACCTAGATGGAAAGTGGCCAAGCCCGGACCGGATGAATGAGGTTAGCCCATACTCGACCTAAATTGAGGTACGCAGGCACGTACCGTATCAATTCTTCATGTTGGGCTCATCTTCTACTTGGTTTCAGAGAGCCCATTCCCCCTACCTATTCCATAATGAAAATCACTATTCACGCGTAGGGAATCGAACCCAAAAGTCGAGATGATATTGATTTTTCTACGGTAGGATTTAATCGAGCGTGGACCCGTTCACTTCTCACCCAGTAACTATTTCCTACTTGGTAAACTTACCTCACCATTGAAGCCAAGTAGAGGGTTAATCCAAGAGACAATAAAAAGAAACGGATCACATCAAACGATACTAAATTTCAAAAGCCATCTACATGCGGCGGGATGGGCCGGGCCGAGGAATTTCCAAGCCCTGCCCGGCTTCTAAATTAGAAGCCTGACCCCGGCTCGATCCCAGGTCTGGCCAGAAGTTGCTCGCCAAAGACAGGCCCGCCCGTAAATCATGAAGCCCTAGCATACCCTGAGTTTTACTTACATTATAACAAAAAAGAGAAGAAAAGAAAAACAAATTCTTATAACCTCCTAGGCCGTAGCTCAACCAGCCTTGTGATATCACCCAATATGAGAGGTCATCGGTTTGAGTCCCCCCATTGCTACTCCCTCTCTTACAATTATATATGTATAT
Source organism: Persea americana (assembly GCA_029852735.1). Classification (NCBI taxonomy): domain Eukaryota; kingdom Viridiplantae; phylum Streptophyta; class Magnoliopsida; order Laurales; family Lauraceae; genus Persea; species Persea americana. Next base: position 15,905,089 of record CM056814.1, read on the forward strand.
TTGGGGCCGGGCAAGGATTTCGAGTCTCAACCACCGAGTCTAAATAAAAAAATTCTAAGCACGGCCCATCTATTATTGCCTAAACACCATTGTCGAACCAACGTGGGCCGGCCCTGTCCACGATCACCCATAGAAAAGAAAAGAAAAGAAAAGAAAAAAAAAAAACGCTTCTTGAAATAAAATTTCAAAGAGCTACGCTCTGGCCTTTTGATTTTTTCAAACCCATACTTCTGTTGTCTCTCTGCATTTAACCATTCGCTTTACTTCGCCGGTAAAGTAAATTGACCAATCAAGAGATTTGCTTTGTGATTTGATAGCATTGCGTTTAAACGTTAATCACATATGCCCATCCCTCATTGTGTGGACCAAAGCCCGGACCCGTGACCCAACTCAGACGTAAGAGAAAGGAAAAAGAATCCGTTTGGAGGTTTTCCTCCGCTTAGAGTGGAGGGGGTATTGCAAAGTGACAGATTACCGCTGTAAGGAACGGCGGTAATCCTGCAAATGCCAGATTTCCTCCGCTCACAGTGGAGGAAATCTGGAAAACGCCACTTTACCGCCGTAACAAGCAGCGGTAAACCCGAGCGAGTGCCCAAATCCAAATCCACTCCTTGCAGGCCTTTCCATTTCCTTTAACTTTAAACTAGAAACACTCTTAAATTTAGTATTTTCTAAAATTTTCATTATTAGGTAAAGAAATTAGTAAGAGAATTTATTATTTTGGAAAATGGCTTGGGTCGTCCCAGAAGTTCGTGGTTTCGAAAAATGGCAATACAGAAGTAAATAAAGAAATCTTTTCTTAATTGGGAAAAGTACTGTGCGACAACATGAACCGGAAAGATAAAAGTGAAAGAATATATATATATATATATATATTTAACAACGGATGGTGTCTACATTGCTTTGGACCCCACCCTACTTACCCAAAGGACTCGAATCCAAAAAATTCCAAGTATAGACCATTTTGGACTCCATAAACGCCGACTTTTGGGTGAGAGATTAAATAACAGGTTGCCCCGACGGACCCTTTTTTTTTTTTTTTTTTTCTTTCTCTTCCACACACCTGGCTTATAAGTCATACGATCCCCCACTGAGAATATCTATGGGGCACACTCAGAATACTTAAGATCTTATATCATATTTGGGTGTGGACCTAACATCACTGCCGTAGGATACGAACTATATATATTATGAAAAAGAAATCCTCACTAGAAAGAAGGAAAACATTTTATTTGATTGTCTTTCTATTTTGGAACGTAAGTAAGTAAATCCAAATGTCTCCTGATTGTCACTGTTGGGGTCATGCATTGGAGTACGTCACCTATCCAACCTAGATGGAAAGTGGCCAAGCCCGGACCGGATGAATGAGGTTAGCCCATACTCGACCTAAATTGAGGTACGCAGGCACGTACCGTATCAATTCTTCATGTTGGGCTCATCTTCTACTTGGTTTCAGAGAGCCCATTCCCCCTACCTATTCCATAATGAAAATCACTATTCACGCGTAGGGAATCGAACCCAAAAGTCGAGATGATATTGATTTTTCTACGGTAGGATTTAATCGAGCGTGGACCCGTTCACTTCTCACCCAGTAACTATTTCCTACTTGGTAAACTTACCTCACCATTGAAGCCAAGTAGAGGGTTAATCCAAGAGACAATAAAAAGAAACGGATCACATCAAACGATACTAAATTTCAAAAGCCATCTACATGCGGCGGGATGGGCCGGGCCGAGGAATTTCCAAGCCCTGCCCGGCTTCTAAATTAGAAGCCTGACCCCGGCTCGATCCCAGGTCTGGCCAGAAGTTGCTCGCCAAAGACAGGCCCGCCCGTAAATCATGAAGCCCTAGCATACCCTGAGTTTTACTTACATTATAACAAAAAAGAGAAGAAAAGAAAAACAAATTCTTATAACCTCCTAGGCCGTAGCTCAACCAGCCTTGTGATATCACCCAATATGAGAGGTCATCGGTTTGAGTCCCCCCATTGCTACTCCCTCTCTTACAATTATATATGTATATTTGGGGCCGGGCAAGGATTTCGAGTCTCAACCACCGAGTCTAAATAAAAAAATTCTAAGCACGGCCCATCTATTATTGCCTAAACACCATTGTCGAACCAACGTGGGCCGGCCCTGTCCACGATCACCCATAGAAAAGAAAAGAAAAGAAAAGAAAAAAAAAAAACGCTTCTTGAAATAAAATTTCAAAGAGCTACGCTCTGGCCTTTTGATTTTTTCAAACCCATACTTCTGTTGTCTCTCTGCATTTAACCATTCGCTTTACTTCGCCGGTAAAGTAAATTGACCAATCAAGAGATTTGCTTTGTGATTTGATAGCATTGCGTTTAAACGTTAATCACATATGCCCATCCCTCATTGTGTGGACCAAAGCCCGGACCCGTGACCCAACTCAGACGTAAGAGAAAGGAAAAAGAATCCGTTTGGAGGTTTTCCTCCGCTTAGAGTGGAGGGGGTATTGCAAAGTGACAGATTACCGCTGTAAGGAACGGCGGTAATCCTGCAAATGCCAGATTTCCTCCGCTCACAGTGGAGGAAATCTGGAAAACGCCACTTTACCGCCGTAACAAGCAGCGGTAAACCCGAGCGAGTGCCCAAATCCAAATCCACTCCTTGCAGGCCTTTCCATTTCCTTTAACTTTAAACTAGAAACACTCTTAAATTTAGTATTTTCTAAAATTTTCATTATTAGGTAAAGAAATTAGTAAGAGAATTTATTATTTTGGAAAATGGCTTGGGTCGTCCCAGAAGTTCGTGGTTTCGAAAAATGGCAATACAGAAGTAAATAAAGAAATCTTTTCTTAATTGGGAAAAGTACTGTGCGACAACATGAACCGGAAAGATAAAAGTGAAAGAATATATATATATATATATATTTAACAACGGATGGTGTCTACATTGCTTTGGACCCCACCCTACTTACCCAAAGGACTCGAATCCAAAAAATTCCAAGTATAGACCATTTTGGACTCCATAAACGCCGACTTTTGGGTGAGAGATTAAATAACAGGTTGCCCCGACGGACCCTTTTTTTTTTTTTTTTTTTCTTTCTCTTCCACACACCTGGCTTATAAGTCATACGATCCCCCACTGAGAATATCTATGGGGCACACTCAGAATACTTAAGATCTTATATCATATTTGGGTGTGGACCTAACATCACTGCCGTAGGATACGAACTATATATATTATGAAAAAGAAATCCTCACTAGAAAGAAGGAAAACATTTTATTTGATTGTCTTTCTATTTTGGAAGGTAAGTAAGTAAATCCAAATGTCTCCTGATTGTCACTGTTGGGGTCATGCATTGGAGTACGTCACCTATCCAACCTAGATGGAAAGTGGCCAAGCCCGGACCGGATGAATGAGGTTAGCCCATACTCGACCTAAATTGAGGTACGCAGGCACGTACCGTATCAATTCTTCATGTTGGGCTCATCTTCTACTTGGTTTCAGAGAGCCCATTCCCCCTACCTATTCCATAATGAAAATCACTATTCACGCGTAGGGAATCGAACCCAAAAGTCGAGATGATATTGATTTTTCTACGGTAGGATTTAATCGAGCGTGGACCCGTTCACTTCTCACCCAGTAACTATTTCCTACTTGGTAAACTTACCTCACCATTGAAGCCAAGTAGAGGGTTAATCCAAGAGACAATAAAAAGAAACGGATCACATCAAACGATACTAAATTTCAAAAGCCATCTACATGCGGCGGGATGGGCCGGGCCGAGGAATTTCCAAGCCCTGCCCGGCTTCTAAATTAGAAGCCTGACCCCGGCTCGATCCCAGGTCTGGCCAGAAGTTGCTCGCCAAAGACAGGCCCGCCCGTAAATCATGAAGCCCTAGCATACCCTGAGTTTTACTTACATTATAACAAAAAAGAGAAGAAAAGAAAAACAAATTCTTATAACCTCCTAGGCCGTAGCTCAACCAGCCTTGTGATATCACCCAATATGAGAGGTCATCGGTTTGAGTCCCCCCATTGCTACTCCCTCTCTTACAATTATATATGTATATTTGGGGCCGGGCAAGGATTTCGAGTCTCAACCACCGAGTCTAAATAAAAAAATTCTAAGCACGGCCCATCTATTATTGCCTAAACACCATTGTCGAACCAACGTGGGCCGGCCCTGTCCACGATCACCCATAGAAAAGAAAAGAAAAGAAAAGAAAAAAAAAAAACGCTTCTTGAAATAAAATTTCAAAGAGCTACGCTCTGGCCTTTTGATTTTTTCAAACCCATACTTCTGTTGTCTCTCTGCATTTAACCATTCGCTTTACTTCGCCGGTAAAGTAAATTGACCAATCAAGAGATTTGCTTTGTGATTTGATAGCATTGCGTTTAAACGTTAATCACATATGCCCATCCCTCATTGTGTGGACCAAAGCCCGGACCCGTGACCCAACTCAGACGTAAGAGAAAGGAAAAAGAATCCGTTTGGAGGTTTTCCTCCGCTTAGAGTGGAGGGGGTATTGCAAAGTGACAGATTACCGCTGTAAGGAACGGCGGTAATCCTGCAAATGCCAGATTTCCTCCGCTCACAGTGGAGGAAATCTGGAAAACGCCACTTTACCGCCGTAACAAGCAGCGGTAAACCCGAGCGAGTGCCCAAATCCAAATCCACTCCTTGCAGGCCTTTCCATTTCCTTTAACTTTAAACTAGAAACACTCTTAAATTTAGTATTTTCTAAAATTTTCATTATTAGGTAAAGAAATTAGTAAGAGAATTTATTATTTTGGAAAATGGCTTGGGTCGTCCCAGAAGTTCGTGGTTTCGAAAAATGGCAATACAGAAGTAAATAAAGAAATCTTTTCTTAATTGGGAAAAGTACTGTGCGACAACATGAACCGGAAAGATAAAAGTGAAAGAATATATATATATATATATATATTTAACAACGGATGGTGTCTACATTGCTTTGGACCCCACCCTACTTACCCAAAGGACTCGAATCCAAAAAATTCCAAGTATAGACCATTTTGGACTCCATAAACGCCGACTTTTGGGTGAGAGATTAAATAACAGGTTGCCCCGACGGACCCTTTTTTTTTTTTTTTTTTTCTTTCTCTTCCACACACCTGGCTTATAAGTCATACGATCCCCCACTGAGAATATCTATGGGGCACACTCAGAATACTTAAGATCTTATATCATATTTGGGTGTGGACCTAACATCACTGCCGTAGGATACGAACTATATATATTATGAAAAAGAAATCCTCACTAGAAAGAAGGAAAACATTTTATTTGATTGTCTTTCTATTTTGGAAGGTAAGTAAGTAAATCCAAATGTCTCCTGATTGTCACTGTTGGGGTCATGCATTGGAGTACGTCACCTATCCAACCTAGATGGAAAGTGGCCAAGCCCGGACCGGATGAATGAGGTTAGCCCATACTCGACCTAAATTGAGGTACGCAGGCACGTACCGTATCAATTCTTCATGTTGGGCTCATCTTCTACTTGGTTTCAGAGAGCCCATTCCCCCTACCTATTCCATAATGAAAATCACTATTCACGCGTAGGGAATCGAACCCAAAAGTCGAGATGATATTGATTTTTCTACGGTAGGATTTAATCGAGCGTGGACCCGTTCACTTCTCACCCAGTAACTATTTCCTACTTGGTAAACTTACCTCACCATTGAAGCCAAGTAGAGGGTTAATCCAAGAGACAATAAAAAGAAACGGATCACATCAAACGATACTAAATTTCAAAAGCCATCTACATGCGGCGGGATGGGCCGGGCCGAGGAATTTCCAAGCCCTGCCCGGCTTCTAAATTAGAAGCCTGACCCCGGCTCGATCCCAGGTCTGGCCAGAAGTTGCTCGCCAAAGACAGGCCCGCCCGTAAATCATGAAGCCCTAGCATACCCTGAGTTTTACTTACATTATAACAAAAAAGAGAAGAAAAGAAAAACAAATTCTTATAACCTCCTAGGCCGTAGCTCAACCAGCCTTGTGATATCACCCAATATGAGAGGTCATCGGTTTGAGTCCCCCCATTGCTACTCCCTCTCTTACAATTATATATGTATATTTGGGGCCGGGCAAGGATTTCGAGTCTCAACCACCGAGTCTAAATAAAAAAATTCTAAGCACGGCCCATCTATTATTGCCTAAACACCATTGTCGAACCAACGTGGGCCGGCCCTGTCCACGATCACCCATAGAAAAGAAAAGAAAAGAAAAGAAAAAAAAAAAACGCTTCTTGAAATAAAATTTCAAAGAGCTACGCTCTGGCCTTTTGATTTTTTCAAACCCATACTTCTGTTGTCTCTCTGCATTTAACCATTCGCTTTACTTCGCCGGTAAAGTAAATTGACCAATCAAGAGATTTGCTTTGTGATTTGATAGCATTGCGTTTAAACGTTAATCACATATGCCCATCCCTCATTGTGTGGACCAAAGCCCGGACCCGTGACCCAACTCAGACGTAAGAGAAAGGAAAAAGAATCCGTTTGGAGGTTTTCCTCCGCTTAGAGTGGAGGGGGTATTGCAAAGTGACAGATTACCGCTGTAAGGAACGGCGGTAATCCTGCAAATGCCAGATTTCCTCCGCTCACAGTGGAGGAAATCTGGAAAACGCCACTTTACCGCCGTAACAAGCAGCGGTAAACCCGAGCGAGTGCCCAAATCCAAATCCACTCCTTGCAGGCCTTTCCATTTCCTTTAACTTTAAACTAGAAACACTCTTAAATTTAGTATTTTCTAAAATTTTCATTATTAGGTAAAGAAATTAGTAAGAGAATTTATTATTTTGGAAAATGGCTTGGGTCGTCCCAGAAGTTCGTGGTTTCGAAAAATGGCAATACAGAAGTAAATAAAGAAATCTTTTCTTAATTGGGAAAAGTACTGTGCGACAACATGAACCGGAAAGATAAAAGTGAAAGAATATATATATATATATATATTTAACAACGGATGGTGTCTACATTGCTTTGGACCCCACCCTACTTACCCAAAGGACTCGAATCCAAAAAATTCCAAGTATAGACCATTTTGGACTCCATAAACGCCGACTTTTGGGTGAGAGATTAAATAACAGGTTGCCCCGACGGACCCTTTTTTTTTTTTTTTTTTTCTTTCTCTTCCACACACCTGGCTTATAAGTCATACGATCCCCCACTGAGAATATCTATGGGGCACACTCAGAATACTTAAGATCTTATATCATATTTGGGTGTGGACCTAACATCACTGCCGTAGGATACGAACTATATATATTATGAAAAAGAAATCCTCACTAGAAAGAAGGAAAACATTTTATTTGATTGTCTTTCTATTTTGGAAGGTAAGTAAGTAAATCCAAATGTCTCCTGATTGTCACTGTTGGGGTCATGCATTGGAGTACGTCACCTATCCAACCTAGATGGAAAGTGGCCAAGCCCGGACCGGATGAATGAGGTTAGCCCATACTCGACCTAAATTGAGGTACGCAGGCACGTACCGTATCAATTCTTCATGTTGGGCTCATCTTCTACTTGGTTTCAGAGAGCCCATTCCCCCTACCTATTCCATAATGAAAATCACTATTCACGCGTAGGGAATCGAACCCAAAAGTCGAGATGATATTGATTTTTCTACGGTAGGATTTAATCGAGCGTGGACCCGTTCACTTCTCACCCAGTAACTATTTCCTACTTGGTAAACTTACCTCACCATTGAAGCCAAGTAGAGGGTTAATCCAAGAGACAATAAAAAGAAACGGATCACATCAAACGATACTAAATTTCAAAAGCCATCTACATGCGGCGGGATGGGCCGGGCCGAGGAATTTCCAAGCCCTGCCCGGCTTCTAAATTAGAAGCCTGACCCCGGCTCGATCCCAGGTCTGGCCAGAAGTTGCTCGCCAAAGACAGGCCCGCCCGTAAATCATGAAGCCCTAGCATACCCTGAGTTTTACTTACATTATAACAAAAAAGAGAAGAAAAGAAAAACAAATTCTTATAACCTCCTAGGCCGTAGCTCAACCAGCCTTGTGATATCACCCAATATGAGAGGTCATCGGTTTGAGTCCCCCCATTGCTACTCCCTCTCTTACAATTATATATGTATATTTGGGGCCGGGCAAGGATTTCGAGTCTCAACCACCGAGTCTAAATAAAAAAATTCTAAGCACGGCCCATCTATTATTGCCTAAACACCATTGTCGAACCAACGTGGGCCGGCCCTGTCCACGATCACCCATAGAAAAGAAAAGAAAAGAAAAGAAAAAAAAAAAACGCTTCTTGAAATAAAATTTCAAAGAGCTACGCTCTGGCCTTTTGATTTTTTCAAACCCATACTTCTGTTGTCTCTCTGCATTTAACCATTCGCTTTACTTCGCCGGTAAAGTAAATTGACCAATCAAGAGATTTGCTTTGTGATTTGATAGCATTGCGTTTAAACGTTAATCACATATGCCCATCCCTCATTGTGTGGACCAAAGCCCGGACCCGTGACCCAACTCAGACGTAAGAGAAAGGAAAAAGAATCCGTTTGGAGGTTTTCCTCCGCTTAGAGTGGAGGGGGTATTGCAAAGTGACAGATTACCGCTGTAAGGAACGGCGGTAATCCTGCAAATGCCAGATTTCCTCCGCTCACAGTGGAGGAAATCTGGAAAACGCCACTTTACCGCCGTAACAAGCAGCGGTAAACCCGAGCGAGTGCCCAAATCCAAATCCACTCCTTGCAGGCCTTTCCATTTCCTTTAACTTTAAACTAGAAACACTCTTAAATTTAGTATTTTCTAAAATTTTCATTATTAGGTAAAGAAATTAGTAAGAGAATTTATTATTTTGGAAAATGGCTTGGGTCGTCCCAGAAGTTCGTGGTTTCGAAAAATGGCAATACAGAAGTAAATAAAGAAATCTTTTCTTAATTGGGAAAAGTACTGTGCGACAACATGAACCGGAAAGATAAAAGTGAAAGAATATATATATATATATATATTTAACAACGGATGGTGTCTACATTGCTTTGGACCCCACCCTACTTACCCAAAGGACTCGAATCCAAAAAATTCCAAGTATAGACCATTTTGGACTCCATAAACGCCGACTTTTGGGTGAGAGATTAAATAACAGGTTGCCCCGACGGACCCTTTTTTTTTTTTTTTTTTTCTTTCTCTTCCACACACCTGGCTTATAAGTCATACGATCCCCCACTGAGAATATCTATGGGGCACACTCAGAATACTTAAGATCTTATATCATATTTGGGTGTGGACCTAACATCACTGCCGTAGGATACGAACTATATATATTATGAAAAAGAAATCCTCACTAGAAAGAAGGAAAACATTTTATTTGATTGTCTTTCTATTTTGGAAGGTAAGTAAGTAAATCCAAATGTCTCCTGATTGTCACTGTTGGGGTCATGCATTGGAGTACGTCACCTATCCAACCTAGATGGAAAGTGGCCAAGCCCGGACCGGATGAATGAGGTTAGCCCATACTCGACCTAAATTGAGGTACGCAGGCACGTACCGTATCAATTCTTCATGTTGGGCTCATCTTCTACTTGGTTTCAGAGAGCCCATTCCCCCTACCTATTCCATAATGAAAATCACTATTCACGCGTAGGGAATCGAACCCAAAAGTCGAGATGATATTGATTTTTCTACGGTAGGATTTAATCGAGCGTGGACCCGTTCACTTCTCACCCAGTAACTATTTCCTACTTGGTAAACTTACCTCACCATTGAAGCCAAGTAGAGGGTTAATCCAAGAGACAATAAAAAGAAACGGATCACATCAAACGATACTAAATTTCAAAAGCCATCTACATGCGGCGGGATGGGCCGGGCCGAGGAATTTCCAAGCCCTGCCCGGCTTCTAAATTAGAAGCCTGACCCCGGCTCGATCCCAGGTCTGGCCAGAAGTTGCTCGCCAAAGACAGGCCCGCCCGTAAATCATGAAGCCCTAGCATACCCTGAGTTTTACTTACATTATAACAAAAAAGAGAAGAAAAGAAAAACAAATTCTTATAACCTCCTAGGCCGTAGCTCAACCAGCCTTGTGATATCACCCAATATGAGAGGTCATCGGTTTGAGTCCCCCCATTGCTACTCCCTCTCTTACAATTATATATGTATATTTGGGGCCGGGCAAGGATTTCGAGTCTCAACCACCGAGTCTAAATAAAAAAATTCTAAGCACGGCCCATCTATTATTGCCTAAACACCATTGTCGAACCAACGTGGGCCGGCCCTGTCCACGATCACCCATAGAAAAGAAAAGAAAAGAAAAGAAAAAAAAAAAACGCTTCTTGAAATAAAATTTCAAAGAGCTACGCTCTGGCCTTTTGATTTTTTCAAACCCATACTTCTGTTGTCTCTCTGCATTTAACCATTCGCTTTACTTCGCCGGTAAAGTAAATTGACCAATCAAGAGATTTGCTTTGTGATTTGATAGCATTGCGTTTAAACGTTAATCACATATGCCCATCCCTCATTGTGTGGACCAAAGCCCGGACCCGTGACCCAACTCAGACGTAAGAGAAAGGAAAAAGAATCCGTTTGGAGGTTTTCCTCCGCTTAGAGTGGAGGGGGTATTGCAAAGTGACAGATTACCGCTGTAAGGAATGGCGGTAATCCTGCAAATGCCATATTTCCTCCGCTCACAGTGGAGGAAATCTGGAAAACGCCACTTTACCGCCGTAACAAGCAGCGGTAAACCCGAGCGAGTGCCCAAATCCAAATCCACTCCTTGCAGGCCTTTCCATTTCCTTTAACTTTAAACTAGAAACACTCTTAAATTTAGTATTTTCTAAAATTTTCATTATTAGGTAAAGAAATTAGTAAGAGAATTTATTATTTTGGAAAATGGCTTGGGTCGTCCCAGAAGTTCGTGGTTTCGAAAAATGGCAATACAGAAGTAAATAAAGAAATCTTTTCTTAATTGGGAAAAGTACTGTGCGACAACATGAACCGGAAAGATAAAAGTGAAAGAATATATATATATATATATATTTAACAACGGATGGTGTCTACATTGCTTTGGACCCCACCCTACTTACCCAAAGGACTCGAATCCAAAAAATTCCAAGTATAGACCATTTTGGACTCCATAAACGCCGACTTTTGGGTGAGAGATTAAATAACAGGTTGCCCCGACGGACCCTTTTTTTTTTTTTTTTTTTCTTTCTCTTCCACACACCTGGCTTATAAGTCATACGATCCCCCACTGAGAATATCTATGGGGCACACTCAGAATACTTAAGATCTTATATCATATTTGGGTGTGGACCTAACATCACTGCCGTAGGATACGAACTATATATATTATGAAAAAGAAATCCTCACTAGAAAGAAGGAAAACATTTTATTTGATTGTCTTTCTATTTTGGAAGGTAAGTAAGTAAATCCAAATGTCTCCTGATTGTCACTGTTGGGGTCATGCATTGGAGTACGTCACCTATCCAACCTAGATGGAAAGTGGCCAAGCCCGGACCGGATGAATGAGGTTAGCCCATACTCGACCTAAATTGAGGTACGCAGGCACGTACCGTATCAATTCTTCATGTTGGGCTCATCTTCTACTTGGTTTCAGAGAGCCCATTCCCCCTACCTATTCCATAATGAAAATCACTATTCACGCGTAGGGAATCGAACCCAAAAGTCGAGATGATATTGATTTTTCTACGGTAGGATTTAATCGAGCGTGGACCCGTTCACTTCTCACCCAGTAACTATTTCCTACTTGGTAAACTTACCTCACCATTGAAGCCAAGTAGAGGGTTAATCCAAGAGACAATAAAAAGAAACGGATCACATCAAACGATACTAAATTTCAAAAGCCATCTACATGCGGCGGGATGGGCCGGGCCGAGGAATTTCCAAGCCCTGCCCGGCTTCTAAATTAGAAGCCTGACCCCGGCTCGATCCCAGGTCTGGCCAGAAGTTGCTCGCCAAAGACAGGCCCGCCCGTAAATCATGAAGCCCTAGCATACCCTGAGTTTTACTTACATTATAACAAAAAAGAGAAGAAAAGAAAAACAAATTCTTATAACCTCCTAGGCCGTAGCTCAACCAGCCTTGTGATATCACCCAATATGAGAGGTCATCGGTTTGAGTCCCCCCATTGCTACTCCCTCTCTTACAATTATATATGTATATTTGGGGCCGGGCAAGGATTTCGAGTCTCAACCACCGAGTCTAAATAAAAAAATTCTAAGCACGGCCCATCTATTATTGCCTAAACACCATTGTCGAACCAACGTGGGCCGGCCCTGTCCACGATCACCCATAGAAAAGAAAAGAAAAGAAAAGAAAAAAAAAAAACGCTTCTTGAAATAAAATTTCAAAGAGCTACGCTCTGGCCTTTTGATTTTTTCAAACCCATACTTCTGTTGTCTCTCTGCATTTAACCATTCGCTTTACTTCGCCGGTAAAGTAAATTGACCAATCAAGAGATTTGCTTTGTGATTTGATAGCATTGCGTTTAAACGTTAATCACATATGCCCATCCCTCATTGTGTGGACCAAAGCCCGGACCCGTGACCCAACTCAGACGTAAGAGAAAGGAAAAAGAATCCGTTTGGAGGTTTTCCTCCGCTTAGAGTGGAGGGGGTATTGCAAAGTGACAGATTACCGCTGTAAGGAACGGCGGTAATCCTGCAAATGCCAGATTTCCTCCGCTCACAGTGGAGGAAATCTGGAAAACGCCACTTTACCGCCGTAACAAGCAGCGGTAAACCCGAGCGAGTGCCCAAATCCAAATCCACTCCTTGCAGGCCTTTCCATTTCCTTTAACTTTAAACTAGAAACACTCTTAAATTTAGTATTTTCTAAAATTTTCATTATTAGGTAAAGAAATTAGTAAGAGAATTTATTATTTTGGAAAATGGCTTGGGTCGTCCCAGAAGTTCGTGGTTTCGAAAAATGGCAATACAGAAGTAAATAAAGAAATCTTTTCTTAATTGGGAAAAGTACTGTGCGACAACATGAACCGGAAAGATAAAAGTGAAAGAATATATATATATATATATATATATTTAACAACGGATGGTGTCTACATTGCTTTGGACCCCACCCTACTTACCCAAAGGACTCGAATCCAAAAAATTCCAAGTATAGACCATTTTGGACTCCATAAACGCCGACTTTTTGGTGAGAGATTAAATAACAGGTTGCCCCGACGGACCCTTTTTTTTTTTTTTTTTTTCTTTCTCTTCCACACACCTGGCTTATAAGTCATACGATCCCCCACTGAGAATATCTATGGGGCACACTCAGAATACTTAAGATCTTATATCATATTTGGGTGTGGACCTAACATCACTGCCGTAGGATACGAACTATATATATTATGAAAAAGAAATCCTCACTAGAAAGAAGGAAAACATTTTATTTGATTGTCTTTCTATTTTGGAAGGTAAGTAAGTAAATCCAAATGTCTCCTGATTGTCACTGTTGGGGTCATGCATTGGAGTACGTCACCTATCCAACCTAGATGGAAAGTGGCCAAGCCCGGACCGGATGAATGAGGTTAGCCCATACTCGACCTAAATTGAGGTACGCAGGCACGTACCGTATCAATTCTTCATGTTGGGCTCATCTTCTACTTGGTTTCAGAGAGCCCATTCCCCCTACCTATTCCATAATGAAAATCACTATTCACGCGTAGGGAATCGAACCCAAAAGTCGAGATGATATTGATTTTTCTACGGTAGGATTTAATCGAGCGTGGACCCGTTCACTTCTCACCCAGTAACTATTTCCTACTTGGTAAACTTACCTCACCATTGAAGCCAAGTAGAGGGTTAATCCAAGAGACAATAAAAAGAAACGGATCACATCAAACGATACTAAATTTCAAAAGCCATCTACATGCGGCGGGATGGGCCGGGCCGAGGAATTTCCAAGCCCTGCCCGGCTTCTAAATTAGAAGCCTGACCCCGGCTCGATCCCAGGTCTGGCCAGAAGTTGCTCGCCAAAGACAGGCCCGCCCGTAAATCATGAAGCCCTAGCATACCCTGAGTTTTACTTACATTATAACAAAAAAGAGAAGAAAAGAAAAACAAATTCTTATAACCTCCTAGGCCGTAGCTCAACCAGCCTTGTGATATCACCCAATATGAGAGGTCATCGGTTTGAGTCCCCCCATTGCTACTCCCTCTCTTACAATTATATATGTATATTTGGGGCCGGGCAAGGATTTCGAGTCTCAACCACCGAGTCTAAATAAAAAAATTCTAAGCACGGCCCATCTATTATTGCCTAAACACCATTGTCGAACCAACGTGGGCCGGCCCTGTCCACGATCACCCATAGAAAAGAAAAGAAAAGAAAAGAAAAAAAAAAAACGCTTCTTGAAATAAAATTTCAAAGAGCTACGCTCTGGCCTTTTGATTTTTTCAAACCCATACTTCTGTTGTCTCTCTGCATTTAACCATTCGCTTTACTTCGCCGGTAAAGTAAATTGACCAATCAAGAGATTTGCTTTGTGATTTGATAGCATTGCGTTTAAACGTTAATCACATATGCCCATCCCTCATTGTGTGGACCAAAGCCCGGACCCGTGACCCAACTCAGACGTAAGAGAAAGGAAAAAGAATCCGTTTGGAGGTTTTCCTCCGCTTAGAGTGGAGGGGGTATTGCAAAGTGACAGATTACCGCTGTAAGGAACGGCGGTAATCCTGCAAATGCCAGATTTCCTCCGCTCACAGTGGAGGAAATCTGGAAAACGCCACTTTACCGCCGTAACAAGCAGCGGTAAACCCGAGCGAGTGCCCAAATCCAAATCCACTCCTTGCAGGCCTTTCCATTTCCTTTAACTTTAAACTAGAAACACTCTTAAATTTAGTATTTTCTAAAATTTTCATTATTAGGTAAAGAAATTAGTAAGAGAATTTATTATTTTGGAAAATGGCTTGGGTCGTCCCAGAAGTTCGTGGTTTCGAAAAATGGCAATACAGAAGTAAATAAAGAAATCTTTTCTTAATTGGGAAAAGTACTGTGCGACAACATGAACCGGAAAGATAAAAGTGAAAGAATATATATATATATATATATTTAACAACGGATGGTGTCTACATTGCTTTGGACCCCACCCTACTTACCCAAAGGACTCGAATCCAAAAAATTCCAAGTATAGACCATTTTGGACTCCATAAACGCCGACTTTTGGGTGAGAGATTAAATAACAGGTTGCCCCGACGGACCCTTTTTTTTTTTCTTTCTCTTCCACACACCTGGCTTATAAGTCATACGATCCCCCACTGAGAATATCTATGGGGCACACTCAGAATACTTAAGATCTTATATCATATTTGGGTGTGGACCTAACATCACTGCCGTAGGATACGAACTATATATATTATGAAAAAGAAATCCTCACTAGAAAGAAGGAAAACATTTTATTTGATTGTCTTTCTATTTTGGAAGGTAAGTAAGTAAATCCAAATGTCTCCTGATTGTCACTGTTGGGGTCATGCATTGGAGTACGTCACCTATCCAACCTAGATGGAAAGTGGCCAAGCCCGGACCGGATGAATGAGGTTAGCCCATACTCGACCTAAATTGAGGTACGCAGGCACGTACCGTATCAATTCTTCATGTTGGGCTCATCTTCTACTTGGTTTCAGAGAGCCCATTCCCCCTACCTATTCCATAATGAAAATCACTATTCACGCGTAGGGAATCGAACCCAAAAGTCGAGATGATATTGATTTTTCTACGGTAGGATTTAATCGAGCGTGGACCCGTTCACTTCTCACCCAGTAACTATTTCCTACTTGGTAAACTTACCTCACCATTGAAGCCAAGTAGAGGGTTAATCCAAGAGACAATAAAAAGAAACGGATCACATCAAACGATACTAAATTTCAAAAGCCATCTACATGCGGCGGGATGGGCCGGGCCGAGGAATTTCCAAGCCCTGCCCGGCTTCTAAATTAGAAGCCTGACCCCGGCTCGATCCCAGGTCTGGCCAGAAGTTGCTCGCCAAAGACAGGCCCGCCCGTAAATCATGAAGCCCTAGCATACCCTGAGTTTTACTTACATTATAACAAAAAAGAGAAGAAAAGAAAAACAAATTCTTATAACCTCCTAGGCCGTAGCTCAACCAGCCTTGTGATATCACCCAATATGAGAGGTCATCGGTTTGAGTCCCCCCATTGCTACTCCCTCTCTTACAATTATATATGTATATTTGGGGCCGGGCAAGGATTTCGAGTCTCAACCACCGAGTCTAAATAAAAAAATTCTAAGCACGGCCCATCTATTATTGCCTAAACACCATTGTCGAACCAACGTGGGCCGGCCCTGTCCACGATCACCCATAGAAAAGAAAAGAAAAGAAAAGAAAAAAAAAAAACGCTTCTTGAAATAAAATTTCAAAGAGCTACGCTCTGGCCTTTTGATTTTTTCAAACCCATACTTCTGTTGTCTCTCTGCATTTAACCATTCGCTTTACTTCGCCGGTAAAGTAAATTGACCAATCAAGAGATTTGCTTTGTGATTTGATAGCATTGCGTTTAAACGTTAATCACATATGCCCATCCCTCATTGTGTGGACCAAAGCCCGGACCCGTGACCCAACTCAGACGTAAGAGAAAGGAAAAAGAATCCGTTTGGAGGTTTTCCTCCGCTTAGAGTGGAGGGGGTATTGCAAAGTGACAGATTACCGCTGTAAGGAACGGCGGTAATCCTGCAAATGCCAGATTTCCTACGCTCACAGTGGAGGAAATCTGGAAAACGCCACTTTACCGCCGTAACAAGCAGCGGTAAACCCGAGCGAGTGCCCAAATCCAAATCCACTCCTTGCAGGCCTTTCCATTTCCTTTAACTTTAAACTAGAAACACTCTTAAATTTAGTATTTTCTAAAATTTTCATTATTAGGTAAAGAAATTAGTAAGAGAATTTATTATTTTGGAAAATGGCTTGGGTCGTCCCAGAAGTTCGTGGTTTCGAAAAATGGCAATACAGAAGTAAATAAAGAAATCTTTTCTTAATTGGGAAAAGTACTGTGCGACAACATGAACCGGAAAGATAAAAGTGAAAGAATATATATATATATATATATTTAACAACGGATGGTGTCTACATTGCTTTGGACCCCACCCTACTTACCCAAAGGACTCGAATCCAAAAAATTCCAAGTATAGACCATTTTGGACTCCATAAACGCCGACTTTTTGGTGAGAGATTAAATAACAGGTTGCCCCGACGGACCCTTTTTTTTTTTTTTTTTTTCTTTCTCTTCCACACACCTGGCTTATAAGTCATACGATCCCCCACTGAGAATATCTATGGGGCACACTCAGAATACTTAAGATCTTATATCATATTTGGGTGTGGACCTAACATCACTGCCGTAGGATACGAACTATATATATTATGAAAAAGAAATCCTCACTAGAAAGAAGGAAAACATTTTATTTGATTGTCTTTCTATTTTGGAAGGTAAGTAAGTAAATCCAAATGTCTCCTGATTGTCACTGTTGGGGTCATGCATTGGAGTACGTCACCTATCCAACCTAGATGGAAAGTGGCCAAGCCCGGACCGGATGAATGAGGTTAGCCCATACTCGACCTAAATTGAGGTACGCAGGCACGTACCGTATCAATTCTTCATGTTGGGCTCATCTTCTACTTGGTTTCAGAGAGCCCATTCCCCCTACCTATTCCATAATGAAAATCACTATTCACGCGTAGGGAATCGAACCCAAAAGTCGAGATGATATTGATTTTTCTACGGTAGGATTTAATCGAGCGTGGACCCGTTCACTTCTCACCCAGTAACTATTTCCTACTTGGTAAACTTACCTCACCATTGAAGCCAAGTAGAGGGTTAATCCAAGAGACAATAAAAAGAAACGGATCACATCAAACGATACTAAATTTCAAAAGCCATCTACATGCGGCGGGATGGGCCGGGCCGAGGAATTTCCAAGCCCTGCCCGGCTTCTAAATTAGAAGCCTGACCCCGGCTCGATCCCAGGTCTGGCCAGAAGTTGCTCGCCAAAGACAGGCCCGCCCGTAAATCATGAAGCCCTAGCATACCCTGAGTTTTACTTACATTATAACAAAAAAGAGAAGAAAAGAAAAACAAATTCTTATAACCTCCTAGGCCGTAGCTCAACCAGCCTTGTGATATCACCCAATATGAGAGGTCATCGGTTTGAGTCCCCCCATTGCTACTCCCTCTCTTACAATTATATATGTATATTTGGGGCCGGGCAAGGATTTCGAGTCTCAACCACCGAGTCTAAATAAAAAAATTCTAAGCACGGCCCATCTATTATTGCCTAAACACCATTGTCGAACCAACGTGGGCCGGCCCTGTCCACGATCACCCATAGAAAAGAAAAGAAAAGAAAAGAAAAAAAAAAAACGCTTCTTGAAATAAAATTTCAAAGAGCTACGCTCTGGCCTTTTGATTTTTTCAAACCCATACTTCTGTTGTCTCTCTGCATTTAACCATTCGCTTTACTTCGCCGGTAAAGTAAATTGACCAATCAAGAGATTTGCTTTGTGATTTGATAGCATTGCGTTTAAACGTTAATCACATATGCCCATCCCTCATTGTGTGGACCAAAGCCCGGACCCGTGACCCAACTCAGACGTAAGAGAAAGGAAAAAGAATCCGTTTGGAGGTTTTCCTCCGCTTAGAGTGGAGGGGGTATTGCAAAGTGACAGATTACCGCTGTAAGGAACGGCGGTAATCCTGCAAATGCCAGATTTCCTCCGCTCACAGTGGAGGAAATCTGGAAAACGCCACTTTACCGCCGTAACAAGCAGCGGTAAACCCGAGCGAGTGCCCAAATCCAAATCCACTCCTTGCAGGCCTTTCCATTTCCTTTAACTTTAAACTAGAAACACTCTTAAATTTAGTATTTTCTAAAATTTTCATTATTAGGTAAAGAAATTAGTAAGAGAATTTATTATTTTGGAAAATGGCTTGGGTCGTCCCAGAAGTTCGTGGTTTCGAAAAATGGCAATACAGAAGTAAATAAAGAAATCTTTTCTTAATTGGGAAAAGTACTGTGCGACAACATGAACCGGAAAGATAAAAGTGAAAGAATATATATATATATATATATTTAACAACGGATGGTGTCTACATTGCTTTGGACCCCACCCTACTTACCCAAAGGACTCGAATCCAAAAAATTCCAAGTATAGACCATTTTGGACTCCATAAACGCCGACTTTTGGGTGAGAGATTAAATAACAGGTTGCCCCGACGGACCCTTTTTTTTTTTTTTTTTTTCTTTCTCTTCCACACACCTGGCTTATAAGTCATACGATCCCCCACTGAGAATATCTATGGGGCACACTCAGAATACTTAAGATCTTATATCATATTTGGGTGTGGACCTAACATCACTGCCGTAGGATACGAACTATATATATTATGAAAAAGAAATCCTCACTAGAAAGAAGGAAAACATTTTATTTGATTGTCTTTCTATTTTGGAAGGTAAGTAAGTAAATCCAAATGTCTCCTGATTGTCACTGTTGGGGTCATGCATTGGAGTACGTCACCTATCCAACCTAGATGGAAAGTGGCCAAGCCCGGACCGGATGAATGAGGTTAGCCCATACTCGACCTAAATTGAGGTACGCAGGCACGTACCGTATCAATTCTTCATGTTGGGCTCATCTTCTACTTGGTTTCAGAGAGCCCATTCCCCCTACCTATTCCATAATGAAAATCACTATTCACGCGTAGGGAATCGAACCCAAAAGTCGAGATGATATTGATTTTTCTACGGTAGGATTTAATCGAGCGTGGACCCGTTCACTTCTCACCCAGTAACTATTTCCTACTTGGTAAACTTACCTCACCATTGAAGCCAAGTAGAGGGTTAATCCAAGAGACAATAAAAAGAAACGGATCACATCAAACGATCCTAAATTTCAAAAGCCATCTACATGCGGCGGGATGGGCCGGGCTGAGGAATTTCCAAGCCCTGCCCGGCTTCTAAATTAGAAGCCTGACCCCGGCTCGATCCCAGGTCTGGCCAGAAGTTGTTCGCCAAAGACAGGCCCGCCCGTAAATCATGAAGCCCTAGCATACCCTGAGTTTTACTTACATTATAACAAAAAAGAGAAGAAAAGAAAAACAAATTCTTATAACCTCCTAGGCCGTAGCTCAACCAGCCTTGTGATATCACCCAATATGAGAGGTCATCGGTTTGAGTCCCCCCATTGCTACTCCCTCTCTTACAATTATATATGTATATTTGGGGCCGGGCAAGGATTTCGAGTCTCAACCACCGAGTCTAAATAAAAAAATTCTAAGCACGGCCCATCTATTATTGCCTAAACACCATTGTCGAACCAACGTGGGCCGGCCCTGTCCACGATCACCCATAGAAAAGAAAAGAAAAGAAAAGAAAAAAAAAAAACGCTTCTTGAAATAAAATTTCAAAGAGCTACGCTCTGGCCTTTTGATTTTTTCAAACCCATACTTCTGTTGTCTCTCTGCATTTAACCATTCGCTTTACTTCGCCGGTAAAGTAAATTGACCAATCAAGAGATTTGCTTTGTGATTTGATAGCATTGCGTTTAAACGTTAATCACATATGCCCATCCCTCATTGTGTGGACCAAAGCCCGGACCCGTGACCCAACTCAGACGTAAGAGAAAGGAAAAAGAATCCGTTTGGAGGTTTTCCTCCGCTTAGAGTGGAGGGGGTATTGCAAAGTGACAGATTACCGCTGTAAGGAACGGCGGTAATCCTGCAAATGCCAGATTTCCTACGCTCACAGTGGAGGAAATCTGGAAAACGCCACTTTACCGCCGTAACAAGCAGCGGTAAACCCGAGCGAGTGCCCAAATCCAAATCCACTCCTTGCAGGCCTTTCCATTTCCTTTAACTTTAAACTAGAAACACTCTTAAATTTAGTATTTTCTAAAATTTTCATTATTAGGTAAAGAAATTAGTAAGAGAATTTATTATTTTGGAAAATGGCTTGGGTCGTCCCAGAAGTTCGTGGTTTCGAAAAATGGCAATACAGAAGTAAATAAAGAAATCTTTTCTTAATTGGGAAAAGTACTGTGCGACAACATGAACCGGAAAGATAAAAGTGAAAGAATATATATATATATATATTTAACAACGGATGGTGTCTACATTGCTTTGGACCCCACCCTACTTACCCAAAGGACTCGAATCCAAAAAATTCCAAGTATAGACCATTTTGGACTCCATAAACGCCGACTTTTGGGTGAGAGATTAAATAACAGGTTGCCCCGACGGACCCTTTTTTTTTTTTTTTTTTTCTTTCTCTTCCACACACCTGGCTTATAAGTCATACGATCCCCCACTGAGAATATCTATGGGGCACACTCAGAATACTTAAGATCTTATATCATATTTGGGTGTGGACCTAACATCACTGCCGTAGGATACGAACTATATATATTATGAAAAAGAAATCCTCACTAGAAAGAAGGAAAACATTTTATTTGATTGTCTTTCTATTTTGGAAGGTAAGTAAGTAAATCCAAATGTCTCCTGATTGTCACTGTTGGGGTCATGCATTGGAGTACGTCACCTATCCAACCTAGATGGAAAGTGGCCAAGCCCGGACCGGATGAATGAGGTTAGCCCATACTCGACCTAAATTGAGGTACGCAGGCACGTACCGTATCAATTCTTCATGTTGGGCTCATCTTCTACTTGGTTTCAGAGAGCCCATTCCCCCTACCTATTCCATAATGAAAATCACTATTCACGCGTAGGGAATCGAACCCAAAAGTCGAGATGATATTGATTTTTCTACGGTAGGATTTAATCGAGCGTGGACCCGTTCACTTCTCACCTAGTAACTATTTCCTACTTGGTAAACTTACCTCACCATTGAAGCCAAGTAGAGGGTTAATCCAAGAGACAATAAAAAGAAACGGATCACATCAAACGATACTAAATTTCAAAAGCCATCTACATGCGGCGGGATGGGCCGGGCCGAGGAATTTCCAAGCCCTGCCCGGCTTCTAAATTAGAAGCCTGACCCCGGCTCGATCCCAGGTCTGGCCAGAAGTTGCTCGCCAAAGACAGGCTCGCCCGTAAATCATGAAGCCCTAGCATACCCTGAGTTTTACTTACATTATAACAAAAAAGAGAAGAAAAGAAAAACAAATTCTTATAACCTCCTAGGCCGTAGCTCAACCAGCCTTGTGATATCACCCAATATGAGAGGTCATCGGTTTGAGTCCCCCCATTGCTACTCCCTCTCTTACAATTATATATGTATATTTGGGGCCGGGCAAGGATTTCGAGTCTCAACCACCGAGTCTAAATAAAAAAATTCTAAGCACGGCCCATCTATTATTGCCTAAACACCATTGTCGAACCAACGTGGGCCGGCCCTGTCCACGATCACCCATAGAAAAGAAAAGAAAAGAAAAGAAAAAAAAAAACGCTTCTTGAAATAAAATTTCAAAGAGCTACGCTCTGGCCTTTTGATTTTTTCAAACCCATACTTCTGTTGTCTCTCTGCATTTAACCATTCGCTTTACTTCGCCGGTAAAGTAAATTGACCAATCAAGAGATTTGCTTTGTGATTTGATAGCATTGCGTTTAAACGTTAATCACATATGCCCATCCCTCATTGTGTGGACCAAAGCCCGGACCCGTGACCCAACTCAGACGTAAGAGAAAGGAAAAAGAATCCGTTTGGAGGTTTTCCTCCGCTTAGAGTGGAGGGGGTATTGCAAAGTGACAGATTACCGCTGTAAGGAACGGCGGTAATCCTGCAAATGCCAGATTTCCTCCGCTCACAGTGGAGGAAATCTGGAAAACGCCACTTTACCGCCGTAACAAGCAGCGGTAAACCCGAGCGAGTGCCCAAATCCAAATCCACTCCTTGCAGGCCTTTCCATTTCCTTTAACTTTAAACTAGAAACACTCTTAAATTTAGTATTTTCTAAAATTTTCATTATTAGGTAAAGAAATTAGTAAGAGAATTTATTATTTTGGAAAATGGCTTGGGTCGTCCCAGAAGTTCGTGGTTTCGAAAAATGGCAATACAGAAGTAAATAAAGAAATCTTTTCTTAATTGGGAAAAGTACTGTGCGACAACATGAACCGGAAAGATAAAAGTGAAAGAATATATATATATATATATATTTAACAACGGATGGTGTCTACATTGCTTTGGACCCCACCCTACTTACCCAAAGGACTCGAATCCAAAAAATTCCAAGTATAGACCATTTTGGACTCCATAAACGCCGACTTTTGGGTGAGAGATTAAATAACAGGTTGCCCCGACGGACCCTTTTTTTTTTTTTTTTTTTCTTTCTCTTCCACACACCTGGCTTATAAGTCATACGATCCCCCACTGAGAATATCTATGGGGCACACTCAGAATACTTAAGATCTTATATCATATTTGGGTGTGGACCTAACATCACTGCCGTAGGATACGAACTATATATATTATGAAAAAGAAATCCTCACTAGAAAGAAGGAAAACATTTTATTTGATTGTCTTTCTATTTTGGAAGGTAAGTAAGTAAATCCAAATGTCTCCTGATTGTCACTGTTGGGGTCATGCATTGGAGTACGTCACCTATCCAACCTAGATGGAAAGTGGCCAAGCCCGGACCGGATGAATGAGGTTAGCCCATACTCGACCTAAATTGAGGTACGCAGGCACGTACCGTATCAATTCTTCATGTTGGGCTCATCTTCTACTTGGTTTCAGAGAGCCCATTCCCCCTACCTATTCCATAATGAAAATCACTATTCACGCGTAGGGAATCGAACCCAAAAGTCGAGATGATAATGATTTTTCTACGGTAGGATTTAATCGAGCGTGGACCCGTTCACTTCTCACCCAGTAACTATTTCCTACTTGGTAAACTTACCTCACCATTGAAGCCAAGTAGAGGGTTAATCCAAGAGACAATAAAAAGAAACGGATCACATCAAACGATACTAAATTTCAAAAGCCATCTACATGCGGCGGGATGGGCCGGGCCGAGGAATTTCCAAGCCCTGCCCGGCTTCTAAATTAGAAGCCTGACCCCGGCTCGATCCCAGGTCTGGCCAGAAGTTGCTCGCCAAAGACAGGCCCGCCCGTAAATCATGAAGCCCTAGCATACCCTGAGTTTTACTTACATTATAACAAAAAAGAGAAGAAAAGAAAAACAAATTCTTATAACCTCCTAGGCCGTAGCTCAACCAGCCTTGTGATATCACCCAATATGAGAGGTCATCGGTTTGAGTCCCCCCATTGCTACTCCCTCTCTTACAATTATATATGTATATTTGGGGCCGGGCAAGGATTTCGAGTCTCAACCACCGAGTCTAAATAAAAAAATTCTAAGCACGGCCCATCTATTATTGCCTAAACACCATTGTCGAACCAACGTGGGCCGGCCCTGTCCACGATCACCCATAGAAAAGAAAAGAAAAGAAAAGAAAAAAAAAAAACGCTTCTTGAAATAAAATTTCAAAGAGCTACGCTCTGGCCTTTTGATTTTTTCAAACCCATACTTCTGTTGTCTCTCTGCATTTAACCATTCGCTTTACTTCGCCGGTAAAGTAAATTGACCAATCAAGAGATTTGCTTTGTGATTTGATAGCATTGCGTTTAAACGTTAATCACATATGCCCATCCCTCATTGTGTGGACCAAAGCCCGGACCCGTGACCCAACTCAGACGTAAGAGAAAGGAAAAAGAATCCGTTTGGAGGTTTTCCTCCGCTTAGAGTGGAGGGGGTATTGCAAAGTGACAGATTACCGCTGTAAGGAACGGCGGTAATCCTGCAAATGCCAGATTTCCTCCGCTCACAGTGGAGGAAATCTGGAAAACGCCACTTTACCGCCGTAACAAGCAGCGGTAAACCCGAGCGAGTGCCCAAATCCAAATCCACTCCTTGCAGGCCTTTCCATTTCCTTTAACTTTAAACTAGAAACACTCTTAAATTTAGTATTTTCTAAAATTTTCATTATTAGGTAAAGAAATTAGTAAGAGAATTTATTATTTTGGAAAATGGCTTGGGTCGTCCCAGAAGTTCGTGGTTTCGAAAAATGGCAATACAGAAGTAAATAAAGAAATCTTTTCTTAATTGGGAAAAGTACTGTGCGACAACATGAACCGGAAAGATAAAAGTGAAAGAATATATATATATATATATATTTAACAACGGATGGTGTCTACATTGCTTTGGACCCCACCCTACTTACCCAAAGGACTCGAATCCAAAAAATTCCAAGTATAGACCATTTTGGACTCCATAAACGCCGACTTTTGGGTGAGAGATTAAATAACAGGTTGCCCCGACGGACCCTTTTTTTTTTTTTTTTTTTCTTTCTCTTCCACACACCTGGCTTATAAGTCATACGATCCCCCACTGAGAATATCTATGGGGCACACTCAGAATACTTAAGATCTTATATCATATTTGGGTGTGGACCTAACATCACTGCCGTAGGATACGAACTATATATATTATGAAAAAGAAATCCTCACTAGAAAGAAGGAAAACATTTTATTTGATTGTCTTTCTATTTTGGAAGGTAAGTAAGTAAATCCAAATGTCTCCTGATTGTCACTGTTGGGGTCATGCATTGGAGTACGTCACCTATCCAACCTAGATGGAAAGTGGCCAAGCCCGGACCGGATGAATGAGGTTAGCCCATACTCGACCTAAATTGAGGTACGCAGGCACGTACCGTATCAATTCTTCATGTTGGGCTCATCTTCTACTTGGTTTCAGAGAGCCCATTCCCCCTACCTATTCCATAATGAAAATCACTATTCACGCGTAGGGAATCGAACCCAAAAGTCGAGATGATATTGATTTTTCTACGGTAGGATTTAATCGAGCGTGGACCCGTTCACTTCTCACCCAGTAACTATTTCCTACTTGGTAAACTTACCTCACCATTGAAGCCAAGTAGAGGGTTAATCCAAGAGACAATAAAAAGAAACGGATCACATCAAACGATACTAAATTTCAAAAGCCATCTACATGCGGCGGGATGGGCCGGGCCGAGGAATTTCCAAGCCCTGCCCGGCTTCTAAATTAGAAGCCTGACCCCGGCTCGATCCCAGGTCTGGCCAGAAGTTGCTCGCCAAAGACAGGCCCGCCCGTAAATCATGAAGCCCTAGCATACCCTGAGTTTTACTTACATTATAACAAAAAAGAGAAGAAAAGAAAAACAAATTCTTATAACCTCCTAGGCCGTAGCTCAACCAGCCTTGTGATATCACCCAATATGAGAGGTCATCGGTTTGAGTCCCCCCATTGCTACTCCCTCTCTTACAATTATATATGTATATTTGGGGCCGGGCAAGGATTTCGAGTCTCAACCACCGAGTCTAAATAAAAAAATTCTAAGCACGGCCCATCTATTATTGCCTAAACACCATTGTCGAACCAACGTGGGCCGGCCCTGTCCACGATCACCCATAGAAAAGAAAAGAAAAGAAAAGAAAAAAAAAAAAACGCTTCTTGAAATAAAATTTCAAAGAGCTACGCTCTGGCCTTTTGATTTTTTCAAACCCATACTTCTGTTGTCTCTCTGCATTTAACCATTCGCTTTACTTCGCCGGTAAAGTAAATTGACCAATCAAGAGATTTGCTTTGTGATTTGATAGCATTGCGTTTAAACGTTAATCACATATGCCCATCCCTCATTGTGTGGACCAAAGCCCGGACCCGTGACCCAACTCAGACGTAAGAGAAAGGAAAAAGAATCCGTTTGGAGGTTTTCCTCCGCTTAGAGTGGAGGGGGTATTGCAAAGTGACAGATTACCGTTGTAAGGAACGGCGGTAATCCTGCAAATGCCACATTTCCTTCGATCACAGTGGAGGAAATCTGGAAAACGCCACTTTACCGCCGTAACAAGCAGCGGTAAACCCGAGCGAGTGCCCAAATCCAAATCCACTCCTTGCAGGCCTTTCCATTTCCTTTAACTTTAAACTAGAAACACTCTTAAATTTAGTATTTTCTAAAATTTTCATTATTAGGTAAAGAAATTAGTAAGAGAATTTATTATTTTGGAAAATGGCTTGGGTCGTCCCAGAAGTTCGTGGTTTCGAAAAATGGCAATACAGAAGTAAATAAAGAAATCTTTTCTTAATTGGGAAAAGTACTGTGCGACAACATGAACCGGAAAGATAAAAGTGAAAGAATATATATATATATATATATATTTAACAACGGATGGTGTCTACATTGCTTTGGACCCCACCCTACTTACCCAAAGGACTCGAATCCAAAAAATTCCAAGTATAGACCATTTTGGACTCCATAAACGCCGACTTTTGGGTGAGAGATTAAATAACAGGTTGCCCCGACGGACCCTTTTTTTTTTTTTTTTTTTCTTTCTCTTCCACACACCTGGCTTATAAGTCATACGATCCCCCACTGAGAATATCTATGGGGCACACTCAGAATACTTAAGATCTTATATCATATTTGGGTGTGGACCTAACATCACTGCCGTAGGATACGAACTATATATATTATGAAAAAGAAATCCTCACTAGAAAGAAGGAAAACATTTTATTTGATTGTCTTTCTATTTTGGAAGGTAAGTAAGTAAATCCAAATGTCTCCTGATTGTCACTGTTGGGGTCATGCATTGGAGTACGTCACCTATCCAACCTAGATGGAAAGTGGCCAAGCCCGGACCGGATGAATGAGGTTAGCCCATACTCGACCTAAATTGAGGTACGCAGGCACGTACCGTATCAATTCTTCATGTTGGGCTCATCTTCTACTTGGTTTCAGAGAGCCCATTCCCCCTACCTATTCCATAATGAAAATCACTATTCACGCGTAGGGAATCGAACCCAAAAGTCGAGATGATATTGATTTTTCTACGGTAGGATTTAATCGAGCGTGGACCCGTTCACTTCTCACCCAGTAACTATTTCCTACTTGGTAAACTTACCTCACCATTGAAGCCAAGTAGAGGGTTAATCCAAGAGACAATAAAAAGAAACGGATCACATCAAACGATACTAAATTTCAAAAGCCATCTACATGCGGCGGGATGGGCCGGGCCGAGGAATTTCCAAGCCCTGCCCGGCTTCTAAATTAGAAGCCTGACCCCGGCTCGATCCCAGGTCTGGCCAGAAGTTGCTCGCCAAAGACAGGCCCGCCCGTAAATCATGAAGCCCTAGCATACCCTGAGTTTTACTTACATTATAACAAAAAAGAGAAGAAAAGAAAAACAAATTCTTATAACCTCCTAGGCCGTAGCTCAACCAGCCTTGTGATATCACCCAATATGAGAGGTCATCGGTTTGAGTCCCCCCATTGCTACTCCCTCTCTTACAATTATATATGTATATTTGGGGCCGGGCAAGGATTTCGAGTCTCAACCACCGAGTCTAAATAAAAAAATTCTAAGCACGGCCCATCTATTATTGCCTAAACACCATTGTCGAACCAACGTGGGCCGGCCCTGTCCACGATCACCCATAGAAAAGAAAAGAAAAGAAAAGAAAAAAAAAAAACGCTTCTTGAAATAAAATTTCAAAGAGCTACGCTCTGGCCTTTTGATTTTTTCAAACCCATACTTCTGTTGTCTCTCTGCATTTAACCATTCGCTTTACTTCGCCGGTAAAGTAAATTGACCAATCAAGAGATTTGCTTTGTGATTTGATAGCATTGCGTTTAAACGTTAATCACATATGCCCATCCCTCATTGTGTGGACCAAAGCCCGGACCCGTGACCCAACTCAGACGTAAGAGAAAGGAAAAAGAATCCGTTTGGAGGTTTTCCTCCGCTTAGAGTGGAGGGGGTATTGCAAAGTGACAGATTACCGTTGTAAGGAACGGCGGTAATCCTGCAAATGCCACATTTCCTTCGATCACAGTGGAGGAAATCTGGAAAACGCCACTTTACCGCCGTAACAAGCAGCGGTAAACCCGAGCGAGTGCCCAAATCCAAATCCACTCCTTGCAGGCCTTTCCATTTCCTTTAACTTTAAACTAGAAACACTCTTAAATTTAGTATTTTCTAAAATTTTCATTATTAGGTAAAGAAATTAGTAAGAGAATTTATTATTTTGGAAAATGGCTTGGGTCGTCCCAGAAGTTCGTGGTTTCGAAAAATGGCAATACAGAAGTAAATAAAGAAATCTTTTCTTAATTGGGAAAAGTACTGTGCGACAACATGAACCGGAAAGATAAAAGTGAAAGAATATATATATATATATATATATTTAACAACGGATGGTGTCTACATTGCTTTGGACCCCACCCTACTTACCCAAAGGACTCGAATCCAAAAAATTCCAAGTATAGACCATTTTGGACTCCATAAACGCCGACTTTTGGGTGAGAGATTAAATAACAGGTTGCCCCGACGGACCCTTTTTTTTTTTTTTTTTTTCTTTCTCTTCCACACACCTGGCTTATAAGTCATACGATCCCCCACTGAGAATATCTATGGGGCACACTCAGAATACTTAAGATCTTATATCATATTTGGGTGTGGACCTAACATCACTGCCGTAGGATACGAACTATATATATTATGAAAAAGAAATCCTCACTAGAAAGAAGGAAAACATTTTATTTGATTGTCTTTCTATTTTGGAAGGTAAGTAAGTAAATCCAAATGTCTCCTGATTGTCACTGTTGGGGTCATGCATTGGAGTACGTCACCTATCCAACCTAGATGGAAAGTGGCCAAGCCCGGACCGGATGAATGAGGTTAGCCCATACTCGACCTAAATTGAGGTACGCAGGCACGTACCGTATCAATTCTTCATGTTGGGCTCATCTTCTACTTGGTTTCAGAGAGCCCATTCCCCCTACCTATTCCATAATGAAAATCACTATTCACACGTAGGGAATCGAACCCAAAAGTCGAGATGATATTGATTTTTCTACGGTAGGATTTAATCGAGCGTGGACCCGTTCACTTCTCACCCAGTAACTATTTCCTACTTGGTAAACTTACCTCACCATTGAAGCCAAGTAGAGGGTTAATCCAAGAGACAATAAAAAGAAACGGATCACATCAAACGATACTAAATTTCAAAAGCCATCTACATGCGGCGGGATGGGCCGGGCCGAGGAATTTCCAAGCCCTGCCCGGCTTCTAAATTAGAAGCCTGACCCCGGCTCGATCCCAGGTCTGGCCAGAAGTTGCTCGCCAAAGACAGGCCCGCCCGTAAATCATGAAGCCCTAGCATACCCTGAGTTTTACTTACATTATAACAAAAAAGAGAAGAAAAGAAAAACAAATTCTTATAACCTCCTAGGCCGTAGCTCAACCAGCCTTGTGATATCACCCAATATGAGAGGTCATCGGTTTGAGTCCCCCCATTGCTACTCCCTCTCTTACAATTATATATGTATATTTGGGGCCGGGCAAGGATTTCGAGTCTCAACCACCGAGTCTAAATAAAAAAATTCTAAGCACGGCCCATCTATTATTGCCTAAACACCATTGTCGAACCAACGTGGGCCGGCCCTGTCCACGATCACCCATAGAAAAGAAAAGAAAAGAAAAGAAAAAAAAAAAACGCTTCTTGAAATAAAATTTCAAAGAGCTACGCTCTGGCCTTTTGATTTTTTCAAACCCATACTTCTGTTGTCTCTCTGCATTTAACCATTCGCTTTACTTCGCCGGTAAAGTAAATTGACCAATCAAGAGATTTGCTTTGTGATTTGATAGCATTGCGTTTAAACGTTAATCACATATGCCCATCCCTCATTGTGTGGACCAAAGCCCGGACCCGTGACCCAACTCAGACGTAAGAGAAAGGAAAAAGAATCCGTTTGGAGGTTTTCCTCCGCTTAGAGTGGAGGGGGTATTGCAAAGTGACAGATTACCGCTGTAAGGAACGGCGGTAATCCTGCAAATGCCACATTTCCTTCGCTCACAGTGGAGGAAATCTGGAAAACGCCACTTTACCGCCGTAACAAGCAGCGGTAAACCCGAGCGAGTGCCCAAATCCAAATCCACTCCTTGCAGGCCTTTCCATTTCCTTTAACTTTAAACTAGAAACACTCTTAAATTTAGTATTTTCTAAAATTTTCATTATTAGGTAAAGAAATTAGTAAGAGAATTTATTATTTTGGAAAATGGCTTGGGTCGTCCCAGAAGTTCGTGGTTTCGAAAAATGGCAATACAGAAGTAAATAAAGAAATCTTTTCTTAATTGGGAAAAGTACTGTGCGACAACATGAACCGGAAAGATAAAAGTGAAAGAATATATATATATATATATATTTAACAACGGATGGTGTCTACATTGCTTTGGACCCCACCCTACTTACCCAAAGGACTCGAATCCAAAAAATTCCAAGTATAGACCATTTTGGACTCCATAAACGCCGACTTTTGGGTGAGAGATTAAATAACAGGTTGCCCCGACGGACCCTTTTTTTTTTTTTTTTTTCTTTCTCTTCCACACACCTGGCTTATAAGTCATACGATCCCCCACTGAGAATATCTATGGGGCACACTCAGAATACTTAAGATCTTATATCATATTTGGGTGTGGACCTAACATCACTGCCGTAGGATACGAACTATATATATTATGAAAAAGAAATCCTCACTAGAAAGAAGGAAAACATTTTATTTGATTGTCTTTCTATTTTGGAAGGTAAGTAAGTAAATCCAAATGTCTCCTGATTGTCACTGTTGGGGTCATGCATTGGAGTACGTCACCTATCCAACCTAGATGGAAAGTGGCCAAGCCCGGACCGGATGAATGAGGTTAGCCCATACTCGACCTAAATTGAGGTACGCAGGCACGTACCGTATCAATTCTTCATGTTGGGCTCATCTTCTACTTGGTTTCAGAGAGCCCATTCCCCCTACCTATTCCATAATGAAAATCACTATTCACGCGTAGGGAATCGAACCCAAAAGTCGAGATGATATTGATTTTTCTACGGTAGGATTTAATCGAGCGTGGACCCGTTCACTTCTCACCCAGTAACTATTTCCTACTTGGTAAACTTACCTCACCATTGAAGCCAAGTAGAGGGTTAATCCAAGAGACAATAAAAAGAAACGGATCACATCAAACGATACTAAATTTCAAAAGCCATCTACATGCGGCGGGATGGGCCGGGCCGAGGAATTTCCAAGCCCTGCCCGGCTTCTAAATTAGAAGCCTGACCCCGGCTCGATCCCAGGTCTGGCCAGAAGTTGCTCGCCAAAGACAGGCCCGCCCGTAAATCATGAAGCCCTAGCATACCCTGAGTTTTACTTACATTATAACAAAAAAGAGAAGAAAAGAAAAACAAATTCTTATAACCTCCTAGGCCGTAGCTCAACCAGCCTTGTGATATCACCCAATATGAGAGGTCATCGGTTTGAGTCCCCCCATTGCTACTCCCTCTCTTACAATTATATATGTATATTTGGGGCCGGGCAAGGATTTCGAGTCTCAACCACCGAGTCTAAATAAAAAAATTCTAAGCACGGCCCATCTATTATTGCCTAAACACCATTGTCGAACCAACGTGGGCCGGCCCTGTCCACGATCACCCATAGAAAAGAAAAGAAAAGAAAAGAAAAAAAAAAAACGCTTCTTGAAATAAAATTTCAAAGAGCTACGCTCTGGCCTTTTGATTTTTTCAAACCCATACTTCTGTTGTCTCTCTGCATTTAACCATTCGCTTTACTTCGCCGGTAAAGTAAATTGACCAATCAAGAGATTTGCTTTGTGATTTGATAGCATTGCGTTTAAACGTTAATCACATATGCCCATCCCTCATTGTGTGGACCAAAGCCCGGACCCGTGACCCAACTCAGACGTAAGAGAAAGGAAAAAGAATCCGTTTGGAGGTTTTCCTCCGCTTAGAGTGGAGGGGGTATTGCAAAGTGACAGATTACCGCTGTAAGGAACGGCGGTAATCCTGCAAATGCCACATTTCCTTCGCTCACAGTGGAGGAAATCTGGAAAACGCCACTTTACCGCCGTAACAAGCAGCGGTAAACCCGAGCGAGTGCCCAAATCCAAATCCACTCCTTGCAGGCCTTTCCATTTCCTTTAACTTTAAACTAGAAACACTCTTAAATTTAGTATTTTCTAAAATTTTCATTATTAGGTAAAGAAATTAGTAAGAGAATTTATTATTTTGGAAAATGGCTTGGGTCGTCCCAGAAGTTCGTGGTTTCGAAAAATGGCAATACAGAAGTAAATAAAGAAATCTTTTCTTAATTGGGAAAAGTACTGTGCGACAACATGAACCGGAAAGATAAAAGTGAAAGAATATATATATATATATATATTTAACAACGGATGGTGTCTACATTGCTTTGGACCCCACCCTACTTACCCAAAGGACTCGAATCCAAAAAATTCCAAGTATAGACCATTTTGGACTCCATAAACGCCGACTTTTGGGTGAGAGATTAAATAACAGGTTGCCCCGACGGACCCTTTTTTTTTTTTTTTTTTTCTTTCTCTTCCACACACCTGGCTTATAAGTCATACGATCCCCCACTGAGAATATCTATGGGGCACACTCAGAATACTTAAGATCTTATATCATATTTGGGTGTGGACCTAACATCACTGCCGTAGGATACGAACTATATATATTATGAAAAAGAAATCCTCACTAGAAAGAAGGAAAACATTTTATTTGATTGTCTTTCTATTTTGGAAGGTAAGTAAGTAAATCCAAATGTCTCCTGATTGTCACTGTTGGGGTCATGCATTGGAGTACGTCACCTATCCAACCTAGATGGAAAGTGGCCAAGCCCGGACCGGATGAATGAGGTTAGCCCATACTCGACCTAAATTGAGGTACGCAGGCACGTACCGTATCAATTCTTCATGTTGGGCTCATCTTCTACTTGGTTTCAGAGAGCCCATTCCCCCTACCTAT
This sequence comes from Persea americana, assembly GCA_029852735.1. NCBI lineage: Eukaryota > Viridiplantae > Streptophyta > Magnoliopsida > Laurales > Lauraceae > Persea > Persea americana. Next base: position 15,938,886 of record CM056814.1, read on the forward strand.
TCCATAATGAAAATCACTATTCACACGTAGGGAATCGAACCCAAAAGTCGAGATGATATTGATTTTTCTACGGTAGGATTTAATCGAGCGTGGACCCGTTCACTTCTCACCCAGTAACTATTTCCTACTTGGTAAACTTACCTCACCATTGAAGCCAAGTAGAGGGTTAATCCAAGAGACAATAAAAAGAAACGGATCACATCAAACGATACTAAATTTCAAAAGCCATCTACATGCGGCGGGATGGGCCGGGCCGAGGAATTTCCAAGCCCTGCCCGGCTTCTAAATTAGAAGCCTGACCCCGGCTCGATCCCAGGTCTGGCCAGAAGTTGCTCGCCAAAGACAGGCCCGCCCGTAAATCATGAAGCCCTAGCATACCCTGAGTTTTACTTACATTATAACAAAAAAGAGAAGAAAAGAAAAACAAATTCTTATAACCTCCTAGGCCGTAGCTCAACCAGCCTTGTGATATCACCCAATATGAGAGGTCATCGGTTTGAGTCCCCCCATTGCTACTCCCTCTCTTACAATTATATATGTATATTTGGGGCCGGGCAAGGATTTCGAGTCTCAACCACCGAGTCTAAATAAAAAAATTCTAAGCACGGCCCATCTATTATTGCCTAAACACCATTGTCGAACCAACGTGGGCCGGCCCTGTCCACGATCACCCATAGAAAAGAAAAGAAAAGAAAAGAAAAAAAAAAAACGCTTCTTGAAATAAAATTTCAAAGAGCTACGCTCTGGCCTTTTGATTTTTTCAAACCCATACTTCTGTTGTCTCTCTGCATTTAACCATTCGCTTTACTTCGCCGGTAAAGTAAATTGACCAATCAAGAGATTTGCTTTGTGATTTGATAGCATTGCGTTTAAACGTTAATCACATATGCCCATCCCTCATTGTGTGGACCAAAGCCCGGACCCGTGACCCAACTCAGACGTAAGAGAAAGGAAAAAGAATCCGTTTGGAGGTTTTCCTCCGCTTAGAGTGGAGGGGGTATTGCAAAGTGACAGATTACCGCTGTAAGGAACGGCGGTAATCCTGCAAATGCCAGATTTCCTCCGCTCACAGTGGAGGAAATCTGGAAAACGCCACTTTACCGCCGTAACAAGCAGCGGTAAACCCGAGCGAGTGCCCAAATCCAAATCCACTCCTTGCAGGCCTTTCCATTTCCTTTAACTTTAAACTAGAAACACTCTTAAATTTAGTATTTTCTAAAATTTTCATTATTAGGTAAAGAAATTAGTAAGAGAATTTATTATTTTGGAAAATGGCTTGGGTCGTCCCAGAAGTTCGTGGTTTCGAAAAATGGCAATACAGAAGTAAATAAAGAAATCTTTTCTTAATTGGGAAAAGTACTGTGCGACAACATGAACCGGAAAGATAAAAGTGAAAGAATATATATATATATATATATTTAACAACGGATGGTGTCTACATTGCTTTGGACCCCACCCTACTTACCCAAAGGACTCGAATCCAAAAAATTCCAAGTATAGACCATTTTGGACTCCATAAACGCCGACTTTTGGGTGAGAGATTAAATAACAGGTTGCCCCGACGGACCCTTTTTTTTTTTTTTTTTTCTTTCTCTTCCACACACCTGGCTTATAAGTCATACGATCCCCCACTGAGAATATCTATGGGGCACACTCAGAATACTTAAGATCTTATATCATATTTGGGTGTGGACCTAACATCACTGCCGTAGGATACGAACTATATATATTATGAAAAAGAAATCCTCACTAGAAAGAAGGAAAACATTTTATTTGATTGTCTTTCTATTTTGGAAGGTAAGTAAGTAAATCCAAATGTCTCCTGATTGTCACTGTTGGGGTCATGCATTGGAGTACGTCACCTATCCAACCTAGATGGAAAGTGGCCAAGCCCGGACCGGATGAATGAGGTTAGCCCATACTCGACCTAAATTGAGGTACGCAGGCACGTACCGTATCAATTCTTCATGTTGGGCTCATCTTCTACTTGGTTTCAGAGAGCCCATTCCCCCTACCTATTCCATAATGAAAATCACTATTCACGCGTAGGGAATCGAACCCAAAAGTCGAGATGATATTGATTTTTCTACGGTAGGATTTAATCGAGCGTGGACCCGTTCACTTCTCACCCAGTAACTATTTCCTACTTGGTAAACTTACCTCACCATTGAAGCCAAGTAGAGGGTTAATCCAAGAGACAATAAAAAGAAACGGATCACATCAAACGATACTAAATTTCAAAAGCCATCTACATGCGGCGGGATGGGCCGGGCCGAGGAATTTCCAAGCCCTGCCCGGCTTCTAAATTAGAAGCCTGACCCCGGCTCGATCCCAGGTCTGGCCAGAAGTTGCTCGCCAAAGACAGGCCCGCCCGTAAATCATGAAGCCCTAGCATACCCTGAGTTTTACTTACATTATAACAAAAAAGAGAAGAAAAGAAAAACAAATTCTTATAACCTCCTAGGCCGTAGCTCAACCAGCCTTGTGATATCACCCAATATGAGAGGTCATCGGTTTGAGTCCCCCCATTGCTACTCCCTCTCTTACAATTATATATGTATATTTGGGGCCGGGCAAGGATTTCGAGTCTCAACCACCGAGTCTAAATAAAAAAATTCTAAGCACGGCCCATCTATTATTGCCTAAACACCATTGTCGAACCAACGTGGGCCGGCCCTGTCCACGATCACCCATAGAAAAGAAAAGAAAAGAAAAGAAAAAAAAAAAACGCTTCTTGAAATAAAATTTCAAAGAGCTACGCTCTGGCCTTTTGATTTTTTCAAACCCATACTTCTGTTGTCTCTCTGCATTTAACCATTCGCTTTACTTCGCCGGTAAAGTAAATTGACCAATCAAGAGATTTGCTTTGTGATTTGATAGCATTGCGTTTAAACGTTAATCACATATGCCCATCCCTCATTGTGTGGACCAAAGCCCGGACCCGTGACCCAACTCAGACGTAAGAGAAAGGAAAAAGAATCCGTTTGGAGGTTTTCCTCCGCTTAGAGTGGAGGGGGTATTGCAAAGTGACAGATTACCGCTGTAAGGAACGGCGGTAATCCTGCAAATGCCAGATTTCCTCCGCTCACAGTGGAGGAAATCTGGAAAACGCCACTTTACCGCCGTAACAAGCAGCGGTAAACCCGAGCGAGTGCCCAAATCCAAATCCACTCCTTGCAGGCCTTTCCATTTCCTTTAACTTTAAACTAGAAACACTCTTAAATTTAGTATTTTCTAAAATTTTCATTATTAGGTAAAGAAATTAGTAAGAGAATTTATTATTTTGGAAAATGGCTTGGGTCGTCCCAGAAGTTCGTGGTTTCGAAAAATGGCAATACAGAAGTAAATAAAGAAATCTTTTCTTAATTGGGAAAAGTACTGTGCGACAACATGAACCGGAAAGATAAAAGTGAAAGAATATATATATATATATATATTTAACAACGGATGGTGTCTACATTGCTTTGGACCCCACCCTACTTACCCAAAGGACTCGAATCCAAAAAATTCCAAGTATAGACCATTTTGGACTCCATAAACGCCGACTTTTGGGTGAGAGATTAAATAACAGGTTGCCCCGACGGACCCTTTTTTTTTTTTTTTTTTCTTTCTCTTCCACACACCTGGCTTATAAGTCATACGATCCCCCACTGAGAATATCTATGGGGCACACTCAGAATACTTAAGATCTTATATCATATTTGGGTGTGGACCTAACATCACTGCCGTAGGATACGAACTATATATATTATGAAAAAGAAATCCTCACTAGAAAGAAGGAAAACATTTTATTTGATTGTCTTTCTATTTTGGAAGGTAAGTAAGTAAATCCAAATGTCTCCTGATTGTCACTGTTGGGGTCATGCATTGGAGTACGTCACCTATCCAACCTAGATGGAAAGTGGCCAAGCCCGGACCGGATGAATGAGGTTAGCCCATACTCGACCTAAATTGAGGTACGCAGGCACGTACCGTATCAATTCTTCATGTTGGGCTCATCTTCTACTTGGTTTCAGAGAGCCCATTCCCCCTACCTATTCCATAATGAAAATCACTATTCACGCGTAGGGAATCGAACCCAAAAGTCGAGATGATATTGATTTTTCTACGGTAGGATTTAATCGAGCGTGGACCCGTTCACTTCTCACCCAGTAACTATTTCCTACTTGGTAAACTTACCTCACCATTGAAGCCAAGTAGAGGGTTAATCCAAGAGACAATAAAAAGAAACGGATCACATCAAACGATACTAAATTTCAAAAGCCATCTACATGCGGCGGGATGGGCCGGGCCGAGGAATTTCCAAGCCCTGCCCGGCTTCTAAATTAGAAGCCTGACCCCGGCTCGATCCCAGGTCTGGCCAGAAGTTGCTCGCCAAAGACAGGCCCGCCCGTAAATCATGAAGCCCTAGCATACCCTGAGTTTTACTTACATTATAACAAAAAAGAGAAGAAAAGAAAAACAAATTCTTATAACCTCCTAGGCCGTAGCTCAACCAGCCTTGTGATATCACCCAATATGAGAGGTCATCGGTTTGAGTCCCCCCATTGCTACTCCCTCTCTTACAATTATATATGTATATTTGGGGCCGGGCAAGGATTTCGAGTCTCAACCACCGAGTCTAAATAAAAAAATTCTAAGCACGGCCCATCTATTATTGCCTAAACACCATTGTCGAACCAACGTGGGCCGGCCCTGTCCACGATCACCCATAGAAAAGAAAAGAAAAGAAAAGAAAAAAAAAAACGCTTCTTGAAATAAAATTTCAAAGAGCTACGCTCTGGCCTTTTGATTTTTTCAAACCCATACTTCTGTTGTCTCTCTGCATTTAACCATTCGCTTTACTTCGCCGGTAAAGTAAATTGACCAATCAAGAGATTTGCTTTGTGATTTGATAGCATTGCGTTTAAACGTTAATCACATATGCCCATCCCTCATTGTGTGGACCAAAGCCCGGACCCGTGACCCAACTCAGACGTAAGAGAAAGGAAAAAGAATCCGTTTGGAGGTTTTCCTCCGCTTAGAGTGGAGGGGGTATTGCAAAGTGACAGATTACCGCTGTAAGGAACGGCGGTAATCCTGCAAATGCCACATTTCCTTCGCTCACAGTGGAGGAAATCTGGAAAACGCCACTTTACCGCCGTAACAAGCAGCGGTAAACCCGAGCGAGTGCCCAAATCCAAATCCACTCCTTGCAGGCCTTTCCATTTCCTTTAACTTTAAACTAGAAACACTCTTAAATTTAGTATTTTCTAAAATTTTCATTATTAGGTAAAGAAATTAGTAAGAGAATTTATTATTTTGGAAAATGGCTTGGGTCGTCCCAGAAGTTCGTGGTTTCGAAAAATGGCAATACAGAAGTAAATAAAGAAATCTTTTCTTAATTGGGAAAAGTACTGTGCGACAACATGAACCGGAAAGATAAAAGTGAAAGAATATATATATATATATATATTTAACAACGGATGGTGTCTACATTGCTTTGGACCCCACCCTACTTACCCAAAGGACTCGAATCCAAAAAATTCCAAGTATAGACCATTTTGGACTCCATAAACGCCGACTTTTGGGTGAGAGATTAAATAACAGGTTGCCCCGACGGACCCTTTTTTTTTTTTTTTTTTCTTTCTCTTCCACACACCTGGCTTATAAGTCATACGATCCCCCACTGAGAATATCTATGGGGCACACTCAGAATACTTAAGATCTTATATCATATTTGGGTGTGGACCTAACATCACTGCCGTAGGATACGAACTATATATATTATGAAAAAGAAATCCTCACTAGAAAGAAGGAAAACATTTTATTTGATTGTCTTTCTATTTTGGAAGGTAAGTAAGTAAATCCAAATGTCTCCTGATTGTCACTGTTGGGGTCATGCATTGGAGTACGTCACCTATCCAACCTAGATGGAAAGTGGCCAAGCCCGGACCGGATGAATGAGGTTAGCCCATACTCGACCTAAATTGAGGTACGCAGGCACGTACCGTATCAATTCTTCATGTTGGGCTCATCTTCTACTTGGTTTCAGAGAGCCCATTCCCCCTACCTATTCCATAATGAAAATCACTATTCACGCGTAGGGAATCGAACCCAAAAGTCGAGAAGATATTGATTTTTCTACGGTAGGATTTAATCGAGCGTGGACCCGTTCACTTCTCACCCAGTAACTATTTCCTACTTGGTAAACTTACCTCACCATTGAAGCCAAGTAGAGGGTTAATCCAAGAGACAATAAAAAGAAACGGATCACATCAAACGATACTAAATTTCAAAAGCCATCTACATGCGGCGGGATGGGCCGGGCCGAGGAATTTCCAAGCCCTGCCCGGCTTCTAAATTAGAAGCCTGACCCCGGCTCGATCCCAGGTCTGGCCAGAAGTTGCTCGCCAAAGACAGGCCCGCCCGTAAATCATGAAGCCCTAGCATACCCTGAGTTTTACTTACATTATAACAAAAAAGAGAAGAAAAGAAAAACAAATTCTTATAACCTCCTAGGCCGTAGCTCAACCAGCCTTGTGATATCACCCAATATGAGAGGTCATCGGTTTGAGTCCCCCCATTGCTACTCCCTCTCTTACAATTATATATGTATATTTGGGGCCGGGCAAGGATTTCGAGTCTCAACCACCGAGTCTAAATAAAAAAATTCTAAGCACGGCCCATCTATTATTGCCTAAACACCATTGTCGAACCAACGTGGGCTGGCCCTGTCCACGATCACCCATAGAAAAGAAAAGAAAAGAAAAGAAAAAAAAAAACGCTTCTTGAAATAAAATTTCAAAGAGCTACGCTCTGGCCTTTTGATTTTTTCAAACCCATACTTCTGTTGTCTCTCTGCATTTAACCATTCGCTTTACTTCGCCGGTAAAGTAAATTGACCAATCAAGAGATTTGCTTTGTGATTTGATAGCATTGCGTTTAAACGTTAATCACATATGCCCATCCCTCATTGTGTGGACCAAAGCCCGGACCCGTGACCCAACTCAGACGTAAGAGAAAGGAAAAAGAATCCGTTTGGAGGTTTTCCTCCGCTTAGAGTGGAGGGGGTATTGCAAAGTGACAGATTACCGCTGTAAGGAACGGCGGTAATCCTGCAAATGCCACATTTCCTTCGCTCACAGTGGAGGAAATCTGGAAAACGCCACTTTACCGCCGTAACAAGCAGCGGTAAACCCGAGCGAGTGCCCAAATCCAAATCCACTCCTTGCAGGCCTTTCCATTTCCTTTAACTTTAAACTAGAAACACTCTTAAATTTAGTATTTTCTAAAATTTTCATTATTAGGTAAAGAAATTAGTAAGAGAATTTATTATTTTGGAAAATGGCTTGGGTCGTCCCAGAAGTTCGTGGTTTCGAAAAATGGCAATACAGAAGTAAATAAAGAAATCTTTTCTTAATTGGGAAAAGTACTGTGCGACAACATGAACCGGAAAGATAAAAGTGAAAGAATATATATATATATATATATATTTAACAACGGATGGTGTCTACATTGCTTTGGACCCCACCCTACTTACCCAAAGGACTCGAATCCAAAAAATTCCAAGTATAGACCATTTTGGACTCCATAAACGCCGACTTTTGGGTGAGAGATTAAATAACAGGTTGCCCCGACGGACCCTTTTTTTTTTTTTTTTTTCTTTCTCTTCCACACACCTGGCTTATAAGTCATACGATCCCCCACTGAGAATATCTATGGGGCACACTCAGAATACTTAAGATCTTATATCATATTTGGGTGTGGACCTAACATCACTGCCGTAGGATACGAACTATATATATTATGAAAAAGAAATCCTCACTAGAAAGAAGGAAAACATTTTATTTGATTGTCTTTCTATTTTGGAAGGTAAGTAAGTAAATCCAAATGTCTCCTGATTGTCACTGTTGGGGTCATGCATTGGAGTACGTCACCTATCCAACCTAGATGGAAAGTGGCCAAGCCCGGACCGGATGAATGAGGTTAGCCCATACTCGACCTAAATTGAGGTACGCAGGCACGTACCGTATCAATTCTTCATGTTGGGCTCATCTTCTACTTGGTTTCAGAGAGCCCATTCCCCCTACCTATTCCATAATGAAAATCACTATTCACGCGTAGGGAATCGAACCCAAAAGTCGAGAAGATATTGATTTTTCTACGGTAGGATTTAATCGAGCGTGGACCCGTTCACTTCTCACCCAGTAACTATTTCCTACTTGGTAAACTTACCTCACCATTGAAGCCAAGTAGAGGGTTAATCCAAGAGACAATAAAAAGAAACGGATCACATCAAACGATACTAAATTTCAAAAGCCATCTACATGCGGCGGGATGGGCCGGGCCGAGGAATTTCCAAGCCCTGCCCGGCTTCTAAATTAGAAGCCTGACCCCGGCTCGATCCCAGGTCTGGCCAGAAGTTGCTCGCCAAAGACAGGCCCGCCCGTAAATCATGAAGCCCTAGCATACCCTGAGTTTTACTTACATTATAACAAAAAAGAGAAGAAAAGAAAAACAAATTCTTATAACCTCCTAGGCCGTAGCTCAACCAGCCTTGTGATATCACCCAATATGAGAGGTCATCGGTTTGAGTCCCCCCATTGCTACTCCCTCTCTTACAATTATATATGTATATTTGGGGCCGGGCAAGGATTTCGAGTCTCAACCACCGAGTCTAAATAAAAAAATTCTAAGCACGGCCCATCTATTATTGCCTAAACACCATTGTCGAAACAACGTGGGCCGGCCCTGTCCACGATCACCCATAGAAAAGAAAAGAAAAGAAAAGAAAAAAAAAACGCTTCTTGAAATAAAATTTCAAAGAGCTACGCTCTGGCCTTTTGATTTTTTCAAACCCATACTTCTGTTGTCTCTCTGCATTTAACCATTCGCTTTACTTCGCCGGTAAAGTAAATTGACCAATCAAGAGATTTGCTTTGTGATTTGATAGCATTGCGTTTAAACGTTAATCACATATGCCCATCCCTCATTGTGTGGACCAAAGCCCGGACCCGTGACCCAACTCAGACGTAAGAGAAAGGAAAAAGAATCCGTTTGGAGGTTTTCCTCCGCTTAGAGTGGAGGGGGTATTGCAAAGTGACAGATTACCGCTGTAAGGAACGGCGGTAATCCTGCAAATGCCAGATTTCCTCCGCTCACAGTGGAGGAAATCTGGAAAACGCCACTTTACCGCCGTAACAAGCAGCGGTAAACCCGAGCGAGTGCCCAAATCCAAATCCACTCCTTGCAGGCCTTTCCATTTCCTTTAACTTTAAACTAGAAACACTCTTAAATTTAGTATTTTCTAAAATTTTCATTATTAGGTAAAGAAATTAGTAAGAGAATTTATTATTTTGGAAAATGGCTTGGGTCGTCCCAGAAGTTCGTGGTTTCGAAAAATGGCAATACAGAAGTAAATAAAGAAATCTTTTCTTAATTGGGAAAAGTACTGTGCGACAACATGAACCGGAAAGATAAAAGTGAAAGAATATATATATATATATATATTTAACAACGGATGGTGTCTACATTGCTTTGGACCCCACCCTACTTACCCAAAGGACTCGAATCCAAAAAATTCCAAGTATAGACCATTTTGGACTCCATAAACGCCGACTTTTGGGTGAGAGATTAAATAACAGGTTGCCCCGACGGACCCTTTTTTTTTTTTTTTTTTTCTTTCTCTTCCACACACCTGGCTTATAAGTCATACGATCCCCCACTGAGAATATCTATGGGGCACACTCAGAATACTTAAGATCTTATATCATATTTGGGTGTGGACCTAACATCACTGCCGTAGGATACGAACTATATATATTATGAAAAAGAAATCCTCACTAGAAAGAAGGAAAACATTTTATTTGATTGTCTTTCTATTTTGGAAGGTAAGTAAGTAAATCCAAATGTCTCCTGATTGTCACTGTTGGGGTCATGCATTGGAGTACGTCACCTATCCAACCTAGATGGAAAGTGGCCAAGCCCGGACCGGATGAATGAGGTTAGCCCATACTCGACCTAAATTGAGGTACGCAGGCACGTACCGTATCAATTCTTCATGTTGGGCTCATCTTCTACTTGGTTTCAGAGAGCCCATTCCCCCTACCTATTCCATAATGAAAATCACTATTCACGCGTAGGGAATCGAACCCAAAAGTCGAGATGATATTGATTTTTCTACGGTAGGATTTAATCGAGCGTGGACCCGTTCACTTCTCACCCAGTAACTATTTCCTACTTGGTAAACTTACCTCACCATTGAAGCCAAGTAGAGGGTTAATCCAAGAGACAATAAAAAGAAACGGATCACATCAAACGATACTAAATTTCAAAAGCCATCTACATGCGGCGGGATGGGCCGGGCCGAGGAATTTCCAAGCCCTGCCCGGCTTCTAAATTAGAAGCCTGACCCCGGCTCGATCCCAGGTCTGGCCAGAAGTTGCTCGCCAAAGACAGGCCCGCCCGTAAATCATGAAGCCCTAGCATACCCTGAGTTTTACTTACATTATAACAAAAAAGAGAAGAAAAGAAAAACAAATTCTTATAACCTCCTAGGCCGTAGCTCAACCAGCCTTGTGATATCACCCAATATGAGAGGTCATCGGTTTGAGTCCCCCCATTGCTACTCCCTCTCTTACAATTATATATGTATATTTGGGGCCGGGCAAGGATTTCGAGTCTCAACCACCGAGTCTAAATAAAAAAATTCTAAGCACGGCCCATCTATTATTGCCTAAACACCATTGTCGAACCAACGTGGGCCGGCCCTGTCCACGATCACCCATAGAAAAGAAAAGAAAAGAAAAGAAAAAAAAAAACGCTTCTTGAAATAAAATTTCAAAGAGCTACGCTCTGGCCTTTTGATTTTTTCAAACCCATACTTCTGTTGTCTCTCTGCATTTAACCATTCGCTTTACTTCGCCGGTAAAGTAAATTGACCAATCAAGAGATTTGCTTTGTGATTTGATAGCATTGCGTTTAAACGTTAATCACATATGCCCATCCCTCATTGTGTGGACCAAAGCCCGGACCCGTGACCCAACTCAGACGTAAGAGAAAGGAAAAAGAATCCGTTTGGAGGTTTTCCTCCGCTTAGAGTGGAGGGGGTATTGCAAAGTGACAGATTACCGCTGTAAGGAACGGCGGTAATCCTGCAAATGCCACATTTCCTTCGCTCACAGTGGAGGAAATCTGGAAAACGCCACTTTACCGCCGTAACAAGCAGCGGTAAACCCGAGCGAGTGCCCAAATCCAAATCCACTCCTTGCAGGCCTTTCCATTTCCTTTAACTTTAAACTAGAAACACTCTTAAATTTAGTATTTTCTAAAATTTTCATTATTAGGTAAAGAAATTAGTAAGAGAATTTATTATTTTGGAAAATGGCTTGGGTCGTCCCAGAAGTTCGTGGTTTCGAAAAATGGCAATACAGAAGTAAATAAAGAAATCTTTTCTTAATTGGGAAAAGTACTGTGCGACAACATGAACCGGAAAGATAAAAGTGAAAGAATATATATATATATATATTTAACAACGGATGGTGTCTACATTGCTTTGGACCCCACCCTACTTACCCAAAGGACTCGAATCCAAAAAATTCCAAGTATAGACCATTTTGGACTCCATAAACGCCGACTTTTGGGTGAGAGATTAAATAACAGGTTGCCCCGACGGACCCTTTTTTTTTTTTTTTTTTCTTTCTCTTCCACACACCTGGCTTATAAGTCATACGATCCCCCACTGAGAATATCTATGGGGCACACTCAGAATACTTAAGATCTTATATCATATTTGGGTGTGGACCTAACATCACTGCCGTAGGATACGAACTATATATATTATGAAAAAGAAATCCTCACTAGAAAGAAGGAAAACATTTTATTTGATTGTCTTTCTATTTTGGAAGGTAAGTAAGTAAATCCAAATGTCTCCTGATTGTCACTGTTGGGGTCATGCATTGGAGTACGTCACCTATCCAACCTAGATGGAAAGTGGCCAAGCCCGGACCGGATGAATGAGGTTAGCCCATACTCGACCTAAATTGAGGTACGCAGGCACGTACCGTATCAATTCTTCATGTTGGGCTCATCTTCTACTTGGTTTCAGAGAGCCCATTCCCCCTACCTATTCCATAATGAAAATCACTATTCACGCGTAGGGAATCGAACCCAAAAGTCGAGAAGATATTGATTTTTCTACGGTAGGATTTAATCGAGCGTGGACCCGTTCACTTCTCACCCAGTAACTATTTCCTACTTGGTAAACTTACCTCACCATTGAAGCCAAGTAGAGGGTTAATCCAAGAGACAATAAAAAGAAACGGATCACATCAAACGATACTAAATTTCAAAAGCCATCTACATGCGGCGGGATGGGCCGGGCCGAGGAATTTCCAAGCCCTGCCCGGCTTCTAAATTAGAAGCCTGACCCCGGCTCGATCCCAGGTCTGGCCAGAAGTTGCTCGCCAAAGACAGGCCCGCCCGTAAATCATGAAGCCCTAGCATACCCTGAGTTTTACTTACATTATAACAAAAAAGAGAAGAAAAGAAAAACAAATTCTTATAACCTCCTAGGCCGTAGCTCAACCAGCCTTGTGATATCACCCAATATGAGAGGTCATCGGTTTGAGTCCCCCCATTGCTACTCCCTCTCTTACAATTATATATGTATATTTGGGGCCGGGCAAGGATTTCGAGTCTCAACCACCGAGTCTAAATAAAAAAATTCTAAGCACGGCCCATCTATTATTGCCTAAACACCATTGTCGAAACAACGTGGGCCGGCCCTGTCCACGATCACCCATAGAAAAGAAAAGAAAAGAAAAGAAAAAAAAAACGCTTCTTGAAATAAAATTTCAAAGAGCTACGCTCTGGCCTTTTGATTTTTTCAAACCCATACTTCTGTTGTCTCTCTGCATTTAACCATTCGCTTTACTTCGCCGGTAAAGTAAATTGACCAATCAAGAGATTTGCTTTGTGATTTGATAGCATTGCGTTTAAACGTTAATCACATATGCCCATCCCTCATTGTGTGGACCAAAGCCCGGACCCGTGACCCAACTCAGACGTAAGAGAAAGGAAAAAGAATCCGTTTGGAGGTTTTCCTCCGCTTAGAGTGGAGGGGGTATTGCAAAGTGACAGATTACCGCTGTAAGGAACGGCGGTAATCCTGCAAATGCCAGATTTCCTCCGCTCACAGTGGAGGAAATCTGGAAAACGCCACTTTACCGCCGTAACAAGCAGCGGTAAACCCGAGCGAGTGCCCAAATCCAAATCCACTCCTTGCAGGCCTTTCCATTTCCTTTAACTTTAAACTAGAAACACTCTTAAATTTAGTATTTTCTAAAATTTTCATTATTAGGTAAAGAAATTAGTAAGAGAATTTATTATTTTGGAAAATGGCTTGGGTCGTCCCAGAAGTTCGTGGTTTCGAAAAATGGCAATACAGAAGTAAATAAAGAAATCTTTTCTTAATTGGGAAAAGTACTGTGCGACAACATGAACCGGAAAGATAAAAGTGAAAGAATATATATATATATATATATATTTAACAACGGATGGTGTCTACATTGCTTTGGACCCCACCCTACTTACCCAAAGGACTCGAATCCAAAAAATTCCAAGTATAGACCATTTTGGACTCCATAAACGCCGACTTTTGGGTGAGAGATTAAATAACAGGTTGCCCCGACGGACCCTTTTTTTTTTTTTTTTTTCTTTCTCTTCCACACACCTGGCTTATAAGTCATACGATCCCCCACTGAGAATATCTATGGGGCACACTCAGAATACTTAAGATCTTATATCATATTTGGGTGTGGACCTAACATCACTGCCGTAGGATACGAACTATATATATTATGAAAAAGAAATCCTCACTAGAAAGAAGGAAAACATTTTATTTGATTGTCTTTCTATTTTGGAAGGTAAGTAAGTAAATCCAAATGTCTCCTGATTGTCACTGTTGGGGTCATGCATTGGAGTACGTCACCTATCCAACCTAGATGGAAAGTGGCCAAGCCCGGACCGGATGAATGAGGTTAGCCCATACTCGACCTAAATTGAGGTACGCAGGCACGTACCGTATCAATTCTTCATGTTGGGCTCATCTTCTACTTGGTTTCAGAGAGCCCATTCCCCCTACCTATTCCATAATGAAAATCACTATTCACGCGTAGGGAATCGAACCCAAAAGTCGAGAAGATATTGATTTTTCTACGGTAGGATTTAATCGAGCGTGGACCCGTTCACTTCTCACCCAGTAACTATTTCCTACTTGGTAAACTTACCTCACCATTGAAGCCAAGTAGAGGGTTAATCCAAGAGACAATAAAAAGAAACGGATCACATCAAACGATACTAAATTTCAAAAGCCATCTACATGCGGCGGGATGGGCCGGGCCGAGGAATTTCCAAGCCCTGCCCGGCTTCTAAATTAGAAGCCTGACCCCGGCTCGATCCCAGGTCTGGCCAGAAGTTGCTCGCCAAAGACAGGCCCGCCCGTAAATCATGAAGCCCTAGCATACCCTGAGTTTTACTTACATTATAACAAAAAAGAGAAGAAAAGAAAAACAAATTCTTATAACCTCCTAGGCCGTAGCTCAACCAGCCTTGTGATATCACCCAATATGAGAGGTCATCGGTTTGAGTCCCCCCATTGCTACTCCCTCTCTTACAATTATATATGTATATTTGGGGCCGGGCAAGGATTTCGAGTCTCAACCACCGAGTCTAAATAAAAAAATTCTAAGCACGGCCCATCTATTATTGCCTAAACACCATTGTCGAAACAACGTGGGCCGGCCCTGTCCACGATCACCCATAGAAAAGAAAAGAAAAGAAAAGAAAAAAAAAACGCTTCTTGAAATAAAATTTCAAAGAGCTACGCTCTGGCCTTTTGATTTTTTCAAACCCATACTTCTGTTGTCTCTCTGCATTTAACCATTCGCTTTACTTCGCCGGTAAAGTAAATTGACCAATCAAGAGATTTGCTTTGTGATTTGATAGCATTGCGTTTAAACGTTAATCACATATGCCCATCCCTCATTGTGTGGACCAAAGCCCGGACCCGTGACCCAACTCAGACGTAAGAGAAAGGAAAAAGAATCCGTTTGGAGGTTTTCCTCCGCTTAGAGTGGAGGGGGTATTGCAAAGTGACAGATTACCGCTGTAAGGAACGGCGGTAATCCTGCAAATGCCAGATTTCCTCCGCTCACAGTGGAGGAAATCTGGAAAACGCCACTTTACCGCCGTAACAAGCAGCGGTAAACCCGAGCGAGTGCCCAAATCCAAATCCACTCCTTGCAGGCCTTTCCATTTCCTTTAACTTTAAACTAGAAACACTCTTAAATTTAGTATTTTCTAAAATTTTCATTATTAGGTAAAGAAATTAGTAAGAGAATTTATTATTTTGGAAAATGGCTTGGGTCGTCCCAGAAGTTCGTGGTTTCGAAAAATGGCAATACAGAAGTAAATAAAGAAATCTTTTCTTAATTGGGAAAAGTACTGTGCGACAACATGAACCGGAAAGATAAAAGTGAAAGAATATATATATATATATATATTTAACAACGGATGGTGTCTACATTGCTTTGGACCCCACCCTACTTACCCAAAGGACTCGAATCCAAAAAATTCCAAGTATAGACCATTTTGGACTCCATAAACGCCGACTTTTGGGTGAGAGATTAAATAACAGGTTGCCCCGACGGACCCTTTTTTTTTTTTTTTTTTTCTTTCTCTTCCACACACCTGGCTTATAAGTCATACGATCCCCCACTGAGAATATCTATGGGGCACACTCAGAATACTTAAGATCTTATATCATATTTGGGTGTGGACCTAACATCACTGCCGTAGGATACGAACTATATATATTATGAAAAAGAAATCCTCACTAGAAAGAAGGAAAACATTTTATTTGATTGTCTTTCTATTTTGGAAGGTAAGTAAGTAAATCCAAATGTCTCCTGATTGTCACTGTTGGGGTCATGCATTGGAGTACGTCACCTATCCAACCTAGATGGAAAGTGGCCAAGCCCGGACCGGATGAATGAGGTTAGCCCATACTCGACCTAAATTGAGGTACGCAGGCACGTACCGTATCAATTCTTCATGTTGGGCTCATCTTCTACTTGGTTTCAGAGAGCCCATTCCCCCTACCTATTCCATAATGAAAATCACTATTCACGCGTAGGGAATCGAACCCAAAAGTCGAGATGATATTGATTTTTCTACGGTAGGATTTAATCGAGCGTGGACCCGTTCACTTCTCACCCAGTAACTATTTCCTACTTGGTAAACTTACCTCACCATTGAAGCCAAGTAGAGGGTTAATCCAAGAGACAATAAAAAGAAACGGATCACATCAAACGATACTAAATTTCAAAAGCCATCTACATGCGGCGGGATGGGCCGGGCCGAGGAATTTCCAAGCCCTGCCCGGCTTCTAAATTAGAAGCCTGACCCCGGCTCGATCCCAGGTCTGGCCAGAAGTTGCTCGCCAAAGACAGGCCCGCCCGTAAATCATGAAGCCCTAGCATACCCTGAGTTTTACTTACATTATAACAAAAAAGAGAAGAAAAGAAAAACAAATTCTTATAACCTCCTAGGCCGTAGCTCAACCAGCCTTGTGATATCACCCAATATGAGAGGTCATCGGTTTGAGTCCCCCCATTGCTACTCCCTCTCTTACAATTATATATGTATATTTGGGGCCGGGCAAGGATTTCGAGTCTCAACCACCGAGTCTAAATAAAAAAATTCTAAGCACGGCCCATCTATTATTGCCTAAACACCATTGTCGAACCAACGTGGGCCGGCCCTGTCCACGATCACCCATAGAAAAGAAAAGAAAAGAAAAGAAAAAAAAAAACGCTTCTTGAAATAAAATTTCAAAGAGCTACGCTCTGGCCTTTTGATTTTTTCAAACCCATACTTCTGTTGTCTCTCTGCATTTAACCATTCGCTTTACTTCGCCGGTAAAGTAAATTGACCAATCAAGAGATTTGCTTTGTGATTTGATAGCATTGCGTTTAAACGTTAATCACATATGCCCATCCCTCATTGTGTGGACCAAAGCCCGGACCCGTGACCCAACTCAGACGTAAGAGAAAGGAAAAAGAATCCGTTTGGAGGTTTTCCTCCGCTTAGAGTGGAGGGGGTATTGCAAAGTGACAGATTACCGCTGTAAGGAACGGCGGTAATCCTGCAAATGCCACATTTCCTTCGCTCACAGTGGAGGAAATCTGGAAAACGCCACTTTACCGCCGTAACAAGCAGCGGTAAACCCGAGCGAGTGCCCAAATCCAAATCCACTCCTTGCAGGCCTTTCCATTTCCTTTAACTTTAAACTAGAAACACTCTTAAATTTAGTATTTTCTAAAATTTTCATTATTAGGTAAAGAAATTAGTAAGAGAATTTATTATTTTGGAAAATGGCTTGGGTCGTCCCAGAAGTTCGTGGTTTCGAAAAATGGCAATACAGAAGTAAATAAAGAAATCTTTTCTTAATTGGGAAAAGTACTGTGCGACAACATGAACCGGAAAGATAAAAGTGAAAGAATATATATATATATATATATTTAACAACGGATGGTGTCTACATTGCTTTGGACCCCACCCTACTTACCCAAAGGACTCGAATCCAAAAAATTCCAAGTATAGACCATTTTGGACTCCATAAACGCCGACTTTTGGGTGAGAGATTAAATAACAGGTTGCCCCGACGGACCCTTTTTTTTTTTTTTTTTTCTTTCTCTTCCACACACCTGGCTTATAAGTCATACGATCCCCCACTGAGAATATCTATGGGGCACACTCAGAATACTTAAGATCTTATATCATATTTGGGTGTGGACCTAACATCACTGCCGTAGGATACGAACTATATATATTATGAAAAAGAAATCCTCACTAGAAAGAAGGAAAACATTTTATTTGATTGTCTTTCTATTTTGGAAGGTAAGTAAGTAAATCCAAATGTCTCCTGATTGTCACTGTTGGGGTCATGCATTGGAGTACGTCACCTATCCAACCTAGATGGAAAGTGGCCAAGCCCGGACCGGATGAATGAGGTTAGCCCATACTCGACCTAAATTGAGGTACGCAGGCACGTACCGTATCAATTCTTCATGTTGGGCTCATCTTCTACTTGGTTTCAGAGAGCCCATTCCCCCTACCTATTCCATAATGAAAATCACTATTCACGCGTAGGGAATCGAACCCAAAAGTCGAGAAGATATTGATTTTTCTACGGTAGGATTTAATCGAGCGTGGACCCGTTCACTTCTCACCCAGTAACTATTTCCTACTTGGTAAACTTACCTCACCATTGAAGCCAAGTAGAGGGTTAATCCAAGAGACAATAAAAAGAAACGGATCACATCAAACGATACTAAATTTCAAAAGCCATCTACATGCGGCGGGATGGGCCGGGCCGAGGAATTTCCAAGCCCTGCCCGGCTTCTAAATTAGAAGCCTGACCCCGGCTCGATCCCAGGTCTGGCCAGAAGTTGCTCGCCAAAGACAGGCCCGCCCGTAAATCATGAAGCCCTAGCATACCCTGAGTTTTACTTACATTATAACAAAAAAGAGAAGAAAAGAAAAACAAATTCTTATAACCTCCTAGGCCGTAGCTCAACCAGCCTTGTGATATCACCCAATATGAGAGGTCATCGGTTTGAGTCCCCCCATTGCTACTCCCTCTCTTACAATTATATATGTATATTTGGGGCCGGGCAAGGATTTCGAGTCTCAACCACCGAGTCTAAATAAAAAAATTCTAAGCACGGCCCATCTATTATTGCCTAAACACCATTGTCGAAACAACGTGGGCCGGCCCTGTCCACGATCACCCATAGAAAAGAAAAGAAAAGAAAAGAAAAAAAAAACGCTTCTTGAAATAAAATTTCAAAGAGCTACGCTCTGGCCTTTTGATTTTTTCAAACCCATACTTCTGTTGTCTCTCTGCATTTAACCATTCGCTTTACTTCGCCGGTAAAGTAAATTGACCAATCAAGAGATTTGCTTTGTGATTTGATAGCATTGCGTTTAAACGTTAATCACATATGCCCATCCCTCATTGTGTGGACCAAAGCCCGGACCCGTGACCCAACTCAGACGTAAGAGAAAGGAAAAAGAATCCGTTTGGAGGTTTTCCTCCGCTTAGAGTGGAGGGGGTATTGCAAAGTGACAGATTACCGCTGTAAGGAACGGCGGTAATCCTGCAAATGCCAGATTTCCTCCGCTCACAGTGGAGGAAATCTGGAAAACGCCACTTTACCGCCGTAACAAGCAGCGGTAAACCCGAGCGAGTGCCCAAATCCAAATCCACTCCTTGCAGGCCTTTCCATTTCCTTTAACTTTAAACTAGAAACACTCTTAAATTTAGTATTTTCTAAAATTTTCATTATTAGGTAAAGAAATTAGTAAGAGAATTTATTATTTTGGAAAATGGCTTGGGTCGTCCCAGAAGTTCGTGGTTTCGAAAAATGGCAATACAGAAGTAAATAAAGAAATCTTTTCTTAATTGGGAAAAGTACTGTGCGACAACATGAACCGGAAAGATAAAAGTGAAAGAATATATATATATATATATATTTAACAACGGATGGTGTCTACATTGCTTTGGACCCCACCCTACTTACCCAAAGGACTCGAATCCAAAAAATTCCAAGTATAGACCATTTTGGACTCCATAAACGCCGACTTTTGGGTGAGAGATTAAATAACAGGTTGCCCCGACGGACCCTTTTTTTTTTTTTTTTTTTCTTTCTCTTCCACACACCTGGCTTATAAGTCATACGGTCCCCCACTGAGAATATCTATGGGGCACACTCAGAATACTTAAGATCTTATATCATATTTGGGTGTGGACCTAACATCACTGCCGTAGGATACGAACTATATATATTATGAAAAAGAAATCCTCACTAGAAAGAAGGAAAACATTTTATTTGATTGTCTTTCTATTTTGGAAGGTAAGTAAGTAAATCCAAATGTCTCCTGATTGTCACTGTTGGGGTCATGCATTGGAGTACGTCACCTATCCAACCTAGATGGAAAGTGGCCAAGCCCGGACCGGATGAATGAGGTTAGCCCATACTCGACCTAAATTGAGGTACGCAGGCACGTACCGTATCAATTCTTCATGTTGGGCTCATCTTCTACTTGGTTTCAGAGAGCCCATTCCCCCTACCTATTCCATAATGAAAATCACTATTCACGCGTAGGGAATCGAACCCAAAAGTCGAGATGATATTGATTTTTCTACGGTAGGATTTAATCGAGCGTGGACCCGTTCACTTCTCACCCAGTAACTATTTCCTACTTGGTAAACTTACCTCACCATTGAAGCCAAGTAGAGGGTTAATCCAAGAGACAATAAAAAGAAACGGATCACATCAAACGATACTAAATTTCAAAAGCCATCTACATGCGGCGGGATGGGCCGGGCCGAGGAATTTCCAAGCCCTGCCCGGCTTCTAAATTAGAAGCCTGACCCCGGCTCGATCCCAGGTCTGGCCAGAAGTTGCTCGCCAAAGACAGGCCCGCCCGTAAATCATGAAGCCCTAGCATACCCTGAGTTTTACTTACATTATAACAAAAAAGAGAAGAAAAGAAAAACAAATTCTTATAACCTCCTAGGCCGTAGCTCAACCAGCCTTGTGATATCACCCAATATGAGAGGTCATCGGTTTGAGTCCCCCCATTGCTACTCCCTCTCTTACAATTATATATGTATATTTGGGGCCGGGCAAGGATTTCGAGTCTCAACCACCGAGTCTAAATAAAAAAATTCTAAGCACGGCCCATCTATTATTGCCTAAACACCATTGTCGAACCAACGTGGGCCGGCCCTGTCCACGATCACCCATAGAAAAGAAAAGAAAAGAAAAGAAAAAAAAAAACGCTTCTTGAAATAAAATTTCAAAGAGCTACGCTCTGGCCTTTTGATTTTTTCAAACCCATACTTCTGTTGTCTCTCTGCATTTAACCATTCGCTTTACTTCGCCGGTAAAGTAAATTGACCAATCAAGAGATTTGCTTTGTGATTTGATAGCATTGCGTTTAAACGTTAATCACATATGCCCATCCCTCATTGTGTGGACCAAAGCCCGGACCCGTGACCCAACTCAGACGTAAGAGAAAGGAAAAAGAATCCGTTTGGAGGTTTTCCTCCGCTTAGAGTGGAGGGGGTATTGCAAAGTGACAGATTACCGCTGTAAGGAACGGCGGTAATCCTGCAAATGCCACATTTCCTTCGCTCACAGTGGAGGAAATCTGGAAAACGCCACTTTACCGCCGTAACAAGCAGCGGTAAACCCGAGCGAGTGCCCAAATCCAAATCCACTCCTTGCAGGCCTTTCCATTTCCTTTAACTTTAAACTAGAAACACTCTTAAATTTAGTATTTTCTAAAATTTTCATTATTAGGTAAAGAAATTAGTAAGAGAATTTATTATTTTGGAAAATGGCTTGGGTCGTCCCAGAAGTTCGTGGTTTCGAAAAATGGCAATACAGAAGTAAATAAAGAAATCTTTTCTTAATTGGGAAAAGTACTGTGCGACAACATGAACCGGAAAGATAAAAGTGAAAGAATATATATATATATATATTTAACAACGGATGGTGTCTACATTGCTTTGGACCCCACCCTACTTACCCAAAGGACTCGAATCCAAAAAATTCCAAGTATAGACCATTTTGGACTCCATAAACGCCGACTTTTGGGTGAGAGATTAAATAACAGGTTGCCCCGACGGACCCTTTTTTTTTTTTTTTTTTCTTTCTCTTCCACACACCTGGCTTATAAGTCATACGATCCCCCACTGAGAATATCTATGGGGCACACTCAGAATACTTAAGATCTTATATCATATTTGGGTGTGGACCTAACATCACTGCCGTAGGATACGAACTATATATATTATGAAAAAGAAATCCTCACTAGAAAGAAGGAAAACATTTTATTTGATTGTCTTTCTATTTTGGAAGGTAAGTAAGTAAATCCAAATGTCTCCTGATTGTCACTGTTGGGGTCATGCATTGGAGTACGTCACCTATCCAACCTAGATGGAAAGTGGCCAAGCCCGGACCGGATGAATGAGGTTAGCCCATACTCGACCTAAATTGAGGTACGCAGGCACGTACCGTATCAATTCTTCATGTTGGGCTCATCTTCTACTTGGTTTCAGAGAGCCCATTCCCCCTACCTATTCCATAATGAAAATCACTATTCACGCGTAGGGAATCGAACCCAAAAGTCGAGAAGATATTGATTTTTCTACGGTAGGATTTAATCGAGCGTGGACCCGTTCACTTCTCACCCAGTAACTATTTCCTACTTGGTAAACTTACCTCACCATTGAAGCCAAGTAGAGGGTTAATCCAAGAGACAATAAAAAGAAACGGATCACATCAAACGATACTAAATTTCAAAAGCCATCTACATGCGGCGGGATGGGCCGGGCCGAGGAATTTCCAAGCCCTGCCCGGCTTCTAAATTAGAAGCCTGACCCCGGCTCGATCCCAGGTCTGGCCAGAAGTTGCTCGCCAAAGACAGGCCCGCCCGTAAATCATGAAGCCCTAGCATACCCTGAGTTTTACTTACATTATAACAAAAAAGAGAAGAAAAGAAAAACAAATTCTTATAACCTCCTAGGCCGTAGCTCAACCAGCCTTGTGATATCACCCAATATGAGAGGTCATCGGTTTGAGTCCCCCCATTGCTACTCCCTCTCTTACAATTATATATGTATATTTGGGGCCGGGCAAGGATTTCGAGTCTCAACCACCGAGTCTAAATAAAAAAATTCTAAGCACGGCCCATCTATTATTGCCTAAACACCATTGTCGAACCAACGTGGGCCGGCCCTGTCCACGATCACCCATAGAAAAGAAAAGAAAAGAAAAGAAAAAAAAAACGCTTCTTGAAATAAAATTTCAAAGAGCTACGCTCTGGCCTTTTGATTTTTTCAAACCCATACTTCTGTTGTCTCTCTGCATTTAACCATTCGCTTTACTTCGCCGGTAAAGTAAATTGACCAATCAAGAGATTTGCTTTGTGATTTGATAGCATTGCGTTTAAACGTTAATCACATATGCCCATCCCTCATTGTGTGGACCAAAGCCCGGACCCGTGACCCAACTCAGACGTAAGAGAAAGGAAAAAGAATCCGTTTGGAGGTTTTCCTCCGCTTAGAGTGGAGGGGGTATTGCAAAGTGACAGATTACCGCTGTAAGGAACGGCGGTAATCCTGCAAATGCCACATTTCCTTCGCTCACAGTGGAGGAAATCTGGAAAACGCCACTTTACCGCCGTAACAAGCAGCGGTAAACCCGAGCGAGTGCCCAAATCCAAATCCACTCCTTGCAGGCCTTTCCATTTCCTTTAACTTTAAACTAGAAACACTCTTAAATTTAGTATTTTCTAAAATTTTCATTATTAGGTAAAGAAATTAGTAAGAGAATTTATTATTTTGGAAAATGGCTTGGGTCGTCCCAGAAGTTCGTGGTTTCGAAAAATGGCAATACAGAAGTAAATAAAGAAATCTTTTCTTAATTGGGAAAAGTACTGTGCGACAACATGAACCGGAAAGATAAAAGTGAAAGAATATATATATATATATATATTTAACAACGGATGGTGTCTACATTGCTTTGGACCCCACCCTACTTACCCAAAGGACTCGAATCCAAAAAATTCCAAGTATAGACCATTTTGGACTCCATAAACGCCGACTTTTGGGTGAGAGATTAAATAACAGGTTGCCCCGACGGACCCTTTTTTTTTTTTTTTTTTTCTTTCTCTTCCACACACCTGGCTTATAAGTCATACGATCCCCCACTGAGAATATCTATGGGGCACACTCAGAATACTTAAGATCTTATATCATATTTGGGTGTGGACCTAACATCACTGCCGTAGGATACGAACTATATATATTATGAAAAAGAAATCCTCACTAGAAAGAAGGAAAACATTTTATTTGATTGTCTTTCTATTTTGGAAGGTAAGTAAGTAAATCCAAATGTCTCCTGATTGTCACTGTTGGGGTCATGCATTGGAGTACGTCACCTATCCAACCTAGATGGAAAGTGGCCAAGCCCGGACCGGATGAATGAGGTTAGCCCATACTCGACCTAAATTGAGGTACGCAGGCACGTACCGTATCAATTCTTCATGTTGGGCTCATCTTCTACTTGGTTTCAGAGAGCCCATTCCCCCTACCTATTCCATAATGAAAATCACTATTCACGCGTAGGGAATCGAACCCAAAAGTCGAGATGATATTGATTTTTCTACGGTAGGATTTAATCGAGCGTGGACCCGTTCACTTCTCACCCAGTAACTATTTCCTACTTGGTAAACTTACCTCACCATTGAAGCCAAGTAGAGGGTTAATCCAAGAGACAATAAAAAGAAACGGATCACATCAAACGATACTAAATTTCAAAAGCCATCTACATGCGGCGGGATGGGCCGGGCCGAGGAATTTCCAAGCCCTGCCCGGCTTCTAAATTAGAAGCCTGACCCCGGCTCGATCCCAGGTCTGGCCAGAAGTTGCTCGCCAAAGACAGGCCCGCCCGTAAATCATGAAGCCCTAGCATACCCTGAGTTTTACTTACATTATAACAAAAAAGAGAAGAAAAGAAAAACAAATTCTTATAACCTCCTAGGCCGTAGCTCAACCAGCCTTGTGATATCACCCAATATGAGAGGTCATCGGTTTGAGTCCCCCCATTGCTACTCCCTCTCTTACAATTATATATGTATATTTGGGGCCGGGCAAGGATTTCGAGTCTCAACCACCGAGTCTAAATAAAAAAATTCTAAGCACGGCCCATCTATTATTGCCTAAACACCATTGTCGAACCAACGTGGGCCGGCCCTGTCCACGATCACCCATAGAAAAGAAAAGAAAAGAAAAGAAAAAAAAAAACGCTTCTTGAAATAAAATTTCAAAGAGCTACGCTCTGGCCTTTTGATTTTTTCAAACCCATACTTCTGTTGTCTCTCTGCATTTAACCATTCGCTTTACTTCGCCGGTAAAGTAAATTGACCAATCAAGAGATTTGCTTTGTGATTTGATAGCATTGCGTTTAAACGTTAATCACATATGCCCATCCCTCATTGTGTGGACCAAAGCCCGGACCCGTGACCCAACTCAGACGTAAGAGAAAGGAAAAAGAATCCGTTTGGAGGTTTTCCTCCGCTTAGAGTGGAGGGGGTATTGCAAAGTGACAGATTACCGCTGTAAGGAACGGCGGTAATCCTGCAAATGCCAGATTTCGGAGGAAATCTGGAAAACGCCACTTTACCGCCGTAACAAGCAGCGGTAAACCCGAGCGAGTGCCCAAATCCAAATCCACTCCTTGCAGGCCTTTCCATTTCCTTTAACTTTAAACTAGAAACACTCTTAAATTTAGTATTTTCTAAAATTTTCATTATTAGGTAAAGAAATTAGTAAGAGAATTTATTATTTTGGAAAATGGCTTGGGTCGTCCTAGAAGTTCGTGGTTTCGAAAAATGGCAATACAGAAGTAAATAAAGAAATCTTTTCTTAATTGGGAAAAGTACTGTGCGACAACATGAACCGGAAAGATAAAAGTGAAAGAATATATATATATATATATATTTAACAACGGATGGTGTCTACATTGCTTTGGACCCCACCCTACTTACCCAAAGGACTCGAATCCAAAAAATTCCAAGTATAGACCATTTTGGACTCCATAAACGCCGACTTTTGGGTGAGAGATTAAATAACAGGTTGCCCCGACGGACCCTTTTTTTTTTTTTTTTTTTTTCTTTCTCTTCCACACACCTGGCTTATAAGTCATACGATCCCCCACTGAGAATATCTATGGGGCACACTCAGAATACTTAAGATCTTATATCATATTTGGGTGTGGACCTAACATAACTGCCGTAGGATACGAACTATATATATTATGAAAAAGAAATCCTCACTAGAAAGAAGGAAAACATTTTATTTGATTGTCTTTCTATTTTGGAAGGTAAGTAAGTAAATCCAAATGTCTCCTGATTGTCACTGTTGGGGTCATGCATTGGAGTACGTCACCTATCCAACCTAGATGGAAAGTGGCCAAGCCCGGACCGGATGAATGAGGTTAGCCCATACTCGACCTAAATTGAGGTACGCAGGCACGTACCGTATCAATTCTTCATGTTGGGCTCATCTTCTACTTGGTTTCAGAGAGCCCATTCCCCCTACCTATTCCATAATGAAAATCACTATTCACGCGTAGGGAATCGAACCCAAAAGTCGAGATGATATTGATTTTTCTACGGTAGGATTTAATCGAGCGTGGACCCGTTCACTTCTCACCCAGTAACTATTTCCTACTTGGTAAACTTACCTCACCATTGAAGCCAAGTAGAGGGTTAATCCAAGAGACAATAAAAAGAAACGGATCACATCAAACGATACTAAATTTCAAAAGCCATCTACATGCGGCGGGATGGGCCGGGCCGAGGAATTTCCAAGCCCTGCCCGGCTTCTAAATTAGAAGCCTGACTCCGGCTCGATCCCAGGTCTGGCCAGAAGTTGCTCGCCAAAGACAGGCCCGCCCGTAAATCATGAAGCCCTAGCATACCCTGAGTTTTACTTACATTATAACAAAAAAGAGAAGAAAAGAAAAAAAAATTCTTATAACCTCCTAGGCCGTAGCTCAACCAGCCTTGTGATATCACCCAATATGAGAGGTCATCGGTTTGAGTCCCCCCATTGCTACTCCCTCTCTTACAATTATATATGTATATTTGGGGCCGGGCAAGGATTTCGAGTCTCAACCACCGAGTCTAAATAAAAAAATTCTAAGCACGGCCCATCTATTATTGCCTAAACACCATTGTCGAACCAACGTGGGCCGGCCCTGTCCACGATCACCCATAGAAAAGAAAAGAAAAGAAAAGAAAAAAAAAAACGCTTCTTGAAATAAAATTTCAAAGAGCTACGCTCTGGCCTTTTGATTTTTTCAAACCCATACTTCTGTTGTCTCTCTGCATTTAACCATTCGCTTTACTTCGCCGGTAAAGTAAATTGACCAATCAAGAGATTTGCTTTGTGATTTGATAGCATTGCGTTTAAACGTTAATCACATATGCCCATCCCTCATTGTGTGGACCAAAGCCCGGACCCGTGACCCAACTCAGACGTAAGAGAAAGGAAAAAGAATCCGTTTGGAGGTTTTCCTCCGCTTAGAGTGGAGGGGGTATTGCAAAGTGACAGATTACCGCTGTAAGGAACGGCGGTAATCCTGCAAATGCCACATTTCCTTCGCTCACAGTGGAGGAAATCTGGAAAACGCCACTTTACCGCCGTAACAAGCAGCGGTAAACCCGAGCGAGTGCCCAAATCCAAATCCACTCCTTGCAGGCCTTTCCATTTCCTTTAACTTTAAACTAGAAACACTCTTAAATTTAGTATTTTCTAAAATTTTCATTATTAGGTAAAGAAATTAGTAAGAGAATTTATTATTTTGGAAAATGGCTTGGGTCGTCCCAGAAGTTCGTGGTTTCGAAAAATGGCAATACAGAAGTAAATAAAGAAATCTTTTCTTAATTGGGAAAAGTACTGTGCGACAACATGAACCGGAAAGATAAAAGTGAAAGAATATATATATATATATATTTAACAACGGATGGTGTCTACATTGCTTTGGACCCCACCCTACTTACCCAAAGGACTCGAATCCAAAAAATTCCAAGTATAGACCATTTTGGACTCCATAAACGCCGACTTTTGGGTGAGAGATTAAATAACAGGTTGCCCCGACGGACCCTTTTTTTTTTTTCTTTCTCTTCCACACACCTGGCTTATAAGTCATACGATCCCCCACTGAGAATATCTATGGGGCACACTCAGAATACTTAAGATCTTATATCATATTTGGGTGTGGACCTAACATCACTGCCGTAGGATACGAACTATATATATTATGAAAAAGAAATCCTCACTAGAAAGAAGGAAAACATTTTATTTGATTGTCTTTCTATTTTGGAAGGTAAGTAAGTAAATCCAAATGTCTCCTGATTGTCACTGTTGGGGTCATGCATTGGAGTACGTCACCTATCCAACCTAGATGGAAAGTGGCCAAGCCCGGACCGGATGAATGAGGTTAGCCCATACTCGACCTAAATTGAGGTACGCAGGCACGTACCGTATCAATTCTTCATGTTGGGCTCATCTTCTACTTGGTTTCAGAGAGCCCATTCCCCCTACCTATTCCATAATGAAAATCACTATTCACGCGTAGGGAATCGAACCCAAAAGTCGAGATGATATTGATTTTTCTACGGTAGGATTTAATCGAGCGTGGACCCGTTCACTTCTCACCCAGTAACTATTTCCTACTTGGTAAACTTACCTCACCATTGAAGCCAAGTAGAGGGTTAATCCAAGAGACAATAAAAAGAAACGGATCACATCAAACGATACTAAATTTCAAAAGCCATCTACATGCGGCGGGATGGGCCGGGCCGAGGAATTTCCAAGCCCTGCCCGGCTTCTAAATTAGAAGCCTGACCCCGGCTCGATCCCAGGTCTGGCCAGAAGTTGCTCGCCAAAGACAGGCCCGCCCGTAAATCATGAAGCCCTAGCATACCCTGAGTTTTACTTACATTATAACAAAAAAGAGAAGAAAAGAAAAACAAATTCTTATAACCTCCTAGGCCGTAGCTCAACCAGCCTTGTGATATCACCCAATATGAGAGGTCATCGGTTTGAGTCCCCCCATTGCTACTCCCTCTCTTACAATTATATATGTATATTTGGGGCCGGGCAAGGATTTCGAGTCTCAACCACCGAGTCTAAATAAAAAAATTCTAAGCACGGCCCATCTATTATTGCCTAAACACCATTGTCGAACCAACGTGGGCCGGCCCTGTCCACGATCACCCATAGAAAAGAAAAGAAAAGAAAAGAAAAAAAAAAAACGCTTCTTGAAATAAAATTTCAAAGAGCTACGCTCTGGCCTTTTGATTTTTTCAAACCCATACTTCTGTTGTCTCTCTGCATTTAACCATTCGCTTTACTTCGCCGGTAAAGTAAATTGACCAATCAAGAGATTTGCTTTGTGATTTGATAGCATTGCGTTTAAACGTTAATCACATATGCCCATCCCTCATTGTGTGGACCAAAGCCCGGACCCGTGACCCAACTCAGACGTAAGAGAAAGGAAAAAGAATCCGTTTGGAGGTTTTCCTCCGCTTAGAGTGGAGGGGGTATTGCAAAGTGACAGATTACCGCTGTAAGGAACGGCGGTAATCCTGCAAATGCCACATTTCCTTCGCTCACAGTGGAGGAAATCTGGAAAACGCCACTTTACCGCCGTAACAAGCAGCGGTAAACCCGAGCGAGTGCCCAAATCCAAATCCACTCCTTGCAGGCCTTTCCATTTCCTTTAACTTTAAACTAGAAACACTCTTAAATTTAGTATTTTCTAAAATTTTCATTATTAGGTAAAGAAATTAGTAAGAGAATTTATTATTTTGGAAAATGGCTTGGGTCGTCCCAGAAGTTCGTGGTTTCGAAAAATGGCAATACAGAAGTAAATAAAGAAATCTTTTCTTAATTGGGAAAAGTACTGTGCGACAACATGAACCGGAAAGATAAAAGTGAAAGAATATATATATATATATATTTAACAACGGATGGTGTCTACATTGCTTTGGACCCCACCCTACTTACCCAAAGGACTCGAATCCAAAAAATTCCAAGTATAGACCATTTTGGACTCCATAAACGCCGACTTTTGGGTGAGAGATTAAATAACAGGTTGCCCCGACGGACCCTTTTTTTTTTTTTTTTTTTCTTTCTCTTCCACACACCTGGCTTATAAGTCATACGATCCCCCACTGAGAATATCTATGGGGCACACTCAGAATACTTAAGATCTTATATCATATTTGGGTGTGGACCTAACATCACTGCCGTAGGATACGAACTATATATATTATGAAAAAGAAATCCTCACTAGAAAGAAGGAAAACATTTTATTTGATTGTCTTTCTATTTTGGAAGGTAAGTAAGTAAATCCAAATGTCTCCTGATTGTCACTGTTGGGGTCATGCATTGGAGTACGTCACCTATCCAACCTAGATGGAAAGTGGCCAAGCCCGGACCGGATGAATGAGGTTAGCCCATACTCGACCTAAATTGAGGTACGCAGGCACGTACCGTATCAATTCTTCATGTTGGGCTCATCTTCTACTTGGTTTCAGAGAGCCCATTCCCCCTACCTATTCCATAATGAAAATCACTATTCACGCGTAGGGAATCGAACCCAAAAGTCGAGAAGATATTGATTTTTCTACGGTAGGATTTAATCGAGCGTGGACCCGTTCACTTCTCACCCAGTAACTATTTCCTACTTGGTAAACTTACCTCACCATTGAAGCCAAGTAGAGGGTTAATCCAAGAGACAATAAAAAGAAACGGATCACATCAAACGATACTAAATTTCAAAAGCCATCTACATGCGGCGGGATGGGCCGGGCCGAGGAATTTCCAAGCCCTGCCCGGCTTCTAAATTAGAAGCCTGACCCCGGCTCGATCCCAGGTCTGGCCAGAAGTTGCTCGCCAAAGACAGGCCCGTCCGTAAATCATGAAGCCCTAGCATACCCTGAGTTTTACTTACATTATAACAAAAAAGAGAAGAAAAGAAAAACAAATTCTTATAACCTCCTAGGCCGTAGCTCAACCAGCCTTGTGATATCACCCAATATGAGAGGTCATCGGTTTGAGTCCCCCCATTGCTACTCCCTCTCTTACAATTATATATGTATATTTGGGGCCGGGCAAGGATTTCGAGTCTCAACCACCGAGTCTAAATAAAAAAATTCTAAGCACGGCCCATCTATTATTGCCTAAACACCATTGTCGAACCAACGTGGGCCGGCCCTGTCCACGATCACCCATAGAAAAGAAAAGAAAAGAAAAGAAAAAAAAAAACGCTTCTTGAAATAAAATTTCAAAGAGCTACGCTCTGGCCTTTTGATTTTTTCAAACCCATACTTCTGTTGTCTCTCTGCATTTAACCATTCGCTTTACTTCGCCGGTAAAGTAAATTGACCAATCAAGAGATTTGCTTTGTGATTTGATAGCATTGCGTTTAAACGTTAATCACATATGCCCATCCCTCATTGTGTGGACCAAAGCCCGGACCCGTGACCCAACTCAGACGTAAGAGAAAGGAAAAAGAATCCGTTTGGAGGTTTTCCTCCGCTTAGAGTGGAGGGGGTATTGCAAAGTGACAGATTACCGCTGTAAGGAACGGCGGTAATCCTGCAAATGCCACATTTCCTTCGCTCACAGTGGAGGAAATCTGGAAAACGCCACTTTACCGCCGTAACAAGCAGCGGTAAACCCGAGCGAGTGCCCAAATCCAAATCCACTCCTTGCAGGCCTTTCCATTTCCTTTAACTTTAAACTAGAAACACTCTTAAATTTAGTATTTTCTAAAATTTTCATTATTAGGTAAAGAAATTAGTAAGAGAATTTATTATTTTGGAAAATGGCTTGGGTCGTCCCAGAAGTTCGTGGTTTCGAAAAATGGCAATACAGAAGTAAATAAAGAAATCTTTTCTTAATTGGGAAAAGTACTGTGCGACAACATGAACCGGAAAGATAAAAGTGAAAGAATATATATATATATATATTTAACAACGGATGGTGTCTACATTGCTTTGGACCCCACCCTACTTACCCAAAGGACTCGAATCCAAAAAATTCCAAGTATAGACCATTTTGGACTCCATAAACGCCGACTTTTGGGTGAGAGATTAAATAACAGGTTGCCCCGACGGACCCTTTTTTTTTTTTTTTTTTTCTTTCTCTTCCACACACCTGGCTTATAAGTCATACGATCCCCCACTGAGAATATCTATGGGGCACACTCAGAATACTTAAGATCTTATATCATATTTGGGTGTGGACCTAACATCACTGCCGTAGGATACGAACTATATATATTATGAAAAAGAAATCCTCACTAGAAAGAAGGAAAACATTTTATTTGATTGTCTTTCTATTTTGGAAGGTAAGTAAGTAAATCCAAATGTCTCCTGATTGTCACTGTTGGGGTCATGCATTGGAGTACGTCACCTATCCAACCTAGATGGAAAGTGGCCAAGCCCGGACCGGATGAATGAGGTTAGCCCATACTCGACCTAAATTGAGGTACGCAGGCACGTACCGTATCAATTCTTCATGTTGGGCTCATCTTCTACTTGGTTTCAGAGAGCCCATTCCCCCTACCTATTCCATAATGAAAATCACTATTCACGCGTAGGGAATCGAACCCAAAAGTCGAGAAGATATTGATTTTTCTACGGTAGGATTTAATCGAGCGTGGACCCGTTCACTTCTCACCCAGTAACTATTTCCTACTTGGTAAACTTACCTCACCATTGAAGCCAAGTAGAGGGTTAATCCAAGAGACAATAAAAAGAAACGGATCACATCAAACGATACTAAATTTCAAAAGCCATCTACATGCGGCGGGATGGGCCGGGCCGAGGAATTTCCAAGCCCTGCCCGGCTTCTAAATTAGAAGCCTGACCCCGGCTCGATCCCAGGTCTGGCCAGAAGTTGCTCGCCAAAGACAGGCCCGCCCGTAAATCATGAAGCCCTAGCATACCCTGAGTTTTACTTACATTATAACAAAAAAGAGAAGAAAAGAAAAACAAATTCTTATAACCTCCTAGGCCGTAGCTCAACCAGCCTTGTGATATCACCCAATATGAGAGGTCATCGGTTTGAGTCCCCCCATTGCTACTCCCTCTCTTACAATTATATATGTATATTTGGGGCCGGGCAAGGATTTCGAGTCTCAACCACCGAGTCTAAATAAAAAAATTCTAAGCACGGCCCATCTATTATTGCCTAAACACCATTGTCGAACCAACGTGGGCCGGCCCTGTCCACGATCACCCATAGAAAAGAAAAGAAAAGAAAAGAAAAAAAAAAACGCTTCTTGAAATAAAATTTCAAAGAGCTACGCTCTGGCCTTTTGATTTTTTCAAACCCATACTTCTGTTGTCTCTCTGCATTTAACCATTCGCTTTACTTCGCCGGTAAAGTAAATTGACCAATCAAGAGATTTGCTTTGTGATTTGATAGCATTGCGTTTAAACGTTAATCACATATGCCCATCCCTCATTGTGTGGACCAAAGCCCGGACCCGTGACCCAACTCAGACGTAAGAGAAAGGAAAAAGAATCCG
The DNA here is from genome assembly GCA_029852735.1 of Persea americana. Taxonomy (NCBI): domain Eukaryota; kingdom Viridiplantae; phylum Streptophyta; class Magnoliopsida; order Laurales; family Lauraceae; genus Persea; species Persea americana. Next base: position 15,972,119 of record CM056814.1, read on the forward strand.
TTTGGAGGTTTTCCTCCGCTTAGAGTGGAGGGGGTATTGCAAAGTGACAGATTACCGCTGTAAGGAACGGCGGTAATCCTGCAAATGCCAGATTTCGGAGGAAATCTGGAAAACGCCACTTTACCGCCGTAACAAGCAGCGGTAAACCCGAGCGAGTGCCCAAATCCAAATCCACTCCTTGCAGGCCTTTCCATTTCCTTTAACTTTAAACTAGAAACACTCTTAAATTTAGTATTTTCTAAAATTTTCATTATTAGGTAAAGAAATTAGTAAGAGAATTTATTATTTTGGAAAATGGCTTGGGTCGTCCCAGAAGTTCGTGGTTTCGAAAAATGGCAATACAGAAGTAAATAAAGAAATCTTTTCTTAATTAGGAAAAGTACTGTGCGACAACATGAACCGGAAAGATAAAAGTGAAAGAATATATATATATATATATTTAACAACGGATGGTGTCTACATTGCTTTGGACCCCACCCTACTTACCCAAAGGACTCGAATCCAAAAAATTCCAAGTATAGACCATTTTGGACTCCATAAACGCCGACTTTTGGGTGAGAGATTAAATAACAGGTTGCCCCGACGGACCCTTTTTTTTTTTTTTTTTTTCTTTCTCTTCCACACACCTGGCTTATAAGTCATACGATCCCCCACTGAGAATATCTATGGGGCACACTCAGAATACTTAAGATCTTATATCATATTTGGGTGTGGACCTAACATCACTGCCGTAGGATACGAACTATATATATTATGAAAAAGAAATCCTCACTAGAAAGAAGGAAAACATTTTATTTGATTGTCTTTCTATTTTGGAAGGTAAGTAAGTAAATCCAAATGTCTCCTGATTGTCACTGTTGGGGTCATGCATTGGAGTACGTCACCTATCCAACCTAGATGGAAAGTGGCCAAGCCCGGACCGGATGAATGAGGTTAGCCCATACTCGACCTAAATTGAGGTACGCAGGCACGTACCGTATCAATTCTTCATGTTGGGCTCATCTTCTACTTGGTTTCAGAGAGCCCATTCCCCCTACCTATTCCATAATGAAAATCACTATTCACGCGTAGGGAATCGAACCCAAAAGTCGAGATGATATTGATTTTTCTACGGTAGGATTTAATCGAGCGTGGACCCGTTCACTTCTCACCCAGTAACTATTTCCTACTTGGTAAACTTACCTCACCATTGAAGCCAAGTAGAGGGTTAATCCAAGAGACAATAAAAAGAAACGGATCACATCAAACGATACTAAATTTCAAAAGCCATCTACATGCGGCGGGATGGGCCGGGCCGAGGAATTTCCAAGCCCTGCCCGGCTTCTAAATTAGAAGCCTGACCCCGGCTCGATCCCAGGTCTGGCCAGAAGTTGCTCGCCAAAGACAGGCCCGCCCGTAAATCATGAAGCCCTAGCATACCCTGAGTTTTACTTACATTATAACAAAAAAGAGAAGAAAAGAAAAACAAATTCTTATAACCTCCTAGGCCGTAGCTCAACCAGCCTTGTGATATCACCCAATATGAGAGGTCATCGGTTTGAGTCCCCCCATTGCTACTCCCTCTCTTACAATTATATATGTATATTTGGGGCCGGGCAAGGATTTCGAGTCTCAACCACCGAGTCTAAATAAAAAAATTCTAAGCACGGCCCATCTATTATTGCCTAAACACCATTGTCGAACCAACGTGGGCCGGCCCTGTCCACGATCACCCATAGAAAAGAAAAGAAAAGAAAAGAAAAAAAAAAACTCTTCTTGAAATAAAATTTCAAAGAGCTACGCTCTGGCCTTTTGATTTTTTCAAACCCATACTTCTGTTGTCTCTCTGCATTTAACCATTCGCTTTACTTCGCCGGTAAAGTAAATTGACCAATCAAGAGATTTGCTTTGTGATTTGATAGCATTGCGTTTAAACGTTAATCACATATGCCCATCCCTCATTGTGTGGACCAAAGCCCGGACCCGTGACCCAACTCAGACGTAAGAGAAAGGAAAAAGAATCCGTTTGGAGGTTTTCCTCCGCTTAGAGTGGAGGGGGTATTGCAAAGTGACAGATTACCGCTGTAAGGAACGGCGGTAATCCTGCAAATGCCAGATTTCGGAGGAAATCTGGAAAACGCCACTTTACCGCCGTAACAAGCAGCGGTAAACCCGAGCGAGTGCCCAAATCCAAATCCACTCCTTGCAGGCCTTTCCATTTCCTTTAACTTTAAACTAGAAACACTCTTAAATTTAGTATTTTCTAAAATTTTCATTATTAGGTAAAGAAATTAGTAAGAGAATTTATTATTTTGGAAAATGGCTTGGGTCGTCCTAGAAGTTCGTGGTTTCGAAAAATGGCAATACAGAAGTAAATAAAGAAATCTTTTCTTAATTGGGAAAAGTACTGTGCGACAACATGAACCGGAAAGATAAAAGTGAAAGAATATATATATATATATATATTTAACAACGGATGGTGTCTACATTGCTTTGGACCCCACCCTACTTACCCAAAGGACTCGAATCCAAAAAATTCCAAGTATAGACCATTTTGGACTCCATAAACGCCGACTTTTGGGTGAGAGATTAAATAACAGGTTGCCCCGACGGACCCTTTTTTTTTTTTTCTTTCTCTTCCACACACCTGGCTTATAAGTCATACGATCCCCCACTGAGAATATCTATGGGGCACACTCAGAATACTTAAGATCTTATATCATATTTGGGTGTGGACCTAACATAACTGCCGTAGGATACGAACTATATATATTATGAAAAAGAAATCCTCACTAGAAAGAAGGAAAACATTTTATTTGATTGTCTTTCTATTTTGGAAGGTAAGTAAGTAAATCCAAATGTCTCCTGATTGTCACTGTTGGGGTCATGCATTGGAGTACGTCACCTATCCAACCTAGATGGAAAGTGGCCAAGCCCGGACCGGATGAATGAGGTTAGCCCATACTCGACCTAAATTGAGGTACGCAGGCACGTACCGTATCAATTCTTCATGTTGGGCTCATCTTCTACTTGGTTTCAGAGAGCCCATTCCCCCTACCTATTCCATAATGAAAATCACTATTCACGCGTAGGGAATCGAACCCAAAAGTCGAGATGATATTGATTTTTCTACGGTAGGATTTAATCGAGCGTGGACCCGTTCACTTCTCACCCAGTAACTATTTCCTACTTGGTAAACTTACCTCACCATTGAAGCCAAGTAGAGGGTTAATCCAAGAGACAATAAAAAGAAACGGATCACATCAAACGATACTAAATTTCAAAAGCCATCTACATGCGGCGGGATGGGCCGGGCCGAGGAATTTCCAAGCCCTGCCCGGCTTCTAAATTAGAAGCCTGACTCCGGCTCGATCCCAGGTCTGGCCAGAAGTTGCTCGCCAAAGACAGGCCCGCCCGTAAATCATGAAGCCCTAGCATACCCTGAGTTTTACTTACATTATAACAAAAAAGAGAAGAAAAGAAAAACAAATTCTTATAACCTCCTAGGCCGTAGCTCAACCAGCCTTGTGATATCACCCAATATGAGAGGTCATCGGTTTGAGTCCCCCCATTGCTACTCCCTCTCTTACAATTATATATGTATATTTGGGGCCGGGCAAGGATTTCGAGTCTCAACCACCGAGTCTAAATAAAAAAATTCTAAGCACGGCCCATCTATTATTGCCTAAACACCATTGTCGAACCAACGTGGGCCGGCCCTGTCCACGATCACCCATAGAAAAGAAAAGAAAAGAAAAGAAAAAAAAAAACGCTTCTTGAAATAAAATTTCAAAGAGCTACGCTCTGGCCTTTTGATTTTTTCAAACCCATACTTCTGTTGTCTCTCTGCATTTAACCATTCGCTTTACTTCGCCGGTAAAGTAAATTGACCAATCAAGAGATTTGCTTTGTGATTTGATAGCATTGCGTTTAAACGTTAATCACATATGCCCATCCCTCATTGTGTGGACCAAAGCCCGGACCCGTGACCCAACTCAGACGTAAGAGAAAGGAAAAAGAATCCGTTTGGAGGTTTTCCTCCGCTTAGAGTGGAGGGGGTATTGCAAAGTGACAGATTACCGCTGTAAGGAACGGCGGTAATCCTGCAAATGCCACATTTCCTTCGCTCACAGTGGAGGAAATCTGGAAAACGCCACTTTACCGCCGTAACAAGCAGCGGTAAACCCGAGCGAGTGCCCAAATCCAAATCCACTCCTTGCAGGCCTTTCCATTTCCTTTAACTTTAAACTAGAAACACTCTTAAATTTAGTATTTTCTAAAATTTTCATTATTAGGTAAAGAAATTAGTAAGAGAATTTATTATTTTGGAAAATGGCTTGGGTCGTCCCAGAAGTTCGTGGTTTCGAAAAATGGCAATACAGAAGTAAATAAAGAAATCTTTTCTTAATTGGGAAAAGTACTGTGCGACAACATGAACCGGAAAGATAAAAGTGAAAGAATATATATATATATATATTTAACAACGGATGGTGTCTACATTGCTTTGGACCCCACCCTACTTACCCAAAGGACTCGAATCCAAAAAATTCCAAGTATAGACCATTTTGGACTCCATAAACGCCGACTTTTGGGTGAGAGATTAAATAACAGGTTGCCCCGACGGACCCTTTTTTTTTTTTCTTTCTCTTCCACACACCTGGCTTATAAGTCATACGATCCCCCACTGAGAATATCTATGGGGCACACTCAGAATACTTAAGATCTTATATCATATTTGGGTGTGGACCTAACATCACTGCCGTAGGATACGAACTATATATATTATGAAAAAGAAATCCTCACTAGAAAGAAGGAAAACATTTTATTTGATTGTCTTTCTATTTTGGAAGGTAAGTAAGTAAATCCAAATGTCTCCTGATTGTCACTGTTGGGGTCATGCATTGGAGTACGTCACCTATCCAACCTAGATGGAAAGTGGCCAAGCCCGGACCGGATGAATGAGGTTAGCCCATACTCGACCTAAATTGAGGTACGCAGGCACGTACCGTATCAATTCTTCATGTTGGGCTCATCTTCTACTTGGTTTCAGAGAGCCCATTCCCCCTACCTATTCCATAATGAAAATCACTATTCACGCGTAGGGAATCGAACCCAAAAGTCGAGATGATATTGATTTTTCTACGGTAGGATTTAATCGAGCGTGGACCCGTTCACTTCTCACCCAGTAACTATTTCCTACTTGGTAAACTTACCTCACCATTGAAGCCAAGTAGAGGGTTAATCCAAGAGACAATAAAAAGAAACGGATCACATCAAACGATACTAAATTTCAAAAGCCATCTACATGCGGCGGGATGGGCCGGGCCGAGGAATTTCCAAGCCCTGCCCGGCTTCTAAATTAGAAGCCTGACCCCGGCTCGATCCCAGGTCTGGCCAGAAGTTGCTCGCCAAAGACAGGCCCGCCCGTAAATCATGAAGCCCTAGCATACCCTGAGTTTTACTTACATTATAACAAAAAAGAGAAGAAAAGAAAAACAAATTCTTATAACCTCCTAGGCCGTAGCTCAACCAGCCTTGTGATATCACCCAATATGAGAGGTCATCGGTTTGAGTCCCCCCATTGCTACTCCCTCTCTTACAATTATATATGTATATTTGGGGCCGGGCAAGGATTTCGAGTCTCAACCACCGAGTCTAAATAAAAAAATTCTAAGCACGGCCCATCTATTATTGCCTAAACACCATTGTCGAACCAACGTGGGCCGGCCCTGTCCACGATCACCCATAGAAAAGAAAAGAAAAGAAAAGAAAAAAAAAAAACGCTTCTTGAAATAAAATTTCAAAGAGCTACGCTCTGGCCTTTTGATTTTTTCAAACCCATACTTCTGTTGTCTCTCTGCATTTAACCATTCGCTTTACTTCGCCGGTAAAGTAAATTGACCAATCAAGAGATTTGCTTTGTGATTTGATAGCATTGCGTTTAAACGTTAATCACATATGCCCATCCCTCATTGTGTGGACCAAAGCCCGGACCCGTGACCCAACTCAGACGTAAGAGAAAGGAAAAAGAATCCGTTTGGAGGTTTTCCTCCGCTTAGAGTGGAGGGGGTATTGCAAAGTGACAGATTACCGCTGTAAGGAACGGCGGTAATCCTGCAAATGCCAGATTTCCTCCGCTCACAGTGGAGGAAATCTGGAAAACGCCACTTTACCGCCGTAACAAGCAGCGGTAAACCCGAGCGAGTGCCCAAATCCAAATCCACTCCTTGCAGGCCTTTCCATTTCCTTTAACTTTAAACTAGAAACACTCTTAAATTTAGTATTTTCTAAAATTTTCATTATTAGGTAAAGAAATTAGTAAGAGAATTTATTATTTTGGAAAATGGCTTGGGTCGTCCCAGAAGTTCGTGGTTTCGAAAAATGGCAATACAGAAGTAAATAAAGAAATCTTTTCTTAATTGGGAAAAGTACTGTGCGACAACATGAACCGGAAAGATAAAAGTGAAAGAATATATATATATATATTTAACAACGGATGGTGTCTACATTGCTTTGGACCCCACCCTACTTACCCAAAGGACTCGAATCCAAAAAATTCCAAGTATAGACCATTTTGGACTCCATAAACGCCGACTTTTGGGTGAGAGATTAAATAACAGGTTGCCCCGACGGACCCTTTTTTTTTTTTTTTTTTTTCTTTCTCTTCCACACACCTGGCTTATAAGTCATACGATCCCCCACTGAGAATATCTATGGGGCACACTCAGAATACTTAAGATCTTATATCATATTTGGGTGTGGACCTAACATCACTGCCGTAGGATACGAACTATATATATTATGAAAAAGAAATCCTCACTAGAAAGAAGGAAAACATTTTATTTGATTGTCTTTCTATTTTGGAAGGTAAGTAAGTAAATCCAAATGTCTCCTGATTGTCACTGTTGGGGTCATGCATTGGAGTACGTCACCTATCCAACCTAGATGGAAAGTGGCCAAGCCCGGACCGGATGAATGAGGTTAGCCCATACTCGACCTAAATTGAGGTACGCAGGCACGTACCGTATCAATTCTTCATGTTGGGCTCATCTTCTACTTGGTTTCAGAGAGCCCATTCCCCCTACCTATTCCATAATGAAAATCACTATTCACGCGTAGGGAATCGAACCCAAAAGTCGAGATGATATTGATTTTTCTACGGTAGGATTTAATCGAGCGTGGACCCGTTCACTTCTCACCCAGTAACTATTTCCTACTTGGTAAACTTACCTCACCATTGAAGCCAAGTAGAGGGTTAATCCAAGAGACAATAAAAAGAAACGGATCACATCAAACGATACTAAATTTCAAAAGCCATCTACATGCGGCGGGATGGGCCGGGCCGAGGAATTTCCAAGCCCTGCCCGGCTTCTAAATTAGAAGCCTGACCCCGGCTCGATCCCAGGTCTGGCCAGAAGTTGCTCGCCAAAGACAGGCCCGCCCGTAAATCATGAAGCCCTAGCATACCCTGAGTTTTACTTACATTATAACAAAAAAGAGAAGAAAAGAAAAACAAATTCTTATAACCTCCTAGGCCGTAGCTCAACCAGCCTTGTGATATCACCCAATATGAGAGGTCATCGGTTTGAGTCCCCCCATTGCTACTCCCTCTCTTACAATTATATATGTATATTTGGGGCCGGGCAAGGATTTCGAGTCTCAACCACCGAGTCTAAATAAAAAAATTCTAAGCACGGCCCATCTATTATTGCCTAAACACCATTGTCGAACCAACGTGGGCCGGCCCTGTCCACGATCACCCATAGAAAAGAAAAGAAAAGAAAAGAAAAAAAAAAACGCTTCTTGAAATAAAATTTCAAAGAGCTACGCTCTGGCCTTTTGATTTTTTCAAACCCATACTTCTGTTGTCTCTCTGCATTTAACCATTCGCTTTACTTCGCCGGTAAAGTAAATTGACCAATCAAGAGATTTGCTTTGTGATTTGATAGCATTGCGTTTAAACGTTAATCACATATGCCCATCCCTCATTGTGTGGACCAAAGCCCGGACCCGTGACCCAACTCAGACGTAAGAGAAAGGAAAAAGAATCCGTTTGGAGGTTTTCCTCCGCTTAGAGTGGAGGGGGTATTGCAAAGTGACAGATTACCGCTGTAAGGAACGGCGGTAATCCTGCAAATGCCAGATTTCGGAGGAAATCTGGAAAACGCCACTTTACCGCCGTAACAAGCAGCGGTAAACCCGAGCGAGTGCCCAAATCCAAATCCACTCCTTGCAGGCCTTTCCATTTCCTTTAACTTTAAACTAGAAACACTCTTAAATTTAGTATTTTCTAAAATTTTCATTATTAGGTAAAGAAATTAGTAAGAGAATTTATTATTTTGGAAAATGGCTTGGGTCGTCCTAGAAGTTCGTGGTTTCGAAAAATGGCAATACAGAAGTAAATAAAGAAATCTTTTCTTAATTGGGAAAAGTACTGTGCGACAACATGAACCGGAAAGATAAAAGTGAAAGAATATATATATATATATATTTAACAACGGATGGTGTCTACATTGCTTTGGACCCCACCCTACTTACCCAAAGGACTCGAATCCAAAAAATTCCAAGTATAGACCATTTTGGACTCCATAAACGCCGACTTTTGGGTGAGAGATTAAATAACAGGTTGCCCCGACGGACCCTTTTTTTTTTTTTCTTTCTCTTCCACACACCTGGCTTATAAGTCATACGATCCCCCACTGAGAATATCTATGGGGCACACTCAGAATACTTAAGATCTTATATCATATTTGGGTGTGGACCTAACATAACTGCCGTAGGATACGAACTATATATATTATGAAAAAGAAATCCTCACTAGAAAGAAGGAAAACATTTTATTTGATTGTCTTTCTATTTTGGAAGGTAAGTAAGTAAATCCAAATGTCTCCTGATTGTCACTGTTGGGGTCATGCATTGGAGTACGTCACCTATCCAACCTAGATGGAAAGTGGCCAAGCCCGGACCGGATGAATGAGGTTAGCCCATACTCGACCTAAATTGAGGTACGCAGGCACGTACCGTATCAATTCTTCATGTTGGGCTCATCTTCTACTTGGTTTCAGAGAGCCCATTCCCCCTACCTATTCCATAATGAAAATCACTATTCACGCGTAGGGAATCGAACCCAAAAGTCGAGATGATATTGATTTTTCTACGGTAGGATTTAATCGAGCGTGGACCCGTTCACTTCTCACCCAGTAACTATTTCCTACTTGGTAAACTTACCTCACCATTGAAGCCAAGTAGAGGGTTAATCCAAGAGACAATAAAAAGAAACGGATCACATCAAACGATACTAAATTTCAAAAGCCATCTACATGCGGCGGGATGGGCCGGGCCGAGGAATTTCCAAGCCCTGCCCGGCTTCTAAATTAGAAGCCTGACTCCGGCTCGATCCCAGGTCTGGCCAGAAGTTGCTCGCCAAAGACAGGCCCGCCCGTAAATCATGAAGCCCTAGCATACCCTGAGTTTTACTTACATTATAACAAAAAAGAGAAGAAAAGAAAAACAAATTCTTATAACCTCCTAGGCCGTAGCTCAACCAGCCTTGTGATATCACCCAATATGAGAGGTCATCGGTTTGAGTCCCCCCATTGCTACTCCCTCTCTTACAATTATATATGTATATTTGGGGCCGGGCAAGGATTTCGAGTCTCAACCACCGAGTCTAAATAAAAAAATTCTAAGCACGGCCCATCTATTATTGCCTAAACACCATTGTCGAACCAACGTGGGCCGGCCCTGTCCACGATCACCCATAGAAAAGAAAAGAAAAGAAAAGAAAAAAAAAAACGCTTCTTGAAATAAAATTTCAAAGAGCTACGCTCTGGCCTTTTGATTTTTTCAAACCCATACTTCTGTTGTCTCTCTGCATTTAACCATTCGCTTTACTTCGCCGGTAAAGTAAATTGACCAATCAAGAGATTTGCTTTGTGATTTGATAGCATTGCGTTTAAACGTTAATCACATATGCCCATCCCTCATTGTGTGGACCAAAGCCCGGACCCGTGACCCAACTCAGACGTAAGAGAAAGGAAAAAGAATCCGTTTGGAGGTTTTCCTCCGCTTAGAGTGGAGGGGGTATTGCAAAGTGACAGATTACCGCTGTAAGGAACGGCGGTAATCCTGCAAATGCCACATTTCCTTCGCTCACAGTGGAGGAAATCTGGAAAACGCCACTTTACCGCCGTAACAAGCAGCGGTAAACCCGAGCGAGTGCCCAAATCCAAATCCACTCCTTGCAGGCCTTTCCATTTCCTTTAACTTTAAACTAGAAACACTCTTAAATTTAGTATTTTCTAAAATTTTCATTATTAGGTAAAGAAATTAGTAAGAGAATTTATTATTTTGGAAAATGGCTTGGGTCGTCCCAGAAGTTCGTGGTTTCGAAAAATGGCAATACAGAAGTAAATAAAGAAATCTTTTCTTAATTGGGAAAAGTACTGTGCGACAACATGAACCGGAAAGATAAAAGTGAAAGAATATATATATATATATATTTAACAACGGATGGTGTCTACATTGCTTTGGACCCCACCCTACTTACCCAAAGGACTCGAATCCAAAAAATTCCAAGTATAGACCATTTTGGACTCCATAAACGCCGACTTTTGGGTGAGAGATTAAATAACAGGTTGCCCCGACGGACCCTTTTTTTTTTTTCTTTCTCTTCCACACACCTGGCTTATAAGTCATACGATCCCCCACTGAGAATATCTATGGGGCACACTCAGAATACTTAAGATCTTATATCATATTTGGGTGTGGACCTAACATCACTGCCGTAGGATACGAACTATATATATTATGAAAAAGAAATCCTCACTAGAAAGAAGGAAAACATTTTATTTGATTGTCTTTCTATTTTGGAAGGTAAGTAAGTAAATCCAAATGTCTCCTGATTGTCACTGTTGGGGTCATGCATTGGAGTACGTCACCTATCCAACCTAGATGGAAAGTGGCCAAGCCCGGACCGGATGAATGAGGTTAGCCCATACTCGACCTAAATTGAGGTACGCAGGCACGTACCGTATCAATTCTTCATGTTGGGCTCATCTTCTACTTGGTTTCAGAGAGCCCATTCCCCCTACCTATTCCATAATGAAAATCACTATTCACGCGTAGGGAATCGAACCCAAAAGTCGAGATGATATTGATTTTTCTACGGTAGGATTTAATCGAGCGTGGACCCGTTCACTTCTCACCCAGTAACTATTTCCTACTTGGTAAACTTACCTCACCATTGAAGCCAAGTAGAGGGTTAATCCAAGAGACAATAAAAAGAAACGGATCACATCAAACGATACTAAATTTCAAAAGCCATCTACATGCGGCGGGATGGGCCGGGCCGAGGAATTTCCAAGCCCTGCCCGGCTTCTAAATTAGAAGCCTGACCCCGGCTCGATCCCAGGTCTGGCCAGAAGTTGCTCGCCAAAGACAGGCCCGCCCGTAAATCATGAAGCCCTAGCATACCCTGAGTTTTACTTACATTATAACAAAAAAGAGAAGAAAAGAAAAACAAATTCTTATAACCTCCTAGGCCGTAGCTCAACCAGCCTTGTGATATCACCCAATATGAGAGGTCATCGGTTTGAGTCCCCCCATTGCTACTCCCTCTCTTACAATTATATATGTATATTTGGGGCCGGGCAAGGATTTCGAGTCTCAACCACCGAGTCTAAATAAAAAAATTCTAAGCACGGCCCATCTATTATTGCCTAAACACCATTGTCGAACCAACGTGGGCCGGCCCTGTCCACGATCACCCATAGAAAAGAAAAGAAAAGAAAAGAAAAAAAAAAACGCTTCTTGAAATAAAATTTCAAAGAGCTACGCTCTGGCCTTTTGATTTTTTCAAACCCATACTTCTGTTGTCTCTCTGCATTTAACCATTCGCTTTACTTCGCCGGTAAAGTAAATTGACCAATCAAGAGATTTGCTTTGTGATTTGATAGCATTGCGTTTAAACGTTAATCACATATGCCCATCCCTCATTGTGTGGACCAAAGCCCAGACCCGTGACCCAACTCAGACGTAAGAGAAAGGAAAAAGAATCCGTTTGGAGGTTTTCCTCCGCTTAGAGTGGAGGGGGTATTGCAAAGTGACAGATTACCGCTGTAAGGAACGGCGGTTATCCTGCAAATGCCATATTTCCTTCGCTCACAGTGGAGGAAATCTGGAAAACGCCACTTTACCGCCGTAACAAGCAGCGGTAAACCCGAGCGAGTGCCCAAATCCAAATCCACTCCTTGCAGGCCTTTCCATTTCCTTTAACTTTAAACTAGAAACACTCTTAAATTTAGTATTTTCTAAAATTTTCATTATTAGGTAAAGAAATTAGTAAGAGAATTTATTATTTTGGAAAATGGCTTGGGTCGTCCCAGAAGTTCGTGGTTTCGAAAAATGGCAATACAGAAGTAAATAAAGAAATCTTTTCTTAATTGGGAAAAGTACTGTGCGACAACATGAACCGGAAAGATAAAAGTGAAAGAATATATATATATATATATATTTAACAACGGATGGTGTCTACATTGCTTTGGACCCCACCCTACTTACCCAAAGGACTCGAATCCAAAAAATTCCAAGTATAGACCATTTTGGACTCCATAAACGCCGACTTTTGGGTGAGAGATTAAATAACAGGTTGCCCCGACGGACCCTTTTTTTTTTTTTTTTTTTCTTTCTCTTCCACACACCTGGCTTATAAGTCATACGATCCCCCACTGAGAATATCTATGGGGCACACTCAGAATACTTAAGATCTTATATCATATTTGGGTGTGGACCTAACATCACTGCCGTAGGATACGAACTATATATATTATGAAAAAGAAATCCTCACTAGAAAGAAGGAAAACATTTTATTTGATTGTCTTTCTATTTTGGAAGGTAAGTAAGTAAATCCAAATGTCTCCTGATTGTCACTGTTGGGGTCATGCATTGGAGTACGTCACCTATCCAACCTAGATGGAAAGTGGCCAAGCCCGGACCGGATGAATGAGGTTAGCCCATACTCGACCTAAATTGAGGTACGCAGGCACGTACCGTATCAATTCTTCATGTTGGGCTCATCTTCTACTTGGTTTCAGAGAGCCCATTCCCCCTACCTATTCCATAATGAAAATCACTATTCACGCGTAGGGAATCGAACCCAAAAGTCGAGAAGATATTGATTTTTCTACGGTAGGATTTAATCGAGCGTGGACCCGTTCACTTCTCACCCAGTAACTATTTCCTACTTGGTAAACTTACCTCACCATTGAAGCCAAGTAGAGGGTTAATCCAAGAGACAATAAAAAGAAACGGATCACATCAAACGATACTAAATTTCAAAAGCCATCTACATGCGGCGGGATGGGCCGGGCCGAGGAATTTCCAAGCCCTGCCCGGCTTCTAAATTAGAAGCCTGACCCCGGCTCGATCCCAGGTCTGGCCAGAAGTTGCTCGCCAAAGACAGGCCCGCCCGTAAATCATGAAGCCCTAGCATACCCTGAGTTTTACTTACATTATAACAAAAAAGAGAAGAAAAGAAAAACAAATTCTTATAACCTCCTAGGCCGTAGCTCAACCAGCCTTGTGATATCACCCAATATGAGAGGTCATCGGTTTGAGTCCCCCCATTGCTACTCCCTCTCTTACAATTATATATGTATATTTGGGGCCGGGCAAGGATTTCGAGTCTCAACCACCGAGTCTAAATAAAAAAATTCTAAGCACGGCCCATCTATTATTGCCTAAACACCATTGTCGAACCAACGTGGGCCGGCCCTGTCCACGATCACCCATAGAAAAGAAAAGAAAAGAAAAGAAAAAAAAAAACGCTTCTTGAAATAAAATTTCAAAGAGCTACGCTCTGGCCTTTTGATTTTTTCAAACCCATACTTCTGTTGTCTCTCTGCATTTAACCATTCGCTTTACTTCGCCGGTAAAGTAAATTGACCAATCAAGAGATTTGCTTTGTGATTTGATAGCATTGCGTTTAAACGTTAATCACATATGCCCATCCCTCATTGTGTGGACCAAAGCCCGGACCCGTGACCCAACTCAGACGTAAGAGAAAGGAAAAAGAATCCGTTTGGAGGTTTTCCTCCGCTTAGAGTGGAGGGGGTATTGCAAAGTGACAGATTACCGCTGTAAGGAACGGCGGTAATCCTGCAAATGCCACATTTCCTGCGCTCACAGTGGAGGAAATCTGGAAAACGCCACTTTACCGCCGTAACAAGCAGCGGTAAACCCGAGCGAGTGCCCAAATCCAAATCCACTCCTTGCAGGCCTTTCCATTTCCTTTAACTTTAAACTAGAAACACTCTTAAATTTAGTATTTTCTAAAATTTTCATTATTAGGTAAAGAAATTAGTAAGAGAATTTATTATTTTGGAAAATGGCTTGGGTCGTCCCAGAAGTTCGTGGTTTCGAAAAATGGCAATACAGAAGTAAATAAAGAAATCTTTTCTTAATTGGGAAAAGTACTGTGCGACAACATGAACCGGAAAGATAAAAGTGAAAGAATATATATATATATATATTTAACAACGGATGGTGTCTACATTGCTTTGGACCCCACCCTACTTACCCAAAGGACTCGAATCCAAAAAATTCCAAGTATAGACCATTTTGGACTCCATAAACGCCGACTTTTGGGTGAGAGATTAAATAACAGGTTGCCCCGACGGACCCTTTTTTCTTTTTTTTTTTTCTTTCTCTTCCACACACCTGGCTTATAAGTCATACGATCCCCCACTGAGAATATCTATGGGGCACACTCAGAATACTTAAGATCTTATATCATATTTGGGTGTGGACCTAACATCACTGCCGTAGGATACGAACTATATATATTATGAAAAAGAAATCCTCACTAGAAAGAAGGAAAACATTTTATTTGATTGTCTTTCTATTTTGGAAGGTAAGTAAGTAAATCCAAATGTCTCCTGATTGTCACTGTTGGGGTCATGCATTGGAGTACGTCACCTATCCAACCTAGATGGAAAGTGGCCAAGCCCGGACCGGATGAATGAGGTTAGCCCATACTCGACCTAAATTGAGGTACGCAGGCACGTACCGTATCAATTCTTCATGTTGGGCTCATCTTCTACTTGGTTTCAGAGAGCCCATTCCCCCTACCTATTCCATAATGAAAATCACTATTCACGCGTAGGGAATCGAACCCAAAAGTCGAGATGATATTGATTTTTCTACGGTAGGATTTAATCGAGCGTGGACCCGTTCACTTCTCACCCAGTAACTATTTCCTACTTGGTAAACTTACCTCACCATTGAAGCCAAGTAGAGGGTTAATCCAAGAGACAATAAAAAGAAACGGATCACATCAAACGATACTAAATTTCAAAAGCCATCTACATGCGGCGGGATGGGCCGGGCCGAGGAATTTCCAAGCCCTGCCCGGCTTCTAAATTAGAAGCCTGACCCCGGCTCGATCCCAGGTCTGGCCAGAAGTTGCTCGCCAAAGACAGGCCCGCCCGTAAATCATGAAGCCCTAGCATACCCTGAGTTTTACTTACATTATAACAAAAAAGAGAAGAAAAGAAAAAAAAATTCTTATAACCTCCTAGGCCGTAGCTCAACCAGCCTTGTGATATCACCCAATATGAGAGGTCATCGGTTTGAGTCCCCCCATTGCTACTCCCTCTCTTACAATTATATATGTATATTTGGGGCCGGGCAAGGATTTCGAGTCTCAACCACCGAGTCTAA
This sequence comes from Persea americana, assembly GCA_029852735.1. NCBI lineage: Eukaryota > Viridiplantae > Streptophyta > Magnoliopsida > Laurales > Lauraceae > Persea > Persea americana. Next base: position 15,987,818 of record CM056814.1, read on the forward strand.
ATAAAAAAATTCTAAGCACGGCCCATCTATTATTGCCTAAACACCATTGTCGAACCAACGTGGGCCGGCCCTGTCCACGATCACCCATAGAAAAGAAAAGAAAAGAAAAGAAAAAAAAAAAACGCTTCTTGAAATAAAATTTCAAAGAGCTACGCTCTGGCCTTTTGATTTTTTCAAACCCATACTTCTGTTGTCTCTCTGCATTTAACCATTCGCTTTACTTCGCCGGTAAAGTAAATTGACCAATCAAGAGATTTGCTTTGTGATTTGATAGCATTGCGTTTAAACGTTAATCACATATGCCCATCCCTCATTGTGTGGACCAAAGCCTGGACCCGTGACCCAACTCAGACGTAAGAGAAAGGAAAAAGAATCCGTTTGGAGGTTTTCCTCCGCTTAGAGTGGAGGGGGTATTGCAAAGTGACAGATTACCGCTGTAAGGAACGGCGGTAATCCTGCAAATGCCACATTTCCTTCGCTCACAGTGGAGGAAATCTGGAAAACGCCACTTTACCGCCGTAACAAGCAGCGGTAAACCCGAGCGAGTGCCCAAATCCAAATCCACTCCTTGCAGGCCTTTCCATTTCCTTTAACTTTAAACTAGAAACACTCTTAAATTTAGTATTTTCTAAAATTTTCATTATTAGGTAAAGAAATTAGTAAGAGAATTTATTATTTTGGAAAATGGCTTGGGTCGTCCCAGAAGTTCGTGGTTTCGAAAAATGGCAATACAGAAGTAAATAAAGAAATCTTTTCTTAATTGGGAAAAGTACTGTGCGACAACATGAACCGGAAAGATAAAAGTGAAAGAATATATATATATATATATTTAACAACGGATGGTGTCTACATTGCTTTGGACCCCACCCTACTTACCCAAAGGACTCGAATCCAAAAAATTCCAAGTATAGACCATTTTGGACTCCATAAACGCCGACTTTTGGGTGAGAGATTAAATAACAGGTTGCCCCGACGGACCCTTTTTTCTTTTTTTTTTTTCTTTCTCTTCCACACACCTGGCTTATAAGTCATACGATCCCCCACTGAGAATATCTATGGGGCACACTCAGAATACTTAAGATCTTATATCATATTTGGGTGTGGACCTAACATCACTGCCGTAGGATACGAACTATATATATTATGAAAAAGAAATCCTCACTAGAAAGAAGGAAAACATTTTATTTGATTGTCTTTCTATTTTGGAAGGTAAGTAAGTAAATCCAAATGTCTCCTGATTGTCACTGTTGGGGTCATGCATTGGAGTACGTCACCTATCCAACCTAGATGGAAAGTGGCCAAGCCCGGACCGGATGAATGAGGTTAGCCCATACTCGACCTAAATTGAGGTACGCAGGCACGTACCGTATCAATTCTTCATGTTGGGCTCATCTTCTACTTGGTTTCAGAGAGCCCATTCCCCCTACCTATTCCATAATGAAAATCACTATTCACGCGTAGGGAATCGAACCCAAAAGTCGAGATGATATTGATTTTTCTACGGTAGGATTTAATCGAGCGTGGACCCGTTCACTTCTCACCCAGTAACTATTTCCTACTTGGTAAACTTACCTCACCATTGAAGCCAAGTAGAGGGTTAATCCAAGAGACAATAAAAAGAAACGGATCACATCAAACGATACTAAATTTCAAAAGCCATCTACATGCGGCGGGATGGGCCGGGCCGAGGAATTTCCAAGCCCTGCCCGGCTTCTAAATTAGAAGCCTGACCCCGGCTCGATCCCAGGTCTGGCCAGAAGTTGCTCGCCAAAGACAGGCCCGCCCGTAAATCATGAAGCCCTAGCATACCCTGAGTTTTACTTACATTATAACAAAAAAGAGAAGAAAAGAAAAACAAATTCTTATAACCTCCTAGGCCGTAGCTCAACCAGCCTTGTGATATCACCCAATATGAGAGGTCATCGGTTTGAGTCCCCCCATTGCTACTCCCTCTCTTACAATTATATATGTATATTTGGGGCCGGGCAAGGATTTCGAGTCTCAACCACCGAGTCTAAATAAAAAAATTCTAAGCACGGCCCATCTATTATTGCCTAAACACCATTGTCGAACCAACGTGGGCCGGCCCTGTCCACGATCACCCATAGAAAAGAAAAGAAAAGAAAAGAAAAAAAAAAACGCTTCTTGAAATAAAATTTCAAAGAGCTACGCTCTGGCCTTTTGATTTTTTCAAACCCATACTTCTGTTGTCTCTCTGCATTTAACCATTCGCTTTACTTCGCCGGTAAAGTAAATTGACCAATCAAGAGATTTGCTTTGTGATTTGATAGCATTGCGTTTAAACGTTAATCACATATGCCCATCCCTCATTGTGTGGACCAAAGCCCGGACCCGTGACCCAACTCAGACGTAAGAGAAAGGAAAAAGAATCCGTTTGGAGGTTTTCCTCCGCTTAGAGTGGAGGGGGTATTGCAAAGTGACAGATTACCGCTGTAAGGAACGGCGGTAATCCTGCAAATGCCACATTTCCTTCGCTCACAGTGGAGGAAATCTGGAAAACGCCACTTTACCGCCGTAACAAGCAGCGGTAAACCCGAGCGAGTGCCCAAATCCAAATCCACTCCTTGCAGGCCTTTCCATTTCCTTTAACTTTAAACTAGAAACACTCTTAAATTTAGTATTTTCTAAAATTTTCATTATTAGGTAAAGAAATTAGTAAGAGAATTTATTATTTTGGAAAATGGCTTGGGTCGTCCTAGAAGTTCGTGGTTTCGAAAAATGGCAATACAGAAGTAAATAAAGAAATCTTTTCTTAATTGGGAAAAGTACTGTGCGACAACATGAACCGGAAAGATAAAAGTGAAAGAATATATATATATATATATTTAACAACGGATGGTGTCTACATTGCTTTGGACCCCACCCTACTTACCCAAAGGACTCGAATCCAAAAAATTCCAAGTATAGACCATTTTGGACTCCATAAACGCCGACTTTTGGGTGAGAGATTAAATAACAGGTTGCCCCGACGGACCCTTTTTTTTTTTTTCTTTCTCTTCCACACACCTGGCTTATAAGTCATACGATCCCCCACTGAGAATATCTATGGGGCACACTCAGAATACTTAAGATCTTATATCATATTTGGGTGTGGACCTAACATAACTGCCGTAGGATACGAACTATATATATTATGAAAAAGAAATCCTCACTAGAAAGAAGGAAAACATTTTATTTGATTGTCTTTCTATTTTGGAAGGTAAGTAAGTAAATCCAAATGTCTCCTGATTGTCACTGTTGGGGTCATGCATTGGAGTACGTCACCTATCCAACCTAGATGGAAAGTGGCCAAGCCCGGACCGGATGAATGAGGTTAGCCCATACTCGACCTAAATTGAGGTACGCAGGCACGTACCGTATCAATTCTTCATGTTGGGCTCATCTTCTACTTGGTTTCAGAGAGCCCATTCCCCCTACCTATTCCATAATGAAAATCACTATTCACGCGTAGGGAATCGAACCCAAAAGTCGAGATGATATTGATTTTTCTACGGTAGGATTTAATCGAGCGTGGACCCGTTCACTTCTCACCCAGTAACTATTTCCTACTTGGTAAACTTACCTCACCATTGAAGCCAAGTAGAGGGTTAATCCAAGAGACAATAAAAAGAAACGGATCACATCAAACGATACTAAATTTCAAAAGCCATCTACATGCGGCGGGATGGGCCGGGCCGAGGAATTTCCAAGCCCTGCCCGGCTTCTAAATTAGAAGCCTGACTCCGGCTCGATCCCAGGTCTGGCCAGAAGTTGCTCGCCAAAGACAGGCCCGCCCGTAAATCATGAAGCCCTAGCATACCCTGAGTTTTACTTACATTATAACAAAAAAGAGAAGAAAAGAAAAACAAATTCTTATAACCTCCTAGGCCGTAGCTCAACCAGCCTTGTGATATCACCCAATATGAGAGGTCATCGGTTTGAGTCCCCCCATTGCTACTCCCTCTCTTACAATTATATATGTATATTTGGGGCCGGGCAAGGATTTCGAGTCTCAACCACCGAGTCTAAATAAAAAAATTCTAAGCACGGCCCATCTATTATTGCCTAAACACCATTGTCGAACCAACGTGGGCCGGCCCTGTCCACGATCACCCATAGAAAAGAAAAGAAAAGAAAAGAAAAAAAAAAACGCTTCTTGAAATAAAATTTCAAAGAGCTACGCTCTGGCCTTTTGATTTTTTCAAACCCATACTTCTGTTGTCTCTCTGCATTTAACCATTTGCTTTACTTCGCCGGTAAAGTAAATTGACCAATCAAGAGATTTGCTTTGTGATTTGATAGCATTGCGTTTAAACGTTAATCACATATGCCCATCCCTCATTGTGTGGACCAAAGCCCGGACCCGTGACCCAACTCAGACGTAAGAGAAAGGAAAAAGAATCCGTTTGGAGGTTTTCCTCCGCTTAGAGTGGAGGGGGTATTGCAAAGTGACAGATTACCGCTGTAAGGAACGGCGGTAATCCTGCAAATGCCAGATTTCGGAGGAAATCTGGAAAACGCCACTTTACCGCCGTAACAAGCAGCGGTAAACCCGAGCGAGTGCCCAAATCCAAATCCACTCCTTGCAGGCCTTTCCATTTCCTTTAACTTTAAACTAGAAACACTCTTAAATTTAGTATTTTCTAAAATTTTCATTATTAGGTAAAGAAATTAGTAAGAGAATTTATTATTTTGGAAAATGGCTTGGGTCGTCCTAGAAGTTCGTGGTTTCGAAAAATGGCAATACAGAAGTAAATAAAGAAATCTTTTCTTAATTGGGAAAAGTACTGTGCGACAACATGAACCGGAAAGATAAAAGTGAAAGAATATATATATATATATATTTAACAACGGATGGTGTCTACATTGCTTTGGACCCCACCCTACTTACCCAAAGGACTCGAATCCAAAAAATTCCAAGTATAGACCATTTTGGACTCCATAAACGCCGACTTTTGGGTGAGAGATTAAATAACAGGTTGCCCCGACGGACCCTTTTTTTTTTTTTTTTTTTTTCTTTCTCTTCCACACACCTGGCTTATAAGTCATACGATCCCCCACTGAGAATATCTATGGGGCACACTCAGAATACTTAAGATCTTATATCATATTTGGGTGTGGACCTAACATAACTGCCGTAGGATACGAACTATATATATTATGAAAAAGAAATCCTCACTAGAAAGAAGGAAAACATTTTATTTGATTGTCTTTCTATTTTGGAAGGTAAGTAAGTAAATCCAAATGTCTCCTGATTGTCACTGTTGGGGTCATGCATTGGAGTACGTCACCTATCCAACCTAGATGGAAAGTGGCCAAGCCCGGACCGGATGAATGAGGTTAGCCCATACTCGACCTAAATTGAGGTACGCAGGCACGTACCGTATCAATTCTTCATGTTGGGCTCATCTTCTACTTGGTTTCAGAGAGCCCATTCCCCCTACCTATTCCATAATGAAAATCACTATTCACGCGTAGGGAATCGAACCCAAAAGTCGAGATGATATTGATTTTTCTACGGTAGGATTTAATCGAGCGTGGACCCGTTCACTTCTCACCCAGTAACTATTTCCTACTTGGTAAACTTACCTCACCATTGAAGCCAAGTAGAGGGTTAATCCAAGAGACAATAAAAAGAAACAGATCACATCAAACGATACTAAATTTCAAAAGCCATCTACATGCGGCGGGATGGGCCGGGCCGAGGAATTTCCAAGCCCTGCCCGGCTTCTAAATTAGAAGCCTGACTCCGGCTCGATCCCAGGTCTGGCCAGAAGTTGCTCGCCAAAGACAGGCCCGCCCGTAAATCATGAAGCCCTAGCATACCCTGAGTTTTACTTACATTATAACAAAAAAGAGAAGAAAAGAAAAACAAATTCTTATAACCTCCTAGGCCGTAGCTCAACCAGCCTTGTGATATCACCCAATATGAGAGGTCATCGGTTTGAGTCCCCCCATTGCTACTCCCTCTCTTACAATTATATATGTATATTTGGGGCCGGGCAAGGATTTCGAGTCTCAACCACCGAGTCTAAATAAAAAAATTCTAAGCACGGCCCATCTATTATTGCCTAAACACCATTGTCGAACCAACGTGGGCCGGCCCTGTCCACGATCACCCATAGAAAAGAAAAGAAAAGAAAAGAAAAAAAAAAACGCTTCTTGAAATAAAATTTCAAAGAGCTACGCTCTGGCCTTTTGATTTTTTCAAACCCATACTTCTGTTGTCTCTCTGCATTTAACCATTCGCTTTACTTCGCCGGTAAAGTAAATTGACCAATCAAGAGATTTGCTTTGTGATTTGATAGCATTGCGTTTAAACGTTAATCACATATGCCCATCCCTCATTGTGTGGACCAAAGCCCGGACCCGTGACCCAACTCAGACGTAAGAGAAAGGAAAAAGAATCCGTTTGGAGGTTTTCCTCCGCTTAGAGTGGAGGGGGTATTGCAAAGTGACAGATTACCGCTGTAAGGAACGGCGGTAATCCTGCAAATGCCACATTTCCTTCGCTCACAGTGGAGAAAATCTGGAAAACGCCACTTTACCGCCGTAACAAGCAGCGGTAAACCCGAGCGAGTGCCCAAATCCAAATCCACTCCTTGCAGGCCTTTCCATTTCCTTTAACTTTAAACTAGAAACACTCTTAAATTTAGTATTTTCTAAAATTTTCATTATTAGGTAAAGAAATTAGTAAGAGAATTTATTATTTTGGAAAATGGCTTGGGTCGTCCTAGAAGTTCGTGGTTTCGAAAAATGGCAATACAGAAGTAAATAAAGAAATCTTTTCTTAATTGGGAAAAGTACTGTGCGACAACATGAACCGGAAAGATAAAAGTGAAAGAATATATATATATATATATTTAACAACGGATGGTGTCTACATTGCTTTGGACCCCACCCTACTTACCCAAAGGACTCGAATCCAAAAAATTCCAAGTATAGACCATTTTGGACTCCATAAACGCCGACTTTTGGGTGAGAGATTAAATAACAGGTTGCCCCGACAGACCCTTTTTTTTTTTTTTTTTTTTTCTTTCTCTTCCACACACCTGGCTTATAAGTCATACGATCCCCCACTGAGAATATCTATGGGGCACACTCAGAATACTTAAGATCTTATATCATATTTGGGTGTGGACCTAACATAACTGCCGTAGGATACGAACTATATATATTATGAAAAAGAAATCCTCACTAGAAAGAAGGAAAACATTTTATTTGATTGTCTTTCTATTTTGGAAGGTAAGTAAGTAAATCCAAATGTCTCCTGATTGTCACTGTTGGGGTCATGCATTGGAGTACGTCACCTATCCAACCTAGATGGAAAGTGGCCAAGCCCGGACCGGATGAATGAGGTTAGCCCATACTCGACCTAAATTGAGGTACGCAGGCACGTACCGTATCAATTCTTCATGTTGGGCTCATCTTCTACTTGGTTTCAGAGAGCCCATTCCCCCTACCTATTCCATAATGAAAATCACTATTCACGCGTAGGGAATCGAACCCAAAAGTCGAGATGATATTGATTTTTCTACGGTAGGATTTAATCGAGCGTGGACCCGTTCACTTCTCACCCAGTAACTATTTCCTACTTGGTAAACTTACCTCACCATTGAAGCCAAGTAGAGGGTTAATCCAAGAGACAATAAAAAGAAACGGATCACATCAAACGATACTAAATTTCAAAAGCCATCTACATACGGCGGGATGGGCCGGGCCGAGGAATTTCCAAGCCCTGCCCGGCTTCTAAATTAGAAGCCTGACTCCGGCTCGATCCCAGGTCTGGCCAGAAGTTGCTCGCCAAAGACAGGCCCGCCCGTAAATCATGAAGCCCTAGCATACCCTGAGTTTTACTTACATTATAACAAAAAAGAGAAGAAAAGAAAAACAAATTCTTATAACCTCCTAGGCCGTAGCTCAACCAGCCTTGTGATATCACCCAATATGAGAGGTCATCGGTTTGAGTCCCCCCATTGCTACTCCCTCTCTTACAATTATATATGTATATTTGGGGCCGGGCAAGGATTTCGAGTCTCAACCACCGAGTCTAAATAAAAAAATTCTAAGCACGGCCCATCTATTATTGCCTAAACACCATTGTCGAACCAACGTGGGCCGGCCCTGTCCACGATCACCCATAGAAAAGAAAAGAAAAGAAAAGAAAAAAAAAAACGCTTCTTGAAATAAAATTTCAAAGAGCTACGCTCTGGCCTTTTGATTTTTTCAAACCCATACTTCTGTTGTCTCTCTGCATTTAACCATTCGCTTTACTTCGCCGGTAAAGTAAATTGACCAATCAAGAGATTTGCTTTGTGATTTGATAGCATTGCGTTTAAACGTTAATCACATATGCCCATCCCTCATTGTGTGGACCAAAGCCCGGACCCGTGACCCAACTCAGACGTAAGAGAAAGGAAAAAGAATCCGTTTGGAGGTTTTCCTCCGCTTAGAGTGGAGGGGGTATTGCAAAGTGACAGATTACCGCTGTAAGGAACGGCGGTAATCCTGCAAATGCCACATTTCCTTCGCTCACAGTGGAGGAAATCTGGAAAACGCCACTTTACCGCCGTAACAAGCAGCGGTAAACCCGAGCGAGTGCCCAAATCCAAATCCACTCCTTGCAGGCCTTTCCATTTCCTTTAACTTTAAACTAGAAACACTCTTAAATTTAGTATTTTCTAAAATTTTCATTATTAGGTAAAGAAATTAGTAAGAGAATTTATTATTTTGGAAAATGGCTTGGGTCGTCCTAGAAGTTCGTGGTTTCGAAAAATGGCAATACAGAAGTAAATAAAGAAATCTTTTCTTAATTGGGAAAAGTACTGTGCGACAACATGAACCGGAAAGATAAAAGTGAAAGAATATATATATATATATATATTTAACAACGGATGGTGTCTACATTGCTTTGGACCCCACCCTACTTACCCAAAGGACTCGAATCCAAAAAATTCCAAGTATAGACCATTTTGGACTCCATAAACGCCGACTTTTGGGTGAGAGATTAAATAACAGGTTGCCCCGACGGACCCTTTTTTTTTTTTTCTTTCTCTTCCACACACCTGGCTTATAAGTCATACGATCCCCCACTGAGAATATCTATGGGGCACACTCAGAATACTTAAGATCTTATATCATATTTGGGTGTGGACCTAACATAACTGCCGTAGGATACGAACTATATATATTATGAAAAAGAAATCCTCACTAGAAAGAAGGAAAACATTTTATTTGATTGTCTTTCTATTTTGGAAGGTAAGTAAGTAAATCCAAATGTCTCCTGATTGTCACTGTTGGGGTCATGCATTGGAGTACGTCACCTATCCAACCTAGATGGAAAGTGGCCAAGCCCGGACCGGATGAATGAGGTTAGCCCATACTCGACCTAAATTGAGGTACGCAGGCACGTACCGTATCAATTCTTCATGTTGGGCTCATCTTCTACTTGGTTTCAGAGAGCCCATTCCCCCTACCTATTCCATAATGAAAATCACTATTCACGCGTAGGGAATCGAACCCAAAAGTCGAGATGATATTGATTTTTCTACGGTAGGATTTAATCGAGCGTGGACCCGTTCACTTCTCACCCAGTAACTATTTCCTACTTGGTAAACTTACCTCACCATTGAAGCCAAGTAGAGGGTTAATCCAAGAGACAATAAAAAGAAACGGATCACATCAAACGATACTAAATTTCAAAAGCCATCTACATGCGGCGGGATGGGCCGGGCCGAGGAATTTCCAAGCCCTGCCCGGCTTCTAAATTAGAAGCCTGACTCCGGCTCGATCCCAGGTCTGGCCAGAAGTTGCTCGCCAAAGACAGGCCCGCCCGTAAATCATGAAGCCCTAGCATACCCTGAGTTTTACTTACATTATAACAAAAAAGAGAAGAAAAGAAAAACAAATTCTTATAACCTCCTAGGCCGTAGCTCAACCAGCCTTGTGATATCACCCAATATGAGAGGTCATCGGTTTGAGTCCCCCCATTGCTACTCCCTCTCTTACAATTATATATGTATATTTGGGGCCGGGCAAGGATTTCGAGTCTCAACCACCGAGTCTAAATAAAAAAATTCTAAGCACGGCCCATCTATTATTGCCTAAACACCATTGTCGAACCAACGTGGGCCGGCCCTGTCCACGATCACCCATAGAAAAGAAAAGAAAAGAAAAGAAAAAAAAAAACGCTTCTTGAAATAAAATTTCAAAGAGCTACGCTCTGGCCTTTTGATTTTTTCAAACCCATACTTCTGTTGTCTCTCTGCATTTAACCATTTGCTTTACTTCGCCGGTAAAGTAAATTGACCAATCAAGAGATTTGCTTTGTGATTTGATAGCATTGCGTTTAAACGTTAATCACATATGCCCATCCCTCATTGTGTGGACCAAAGCCCGGACCCGTGACCCAACTCAGACGTAAGAGAAAGGAAAAAGAATCCGTTTGGAGGTTTTCCTCCGCTTAGAGTGGAGGGGGTATTGCAAAGTGACAGATTACCGCTGTAAGGAACGGCGGTAATCCTGCAAATGCCAGATTTCGGAGGAAATCTGGAAAACGCCACTTTACCGCCGTAACAAGCAGCGGTAAACCCGAGCGAGTGCCCAAATCCAAATCCACTCCTTGCAGGCCTTTCCATTTCCTTTAACTTTAAACTAGAAACACTCTTAAATTTAGTATTTTCTAAAATTTTCATTATTAGGTAAAGAAATTAGTAAGAGAATTTATTATTTTGGAAAATGGCTTGGGTCGTCCTAGAAGTTCGTGGTTTCGAAAAATGGCAATACAGAAGTAAATAAAGAAATCTTTTCTTAATTGGGAAAAGTACTGTGCGACAACATGAACCGGAAAGATAAAAGTGAAAGAATATATATATATATATATTTAACAACGGATGGTGTCTACATTGCTTTGGACCCCACCCTACTTACCCAAAGGACTCGAATCCAAAAAATTCCAAGTATAGACCATTTTGGACTCCATAAACGCCGACTTTTGGGTGAGAGATTAAATAACAGGTTGCCCCGACGGACCCTTTTTTTTTTTTTTTTTTTTTCTTTCTCTTCCACACACCTGGCTTATAAGTCATACGATCCCCCACTGAGAATATCTATGGGGCACACTCAGAATACTTAAGATCTTATATCATATTTGGGTGTGGACCTAACATAACTGCCGTAGGATACGAACTATATATATTATGAAAAAGAAATCCTCACTAGAAAGAAGGAAAACATTTTATTTGATTGTCTTTCTATTTTGGAAGGTAAGTAAGTAAATCCAAATGTCTCCTGATTGTCACTGTTGGGGTCATGCATTGGAGTACGTCACCTATCCAACCTAGATGGAAAGTGGCCAAGCCCGGACCGGATGAATGAGGTTAGCCCATACTCGACCTAAATTGAGGTACGCAGGCACGTACCGTATCAATTCTTCATGTTGGGCTCATCTTCTACTTGGTTTCAGAGAGCCCATTCCCCCTACCTATTCCATAATGAAAATCACTATTCACGCGTAGGGAATCGAACCCAAAAGTCGAGATGATATTGATTTTTCTACGGTAGGATTTAATCGAGCGTGGACCCGTTCACTTCTCACCCAGTAACTATTTCCTACTTGGTAAACTTACCTCACCATTGAAGCCAAGTAGAGGGTTAATCCAAGAGACAATAAAAAGAAACAGATCACATCAAACGATACTAAATTTCAAAAGCCATCTACATGCGGCGGGATGGGCCGGGCCGAGGAATTTCCAAGCCCTGCCCGGCTTCTAAATTAGAAGCCTGACTCCGGCTCGATCCCAGGTCTGGCCAGAAGTTGCTCGCCAAAGACAGGCCCGCCCGTAAATCATGAAGCCCTAGCATACCCTGAGTTTTACTTACATTATAACAAAAAAGAGAAGAAAAGAAAAACAAATTCTTATAACCTCCTAGGCCGTAGCTCAACCAGCCTTGTGATATCACCCAATATGAGAGGTCATCGGTTTGAGTCCCCCCATTGCTACTCCCTCTCTTACAATTATATATGTATATTTGGGGCCGGGCAAGGATTTCGAGTCTCAACCACCGAGTCTAAATAAAAAAATTCTAAGCACGGCCCATCTATTATTGCCTAAACACCATTGTCGAACCAACGTGGGCCGGCCCTGTCCACGATCACCCATAGAAAAGAAAAGAAAAGAAAAGAAAAAAAAAAACGCTTCTTGAAATAAAATTTCAAAGAGCTACGCTCTGGCCTTTTGATTTTTTCAAACCCATACTTCTGTTGTCTCTCTGCATTTAACCATTCGCTTTACTTCGCCGGTAAAGTAAATTGACCAATCAAGAGATTTGCTTTGTGATTTGATAGCATTGCGTTTAAACGTTAATCACATATGCCCATCCCTCATTGTGTGGACCAAAGCCCGGACCCGTGACCCAACTCAGACGTAAGAGAAAGGAAAAAGAATCCGTTTGGAGGTTTTCCTCCGCTTAGAGTGGAGGGGGTATTGCAAAGTGACAGATTACCGCTGTAAGGAACGGCGGTAATCCTGCAAATGCCACATTTCCTTCGCTCACAGTGGAGAAAATCTGGAAAACGCCACTTTACCGCCGTAACAAGCAGCGGTAAACCCGAGCGAGTGCCCAAATCCAAATCCACTCCTTGCAGGCCTTTCCATTTCCTTTAACTTTAAACTAGAAACACTCTTAAATTTAGTATTTTCTAAAATTTTCATTATTAGGTAAAGAAATTAGTAAGAGAATTTATTATTTTGGAAAATGGCTTGGGTCGTCCTAGAAGTTCGTGGTTTCGAAAAATGGCAATACAGAAGTAAATAAAGAAATCTTTTCTTAATTGGGAAAAGTACTGTGCGACAACATGAACCGGAAAGATAAAAGTGAAAGAATATATATATATATATATTTAACAACGGATGGTGTCTACATTGCTTTGGACCCCACCCTACTTACCCAAAGGACTCGAATCCAAAAAATTCCAAGTATAGACCATTTTGGACTCCATAAACGCCGACTTTTGGGTGAGAGATTAAATAACAGGTTGCCCCGACAGACCCTTTTTTTTTTTTTTTTTTTTTCTTTCTCTTCCACACACCTGGCTTATAAGTCATACGATCCCCCACTGAGAATATCTATGGGGCACACTCAGAATACTTAAGATCTTATATCATATTTGGGTGTGGACCTAACATAACTGCCGTAGGATACGAACTATATATATTATGAAAAAGAAATCCTCACTAGAAAGAAGGAAAACATTTTATTTGATTGTCTTTCTATTTTGGAAGGTAAGTAAGTAAATCCAAATGTCTCCTGATTGTCACTGTTGGGGTCATGCATTGGAGTACGTCACCTATCCAACCTAGATGGAAAGTGGCCAAGCCCGGACCGGATGAATGAGGTTAGCCCATACTCGACCTAAATTGAGGTACGCAGGCACGTACCGTATCAATTCTTCATGTTGGGCTCATCTTCTACTTGGTTTCAGAGAGCCCATTCCCCCTACCTATTCCATAATGAAAATCACTATTCACGCGTAGGGAATCGAACCCAAAAGTCGAGATGATATTGATTTTTCTACGGTAGGATTTAATCGAGCGTGGACCCGTTCACTTCTCACCCAGTAACTATTTCCTACTTGGTAAACTTACCTCACCATTGAAGCCAAGTAGAGGGTTAATCCAAGAGACAATAAAAAGAAACGGATCACATCAAACGATACTAAATTTCAAAAGCCATCTACATACGGCGGGATGGGCCGGGCCGAGGAATTTCCAAGCCCTGCCCGGCTTCTAAATTAGAAGCCTGACTCCGGCTCGATCCCAGGTCTGGCCAGAAGTTGCTCGCCAAAGACAGGCCCGCCCGTAAATCATGAAGCCCTAGCATACCCTGAGTTTTACTTACATTATAACAAAAAAGAGAAGAAAAGAAAAACAAATTCTTATAACCTCCTAGGCCGTAGCTCAACCAGCCTTGTGATATCACCCAATATGAGAGGTCATCGGTTTGAGTCCCCCCATTGCTACTCCCTCTCTTACAATTATATATGTATATTTGGGGCCGGGCAAGGATTTCGAGTCTCAACCACCGAGTCTAAATAAAAAAATTCTAAGCACGGCCCATCTATTATTGCCTAAACACCATTGTCGAACCAACGTGGGCCGGCCCTGTCCACGATCACCCATAGAAAAGAAAAGAAAAGAAAAGAAAAAAAAAAACGCTTCTTGAAATAAAATTTCAAAGAGCTACGCTCTGGCCTTTTGATTTTTTCAAACCCATACTTCTGTTGTCTCTCTGCATTTAACCATTCGCTTTACTTCGCCGGTAAAGTAAATTGACCAATCAAGAGATTTGCTTTGTGATTTGATAGCATTGCGTTTAAACGTTAATCACATATGCCCATCCCTCATTGTGTGGACCAAAGCCCGGACCCGTGACCCAACTCAGACGTAAGAGAAAGGAAAAAGAATCCGTTTGGAGGTTTTCCTCCGCTTAGAGTGGAGGGGGTATTGCAAAGTGACAGATTACCGCTGTAAGGAACGGCGGTAATCCTGCAAATGCCACATTTCCTTCGCTCACAGTGGAGGAAATCTGGAAAACGCCACTTTACCGCCGTAACAAGCAGCGGTAAACCCGAGCGAGTGCCCAAATCCAAATCCACTCCTTGCAGGCCTTTCCATTTCCTTTAACTTTAAACTAGAAACACTCTTAAATTTAGTATTTTCTAAAATTTTCATTATTAGGTAAAGAAATTAGTAAGAGAATTTATTATTTTGGAAAATGGCTTGGGTCGTCCCAGAAGTTCGTGGTTTCGAAAAATGGCAATACAGAAGTAAATAAAGAAATCTTTTCTTAATTGGGAAAAGTACTGTGCGACAACATGAACCGGAAAGATAAAAGTGAAAGAATATATATATATATATATTTAACAACGGATGGTGTCTACATTGCTTTGGACCCCACCCTACTTACCCAAAGGACTCGAATCCAAAAAATTCCAAGTATAGACCATTTTGGACTCCATAAACGCCGACTTTTGGGTGAGAGATTAAATAACAGGTTGCCCCGACGGACCCTTTTTTTTTTTTCTTTCTCTTCCACACACCTGGCTTATAAGTCATACGATCCCCCACTGAGAATATCTATGGGGCACACTCAGAATACTTAAGATCTTATATCATATTTGGGTGTGGACCTAACATCACTGCCGTAGGATACGAACTATATATATTATGAAAAAGAAATCCTCACTAGAAAGAAGGAAAACATTTTATTTGATTGTCTTTCTATTTTGGAAGGTAAGTAAGTAAATCCAAATGTCTCCTGATTGTCACTGTTGGGGTCATGCATTGGAGTACGTCACCTATCCAACCTAGATGGAAAGTGGCCAAGCCCGGACCGGATGAATGAGGTTAGCCCATACTCGACCTAAATTGAGGTACGCAGGCACGTACCGTATCAATTCTTCATGTTGGGCTCATCTTCTACTTGGTTTCAGAGAGCCCATTCCCCCTACCTATTCCATAATGAAAATCACTATTCACGCGTAGGGAATCGAACCCAAAAGTCGAGATGATATTGATTTTTCTACGGTAGGATTTAATCGAGCGTGGACCCGTTCACTTCTCACCCAGTAACTATTTCCTACTTGGTAAACTTACCTCACCATTGAAGCCAAGTAGAGGGTTAATCCAAGAGACAATAAAAAGAAACGGATCACATCAAACGATACTAAATTTCAAAAGCCATCTACATGCGGCGGGATGGGCCGGGCCGAGGAATTTCCAAGCCCTGCCCGGCTTCTAAATTAGAAGCCTGACCCCGGCTCGATCCCAGGTCTGGCCAGAAGTTGCTCGCCAAAGACAGGCCCGCCCGTAAATCATGAAGCCCTAGCATACCCTGAGTTTTACTTACATTATAACAAAAAAGAGAAGAAAAGAAAAACAAATTCTTATAACCTCCTAGGCCGTAGCTCAACCAGCCTTGTGATATCACCCAATATGAGAGGTCATCGGTTTGAGTCCCCCCATTGCTACTCCCTCTCTTACAATTATATATGTATATTTGGGGCCGGGCAAGGATTTCGAGTCTCAACCACCGAGTCTAAATAAAAAAATTCTAAGCACGGCCCATCTATTATTGCCTAAACACCATTGTCGAACCAACGTGGGCCGGCCCTGTCCACGATCACCCATAGAAAAGAAAAGAAAAGAAAAGAAAAAAAAAAAACGCTTCTTGAAATAAAATTTCAAAGAGCTACGCTCTGGCCTTTTGATTTTTTCAAACCCATACTTCTGTTGTCTCTCTGCATTTAACCATTCGCTTTACTTCGCCGGTAAAGTAAATTGACCAATCAAGAGATTTGCTTTGTGATTTGATAGCATTGCGTTTAAACGTTAATCACATATGCCCATCCCTCATTGTGTGGACCAAAGCCCGGACCCGTGACCCAACTCAGACGTAAGAGAAAGGAAAAAGAATCCGTTTGGAGGTTTTCCTCCGCTTAGAGTGGAGGGGGTATTGCAAAGTGACAGATTACCGCTGTAAGGAACGGCGGTAATCCTGCAAATGCCACATTTCCTTCGCTCACAGTGGAGGAAATCTGGAAAACGCCACTTTACCGCCGTAACAAGCAGCGGTAAACCCGAGCGAGTGCCCAAATCCAAATCCACTCCTTGCAGGCCTTTCCATTTCCTTTAACTTTAAACTAGAAACACTCTTAAATTTAGTATTTTCTAAAATTTTCATTATTAGGTAAAGAAATTAGTAAGAGAATTTATTATTTTGGAAAATGGCTTGGGTCGTCCCAGAAGTTCGTGGTTTCGAAAAATGGCAATACAGAAGTAAATAAAGAAATCTTTTCTTAATTGGGAAAAGTACTGTGCGACAACATGAACCGGAAAGATAAAAGTGAAAGAATATATATATATATATATTTAACAACGGATGGTGTCTACATTGCTTTGGACCCCACCCTACTTACCCAAAGGACTCGAATCCAAAAAATTCCAAGTATAGACCATTTTGGACTCCATAAACGCCGACTTTTGGGTGAGAGATTAAATAACAGGTTGCCCCGACGGACCCTTTTTTTTTTTTCTTTCTCTTCCACACACCTGGCTTATAAGTCATACGATCCCCCACTGAGAATATCTATGGGGCACACTCAGAATACTTAAGATCTTATATCATATTTGGGTGTGGACCTAACATCACTGCCGTAGGATACGAACTATATATATTATGAAAAAGAAATCCTCACTAGAAAGAAGGAAAACATTTTATTTGATTGTCTTTCTATTTTGGAAGGTAAGTAAGTAAATCCAAATGTCTCCTGATTGTCACTGTTGGGGTCATGCATTGGAGTACGTCACCTATCCAACCTAGATGGAAAGTGGCCAAGCCCGGACCGGATGAATGAGGTTAGCCCATACTCGACCTAAATTGAGGTACGCAGGCACGTACCGTATCAATTCTTCATGTTGGGCTCATCTTCTACTTGGTTTCAGAGAGCCCATTCCCCCTACCTATTCCATAATGAAAATCACTATTCACGCGTAGGGAATCGAACCCAAAAGTCGAGATGATATTGATTTTTCTACGGTAGGATTTAATCGAGCGTGGACCCGTTCACTTCTCACCCAGTAACTATTTCCTACTTGGTAAACTTACCTCACCATTGAAGCCAAGTAGAGGGTTAATCCAAGAGACAATAAAAAGAAACGGATCACATCAAACGATACTAAATTTCAAAAGCCATCTACATGCGGCGGGATGGGCCGGGCCGAGGAATTTCCAAGCCCTGCCCGGCTTCTAAATTAGAAGCCTGACCCCGGCTCGATCCCAGGTCTGGCCAGAAGTTGCTCGCCAAAGACAGGCCCGCCCGTAAATCATGAAGCCCTAGCATACCCTGAGTTTTACTTACATTATAACAAAAAAGAGAAGAAAAGAAAAACAAATTCTTATAACCTCCTAGGCCGTAGCTCAACCAGCCTTGTGATATCACCCAATATGAGAGGTCATCGGTTTGAGTCCCCCCATTGCTACTCCCTCTCTTACAATTATATATGTATATTTGGGGCCGGGCAAGGATTTCGAGTCTCAACCACCGAGTCTAAATAAAAAAATTCTAAGCACGGCCCATCTATTATTGCCTAAACACCATTGTCGAACCAACGTGGGCCGGCCCTGTCCACGATCACCCATAGAAAAGAAAAGAAAAGAAAAGAAAAAAAAAAACGCTTCTTGAAATAAAATTTCAAAGAGCTACGCTCTGGCCTTTTGATTTTTTCAAACCCATACTTCTGTTGTCTCTCTGCATTTAACCATTCGCTTTACTTCGCCGGTAAAGTAAATTGACCAATCAAGAGATTTGCTTTGTGATTTGATAGCATTGCGTTTAAACGTTAATCACATATGCCCATCCCTCATTGTGTGGACCAAAGCCCGGACCCGTGACCCAACTCAGACGTAAGAGAAAGGAAAAAGAATCCGTTTGGAGGTTTTCCTCCGCTTAGAGTGGAGGGGGTATTGCAAAGTGACAGATTACCGCTGTAAGGAACGGCGGTAATCCTGCAAATGCCAGATTTCATCCGCTCACAGTGGAGGAAATCTGGAAAACGCCACTTTACCGCCGTAACAAGCAGCGGTAAACCCGAGCGAGTGCCCAAATCCAAATCCACTCCTTGCAGGCCTTTCCATTTCCTTTAACTTTAAACTAGAAACACTCTTAAATTTAGTATTTTCTAAAATTTTCATTATTAGGTAAAGAAATTAGTAAGAGAATTTATTATTTTGGAAAATGGCTTGGGTCGTCCCAGAAGTTCGTGGTTTCGAAAAATGGCAATACAGAAGTAAATAAAGAAATCTTTTCTTAATTGGGAAAAGTACTGTGCGACAACATGAACCGGAAAGATAAAAGTGAAAGAATATATATATATATATATTTAACAACGGATGGTGTCTACATTGCTTTGGACCCCACCCTACTTACCCAAAGGACTCGAATCCAAAAAATTCCAAGTATAGACCATTTTGGACTCCATAAACGCCGACTTTTGGGTGAGAGATTAAATAACAGGTTGCCCCGACGGACCCTTTTTTTTTTTTTTTTTTCTTTCTCTTCCACACACCTGGCTTATAAGTCATACGATCCCCCACTGAGAATATCTATGGGGCACACTCAGAATACTTAAGATCTTATATCATATTTGGGTGTGGACCTAACATCACTGCCGTAGGATACGAACTATATATATTATGAAAAAGAAATCCTCACTAGAAAGAAGGAAAACATTTTATTTGATTGTCTTTCTATTTTGGAAGGTAAGTAAGTAAATCCAAATGTCTCCTGATTGTCACTGTTGGGGTCATGCATTGGAGTACGTCACCTATCCAACCTAGATGGAAAGTGGCCAAGCCCGGACCGGATGAATGAGGTTAGCCCATACTCGACCTAAATTGAGGTACGCAGGCACGTACCGTATCAATTCTTCATGTTGGGCTCATCTTCTACTTGGTTTCAGAGAGCCCATTCCCCCTACCTATTCCATAATGAAAATCACTATTCACGCGTAGGGAATCGAACCCAAAAGTCGAGATGATATTGATTTTTCTACGGTAGGATTTAATCGAGCGTGGACCCGTTCACTTCTCACCCAGTAACTATTTCCTACTTGGTAAACTTACCTCACCATTGAAGCCAAGTAGAGGGTTAATCCAAGAGACAATAAAAAGAAACGGATCACATCAAACGATACTAAATTTCAAAAGCCATCTACATGCGGCGGGATGGGCCGGGCCGAGGAATTTCCAAGCCCTGCCCGGCTTCTAAATTAGAAGCCTGACCCCGGCTCGATCCCAGGTCTGGCCAGAAGTTGCTCGCCAAAGACAGGCCCGCCCGTAAATCATGAAGCCCTAGCATACCCTGAGTTTTACTTACATTATAACAAAAAAGAGAAGAAAAGAAAAACAAATTCTTATAACCTCCTAGGCCGTAGCTCAACCAGCCTTGTGATATCACCCAATATGAGAGGTCATCGGTTTGAGTCCCCCCATTGCTACTCCCTCTCTTACAATTATATATGTATATTTGGGGCCGGGCAAGGATTTCGAGTCTCAACCACCGAGTCTAAATAAAAAAATTCTAAGCACGGCCCATCTATTATTGCCTAAACACCATTGTCGAACCAACGTGGGCCGGCCCTGTCCACGATCACCCATAGAAAAGAAAAGAAAAGAAAAGAAAAAAAAAAAACGCTTCTTGAAATAAAATTTCAAAGAGCTACGCTCTGGCCTTTTGATTTTTTCAAACCCATACTTCTGTTGTCTCTCTGCATTTAACCATTCGCTTTACTTCGCCGGTAAAGTAAATTGACCAATCAAGAGATTTGCTTTGTGATTTGATAGCATTGCGTTTAAACGTTAATCACATATGCCCATCCCTCATTGTGTGGACCAAAGCCCGGACCCGTGACCCAACTCAGACGTAAGAGAAAGGAAAAAGAATCCGTTTGGAGGTTTTCCTCCGCTTAGAGTGGAGGGGGTATTGCAAAGTGACAGATTACCGCTGTAAGGAACGGCGGTAATCCTGCAAATGCCAGATTTCATCCGCTCACAGTGGAGGAAATCTGGAAAACGCCACTTTACCGCCGTAACAAGCAGCGGTAAACCCGAGCGAGTGCCCAAATCCAAATCCACTCCTTGCAGGCCTTTCCATTTCCTTTAACTTTAAACTAGAAACACTCTTAAATTTAGTATTTTCTAAAATTTTCATTATTAGGTAAAGAAATTAGTAAGAGAATTTATTATTTTGGAAAATGGCTTGGGTCGTCCCAGAAGTTCGTGGTTTCGAAAAATGGCAATACAGAAGTAAATAAAGAAATCTTTTCTTAATTGGGAAAAGTACTGTGCGACAACATGAACCGGAAAGATAAAAGTGAAAGAATATATATATATATATATATATATTTAACAACGGATGGTGTCTACATTGCTTTGGACCCCACCCTACTTACCCAAAGGACTCGAATCCAAAAAATTCCAAGTATAGACCATTTTGGACTCCATAAACGCCGACTTTTGGGTGAGAGATTAAATAACAGGTTGCCCCGACGGACCCTTTTTTTTTTTTTTTTTTTTCTTTCTCTTCCACACACCTGGCTTATAAGTCATACGATCCCCCACTGAGAATATCTATGGGGCACACTCAGAATACTTAAGATCTTATATCATATTTGGGTGTGGACCTAACATCACTGCCGTAGGATACGAACTATATATATTATGAAAAAGAAATCCTCACTAGAAAGAAGGAAAACATTTTATTTGATTGTCTTTCTATTTTGGAAGGTAAGTAAGTAAATCCAAATGTCTCCTGATTGTCACTGTTGGGGTCATGCATTGGAGTACGTCACCTATCCAACCTAGATGGAAAGTGGCCAAGCCCGGACCGGATGAATGAGGTTAGCCCATACTCGACCTAAATTGAGGTACGCAGGCACGTACCGTATCAATTCTTCATGTTGGGCTCATCTTCTACTTGGTTTCAGAGAGCCCATTCCCCCTACCTATTCCATAATGAAAATCACTATTCACGCGTAGGGAATCGAACCCAAAAGTCGAGATGATATTGATTTTTCTACGGTAGGATTTAATCGAGCGTGGACCCGTTCACTTCTCACCCAGTAACTATTTCCTACTTGGTAAACTTACCTCACCATTGAAGCCAAGTAGAGGGTTAATCCAAGAGACAATAAAAAGAAACGGATCACATCAAACGATACTAAATTTCAAAAGCCATCTACATGCGGCGGGATGGGCCGGGCCGAGGAATTTCCAAGCCCTGCCCGGCTTCTAAATTAGAAGCCTGACCCCGGCTCGATCCCAGGTCTGGCCAGAAGTTGCTCGCCAAAGACAGGCCCGCCCGTAAATCATGAAGCCCTAGCATACCCTGAGTTTTACTTACATTATAACAAAAAAGAGAAGAAAAGAAAAACAAATTCTTATAACCTCCTAGGCCGTAGCTCAACCAGCCTTGTGATATCACCCAATATGAGAGGTCATCGGTTTGAGTCCCCCCATTGCTACTCCCTCTCTTACAATTATATATGTATATTTGGGGCCGGGCAAGGATTTCGAGTCTCAACCACCGAGTCTAAATAAAAAAATTCTAAGCACGGCCCATCTATTATTGCCTAAACACCATTGTCGAACCAACGTGGGCCGGCCCTGTCCACGATCACCCATAGAAAAGAAAAGAAAAAAAAAGAAAAAAAAAAAACGCTTCTTGAAATAAAATTTCAAAGAGCTACGCTCTGGCCTTTTGATTTTTTCAAACCCATACTTCTGTTGTCTCTCTGCATTTAACCATTCGCTTTACTTCGCCGGTAAAGTAAATTGACCAATCAAGAGATTTGCTTTGTGATTTGATAGCATTGCGTTTAAACGTTAATCACATATGCCCATCCCTCATTGTGTGGACCAAAGCCCGGACCCGTGACCCAACTCAGACGTAAGAGAAAGGAAAAAGAATCCGTTTGGAGGTTTTCCTCCGCTTAGAGTGGAGGGGGTATTGCAAAGTGACAGATTACCGCTGTAAGGAACGGCGGTAATCCTGCAAATGCCAGATTTCATCCGCTCACAGTGGAGGAAATCTGGAAAACGCCACTTTACCGCCGTAACAAGCAGCGGTAAACCCGAGCGAGTGCCCAAATCCAAATCCACTCCTTGCAGGCCTTTCCATTTCCTTTAACTTTAAACTAGAAACACTCTTAAATTTAGTATTTTCTAAAATTTTCATTATTAGGTAAAGAAATTAGTAAGAGAATTTATTATTTTGGAAAATGGCTTGGGTCGTCCCAGAAGTTCGTGGTTTCGAAAAATGGCAATACAGAAGTAAATAAAGAAATCTTTTCTTAATTGGGAAAAGTACTGTGCGACAACATGAACCGGAAAGATAAAAGTGAAAGAATATATATATATATATATATATTTAACAACGGATGGTGTCTACATTGCTTTGGACCCCACCCTACTTACCCAAAGGACTCGAATCCAAAAAATTCCAAGTATAGACCATTTTGGACTCCATAAACGCCGACTTTTGGGTGAGAGATTAAATAACAGGTTGCCCCGACGGACCCTTTTTTTTTTTTTTTTTTTTTTCTTTCTCTTCCACACACCTGGCTTATAAGTCATACGATCCCCCACTGAGAATATCTATGGGGCACACTCAGAATACTTAAGATCTTATATCATATTTGGGTGTGGACCTAACATCACTGCCGTAGGATACGAACTATATATATTATGAAAAAGAAATCCTCACTAGAAAGAAGGAAAACATTTTATTTGATTGTCTTTCTATTTTGGAAGGTAAGTAAGTAAATCCAAATGTCTCCTGATTGTCACTGTTGGGGTCATGCATTGGAGTACGTCACCTATCCAACCTAGATGGAAAGTGGCCAAGCCCGGACCGGATGAATGAGGTTAGCCCATACTCGACCTAAATTGAGGTACGCAGGCACGTACCGTATCAATTCTTCATGTTGGGCTCATCTTCTACTTGGTTTCAGAGAGCCCATTCCCCCTACCTATTCCATAATGAAAATCACTATTCACGCGTAGGGAATCGAACCCAAAAGTCGAGATGATATTGATTTTTCTACGGTAGGATTTAATCGAGCGTGGACCCGTTCACTTCTCACCCAGTAACTATTTCCTACTTGGTAAACTTACCTCACCATTGAAGCCAAGTAGAGGGTTAATCCAAGAGACAATAAAAAGAAACGGATCACATCAAACGATACTAAATTTCAAAAGCCATCTACATGCGGCGGGATGGGCCGGGCCGAGGAATTTCCAAGCCCTGCCCGGCTTCTAAATTAGAAGCCTGACCCCGGCTCGATCCCAGGTCTGGCCAGAAGTTGCTCGCCAAAGACAGGCCCGCCCGTAAATCATGAAGCCCTAGCATACCCTGAGTTTTACTTACATTATAACAAAAAAGAGAAGAAAAGAAAAACAAATTCTTATAACCTCCTAGGCCGTAGCTCAACCAGCCTTGTGATATCACCCAATATGAGAGGTCATCGGTTTGAGTCCCCCCATTGCTACTCCCTCTCTTACAATTATATATGTATATTTGGGGCCGGGCAAGGATTTCGAGTCTCAACCACCGAGTCTAAATAAAAAAATTCTAAGCACGGCCCATCTATTATTGCCTAAACACCATTGTCGAACCAACGTGGGCCGGCCCTGTCCACGATCACCCATAGAAAAGAAAAGAAAAGAAAAGAAAAAAAAAAAAACGCTTCTTGAAATAAAATTTCAAAGAGCTACGCTCTGGCCTTTTGATTTTTTCAAACCCATACTTCTGTTGTCTCTCTGCATTTAACCATTCGCTTTACTTCGCCGGTAAAGTAAATTGACCAATCAAGAGATTTGCTTTGTGATTTGATAGCATTGCGTTTAAACGTTAATCACATATGCCTAGGCCTGCCAATGGGACGGGCTGGGCCTGGGCTTCGGTTGTCCAATCCCGTCCCGAAAATAGGACGGGCCTGCTGGGTGTTGCCCAATCCCGTCCCTAAATTGAACGGGCCTACATAAAATCCCGTCCCGTACGGGCCCGGGCTGGGACCGGGCTGGGCCTGGGCTTAGCCCAATCCTGAACATAAGCAAAACATTCTCTAATTATTTCTACTGTTACCAGACACCCGGTATGAACCGGACTTTAAACCCTCCTCCTTTTTTCCGGGCTTGGGACCGGCAATGTAATGCAACAACTACAAGCAACATGGCGGAGTTAAAATTTTTTTTTTTTCGGTGACAATAGAAAATAAATAGAAATGAATGAGTATCCTATAGGCTATATGAGTCAAGTAATGTAGGAATGGTTAAAACCTCTTTTTTTTTTTTTTCCGGTGAAAGTAGAAAATCAGAAAATCAATAAAATGAATGAGAATGAGTATCCTATATGGGTCAAGTGAGGGGCAATTTAGGTAATATATAAAAAATTATCAAAACTTATTTAAAGCGGGCCGGGCCGGGCCTGAACGGGCTGGGCATCCTTTGCCCAGTCCCAGTCCCATTTTGGTCGGGCTTTTGCTATTATTGACCAAGCCCAACCCACTGGGCTAAATTTTTTTTTAAAAGTCCCATATTTTCGGGCTTGGGATGGGACGGGCCGGGCTTTCTACCCGTTTCAACGCGTCCCATTGACAGGCCTACATATGCCCATCCCTCATTGTGTGGACCAAAGCCCGGACCCGTGACCCAACTCAGACGTAAGAGAAAGAAAAAGAATCCGTTTGGAGGTTTTCCTCCGCTTAGAGTGGAGGGGGTATTGCAAAGTGACAGATTACCGCTGTAAGGAACGGCGGTAATCCTGCAAATGCCAGATTTCATCCGCTCACAGTGGAGGAAATCTGGAAAACGCCACTTTACCGCCGTAACAAGCAGCGGTAAACCCGAGCGAGTGCCCAAATCCAAATCCACTCCTTGCAGGCCTTTCCATTTCCTTTAACTTTAAACTAGAAACACTCTTAAATTTAGTATTTTCTAAAATTTTCATTATTAGGTAAAGAAATTAGTAAGAGAATTTATTATTTTGGAAAATGGCTTGGGTCGTCCCAGAAGTTCGTGGTTTCGAAAAATGGCAATACAGAAGTAAATAAAGAAATCTTTTCTTAATTGGGAAAAGTAATGTGCGACAACATGAACCGGAAAGATAAAAGTGAAAGAATATATATATATATATATATTTAACAACGGATGGTGTCTACATTGCTTTGGACCCCACCCTACTTACCCAAAGGACTCGAATCCAAAAAATTCCAAGTATAGACCATTTTGGACTCCATAAACGCCGACTTTTGGGTGAGAGATTAAATAACAGGTTGCCCCGACGGACCCTTTTTTTTTTTTTCTTTCTCTTCCACACACCTGGCTTATAAGTCATACGATCCCCCACTGAGAATATCTATGGGGCACACTCAGAATACTTAAGATCTTATATCATATTTGGGTGTGGACCTAACATCACTGCCGTAGGATACGAACTATATATATTATGAAAAAGAAATCCTCACTAGAAAGAAGGAAAACATTTTATTTGATTGTCTTTCTATTTTGGAAGGTAAGTAAGTAAATCCAAATGTCTCCTGATTGTCACTGTTGGGGTCATGCATTGGAGTACGTCACCTATCCAACCTAGATGGAAAGTGGCCAAGCCCGGACCGGATGAATGAGGTTAGCCCATACTCGACCTAAATTGAGGTACGCAGGCACGTACCGTATCAATTCTTCATGTTGGGCTCATCTTCTACTTGGTTTCAGAGAGCCCATTCCCCCTACCTATTCCATAATGAAAATCACTATTCACGCGTAGGGAATCGAACCCAAAAGTCGAGATGATATTGATTTTTCTACGGTAGGATTTAATCGAGCGTGGACCCGTTCACTTCTCACCCAGTAACTATTTCCTACTTGGTAAACTTACCTCACCATTGAAGCCAAGTAGAGGGTTAATCCAAGAGACAATAAAAAGAAACGGATCACATCAAACGATACTAAATTTCAAAAGCCATCTACATGCGGCGGGATGGGCCGGGCCGAGGAATTTCCAAGCCCTGCCCGGCTTCTAAATTAGAAGCCTGACCCCGGCTCGATCCCAGGTCTGGCCAGAAGTTGCTCGCCAAAGACAGGCCCGCCCGTAAATCATGAAGCCCTAGCATACCCTGAGTTTTACTTACATTATAACAAAAAAGAGAAGAAAAGAAAAACAAATTCTTATAACCTCCTAGGCCGTAGCTCAACCAGCCTTGTGATATCACCCAATATGAGAGGTCATCGGTTTGAGTCCCCCCATTGCTACTCCCTCTCTTACAATTATATATGTATATTTGGGGCCGGGCAAGGATTTCGAGTCTCAACCACCGAGTCTAAATAAAAAAATTCTAAGCACGGCCCATCTATTATTGCCTAAACACCATTGTCGAACCAACGTGGGCCGGCCCTGTCCACGATCACCCATAGAAAAGAAAAGAAAAGAAAAGAAAAAAAAAAAACGCTTCTTGAAATAAAATTTCAAAGAGCTACGCTCTGGCCTTTTGATTTTTTCAAACCCATACTTCTGTTGTCTCTCTGCATTTAACCATTCGCTTTACTTCGCCGGTAAAGTAAATTGACCAATCAAGAGATTTGCTTTGTGATTTGATAGCATTGCGTTTAAACGTTAATCACATATGCCCATCCCTCATTGTGTGGACCAAAGCCCGGACCCGTGACCCAACTCAGACGTAAGAGAAAGGAAAAAGAATCCGTTTGGAGGTTTTCCTCCGCTTAGAGTGGAGGGGGTATTGCAAAGTGACAGATTACCGCTGTAAGGAACGGCGGTAATCCTGCAAATGCCAGATTTCCTCCGCTCACAGTGGAGGAAATCTGGAAAACGCCACTTTACCGCCGTAACAAGCAGCGGTAAACCCGAGCGAGTGCCCAAATCCAAATCCACTCCTTGCAGGCCTTTCCATTTCCTTTAACTTTAAACTAGAAACACTCTTAAATTTAGTATTTTCTAAAATTTTCATTATTAGGTAAAGAAATTAGTAAGAGAATTTATTATTTTGGAAAATGGCTTGGGTCGTCCCAGAAGTTCGTGGTTTCGAAAAATGGCAATACAGAAGTAAATAAAGAAATCTTTTCTTAATTGGGAAAAGTACTGTGCGACAACATGAACCGGAAAGATAAAAGTGAAAGAATATATATATATATATATTTAACAACGGATGGTGTCTACATTGCTTTGGACCCCACCCTACTTACCCAAAGGACTCGAATCCAAAAAATTCCAAGTATAGACCATTTTGGACTCCATAAACGCCGACTTTTGGGTGAGAGATTAAATAACAGGTTGCCCCGACGGACCCTTTTTTTTTTTTTTTTTTTTTCTTTCTCTTCCACACACCTGGCTTATAAGTCATACGATCCCCCACTGAGAATATCTATGGGGCACACTCAGAATACTTAAGATCTTATATCATATTTGGGTGTGGACCTAACATCACTGCCGTAGGATACGAACTATATATATTATGAAAAAGAAATCCTCACTAGAAAGAAGGAAAACATTTTATTTGATTGTCTTTCTATTTTGGAAGGTAAGTAAGTAAATCCAAATGTCTCCTGATTGTCACTGTTGGGGTCATGCATTGGAGTACGTCACCTATCCAACCTAGATGGAAAGTGGCCAAGCCCGGACCGGATGAATGAGGTTAGCCCATACTCGACCTAAATTGAGGTACGCAGGCACGTACCGTATCAATTCTTCATGTTGGGCTCATCTTCTACTTGGTTTCAGAGAGCCCATTCCCCCTACCTATTCCATAATGAAAATCACTATTCACGCGTAGGGAATCGAACCCAAAAGTCGAGATGATATTGATTTTTCTACGGTAGGATTTAATCGAGCGTGGACCCGTTCACTTCTCACCCAGTAACTATTTCCTACTTGGTAAACTTACCTCACCATTGAAGCCAAGTAGAGGGTTAATCCAAGAGACAATAAAAAGAAACGGATCACATCAAACGATACTAAATTTCAAAAGCCATCTACATGCGGCGGGATGGGCCGGGCCGAGGAATTTCCAAGCCCTGCCCGGCTTCTAAATTAGAAGCCTGACCCCGGCTCGATCCCAGGTCTGGCCAGAAGTTGCTCGCCAAAGACAGGCCCGCCCGTAAATCATGAAGCCCTAGCATACCCTGAGTTTTACTTACATTATAACAAAAAAGAGAAGAAAAGAAAAACAAATTCTTATAACCTCCTAGGCCGTAGCTCAACCAGCCTTGTGATATCACCCAATATGAGAGGTCATCGGTTTGAGTCCCCCCATTGCTACTCCCTCTCTTACAATTATATATGTATATTTGGGGCCGGGCAAGGATTTCGAGTCTCAACCACCGAGTCTAAATAAAAAAATTCTAAGCACGGCCCATCTATTATTGCCTAAACACCATTGTCGAACCAACGTGGGCCGGCCCTGTCCACGATCACCCATAGAAAAGAAAAGAAAAGAAAAGAAAAAAAAAAAACGCTTCTTGAAATAAAATTTCAAAGAGCTACGCTCTGGCCTTTTGATTTTTTCAAACCCATACTTCTGTTGTCTCTCTGCATTTAACCATTCGCTTTACTTCGCCGGTAAAGTAAATTGACCAATCAAGAGATTTGCTTTGTGATTTGATAGCATTGCGTTTAAACGTTAATCACATATGCCCATCCCTCATTGTGTGGACCAAAGCCCGGACCCGTGACCCAACTCAGACGTAAGAGAAAGGAAAAAGAATCCGTTTGGAGGTTTTCCTCCGCTTAGAGTGGAGGGGGTATTGCAAAGTGACAGATTACCGCTGTAAGGAACGGCGGTAATCCTGCAAATGCCAGATTTCATCCGCTCACAGTGGAGGAAATCTGGAAAACGCCACTTTACCGCCGTAACAAGCAGCGGTAAACCCGAGCGAGTGCCCAAATCCAAATCCACTCCTTGCAGGCCTTTCCATTTCCTTTAACTTTAAACTAGAAACACTCTTAAATTTAGTATTTTCTAAAATTTTCATTATTAGGTAAAGAAATTAGTAAGAGAATTTATTATTTTGGAAAATGGCTTGGGTCGTCCCAGAAGTTCGTGGTTTCGAAAAATGGCAATACAGAAGTAAATAAAGAAATCTTTTCTTAATTGGGAAAAGTACTGTGCGACAACATGAACCGGAAAGATAAAAGTGAAAGAATATATATATATATATATATTTAACAACGGATGGTGTCTACATTGCTTTGGACCCCACCCTACTTACCCAAAGGACTCGAATCCAAAAAATTCCAAGTATAGACCATTTTGGACTCCATAAACGCCGACTTTTGGGTGAGAGATTAAATAACAGGTTGCCCCGACGGACCCTTTTTTTTTTTTTTTTTTTTTTCTTTCTCTTCCACACACCTGGCTTATAAGTCATACGATCCCCCACTGAGAATATCTATGGGGCACACTCAGAATACTTAAGATCTTATATCATATTTGGGTGTGGACCTAACATCACTGCCGTAGGATACGAACTATATATATTATGAAAAAGAAATCCTCACTAGAAAGAAGGAAAACATTTTATTTGATTGTCTTTCTATTTTGGAAGGTAAGTAAGTAAATCCAAATGTCTCCTGATTGTCACTGTTGGGGTCATGCATTGGAGTACGTCACCTATCCAACCTAGATGGAAAGTGGCCAAGCCCGGACCGGATGAATGAGGTTAGCCCATACTCGACCTAAATTGAGGTACGCAGGCACGTACCGTATCAATTCTTCATGTTGGGCTCATCTTCTACTTGGTTTCAGAGAGCCCATTCCCCCTACCTATTCCATAATGAAAATCACTATTCACGCGTAGGGAATCGAACCCAAAAGTCGAGATGATATTGATTTTTCTACGGTAGGATTTAATCGAGCGTGGACCCGTTCACTTCTCACCCAGTAACTATTTCCTACTTGGTAAACTTACCTCACCATTGAAGCCAAGTAGAGGGTTAATCCAAGAGACAATAAAAAGAAACGGATCACATCAAACGATACTAAATTTCAAAAGCCATCTACATGCGGCGGGATGGGCCGGGCCGAGGAATTTCCAAGCCCTGCCCGGCTTCTAAATTAGAAGCCTGACCCCGGCTCGATCCCAGGTCTGGCCAGAAGTTGCTCGCCAAAGACAGGCCCGCCCGTAAATCATGAAGCCCTAGCATACCCTGAGTTTTACTTACATTATAACAAAAAAGAGAAGAAAAGAAAAACAAATTCTTATAACCTCCTAGGCCGTAGCTCAACCAGCCTTGTGATATCACCCAATATGAGAGGTCATCGGTTTGAGTCCCCCCATTGCTACTCCCTCTCTTACAATTATATATGTATATTTGGGGCCGGGCAAGGATTTCGAGTCTCAACCACCGAGTCTAAATAAAAAAATTCTAAGCACGGCCCATCTATTATTGCCTAAACACCATTGTCGAACCAACGTGGGCCGGCCCTGTCCACGATCACCCATAGAAAAGAAAAGAAAAGAAAAGAAAAAAAAAAAACGCTTCTTGAAATAAAATTTCAAAGAGCTACGCTCTGGCCTTTTGATTTTTTCAAACCCATACTTCTGTTGTCTCTCTGCATTTAACCATTCGCTTTACTTCGCCGGTAAAGTAAATTGACCAATCAAGAGATTTGCTTTGTGATTTGATAGCATTGCGTTTAAACGTTAATCACATATGCCCATCCCTCATTGTGTGGACCAAAGCCCGGACCCGTGACCCAACTCAGACGTAAGAGAAAGGAAAAAGAATCCGTTTGGAGGTTTTCCTCCGCTTAGAGTGGAGGGGGTATTGCAAAGTGACAGATTACCGCTGTAAGGAACGGCGGTAATCCTGCAAATGCCAGATTTCATCCGCTCACAGTGGAGGAAATCTGGAAAACGCCACTTTACCGCCGTAACAAGCAGCGGTAAACCCGAGCGAGTGCCCAAATCCAAATCCACTCCTTGCAGGCCTTTCCATTTCCTTTAACTTTAAACTAGAAACACTCTTAAATTTAGTATTTTCTAAAATTTTCATTATTAGGTAAAGAAATTAGTAAGAGAATTTATTATTTTGGAAAATGGCTTGGGTCGTCCCAGAAGTTCGTGGTTTCGAAAAATGGCAATACAGAAGTAAATAAAGAAATCTTTTCTTAATTGGGAAAAGTACTGTGCGACAACATGAACCGGAAAGATAAAAGTGAAAGAATATATATATATATATATATTTAACAACGGATGGTGTCTACATTGCTTTGGACCCCACCCTACTTACCCAAAGGACTCGAATCCAAAAAATTCCAAGTATAGACCATTTTGGACTCCATAAACGCCGACTTTTGGGTGAGAGATTAAATAACAGGTTGCCCCGACGGACCCTTTTTTTTTTTTTTTTTTTCTTTCTCTTCCACACACCTGGCTTATAAGTCATACGATCCCCCACTGAGAATATCTATGGGGCACACTCAGAATACTTAAGATCTTATATCATATTTGGGTGTGGACCTAACATCACTGCCGTAGGATACGAACTATATATATTATGAAAAAGAAATCCTCACTAGAAAGAAGGAAAACATTTTATTTGATTGTCTTTCTATTTTGGAAGGTAAGTAAGTAAATCCAAATGTCTCCTGATTGTCACTGTTGGGGTCATGCATTGGAGTACGTCACCTATCCAACCTAGATGGAAAGTGGCCAAGCCCGGACCGGATGAATGAGGTTAGCCCATACTCGACCTAAATTGAGGTACGCAGGCACGTACCGTATCAATTCTTCATGTTGGGCTCATCTTCTACTTGGTTTCAGAGAGCCCATTCCCCCTACCTATTCCATAATGAAAATCACTATTCACGCGTAGGGAATCGAACCCAAAAGTCGAGATGATATTGATTTTTCTACGGTAGGATTTAATCGAGCGTGGACCCGTTCACTTCTCACCCAGTAACTATTTCCTACTTGGTAAACTTACCTCACCATTGAAGCCAAGTAGAGGGTTAATCCAAGAGACAATAAAAAGAAACGGATCACATCAAACGATACTAAATTTCAAAAGCCATCTACATGCGGCGGGATGGGCCGGGCCGAGGAATTTCCAAGCCCTGCCCGGCTTCTAAATTAGAAGCCTGACCCCGGCTCGATCCCAGGTCTGGCCAGAAGTTGCTCGCCAAAGACAGGCCCGCCCGTAAATCATGAAGCCCTAGCATACCCTGAGTTTTACTTACATTATAACAAAAAAGAGAAGAAAAGAAAAACAAATTCTTATAACCTCCTAGGCCGTAGCTCAACCAGCCTTGTGATATCACCCAATATGAGAGGTCATCGGTTTGAGTCCCCCCATTGCTACTCCCTCTCTTACAATTATATATGTATATTTGGGGCCGGGCAAGGATTTCGAGTCTCAACCACCGAGTCTAAATAAAAAAATTCTAAGCACGGCCCATCTATTATTGCCTAAACACCATTGTCGAACCAACGTGGGCCGGCCCTGTCCACGATCACCCATAGAAAAGAAAAGAAAAGAAAAGAAAAAAAAAAAACGCTTCTTGAAATAAAATTTCAAAGAGCTACGCTCTGGCCTTTTGATTTTTTCAAACCCATACTTCTGTTGTCTCTCTGCATTTAACCATTCGCTTTACTTCGCCGGTAAAGTAAATTG
Source organism: Persea americana (assembly GCA_029852735.1). NCBI lineage: Eukaryota > Viridiplantae > Streptophyta > Magnoliopsida > Laurales > Lauraceae > Persea > Persea americana. Next base: position 16,021,062 of record CM056814.1, read on the forward strand.
ACCAATCAAGAGATTTGCTTTGTGATTTGATAGCATTGCGTTTAAACGTTAATCACATATGCCCATCCCTCATTGTGTGGACCAAAGCCCGGACCCGTGACCCAACTCAGACGTAAGAGAAAGGAAAAAGAATCCGTTTGGAGGTTTTCCTCCGCTTAGAGTGGAGGGGGTATTGCAAAGTGACAGATTACCGCTGTAAGGAACGGCGGTAATCCTGCAAATGCCAGATTTCATCCGCTCACAGTGGAGGAAATCTGGAAAACGCCACTTTACCGCCGTAACAAGCAGCGGTAAACCCGAGCGAGTGCCCAAATCCAAATCCACTCCTTGCAGGCCTTTCCATTTCCTTTAACTTTAAACTAGAAACACTCTTAAATTTAGTATTTTCTAAAATTTTCATTATTAGGTAAAGAAATTAGTAAGAGAATTTATTATTTTGGAAAATGGCTTGGGTCGTCCCAGAAGTTCGTGGTTTCGAAAAATGGCAATACAGAAGTAAATAAAGAAATCTTTTCTTAATTGGGAAAAGTACTGTGCGACAACATGAACCGGAAAGATAAAAGTGAAAGAATATATATATATATATATATTTAACAACGGATGGTGTCTACATTGCTTTGGACCCCACCCTACTTACCCAAAGGACTCGAATCCAAAAAATTCCAAGTATAGACCATTTTGGACTCCATAAACGCCGACTTTTGGGTGAGAGATTAAATAACAGGTTGCCCCGACGGACCCTTTTTTTTTTTTTTTTTTTCTTTCTCTTCCACACACCTGGCTTATAAGTCATACGATCCCCCACTGAGAATATCTATGGGGCACACTCAGAATACTTAAGATCTTATATCATATTTGGGTGTGGACCTAACATCACTGCCGTAGGATACGAACTATATATATTATGAAAAAGAAATCCTCACTAGAAAGAAGGAAAACATTTTATTTGATTGTCTTTCTATTTTGGAAGGTAAGTAAGTAAATCCAAATGTCTCCTGATTGTCACTGTTGGGGTCATGCATTGGAGTACGTCACCTATCCAACCTAGATGGAAAGTGGCCAAGCCCGGACCGGATGAATGAGGTTAGCCCATACTCGACCTAAATTGAGGTACGCAGGCACGTACCGTATCAATTCTTCATGTTGGGCTCATCTTCTACTTGGTTTCAGAGAGCCCATTCCCCCTACCTATTCCATAATGAAAATCACTATTCACGCGTAGGGAATCGAACCCAAAAGTCGAGATGATATTGATTTTTCTACGGTAGGATTTAATCGAGCGTGGACCCGTTCACTTCTCACCCAGTAACTATTTCCTACTTGGTAAACTTACCTCACCATTGAAGCCAAGTAGAGGGTTAATCCAAGAGACAATAAAAAGAAACGGATCACATCAAACGATACTAAATTTCAAAAGCCATCTACATGCGGCGGGATGGGCCGGGCCGAGGAATTTCCAAGCCCTGCCCGGCTTCTAAATTAGAAGCCTGACCCCGGCTCGATCCCAGGTCTGGCCAGAAGTTGCTCGCCAAAGACAGGCCCGCCCGTAAATCATGAAGCCCTAGCATACCCTGAGTTTTACTTACATTATAACAAAAAAGAGAAGAAAAGAAAAACAAATTCTTATAACCTCCTAGGCCGTAGCTCAACCAGCCTTGTGATATCACCCAATATGAGAGGTCATCGGTTTGAGTCCCCCCATTGCTACTCCCTCTCTTACAATTATATATGTATATTTGGGGCCGGGCAAGGATTTCGAGTCTCAACCACCGAGTCTAAATAAAAAAATTCTAAGCACGGCCCATCTATTATTGCCTAAACACCATTGTCGAACCAACGTGGGCCGGCCCTGTCCACGATCACCCATAGAAAAGAAAAGAAAAGAAAAGAAAAAAAAAAACGCTTCTTGAAATAAAATTTCAAAGAGCTACGCTCTGGCCTTTTGATTTTTTCAAACCCATACTTCTGTTGTCTCTCTGCATTTAACCATTCACTTTACTTCGCCGGTAAAGTAAATTGACCAATCAAGAGATTTGCTTTGTGATTTGATAGCATTGCGTTTAAACGTTAATCACATATGCCCATCCCTCATTGTGTGGACCAAAGCCCGGACCCGTGACCCAACTCAGACGTAAGAGAAAGGAAAAAGAATCCGTTTGGAGGTTTTCCTCCGCTTAGAGTGGAGGGGGTATTGCAAAGTGACAGATTACCGCTGTAAGGAACGGCGGTAATCCTGCAAATGCCAGATTTCATCCGCTCACAGTGGAGGAAATCTGGAAAACGCCACTTTACCGCCGTAACAAGCAGCGGTAAACCCGAGCGAGTGCCCAAATCCAAATCCACTCCTTGCAGGCCTTTCCATTTCCTTTAACTTTAAACTAGAAACACTCTTAAATTTAGTATTTTCTAAAATTTTCATTATTAGGTAAAGAAATTAGTAAGAGAATTTATTATTTTGGAAAATGGCTTGGGTCGTCCCAGAAGTTCGTGGTTTCGAAAAATGGCAATACAGAAGTAAATAAAGAAATCTTTTCTTAATTGGGAAAAGTACTGTGCGACAACATGAACCGGAAAGATAAAAGTGAAAGAATATATATATATATATATATTTAACAACGGATGGTGTCTACATTGCTTTGGACCCCACCCTACTTACCCAAAGGACTCGAATCCAAAAAATTCCAAGTATAGACCATTTTGGACTCCATAAACGCCGACTTTTGGGTGAGAGATTAAATAACAGGTTGCCCCGACGGACCCTTTTTTTTTTTTTTTTTTTCTTTCTCTTCCACACACCTGGCTTATAAGTCATACGATCCCCCACTGAGAATATCTATGGGGCACACTCAGAATACTTAAGATCTTATATCATATTTGGGTGTGGACCTAACATCACTGCCGTAGGATACGAACTATATATATTATGAAAAAGAAATCCTCACTAGAAAGAAGGAAAACATTTTATTTGATTGTCTTTCTATTTTGGAAGGTAAGTAAGTAAATCCAAATGTCTCCTGATTGTCACTGTTGGGGTCATGCATTGGAGTACGTCACCTATCCAACCTAGATGGAAAGTGGCCAAGCCCGGACCGGATGAATGAGGTTAGCCCATACTCGACCTAAATTGAGGTACGCAGGCACGTACCGTATCAATTCTTCATGTTGGGCTCATCTTCTACTTGGTTTCAGAGAGCCCATTCCCCCTACCTATTCCATAATGAAAATCACTATTCACGCGTAGGGAATCGAACCCAAAAGTCGAGATGATATTGATTTTTCTACGGTAGGATTTAATCGAGCGTGGACCCGTTCACTTCTCACCCAGTAACTATTTCCTACTTGGTAAACTTACCTCACCATTGAAGCCAAGTAGAGGGTTAATCCAAGAGACAATAAAAAGAAACGGATCACATCAAACGATACTAAATTTCAAAAGCCATCTACATGCGGCGGGATGGGCCGGGCCGAGGAATTTCCAAGCCCTGCCCGGCTTCTAAATTAGAAGCCTGACCCCGGCTCGATCCCAGGTCTGGCCAGAAGTTGCTCGCCAAAGACAGGCCCGCCCGTAAATCATGAAGCCCTAGCATACCCTGAGTTTTACTTACATTATAACAAAAAAGAGAAGAAAAGAAAAACAAATTCTTATAACCTCCTAGGCCGTAGCTCAACCAGCCTTGTGATATCACCCAATATGAGAGGTCATCGGTTTGAGTCCCCCCATTGCTACTCCCTCTCTTACAATTATATATGTATATTTGGGGCCGGGCAAGGATTTCGAGTCTCAACCACCGAGTCTAAATAAAAAAATTCTAAGCACGGCCCATCTATTATTGCCTAAACACCATTGTCGAACCAACGTGGGCCGGCCCTGTCCACGATCACCCATAGAAAAGAAAAGAAAAGAAAAGAAAAAAAAAAAACGCTTCTTGAAATAAAATTTCAAAGAGCTACGCTCTGGCCTTTTGATTTTTTCAAACCCATACTTCTGTTGTCTCTCTGCATTTAACCATTCGCTTTACTTCGCCGGTAAAGTAAATTGACCAATCAAGAGATTTGCTTTGTGATTTGATAGCATTGCGTTTAAACGTTAATCACATATGCCCATCCCTCATTGTGTGGACCAAAGCCCGGACCCGTGACCCAACTCAGACGTAAGAGAAAGGAAAAAGAATCCGTTTGGAGGTTTTCCTCCGCTTAGAGTGGAGGGGGTATTGCAAAGTGACAGATTACCGCTGTAAGGAACGGCGGTAATCCTGCAAATGCCAGATTTCATCCGCTCACAGTGGAGGAAATCTGGAAAACGCCACTTTACCGCCGTAACAAGCAGCGGTAAACCCGAGCGAGTGCCCAAATCCAAATCCACTCCTTGCAGGCCTTTCCATTTCCTTTAACTTTAAACTAGAAACACTCTTAAATTTAGTATTTTCTAAAATTTTCATTATTAGGTAAAGAAATTAGTAAGAGAATTTATTATTTTGGAAAATGGCTTGGGTCGTCCCAGAAGTTCGTGGTTTCGAAAAATGGCAATACAGAAGTAAATAAAGAAATCTTTTCTTAATTGGGAAAAGTACTGTGCGACAACATGAACCGGAAAGATAAAAGTGAAAGAATATATATATATATATATATTTAACAACGGATGGTGTCTACATTGCTTTGGACCCCACCCTACTTACCCAAAGGACTCGAATCCAAAAAATTCCAAGTATAGACCATTTTGGACTCCATAAACGCCGACTTTTGGGTGAGAGATTAAATAACAGGTTGCCCCGACGGACCCTTTTTTTTTTTTTTTTTTTCTTTCTCTTCCACACACCTGGCTTATAAGTCATACGATCCCCCACTGAGAATATCTATGGGGCACACTCAGAATACTTAAGATCTTATATCATATTTGGGTGTGGACCTAACATCACTGCCGTAGGATACGAACTATATATATTATGAAAAAGAAATCCTCACTAGAAAGAAGGAAAACATTTTATTTGATTGTCTTTCTATTTTGGAAGGTAAGTAAGTAAATCCAAATGTCTCCTGATTGTCACTGTTGGGGTCATGCATTGGAGTACGTCACCTATCCAACCTAGATGGAAAGTGGCCAAGCCCGGACCGGATGAATGAGGTTAGCCCATACTCGACCTAAATTGAGGTACGCAGGCACGTACCGTATCAATTCTTCATGTTGGGCTCATCTTCTACTTGGTTTCAGAGAGCCCATTCCCCCTACCTATTCCATAATGAAAATCACTATTCACGCGTAGGGAATCGAACCCAAAAGTCGAGATGATATTGATTTTTCTACGGTAGGATTTAATCGAGCGTGGACCCGTTCACTTCTCACCCAGTAACTATTTCCTACTTGGTAAACTTACCTCACCATTGAAGCCAAGTAGAGGGTTAATCCAAGAGACAATAAAAAGAAACGGATCACATCAAACGATACTAAATTTCAAAAGCCATCTACATGCGGCGGGATGGGCCGGGCCGAGGAATTTCCAAGCCCTGCCCGGCTTCTAAATTAGAAGCCTGACCCCGGCTCGATCCCAGGTCTGGCCAGAAGTTGCTCGCCAAAGACAGGCCCGCCCGTAAATCATGAAGCCCTAGCATACCCTGAGTTTTACTTACATTATAACAAAAAAGAGAAGAAAAGAAAAACAAATTCTTATAACCTCCTAGGCCGTAGCTCAACCAGCCTTGTGATATCACCCAATATGAGAGGTCATCGGTTTGAGTCCCCCCATTGCTACTCCCTCTCTTACAATTATATATGTATATTTGGGGCCGGGCAAGGATTTCGAGTCTCAACCACCGAGTCTAAATAAAAAAATTCTAAGCACGGCCCATCTATTATTGCCTAAACACCATTGTCGAACCAACGTGGGCCGGCCCTGTCCACGATCACCCATAGAAAAGAAAAGAAAAGAAAAGAAAAAAAAAAAACGCTTCTTGAAATAAAATTTCAAAGAGCTACGCTCTGGCCTTTTGATTTTTTCAAACCCATACTTCTGTTGTCTCTCTGCATTTAACCATTCGCTTTACTTCGCCGGTAAAGTAAATTGACCAATCAAGAGATTTGCTTTGTGATTTGATAGCATTGCGTTTAAACGTTAATCACATATGCCCATCCCTCATTGTGTGGACCAAAGCCCGGACCCGTGACCCTACTCAGACGTAAGAGAAAGGAAAAAGAATCCGTTTGGAGGTTTTCCTCCGCTTAGAGTGGAGGGGGTATTGCAAAGTGACAGATTACCGCTGTAAGGAACGGCGGTAATCCTGCACATGCCAGATTTCATCCGCTCACAGTGGAGGAAATCTGGAAAACGCCACTTTACCGCCGTAACAAGCAGCGGTAAACCCGAGCGAGTGCCCAAATCCAAATCCACTCCTTGCAGGCCTTTCCATTTCCTTTAACTTTAAACTAGAAACACTCTTAAATTTAGTATTTTCTAAAATTTTCATTATTAGGTAAAGAAATTAGTAAGAGAATTTATTATTTTGGAAAATGGCTTGGGTCGTCCCAGAAGTTCGTGGTTTCGAAAAATGGCAATACAGAAGTAAATAAAGAAATCTTTTCTTAATTGGGAAAAGTACTGTGCGACAACATGAACCGGAAAGATAAAAGTGAAAGAATATATATATATATATATTTAACAACGGATGGTGTCTACATTGCTTTGGACCCCACCCTACTTACCCAAAGGACTCGAATCCAAAAAATTCCAAGTATAGACCATTTTGGACTCCATAAACGCCGACTTTTGGGTGAGAGATTAAATAACAGGTTGCCCCGACGGACCCTTTTTTTTTTGTTTTTTTTTCTTTCTCTTCCACACACCTGGCTTATAAGTCATACGATCCCCCACTGAGAATATCTATGGGGCACACTCAGAATACTTAAGATCTTATATCATATTTGGGTGTGGACCTAACATCACTGCCGTAGGATACGAACTATATATATTATGAAAAAGAAATCCTCACTAGAAAGAAGGAAAACATTTTATTTGATTGTCTTTCTATTTTGGAAGGTAAGTAAGTAAATCCAAATGTCTCCTGATTGTCACTGTTGGGGTCATGCATTGGAGTACGTCACCTATCCAACCTAGATGGAAAGTGGCCAAGCCCGGACCGGATGAATGAGGTTAGCCCATACTCGACCTAAATTGAGGTACGCAGGCACGTACCGTATCAATTCTTCATGTTGGGCTCATCTTCTACTTGGTTTCAGAGAGCCCATTCCCCCTACCTATTCCATAATGAAAATCACTATTCACGCGTAGGGAATCGAACCCAAAAGTCGAGATGATATTGATTTTTCTACGGTAGGATTTAATCGAGCGTGGACCCGTTCACTTCTCACCCAGTAACTATTTCCTACTTGGTAAACTTACCTCACCATTGAAGCCAAGTAGAGGGTTAATCCAAGAGACAATAAAAAGAAACGGATCACATCAAACGATACTAAATTTCAAAAGCCATCTACATGCGGCGGGATGGGCCGGGCCGAGGAATTTCCAAGCCCTGCCCGGCTTCTAAATTAGAAGCCTGACCCCGGCTCGATCCCAGGTCTGGCCAGAAGTTGCTCGCCAAAGACAGGCCCGCCCGTAAATCATGAAGCCCTAGCATACCCTGAATTTTACTTACATTATAACAAAAAAGAGAAGAAAAGAAAAACAAATTCTTATAACCTCCTAGGCCGTAGCTCAACCAGCCTTGTGATATCACCCAATATGAGAGGTCATCGGTTTGAGTCCCCCCATTGCTACTCCCTCTCTTACAATTATATATGTATATTTGGGGCCGGGCAAGGATTTCGAGTCTCAACCACCGAGTCTAAATAAAAAAATTCTAAGCACGGCCCATCTATTATTGCCTAAACACCATTGTCGAACCAACGTGGGCCGGCCCTGTCCACGATCACCCATAGAAAAGAAAAGAAAAGAAAAGAAAAAAAAAAAAAACGCTTCTTGAAATAAAATTTCAAAGAGCTACGCTCTGGCCTTTTGATTTTTTCAAACCCATACTTCTGTTGTCTCTCTGCATTTAACCATTCGCTTTACTTCGCCGGTAAAGTAAATTGACCAATCAAGAGATTTGCTTTGTGATTTGATAGCATTGCGTTTAAACGTTAATCACATATGCCCATCCCTCATTGTGTGGACCAAAGCCCGGACCCGTGACCCAACTCAGACGTAAGAGAAAGGAAAAAGAATCCGTTTGGAGGTTTTCCTCCGCTTAGAGTGGAGGGGGTATTGCAAAGTGACAGATTACCGCTGTAAGGAACGGCGGTAATCCTGCAAATGCCAGATTTCCTCCGCTCACAGTGGAGGAAATCTGGAAAACGCCACTTTACCGCCGTAACAAGCAGCGGTAAACCCGAGCGAGTGCCCAAATCCAAATCCACTCCTTGCAGGCCTTTCCATTTCCTTTAACTTTAAACTAGAAACACTCTTAAATTTAGTATTTTCTAAAATTTTCATTATTAGGAAAAGAAATTAGTAAGAGAATTTATTATTTTGGAAAATGGCTTGGGTCGTCCCAGAAGTTCGTGGTTTCGAAAAATGGCAATACAGAAGTAAATAAAGAAATCTTTTCTTAATTGGGAAAAGTACTGTGCGACGACATGAACCGGAAAGATAAAAGTGAAAGAATATATATATATATATATATATTTAACAACGGATGGTGTCTACATTGCTTTGGACCCCACCCTACTTACCCAAAGGACTCGAATCCAAAAAATTCCAAGTATAGACCATTTTGGACTCCATAAACGCCGACTTTTGGGTGAGAGATTAAATAACAGGTTGCCCCGACGGACCCTTTTTTTTTTTTTTTTTTTTTCTTTCTCTTCCACACACCTGGCTTATAAGTCATACGATCCCCCACTGAGAATATCTATGGGGCACACTCAGAATACTTAAGATCTTATATCATATTTGGGTGTGGACCTAACATCACTGCCGTAGGATACGAACTATATATATTATGAAAAAGAAATCCTCACTAGAAAGAAGGAAAACATTTTATTTGATTGTCTTTCTATTTTGGAAGGTAAGTAAGTAAATCCAAATGTCTCCTGATTGTCACTGTTGGGGTCATGCATTGGAGTACGTCACCTATCCAACCTAGATGGAAAGTGGCCAAGCCCGGACCGGATGAATGAGGTTAGCCCATACTCGACCTAAATTGAGGTACGCAGGCACGTACCGTATCAATTCTTCATGTTGGGCTCATCTTCTACTTGGTTTCAGAGAGCCCATTCCCCCTACCTATTCCATAATGAAAATCACTATTCACGCGTAGGGAATCGAACCCAAAAGTCGAGATGATAATGATTTTTCTACGGTAGGATTTAATCGAGCGTGGACCCGTTCACTTCTCACCCAGTAACTATTTCCTACTTGGTAAACTTACCTCACCATTGAAGCCAAGTAGAGGGTTAATCCAAGAGACAATAAAAAGAAACGGATCACATCAAACGATACTAAATTTCAAAAGCCATCTACATGCGGCGGGATGGGCCGGGCCGAGGAATTTCCAAGCCCTGCCCGGCTTCTAAATTAGAAGCCTGACCCCGGCTCGATCCCAGGTCTGGCCAGAAGTTGCTCGCCAAAGACAGGCCCGCCCGTAAATCATGAAGCCCTAGCATACCCTGAATTTTACTTACATTATAACAAAAAAGAGAAGAAAAGAAAAACAAATTCTTATAACCTCCTAGGCCGTAGCTCAACCAGCCTTGTGATATCACCCAATATGAGAGGTCATCGGTTTGAGTCCCCCCATTGCTACTCCCTCTCTTACAATTATATATGTATATTTGGGGCCGGGCAAGGATTTCGAGTCTCAACCACCGAGTCTAAATAAAAAAATTCTAAGCACGGCCCATCTATTATTGCCTAAACACCATTGTCGAACCAACGTGGGCCGGCCCTGTCCACGATCACCCATAGAAAAGAAAAGAAAAGAAAAGAAAAAAAAAAAAAACGCTTCTTGAAATAAAATTTCAAAGAGCTACGCTCTGGCCTTTTGATTTTTTCAAACCCATACTTCTGTTGTCTCTCTGCATTTAACCATTCGCTTTACTTCGCCGGTAAAGTAAATTGACCAATCAAGAGATTTGCTTTGTGATTTGATAGCATTGCGTTTAAACGTTAATCACATATGCCCATCCCTCATTGTGTGGACCAAAGCCCGGACCCGTGACCCAACTCAGACGTAAGAGAAAGGAAAAAGAATCCGTTTGGAGGTTTTCCTCCGCTTAGAGTGGAGGGGGTATTGCAAAGTGACAGATTACCGCTGTAAGGAACGGCGGTAATCCTGCAAATGCCAGATTTCCTCCGCTCACAGTGGAGGAAATCTGGAAAACGCCACTTTACCGCCGTAACAAGCAGCGGTAAACCCGAGCGAGTGCCCAAATCCAAATCCACTCCTTGCAGGCCTTTCCATTTCCTTTAACTTTAAACTAGAAACACTCTTAAATTTAGTATTTTCTAAAATTTTCATTATTAGGTAAAGAAATTAGTAAGAGAATTTATTATTTTGGAAAATGGCTTGGGTCGTCCCAGAAGTTCGTGGTTTCGAAAAATGGCAATACAGAAGTAAATAAAGAAATCTTTTCTTAATTGGGAAAAGTACTGTGCGACGACATGAACCGGAAAGATAAAAGTGAAAGAATATATATATATATATTTAACAACGGATGGTGTCTACATTGCTTTGGACCCCACCCTACTTACCCAAAGGACTCGAATCCAAAAAATTCCAAGTATAGACCATTTTGGACTCCATAAACGCCGACTTTTGGGTGAGAGATTAAATAACAGGTTGCCCCGACGGACCCTTTTTTTTTTTTTTTTTTTTTTCTTTCTCTTCCACACACCTGGCTTATAAGTCATACGATCCCCCACTGAGAATATCTATGGGGCACACTCAGAATACTTAAGATCTTATATCATATTTGGGTGTGGACCTAACATCACTGCCGTAGGATACGAACTATATATATTATGAAAAAGAAATCCTCACTAGAAAGAAGGAAAACATTTTATTTGATTGTCTTTCTATTTTGGAAGGTAAGTAAGTAAATCCAAATGTCTCCTGATTGTCACTGTTGGGGTCATGCATTGGAGTACGTCACCTATCCAACCTAGATGGAAAGTGGCCAAGCCCGGACCGGATGAATGAGGTTAGCCCATACTCGACCTAAATTGAGGTACGCAGGCACGTACCGTATCAATTCTTCATGTTGGGCTCATCTTCTACTTGGTTTCAGAGAGCCCATTCCCCCTACCTATTCCATAATGAAAATCACTATTCACGCGTAGGGAATCGAACCCAAAAGTCGAGATGATATTGATTTTTCTACGGTAGGATTTAATCGAGCGTGGACCCGTTCACTTCTCACCCAGTAACTATTTCCTACTTGGTAAACTTACCTCACCATTGAAGCCAAGTAGAGGGTTAATCCAAGAGACAATAAAAAGAAACGGATCACATCAAACGATACTAAATTTCAAAAGCCATCTACATGCGGCGGGATGGGCCGGGCCGAGGAATTTCCAAGCCCTGCCCGGCTTCTAAATTAGAAGCCTGACCCCGGCTCGATCCCAGGTCTGGCCAGAAGTTGCTCGCCAAAGACAGGCCCGCCCGTAAATCATGAAGCCCTAGCATACCCTGAATTTTACTTACATTATAACAAAAAAGAGAAGAAAAGAAAAACAAATTCTTATAACCTCCTAGGCCGTAGCTCAACCGGCCTTGTGATATCACCCAATATGAGAGGTCATCGGTTTGAGTCCCCCCATTGCTACTCCCTCTCTTACAATTATATATGTATATTTGGGGCCGGGCAAGGATTTCGAGTCTCAACCACCGAGTCTAAATAAAAAAATACTAAGCACGGCCCATCTATTATTGCCTAAACACCATTGTCGAACCAACGTGGGCCGGCCCTGTCCACGATCACCCATAGAAAAGAAAAGAAAAGAAAAGAAAAAAAAAAAAAACGCTTCTTGAAATAAAATTTCAAAGAGCTACGCTCTGGCCTTTTGATTTTTTCAAACCCATACTTCTGTTGTCTCTCTGCATTTAACCATTCGCTTTACTTCGCCGGTAAAGTAAATTGACCAATCAAGAGATTTGCTTTGTGATTTGATAGCATTGCGTTTAAACGTTAATCACATATGCCCATCCCTCATTGTGTGGACCAAAGCCCGGACCCGTGACCCAACTCAGACGTAAGAGAAAGGAAAAAGAATCCGTTTGGAGGTTTTCCTCCGCTTAGAGTGGAGGGGGTATTGCAAAGTGACAGATTACCGCTGTAAGGAACGGCGGTAATCCTGCAAATGCCAGATTTCCTCCGCTCACAGTGGAGGAAATCTGGAAAACGCCACTTTACCGCCGTAACAAGCAGCGGTAAACCCGAGCGAGTGCCCAAATCCAAATCCACTCCTTGCAGGCCTTTCCATTTCCTTTAACTTTAAACTAGAAACACTCTTAAATTTAGTATTTTCTAAAATTTTCATTATTAGGTAAAGAAATTAGTAAGAGAATTTATTATTTTGGAAAATGGCTTGGGTCGTCCCAGAAGTTCGTGGTTTCGAAAAATGGCAATACAGAAGTAAATAAAGAAATCTTTTCTTAATTGGGAAAAGTACTGTGCGACGACATGAACCGGAAAGATAAAAGTGAAAGAATATATATATATATATATTTAACAACGGATGGTGTCTACATTGCTTTGGACCCCACCCTACTTACCCAAAGGACTCGAATCCAAAAAATTCCAAGTATAGACCATTTTGGACTCCATAAACGCCGACTTTTGGGTGAGAGATTAAATAACAGGTTGCCCCGACGGACCCTTTTTTTTTTTTTTTTTTTTTCTTTCTCTTCCACACACCTGGCTTATAAGTCATACGATCCCCCACTGAGAATATCTATGGGGCACACTCAGAATACTTAAGATCTTATATCATATTTGGGTGTGGACCTAACATCACTGCCGTAGGATACGAACTATATATATTATGAAAAAGAAATCCTCACTAGAAAGAAGGAAAACATTTTATTTGATTGTCTTTCTATTTTGGAAGGTAAGTAAGTAAATCCAAATGTCTCCTGATTGTCACTGTTGGGGTCATGCATTGGAGTACGTCACCTATCCAACCTAGATGGAAAGTGGCCAAGCCCGGACCGGATGAATGAGGTTAGCCCATACTCGACCTAAATTGAGGTACGCAGGCACGTACCGTATCAATTCTTCATGTTGGGCTCATCTTCTACTTGGTTTCAGAGAGCCCATTCCCCCTACCTATTCCATAATGAAAATCACTATTCACGCGTAGGGAATCGAACCCAAAAGTCGAGATGATATTGATTTTTCTACGGTAGGATTTAATCGAGCGTGGACCCGTTCACTTCTCACCCAGTAACTATTTCCTACTTGGTAAACTTACCTCACCATTGAAGCCAAGTAGAGGGTTAATCCAAGAGACAATAAAAAGAAACGGATCACATCAAACGATACTAAATTTCAAAAGCCATCTACATGCGGCGGGATGGGCCGGGCCGAGGAATTTCCAAGCCCTGCCCGGCTTCTAAATTAGAAGCCTGACCCCGGCTCGATCCCAGGTCTGGCCAGAAGTTGCTCGCCAAAGACAGGCCCGCCCGTAAATCATGAAGCCCTAGCATACCCTGAATTTTACTTACATTATAACAAAAAAGAGAAGAAAAGAAAAACAAATTCTTATAACCTCCTAGGCCGTAGCTCAACCAGCCTTGTGATATCACCCAATATGAGAGGTCATCGGTTTGAGTCCCCCCATTGCTACTCCCTCTCTTACAATTATATATGTATATTTGGGGCCGGGCAAGGATTTCGAGTCTCAACCACCGAGTCTAAATAAAAAAATACTAAGCACGGCCCATCTATTATTGCCTAAACACCATTGTCGAACCAACGTGGGCCGGCCCTGTCCACGATCACCCATAGAAAAGAAAAGAAAAGAAAAGAAAAAAAAAAAAACGCTTCTTGAAATAAAATTTCAAAGAGCTACGCTCTGGCCTTTTGATTTTTTCAAACCCATACTTCTGTTGTCTCTCTGCATTTAACCATTCGCTTTACTTCGCCGGTAAAGTAAATTGACCAATCAAGAGATTTGCTTTGTGATTTGATAGCATTGCGTTTAAACGTTAATCACATATGCCCATCCCTCATTGTGTGGACCAAAGCCCGGACAAGTGACCCAACTCAGACGTAAGAGAAAGGAAAAAGAATCCGTTTGGAGGTTTTCCTCCGCTTAGAGTGGAGGGGGTATTGCAAAGTGACAGATTACCGCTGTAAGGAACGGCGGTAATCCTGCAAATGCCAGATTTCCTCCGCTCACAGTGGAGGAAATCTGGAAAACGCCACTTTACCGCCGTAACAAGCAGCGGTAAACCCGAGCGAGTGCCCAAATCCAAATCCACTCCTTGCAGGCCTTTCCATTTCCTTTAACTTTAAACTAGAAACACTCTTAAATTTAGTATTTTCTAAAATTTTCATTATTAGGTAAAGAAATTAGTAAGAGAATTTATTATTTTGGAAAATGGCTTGGGTCGTCCCAGAAGTTCGTGGTTTCGAAAAATGGCAATACAGAAGTAAATAAAGAAATCTTTTCTTAATTGGGAAAAGTACTGTGCGACGACATGAACCGGAAAGATAAAAGTGAAAGAATATATATATATATATATATTTAACAACGGATGGTGTCTACATTGCTTTGGACCCCACCCTACTTACCCAAAGGACTCGAATCCAAAAAATTCCAAGTATAGACCATTTTGGACTCCATAAACGCCGACTTTTGGGTGAGAGATTAAATAACAGGTTGCCCCGACGGACCCTTTTTTTTTTTTTTTTTTTCTTTCTCTTCCACACACCTGGCTTATAAGTCATACGATCCCCCACTGAGAATATCTATGGGGCACACTCAGAATACTTAAGATCTTATATCATATTTGGGTGTGGACCTAACATCACTGCCGTAGGATACGAACTATATATATTATGAAAAAGAAATCCTCACTAGAAAGAAGGAAAACATTTTATTTGATTGTCTTTCTATTTTGGAAGGTAAGTAAGTAAATCCAAATGTCTCCTGATTGTCACTGTTGGGGTCATGCATTGGAGTACGTCACCTATCCAACCTAGATGGAAAGTGGCCAAGCCCGGACCGGATGAATGAGGTTAGCCCATACTCGACCTAAATTGAGGTACGCAGGCACGTACCGTATCAATTCTTCATGTTGGGCTCATCTTCTACTTGGTTTCAGAGAGCCCATTCCCCCTACCTATTCCATAATGAAAATCACTATTCACGCGTAGGGAATCGAACCCAAAAGTCGAGATGATATTGATTTTTCTACGGTAGGATTTAATCGAGCGTGGACCCGTTCACTTCTCACCCAGTAACTATTTCCTACTTGGTAAACTTACCTCACCATTGAAGCCAAGTAGAGGGTTAATCCAAGAGACAATAAAAAGAAACGGATCACATCAAACGATACTAAATTTCAAAAGCCATCTACATGCGGCGGGATGGGCCGGGCCGAGGAATTTCCAAGCCCTGCCCGGCTTCTAAATTAGAAGCCTGACCCCGGCTCGATCCCAGGTCTGGCCAGAAGTTGCTCGCCAAAGACAGGCCCGCCCGTAAATCATGAAGCCCTAGCATACCCTGAATTTTACTTACATTATAACAAAAAAGAGAAGAAAAGAAAAACAAATTCTTATAACCTCCTAGG
The DNA here is from genome assembly GCA_029852735.1 of Persea americana. Lineage (NCBI taxonomy): Eukaryota > Viridiplantae > Streptophyta > Magnoliopsida > Laurales > Lauraceae > Persea > Persea americana. The sequence goes on from CM056814.1 coordinate 16,036,848, forward strand.
CCGTAGCTCAACCAGCCTTGTGATATCACCCAATATGAGAGGTCATCGGTTTGAGTCCCCCCATTGCTACTCCCTCTCTTACAATTATATATGTATATTTGGGGCCGGGCAAGGATTTCGAGTCTCAACCACCGAGTCTAAATAAAAAAATTCTAAGCACGGCCCATCTATTATTGCCTAAACACCATTGTCGAACCAACGTGGGCCGGCCCTGTCCACGATCACCCATAGAAAAGAAAAGAAAAGAAAAGAAAAAAAAAAAAAACGCTTCTTGAAATAAAATTTCAAAGAGCTACGCTCTGGCCTTTTGATTTTTTCAAACCCATACTTCTGTTGTCTCTCTGCATTTAACCATTCGCTTTACTTCGCCGGTAAAGTAAATTGACCAATCAAGAGATTTGCTTTGTGATTTGATAGCATTGCGTTTAAACGTTAATCACATATGCCCATCCCTCATTGTGTGGACCAAAGCCCGGACCCGTGACCCAACTCAGACGTAAGAGAAAGGAAAAAGAATCCGTTTGGAGGTTTTCCTCCGCTTAGAGTGGAGGGGGTATTGCAAAGTGACAGATTACCGCTGTAAGGAACGGCGGTAATCCTGCAAATGCCAGATTTCCTCCGCTCACAGTGGAGGAAATCTGGAAAACGCCACTTTACCGCCGTAACAAGCAGCGGTAAACCCGAGCGAGTGCCCAAATCCAAATCCACTCCTTGCAGGCCTTTCCATTTCCTTTAACTTTAAACTAGAAACACTCTTAAATTTAGTATTTTCTAAAATTTTCATTATTAGGTAAAGAAATTAGTAAGAGAATTTATTATTTTGGAAAATGGCTTGGGTCGTCCCAGAAGTTCGTGGTTTCGAAAAATGGCAATACAGAAGTAAATAAAGAAATCTTTTCTTAATTGGGAAAAGTACTGTGCGACGACATGAACCGGAAAGATAAAAGTGAAAGAATATATATATATATATATATATAACAACGGATGGTGTCTACATTGCTTTGGACCCCACCCTACTTACCCAAAGGACTCGAATCCAAAAAATTCCAAGTATAGACCATTTTGGACTCCATAAACGCCGACTTTTGGGTGAGAGATTAAATAACAGGTTGCCCCGACGGACCCTTTTTTTTTTTTTTTTTTTTTCTTTCTCTTCCACACACCTGGCTTATAAGTCATACGATCCCCCACTGAGAATATCTATGGGGCACACTCAGAATACTTAAGATCTTATATCATATTTGGGTGTGGACCTAACATCACTGCCGTAGGATACGAACTATATATATTATGAAAAAGAAATCCTCACTAGAAAGAAGGAAAACATTTTATTTGATTGTCTTTCTATTTTGGAAGGTAAGTAAGTAAATCCAAATGTCTCCTGATTGTCACTGTTGGGGTCATGCATTGGAGTACGTCACCTATCCAACCTAGATGGAAAGTGGCCAAGCCCGGACCGGATGAATGAGGTTAGCCCATACTCGACCTAAATTGAGGTACGCAGGCACGTACCGTATCAATTCTTCATGTTGGGCTCATCTTCTACTTGGTTTCAGAGAGCCCATTCCCCCTACCTATTCCATAATGAAAATCACTATTCACGCGTAGGGAATCGAACCCAAAAGTCGAGATGATATTGATTTTTCTACGGTAGGATTTAATCGAGCGTGGACCCGTTCACTTCTCACCCAGTAACTATTTCCTACTTGGTAAACTTACCTCACCATTGAAGCCAAGTAGAGGGTTAATCCAAGAGACAATAAAAAGAAACGGATCACATCAAACGATACTAAATTTCAAAAGCCATCTACATGCGGCGGGATGGGCCGGGCCAAGGAATTTCCAAGCCCTGCCCGGCTTCTAAATTAGAAGCCTGACCCCGGCTCGATCCCAGGTCTGGCCAGAAGTTGCTCGCCAAAGACAGGCCCGCCCGTAAATCATGAAGCCCTAGCATACCCTGAATTTTACTTACATTATAACAAAAAAGAGAAGAAAAGAAAAACAAATTCTTATAACCTCCTAGGCCGTAGCTCAACCAGCCTTGTGATATCACCCAATATGAGAGGTCATCGGTTTGAGTCCCCCCATTGCTACTCCCTCTCTTACAATTATATATGTATATTTGGGGCCGGGCAAGGATTTCGAGTCTCAACCACCGAGTCTAAATAAAAAAATTCTAAGCACGGCCCATCTATTATTGCCTAAACACCATTGTCGAACCAACGTGGGCCGGCCCTGTCCACGATCACCCATAGAAAAGAAAAGAAAAGAAAAGAAAAAAAAAAAAAAACGCTTCTTGAAATAAAATTTCAAAGAGCTACGCTCTGGCCTTTTGATTTTTTCAAACCCATACTTCTGTTGTCTCTCTGCATTTAACCATTCGCTTTACTTCGCCGGTAAAGTAAATTGACCAATCAAGAGATTTGCTTTGTGATTTGATAGCATTGCGTTTAAACGTTAATCACATATGCCCATCCCTCATTGTGTGGACCAAAGCCCGGACCCGTGACCCAACTCAGACGTAAGAGAAAGGAAAAAGAATCCGTTTGGAGGTTTTCCTCCGCTTAGAGTGGAGGGGGTATTGCAAAGTGACAGATTACCGCTGTAAGGAACGGCGGTAATCCTGCAAATGCCAGATTTCCTCCGCTCACAGTGGAGGAAATCTGGAAAACGCCACTTTACCGCCGTAACAAGCAGCGGTAAACCCGAGCGAGTGCCCAAATCCAAATCCACTCCTTGCAGGCCTTTCCATTTCCTTTAACTTTAAACTAGAAACACTCTTAAATTTAGTATTTTCTAAAATTTTCATTATTAGGTAAAGAAATTAGTAAGAGAATTTATTATTTTGGAAAATGGCTTGGGTCGTCCCAGAAGTTCGTGGTTTCGAAAAATGGCAATACAGAAGTAAATAAAGAAATCTTTTCTTAATTGGGAAAAGTACTGTGCGACGACATGAACCGGAAAGATAAAAGTGAAAGAATATATATATATATATATTTAACAACGGATGGTGTCTACATTGCTTTGGACCCCACCCTACTTACCCAAAGGACTCGAATCCAAAAAATTCCAAGTATAGACCATTTTGGACTCCATAAACGCCGACTTTTGGGTGAGAGATTAAATAACAGGTTGCCCCGACGGACCCTTTTTTTTTTTTTTTTTTTTTCTTTCTCTTCCACACACCTGGCTTATAAGTCATACGATCCCCCACTGAGAATATCTATGGGGCACACTCAGAATACTTAAGATCTTATATCATATTTGGGTGTGGACCTAACATCACTGCCGTAGGATACGAACTATATATATTATGAAAAAGAAATCCTCACTAGAAAGAAGGAAAACATTTTATTTGATTGTCTTTCTATTTTGGAAGGTAAGTAAGTAAATCCAAATGTCTCCTGATTGTCACTGTTGGGGTCATGCATTGGAGTACGTCACCTATCCAACCTAGATGGAAAGTGGCCAAGCCCGGACCGGATGAATGAGGTTAGCCCATACTCGACCTAAATTGAGGTACGCAGGCACGTACCGTATCAATTCTTCATGTTGGGCTCATCTTCTACTTGGTTTCAGAGAGCCCATTCCCCCTACCTATTCCATAATGAAAATCACTATTCACGCGTAGGGAATCGAACCCAAAAGTCGAGATGATATTGATTTTTCTACGGTAGGATTTAATCGAGCGTGGACCCGTTCACTTCTCACCCAGTAACTATTTCCTACTTGGTAAACTTACCTCACCATTGAAGCCAAGTAGAGGGTTAATCCAAAAGACAATAAAAAGAAACGGATCACATCAAACGATACTAAATTTCAAAAGCCATCTACATGCGGCGGGATGGGCCGGGCCGAGGAATTTCCAAGCCCTGCCCGGCTTCTAAATTAGAAGCCTGACCCCGGCTCGATCCCAGGTCTGGCCAGAAGTTGCTCGCCAAAGACAGGCCCGCCCGTAAATCATGAAGCCCTAGCATACCCTGAATTTTACTTACATTATAACAAAAAAGAGAAGAAAAGAAAAACAAATTCTTATAACCTCCTAGGCCGTAGCTCAACCAGCCTTGTGATATCACCCAATATGAGAGGTCATCGGTTTGAGTCCCCCCATTGCTACTCCCTCTCTTACAATTATATATGTATATTTGGGGCCGGGCAAGGATTTCGAGTCTCAACCACCGAGTCTAAATAAAAAAATTCTAAGCACGGCCCATCTATTATTGCCTAAACACCATTGTCGAACCAACGTGGGCCGGCCCTGTCCACGATCACCCATAGAAAAGAAAAGAAAAGAAAAGAAAAAAAAAAAAAAACGCTTCTTGAAATAAAATTTCAAAGAGCTACGCTCTGGCCTTTTGATTTTTTCAAACCCATACTTCTGTTGTCTCTCTGCATTTAACCATTCGCTTTACTTCGCCGGTAAAGTAAATTGACCAATCAAGAGATTTGCTTTGTGATTTGATAGCATTGCGTTTAAACGTTAATCACATATGCCCATCCCTCATTGTGTGGACCAAAGCCCGGACCCGTGACCCAACTCAGACGTAAGAGAAAGGAAAAAGAATCCGTTTGGAGGTTTTCCTCCGCTTAGAGTGGAGGGGGTATTGCAAAGTGACAGATTACCGCTGTAAGGAACGGCGGTAATCCTGCAAATGCCAGATTTCCTCCGCTCACAGTGGAGGAAATCTGGAAAACGCCACTTTACCGCCGTAACAAGCAGCGGTAAACCCGAGCGAGTGCCCAAATCCAAATCCACTCCTTGCAGGCCTTTCCATTTCCTTTAACTTTAAACTAGAAACACTCTTAAATTTAGTATTTTCTAAAATTTTCATTATTAGGTAAAGAAATTAGTAAGAGAATTTATTATTTTGGAAAATGGCTTGGGTCGTCCCAGAAGTTCGTGGTTTCGAAAAATGGCAATACAGAAGTAAATAAAGAAATCTTTTCTTAATTGGGAAAAGTACTGTGCGACGACATGAACCGGAAAGATAAAAGTGAAAGAATATATATATATATATTTAACAACGGATGGTGTCTACATTGCTTTGGACCCCACCCTACTTACCCAAAGGACTCGAATCCAAAAAATTCCAAGTATAGACCATTTTGGACTCCATAAACGCCGACTTTTGGGTGAGAGATTAAATAACAGGTTGCCCCGACGGACCCTTTTTTTTTTTTTTTTTTTTTCTTTCTCTTCCACACACCTGGCTTATAAGTCATACGATCCCCCACTGAGAATATCTATGGGGCACACTCAGAATACTTAAGATCTTATATCATATTTGGGTGTGGACCTAACATCACTGCCGTAGGATACGAACTATATATATTATGAAAAAGAAATCCTCACTAGAAAGAAGGAAAACATTTTATTTGATTGTCTTTCTATTTTGGAAGGTAAGTAAGTAAATCCAAATGTCTCCTGATTGTCACTGTTGGGGTCATGCATTGGAGTACGTCACCTATCCAACCTAGATGGAAAGTGGCCAAGCCCGGACCGGATGAATGAGGTTAGCCCATACTCGACCTAAATTGAGGTACGCAGGCACGTACCGTATCAATTCTTCATGTTGGGCTCATCTTCTACTTGGTTTCAGAGAGCCCATTCCCCCTACCTATTCCATAATGAAAATCACTATTCACGCGTAGGGAATCGAACCCAAAAGTCGAGATGATATTGATTTTTCTACGGTAGGATTTAATCGAGCGTGGACCCGTTCACTTCTCACCCAGTAACTATTTCCTACTTGGTAAACTTACCTCACCATTGAAGCCAAGTAGAGGGTTAATCCAAGAGACAATAAAAAGAAACGGATCACATCAAACGATACTAAATTTCAAAAGCCATCTACATGCGGCGGGATGGGCCGGGCCGAGGAATTTCCAAGCCCTGCCCGGCTTCTAAATTAGAAGCCTGACCCCGGCTCGATCCCAGGTCTGGCCAGAAGTTGCTCGCCAAAGACAGGCCCGCCCGTAAATCATGAAGCCCTAGCATACCCTGAATTTTACTTACATTATAACAAAAAAGAGAAGAAAAGAAAAACAAATTCTTATAACCTCCTAGGCCGTAGCTCAACCAGCCTTGTGATATCACCCAATATGAGAGGTCATCGGTTTGAGTCCCCCCATTGCTACTCCCTCTCTTACAATTATATATGTATATTTGGGGCCGGGCAAGGATTTCGAGTCTCAACCACCGAGTCTAAATAAAAAAATTCTAAGCACGGCCCATCTATTATTGCCTAAACACCATTGTCGAACCAACGTGGGCCGGCCCTGTCCACGATCACCCATAGAAAAGAAAAGAAAAGAAAAGAAAAAAAAAAAAAACGCTTCTTGAAATAAAATTTCAAAGAGCTACGCTCTGGCCTTTTGATTTTTTCAAACCCATACTTCTGTTGTCTCTCTGCATTTAACCATTCGCTTTACTTCGCCGGTAAAGTAAATTGACCAATCAAGAGATTTGCTTTGTGATTTGATAGCATTGCGTTTAAACGTTAATCACATATGCCCATCCCTCATTGTGTGGACCAAAGCCCGGACCCGTGACCCAACTCAGACGTAAGAGAAAGGAAAAAGAATCCGTTTGGAGGTTTTCCTCCGCTTAGAGTGGAGGGGGTATTGCAAAGTGACAGATTACCGCTGTAAGGAACGGCGGTAATCCTGCAAATGCCAGATTTCCTCCGCTCACAGTGGAGGAAATCTGGAAAACGCCACTTTACCGCCGTAACAAGCAGCGGTAAACCCGAGCGAGTGCCCAAATCCAAATCCACTCCTTGCAGGCCTTTCCATTTCCTTTAACTTTAAACTAGAAACACTCTTAAATTTAGTATTTTCTAAAATTTTCATTATTAGGTAAAGAAATTAGTAAGAGAATTTATTATTTTGGAAAATGGCTTGGGTCGTCCCAGAAGTTCGTGGTTTCGAAAAATGGCAATACAGAAGTAAATAAAGAAATCTTTTCTTAATTGGGAAAAGTACTGTGCGACGACATGAACCGGAAAGATAAAAGTGAAAGAATATATATATATATATATATATTTAACAACGGATGGCGTCTACATTGCTTTGGACCCCACCCTACTTACCCAAAGGACTCGAATCCAAAAAATTCCAAGTATAGACCATTTTGGACTCCATAAACGCCGACTTTTGGGTGAGAGATTAAATAACAGGTTGCCCCGACGGACCCTTTTTTTTTTTTTTTTTTTTTCTTTCTCTTCCACACACCTGGCTTATAAGTCATACGATCCCCCACTGAGAATATCTATGGGGCACACTCAGAATACTTAAGATCTTATATCATATTTGGGTGTGGACCTAACATCACTGCCGTAGGATACGAACTATATATATTATGAAAAAGAAATCCTCACTAGAAAGAAGGAAAACATTTTATTTGATTGTCTTTCTATTTTGGAAGGTAAGTAAGTAAATCCAAATGTCTCCTGATTGTCACTGTTGGGGTCATGCATTGGAGTACGTCACCTATCCAACCTAGATGGAAAGTGGCCAAGCCCGGACCGGATGAATGAGGTTAGCCCATACTCGACCTAAATTGAGGTACGCAGGCACGTACCGTATCAATTCTTCATGTTGGGCTCATCTTCTACTTGGTTTCAGAGAGCCCATTCCCCCTACCTATTCCATAATGAAAATCACTATTCACGCGTAGGGAATCGAACCCAAAAGTCGAGATGATATTGATTTTTCTACGGTAGGATTTAATCGAGCGTGGACCCGTTCACTTCTCACCCAGTAACTATTTCCTACTTGGTAAACTTACCTCACCATTGAAGCCAAGTAGAGGGTTAATCCAAGAGACAATAAAAAGAAACGGATCACATCAAACGATACTAAATTTCAAAAGCCATCTACATGCGGCGGGATGGGCCGGGCCGAGGAATTTCCAAGCCCTGCCCGGCTTCTAAATTAGAAGCCTGACCCCGGCTCGATCCCAGGTCTGGCCAGAAGTTGCTCGCCAAAGACAGGCCCGCCCGTAAATCATGAAGCCCTAGCATACCCTGAATTTTACTTACATTATAACAAAAAAGAGAAGAAAAGAAAAACAAATTCTTATAACCTCCTAGGCCGTAGCTCAACCAGCCTTGTGATATCACCCAATATGAGAGGTCATCGGTTTGAGTCCCCCCATTGCTACTCCCTCTCTTACAATTATATATGTATATTTGGGGCCGGGCAAGGATTTCGAGTCTCAACCACCGAGTCTAAATAAAAAAATTCTAAGCACGGCCCATCTATTATTGCCTAAACACCATTGTCGAACCAACGTGGGCCGGCCCTGTCCACGATCACCCATAGAAAAGAAAAGAAAAGAAAAGAAAAAAAAAAAAAACGCTTCTTGAAATAAAATTTCAAAGAGCTACGCTCTGGCCTTTTGATTTTTTCAAACCCATACTTCTGTTGTCTCTCTGCATTTAACCATTCGCTTTACTTCGCCGGTAAAGTAAATTGACCAATCAAGAGATTTGCTTTGTGATTTGATAGCATTGCGTTTAAACGTTAATCACATATGCCCATCCCTCATTGTGTGGACCAAAGCCCGGACCCGTGACCCAACTCAGACGTAAGAGAAAGGAAAAAGAATCCGTTTGGAGGTTTTCCTCCGCTTAGAGTGGAGGGGGTATTGCAAAGTGACAGATTACCGCTGTAAGGAACGGCGGTAATCCTGCAAATGCCAGATTTCCTCCGCTCACAGTGGAGGAAATCTGGAAAACGCCACTTTACCGCCGTAACAAGCAGCGGTAAACCCGAGCGAGTGCCCAAATCCAAATCCACTCCTTGCAGGCCTTTCCATTTCCTTTAACTTTAAACTAGAAACACTCTTAAATTTAGTATTTTCTAAAATTTTCATTATTAGGTAAAGAAATTAGTAAGAGAATTTATTATTTTGGAAAATGGCTTGGGTCGTCCCAGAAGTTCGTGGTTTCGAAAAATGGCAATACAGAAGTAAATAAAGAAATCTTTTCTTAATTGGGAAAAGTACTGTGCGACGACATGAACCGGAAAGATAAAAGTGAAAGAATATATATATATATATATATTTAACAACGGATGGCGTCTACATTGCTTTGGACCCCACCCTACTTACCCAAAGGACTCGAATCCAAAAAATTCCAAGTATAGACCATTTTGGACTCCATAAACGCCGACTTTTGGGTGAGAGATTAAATAACAGGTTGCCCCGACGGACCCTTTTTTTTTTTTTTTTTTTTCTTTCTCTTCCACACACCTGGCTTATAAGTCATACGATCCCCCACTGAGAATATCTATGGGGCACACTCAGAATACTTAAGATCTTATATCATATTTGGGTGTGGACCTAACATCACTGCCGTAGGATACGAACTATATATATTATGAAAAAGAAATCCTCACTAGAAAGAAGGAAAACATTTTATTTGATTGTCTTTCTATTTTGGAAGGTAAGTAAGTAAATCCAAATGTCTCCTGATTGTCACTGTTGGGGTCATGCATTGGAGTACGTCACCTATCCAACCTAGATGGAAAGTGGCCAAGCCCGGACCGGATGAATGAGGTTAGCCCATACTCGACCTAAATTGAGGTACGCAGGCACGTACCGTATCAATTCTTCATGTTGGGCTCATCTTCTACTTGGTTTCAGAGAGCCCATTCCCCCTACCTATTCCATAATGAAAATCACTATTCACGCGTAGGGAATCGAACCCAAAAGTCGAGATGATATTGATTTTTCTACGGTAGGATTTAATCGAGCGTGGACCCGTTCACTTCTCACCCAGTAACTATTTCCTACTTGGTAAACTTACCTCACCATTGAAGCCAAGTAGAGGGTTAATCCAAGAGACAATAAAAAGAAACGGATCACATCAAACGATACTAAATTTCAAAAGCCATCTACATGCGGCGGGATGGGCCGGGCCGAGGAATTTCCAAGCCCTGCCCGGCTTCTAAATTAGAAGCCTGACCCCGGCTCGATCCCAGGTCTGGCCAGAAGTTGCTCGCCAAAGACAGGCCCGCCCGTAAATCATGAAGCCCTAGCATACCCTGAGTTTTACTTACATTATAACAAAAAAGAGAAGAAAAGAAAAACAAATTCTTATAACCTCCTAGGCCGTAGCTCAACCAGCCTTGTGATATCACCCAATATGAGAGGTCATCGGTTTGAGTCCCCCCATTGCTACTCCCTCTCTTACAATTATATATGTATATTTGGGGCCGGGCAAGGATTTCGAGTCTCAACCACCGAGTCTAAATAAAAAAATTCTAAGCACGGCCCATCTATTATTGCCTAAACACCATTGTCGAACCAACGTGGGCCGGCCCTGTCCACGATCACCCATAGAAAAGAAAAGAAAAGAAAAGAAAAAAAAAAAACGCTTCTTGAAATAAAATTTCAAAGAGCTACGCTCTGGCCTTTTGATTTTTTCAAACCCATACTTCTGTTGTCTCTCTGCATTTAACCATTCGCTTTACTTCGCCGGTAAAGTAAATTGACCAATCAAGAGATTTGCTTTGTGATTTGATAGCATTGCGTTTAAACGTTAATCACATATGCCCATCCCTCATTGTGTGGACCAAAGCCCGGACCCGTGACCCAACTCAGACGTAAGAGAAAGGAAAAAGAATCCGTTTGGAGGTTTTCCTCCGCTTAGAGTGGAGGGGGTATTGGAAAGTGACAGATTACCGCTGTAAGGAACGGCGGTAATCCTGCAAATGCCAGATTTCCTCCGCTCACAGTGGAGGAAATCTGGAAAACGCCACTTTACCGCCGTAACAAGCAGCGGTAAACCCGAGCGAGTGCCCAAATCCAAATCCACTCCTTGCAGGCCTTTCCATTTCCTTTAACTTTAAACTAGAAACACTCTTAAATTTAGTATTTTCTAAAATTTTCATTATTAGGTAAAGAAATTAGTAAGAGAATTTATTATTTTGGAAAATGGCTTGGGTCGTCCCAGAAGTTCGTGGTTTCGAAAAATGGCAATACAGAAGTAAATAAAGAAATCTTTTCTTAATTGGGAAAAGTACTGTGCGACGACATGAACCGGAAAGATAAAAGTGAAAGAATATATATATATATATATATATTTAACAACGGATGGCGTCTACATTGCTTTGGACCCCACCCTACTTACCCAAAGGACTCGAATCCAAAAAATTCCAAGTATAGACCATTTTGGACTCCATAAACGCCGACTTTTGGGTGAGAGATTAAATAACAGGTTGCCCCGACGGACCCTTTTTTTTTTTTTTTTTTTTTCTTTCTCTTCCACACACCTGGCTTATAAGTCATACGATCCCCCACTGAGAATATCTATGGGGCACACTCAGAATACTTAAGATCTTATATCATATTTGGGTGTGGACCTAACATCACTGCCGTAGGATACGAACTATATATATTATGAAAAAGAAATCCTCACTAGAAAGAAGGAAAACATTTTATTTGATTGTCTTTCTATTTTGGAAGGTAAGTAAGTAAATCCAAATGTCTCCTGATTGTCACTGTTGGGGTCATGCATTGGAGTACGTCACCTATCCAACCTAGATGGAAAGTGGCCAAGCCCGGACCGGATGAATGAGGTTAGCCCATACTCGACCTAAATTGAGGTACGCAGGCACGTACCGTATCAATTCTTCATGTTGGGCTCATCTTCTACTTGGTTTCAGAGAGCCCATTCCCCCTACCTATTCCATAATGAAAATCACTATTCACGCGTAGGGAATCGAACCCAAAAGTCGAGATGATATTGATTTTTCTACGGTAGGATTTAATCGAGCGTGGACCCGTTCACTTCTCACCCAGTAACTATTTCCTACTTGGTAAACTTACCTCACCATTGAAGCCAAGTAGAGGGTTAATCCAAGAGACAATAAAAAGAAACGGATCACATCAAACGATACTAAATTTCAAAAGCCATCTACATGCGGCGGGATGGGCCGGGCCGAGGAATTTCCAAGCCCTGCCCGGCTTCTAAATTAGAAGCCTGACCCCGGCTCGATCCCAGGTCTGGCCAGAAGTTGCTCGCCAAAGACAGGCCCGCCCGTAAATCATGAAGCCCTAGCATACCCTGAGTTTTACTTACATTATAACAAAAAAGAGAAGAAAAGAAAAACAAATTCTTATAACCTCCTAGGCCGTAGCTCAACCAGCCTTGTGATATCACCCAATATGAGAGGTCATCGGTTTGAGTCCCCCCATTGCTACTCCCTCTCTTACAATTATATATGTATATTTGGGGCCGGGCAAGGATTTCGAGTCTCAACCACCGAGTCTAAATAAAAAAATTCTAAGCACGGCCCATCTATTATTGCCTAAACACCATTGTCGAACCAACGTGGGCCGGCCCTGTCCACGATCACCCATAGAAAAGAAAAGAAAAGAAAAGAAAAAAAAAAAACGCTTCTTGAAATAAAATTTCAAAGAGCTACGCTCTGGCCTTTTGATTTTTTCAAACCCATACTTCTGTTGTCTCTCTGCATTTAACCATTCGCTTTACTTCGCCGGTAAAGTAAATTGACCAATCAAGAGATTTGCTTTGTGATTTGATAGCATTGCGTTTAAACGTTAATCACATATGCCCATCCCTCATTGTGTGGACCAAAGCCCGGACCCGTGACCCAACTCAGACGTAAGAGAAAGGAAAAAGAATCCGTTTGGAGGTTTTCCTCCGCTTAGAGTGGAGGGGGTATTGGAAAGTGACAGATTACCGCTGTAAGGAACGGCGGTAATCCTGCAAATGCCAGATTTCCTCCGCTCACAGTGGAGGAAATCTGGAAAACGCCACTTTACCGCCGTAACAAGCAGCGGTAAACCCGAGCGAGTGCCCAAATCCAAATCCACTCCTTGCAGGCCTTTCCATTTCCTTTAACTTTAAACTAGAAACACTCTTAAATTTAGTATTTTCTAAAATTTTCATTATTAGGTAAAGAAATTAGTAAGAGAATTTATTATTTTGGAAAATGGCTTGGGTCGTCCCAGAAGTTCGTGGTTTCGAAAAATGGCAATACAGAAGTAAATAAAGAAATCTTTTCTTAATTGGGAAAAGTACTGTGCGACAACATGAACCGGAAAGATAAAAGTGAAAGAATATATATATATATATATATATTTAACAACGGATGGCGTCTACATTGCTTTGGACCCCACCCTACTTACCCAAAGGACTCGAATCCAAAAAATTCCAAGTATAGACCATTTTGGACTCCATAAACGCCGACTTTTGGGTGAGAGATTAAATAACAGGTTGCCCCGACGGACCCTTTTTTTTTTTTTTTTTTTTTCTTTCTCTTCCACACACCTGGCTTATAAGTCATACGATCCCCCACTGAGAATATCTATGGGGCACACTCAGAATACTTAAGATCTTATATCATATTTGGGTGTGGACCTAACATCACTGCCGTAGGATACGAACTATATATATTATGAAAAAGAAATCCTCACTAGAAAGAAGGAAAACATTTTATTTGATTGTCTTTCTATTTTGGAAGGTAAGTAAGTAAATCCAAATGTCTCCTGATTGTCACTGTTGGGGTCATGCATTGGAGTACGTCACCTATCCAACCTAGATGGAAAGTGGCCAAGCCCGGACCGGATGAATGAGGTTAGCCCATACTCGACCTAAATTGAGGTACGCAGGCACGTACCGTATCAATTCTTCATGTTGGGCTCATCTTCTACTTGGTTTCAGAGAGCCCATTCCCCCTACCTATTCCATAATGAAAATCACTATTCACGCGTAGGGAATCGAACCCAAAAGTCGAGATGATATTGATTTTTCTACGGTAGGATTTAATCGAGCGTGGACCCGTTCACTTCTCACCCAGTAACTATTTCCTACTTGGTAAACTTACCTCACCATTGAAGCCAAGTAGAGGGTTAATCCAAGAGACAATAAAAAGAAACGGATCACATCAAACGATACTAAATTTCAAAAGCCATCTACATGCGGCGGGATGGGCCGGGCCGAGGAATTTCCAAGCCCTGTCCGGCTTCTAAATTAGAAGCCTGACCCCGGCTCGATCCCAGGTCTGGCCAGAAGTTGCTCGCCAAAGACAGGCCCGCCCGTAAATCATGAAGCCCTAGCATACCCTGAGTTTTACTTACATTATAACAAAAAAGAGAAGAAAAGAAAAACAAATTCTTATAACCTCCTAGGCCGTAGCTCAACCAGCCTTGTGATATCACCCAATATGAGAGGTCATCGGTTTGAGTCCCCCCATTGCTACTCCCTCTCTTACAATTATATATGTATATTTGGGGCCGGGCAAGGATTTCGAGTCTCAACCACCGAGTCTAAATAAAAAAATTCTAAGCACGGCCCATCTATTATTGCCTAAACACCATTGTCGAACCAACGTGGGCCGGCCCTGTCCACGATCACCCATAGAAAAGAAAAGAAAAGAAAAGAAAAAAAAAAAACGCTTCTTGAAATAAAATTTCAAAGAGCTACGCTCTGGCCTTTTGATTTTTTCAAACCCATACTTCTGTTGTCTCTCTGCATTTAACCATTCGCTTTACTTCGCCGGTAAAGTAAATTGACCAATCAAGAGATTTGCTTTGTGATTTGATAGCATTGCGTTTAAACGTTAATCACATATGCCCATCCCTCATTGTGTGGACCAAAGCCCGGACCCGTGACCCAACTCAGACGTAAGAGAAAGGAAAAAGAATCCGTTTGGAGGTTTTCCTCCGCTTAGAGTGGAGGGGGTATTGGAAAGTGACAGATTACCGCTGTAAGGAACGGCGGTAATCCTGCAAATGCCAGATTTCCTCCGCTCACAGTGGAGGAAATCTGGAAAACGCCACTTTACCGCCGTAACAAGCAGCGGTAAACCCGAGCGAGTGCCCAAATCCAAATCCACTCCTTGCAGGCCTTTCCATTTCCTTTAACTTTAAACTAGAAACACTCTTAAATTTAGTATTTTCTAAAATTTTCATTATTAGGTAAAGAAATTAGTAAGAGAATTTATTATTTTGGAAAATGGCTTGGGTCGTCCCAGAAGTTCGTGGTTTCGAAAAATGGCAATACAGAAGTAAATAAAGAAATCTTTTCTTAATTGGGAAAAGTACTGTGCGACAACATGAACCGGAAAGATAAAAGTGAAAGAATATATATATATATATATATATTTAACAACGGATGGCGTCTACATTGCTTTGGACCCCACCCTACTTACCCAAAGGACTCGAATCCAAAAAATTCCAAGTATAGACCATTTTGGACTCCATAAACGCCGACTTTTGGGTGAGAGATTAAATAACAGGTTGCCCCGACGGACCCTTTTTTTTTTTTTTTTTTTCTTTCTCTTCCACACACCTGGCTTATAAGTCATACGATCCCCCACTGAGAATATCTATGGGGCACACTCAGAATACTTAAGATCTTATATCATATTTGGGTGTGGACCTAACATCACTGCCGTAGGATACGAACTATATATATTATGAAAAAGAAATCCTCACTAGAAAGAAGGAAAACATTTTATTTGATTGTCTTTCTATTTTGGAAGGTAAGTAAGTAAATCCAAATGTCTCCTGATTGTCACTGTTGGGGTCATGCATTGGAGTACGTCACCTATCCAACCTAGATGGAAAGTGGCCAAGCCCGGACCGGATGAATGAGGTTAGCCCATACTCGACCTAAATTGAGGTACGCAGGCACGTACCGTATCAATTCTTCATGTTGGGCTCATCTTCTACTTGGTTTCAGAGAGCCCATTCCCCCTACCTATTCCATAATGAAAATCACTATTCACGCGTAGGGAATCGAACCCAAAAGTCGAGATGATATTGATTTTTCTACGGTAGGATTTAATCGAGCGTGGACCCGTTCACTTCTCACCCAGTAACTATTTCCTACTTGGTAAACTTACCTCACCATTGAAGCCAAGTAGAGGGTTAATCCAAGAGACAATAAAAAGAAACGGATCACATCAAACGATACTAAATTTCAAAAGCCATCTACATGCGGCGGGATGGGCCGGGCCGAGGAATTTCCAAGCCCTGCCCGGCTTCTAAATTAGAAGCCTGACCCCGGCTCGATCCCAGGTCTGGCCAGAAGTTGCTCGCCAAAGACAGGCCCGCCCGTAAATCATGAAGCCCTAGCATACCCTGAGTTTTACTTACATTATAACAAAAAAGAGAAGAAAAGAAAAACAAATTCTTATAACCTCCTAGGCCGTAGCTCAACCAGCCTTGTGATATCACCCAATATGAGAGGTCATCGGTTTGAGTCCCCCCATTGCTACTCCCTCTCTTACAATTATATATGTATATTTGGGGCCGGGCAAGGATTTCGAGTCTCAACCACCGAGTCTAAATAAAAAAATTCTAAGCACGGCCCATCTATTATTGCCTAAACACCATTGTCGAACCAACGTGGGCCGGCCCTGTCCACGATCACCCATAGAAAAGAAAAGAAAAGAAAAGAAAAAAAAAAAACGCTTCTTGAAATAAAATTTCAAAGAGCTACGCTCTGGCCTTTTGATTTTTTCAAACCCATACTTCTGTTGTCTCTCTGCATTTAACCATTCGCTTTACTTCGCCGGTAAAGTAAATTGACCAATCAAGAGATTTGCTTTGTGATTTGATAGCATTGCGTTTAAACGTTAATCACATATGCCCATCCCTCATTGTGTGGACCAAAGCCCGGACCCGTGACCCAACTCAGACGTAAGAGAAAGGAAAAAGAATCCGTTTGGAGGTTTTCCTCCGCTTAGAGTGGAGGGGGTATTGCAAAGTGACAGATTACCGCTGTAAGGAACGGCGGTAATCCTGCAAATGCCAGATTTCCTCCGCTCACAGTGGAGGAAATCTGGAAAACGCCACTTTACCGCCGTAACAAGCAGTGGTAAACCCGAGCGAGTGCCCAAATCCAAATCCACTCCTTGCAGGCCTTTCCATTTCCTTTAACTTTAAACTAGAAACACTCTTAAATTTAGTATTTTCTAAAATTTTCATTATTAGGTAAAGAAATTAGTAAGAGAATTTATTATTTTGGAAAATGGCTTGGGTCGTCCCAGAAGTTCGTGGTTTCGAAAAATGGCAATACAGAAGTAAATAAAGAAATCTTTTCTTAATTGGGAAAAGTACTGTGCGACAACATGAACCGGAAAGATAAAAGTGAAAGAATATATATATATATATATATTTAACAACGGATGGCGTCTACATTGCTTTGGACCCCACCCTACTTACCCAAAGGACTCGAATCCAAAAAATTCCAAGTATAGACCATTTTGGACTCCATAAACGCCGACTTTTGGGTGAGAGATTAAATAACAGGTTGCCCCGACGGACCCTTTTTTTTTTTTTTTTTTCCTTTCTCTTCCACACACCTGGCTTATAAGTCATACGATCCCCCACTGAGAATATCTATGGGGCACACTCAGAATACTTAAGATCTTATATCATATTTGGGTGTGGACCTAACATCACTGCCGTAGGATACGAACTATATATATTATGAAAAAGAAATCCTCACTAGAAAGAAGGAAAACATTTTATTTGATTGTCTTTCTATTTTGGAAGGTAAGTAAGTAAATCCAAATGTCTCCTGATTGTCACTGTTGGGGTCATGCATTGGAGTACGTCACCTATCCAACCTAGATGGAAAGTGGCCAAGCCCGGACCGGATGAATGAGGTTAGCCCATACTCGACCTAAATTGAGGTACGCAGGCACGTACCGTATCAATTCTTCATGTTGGGCTCATCTTCTACTTGGTTTCAGAGAGCCCATTCCCCCTACCTATTCCATAATGAAAATCACTATTCACGCGTAGGGAATCGAACCCAAAAGTCGAGATGATATTGATTTTTCTACGGTAGGATTTAATCGAGCGTGGACCCGTTCACTTCTCACCCAGTAACTATTTCCTACTTGGTAAACTTACCTCACCATTGAAGCCAAGTAGAGGGTTAATCCAAGAGACAATAAAAAGAAACGGATCACATCAAACGATACTAAATTTCAAAAGCCATCTACATGCGGCGGGATGGGCCGGGCCGAGGAATTTCCAAGCCCTGCCCGGCTTCTAAATTAGAAGCCTGACCCCGGCTCGATCCCAGGTCTGGCCAGAAGTTGCTCGCCAAAGACAGGCCCGCCCGTAAATCATGAAGCCCTAGCATACCCTGAGTTTTACTTACATTATAACAAAAAAGAGAAGAAAAGAAAAACAAATTCTTATAACCTCCTAGGCCGTAGCTCAACCAGCCTTGTGATATCACCCAATATGAGAGGTCATCGGTTTGAGTCCCCCCATTGCTACTCCCTCTCTTACAATTATATATGTATATTTGGGGCCGGGCAAGGATTTCGAGTCTCAACCACCGAGTCTAAATAAAAAAATTCTAAGCACGGCCCATCTATTATTGCCTAAACACCATTGTCGAACCAACGTGGGCCGGCCCTGTCCACGATCACCCATAGAAAAGAAAAGAAAAGAAAAGAAAAAAAAAAAACGCTTCTTGAAATAAAATTTCAAAGAGCTACGCTCTGGCCTTTTGATTTTTTCAAACCCATACTTCTGTTGTCTCTCTGCATTTAACCATTCGCTTTACTTCGCCGGTAAAGTAAATTGACCAATCAAGAGATTTGCTTTGTGATTTGATAGCATTGCGTTTAAACGTTAATCACATATGCCCATCCCTCATTGTGTGGACCAAAGCCCGGACCCGTGACCCAACTCAGACGTAAGAGAAAGGAAAAAGAATCCGTTTGGAGGTTTTCCTCCGCTTAGAGTGGAGGGGGTATTGCAAAGTGACAGATTACCGCTGTAAGGAACGGCGGTAATCCTGCAAATGCCAGATTTCCTCCGCTCACAGTGGAGGAAATCTGGAAAACGCCACTTTACCGCCGTAACAAGCAGTGGTAAACCCGAGCGAGTGCCCAAATCCAAATCCACTCCTTGCAGGCCTTTCCATTTCCTTTAACTTTAAACTAGAAACACTCTTAAATTTAGTATTTTCTAAAATTTTCATTATTAGGTAAAGAAATTAGTAAGAGAATTTATTATTTTGGAAAATGGCTTGGGTCGTCCCAGAAGTTCGTGGTTTCGAAAAATGGCAATACAGAAGTAAATAAAGAAATCTTTTCTTAATTGGGAAAAGTACTGTGCGACAACATGAACCGGAAAGATAAAAGTGAAAGAATATATATATATATATATATTTAACAACGGATGGCGTCTACATTGCTTTGGACCCCACCCTACTTACCCAAAGGACTCGAATCCAAAAAATTCCAAGTATAGACCATTTTGGACTCCATAAACGCCGACTTTTGGGTGAGAGATTAAATAACAGGTTGCCCCGACGGACCCTTTTTTTTTTTTTTTTTTTCCTTTCTCTTCCACACACCTGGCTTATAAGTCATACGATCCCCCACTGAGAATATCTATGGGGCACACTCAGAATACTTAAGATCTTATATCATATTTGGGTGTGGACCTAACATCACTGCCGTAGGATACGAACTATATATATTATGAAAAAGAAATCCTCACTAGAAAGAAGGAAAACATTTTATTTGATTGTCTTTCTATTTTGGAAGGTAAGTAAGTAAATCCAAATGTCTCCTGATTGTCACTGTTGGGGTCATGCATTGGAGTACGTCACCTATCCAACCTAGATGGAAAGTGGCCAAGCCCGGACCGGATGAATGAGGTTAGCCCATACTCGACCTAAATTGAGGTACGCAGGCACGTACCGTATCAATTCTTCATGTTGGGCTCATCTTCTACTTGGTTTCAGAGAGCCCATTCCCCCTACCTATTCCATAATGAAAATCACTATTCACGCGTAGGGAATCGAACCCAAAAGTCGAGATGATATTGATTTTTCTACGGTAGGATTTAATCGAGCGTGGACCCGTTCACTTCTCACCCAGTAACTATTTCCTACTTGGTAAACTTACCTCACCATTGAAGCCAAGTAGAGGGTTAATCCAAGAGACAATAAAAAGAAACGGATCACATCAAACGATACTAAATTTCAAAAGCCATCTACATGCGGCGGGATGGGGCGGGCCGAGGAATTTCCAAGCCCTGCCCGGCTTCTAAATTAGAAGCCTGACCCCGGCTCGATCCCAGGTCTGGCCAGAAGTTGCTTGCCAAAGACAGGCCCGCCCGTAAATCATGAAGCCCTAGCATACCCTGAGTTTTACTTACATTATAACAAAAAAGAGAAGAAAAGAAAAACAAATTCTTATAACCTCCTAGGCCGTAGCTCAACCAGCCTTGTGATATCACCCAATATGAGAGGTCATCGGTTTGAGTCCCCCCATTGCTACTCCCTCTCTTACAATTATATATGTATATTTGGGGCCGGGCAAGGATTTCGAGTCTCAACCACCGAGTCTAAATAAAAAAATTCTAAGCACGGCCCATCTATTATTGCCTAAACACCATTGTCGAACCAACGTGGGCCGGCCCTGTCCACGATCACCCATAGAAAAGAAAAGAAAAGAAAAGAAAAAAAAAAAACGCTTCTTGAAATAAAATTTCAAAGAGCTACGCTCTGGCCTTTTGATTTTTTCAAACCCATACTTCTGTTGTCTCTCTGCATTTAACCATTCGCTTTACTTCGCCGGTAAAGTAAATTGACCAATCAAGAGATTTGCTTTGTGATTTGATAGCATTGCGTTTAAACGTTAATCACATATGCCCATCCCTCATTGTGTGGACCAAAGCCCGGACCCGTGACCCAACTCAGACGTAAGAGAAAGGAAAAAGAATCCGTTTGGAGGTTTTCCTCCGCTTAGAGTGGAGGGGGTATTGCAAAGTGACAGATTACCGCTGTAAGGAACGGCGGTAATCCTGCAAATGCCAGATTTCCTCCGCTCACAGTGGAGGAAATCTGGAAAACGCCACTTTACCGCCGTAACAAGCAGTGGTAAACCCGAGCGAGTGCCCAAATCCAAATCCACTCCTTGCAGGCCTTTCCATTTCCTTTAACTTTAAACTAGAAACACTCTTAAATTTAGTATTTTCTAAAATTTTCATTATTAGGTAAAGAAATTAGTAAGAGAATTTATTATTTTGGAAAATGGCTTGGGTCGTCCCAGAAGTTCGTGGTTTCGAAAAATGGCAATACAGAAGTAAATAAAGAAATCTTTTCTTAATTGGGAAAAGTACTGTGCGACAACATGAACCGGAAAGATAAAAGTGAAAGAATATATATATATATATATATTTAACAACGGATGGCGTCTACATTGCTTTGGACCCCACCCTACTTACCCAAAGGACTCGAATCCAAAAAATTCCAAGTATAGACCATTTTGGACTCCATAAACGCCGACTTTTGGGTGAGAGATTAAATAACAGGTTGCCCCGACGGACCCTTTTTTTTTTTTTTTTTTTCCTTTCTCTTCCACACACCTGGCTTATAAGTCATACGATCCCCCACTGAGAATATCTATGGGGCACACTCAGAATACTTAAGATCTTATATCATATTTGGGTGTGGACCTAACATCACTGCCGTAGGATACGAACTATATATATTATGAAAAAGAAATCCTCACTAGAAAGAAGGAAAACATTTTATTTGATTGTCTTTCTATTTTGGAAGGTAAGTAAGTAAATCCAAATGTCTCCTGATTGTCACTGTTGGGGTCATGCATTGGAGTACGTCACCTATCCAACCTAGATGGAAAGTGGCCAAGCCCGGACCGGATGAATGAGGTTAGCCCATACTCGACCTAAATTGAGGTACGCAGGCACGTACCGTATCAATTCTTCATGTTGGGCTCATCTTCTACTTGGTTTCAGAGAGCCCATTCCCCCTACCTATTCCATAATGAAAATCACTATTCACGCGTAGGGAATCGAACCCAAAATTCGAGATGATATTGATTTTTCTACGGTAGGATTTAATCGAGCGTGGACCCGTTCACTTCTCACCCAGTAACTATTTCCTACTTGGTAAACTTACCTCACCATTGAAGCCAAGTAGAGGGTTAATCCAAGAGACAATAAAAAGAAACGGATCACATCAAACGATACTAAATTTCAAAAGCCATCTACATGCGGCGGGATGGGGCGGGCCGAGGAATTTCCAAGCCCTGCCCGGCTTCTAAATTAGAAGCCTGACCCCGGCTCGATCCCAGGTCTGGCCAGAAGTTGCTTGCCAAAGACAGGCCCGCCCGTAAATCATGAAGCCCTAGCATACCCTGAGTTTTACTTACATTATAACAAAAAAGAGAAGAAAAGAAAAACAAATTCTTATAACCTCCTAGGCCGTAGCTCAACCAGCCTTGTGATATCACCCAATATGAGAGGTCATCGGTTTGAGTCCCCCCATTGCTACTCCCTCTCTTACAATTATATATGTATATTTGGGGCCGGGCAAGGATTTCGAGTCTCAACCACCGAGTCTAAATAAAAAAATTCTAAGCACGGCCCATCTATTATTGCCTAAACACCATTGTCGAACCAACGTGGGCCGGCCCTGTCCACGATCACCCATAGAAAAGAAAAGAAAAGAAAAGAAAAAAAAAAAACGCTTCTTGAAATAAAATTTCAAAGAGCTACGCTCTGGCCTTTTGATTTTTTCAAACCCATACTTCTGTTGTCTCTCTGCATTTAACCATTCGCTTTACTTCGCCGGTAAAGTAAATTGACCAATCAAGAGATTTGCTTTGTGATTTGATAGCATTGCGTTTAAACGTTAATCACATATGCCCATCCCTCATTGTGTGGACCAAAGCCCGGACCCGTGACCCAACTCAGACGTAAGAGAAAGGAAAAAGAATCCGTTTGGAGGTTTTCCTCCGCTTAGAGTGGAGGGGGTATTGCAAAGTGACAGATTACCACTGTAAGGAACGGCGGTAATCCTGCAAATGCCAGATTTCCTCCGCTCACAGTGGAGGAAATCTGGAAAACGCCACTTTACCGCCGTAACAAGCAGTGGTAAACCCGAGCGAGTGCCCAAATCCAAATCCACTCCTTGCAGGCCTTTCCATTTCCTTTAACTTTAAACTAGAAACACTCTTAAATTTAGTATTTTCTAAAATTTTCATTATTAGGTAAAGAAATTAGTAAGAGAATTTATTATTTTGGAAAATGGCTTGGGTCGTCCCAGAAGTTCGTGGTTTCGAAAAATGGCAATACAGAAGTAAATAAAGAAATCTTTTCTTAATTGGGAAAAGTACTGTGCGACAACATGAACCGGAAAGATAAAAGTGAAAGAATATATATATATATATATATATTTAACAACGGATGGCGTCTACATTGCTTTGGACCCCACCCTACTTACCCAAAGGACTCGAATCCAAAAAATTCCAAGTATAGACCATTTTGGACTCCATAAACGCCGACTTTTGGGTGAGAGATTAAATAACAGGTTGCCCCGACGGACCCTTTTTTTTTTTTTTTTTTTTCCTTTCTCTTCCACACACCTGGCTTATAAGTCATACGATCCCCCACTGAGAATATCTATGGGGCACACTCAGAATACTTAAGATCTTATATCATATTTGGGTGTGGACCTAACATCACTGCCGTAGGATACGAACTATATATATTATGAAAAAGAAATCCTCACTAGAAAGAAGGAAAACATTTTATTTGATTGTCTTTCTATTTTGGAAGGTAAGTAAGTAAATCCAAATGTCTCCTGATTGTCACTGTTGGGGTCATGCATTGGAGTACGTCACCTATCCAACCTAGATGGAAAGTGGCCAAGCCCGGACCGGATGAATGAGGTTAGCCCATACTCGACCTAAATTGAGGTACGCAGGCACGTACCGTATCAATTCTTCATGTTGGGCTCATCTTCTACTTGGTTTCAGAGAGCCCATTCCCCCTACCTATTCCATAATGAAAATCACTATTCACGCGTAGGGAATCGAACCCAAAAGTCGAGATGATATTGATTTTTCTACGGTAGGATTTAATCGAGCGTGGACCCGTTCACTTCTCACCCAGTAACTATTTCCTACTTGGTAAACTTACCTCACCATTGAAGCCAAGTAGAGGGTTAATCCAAGAGACAATAAAAAGAAACGGATCACATCAAACGATACTAAATTTCAAAAGCCATCTACATGCGGCGGGATGGGGCGGGCCGAGGAATTTCCAAGCCCTGCCCGGCTTCTAAATTAGAAGCCTGACCCCGGCTCGATCCCAGGTCTGGCCAGAAGTTGCTTGCCAAAGACAGGCCCGCCCGTAAATCATGAAGCCCTAGCATACCCTGAGTTTTACTTACATTATAACAAAAAAGAGAAGAAAAGAAAAACAAATTCTTATAACCTCCTAGGCCGTAGCTCAACCAGCCTTGTGATATCACCCAATATGAGAGGTCATCGGTTTGAGTCCCCCCATTGCTACTCCCTCTCTTACAATTATATATGTATATTTGGGGCCGGGCAAGGATTTCGAGTCTCAACCACCGAGTCTAAATAAAAAAATTCTAAGCACGGCCCATCTATTATTGCCTAAACACCATTGTCGAACCAACGTGGGCCGGCCCTGTCCACGATCACCCATAGAAAAGAAAAGAAAAGAAAAGAAAAAAAAAAAACGCTTCTTGAAATAAAATTTCAAAGAGCTACGCTCTGGCCTTTTGATTTTTTCAAACCCATACTTCTGTTGTCTCTCTGCATTTAACCATTCGCTTTACTTCGCCGGTAAAGTAAATTGACCAATCAAGAGATTTGCTTTGTGATTTGATAGCATTGCGTTTAAACGTTAATCACATATGCCCATCCCTCATTGTGTGGACCAAAGCCCGGACCCGTGACCCAACTCAGATGTAAGAGAAAGGAAAAAGAATCCGTTTGGAGGTTTTCCTCCGCTTAGAGTGGAGGGGGTATTGCAAAGTGACAGATTACCGCTGTAAGGAACGGCGGTAATCCTGCAAATGCCAGATTTCCTCCGCTCACAGTGGAGGAAATCTGGAAAACGCCACTTTACCGCCGTAACAAGCAGCGGTAAACCCGAGCGAGTGCCCAAATCCAAATCCACTCCTTGCAGGCCTTTCCATTTCCTTTAACTTTAAACTAGAAACACTCTTAAATTTAGTATTTTCTAAAATTTTCATTATTAGGTAAAGAAATTAGTAAGAGAATTTATTATTTTGGAAAATGGCTTGGGTCGTCCCAGAAGTTCGTGGTTTCGAAAAATGGCAATACAGAAGTAAATAAAGAAATCTTTTCTTAATTGGGAAAAGTACTGTGCGACAACATGAACCGGAAAGATAAAAGTGAAAGAATATATATATATATATATATTTAACAACGGATGGCGTCTACATTGCTTTGGACCCCACCCTACTTACCCAAAGGACTCGAATCCAAAAAATTCCAAGTATAGACCATTTTGGACTCCATAAACGCCGACTTTTGGGTGAGAGATTAAATAACAGGTTGCCCCGACGGACCCTTTTTTTTTTTTTTTTTTTTCTTTCTCTTCCACACACCTGGCTTATAAGTCATACGATCCCCCACTGAGAATATCTATGGGGCACACTCAGAATACTTAAGATCTTATATCATATTTGGGTGTGGACCTAACATCACTGCCGTAGGATACGAACTATATATATTATGAAAAAGAAATCCTCACTAGAAAGAAGGAAAACATTTTATTTGATTGTCTTTCTATTTTGGAAGGTAAGTAAGTAAATCCAAATGTCTCCTGATTGTCACTGTTGGGGTCATGCATTGGAGTACGTCACCTATCCAACCTAGATGGAAAGTGGCCAAGCCCGGACCGGATGAATGAGGTTAGCCCATACTCGACCTAAATTGAGGTACGCAGGCACGTACCGTATCAATTCTTCATGTTGGGCTCATCTTCTACTTGGTTTCAGAGAGCCCATTCCCCCTACCTATTCCATAATGAAAATCACTATTCACGCGTAGGGAATCGAACCCAAAAGTCGAGATGATATTGATTTTTCTACGGTAGGATTTAATCGAGCGTGGACCCGTTCACTTCTCACCCAGTAACTATTTCCTACTTGGTAAACTTACCTCACCATTGAAGCCAAGTAGAGGGTTAATCCAAGAGACAATAAAAAGAAACGGATCACATCAAACGATACTAAATTTCAAAAGCCATCTACATGCGGCGGGATGGGCCGGGCCGAGGAATTTCCAAGCCCTGCCCGGCTTCTAAATTAGAAGCCTGACCCCGGCTCGATCCCAGGTCTGGCCAGAAGTTGCTCGCCAAAGACAGGCCCGCCCGTAAATCATGAAGCCCTAGCATACCCTGAGTTTTACTTACATTATAACAAAAAAGAGAAGAAAAGAAAAACAAATTCTTATAACCTCCTAGGCCGTAGCTCAACCAGCCTTGTGATATCACCCAATATGAGAGGTCATCGGTTTGAGTCCCCCCATTGCTACTCCCTCTCTTACAATTATATATGTATATTTGGGGCCGGGCAAGGATTTCGAGTCTCAACCACCGAGTCTAAATAAAAAAATTCTAAGCACGGCCCATCTATTATTGCCTAAACACCATTGTCGAACCAACGTGGGCCGGCCCTGTCCACGATCACCCATAGAAAAGAAAAGAAAAGAAAAGAAAAAAAAAAAAACGCTTCTTGAAATAAAATTTCAAAGAGCTACGCTCTGGCCTTTTGATTTTTTCAAACCCATACTTCTGTTGTCTCTCTGCATTTAACCATTCGCTTTACTTCGCCGGTAAAGTAAATTGACCAATCAAGAGATTTGCTTTGTGATTTGATAGCATTGCGTTTAAACGTTAATCACATATGCCCATCCCTCATTGTGTGGACCAAAGCCCGGACCCGTGACCCAACTCAGACGTAAGAGAAAGGAAAAAGAATCCGTTTGGAGGTTTTCCTCCGCTTAGAGTGGAGGGGGTATTGCAAAGTGACAGATTACCGCTGTAAGGAACGGCGGTAATCCTGCAAATGCCAGATTTCCTCCGCTCACAGTGGAGGAAATCTGGAAAACGCCACTTTACCGCCGTAACAAGCAGCGGTAAACCCGAGCGAGTGCCCAAATCCAAATCCACTCCTTGCAGGCCTTTCCATTTCCTTTAACTTTAAACTAGAAACACTCTTAAATTTAGTATTTTCTAAAATTTTCATTATTAGGTAAAGAAATTAGTAAGAGAATTTATTATTTTGGAAAATGGCTTGGGTCGTCCCAGAAGTTCGTGGTTTCGAAAAATGGCAATACAGAAGTAAATAAAGAAATCTTTTCTTAATTGGGAAAAGTACTGTGCGACAACATGAACCGGAAAGATAAAAGTGAAAGAATATATATATATATATATATATTTAACAACGGATGGCGTCTACATTGCTTTGGACCCCACCCTACTTACCCAAAGGACTCGAATCCAAAAAATTCCAAGTATAGACCATTTTGGACTCCATAAACGCCGACTTTTGGGTGAGAGATTAAATAACAGGTTGCCCCGACGGACCCTTTTTTTTTTTTTTTTTTTTCTTTCTCTTCCACACACCTGGCTTATAAGTCATACGATCCCCCACTGAGAATATCTATGGGGCACACTCAGAATACTTAAGATCTTATATCATATTTGGGTGTGGACCTAACATCACTGCCGTAGGATACGAACTATATATATTATGAAAAAGAAATCCTCACTAGAAAGAAGGAAAACATTTTATTTGATTGTCTTTCTATTTTGGAAGGTAAGTAAGTAAATCCAAATGTCTCCTGATTGTCACTGTTGGGGTCATGCATTGGAGTACGTCACCTATCCAACCTAGATGGAAAGTGGCCAAGCCCGGACCGGATGAATGAGGTTAGCCCATACTCGACCTAAATTGAGGTACGCAGGCACGTACCGTATCAATTCTTCATGTTGGGCTCATCTTCTACTTGGTTTCAGAGAGCCCATTCCCCCTACCTATTCCATAATGAAAATCACTATTCACGCGTAGGGAATCGAACCCAAAAGTCGAGATGATATTGATTTTTCTACGGTAGGATTTAATCGAGCGTGGACCCGTTCACTTCTCACCCAGTAACTATTTCCTACTTGGTAAACTTACCTCACCATTGAAGCCAAGTAGAGGGTTAATCCAAGAGACAATAAAAAGAAACGGATCACATCAAACGATACTAAATTTCAAAAGCCATCTACATGCGGCGGGATGGGCCGGGCCGAGGAATTTCCAAGCCCTGCCCGGCTTCTAAATTAGAAGCCTGACCCCGGCTCGATCCCAGGTCTGGCCAGAAGTTGCTCGCCAAAGACAGGCCCGCCCGTAAATCATGAAGCCCTAGCATACCCTGAGTTTTACTTACATTATAACAAAAAAGAGAAGAAAAGAAAAACAAATTCTTATAACCTCCTAGGCCGTAGCTCAACCAGCCTTGTGATATCACCCAATATGAGAGGTCATCGGTTTGAGTGCCCCCATTGCTACTCCCTCTCTTACAATTATATATGTATATTTGGGGCCGGGCAAGGATTTCGAGTCTCAACCACCGAGTCTAAATAAAAAAATTCTAAGCACGGCCCATCTATTATTGCCTAAACACCATTGTCGAACCAACGTGGGCCGGCCCTGTCCACGATCACCCATAGAAAAGAAAAGAAAAGAAAAGAAAAAAAAAACGCTTCTTGAAATAAAATTTCAAAGAGCTACGCTCTGGCCTTTTGATTTTTTCAAACCCATACTTCTGTTGTCTCTCTGCATTTAACCATTCGCTTTACTTCGCCGGTAAAGTAAATTGACCAATCAAGAGATTTGCTTTGTGATTTGATAGCATTGCGTTTAAACGTTAATCACATATGCCCATCCCTCATTGTGTGGACCAAAGCCCGGACCCGTGACCCAACTCAGACGTAAGAGAAAGGAAAAAGAATCCGTTTGGAGGTTTTCCTCCGCTTAGAGTGGAGGGGGTATTGCAAAGTGACAGATTACCGCTGTAAGGAACGGCGGTAATCCTGCAAATGCCAGATTTCCTCCGCTCACAGTGGAGGAAATCTGGAAAACGCCACTTTACCGCCGTAACAAGCAGCGGTAAACCCGAGCGAGTGCCCAAATCCAAATCCACTCCTTGCAGGCCTTTCCATTTCCTTTAACTTTAAACTAGAAACACTCTTAAATTTAGTATTTTCTAAAATTTTCATTATTAGGTAAAGAAATTAGTAAGAGAATTTATTATTTTGGAAAATGGCTTGGGTCGTCCCAGAAGTTCGTGGTTTCGAAAAATGGCAATACAGAAGTAAATAAAGAAATCTTTTCTTAATTGGGAAAAGTACTGTGCGACAACATGAACCGGAAACATAAAAGTGAAAGAATATATATATATATATATATATTTAACAACGGATGGTGTCTACATTGCTTTGGACCCCACCCTACTTACCCAAAGGACTCGAATCCAAAAAATTCCAAGTATAGACCATTTTGGACTCCATAAACGCCGACTTTTGGGTGAGAGATTAAATAACAGGTTGCCCCGACGGACCCTTTTTTTTTTTTTTTTTTTCTTTCTCTTCCACACACCTGGCTTATAAGTCATACGATCCCCCACTGAGAATATCTATGGGGCACACTCAGAATACTTAAGATCTTATATCATATTTGGGTGTGGACCTAACATCACTGCCGCAGGACACGAACTATATATATTATGAAAAAGAAATCCTCACTAGAAAGAAGGAAAACATTTTATTTGATTGTCTTTCTATTTTGGAAGGTAAGTAAGTAAATCCAAATGTCTCCTGATTGTCACTGTTGGGGTCATGCATTGGAGTACGTCACCTATCCAACCTAGATGGAAAGTGGCCAAGCCCGGACCGGATGAATGAGGTTAGCCCATACTCGACCTAAATTGAGGTACGCAGGCACGTACCGTATCAATTCTTCATGTTGGGCTCATCTTCTACTTGGTTTCAGAGAGCCCATTCCCCCTACCTATTCCATAATGAAAATCACTATTCACGCGTAGGGAATCGAACCCAAAAGTCGAGATGATATTGATTTTTCTACGGTAGGATTTAATCGAGCGTGGACCCGTTCACTTCTCACCCAGTAACTATTTCCTACTTGGTAAACTTACCTCACCATTGAAGCCAAGTAGAGGGTTAATCCAAGAGACAATAAAAAGAAACGGATCACATCAAACGATACTAAATTTCAAAAGCCATCTACATGCGGCGGGATGGGCCGGGCCGAGGAATTTCCAAGCCCTGCCCGGCTTCTAAATTAGAAGCCTGACCCCGGCTCGATCCCAGGTCTGGCCAGAAGTTGCTCGCCAAAGACAGGCCCGCCCGTAAATCATGAAGCCCTAGCATACCCTGAGTTTTACTTACATTATAACAAAAAAGAGAAGAAAAGAAAAACAAATTCTTATAACCTCCTAGGCCGTAGCTCAACCAGCCTTGTGATATCACCCAATATGAGAGGTCATCGGTTTGAGTGCCCCCATTGCTACTCCCTCTCTTACAATTATATATGTATATTTGGGGCCGGGCAAGGATTTCGAGTCTCAACCACCGAGTCTAAATAAAAAAATTCTAAGCACGGCCCATCTATTATTGCCTAAACACCATTGTCGAACCAACGTGGGCCGGCCCTGTCCACGATCACCCATAGAAAAGAAAAGAAAAGAAAAGAAAAAAAAAACGCTTCTTGAAATAAAATTTCAAAGAGCTACGCTCTGGCCTTTTGATTTTTTCAAACCCATACTTCTGTTGTCTCTCTGCATTTAACCATTCGCTTTACTTCGCCGGTAAAGTAAATTGACCAATCAAGAGATTTGCTTTGTGATTTGATAGCATTGCGTTTAAACGTTAATCACATATGCCCATCCCTCATTGTGTGGACCAAAGCCCGGACCCGTGACCCAACTCAGACGTAAGAGAAAGGAAAAAGAATCCGTTTGGAGGTTTTCCTCCGCTTAGAGTGGAGGGGGTATTGCAAAGTGACAGATTACCGCTGTAAGGAACGGCGGTAATCCTGCAAATGCCAGATTTCCTCCGCTCACAGTGGAGGAAATCTGGAAAACGCCACTTTACCGCCGTAACAAGCAGCGGTAAACCCGAGCGAGTGCCCAAATCCAAATCCACTCCTTGCAGGCCTTTCCATTTCCTTTAACTTTAAACTAGAAACACTCTTAAATTTAGTATTTTCTAAAATTTTCATTATTAGGTAAAGAAATTAGTAAGAGAATTTATTATTTTGGAAAATGGCTTGGGTCGTCCCAGAAGTTCGTGGTTTCGAAAAATGGCAATACAGAAGTAAATAAAGAAATCTTTTCTTAATTGGGAAAAGTACTGTGCGACAACATGAACCGGAAAGATAAAAGTGAAAGAATATATATATATATATATATATATTTAACAACGGATGGCGTCTACATTGCTTTGGACCCCACCCTACTTACCCAAAGGACTCGAATCCAAAAAATTCCAAGTATAGACCATTTTGGACTCCATAAACGCCGACTTTTGGGTGAGAGATTAAATAACAGGTTGCCCCGACGGACCCTTTTTTTTTTTTTTTTTTTCTTTCTCTTCCACACACCTGGCTTATAAGTCATACGATCCCCCACTGAGAATATCTATGGGGCACACTCAGAATACTTAAGATCTTATATCATATTTGGGTGTGGACCTAACATCACTGCCGTAGGATACGAACTATATATATTATGAAAAAGAAATCCTCACTAGAAAGAAGGAAAACATTTTATTTGATTGTCTTTCTATTTTGGAAGGTAAGTAAGTAAATCCAAATGTCTCCTGATTGTCACTGTTGGGGTCATGCATTGGAGTACGTCACCTATCCAACCTAGATGGAAAGTGGCCAAGCCCGGACCGGATGAATGAGGTTAGCCCATACTCGACCTAAATTGAGGTACGCAGGCACGTACCGTATCAATTCTTCATGTTGGGCTCATCTTCTACTTGGTTTCAGAGAGCCCATTCCCCCTACCTATTCCATAATGAAAATCACTATTCACGCGTAGGGAATCGAACCCAAAAGTCGAGATGATATTGATTTTTCTACGGTAGGATTTAATCGAGCGTGGACCCGTTCACTTCTCACCCAGTAACTATTTCCTACTTGGTAAACTTACCTCACCATTGAAGCCAAGTAGAGGGTTAATCCAAGAGACAATAAAAAGAAACGGATCACATCAAACGATACTAAATTTCAAAAGCCATCTACATGCGGCGGGATGGGCCGGGCCGAGGAATTTCCAAGCCCTGCCCGGCTTCTAAATTAGAAGCCTGACCCCGGCTCGATCCCAGGTCTGGCCAGAAGTTGCTCGCCAAAGACAGGCCCGCCCGTAAATCATGAAGCCCTAGCATACCCTGAGTTTTACTTACATTATAACAAAAAAGAGAAGAAAAGAAAAACAAATTCTTATAACCTCCTAGGCCGTAGCTCAACCAGCCTTGTGATATCACCCAATATGAGAGGTCATCGGTTTGAGTCCC
The DNA here is from genome assembly GCA_029852735.1 of Persea americana. NCBI lineage: Eukaryota > Viridiplantae > Streptophyta > Magnoliopsida > Laurales > Lauraceae > Persea > Persea americana. Next base: position 16,069,267 of record CM056814.1, read on the forward strand.
CCCATTGCTACTCCCTCTCTTACAATTATATATGTATATTTGGGGCCGGGCAAGGATTTCGAGTCTCAACCACCGAGTCTAAATAAAAAAATTCTAAGCACGGCCCATCTATTATTGCCTAAACACCATTGTCGAACCAACGTGGGCCGGCCCTGTCCACGATCACCCATAGAAAAGAAAAGAAAAGAAAAGAAAAAAAAAAAACGCTTCTTGAAATAAAATTTCAAAGAGCTACGCTCTGGCCTTTTGATTTTTTCAAACCCATACTTCTGTTGTCTCTCTGCATTTAACCATTCGCTTTACTTCGCCGGTAAAGTAAATTGACCAATCAAGAGATTTGCTTTGTGATTTGATAGCATTGCGTTTAAACGTTAATCACATATGCCCATCCCTCATTGTGTGGACCAAAGCCCGGACCCGTGACCCAACTCAGACGTAAGAGAAAGGAAAAAGAATCCGTTTGGAGGTTTTCCTCCGCTTAGAGTGGAGGGGGTATTGCAAAGTGACAGATTACCGCTGTAAGGAACGGCGGTAATCCTGCAAATGCCAGATTTCCTCCGCTCACAGTGGAGGAAATCTGGAAAACGCCACTTTACCGCCGTAACAAGCAGCGGTAAACCCGAGCGAGTGCCCAAATCCAAATCCACTCCTTGCAGGCCTTTCCATTTCCTTTAACTTTAAACTAGAAACACTCTTAAATTTAGTATTTTCTAAAATTTTCATTATTAGGTAAAGAAATTAGTAAGAGAATTTATTATTTTGGAAAATGGCTTGGGTCGTCCCAGAAGTTCGTGGTTTCGAAAAATGGCAATACAGAAGTAAATAAAGAAATCTTTTCTTAATTGGGAAAAGTACTGTGCGACAACATGAACCGGAAAGATAAAAGTGAAAGAATATATATATATATATATATATATATTTAACAACGGATGGCGTCTACATTGCTTTGGACCCCACCCTACTTACCCAAAGGACTCGAATCCAAAAAATTCCAAGTATAGACCATTTTGGACTCCATAAACGCCGACTTTTGGGTGAGAGATTAAATAACAGGTTGCCCCGACGGACCCTTTTTTTTTTTTTTTTTTTCTTTCTCTTCCACACACCTGGCTTATAAGTCATACGATCCCCCACTGAGAATATCTATGGGGCACACTCAGAATACTTAAGATCTTATATCATATTTGGGTGTGGACCTAACATCACTGCCGTAGGATACGAACTATATATATTATGAAAAAGAAATCCTCACTAGAAAGAAGGAAAACATTTTATTTGATTGTCTTTCTATTTTGGAAGGTAAGTAAGTAAATCCAAATGTCTCCTGATTGTCACTGTTGGGGTCATGCATTGGAGTACGTCACCTATCCAACCTAGATGGAAAGTGGCCAAGCCCGGACCGGATGAATGAGGTTAGCCCATACTCGACCTAAATTGAGGTACGCAGGCACGTACCGTATCAATTCTTCATGTTGGGCTCATCTTCTACTTGGTTTCAGAGAGCCCATTCCCCCTACCTATTCCATAATGAAAATCACTATTCACGCGTAGGGAATCGAACCCAAAAGTCGAGATGATATTGATTTTTCTACGGTAGGATTTAATCGAGCGTGGACCCGTTCACTTCTCACCCAGTAACTATTTCCTACTTGGTAAACTTACCTCACCATTGAAGCCAAGTAGAGGGTCAATCCAAGAGACAATAAAAAGAAACGGATCACATCAAACGATACTAAATTTCAAAAGCCATCTACATGCGGCGGGATGGGCCGGGCCGAGGAATTTCCAAGCCCTGCCCGGCTTCTAAATTAGAAGCCTGACCCCGGCTCGATCCCAGGTCTGGCCAGAAGTTGCTCGCCAAAGACAGGCCCGCCCGTAAATCATGAAGCCCTAGCATACCCTGAGTTTTACTTACATTATAACAAAAAAGAGAAGAAAAGAAAAACAAATTCTTATAACCTCCTAGGCCGTAGCTCAACCAGCCTTGTGATATCACCCAATATGAGAGGTCATCGGTTTGAGTCCCCCCATTGCTACTCCCTCTCTTACAATTATATATGTATATTTGGGGCCGGGCAAGGATTTCGAGTCTCAACCACCGAGTCTAAATAAAAAAATTCTAAGCACGGCCCATCTATTATTGCCTAAACACCATTGTCGAACCAACGTGGGCCGGCCCTGTCCACGATCACCCATAGAAAAGAAAAGAAAAGAAAAGAAAAAAAAAAAACGCTTCTTGAAATAAAATTTCAAAGAGCTACGCTCTGGCCTTTTGATTTTTTCAAACCCATACTTCTGTTGTCTCTCTGCATTTAACCATTCGCTTTACTTCGCCGGTAAAGTAAATTGACCAATCAAGAGATTTGCTTTGTGATTTGATAGCATTGCGTTTAAACGTTAATCACATATGCCCATCCCTCATTGTGTGGACCAAAGCCCGGACCCGTGACCCAACTCAGACGTAAGAGAAAGGAAAAAGAATCCGTTTGGAGGTTTTCCTCCGCTTAGAGTGGAGGGGGTATTGCAAAGTGACAGATTACCGCTGTAAGGAACGGCGGTAATCCTGCAAATGCCAGATTTCCTCCGCTCACAGTGGAGGAAATCTGGAAAACGCCACTTTACCGCCGTAACAAGCAGCGGTAAACCCGAGCGAGTGCCCAAATCCAAATCCACTCCTTGCAGGCCTTTCCATTTCCTTTAACTTTAAACTAGAAACACTCTTAAATTTAGTATTTTCTAAAATTTTCATTATTAGGTAAAGAAATTAGTAAGAGAATTTATTATTTTGGAAAATGGCTTGGGTCGTCCCAGAAGTTCGTGGTTTCGAAAAATGGCAATACAGAAGTAAATAAAGAAATCTTTTCTTAATTGGGAAAAGTACTGTGCGACAACATGAACCGGAAAGATAAAAGTGAAAGAATATATATATATATATATATTTAACAACGGATGGCGTCTACATTGCTTTGGACCCCACCCTACTTACCCAAAGGACTCGAATCCAAAAAATTCCAAGTATAGACCATTTTGGACTCCATAAACGCCGACTTTTGGGTGAGAGATTAAATAACAGGTTGCCCCGACGGACCCTTTTTTTTTTTTTTTTTTTCTTTCTCTTCCACACACCTGGCTTATAAGTCATACGATCCCCCACTGAGAATATCTATGGGGCACACTCAGAATACTTAAGATCTTATATCATATTTGGGTGTGGACCTAACATCACTGCCGTAGGATACGAACTATATATATTATGAAAAAGAAATCCTCACTAGAAAGAAGGAAAACATTTTATTTGATTGTCTTTCTATTTTGGAAGGTAAGTAAGTAAATCCAAATGTCTCCTGATTGTCACTGTTGGGGTCATGCATTGGAGTACGTCACCTATCCAACCTAGATGGAAAGTGGCCAAGCCCGGACCGGATGAATGAGGTTAGCCCATACTCGACCTAAATTGAGGTACGCAGGCACGTACCGTATCAATTCTTCATGTTGGGCTCATCTTCTACTTGGTTTCAGAGAGCCCATTCCCCCTACCTATTCCATAATGAAAATCACTATTCACGCGTAGGGAATCGAACCCAAAAGTCGAGATGATATTGATTTTTCTACGGTAGGATTTAATCGAGCGTGGACCCGTTCACTTCTCACCCAGTAACTATTTCCTACTTGGTAAACTTACCTCACCATTGAAGCCAAGTAGAGGGTCAATCCAAGAGACAATAAAAAGAAACGGATCACATCAAACGATACTAAATTTCAAAAGCCATCTACATGCGGCGGGATGGGCCGGGCCGAGGAATTTCCAAGCCCTGCCCGGCTTCTAAATTAGAAGCCTGACCCCGGCTCGATCCCAGGTCTGGCCAGAAGTTGCTCGCCAAAGACAGGCCCGCCCGTAAATCATGAAGCCCTAGCATACCCTGAGTTTTACATACATTATAACAAAAAAGAGAAGAAAAGAAAAACAAATTCTTATAACCTCCTAGGCCGTAGCTCAACCAGCCTTGTGATATCACCCAATATGAGAGGTCATCGGTTTGAGTCCCCCCATTGCTACTCCCTCTCTTACAATTATATATGTATATTTGGGGCCGGGCAAGGATTTCGAGTCTCAACCACCGAGTCTAAATAAAAAAATTCTAAGCACGGCCCATCTATTATTGCCTAAACACCATTGTCGAACCAACGTGGGCCGGCCCTGTCCACGATCACCCATAGAAAAGAAAAGAAAAGAAAAGAAAAAAAAAAAAACGCTTCTTGAAATAAAATTTCAAAGAGCTACGCTCTGGCCTTTTGATTTTTTCAAACCCATACTTCTGTTGTCTCTCTGCATTTAACCATTCGCTTTACTTCGCCGGTAAAGTAAATTGACCAATCAAGAGATTTGCTTTGTGATTTGATAGCATTGCGTTTAAACGTTAATCACATATGCCCATCCCTCATTGTGTGGACCAAAGCCCGGACCCGTGACCCAACTCAGACGTAAGAGAAAGGAAAAAGAATCCGTTTGGAGGTTTTCCTCCGCTTAGAGTGGAGGGGGTATTGCAAAGTGACAGATTACCGCTGTAAGGAACGGCGGTAATCCTGCAAATGCCAGATTTCCTCCGCTCACAGTGGAGGAAATCTGGAAAACGCCACTTTACCGCCGTAACAAGCAGCGGTAAACCCGAGCGAGTGCCCAAATCCAAATCCACTCCTTGCAGGCCTTTCCATTTCCTTTAACTTTAAACTAGAAACACTCTTAAATTTAGTATTTTCTAAAATTTTCATTATTAGGTAAAGAAATTAGTAAGAGAATTTATTATTTTGGAAAATGGCTTGGGTCGTCCCAGAAGTTCGTGGTTTCGAAAAATGGCAATACAGAAGTAAATAAAGAAATCTTTTCTTAATTGGGAAAAGTACTGTGCGACAACATGAACCGGAAAGATAAAAGTGAAAGAATATATATATATATATATTTAACAACGGATGGCGTCTACATTGCTTTGGACCCCACCCTACTTACCCAAAGGACTCGAATCCAAAAAATTCCAAGTATAGACCATTTTGGACTCCATAAACGCCGACTTTTGGGTGAGAGATTAAATAACAGGTTGCCCCGACGGACCCTTTTTTTTTTTTTTTTTTTTCTTTCTCTTCCACACACCTGGCTTATAAGTCATACGATCCCCCACTGAGAATATCTATGGGGCACACTCAGAATACTTAAGATCTTATATCATATTTGGGTGTGGACCTAACATCACTGCCGTAGGATACGAACTATATATATTATGAAAAAGAAATCCTCACTAGAAAGAAGGAAAACATTTTATTTGATTGTCTTTCTATTTTGGAAGGTAAGTAAGTAAATCCAAATGTCTCCTGATTGTCACTGTTGGGGTCATGCATTGGAGTACGTCACCTATCCAACCTAGATGGAAAGTGGCCAAGCCCGGACCGGATGAATGAGGTTAGCCCATACTCGACCTAAATTGAGGTACGCAGGCACGTACCGTATCAATTCTTCATGTTGGGCTCATCTTCTACTTGGTTTCAGAGAGCCCATTCCCCCTACCTATTCCATAATGAAAATCACTATTCACGCGTAGGGAATCGAACCCAAAAGTCGAGATGATATTGATTTTTCTACGGTAGGATTTAATCGAGCGTGGACCCGTTCACTTCTCACCCAGTAACTATTTCCTACTTGGTAAACTTACCTCACCATTGAAGCCAAGTAGAGGGTTAATCCAAGAGACAATAAAAAGAAACGGATCACATCAAACGATACTAAATTTCAAAAGCCATCTACATGCGGCGGGATGGGCCGGGCCGAGGAATTTCCAAGCCCTGCCCGGCTTCTAAATTAGAAGCCTGACCCCGGCTCGATCCCAGGTCTGGCCAGAAGTTGCTCGCCAAAGACAGGCCCGCCCGTAAATCATGAAGCCCTAGCATACCCTGAGTTTTACTTACATTATAACAAAAAAGAGAAGAAAAGAAAAACAAATTCTTATAACCTCCTAGGCCGTAGCTCAACCAGCCTTGTGATATCACCCAATATGAGAGGTCATCGGTTTGAGTCCCCCCATTGCTACTCCCTCTCTTACAATTATATATGTATATTTGGGGCCGGGCAAGGATTTCGAGTCTCAACCACCGAGTCTAAATAAAAAAATTCTAAGCACGGCCCATCTATTATTGCCTAAACACCATTGTCGAACCAACGTGGGCCGGCCCTGTCCACGATCACCCATAGAAAAGAAAAGAAAAGAAAAGAAAAAAAAAAAAACGCTTCTTGAAATAAAATTTCAAAGAGCTACGCTCTGGCCTTTTGATTTTTTCAAACCCATACTTCTGTTGTCTCTCTGCATTTAACCATTCGCTTTACTTCGCCGGTAAAGTAAATTGACCAATCAAGAGATTTGCTTTGTGATTTGATAGCATTGCGTTTAAACGTTAATCACATATGCCCATCCCTCATTGTGTGGACCAAAGCCCGGACCCGTGACCCAACTCAGACGTAAGAGAAAGGAAAAAGAATCCGTTTGGAGGTTTTCCTCCGCTTAGAGTGGAGGGGGTATTGCAAAGTGACAGATTACCGCTGTAAGGAACGGCGGTAATCCTGCAAATGCCAGATTTCCTCCGTTCACAGTGGAGGAAATCTGGAAAACGCCACTTTACCGCCGTAACAAGCAGCGGTAAACCCGAGCGAGTGCCCAAATCCAAATCCACTCCTTGCAGGCCTTTCCATTTCCTTTAACTTTAAACTAGAAACACTCTTAAATTTAGTATTTTCTAAAATTTTCATTATTAGGTAAAGAAATTAGTAAGAGAATTTATTATTTTGGAAAATGGCTTGGGTCGTCCCAGAAGTTCGTGGTTTCGAAAAATGGCAATACAGAAGTAAATAAAGAAATCTTTTCTTAATTGGGAAAAGTACTGTGCGACAACATGAACCGGAAAGATAAAAGTGAAAGAATATATATATATATATATATTTAACAACGGATGGCGTCTACATTGCTTTGGACCCCACCCTACTTACCCAAAGGACTCGAATCCAAAAAATTCCAAGTATAGACCATTTTGGACTCCATAAACGCCGACTTTTGGGTGAGAGATTAAATAACAGGTTGCCCCGACGGACCCTTTTTTTTTTTTTTTTTTTCTTTCTCTTCCACACACCTGGCTTATAAGTCATACGATCCCCCACTGAGAATATCTATGGGGCACACTCAGAATACTTAAGATCTTATATCATATTTGGGTGTGGACCTAACATCACTGCCGTAGGATACGAACTATATATATTATGAAAAAGAAATCCTCACTAGAAAGAAGGAAAACATTTTATTTGATTGTCTTTCTATTTTGGAAGGTAAGTAAGTAAATCCAAATGTCTCCTGATTGTCACTGTTGGGGTCATGCATTGGAGTACGTCACCTATCCAACCTAGATGGAAAGTGGCCAAGCCCGGACCGGATGAATGAGGTTAGCCCATACTCGACCTAAATTGAGGTACGCAGGCACGTACCGTATCAATTCTTCATGTTGGGCTCATCTTCTACTTGGTTTCAGAGAGCCCATTCCCCCTACCTATTCCATAATGAAAATCACTATTCACGCGTAGGGAATCGAACCCAAAAGTCGAGATGATATTGATTTTTCTACGGTAGGATTTAATCGAGCGTGGACCCGTTCACTTCTCACCCAGTAACTATTTCCTACTTGGTAAACTTACCTCACCATTGAAGCCAAGTAGAGGGTTAATCCAAGAGACAATAAAAAGAAACGGATCACATCAAACGATACTAAATTTCAAAAGCCATCTACATGCGGCGGGATGGGCCGGGCCGAGGAATTTCCAAGCCCTGCCCGGCTTCTAAATTAGAAGCCTGACCCCGGCTAGATCCCAGGTCTGGCCAGAAGTTGCTCGCCAAAGACAGGCCCGCCCGTAAATCATGAAGCCCTAGCATACCCTGAGTTTTACTTACATTATAACAAAAAAGAGAAGAAAAGAAAAACAAATTCTTATAACCTCCTAGGCCGTAGCTCAACCAGCCTTGTGATATCACCCAATATGAGAGGTCATCGGTTTGAGTCCCCCCATTGCTACTCCCTCTCTTACAATTATATATGTATATTTGGGGCCGGGCAAGGATTTCGAGTCTCAACCACCGAGTCTAAATAAAAAAATTCTAAGCACGGCCCATCTATTATTGCCTAAACACCATTGTCGAACCAACGTGGGCCGGCCCTGTCCACGATCACCCATAGAAAAGAAAAGAAAAGAAAAGAAAAAAAAAAAACGCTTCTTGAAATAAAATTTCAAAGAGCTACGCTCTGGCCTTTTGATTTTTTCAAACCCATACTTCTGTTGTCTCTCTGCATTTAACCATTCGCTTTACTTCGCCGGTAAAGTAAATTGACCAATCAAGAGATTTGCTTTGTGATTTGATAGCATTGCGTTTAAACGTTAATCACATATGCCCATCCCTCATTGTGTGGACCAAAGCCCGGACCCGTGACCCAACTCAGACGTAAGAGAAAGGAAAAAGAATCCGTTTGGAGGTTTTCCTCCGCTTAGAGTGGAGGGGGTATTGCAAAGTGACAGATTACCGCTGTAAGGAACGGCGGTAATCCTGCAAATGCCAGATTTCCTCCGCTCACAGTGGAGGAAATCTGGAAAACGCCACTTTACCGCCGTAACAAGCAGCGGTAAACCCGAGCGAGTGCCCAAATCCAAATCCACTCCTTGCAGGCCTTTCCATTTCCTTTAACTTTAAACTAGAAACACTCTTAAATTTAGTATTTTCTAAAATTTTCATTATTAGGTAAAGAAATTAGTAAGAGAATTTATTATTTTGGAAAATGGCTTGGGTCGTCCCAGAAGTTCGTGGTTTCGAAAAATGGCAATACAGAAGTAAATAAAGAAATCTTTTCTTAATTGGGAAAAGTACTGTGCGACAACATGAACCGGAAAGATAAAAGTGAAAGAATATATATATATATATATTTAACAACGGATGGCGTCTACATTGCTTTGGACCCCACCCTACTTACCCAAAGGACTCGAATCCAAAAAATTCCAAGTATAGACCATTTTGGACTCCATAAACGCCGACTTTTGGGTGAGAGATTAAATAACAGGTTGCCCCGACGGACCCTTTTTTTTTTTTTTTTTTCTTTCTCTTCCACACACCTGGCTTATAAGTCATACGATCCCCCACTGAGAATATCTATGGGGCACACTCAGAATACTTAAGATCTTATATCATATTTGGGTGTGGACCTAACATCACTGCCGTAGGATACGAACTATATATATTATGAAAAAGAAATCCTCACTAGAAAGAAGGAAAACATTTTATTTGATTGTCTTTCTATTTTGGAAGGTAAGTAAGTAAATCCAAATGTCTCCTGATTGTCACTGTTGGGGTCATGCATTGGAGTACGTCACCTATCCAACCTAGATGGAAAGTGGCCAAGCCCGGACCGGATGAATGAGGTTAGCCCATACTCGACCTAAATTGAGGTACGCAGGCACGTACCGTATCAATTCTTCATGTTGGGCTCATCTTCTACTTGGTTTCAGAGAGCCCATTCCCCCTACCTATTCCATAATGAAAATCACTATTCACGCGTAGGGAATCGAACCCAAAAGTCGAGATGATATTGATTTTTCTACGGTAGGATTTAATCGAGCGTGGACCCGTTCACTTCTCACCCAGTAACTATTTCCTACTTGGTAAACTTACCTCACCATTGAAGCCAAGTAGAGGGTTAATCCAAGAGACAATAAAAAGAAACGGATCACATCAAACGATACTAAATTTCAAAAGCCATCTACATGCGGCGGGATGGGCCGGGCCGAGGAATTTCCAAGCCCTGCCCGGCTTCTAAATTAGAAGCCTGACCCCGGCTCGATCCCAGGTCTGGCCAGAAGTTGCTCGCCAAAGACAGGCCCGCCCGTAAATCATGAAGCCCTAGCATACCCTGAGTTTTACTTACATTATAACAAAAAAGAGAAGAAAAGAAAAACAAATTCTTATAACCTCCTAGGCCGTAGCTCAACCAGCCTTGTGATATCACCCAATATGAGAGGTCATCGGTTTGAGTCCCCCCATTGCTACTCCCTCTCTTACAATTATATATGTATATTTGGGGCCGGGCAAGGATTTCGAGTCTCAACCACCGAGTCTAAATAAAAAAATTCTAAGCACGGCCCATCTATTATTGCCTAAACACCATTGTCGAACCAACGTGGGCCGGCCCTGTCCACGATCACCCATAGAAAAGAAAAGAAAAGAAAAGAAAAAAAAAAAAACGCTTCTTGAAATAAAATTTCAAAGAGCTACGCTCTGGCCTTTTGATTTTTTCAAACCCATACTTCTGTTGTCTCTCTGCATTTAACCATTCGCTTTACTTCGCCGGTAAAGTAAATTGACCAATCAAGAGATTTGCTTTGTGATTTGATAGCATTGCGTTTAAACGTTAATCACATATGCCCATCCCTCATTGTGTGGACCAAAGCCCGGACCCGTGACCCAACTCAGACGTAAGAGAAAGGAAAAAGAATCCGTTTGGAGGTTTTCCTCCGCTTAGAGTGGAGGGGGTATTGCAAAGTGACAGATTACCGCTGTAAGGAACGGCAGTAATCCTGCAAATGCCAGATTTCCTCCGCTCACAGTGGAGGAAATCTGGAAAACGCCACTTTACCGCCGTAACAAGCAGCGGTAAACCCGAGCGAGTGCCCAAATCCAAATCCACTCCTTGCAGGCCTTTCCATTTCCTTTAACTTTAAACTAGAAACACTCTTAAATTTAGTATTTTCTAAAATTTTCATTATTAGGTAAAGAAATTAGTAAGAGAATTTATTATTTTGGAAAATGGCTTGGGTCGTCCCAGAAGTTCGTTGTTTCGAAAAATGGCAATACAGAAGTAAATAAAGAAATCTTTTCTTAATTGGGAAAAGTACTGTGCGACAACATGAACCGGAAAGATAAAAGTGAAAGAATATATATATATATATATTTAACAACGGATGGCGTCTACATTGCTTTGGACCCCACCCTACTTACCCAAAGGACTCGAATCCAAAAAATTCCAAGTATAGACCATTTTGGACTCCATAAACGCCGACTTTTGGGTGAGAGATTAAATAACAGGTTGCCCCGACGGACCCTTTTTTTTTTTTTTTTTTTCTTTCTCTTCCACACACCTGGCTTATAAGTCATACGATCCCCCACTGAGAATATCTATGGGGCACACTCAGAATACTTAAGATCTTATATCATATTTGGGTGTGGACCTAACATCACTGCCGTAGGATACGAACTATATATATTATGAAAAAGAAATCCTCACTAGAAAGAAGGAAAACATTTTATTTGATTGTCTTTCTATTTTGGAAGGTAAGTAAGTAAATCCAAATGTCTCCTGATTGTCACTGTTGGGGTCATGCATTGGAGTACGTCACCTATCCAACCTAGATGGAAAGTGGCCAAGCCCGGACCGGATGAATGAGGTTAGCCCATACTCGACCTAAATTGAGGTACGCAGGCACGTACCGTATCAATTCTTCATGTTGGGCTCATCTTCTACTTGGTTTCAGAGAGCCCATTCCCCCTACCTATTCCATAATGAAAATCACTATTCACGCGTAGGGAATCGAACCCAAAAGTCGAGATGATATTGATTTTTCTACGGTAGGATTTAATCGAGCGTGGACCCGTTCACTTCTCACCCAGTAACTATTTCCTACTTGGTAAACTTACCTCACCATTGAAGCCAAGTAGAGGGTTAATCCAAGAGACAATAAAAAGAAACGGATCACATCAAACGATACTAAATTTCAAAAGCCATCTACATGCGGCGGGATGGGCCGGGCCGAGGAATTTCCAAGCCCTGCCCGGCTTCTAAATTAGAAGCCTGACCCCGGCTCGATCCCAGGTCTGGCCAGAAGTTGCTCGCCAAAGACAGGCCCGCCCGTAAATCATGAAGCCCTAGCATACCCTGAGTTTTACTTACATTATAACAAAAAAGAGAAGAAAAGAAAAACAAATTCTTATAACCTCCTAGGCCGTAGCTCAACCAGCCTTGTGATATCACCCAATATGAGAGGTCATCGGTTTGAGTCCCCCCATTGCTACTCCCTCTCTTACAATTATATATGTATATTTGGGGCCGGGCAAGGATTTCGAGTCTCAACCACCGAGTCTAAATAAAAAAATTCTAAGCACGGCCCATCTATTATTGCCTAAACACCATTGTCGAACCAACGTGGGCCGGCCCTGTCCACGATCACCCATAGAAAAGAAAAGAAAAGAAAAGAAAAAAAAAAAAACGCTTCTTGAAATAAAATTTCAAAGAGCTACGCTCTGGCCTTTTGATTTTTTCAAACCCATACTTCTGTTGTCTCTCTGCATTTAACCATTCGCTTTACTTCGCCGGTAAAGTAAATTGACCAATCAAGAGATTTGCTTTGTGATTTGATAGCATTGCGTTTAAACGTTAATCACATATGCCCATCCCTCATTGTGTGGACCAAAGCCCGGACCCGTGACCCAACTCAGACGTAAGAGAAAGGAAAAAGAATCCGTTTGGAGGTTTTCCTCCGCTTAGAGTGGAGGGGGTATTGCAAAGTGACAGATTACCGCTGTAAGGAACGGCGGTAATCCTGCAAATGCCAGATTTCCTCCGCTCACAGTGGAGGAAATCTGGAAAACGCCACTTTACCGCCGTAACAAGCAGCGGTAAACCCGAGCGAGTGCCCAAATCCAAATCCACTCCTTGCAGGCCTTTCCATTTCCTTTAACTTTAAACTAGAAACACTCTTAAATTTAGTATTTTCTAAAATTTTCATTATTAGGTAAAGAAATTAGTAAGAGAATTTATTATTTTGGAAAATGGCTTGGGTCGTCCCAGAAGTTCGTGGTTTCGAAAAATGGCAATACAGAAGTAAATAAAGAAATCTTTTCTTAATTGGGAAAAGTACTGTGCGACAACATGAACCGGAAAGATAAAAGTGAAAGAATATATATATATATATATATTTAACAACGGATGGCGTCTACATTGCTTTGGACCCCACCCTACTTACCCAAAGGACTCGAATCCAAAAAATTCCAAGTATAGACCATTTTGGACTCCATAAACGCCGACTTTTGGGTGAGAGATTAAATAACAGGTTGCCCCGACGGACCCTTTTTTTTTTTTTTTTTTCTTTCTCTTCCACACACCTGGCTTATAAGTCATACGATCCCCCACTGAGAATATCTATGGGGCACACTCAGAATACTTAAGATCTTATATCATATTTGGGTGTGGACCTAACATCACTGCCGTAGGATACGAACTATATATATTATGAAAAAGAAATCCTCACTAGAAAGAAGGAAAACATTTTATTTGATTGTCTTTCTATTTTGGAAGGTAAGTAAGTAAATCCAAATGTCTCCTGATTGTCACTGTTGGGGTCATGCATTGGAGTACGTCACCTATCCAACCTAGATGGAAAGTGGCCAAGCCCGGACCGGATGAATGAGGTTAGCCCATACTCGACCTAAATTGAGGTACGCAGGCACGTACCGTATCAATTCTTCATGTTGGGCTCATCTTCTACTTGGTTTCAGAGAGCCCATTCCCCCTACCTATTCCATAATGAAAATCACTATTCACGCGTAGGGAATCGAACCCAAAAGTCGAGATGATATTGATTTTTCTACGGTAGGATTTAATCGAGCGTGGACCCGTTCACTTCTCACCCAGTAACTATTTCCTACTTGGTAAACTTACCTCACCATTGAAGCCAAGTAGAGGGTTAATCCAAGAGACAATAAAAAGAAACGGATCACATCAAACGATACTAAATTTCAAAAGCCATCTACATGCGGCGGGATGGGCCGGGCCGAGGAATTTCCAAGCCCTGCCCGGCTTCTAAATTAGAAGCCTGACCCCGGCTCGATCCCAGGTCTGGCCAGAAGTTGCTCGCCAAAGACAGGCCCGCCCGTAAATCATGAAGCCCTAGCATACCCTGAGTTTTACTTACATTATAACAAAAAAGAGAAGAAAAGAAAAACAAATTCTTATAACCTCCTAGGCCGTAGCTCAACCAGCCTTGTGATATCACCCAATATGAGAGGTCATCGGTTTGAGTCCCCCCATTGCTACTCCCTCTCTTACAATTATATATGTATATTTGGGGCCGGGCAAGGATTTCGAGTCTCAACCACCGAGTCTAAATAAAAAAATTCTAAGCACGGCCCATCTATTATTGCCTAAACACCATTGTCGAACCAACGTGGGCCGGCCCTGTCCACGATCACCCATAGAAAAGAAAAGAAAAGAAAAGAAAAAAAAAAAAACGCTTCTTGAAATAAAATTTCAAAGAGCTACGCTCTGGCCTTTTGATTTTTTCAAACCCATACTTCTGTTGTCTCTCTGCATTTAACCATTCGCTTTACTTCGCCGGTAAAGTAAATTGACCAATCAAGAGATTTGCTTTGTGATTTGATAGCATTGCGTTTAAACGTTAATCACATATGCCCATCCCTCATTGTGTGGACCAAAGCCCGGACCCGTGACCCAACTCAGACGTAAGAGAAAGGAAAAAGAATCCGTTTGGAGGTTTTCCTCCGCTTAGAGTGGAGGGGGTATTGCAAAGTGACAGATTACCGCTGTAAGGAACGGCAGTAATCCTGCAAATGCCAGATTTCCTCCGCTCACAGTGGAGGAAATCTGGAAAACGCCACTTTACCGCCGTAACAAGCAGCGGTAACCCCGAGCGAGTGCCCAAATACAAATCCACTCCTTGCTGGCCTTTCCATTTCCTTTAACTTTAAACTAGAAACACTCTTAAATTTAGTATTTTCTAAAATTTTCATTATTAGGTAAAGAAATTAGTAAGAGAATTTATTATTTTGGAAAATGGCTTGGGTCGTCCCAGAAGTTCGTTGTTTCGAAAAATGGCAATACAGAAGTAAATAAAGAAATCTTTTCTTAATTGGGAAAAGTACTGTGCGACAACATGAACCGGAAAGATAAAAGTGAAAGAATATATATATATATATATTTAACAACGGATGGCGTCTACATTGCTTTGGACCCCACCCTACTTACCCAAAGGACTCGAATCCAAAAAATTCCAAGTATAGACCATTTTGGACTCCATAAACGCCGACTTTTGGGTGAGAGATTAAATAACAGGTTGCCCCGACGGACCCTTTTTTTTTTTTTTTTTTTCTTTCTCTTCCACACACCTGGCTTATAAGTCATACGATCCCCCACTGAGAATATCTATGGGGCACACTCAGAATACTTAAGATCTTATATCATATTTGGGTGTGGACCTAACATCACTGCCGTAGGATACGAACTATATATATTATGAAAAAGAAATCCTCACTAGAAAGAAGGAAAACATTTTATTTGATTGTCTTTCTATTTTGGAAGGTAAGTAAGTAAATCCAAATGTCTCCTGATTGTCACTGTTGGGGTCATGCATTGGAGTACGTCACCTATCCAACCTAGATGGAAAGTGGCCAAGCCCGGACCGGATGAATGAGGTTAGCCCATACTCGACCTAAATTGAGGTACGCAGGCACGTACCGTATCAATTCTTCATGTTGGGCTCATCTTCTACTTGGTTTCAGAGAGCCCATTCCCCCTACCTATTCCATAATGAAAATCACTATTCACGCGTAGGGAATCGAACCCAAAAGTCGAGATGATATTGATTTTTCTACGGTAGGATTTAATCGAGCGTGGACCCGTTCACTTCTCACCCAGTAACTATTTCCTACTTGGTAAACTTACCTCACCATTGAAGCCAAGTAGAGGGTTAATCCAAGAGACAATAAAAAGAAACGGATCACATCAAACGATACTAAATTTCAAAAGCCATCTACATGCGGCGGGATGGGCCGGGCCGAGGAATTTCCAAGCCCTGCCCGGCTTCTAAATTAGAAGCCTGACCCCGGCTCGATCCCAGGTCTGGCCAGAAGTTGCTCGCCAAAGACAGGCCCGCCCGTAAATCATGAAGCCCTAGCATACCCTGAGTTTTACTTACATTATAACAAAAAAGAGAAGAAAAGAAAAACAAATTCTTATAACCTCCTAGGCCGTAGCTCAACCAGCCTTGTGATATCACCCAATATGAGAGGTCATCGGTTTGAGTCCCCCCATTGCTACTCCCTCTCTTACAATTATATATGTATATTTGGGGCCGGGCAAGGATTTCGAGTCTTAACCACCGAGTCTAAATAAAAAAATTCTAAGCACGGCCCATCTATTATTGCCTAAACACCATTGTCGAACCAACGTGGGCCGGCCCTGTCCACGATCACCCATAGAAAAGAAAAGAAAAGAAAAGAAAAAAAAAAAAACGCTTCTTGAAATAAAATTTCAAAGAGCTACGCTCTGGCCTTTTGATTTTTTCAAACCCATACTTCTGTTGTCTCTCTGCATTTAACCATTCGCTTTACTTCGCCGGTAAAGTAAATTGACCAATCAAGAGATTTGCTTTGTGATTTGATAGCATTGCGTTTAAACGTTAATCACATATGCCCATCCCTCATTGTGTGGACCAAAGCCCGGACCCGTGACCCAACTCAGACGTAAGAGAAAGGAAAAAGAATCCGTTTGGAGGTTTTCCTCCGCTTAGAGTGGAGGGGGTATTGCAAAGTGACAGATTACCGCTGTAAGGAACGGCGGTAATCCTGCAAATGCCAGATTTCCTCCGCTCACAGTGGAGGAAATCTGGAAAACGCCACTTTACCGCCGTAACAAGCAGCGGTAAACCCGAGCGAGTGCCCAAATCCAAATCCACTCCTTGCAGGCCTTTCCATTTCCTTTAACTTTAAACTAGAAACACTCTTAAATTTAGTATTTTCTAAAATTTTCATTATTAGGTAAAGAAATTAGTAAGAGAATTTATTATTTTGGAAAATGGCTTGGGTCGTCCCAGAAGTTCGTGGTTTCGAAAAATGGCAATACAGAAGTAAATAAAGAAATCTTTTCTTAATTGGGAAAAGTACTGTGCGACAACATGAACCGGAAAGATAAAAGTGAAAGAATATATATATATATATATATATTTAACAACGGATGGCGTCTACATTGCTTTGGACCCCACCCTACTTACCCAAAGGACTCGAATCCAAAAAATTCCAAGTATAGACCATTTTGGACTCCATAAACGCCGACTTTTGGGTGAGAGATTAAATAACAGGTTGCCCCGACGGACCCTTTTTTTTTTTTTTTTTTTCTTTCTCTTCCACACACCTGGCTTATAAGTCATACGATCCCCCACTGAGAATATCTATGGGGCACACTCAGAATACTTAAGATCTTATATCATATTTGGGTGTGGACCTAACATCACTGCCGTAGGATACGAACTATATATATTATGAAAAAGAAATCCTCACTAGAAAGAAGGAAAACATTTTATTTGATTGTCTTTCTATTTTGGAAGGTAAGTAAGTAAATCCAAATGTCTCCTGATTGTCACTGTTGGGGTCATGCATTGGAGTACGTCACCTATCCAACCTAGATGGAAAGTGGCCAAGCCCGGACCGGATGAATGAGGTTAGCCCATACTCGACCTAAATTGAGGTACGCAGGCACGTACCGTATCAATTCTTCATGTTGGGCTCATCTTCTACTTGGTTTCAGAGAGCCCATTCCCCCTACCTATTCCATAATGAAAATCACTATTCACGCGTAGGGAATCGAACCCAAAAGTCGAGATGATATTGATTTTTCTACGGTAGGATTTAATCGAGCGTGGACCCGTTCACTTCTCACCCAGTAACTATTTCCTACTTGGTAAACTTACCTCACCATTGAAGCCAAGTAGAGGGTTAATCCAAGAGACAATAAAAAGAAACGGATCACATCAAACGATACTAAATTTCAAAAGCCATCTACATGCGGCGGGATGGGCCGGGCCGAGGAATTTCCAAGCCCTGCCCGGCTTCTAAATTAGAAGCCTGACCCCGGCTCGATCCCAGGTCTGGCCAGAAGTTGCTCGCCAAAGACAGGCCCGCCCGTAAATCATGAAGCCCTAGCATACCCTGAGTTTTACTTACATTATAACAAAAAAGAGAAGAAAAGAAAAACAAATTCTTATAACCTCCTAGGCCGTAGCTCAACCAGCCTTGTGATATCACCCAATATGAGAGGTCATCGGTTTGAGTCCCCCCATTGCTACTCCCTCTCTTACAATTATATATGTATATTTGGGGCCGGGCAAGGATTTCGAGTCTCAACCACCGAGTCAAAATAAAAAAATTCTAAGCACGGCCCATCTATTATTGCCTAAACACCATTGTCGAACCAACGTGGGCCGGCCCTGTCCACGATCACCCATAGAAAAGAAAAGAAAAGAAAAGAAAAAAAAAAAAACGCTTCTTGAAATAAAATTTCAAAGAGCTACGCTCTGGCCTTTTGATTTTTTCAAACCCATACTTCTGTTGTCTCTCTGCATTTAACCATTCGCTTTACTTCGCCGGTAAAGTAAATTGACCAATCAAGAGATTTGCTTTGTGATTTGATAGCATTGCGTTTAAACGTTAATCACATATGCCCATCCCTCATTGTGTGGACCAAAGCCCGGACCCGTGACCCAACTCAGACGTAAGAGAAAGGAAAAAGAATCCGTTTGGAGGTTTTCCTCCGCTTAGAGTGGAGGGGGTATTGCAAAGTGACAGATTACCGCTGTAAGGAACGGCGGTAATCCTGCAAATGCCAGATTTCCTCCGCTCACAGTGGAGGAAATCTGGAAAACGCCACTTTACCGCCGTAACAAGCAGCGGTAAACCCGAGCGAGTGCCCAAATCCAAATCCACTCCTTGCAGGCCTTTCCATTTCCTTTAACTTTAAACTAGAAACACTCTTAAATTTAGTATTTTCTAAAATTTTCATTATTAGGTAAAGAAATTAGTAAGAGAATTTATTATTTTGGAAAATGGCTTGGGACGTCCCAGAAGTTCGTGGTTTCGAAAAATGGCAATACAGAAGTAAATAAAGAAATCTTTTCTTAATTGGGAAAAGTACTGTGCGACAACATGAACCGGAAAGATAAAAGTGAAAGAATATATATATATATATATATTTAACAACGGATGGCGTCTACATTGCTTTGGACCCCACCCTACTTACCCAAAGGACTCGAATCCAAAAAATTCCAAGTATAGACCATTTTGGACTCCATAAACGCCGACTTTTGGGTGAGAGATTAAATAACAGGTTGCCCCGACGGACCCTTTTTTTTTTTTTTTTTCTTTCTCTTCCACACACCTGGCTTATAAGTCATACGATCCCCCACTGAGAATATCTATGGGGCACACTCAGAATACTTAAGATCTTATATCATATTTGGGTGTGGACCTAACATCACTGCCGTAGGATACGAACTATATATATTATGAAAAAGAAATCCTCACTAGAAAGAAGGAAAACATTTTATTTGATTGTCTTTCTATTTTGGAAGGTAAGTAAGTAAATCCAAATGTCTCCTGATTGTCACTGTTGGGGTCATGCATTGGAGTACGTCACCTATCCAACCTAGATGGAAAGTGGCCAAGCCCGGACCGGATGAATGAGGTTAGCCCATACTCGACCTAAATTGAGGTACGCAGGCACGTACCGTATCAATTCTTCATGTTGGGCTCATCTTCTACTTGGTTTCAGAGAGCCCATTCCCCCTACCTATTCCATAATGAAAATCACTATTCACGCGTAGGGAATCGAACCCAAAAGTCGAGATGATATTGATTTTTCTACGGTAGGATTTAATCGAGCGTGGACCCGTTCACTTCTCACCCAGTAACTATTTCCTACTTGGTAAACTTACCTCACCATTGAAGCCAAGTAGAGGGTTAATCCAAGAGACAATAAAAAGAAACGGATCACATCAAACGATACTAAATTTCAAAAGCCATCTACATGCGGCGGGATGGGCCGGGCCGAGGAATTTCCAAGCCCTGCCCGGCTTCTAAATTAGAAGCCTGACCCCGGCTCGATCCCAGGTCTGGCCAGAAGTTGCTCGCCAAAGACAGGCCCGCCCGTAAATCATGAAGCCCTAGCATACCCTGAGTTTTACTTACATTATAACAAAAAAGAGAAGAAAAGAAAAACAAATTCTTATAACCTCCTAGGCCGTAGCTCAACCAGCCTTGTGATATCACCCAATATGAGAGGTCATCGGTTTGAGTCCCCCCATTGCTACTCCCTCTCTTACAATTATATATGTATATTTGGGGCCGGGCAAGGATTTCGAGTCTCAACCACCGAGTCAAAATAAAAAAATTCTAAGCACGGCCCATCTATTATTGCCTAAACACCATTGTCGAACCAACGTGGGCCGGCCCTGTCCACGATCACCCATAGAAAAGAAAAGAAAAGAAAAGAAAAAAAAAAAAAACGCTTCTTGAAATAAAATTTCAAAGAGCTACGCTCTGGCCTTTTGATTTTTTCAAACCCATACTTCTGTTGTCTCTCTGCATTTAACCATTCGCTTTACTTCGCCGGTAAAGTAAATTGACCAATCAAGAGATTTGCTTTGTGATTTGATAGCATTGCGTTTAAACGTTAATCACATATGCCCATCCCTCATTGTGTGGACCAAAGCCCGGACCCGTGACCCAACTCAGACGTAAGAGAAAGGAAAAAGAATCCGTTTGGAGGTTTTCCTCCGCTTAGAGTGGAGGGGGTATTGCAAAGTGACAGATTACCGCTGTAAGGAACGGCGGTAATCCTGCAAATGCCAGATTTCCTCCGCTCACAGTGGAGGAAATCTGGAAAACGCCACTTTACCGCCGTAACAAGCAGCGGTAAACCCGAGCGAGTGCCCAAATCCAAATCCACTCCTTGCAGGCCTTTCCATTTCCTTTAACTTTAAACTAGAAACACTCTTAAATTTAGTATTTTCTAAAATTTTCATTATTAGGTAAAGAAATTAGTAAGAGAATTTATTATTTTGGAAAATGGCTTGGGACGTCCCAGAAGTTCGTGGTTTCGAAAAATGGCAATACAGAAGTAAATAAAGAAATCTTTTCTTAATTGGGAAAAGTACTGTGCGACAACATGAACCGGAAAGATAAAAGTGAAAGAATATATATATATATATATATTTAACAACGGATGGCGTCTACATTGCTTTGGACCCCACCCTACTTACCCAAAGGACTCGAATCCAAAAAATTCCAAGTATAGACCATTTTGGACTCCATAAACGCCGACTTTTGGGTGAGAGATTAAATAACAGGTTGCCCCGACGGACCCTTTTTTTTTTTTTTTTTCTTTCTCTTCCACACACCTGGCTTATAAGTCATACGATCCCCCACTGAGAATATCTATGGGGCACACTCAGAATACTTAAGATCTTATATCATATTTGGGTGTGGACCTAACATCACTGCCGTAGGATACGAACTATATATATTATGAAAAAGAAATCCTCACTAGAAAGAAGGAAAACATTTTATTTGATTGTCTTTCTATTTTGGAAGGTAAGTAAGTAAATCCAAATGTCTCCTGATTGTCACTGTTGGGGTCATGCATTGGAGTACGTCACCTATCCAACCTAGATGGAAAGTGGCCAAGCCCGGACCGGATGAATGAGGTTAGCCCATACTCGACCTAAATTGAGGTACGCAGGCACGTACCGTATCAATTCTTCATGTTGGGCTCATCTTCTACTTGGTTTCAGAGAGCCCATTCCCCCTACCTATTCCATAATGAAAATCACTATTCACGCGTAGGGAATCGAACCCAAAAGTCGAGATGATATTGATTTTTCTACGGTAGGATTTAATCGAGCGTGGACCCGTTCACTTCTCACCCAGTAACTATTTCCTACTTGGTAAACTTACCTCACCATTGAAGCCAAGTAGAGGGTTAATCCAAGAGACAATAAAAAGAAACGGATCACATCAAACGATACTAAATTTCAAAAGCCATCTACATGCGGCGGGATGGGCCGGGCCGAGGAATTTCCAAGCCCTGCCCGGCTTCTAAATTAGAAGCCTGACCCCGGCTCGATCCCAGGTCTGGCCAGAAGTTGCTCGCCAAAGACAGGCCCGCCCGTAAATCATGAAGCCCTAGCATACCCTGAGTTTTACTTACATTATAACAAAAAAGAGAAGAAAAGAAAAACAAATTCTTATAACCTCCTAGGCCGTAGCTCAACCAGCCTTGTGATATCACCCAATATGAGAGGTCATCGGTTTGAGTCCCCCCATTGCTACTCCCTCTCTTACAATTATATATGTATATTTGGGGCCGGGCAAGGATTTCGAGTCTCAACCACCGAGTCTAAATAAAAAAATTCTAAGCACGGCCCATCTATTATTGCCTAAACACCATTGTCGAACCAACGTGGGCCGGCCCTGTCCACGATCACCCATAGAAAAGAAAAGAAAAGAAAAGAAAAAAAAAAAAACGCTTCTTGAAATAAAATTTCAAAGAGCTACGCTCTGGCCTTTTGATTTTTTCAAACCCATACTTCTGTTGTCTCTCTGCATTTAACCATTCGCTTTACTTCGCCGGTAAAGTAAATTGACCAATCAAGAGATTTGCTTTGTGATTTGATAGCATTGCGTTTAAATGTTAATCACATATGCCCATCCCTCATTGTGTGGACCAAAGCCCGGACCCGTGACCCAACTCAGACGTAAGAGAAAGGAAAAAGAATCCGTTTGGAGGTTTTCCTCCGCTTAGAGTGGAGGGGGTAGTGCAAAGTGACAGATTACCGCTGTAAGGAACGGCGGTAATCCTGCAAATGCCAGATTTCCTCCGCTCACAGTGGAGGAAATCTGGAAAACGCCACTTTACCGCCGTAACAAGCAGCGGTAAACCCGAGCGAGTGCCCAAATCCAAATCCACTCCTTGCAGGCCTTTCCATTTCCTTTAACTTTAAACTAGAAACACTCTTAAATTTAGTATTTTCTAAAATTTTCATTATTAGGTAAAGAAATTAGTAAGAGAATTTATTATTTTGGAAAATGGCTTGGGTCGTCCCAGAAGTTCGTGGTTTCGAAAAATGGCAATACAGAAGTAAATAAAGAAATCTTTTCTTAATTGGGAAAAGTACTGTGCGACAACATGAACCGGAAAGATAAAAGTGAAAGAATATATATATATATATATATTTAACAACGGATGGCGTCTACATTGCTTTGGACCCCACCCTACTTACCCAAAGGACTCGAATCCAAAAAATTCCAAGTATAGACCATTTTGGACTCCATAAACGCCGACTTTTGGGTGAGAGATTAAATAACAGGTTGCCCCGACGGACCCTTTTTTTTTTTTTTTTTTTCTTTCTCTTCCACACACCTGGCTTATAAGTCATACGATCCCCCACTGAGAATATCTATGGGGCACACTCAGAATACTTAAGATCTTATATCATATTTGGGTGTGGACCTAACATCACTGCCGTAGGATACGAACTATATATATTATGAAAAAGAAATCCTCACTAGAAAGAAGGAAAACATTTTATTTGATTGTCTTTCTATTTTGGAAGGTAAGTAAGTAAATCCAAATGTCTCCTGATTGTCACTGTTGGGGTCATGCATTGGAGTACGTCACCTATCCAACCTAGATGGAAAGTGGCCAAGCCCGGACCGGATGAATGAGGTTAGCCCATACTCGACCTAAATTGAGGTACGCAGGCACGTACCGTATCAATTCTTCATGTTGGGCTCATCTTCTACTTGGTTTCAGAGAGCCCATTCCCCCTACCTATTCCATAATGAAAATCACTATTCACGCGTAGGGAATCGAACCCAAAAGTCGAGATGATATTGATTTTTCTACGGTAGGATTTAATCGAGCGTGGACCCGTTCACTTCTCACCCAGTAACTATTTCCTACTTGGTAAACTTACCTCACCATTGAAGCCAAGTAGAGGGTTAATCCAAGAGACAATAAAAAGAAACGGATCACATCAAACGATACTAAATTTCAAAAGCCATCTACATGCGGCGGGATGGGCCGGGCCGAGGAATTTCCAAGCCCTGCCCGGCTTCTAAATTAGAAGCCTGACCCCGGCTCGATCCCAGGTCTGGCCAGAAGTTGCTCGCCAAAGACAGGCCCGCCCGTAAATCATGAAGCCCTAGCATACCCTGAGTTTTACTTACATTATAACAAAAAAGAGAAGAAAAGAAAAACAAATTCTTATAACCTCCTAGGCCGTAGCTCAACCAGCCTTGTGATATCACCCAATATGAGAGGTCATCGGTTTGAGTCCCCCCATTGCTACTCCCTCTCTTACAATTATATATGTATATTTGGGGCCGGGCAAGGATTTCGAGTCTCAACCACCGAGTCTAAATAAAAAAATTCTAAGCACGGCCCATCTATTATTGCCTAAACACCATTGTCGAACCAACGTGGGCCGGCCCTGTCCACGATCACCCATAGAAAAGAAAAGAAAAGAAAAGAAAAAAAAAAAACGCTTCTTGAAATAAAATTTCAAAGAGCTACGCTCTGGCCTTTTGATTTTTTCAAACCCATACTTCTGTTGTCTCTCTGCATTTAACCATTCGCTTTACTTCGCCGGTAAAGTAAATTGACCAATCAAGAGATTTGCTTTGTGATTTGATAGCATTGCGTTTAAACGTTAATCACATATGCCCATCCCTCATTGTGTGGACCAAAGCCCGGACCCGTGACCCAACTCAGACGTAAGAGAAAGGAAAAAGAATCCGTTTGGAGGTTTTCCTCCGCTTAGAGTGGAGGGGGTATTGCAAAGTGACAGATTACCGCTGTAAGGAACGGCGGTAATCCTGCAAATGCCAGATTTCCTCCGCTCACAGTGGAGGAAATCTGGAAAACGCCACTTTACCGCCGTAACAAGCAGCGGTAAACCCGAGCGAGTGCCCAAATCCAAATCCACTCCTTGCAGGCCTTTCCATTTCCTTTAACTTTAAACTAGAAACACTCTTAAATTTAGTATTTTCTAAAATTTTCATTATTAGGTAAAGAAATTAGTAAGAGAATTTATTATTTTGGAAAATGGCTTGGGTCGTCCCAGAAGTTCGTGGTTTCGAAAAATGGCAATACAGAAGTAAATAAAGAAATCTTTTCTTAATTGGGAAAAGTACTGTGCGACAACATGAACCGGAAAGATAAAAGTGAAAGAATATATATATATATATATATTTAACAACGGATGGCGTCTACATTGCTTTGGACCCCACCCTACTTACCCAAAGGACTCGAATCCAAAAAATTCCAAGTATAGACCATTTTGGACTCCATAAACGCCGACTTTTGGGTGAGAGATTAAATAACAGGTTGCCCCGACGGACCCTTTTTTTTTTTTTTTTTCTTTCTCTTCCACACACCTGGCTTATAAGTCATACGATCCCCCACTGAGAATATCTATGGGGCACACTCAGAATACTTAAGATCTTATATCATATTTGGGTGTGGACCTAACATCACTGCCGTAGGATACGAACTATATATATTATGAAAAAGAAATCCTCACTAGAAAGAAGGAAAACATTTTATTTGATTGTCTTTCTATTTTGGAAGGTAAGTAAGTAAATCCAAATGTCTCCTGATTGTCACTGTTGGGGTCATGCATTGGAGTACGTCACCTATCCAACCTAGATGGAAAGTGGCCAAGCCCGGACCGGATGAATGAGGTTAGCCCATACTCGACCTAAATTGAGGTACGCAGGCACGTACCGTATCAATTCTTCATGTTGGGCTCATCTTCTACTTGGTTTCAGAGAGCCCATTCCCCCTACCTATTCCATAATGAAAATCACTATTCACGCGTAGGGAATCGAACCCAAAAGTCGAGATGATATTGATTTTTCTACGGTAGGATTTAATCGAGCGTGGACCCGTTCACTTCTCACCCAGTAACTATTTCCTACTTGGTAAACTTACCTCACCATTGAAGCCAAGTAGAGGGTTAATCCAAGAGACAATAAAAAGAAACGGATCACATCAAACGATACTAAATTTCAAAAGCCATCTACATGCGGCGGGATGGGCCGGGCCGAGGAATTTCCAAGCCCTGCCCGGCTTCTAAATTAGAAGCCTGACCCCGGCTCGATCCCAGGTCTGGCCAGAAGTTGCTCGCCAAAGACAGGCCCGCCCGTAAATCATGAAGCCCTAGCATACCCTGAGTTTTACTTACATTATAACAAAAAAGAGAAGAAAAGAAAAACAAATTCTTATAACCTCCTAGGCCGTAGCTCAACCAGCCTTGTGATATCACCCAATATGAGAGGTCATCGGTTTGAGTCCCCCCATTGCTACTCCCTCTCTTACAATTATATATGTATATTTGGGGCCGGGCAAGGATTTCGAGTCTCAACCACCGAGTCTAAATAAAAAAATTCTAAGCACGGCCCATCTATTATTGCCTAAACACCATTGTCGAACCAACGTGGGCCGGCCCTGTCCACGATCACCCATAGAAAAGAAAAGAAAAGAAAAGAAAAAAAAAAAAACGCTTCTTGAAATAAAATTTCAAAGAGCTACGCTCTGGCCTTTTGATTTTTTCAAACCCATACTTCTGTTGTCTCTCTGCATTTAACCATTCGCTTTACTTCGCCGGTAAAGTAAATTGACCAATCAAGAGATTTGCTTTGTGATTTGATAGCATTGCGTTTAAACGTTAATCACATATGCCCATCCCTCATTGTGTGGACCAAAGCCCGGACCCGTGACCCAACTCAGACGTAAGAGAAAGGAAAAAGAATCCGTTTGGAGGTTTTCCTCCGCTTAGAGTGGAGGGGGTAGTGCAAAGTGACAGATTACCGCTGTAAGGAACGGCGGTAATCCTGCAAATGCCAGATTTCCTCCGCTCACAGTGGAGGAAATCTGGAAAACGCCACTTTACCGCCGTAACAAGCAGCGGTAAACCCGAGCGAGTGCCCAAATCCAAATCCACTCCTTGCAGGCCTTTCCATTTCCTTTAACTTTAAACTAGAAACACTCTTAAATTTAGTATTTTCTAAAATTTTCATTATTAGGTAAAGAAATTAGTAAGAGAATTTATTATTTTGGAAAATGGCTTGGGTCGTCCCAGAAGTTCGTGGTTTCGAAAAATGGCAATACAGAAGTAAATAAAGAAATCTTTTCTTAATTGGGAAAAGTACTGTGCGACAACATGAACCGGAAAGATAAAAGTGAAAGAATATATATATATATATATATTTAACAACGGATGGCGTCTACATTGCTTTGGACCCCACCCTACTTACCCAAAGGACTCGAATCCAAAAAATTCCAAGTATAGACCATTTTGGACTCCATAAACGCCGACTTTTGGGTGAGAGATTAAATAACAGGTTGCCCCGACGGACCCTTTTTTTTTTTTTTTTTTTCTTTCTCTTCCACACACCTGGCTTATAAGTCATACGATCCCCCACTGAGAATATCTATGGGGCACACTCAGAATACTTAAGATCTTATATCATATTTGGGTGTGGACCTAACATCACTGCCGTAGGATACGAACTATATATATTATGAAAAAGAAATCCTCACTAGAAAGAAGGAAAACATTTTATTTGATTGTCTTTCTATTTTGGAAGGTAAGTAAGTAAATCCAAATGTCTCCTGATTGTCACTGTTGGGGTCATGCATTGGAGTACGTCACCTATCCAACCTAGATGGAAAGTGGCCAAGCCCGGACCGGATGAATGAGGTTAGCCCATACTCGACCTAAATTGAGGTACGCAGGCACGTACCGTATCAATTCTTCATGTTGGGCTCATCTTCTACTTGGTTTCAGAGAGCCCATTCCCCCTACCTATTCCATAATGAAAATCACTATTCACGCGTAGGGAATCGAACCCAAAAGTCGAGATGATATTGATTTTTCTACGGTAGGATTTAATCGAGCGTGGACCCGTTCACTTCTCACCCAGTAACTATTTCCTACTTGGTAAACTTACCTCACCATTGAAGCCAAGTAGAGGGTTAATCCAAGAGACAATAAAAAGAAACGGATCACATCAAACGATACTAAATTTCAAAAGCCATCTACATGCGGCGGGATGGGCCGGGCCGAGGAATTTCCAAGCCCTGCCCGGCTTCTAAATTAGAAGCCTGACCCCGGCTCGATCCCAGGTCTGGCCAGAAGTTGCTCGCCAAAGACAGGCCCGCCCGTAAATCATGAAGCCCTAGCATACCCTAAGTTTTACTTACATTATAACAAAAAAGAGAAGAAAAGAAAAACAAATTCTTATAACCTCCTAGGCCGTAGCTCAACCAGCCTTGTGATATCACCCAATATGAGAGGTCATCGGTTTGAGTCCCCCCATTGCTACTCCCTCTCTTACAATTATATATGTATATTTGGGGCCGGGCAAGGATTTCGAGTCTCAACCACCGAGTCTAAATAAAAAAATTCTAAGCACGGCCCATCTATTATTGCCTAAACACCATTGTCGAACCAACGTGGGCCGGCCCTGTCCACGATCACCCATAGAAAAGAAAAGAAAAGAAAAGAAAAAAAAAAAAACGCTTCTTGAAATAAAATTTCAAAGAGCTTCGCTCTGGCCTTTTGATTTTTTCAAACCCATACTTCTGTTGTCTCTCTGCATTTAACCATTCGCTTTACTTCGCCGGTAAAGTAAATTGACCAATCAAGAGATTTGCTTTGTGATTTGATAGCATTGCGTTTAAACGTTAATCACATATGCCCATCCCTCATTGTGTGGACCAAAGCCCGGACCCGTGACCCAACTCAGACGTAAGAGAAAGGAAAAAGAATCCGTTTGGAGGTTTTCCTCCGCTTAGAGTGGAGGGGGTATTGCAAAGTGACAGATTACCGCTGTAAGGAACGGCGGTAATCCTGCAAATGCCAGATTTCCTCCGCTCACAGTGGAGGAAATCTGGAAAACGCCACTTTACCGCCGTAACAAGCAGCGGTAAACCCGAGCGAGTGCCCAAATCCAAATCCACTCCTTGCAGGCCTTTCCATTTCCTTTAACTTTAAACTAGAAACACTCTTAAATTTAGTATTTTCTAAAATTTTCATTATTAGGTAAAGAAATTAGTAAGAGAATTTATTATTTTGGAAAATGGCTTGGGTCGTCCCAGAAGTTCGTGGTTTCGAAAAATGGCAATACAGAAGTAAATAAAGAAATCTTTTCTTAATTGGGAAAAGTACTGTGCGACAACATGAACCGGAAAGATAAAAGTGAAAGAATATATATATATATATATATTTAACAACGGATGGCGTCTACATTGCTTTGGACCCCACCCTACTTACCCAAAGGACTCGAATCCAAAAAATTCCAAGTATAGACCATTTTGGACTCCATAAACGCCGACTTTTGGGTGAGAGATTAAATAACAGGTTGCCCCGACGGACCCTTTTTTTTTTTTTTTTTTTCTTTCTCTTCCACACACCTGGCTTATAAGTCATACGATCCCCCACTGAGAATATCTATGGGGCACACTCAGAATACTTAAGATCTTATATCATATTTGGGTGTGGACCTAACATCACTGCCGTAGGATACGAACTATATATATTATGAAAAAGAAATCCTCACTAGAAAGAAGGAAAACATTTTATTTGATTGTCTTTCTATTTTGGAAGGTAAGTAAGTAAATCCAAATGTCTCCTGATTGTCACTGTTGGGGTCATGCATTGGAGTACGTCACCTATCCAACCTAGATGGAAAGTGGCCAAGCCCGGACCGGATGAATGAGGTTAGCCCATACTCGACCTAAATTGAGGTACGCAGGCACGTACCGTATCAATTCTTCATGTTGGGCTCATCTTCTACTTGGTTTCAGAGAGCCCATTCCCCCTACCTATTCCATAATGAAAATCACTATTCACGCGTAGGGAATCGAACCCAAAAGTCGAGATGATATTGATTTTTCTACGGTAGGATTTAATCGAGCGTGGACCCGTTCACTTCTCACCCAGTAACTATTTCCTACTTGGTAAACTTACCTCACCATTGAAGCCAAGTAGAGGGTTAATCCAAGAGACAATAAAAAGAAACGGATCACATCAAACGATACTAAATTTCAAAAGCCATCTACATGCGGCGGGATGGGCCGGGCCGAGGAATTTCCAAGCCCTGCCCGGCTTCTAAATTAGAAGCCTGACCCCGGCTCGATCCCAGGTCTGGCCAGAAGTTGCTCGCCAAAGACAGGCCCGCCCGTAAATCATGAAGCCCTAGCATACCCTGAGTTTTACTTACATTATAACAAAAAAGAGAAGAAAAGAAAAACAAATTCTTATAACCTCCTAGGCCGTAGCTCAACCAGCCTTGTGATATCACCCAATATGAGAGGTCATCGGTTTGAGTCCCCCCATTGCTACTCCCTCTCTTACAATTATATATGTATATTTGGGGCCGGGCAAGGATTTCGAGTCTCAACCACCGAGTCTAAATAAAAAAATTCTAAGCACGGCCCATCTATTATTGCCTAAACACCATTGTCGAACCAACGTGGGCCGGCCCTGTCCACGATCACCCATAGAAAAGAAAAGAAAAGAAAAGAAAAAAAAAAAACGCTTCTTGAAATAAAATTTCAAAGAGCTACGCTCTGGCCTTTTGATTTTTTCAAACCCATACTTCTGTTGTCTCTCTGCATTTAACCATTCGCTTTACTTCGCCGGTAAAGTAAATTGACCAATCAAGAGATTTGCTTTGTGATTTGATAGCATTGCGTTTAAACGTTAATCACATATGCCCATCCCTCATTGTGTGGACCAAAGCCCGGACCCGTGACCCAACTCAGACGTAAGAGAAAGGAAAAAGAATCCGTTTGGAGGTTTTCCTCCGCTTAGAGTGGAGGGGGTACTGCAAAGTGACAGATTACCGCTGTAAGGAACGGCGGTAATCCTGCAAATGCCAGATTTCCTCCGCTCACAGTGGAGGAAATCTGGAAAACGCCACTTTACCGCCGTAACAAGCAGCGGTAAACCCGAGCGAGTGCCCAAATCCAAATCCACTCCTTGCAGGCCTTTCCATTTCCTTTAACTTTAAACTAGAAACACTCTTAAATTTAGTATTTTCTAAAATTTTCATTATTAGGTAAAGAAATTAGTAAGAGAATTTATTATTTTGGAAAATGGCTTGGGTCGTCCCAGAAGTTCGTGGTTTCGAAAAATGGCAATACAGAAGTAAATAAAGAAATCTTTTCTTAATTGGGAAAAGTACTGTGCGACAACATGAACCGGAAAGATAAAAGTGAAAGAATATATATATATATATATTTAACAACGGATGGCGTCTACATTGCTTTGGACCCCACCCTACTTACCCAAAGGACTCGAATCCAAAAAATTCCAAGTATAGACCATTTTGGACTCCATAAACGCCGACTTTTGGGTGAGAGATTAAATAACAGGTTGCCCCGACGGACCCTTTTTTTTTTTTTTTTTTTCTTTCTCTTCCACACACCTGGCTTATAAGTCATACGATCCCCCACTGAGAATATCTATGGGGCACACTCAGAATACTTAAGATCTTATATCATATTTGGGTGTGGACCTAACATCACTGCCGTAGGATACGAACTATATATATTATGAAAAAGAAATCCTCACTAGAAAGAAGGAAAACATTTTATTTGATTGTCTTTCTATTTTGGAAGGTAAGTAAGTAAATCCAAATGTCTCCTGATTGTCACTGTTGGGGTCATGCATTGGAGTACGTCACCTATCCAACCTAGATGGAAAGTGGCCAAGCCCGGACCGGATGAATGAGGTTAGCCCATACTCGACCTAAATTGAGGTACGCAGGCACGTACCGTATCAATTCTTCATGTTGGGCTCATCTTCTACTTGGTTTCAGAGAGCCCATTCCCCCTACCTATTCCATAATGAAAATCACTATTCACGCGTAGGGAATCGAACCCAAAAGTCGAGATGATATTGATTTTTCTACGGTAGGATTTAATCGAGCGTGGACCCGTTCACTTCTCACCCAGTAACTATTTCCTACTTGGTAAACTTACCTCACCATTGAAGCCAAGTAGAGGGTTAATCCAAGAGACAATAAAAAGAAACGGATCACATCAAACGATACTAAATTTCAAAAGCCATCTACATGCGGCGGGATGGGCCGGGCCGAGGAATTTCCAAGCCCTGCCCGGCTTCTAAATTAGAAGCCTGACCCCGGCTCGATCCCAGGTCTGGCCAGAAGTTGCTCGCCAAAGACAGGCCCGCCCGTAAATCATGAAGCCCTAGCATACCCTGAGTTTTACTTACATTATAACAAAAAAGAGAAGAAAAGAAAAACAAATTCTTATAACCTCCTAGGCCGTAGCTCAACCAGCCTTGTGATATCACCCAATATGAGAGGTCATCGGTTTGAGTCCCCCCATTGCTACTCCCTCTCTTACAATTATATATGTATATTTGGGGCCGGGCAAGGATTTCGAGTCTCAACCACCGAGTCTAAATAAAAAAATTCTAAGCACGGCCCATCTATTATTGCCTAAACACCATTGTCGAACCAACGTGGGCCGGCCCTGTCCACGATCACCCATAGAAAAGAAAAGAAAAGAAAAGAAAAAAAAAAACGCTTCTTGAAATAAAATTTCAAAGAGCTACGCTCTGGCCTTTTGATTTTTTCAAACCCATACTTCTGTTGT
Organism: Persea americana; assembly: GCA_029852735.1. Lineage (NCBI taxonomy): Eukaryota > Viridiplantae > Streptophyta > Magnoliopsida > Laurales > Lauraceae > Persea > Persea americana. Next base: position 16,101,865 of record CM056814.1, read on the forward strand.
CTCTCTGCATTTAACCATTCGCTTTACTTCGCCGGTAAAGTAAATTGACCAATCAAGAGATTTGCTTTGTGATTTGATAGCATTGCGTTTAAACGTTAATCACATATGCCCATCCCTCATTGTGTGGACCAAAGCCTGGACCCGTGACCCAACTCAGACGTAAGAGAAAGGAAAAAGAATCCGTTTGGAGGTTTTCCTCCGCTTAGAGTGGAGGGGGTACTGCAAAGTGACAGATTACCGCTGTAAGGAACGGCGGTAATCCTGCAAATGCCAGATTTCCTCCGCTCACAGTGGAGGAAATCTGGAAAACGCCACTTTACCGCCGTAACAAGCAGCGGTAAACCCGAGCGAGTGCCCAAATCCAAATCCACTCCTTGCAGGCCTTTCCATTTCCTTTAACTTTAAACTAGAAACACTCTTAAATTTAGTATTTTCTAAAATTTTCATTATTAGGTAAAGAAATTAGTAAGAGAATTTATTATTTTGGAAAATGGCTTGGGTCGTCCCAGAAGTTCGTGGTTTCGAAAAATGGCAATACAGAAGTAAATAAAGAAATCTTTTCTTAATTGGGAAAAGTACTGTGCGACAACATGAACCGGAAAGATAAAAGTGAAAGAATATATATATATATATATATTTAACAACGGATGGCGTCTACATTGCTTTGGACCCCACCCTACTTACCCAAAGGACTCGAATCCAAAAAATTCCAAGTATAGACCATTTTGGACTCCATAAACGCCGACTTTTGGGTGAGAGATTAAATAACAGGTTGCCCCGACGGACCCTTTTTTTTTTTTTTTTTTTCTTTCTCTTCCACACACCTGGCTTATAAGTCATACGATCCCCCACTGAGAATATCTATGGGGCACACTCAGAATACTTAAGATCTTATATCATATTTGGGTGTGGACCTAACATCACTGCCGTAGGATACGAACTATATATATTATGAAAAAGAAATCCTCACTAGAAAGAAGGAAAACATTTTATTTGATTGTCTTTCTATTTTGGAAGGTAAGTAAGTAAATCCAAATGTCTCCTGATTGTCACTGTTGGGGTCATGCATTGGAGTACGTCACCTATCCAACCTAGATGGAAAGTGGCCAAGCCCGGACCGGATGAATGAGGTTAGCCCATACTCGACCTAAATTGAGGTACGCAGGCACGTACCGTATCAATTCTTCATGTTGGGCTCATCTTCTACTTGGTTTCAGAGAGCCCATTCCCCCTACCTATTCCATAATGAAAATCACTATTCACGCGTAGGGAATCGAACCCAAAAGTCGAGATGATATTGATTTTTCTACGGTAGGATTTAATCGAGCGTGGACCCGTTCACTTCTCACCCAGTAACTATTTCCTACTTGGTAAACTTACCTCACCATTGAAGCCAAGTAGAGGGTTAATCCAAGAGACAATAAAAAGAAACGGATCACATCAAACGATACTAAATTTCAAAAGCCATCTACATGCGGCGGGATGGGCCGGGCCGAGGAATTTCCAAGCCCTGCCCGGCTTCTAAATTAGAAGCCTGACCCCGGCTCGATCCCAGGTCTGGCCAGAAGTTGCTCGCCAAAGACAGGCCCGCCCGTAAATCATGAAGCCCTAGCATACCCTGAGTTTTACTTACATTATAACAAAAAAGAGAAGAAAAGAAAAACAAATTCTTATAACCTCCTAGGCCGTAGCTCAACCAGCCTTGTGATATCACCCAATATGAGAGGTCATCGGTTTGAGTCCCCCCATTGCTACTCCCTCTCTTACAATTATATATGTATATTTGGGGCCGGGCAAGGATTTCGAGTCTCAACCACCGAGTCTAAATAAAAAAATTCTAAGCACGGCCCATCTATTATTGCCTAAACACCATTGTCGAACCAACGTGGGCCGGCCCTGTCCACGATCACCCATAGAAAAGAAAAGAAAAGAAAAGAAAAAAAAAAAACGCTTCTTGAAATAAAATTTCAAAGAGCTACGCTCTGGCCTTTTGATTTTTTCAAACCCATACTTCTGTTGTCTCTCTGCATTTAACCATTCGCTTTACTTCGCCGGTAAAGTAAATTGACCAATCAAGAGATTTGCTTTGTGATTTGATAGCATTGCGTTTAAACGTTAATCACATATGCCCATCCCTCATTGTGTGGACCAAAGCCCGGACCCGTGACCCAACTCAGACGTAAGAGAAAGGAAAAAGAATCCGTTTGGAGGTTTTCCTCCGCTTAGAGTGGAGGGGGTACTGCAAAGTGACAGATTACCGCTGTAAGGAACGGCGGTAATCCTGCAAATGCCAGATTTCCTCCGCTCACAGTGGAGGAAATCTGGAAAACGCCACTTTACCGCCGTAACAAGCAGCGGTAAACCCGAGCGAGTGCCCAAATCCAAATCCACTCCTTGCAGGCCTTTCCATTTCCTTTAACTTTAAACTAGAAACACTCTTAAATTTAGTATTTTCTAAAATTTTCATTATTAGGTAAAGAAATTAGTAAGAGAATTTATTATTTTGGAAAATGGCTTGGGTCGTCCCAGAAGTTCGTGGTTTCGAAAAATGGCAATACAGAAGTAAATAAAGAAATCTTTTCTTAATTGGGAAAAGTACTGTGCGACAACATGAACCGGAAAGATAAAAGTGAAAGAATATATATATATATATATATTTAACAACGGATGGCGTCTACATTGCTTTGGACCCCACCCTACTTACCCAAAGGACTCGAATCCAAAAAATTCCAAGTATAGACCATTTTGGACTCCATAAACGCCGACTTTTGGGTGAGAGATTAAATAACAGGTTGCCCCGACGGACCCTTTTTTTTTTTTTTTTTTTCTTTCTCTTCCACACACCTGGCTTATAAGTCATACGATCCCCCACTGAGAATATCTATGGGGCACACTCAGAATACTTAAGATCTTATATCATATTTGGGTGTGGACCTAACATCACTGCCGTAGGATACGAACTATATATATTATGAAAAAGAAATCCTCACTAGAAAGAAGGAAAACATTTTATTTGATTGTCTTTCTATTTTGGAAGGTAAGTAAGTAAATCCAAATGTCTCCTGATTGTCACTGTTGGGGTCATGCATTGGAGTACGTCACCTATCCAACCTAGATGGAAAGTGGCCAAGCCCGGACCGGATGAATGAGGTTAGCCCATACTCGACCTAAATTGAGGTACGCAGGCACGTACCGTATCAATTCTTCATGTTGGGCTCATCTTCTACTTGGTTTCAGAGAGCCCATTCCCCCTACCTATTCCATAATGAAAATCACTATTCACGCGTAGGGAATCGAACCCAAAAGTCGAGATGATATTGATTTTTCTACGGTAGGATTTAATCGAGCGTGGACCCGTTCACTTCTCACCCAGTAACTATTTCCTACTTGGTAAACTTACCTCACCATTGAAGCCAAGTAGAGGGTTAATCCAAGAGACAATAAAAAGAAACGGATCACATCAAACGATACTAAATTTCAAAAGCCATCTACATGCGGCGGGATGGGCCGGGCCGAGGAATTTCCAAGCCCTGCCCGGCTTCTAAATTAGAAGCCTGACCCCGGCTCGATCCCAGGTCTGGCCAGAAGTTGCTCGCCAAAGACAGGCCCGCCCGTAAATCATGAAGCCCTAGCATACCCTGAGTTTTACTTACATTATAACAAAAAAGAGAAGAAAAGAAAAACAAATTCTTATAACCTCCTAGGCCGTAGCTCAACCAGCCTTGTGATATCACCCAATATGAGAGGTCATCGGTTTGAGTCCCCCCATTGCTACTCCCTCTCTTACAATTATATATGTATATTTGGGGCCGGGCAAGGATTTCGAGTCTCAACCACCGAGTCTAAATAAAAAAATTCTAAGCACGGCCCATCTATTATTGCCTAAACACCATTGTCGAACCAACGTGGGCCGGCCCTGTCCACGATCACCCATAGAAAAGAAAAGAAAAGAAAAGAAAAAAAAAAAAACGCTTCTTGAAATAAAATTTCAAAGAGCTACGCTCTGGCCTTTTGATTTTTTCAAACCCATACTTCTGTTGTCTCTCTGCATTTAACCATTCGCTTTACTTCGCCGGTAAAGTAAATTGACCAATCAAGAGATTTGCTTTGTGATTTGATAGCATTGCGTTTAAACGTTAATCACATATGCCCATCCCTCATTGTGTGGACCAAAGCCCGGACCCGTGACCCAACTCAGACGTAAGAGAAAGGAAAAAGAATCCGTTTGGAGGTTTTCCTCCGCTTAGAGTGGAGGGGGTAGTGCAAAGTGACAGATTACCGCTGTAAGGAACGGCGGTAATCCTGCAAATGCCAGATTTCCTCCGCTCACAGTGGAGGAAATCTGGAAAACGCCACTTTACCGCCGTAACAAGCAGCGGTAAACCCGAGCGAGTGCCCAAATCCAAATCCACTCCTTGCAGGCCTTTCCATTTCCTTTAACTTTAAACTAGAAACACTCTTAAATTTAGTATTTTCTAAAATTTTCATTATTAGGTAAAGAAATTAGTAAGAGAATTTATTATTTTGGAAAATGGCTTGGGTCGTCCCAGAAGTTCGTGGTTTCGAAAAATGGCAATACAGAAGTAAATAAAGAAATCTTTTCTTAATTGGGAAAAGTACTGTGCGACAACATGAACCGGAAAGATAAAAGTGAAAGAATATATATATATATATATATTTAACAACGGATGGCGTCTACATTGCTTTGGACCCCACCCTACTTACCCAAAGGACTCGAATCCAAAAAATTCCAAGTATAGACCATTTTGGACTCCATAAACGCCGACTTTTGGGTGAGAGATTAAATAACAGGTTGCCCCGACGGACCCTTTTTTTTTTTTTTTTTTTCTTTCTCTTCCACACACCTGGCTTATAAGTCATACGATCCCCCACTGAGAATATCTATGGGGCACACTCAGAATACTTAAGATCTTATATCATATTTGGGTGTGGACCTAACATCACTGCCGTAGGATACGAACTATATATATTATGAAAAAGAAATCCTCACTAGAAAGAAGGAAAACATTTTATTTGATTGTCTTTCTATTTTGGAAGGTAAGTAAGTAAATCCAAATGTCTCCTGATTGTCACTGTTGGGGTCATGCATTGGAGTACGTCACCTATCCAACCTAGATGGAAAGTGGCCAAGCCCGGACCGGATGAATGAGGTTAGCCCATACTCGACCTAAATTGAGGTACGCAGGCACGTACCGTATCAATTCTTCATGTTGGGCTCATCTTCTACTTGGTTTCAGAGAGCCCATTCCCCCTACCTATTCCATAATGAAAATCACTATTCACGCGTAGGGAATCGAACCCAAAAGTCGAGATGATATTGATTTTTCTACGGTAGGATTTAATCGAGCGTGGACCCGTTCACTTCTCACCCAGTAACTATTTCCTACTTGGTAAACTTACCTCACCATTGAAGCCAAGTAGAGGGTTAATCCAAGAGACAATAAAAAGAAACGGATCACATCAAACGATACTAAATTTCAAAAGCCATCTACATGCGGCGGGATGGGCCGGGCCGAGGAATTTCCAAGCCCTGCCCGGCTTCTAAATTAGAAGCCTGACCCCGGCTCGATCCCAGGTCTGGCCAGAAGTTGCTCGCCAAAGACAGGCCCGCCCGTAAATCATGAAGCCCTAGCATACCCTGAGTTTTACTTACATTATAACAAAAAAGAGAAGAAAAGAAAAACAAATTCTTATAACCTCCTAGGCCGTAGCTCAACCAGCCTTGTGATATCACCCAATATGAGAGGTCATCGGTTTGAGTCCCCCCATTGCTACTCCCTCTCTTACAATTATATATGTATATTTGGGGCCGGGCAAGGATTTCGAGTCTCAACCACCGAGTCTAAATAAAAAAATTCTAAGCACGGCCCATCTATTATTGCCTAAACACCATTGTCGAACCAACGTGGGCCGGCCCTGTCCACGATCACCCATAGAAAAGAAAAGAAAAGAAAAGAAAAAAAAAAAACGCTTCTTGAAATAAAATTTCAAAGAGCTACGCTCTGGCCTTTTGATTTTTTCAAACCCATACTTCTGTTGTCTCTCTGCATTTAACCATTCGCTTTACTTCGCCGGTAAAGTAAATTGACCAATCAAGAGATTTGCTTTGTGATTTGATAGCATTGCGTTTAAACGTTAATCACATATGCCCATCCCTCATTGTGTGGACCAAAGCCCGGACCCGTGACCCAACTCAGACGTAAGAGAAAGGAAAAAGAATCCGTTTGGAGGTTTTCCTCCGCTTAGAGTGGAGGGGGTACTGCAAAGTGACAGATTACCGCTGTAAGGAACGGCGGTAATCCTGCAAATGCCAGATTTCCTCCGCTCACAGTGGAGGAAATCTGGAAAACGCCACTTTACCGCCGTAACAAGCAGCGGTAAACCCGAGCGAGTGCCCAAATCCAAATCCACTCCTTGCAGGCCTTTCCATTTCCTTTAACTTTAAACTAGAAACACTCTTAAATTTAGTATTTTCTAAAATTTTCATTATTAGGTAAAGAAATTAGTAAGAGAATTTATTATTTTGGAAAATGGCTTGGGTCGTCCCAGAAGTTCGTGGTTTCGAAAAATGGCAATACAGAAGTAAATAAAGAAATCTTTTCTTAATTGGGAAAAGTACTGTGCGACAACATGAACCGGAAAGATAAAAGTGAAAGAATATATATATATATATATATATTTAACAACGGATGGCGTCTACATTGCTTTGGACCCCACCCTACTTACCCAAAGGACTCGAATCCAAAAAATTCCAAGTATAGACCATTTTGGACTCCATAAACGCCGACTTTTGGGTGAGAGATTAAATAACAGGTTGCCCCGACGGACCCTTTTTTTTTTTTTTTTTTTCTTTCTCTTCCACACACCTGGCTTATAAGTCATACGATCCCCCACTGAGAATATCTATGGGGCACACTCAGAATACTTAAGATCTTATATCATATTTGGGTGTGGACCTAACATCACTGCCGTAGGATACGAACTATATATATTATGAAAAAGAAATCCTCACTAGAAAGAAGGAAAACATTTTATTTGATTGTCTTTCTATTTTGGAAGGTAAGTAAGTAAATCCAAATGTCTCCTGATTGTCACTGTTGGGGTCATGCATTGGAGTACGTCACCTATCCAACCTAGATGGAAAGTGGCCAAGCCCGGACCGGATGAATGAGGTTAGCCCATACTCGACCTAAATTGAGGTACGCAGGCACGTACCGTATCAATTCTTCATGTTGGGCTCATCTTCTACTTGGTTTCAGAGAGCCCATTCCCCCTACCTATTCCATAATGAAAATCACTATTCACGCGTAGGGAATCGAACCCAAAAGTCGAGATGATATTGATTTTTCTACGGTAGGATTTAATCGAGCGTGGACCCGTTCACTTCTCACCCAGTAACTATTTCCTACTTGGTAAACTTACCTCACCATTGAAGCCAAGTAGAGGGTTAATCCAAGAGACAATAAAAAGAAACGGATCACATCAAACGATACTAAATTTCAAAAGCCATCTACATGCGGCGGGATGGGCCGGGCCGAGGAATTTCCAAGCCCTGCCCGGCTTCTAAATTAGAAGCCTGACCCCGGCTCGATCCCAGGTCTGGCCAGAAGTTGCTCGCCAAAGACAGGCCCGCCCGTAAATCATGAAGCCCTAGCATACCCTGAGTTTTACTTACATTATAACAAAAAAGAGAAGAAAAGAAAAACAAATTCTTATAACCTCCTAGGCCGTAGCTCAACCAGCCTTGTGATATCACCCAATATGAGAGGTCATCGGTTTGAGTCCCCCCATTGCTACTCCCTCTCTTACAATTATATATGTATATTTGGGGCCGGGCAAGGATTTCGAGTCTCAACCACCGAGTCTAAATAAAAAAATTCTAAGCACGGCCCATCTATTATTGCCTAAACACCATTGTCGAACCAACGTGGGCCGGCCCTGTCCACGATCACCCATAGAAAAGAAAAGAAAAGAAAAGAAAAAAAAAAAACGCTTCTTGAAATAAAATTTCAAAGAGCTACGCTCTGGCCTTTTGATTTTTTCAAACCCATACTTCTGTTGTCTCTCTGCATTTAACCATTCGCTTTACTTCGCCGGTAAAGTAAATTGACCAATCAAGAGATTTGCTTTGTGATTTGATAGCATTGCGTTTAAACGTTAATCACATATGCCCATCCCTCATTGTGTGGACCAAAGCCCGGACCCGTGACCCAACTCAGACGTAAGAGAAAGGAAAAAGAATCCGTTTGGAGGTTTTCCTCCGCTTAGAGTGGAGGGGGTACTGCAAAGTGACAGATTACCGCTGTAAGGAACGGCGGTAATCCTGCAAATGCCAGATTTCCTCCGCTCACAGTGGAGGAAATCTGGAAAACGCCACTTTACCGCCGTAACAAGCAGCGGTAAACCCGAGCGAGTGCCCAAATCCAAATCCACTCCTTGCAGGCCTTTCCATTTCCTTTAACTTTAAACTAGAAACACTCTTAAATTTAGTATTTTCTAAAATTTTCATTATTAGGTAAAGAAATTAGTAAGAGAATTTATTATTTTGGAAAATGGCTTGGGTCGTCCCAGAAGTTCGTGGTTTCGAAAAATGGCAATACAGAAGTAAATAAAGAAATCTTTTCTTAATTGGGAAAAGTACTGTGCGACAACATGAACCGGAAAGATAAAAGTGAAAGAATATATATATATATATATATTTAACAACGGATGGCGTCTACATTGCTTTGGACCCCACCCTACTTACCCAAAGGACTCGAATCCAAAAAATTCCAAGTATAGACCATTTTGGACTCCATAAACGCCGACTTTTGGGTGAGAGATTAAATAACAGGTTGCCCCGACGGACCCTTTTTTTTTTTTTTTTTTTCTTTCTCTTCCACACACCTGGCTTATAAGTCATACGATCCCCCACTGAGAATATCTATGGGGCACACTCAGAATACTTAAGATCTTATATCATATTTGGGTGTGGACCTAACATCACTGCCGTAGGATACGAACTATATATATTATGAAAAAGAAATCCTCACTAGAAAGAAGGAAAACATTTTATTTGATTGTCTTTCTATTTTGGAAGGTAAGTAAGTAAATCCAAATGTCTCCTGATTGTCACTGTTGGGGTCATGCATTGGAGTACGTCACCTATCCAACCTAGATGGAAAGTGGCCAAGCCCGGACCGGATGAATGAGGTTAGCCCATACTCGACCTAAATTGAGGTACGCAGGCACGTACCGTATCAATTCTTCATGTTGGGCTCATCTTCTACTTGGTTTCAGAGAGCCCATTCCCCCTACCTATTCCATAATGAAAATCACTATTCACGCGTAGGGAATCGAACCCAAAAGTCGAGATGATATTGATTTTTCTACGGTAGGATTTAATCGAGCGTGGACCCGTTCACTTCTCACCCAGTAACTATTTCCTACTTGGTAAACTTACCTCACCATTGAAGCCAAGTAGAGGGTTAATCCAAGAGACAATAAAAAGAAACGGATCACATCAAACGATACTAAATTTCAAAAGCCATCTACATGCGGCGGGATGGGCCGGGCCGAGGAATTTCCAAGCCCTGCCCGGCTTCTAAATTAGAAGCCTGACCCCGGCTCGATCCCAGGTCTGGCCAGAAGTTGCTCGCCAAAGACAGGCCCGCCCGTAAATCATGAAGCCCTAGCATACCCTGAGTTTTACTTACATTATAACAAAAAAGAGAAGAAAAGAAAAACAAATTCTTATAACCTCCTAGGCCGTAGCTCAACCAGCCTTGTGATATCACCCAATATGAGAGGTCATCGGTTTGAGTCCCCCCATTGCTACTCCCTCTCTTACAATTATATATGTATATTTGGGGCCGGGCAAGGATTTCGAGTCTCAACCACCGAGTCTAAATAAAAAAATTCTAAGCACGGCCCATCTATTATTGCCTAAACACCATTGTCGAACCAACGTGGGCCGGCCCTGTCCACGATCACCCATAGAAAAGAAAAGAAAAGAAAAGAAAAAAAAAAAACGCTTCTTGAAATAAAATTTCAAAGAGCTACGCTCTGGCCTTTTGATTTTTTCAAACCCATACTTCTGTTGTCTCTCTGCATTTAACCATTCGCTTTACTTCGCCGGTAAAGTAAATTGACCAATCAAGAGATTTGCTTTGTGATTTGATAGCATTGCGTTTAAACGTTAATCACATATGCCCATCCCTCATTGTGTGGACCAAAGCCCGGACCCGTGACCCAACTCAGACGTAAGAGAAAGGAAAAAGAATCCGTTTGGAGGTTTTCCTCCGCTTAGAGTGGAGGGGGTACTGCAAAGTGACAGATTACCGCTGTAAGGAACGGCGGTAATCCTGCAAATGCCAGATTTCCTCCGCTCACAGTGGAGGAAATCTGGAAAACGCCACTTTACCGCCGTAACAAGCAGCGGTAAACCCGAGCGAGTGCCCAAATCCAAATCCACTCCTTGCAGGCCTTTCCATTTCCTTTAACTTTAAACTAGAAACACTCTTAAATTTAGTATTTTCTAAAATTTTCATTATTAGGTAAAGAAATTAGTAAGAGAATTTATTATTTTGGAAAATGGCTTGGGTCGTCCCAGAAGTTCGTGGTTTCGAAAAATGGCAATACAGAAGTAAATAAAGAAATCTTTTCTTAATTGGGAAAAGTACTGTGCGACAACATGAACCGGAAAGATAAAAGTGAAAGAATATATATATATATATATATATTTAACAACGGATGGCGTCTACATTGCTTTGGACCCCACCCTACTTACCCAAAGGACTCGAATCCAAAAAATTCCAAGTATAGACCATTTTGGACTCCATAAACGCCGACTTTTGGGTGAGAGATTAAATAACAGGTTGCCCCGACGGACCCTTTTTTTTTTTTTTTTTTCTTTCTCTTCCACACACCTGGCTTATAAGTCATACGATCCCCCACTGAGAATATCTATGGGGCACACTCAGAATACTTAAGATCTTATATCATATTTGGGTGTGGACCTAACATCACTGCCGTAGGATACGAACTATATATATTATGAAAAAGAAATCCTCACTAGAAAGAAGGAAAACATTTTATTTGATTGTCTTTCTATTTTGGAAGGTAAGTAAGTAAATCCAAATGTCTCCTGATTGTCACTGTTGGGGTCATGCATTGGAGTACGTCACCTATCCAACCTAGATGGAAAGTGGCCAAGCCCGGACCGGATGAATGAGGTTAGCCCATACTCGACCTAAATTGAGGTACGCAGGCACGTACCGTATCAATTCTTCATGTTGGGCTCATCTTCTACTTGGTTTCAGAGAGCCCATTCCCCCTACCTATTCCATAATGAAAATCACTATTCACGCGTAGGGAATCGAACCCAAAAGTCGAGATGATATTGATTTTTCTACGGTAGGATTTAATCGAGCGTGGACCCGTTCACTTCTCACCCAGTAACTATTTCCTACTTGGTAAACTTACCTCACCATTGAAGCCAAGTAGAGGGTTAATCCAAGAGACAATAAAAAGAAACGGATCACATCAAACGATACTAAATTTCAAAAGCCATCTACATGCGGCGGGATGGGCCGGGCCGAGGAATTTCCAAGCCCTGCCCGGCTTCTAAATTAGAAGCCTGACCCCGGCTCGATCCCAGGTCTGGCCAGAAGTTGCTCGCCAAAGACAGGCCCGCCCGTAAATCATGAAGCCCTAGCATACCCTGAGTTTTACTTACATTATAACAAAAAAGAGAAGAAAAGAAAAACAAATTCTTATAACCTCCTAGGCCGTAGCTCAACCAGCCTTGTGATATCACCCAATATGAGAGGTCATCGGTTTGAGTCCCCCCATTGCTACTCCCTCTCTTACAATTATATATGTATATTTGGGGCCGGGCAAGGATTTCGAGTCTCAACCACCGAGTCTAAATAAAAAAATTCTAAGCACGGCCCATCTATTATTGCCTAAACACCATTGTCGAACCAACGTGGGCCGGCCCTGTCCACGATCACCCATAGAAAAGAAAAGAAAAGAAAAGAAAAAAAAAAAACGCTTCTTGAAATAAAATTTCAAAGAGCTACGCTCTGGCCTTTTGATTTTTTCAAACCCATACTTCTGTTGTCTCTCTGCATTTAACCATTCGCTTTACTTCGCCGGTAAAGTAAATTGACCAATCAAGAGATTTGCTTTGTGATTTGATAGCATTGCGTTTAAACGTTAATCACATATGCCCATCCCTCATTGTGTGGACCAAAGCCCGGACCCGTGACCCAACTCAGACGTAAGAGAAAGGAAAAAGAATCCGTTTGGAGGTTTTCCTCCGCTTAGAGTGGAGGGGGTACTGCAAAGTGACAGATTACCGCTGTAAGGAACGGCGGTAATCCTGCAAATGCCAGATTTCCTCTGCTCACAGTGGAGGAAATCTGGAAAACGCCACTTTACCGCCGTAACAAGCAGCGGTAAACCCGAGCGAGTGCCCAAATCCAAATCCACTCCTTGCAGGCCTTTCCATTTCCTTTAACTTTAAACTAGAAACACTCTTAAATTTAGTATTTTCTAAAATTTTCATTATTAGGTAAAGAAATTAGTAAGAGAATTTATTATTTTGGAAAATGGCTTGGGTCGTCCCAGAAGTTCGTGGTTTCGAAAAATGGCAATACAGAAGTAAATAAAGAAATCTTTTCTTAATTGGGAAAAGTACTGTGCGACAACATGAACCGGAAAGATAAAAGTGAAAGAATATATATATATATATATATTTAACAACGGATGGCGTCTACATTGCTTTGGACCCCACCCTACTTACCCAAAGGACTCGAATCCAAAAAATTCCAAGTATAGACCATTTTGGACTCCATAAACGCCGACTTTTGGGTGAGAGATTAAATAACAGGTTGCCCCGACGGACCCTTTTTTTTTTTTTTTTTTTTCTTTCTCTTCCACACACCTGGCTTATAAGTCATACGATCCCCCACTGAGAATATCTATGGGGCACACTCAGAATACTTAAGATCTTATATCATATTTGGGTGTGGACCTAACATCACTGCCGTAGGATACGAACTATATATATTATGAAAAAGAAATCCTCACTAGAAAGAAGGAAAACATTTTATTTGATTGTCTTTCTATTTTGGAAGGTAAGTAAGTAAATCCAAATGTCTCCTGATTGTCACTGTTGGGGTCATGCATTGGAGTACGTCACCTATCCAACCTAGATGGAAAGTGGCCAAGCCCGGACCGGATGAATGAGGTTAGCCCATACTCGACCTAAATTGAGGTACGCAGGCACGTACCGTATCAATTCTTCATGTTGGGCTCATCTTCTACTTGGTTTCAGAGAGCCCATTCCCCCTACCTATTCCATAATGAAAATCACTATTCACGCGTAGGGAATCGAACCCAAAAGTCGAGATGATATTGATTTTTCTACGGTAGGATTTAATCGAGCGTGGACCCGTTCACTTCTCACCCAGTAACTATTTCCTACTTGGTAAACTTACCTCACCATTGAAGCCAAGTAGAGGGTTAATCCAAGAGACAATAAAAAGAAACGGATCACATCAAACGATACTAAATTTCAAAAGCCATCTACATGCGGCGGGATGGGCCGGGCCGAGGAATTTCCAAGCCCTGCCCGGCTTCTAAATTAGAAGCCTGACCCCGGCTCGATCCCAGGTCTGGCCAGAAGTTGCTCGCCAAAGACAGGCCCGCCCGTAAATCATGAAGCCCTAGCATACCCTGAGTTTTACTTACATTATAACAAAAAAGAGAAGAAAAGAAAAACAAATTCTTATAACCTCCTAGGCCGTAGCTCAACCAGCCTTGTGATATCACCCAATATGAGAGGTCATCGGTTTGAGTCCCCCCATTGCTACTCCCTCTCTTACAATTATATATGTATATTTGGGGCCGGGCAAGGATTTCGAGTCTCAACCACCGAGTCTAAATAAAAAAATTCTAAGCACGGCCCATCTATTATTGCCTAAACACCATTGTCGAACCAACGTGGGCCGGCCCTGTCCACGATCACCCATAGAAAAGAAAAGAAAAGAAAAGAAAAAAAAAAAACGCTTCTTGAAATAAAATTTCAAAGAGCTACGCTCTGGCCTTTTGATTTTTTCAAACCCATACTTCTGTTGTCTCTCTGCATTTAACCATTCGCTTTACTTCGCCGGTAAAGTAAATTGACCAATCAAGAGATTTGCTTTGTGATTTGATAGCATTGCGTTTAAACGTTAATCACATATGCCCATCCCTCATTGTGTGGACCAAAGCCCGGACCCGTGACCCAACTCAGACGTAAGAGAAAGGAAAAAGAATCCGTTTGGAGGTTTTCCTCCGCTTAGAGTGGAGGGGGTACTGCAAAGTGACAGATTACCGCTGTAAGGAACGGCGGTAATCCTGCAAATGCCAGATTTCCTCCGCTCACAGTGGAGGAAATCTGGAAAACGCCACTTTACCGCCGTAACAAGCAGCGGTAAACCCGAGCGAGTGCCCAAATCCAAATCCACTCCTTGCAGGCCTTTCCATTTCCTTTAACTTTAAACTAGAAACACTCTTAAATTTAGTATTTTCTAAAATTTTCATTATTAGGTAAAGAAATTAGTAAGAGAATTTATTATTTTGGAAAATGGCTTGGGTCGTCCCAGAAGTTCGTGGTTTCGAAAAATGGCAATACAGAAGTAAATAAAGAAATCTTTTCTTAATTGGGAAAAGTACTGTGCGACAACATGAACCGGAAAGATAAAAGTGAAAGAATATATATATATATATATATTTAACAACGGATGGCGTCTACATTGCTTTGGACCCCACCCTACTTACCCAAAGGACTCGAATCCAAAAAATTCCAAGTATAGACCATTTTGGACTCCATAAACGCCGACTTTTGGGTGAGAGATTAAATAACAGGTTGCCCCGACGGACCCTTTTTTTTTTTTTTTTTTTCTTTCTCTTCCACACACCTGGCTTATAAGTCATACGATCCCCCACTGAGAATATCTATGGGGCACACTCAGAATACTTAAGATCTTATATCATATTTGGGTGTGGACCTAACATCACTGCCGTAGGATACGAACTATATATATTATGAAAAAGAAATCCTCACTAGAAAGAAGGAAAACATTTTATTTGATTGTCTTTCTATTTTGGAAGGTAAGTAAGTAAATCCAAATGTCTCCTGATTGTCACTGTTGGGGTCATGCATTGGAGTACGTCACCTATCCAACCTAGATGGAAAGTGGCCAAGCCCGGACCGGATGAATGAGGTTAGCCCATACTCGACCTAAATTGAGGTACGCAGGCACGTACCGTATCAATTCTTCATGTTGGGCTCATCTTCTACTTGGTTTCAGAGAGCCCATTCCCCCTACCTATTCCATAATGAAAATCACTATTCACGCGTAGGGAATCGAACCCAAAAGTCGAGATGATATTGATTTTTCTACGGTAGGATTTAATCGAGCGTGGACCCGTTCACTTCTCACCCAGTAACTATTTCCTACTTGGTAAACTTACCTCACCATTGAAGCCAAGTAGAGGGTTAATCCAAGAGACAATAAAAAGAAACGGATCACATCAAACGATACTAAATTTCAAAAGCCATCTACATGCGGCGGGATGGGCCGGGCCGAGGAATTTCCAAGCCCTGCCCGGCTTCTAAATTAGAAGCCTGACCCCGGCTCGATCCCAGGTCTGGCCAGAAGTTGCTCGCCAAAGACAGGCCCGCCCGTAAATCATGAAGCCCTAGCATACCCTGAGTTTTACTTACATTATAACAAAAAAGAGAAGAAAAGAAAAACAAATTCTTATAACCTCCTAGGCCGTAGCTCAACCAGCCTTGTGATATCACCCAATATGAGAGGTCATCGGTTTGAGTCCCCCCATTGCTACTCCCTCTCTTACAATTATATATGTATATTTGGGGCCGGGCAAGGATTTCGAGTCTCAACCACCGAGTCTAAATAAAAAAATTCTAAGCACGGCCCATCTATTATTGCCTAAACACCATTGTCGAACCAACGTGGGCCGGCCCTGTCCACGATCACCCATAGAAAAGAAAAGAAAAGAAAAGAAAAAAAAAAAACGCTTCTTGAAATAAAATTTCAAAGAGCTACGCTCTGGCCTTTTGATTTTTTCAAACCCATACTTCTGTTGTCTCTCTGCATTTAACCATTCGCTTTACTTCGCCGGTAAAGTAAATTGACCAATCAAGAGATTTGCTTTGTGATTTGATAGCATTGCGTTTAAACGTTAATCACATATGCCCATCCCTCATTGTGTGGACCAAAGCCCGGACCCGTGACCCAACTCAGACGTAAGAGAAAGGAAAAAGAATCCGTTTGGAGGTTTTCCTCCGCTTAGAGTGGAGGGGGTACTGCAAAGTGACAGATTACCGCTGTAAGGAACGGCGGTAATCCTGCAAATGCCAGATTTCCTCCGCTCACAGTGGAGGAAATCTGGAAAACGCCACTTTACCGCCGTAACAAGCAGCGGTAAACCCGAGCGAGTGCCCAAATCCAAATCCACTCCTTGCAGGCCTTTCCATTTCCTTTAACTTTAAACTAGAAACACTCTTAAATTTAGTATTTTCTAAAATTTTCATTATTAGGTAAAGAAATTAGTAAGAGAATTTATTATTTTGGAAAATGGCTTGGGTCGTCCCAGAAGTTCGTGGTTTCGAAAAATGGCAATACAGAAGTAAATAAAGAAATCTTTTCTTAATTGGGAAAAGTACTGTGCGACAACATGAACCGGAAAGATAAAAGTGAAAGAATATATATATATATATATATATTTAACAACGGATGGCGTCTACATTGCTTTGGACCCCACCCTACTTACCCAAAGGACTCGAATCCAAAAAATTCCAAGTATAGACCATTTTGGACTCCATAAACGCCGACTTTTGGGTGAGAGATTAAATAACAGGTTGCCCCGACGGACCCTTTTTTTTTTTTTTTTTTTCTTTCTCTTCCACACACCTGGCTTATAAGTCATACGATCCCCCACTGAGAATATCTATGGGGCACACTCAGAATACTTAAGATCTTATATCATATTTGGGTGTGGACCTAACATCACTGCCGTAGGATACGAACTATATATATTATGAAAAAGAAATCCTCACTAGAAAGAAGGAAAACATTTTATTTGATTGTCTTTCTATTTTGGAAGGTAAGTAAGTAAATCCAAATGTCTCCTGATTGTCACTGTTGGGGTCATGCATTGGAGTACGTCACCTATCCAACCTAGATGGAAAGTGGCCAAGCCCGGACCGGATGAATGAGGTTAGCCCATACTCGACCTAAATTGAGGTACGCAGGCACGTACCGTATCAATTCTTCATGTTGGGCTCATCTTCTACTTGGTTTCAGAGAGCCCATTCCCCCTACCTATTCCATAATGAAAATCACTATTCACGCGTAGGGAATCGAACCCAAAAGTCGAGATGATATTGATTTTTCTACGGTAGGATTTAATCGAGCGTGGACCCGTTCACTTCTCACCCAGTAACTATTTCCTACTTGGTAAACTTACCTCACCATTGAAGCCAAGTAGAGGGTTAATCCAAGAGACAATAAAAAGAAACGGATCACATCAAACGATACTAAATTTCAAAAGCCATCTACATGCGGCGGGATGGGCCGGGCCGAGGAATTTCCAAGCCCTGCCCGGCTTCTAAATTAGAAGCCTGACCCCGGCTCGATCCCAGGTCTGGCCAGAAGTTGCTCGCCAAAGACAGGCCCGCCCGTAAATCATGAAGCCCTAGCATACCCTGAGTTTTACTTACATTATAACAAAAAAGAGAAGAAAAGAAAAACAAATTCTTATAACCTCCTAGGCCGTAGCTCAACCAGCCTTGTGATATCACCCAATATGAGAGGTCATCGGTTTGAGTCCCCCCATTGCTACTCCCTCTCTTACAATTATATATGTATATTTGGGGCCGGGCAAGGATTTCGAGTCTCAACCACCGAGTCTAAATAAAAAAATTCTAAGCACGGCCCATCTATTATTGCCTAAACACCATTGTCGAACCAACGTGGGCCGGCCCTGTCCACGATCACCCATAGAAAAGAAAAGAAAAGAAAAGAAAAAAAAAAAACGCTTCTTGAAATAAAATTTCAAAGAGCTACGCTCTGGCCTTTTGATTTTTTCAAACCCATACTTCTGTTGTCTCTCTGCATTTAACCATTCGCTTTACTTCGCCGGTAAAGTAAATTGACCAATCAAGAGATTTGCTTTGTGATTTGATAGCATTGCGTTTAAACGTTAATCACATATGCCCATCCCTCATTGTGTGGACCAAAGCCCGGACCCGTGACCCAACTCAGACGTAAGAGAAAGGAAAAAGAATCCGTTTGGAGGTTTTCCTCCGCTTAGAGTGGAGGGGGTACTGCAAAGTGACAGATTACCGCTGTAAGGAACGGCGGTAATCCTGCAAATGCCAGATTTCCTCCGCTCACAGTGGAGGAAATCTGGAAAACGCCACTTTACCGCCGTAACAAGCAGCGGTAAACCCGAGCGAGTGCCCAAATCCAAATCCACTCCTTGCAGGCCTTTCCATTTCCTTTAACTTTAAACTAGAAACACTCTTAAATTTAGTATTTTCTAAAATTTTCATTATTAGGTAAAGAAATTAGTAAGAGAATTTATTATTTTGGAAAATGGCTTGGGTCGTCCCAGAAGTTCGTGGTTTCGAAAAATGGCAATACAGAAGTAAATAAAGAAATCTTTTCTTAATTGGGAAAAGTACTGTGCGACAACATGAACCGGAAAGATAAAAGTGAAAGAATATATATATATATATATATTTAACAACGGATGGCGTCTACATTGCTTTGGACCCCACCCTACTTACCCAAAGGACTCGAATCCAAAAAATTCCAAGTATAGACCATTTTGGACTCCATAAACGCCGACTTTTGGGTGAGAGATTAAATAACAGGTTGCCCCGACGGACCCTTTTTTTTTTTTTTTTTTTCTTTCTCTTCCACACACCTGGCTTATAAGTCATACGATCCCCCACTGAGAATATCTATGGGGCACACTCAGAATACTTAAGATCTTATATCATATTTGGGTGTGGACCTAACATCACTGCCGTAGGATACGAACTATATATATTATGAAAAAGAAATCCTCACTAGAAAGAAGGAAAACATTTTATTTGATTGTCTTTCTATTTTGGAAGGTAAGTAAGTAAATCCAAATGTCTCCTGATTGTCACTGTTGGGGTCATGCATTGGAGTACGTCACCTATCCAACCTAGATGGAAAGTGGCCAAGCCCGGACCGGATGAATGAGGTTAGCCCATACTCGACCTAAATTGAGGTACGCAGGCACGTACCATATCAATTCTTCATGTTGGGCTCATCTTCTACTTGGTTTCAGAGAGCCCATTCCCCCTACCTATTCCATAATGAAAATCACTATTCACGCGTAGGGAATCGAACCCAAAAGTCGAGATGATATTGATTTTTCTACGGTAGGATTTAATCGAGCGTGGACCCGTTCACTTCTCACCCAGTAACTATTTCCTACTTGGTAAACTTACCTCACCATTGAAGCCAAGTAGAGGGTTAATCCAAGAGACAATAAAAAGAAACGGATCACATCAAACGATACTAAATTTCAAAAGCCATCTACATGCGGCGGGATGGGCCGGGCCGAGGAATTTCCAAGCCCTGCCCGGCTTCTAAATTAGAAGCCTGACCCCGGCTCGATCCCAGGTCTGGCCAGAAGTTGCTCGCCAAAGACAGGCCCGCCCGTAAATCATGAAGCCCTAGCATACCCTGAGTTTTACTTACATTATAACAAAAAAGAGAAGAAAAGAAAAACAAATTCTTATAACCTCCTAGGCCGTAGCTCAACCAGCCTTGTGATATCACCCAATATGAGAGGTCATCGGTTTGAGTCCCCCCATTGCTACTCCCTCTCTTACAATTATATATGTATATTTGGGGCCGGGCAAGGATTTCGAGTCTCAACCACCGAGTCTAAATAAAAAAATTCTAAGCACGGCCCATCTATTATTGCCTAAACACCATTGTCGAACCAACGTGGGCCGGCCCTGTCCACGATCACCCATAGAAAAGAAAAGAAAAGAAAAGAAAAAAAAAAACGCTTCTTGAAATAAAATTTCAAAGAGCTACGCTCTGGCCTTTTGATTTTTTCAAACCCATACTTATGTTGTCTCTCTGCATTTAACCATTCGCTTTACTTCGCCGGTAAAGTAAATTGACCAATCAAGAGATTTGCTTTGTGATTTGATAGCATTGCGTTTAAACGTTAATCACATATGCCCATCCCTCATTGTGTGGACCAAAGCCCGGACCCGTGACCCAACTCAGACGTAAGAGAAAGGAAAAAGAATCCGTTTGGAGGTTTTCCTCCGCTTAGAGTGGAGGGGGTACTGCAAAGTGACAGATTACCGCTGTAAGGAACGGCGGTAATCCTGCAAATGCCAGATTTCCTCCGCTCACAGTGGAGGAAATCTGGAAAACGCCACTTTACCGCCGTAACAAGCAGCGGTAAACCCGAGCGAGTGCCCAAATCCAAATCCACTCCTTGCAGGCCTTTCCATTTCCTTTAACTTTAAACTAGAAACACTCTTAAATTTAGTATTTTCTAAAATTTTCATTATTAGGTAAAGAAATTAGTAAGAGAATTTATTATTTTGGAAAATGGCTTGGGTCGTCCCAGAAGTTCGTGGTTTCGAAAAATGGCAATACAGAAGTAAATAAAGAAATCTTTTCTTAATTGGGAAAAGTACTGTGCGACAACATGAACCGGAAAGATAAAAGTGAAAGAATATATATATATATATATATATATTTAACAACGGATGGCGTCTACATTGCTTTGGACCCCACCCTACTTACCCAAAGGACTCGAATCCAAAAAATTCCAAGTATAGACCATTTTGGACTCCATAAACGCCGACTTTTGGGTGAGAGATTAAATAACAGGTTGCCCCGACGGACCCTTTTTTTTTTTTTTTTTTTCTTTCTCTTCCACACACCTGGCTTATAAGTCATACGATCCCCCACTGAGAATATCTATGGGGCACACTCAGAATACTTAAGATCTTATATCATATTTGGGTGTGGACCTAACATCACTGCCGTAGGATACGAACTATATATATTATGAAAAAGAAATCCTCACTAGAAAGAAGGAAAACATTTTATTTGATTGTCTTTCTATTTTGGAAGGTAAGTAAGTAAATCCAAATGTCTCCTGATTGTCACTGTTGGGGTCATGCATTGGAGTACGTCACCTATCCAACCTAGATGGAAAGTGGCCAAGCCCGGACCGGATGAATGAGGTTAGCCCATACTCGACCTAAATTGAGGTACGCAGGCACGTACCGTATCAATTCTTCATGTTGGGCTCATCTTCTACTTGGTTTCAGAGAGCCCATTCCCCCTACCTATTCCATAATGAAAATCACTATTCACGCGTAGGGAATCGAACCCAAAAGTCGAGATGATATTGATTTTTCTACGGTAGGATTTAATCGAGCGTGGACCCGTTCACTTCTCACCCAGTAACTATTTCCTACTTGGTAAACTTACCTCACCATTGAAGCCAAGTAGAGGGTTAATCCAAGAGACAATAAAAAGAAACGGATCACATCAAACGATACTAAATTTCAAAAGCCATCTACATGCGGCGGGATGGGCCGGGCCGAGGAATTTCCAAGCCCTGCCCGGCTTCTAAATTAGAAGCCTGACCCCGGCTCGATCCCAGGTCTGGCCAGAAGTTGCTCGCCAAAGACAGGCCCGCCCGTAAATCATGAAGCCCTAGCATACCCTGAGTTTTACTTACATTATAACAAAAAAGAGAAGAAAAGAAAAACAAATTCTTATAACCTCCTAGGCCGTAGCTCAACCAGCCTTGTGATATCACCCAATATGAGAGGTCATCGGTTTGAGTCCCCCCATTGCTACTCCCTCTCTTACAATTATATATGTATATTTGGGGCCGGGCAAGGATTTCGAGTCTCAACCACCGAGTCTAAATAAAAAAATTCTAAGCACGGCCCATCTATTATTGCCTAAACACCATTGTCGAACCAACGTGGGCCGGCCCTGTCCACGATCACCCATAGAAAAGAAAAGAAAAGAAAAGAAAAAAAAAAAACGCTTCTTGAAATAAAATTTCAAAGAGCTACGCTCTGGCCTTTTGATTTTTTCAAACCCATACTTCTGTTGTCTCTCTGCATTTAACCATTCGCTTTACTTCGCCGGTAAAGTAAATTGACCAATCAAGAGATTTGCTTTGTGATTTGATAGCATTGCGTTTAAACGTTAATCACATATGCCCATCCCTCATTGTGTGGACCAAAGCCCGGACCCGTGACCCAACTCAGACGTAAGAGAAAGGAAAAAGAATCCGTTTGGAGGTTTTCCTCCGCTTAGAGTGGAGGGGGTACTGCAAAGTGACAGATTACCGCTGTAAGGAACGGCGGTAATCCTGCAAATGCCAGATTTCCTCCGCTCACAGTGGAGGAAATCTGGAAAACGCCACTTTACCGCCGTAACAAGCAGCGGTAAACCCGAGCGAGTGCCCAAATCCAAATCCACTCCTTGCAGGCCTTTCCATTTCCTTTAACTTTAAACTAGAAACACTCTTAAATTTAGTATTTTCTAAAATTTTCATTATTAGGTAAAGAAATTAGTAAGAGAATTTATTATTTTGGAAAATGGCTTGGGTCGTCCCAGAAGTTCGTGGTTTCGAAAAATGGCAATACAGAAGTAAATAAAGAAATCTTTTCTTAATTGGGAAAAGTACTGTGCGACAACATGAACCGGAAAGATAAAAGTGAAAGAATATATATATATATATATATATTTAACAACGGATGGCGTCTACATTGCTTTGGACCCCACCCTACTTACCCAAAGGACTCGAATCCAAAAAATTCCAAGTATAGACCATTTTGGACTCCATAAACGCCGACTTTTGGGTGAGAGATTAAATAACAGGTTGCCCCGACGGACCCTTTTTTTTTTTTTTTTTTTCTTTCTCTTCCACACACCTGGCTTATAAGTCATACGATCCCCCACTGAGAATATCTATGGGGCACACTCAGAATACTTAAGATCTTATATCATATTTGGGTGTGGACCTAACATCACTGCCGTAGGATACGAACTATATATATTATGAAAAAGAAATCCTCACTAGAAAGAAGGAAAACATTTTATTTGATTGTCTTTCTATTTTGGAAGGTAAGTAAGTAAATCCAAATGTCTCCTGATTGTCACTGTTGGGGTCATGCATTGGAGTACGTCACCTATCCAACCTAGATGGAAAGTGGCCAAGCCCGGACCGGATGAATGAGGTTAGCCCATACTCGACCTAAATTGAGGTACGCAGGCACGTACCGTATCAATTCTTCATGTTGGGCTCATCTTCTACTTGGTTTCAGAGAGCCCATTCCCCCTACCTATTCCATAATGAAAATCACTATTCACGCGTAGGGAATCGAACCCAAAAGTCGAGATGATATTGATTTTTCTACGGTAGGATTTAATCGAGCGTGGACCCGTTCACTTCTCACCCAGTAACTATTTCCTACTTGGTAAACTTACCTCACCATTGAAGCCAAGTAGAGGGTTAATCCAAGAGACAATAAAAAGAAACGGATCACATCAAACGATACTAAATTTCAAAAGCCATCTACATGCGGCGGGATGGGCCGGGCCGAGGAATTTCCAAGCCCTGCCCGGCTTCTAAATTAGAAGCCTGACCCCGGCTCGATCCCAGGTCTGGCCAGAAGTTGCTCGCCAAAGACAGGCCCGCCCGTAAATCATGAAGCCCTAGCATACCCTGAGTTTTACTTACATTATAACAAAAAAGAGAAGAAAAGAAAAACAAATTCTTATAACCTCCTAGGCCGTAGCTCAACCAGCCTTGTGATATCACCCAATATGAGAGGTCATCGGTTTGAGTCCCCCCATTGCTACTCCCTCTCTTACAATTATATATGTATATTTGGGGCCGGGCAAGGATTTCGAGTCTCAACCACCGAGTCTAAATAAAAAAATTCTAAGCACGGCCCATCTATTATTGCCTAAACACCATTGTCGAACCAACGTGGGCCGGCCCTGTCCACGATCACCCATAGAAAAGAAAAGAAAAGAAAAGAAAAAAAAAAAACGCTTCTTGAAATAAAATTTCAAAGAGCTACGCTCTGGCCTTTTGATTTTTTCAAACCCATACTTCTGTTGTCTCTCTGCATTTAACCATTCTCTTTACTTCGCCGGTAAAGTAAATTGACCAATCAAGAGATTTGCTTTGTGATTTGATAGCATTGCGTTTAAACGTTAATCACATATGCCCATCCCTCATTGTGTGGACCAAAGCCCGGACCCGTGACCCAACTCAGACGTAAGAGAAAGGAAAAAGAATCCGTTTGGAGGTTTTCCTCCGCTTAGAGTGGAGGGGGTACTGCAAAGTGACAGATTACCGCTGTAAGGAACGGCGGTAATCCTGCAAATGCCAGATTTCCTCCGCTCACAGTGGAGGAAATCTGGAAAACGCCACTTTACCGCCGTAACAAGCAGCGGTAAACCCGAGCGAGTGCCCAAATCCAAATCCACTCCTTGCAGGCCTTTCCATTTCCTTTAACTTTAAACTAGAAACACTCTTAAATTTAGTATTTTCTAAAATTTTCATTATTAGGTAAAGAAATTAGTAAGAGAATTTATTATTTTGGAAAATGGCTTGGGTCGTCCCAGAAGTTCGTGGTTTCGAAAAATGGCAATACAGAAGTAAATAAAGAAATCTTTTCTTAATTGGGAAAAGTACAATGCGACAACATGAACCGGAAAGATAAAAGTGAAAGAATATATATATATATATATTTAACAACGGATGGCGTCTACATTGCTTTGGACCCCACCCTACTTACCCAAAGGACTCGAATCCAAAAAATTCCAAGTATAGACCATTTTGGACTCCATAAACGCCGACTTTTGGGTGAGAGATTAAGTAACAGGTTGCCCCGACGGACCCTTTTTTTTTTTTTTTTTTTCTTTCTCTTCCACACACCTGGCTTATAAGTCATACGATCCCCCACTGAGAATATCTATGGGGCACACTCAGAATACTTAAGATCTTATATCATATTTGGGTGTGGACCTAACATCACTGCCGTAGGATACGAACTATATATATTATGAAAAAGAAATCCTCACTAGAAAGAAGGAAAACATTTTATTTGATTGTCTTTCTATTTTGGAAGGTAAGTAAGTAAATCCAAATGTCTCCTGATTGTCACTGTTGGGGTCATGCATTGGAGTACGTCACCTATCCAACCTAGATGGAAAGTGGCCAAGCCCGGACCGGATGAATGAGGTTAGCCCATACTCGACCTAAATTGAGGTACGCAGGCACGTACCGTATCAATTCTTCATGTTGGGCTCATCTTCTACTTGGTTTCAGAGAGCCCATTCCCCCTACCTATTCCATAATGAAAATCACTATTCACGCGTAGGGAATCGAACCCAAAAGTCGAGATGATATTGATTTTTCTACGGTAGGATTTAATCGAGCGTGGACCCGTTCACTTCTCACCCAGTAACTATTTCCTACTTGGTAAACTTACCTCACCATTGAAGCCAAGTAGAGGGTTAATCCAAGAGACAATAAAAAGAAACGGATCACATCAAACGATACTAAATTTCAAAAGCCATCTACATGCGGCGGGATGGGCCGGGCCGAGGAATTTCCAAGCCCTGCCCGGCTTCTAAATTAGAAGCCTGACCCCGGCTCGATCCCAGGTCTGGCCAGAAGTTGCTCGCCAAAGACAGGCCCGCCCGTAAATCATGAAGCCCTAGCATACCCTGAGTTTTACTTACATTATAACAAAAAAGAGAAGAAAAGAAAAACAAATTCTTATAACCTCCTAGGCCGTAGCTCAACCAGCCTTGTGATATCACCCAATATGAGAGGTCATCGGTTTGAGTCCCCCCATTGCTACTCCCTCTCTTACAATTATATATGTATATTTGGGGCCGGGCAAGGATTTCGAGTCTCAACCACCGAGTCTAAATAAAAAAATTCTAAGCACGGCCCATCTATTATTGCCTAAACACCATTGTCGAACCAACGTGGGCCGGCCCTGTCCACGATCACCCATAGAAAAGAAAAGAAAAGAAAAGAAAAAAAAAAACGCTTCTTGAAATAAAATTTCAAAGAGCTACGCTCTGGCCTTTTGATTTTTTCAAACCCATACTTCTGTTGTCTCTCTGCATTTAACCATTCGCTTTACTTCGCCGGTAAAGTAAATTGACCAATCAAGAGATTTGCTTTGTGATTTGATAGCATTGCGTTTAAACGTTAATCACATATGCCCATCCCTCATTGTGTGGACCAAAGCCCGGACCCGTGACCCAACTCAGACGTAAGAGAAAGGAAAAAGAATCCGTTTGGAGGTTTTCCTCCGCTTAGAGTGGAGGGGGTACTGCAAAGTGACAGATTACCGCTGTAAGGAACGGCGGTAATCCTGCAAATGCCAGATTTCCTCCGCTCACAGTGGAGGAAATCTGGAAAACGCCACTTTACCGCCGTAACAAGCAGCGGTAAACCCGAGCGAGTGCCCAAATCCAAATCCACTCCTTGCAGGCCTTTCCATTTCCTTTAACTTTAAACTAGAAACACTCTTAAATTTAGTATTTTCTAAAATTTTCATTATTAGGTAAAGAAATTAGTAAGAGAATTTATTATTTTGGAAAATGGCTTGGGTCGTCCCAGAAGTTCGTGGTTTCGAAAAATGGCAATACAGAAGTAAATAAAGAAATCTTTTCTTAATTGGGAAAAGTACTGTGCGACAACATGAACCGGAAAGATAAAAGTGAAAGAATATATATATATATATATATATTTAACAACGGATGGCGTCTACATTGCTTTGGACCCCACCCTACTTACCCAAAGGACTCGAATCCAAAAAATTCCAAGTATAGACCATTTTGGACTCCATAAACGCCGACTTTTGGGTGAGAGATTAAATAACAGGTTGCCCCGACGGACCCTTTTTTTTTTTTTTTTTTTCTTTCTCTTCCACACACCTGGCTTATAAGTCATACGATCCCCCACTGAGAATATCTATGGGGCACACTCAGAATACTTAAGATCTTATATCATATTTGGGTGTGGACCTAACATCACTGCCGTAGGATACGAACTATATATATTATGAAAAAGAAATCCTCACTAGAAAGAAGGAAAACATTTTATTTGATTGTCTTTCTATTTTGGAAGGTAAGTAAGTAAATCCAAATGTCTCCTGATTGTCACTGTTGGGGTCATGCATTGGAGTACGTCACCTATCCAACCTAGATGGAAAGTGGCCAAGCCCGGACCGGATGAATGAGGTTAGCCCATACTCGACCTAAATTGAGGTACGCAGGCACGTACCGTATCAATTCTTCATGTTGGGCTCATCTTCTACTTGGTTTCAGAGAGCCCATTCCCCCTACCTATTCCATAATGAAAATCACTATTCACGCGTAGGGAATCGAACCCAAAAGTCGAGATGATATTGATTTTTCTACGGTAGGATTTAATCGAGCGTGGACCCGTTCACTTCTCACCCAGTAACTATTTCCTACTTGGTAAACTTACCTCACCATTGAAGCCAAGTAGAGGGTTAATCCAAGAGACAATAAAAAGAAACGGATCACATCAAACGATACTAAATTTCAAAAGCCATCTACATGCGGCGGGATGGGCCGGGCCGAGGAATTTCCAAGCCCTGCCCGGCTTCTAAATTAGAAGCCTGACCCCGGCTCGATCCCAGGTCTGGCCAGAAGTTGCTCGCCAAAGACAGGCCCGCCCGTAAATCATGAAGCCCTAGCATACCCTGAGTTTTACTTACATTATAACAAAAAAGAGAAGAAAAGAAAAACAAATTCTTATAACCTCCTAGGCCGTAGCTCAACCAGCCTTGTGATATCACCCAATATGAGAGGTCATCGGTTTGAGTCCCCCCATTGCTACTCCCTCTCTTACAATTAAATATGTATATTTGGGGCCGGGCAAGGATTTCGAGTCTCAACCACCGAGTCTAAATAAAAAAATTCTAAGCACGGCCCATCTATTATTGCCTAAACACCATTGTCGAACCAACGTGGGCCGGCCCTGTCCACGATCACCCATAGAAAAGAAAAGAAAAGAAAAGAAAAAAAAAAAACGCTTCTTGAAATAAAATTTCAAAGAGCTACGCTCTGGCCTTTTGATTTTTTCAAACCCATACTTCTGTTGTCTCTCTGCATTTAACCATTCGCTTTACTTCGCCGGTAAAGTAAATTGACCAATCAAGAGATTTGCTTTGTGATTTGATAGCATTGCGTTTAAACGTTAATCACATATGCCCATCCCTCATTGTGTGGACCAAAGCCCGGACCCGTGACCCAACTCAGACGTAAGAGAAAGGAAAAAGAATCCTTTTGGAGGTTTTCCTCCGCTTAGAGTGGAGGGGGTATTGCAAAGTGACAGATTACCGCTGTAAGGAACGGCGGTAATCCTGCAAATGCCAGATTTCCTCCGCTCACAGTGGAGGAAATCTGGAAAACGCCACTGTACCGCCGTAACAAGCAGCGGTAAACCCGAGCGAGTGCCCAAATCCAAATCCACTCCTTGCAGGCCTTTCCATTTCCTTTAACTTTAAACTAGAAACACTCTTAAATTTAGTATTTTCTAAAATTTTCATTATTAGGTAAAGAAATTAGTAAGAGAATTTATTATTTTGGAAAATGGCTTGGGTCGTCCCAGAAGTTCGTGGTTTCGAAAAATGGCAATACAGAAGTAAATAAAGAAATCTTTTCTTAATTGGGAAAAGTACTGTGCGACAACATGAACCGGAAAGATAAAAGTGAAAGAATATATATATATATATATATTTAACAACGGATGGCGTCTACATTGCTTTGGACCCCACCCTACTTACCCAAAGGACTCGAATCCAAAAAATTCCAAGTATAGACCATTTTGGACTCCATAAACGCCGACTTTTGGGTGAGAGATTAAATAACAGGTTGCCCCGACGGACCCTTTTTTTTTTTTTTTTTTCTTTCTCTTCCACACACCTGGCTTATAAGTCATACGATCCCCCACTGAGAATATCTATGGGGCACACTGAGAATACTTAAGATCTTATATCATATTTGGGTGTGGACCTAACATCACTGCCGTAGGACACGAACTATATATATTATGAAAAAGAAATCCTCACTAGAAAGAAGGAAAACATTTTATTTGATTGTCTTTCTATTTTGGAAGGTAAGTAAGTAAATCCAAATGTCTCCTGATTGTCACTGTTGGGGTCATGCATTGGAGTACGTCACCTATCCAACCTAGATGGAAAGTGGCCAAGCCCGGACCGGATGAATGAGGTTAGCCCATACTCGACCTAAATTGAGGTACGCAGGCACGTACCGTATCAATTCTTCATGTTGGGCTCATCTTCTACTTGGTTTCAGAGAGCCCATTCCCCCTACCTATTCCATAATGAAAATCACTATTCACGCGTAGGGAATCGAACCCAAAAGTCGAGATGATATTGATTTTTCTACGGTAGGATTTAATCGAGCGTGGACCCGTTCACTTCTCACCCAGTAACTATTTCCTACTTGGTAAACTTACCTCACCATTGAAGCCAAGTAGAGGGTTAATCCAAGAGACAATAAAAAGAAACGGATCACATCAAACGATACTAAATTTCAAAAGCCATCTACATGCGGCGGGATGGGCCGGGCCGAGGAATTTCCAAGCCCTGCCCGGCTTCTAAATTAGAAGCCTGACCCCGGCTCGATCCCAGGTCTGGCCAGAAGTTGCTCGCCAAAGACAGGCCCGCCCGTAAATCATGAAGCCCTAGCATACCCTGAGTTTTACTTACATTATAACAAAAAAGAGAAGAAAAGAAAAACAAATTCTTATAACCTCCTAGGCCGTAGCTCAACCAGCCTTGTGATATCACCCAATATGAGAGGTCATCGGTTTGAGTCCCCCCATTGCTACTCCCTCTCTTACAATTATATATGTATATTTGGGGCCGGGCAAGGATTTCGAGTCTCAACCACCGAGTCTAAATAAAAAAATTCTAAGCACGGCCCATCTATTATTGCCTAAACACCATTGTCGAACCAACGTGGGCCGGCCCTGTCCACGATCACCCATAGAAAAGAAAAGAAAAGAAAAGAAAAAAAAAAAACGCTTCTTGAAATAAAATTTCAAAGAGCTACGCTCTGGCCTTTTGATTTTTTCAAACCCATACTTCTGTTGTCTCTCTGCATTTAACCATTCGCTTTACTTCGCCGGTAAAGTAAATTGACCAATCAAGAGATTTGCTTTGTGATTTGATAGCATTGCGTTTAAACGTTAATCACATATGCCCATCCCTCATTGTGTGGACCAAAGCCCGGACCCGTGACCCAACTCAGACGTAAGAGAAAGGAAAAAGAATCCGTTTGGAGGTTTTCCTCCGCTTAGAGTGGAGGGGGTATTGCAAAGTGACAGATTACCGCTGTAAGGAACGGCGGTAATCCTGCAAATGCCAGATTTCCTCCGCTCACAGTGGAGGAAATCTGGAAAACGCCACTTTACCGCCGTAACAAGCAGCGGTAAACCCGAGCGAGTGCCCAAATCCAAATCCACTCCTTGCAGGCCTTTCCATTTCCTTTAACTTTAAACTAGAAACACTCTTAAATTTAGTATTTTCTAAAATTTTCATTATTAGGTAAAGAAATTAGTAAGAGAATTTATTATTTTGGAAAATGGCTTGGGTCGTCCCAGAAGTTCGTGGTTTCGAAAAATGGCAATACAGAAGTAAATAAAGAAATCTTTTCTTAATTGGGAAAAGTACTGTGCGACAACATGAACCGGAAAGATAAAAGTGAAAGAATATATATATATATATATATATATTTAACAACGGATGGCGTCTACATTGCTTTGGACCCCACCCTACTTACCCAAAGGACTCGAATCCAAAAAATTCCAAGTATAGACCATTTTGGACTCCATAAACGCCGACTTTTGGGTGAGAGATTAAGTAACAGGTTCCCCGACGGACCCTTTTTTTTTTTTTTTTTTTCTTTCTCTTCCACACACCTGGCTTATAAGTCATACGATCCCCCACTGAGAATATCTATGGGGCACACTCAGAATACTTAAGATCTTATATCATATTTGGGTGTGGACCTAACATCACTGCCGTAGGATACGAACTATATATATTATGAAAAAGAAATCCTCACTAGAAAGAAGGAAAACATTTTATTTGATTGTCTTTCTATTTTGGAAGGTAAGTAAGTAAATCCAAATGTCTCCTGATTGTCACTGTTGGGGTCATGCATTGGAGTACGTCACCTATCCAACCTAGATGGAAAGTGGCCAAGCCCGGACCGGATGAATGAGGTTAGCCCATACTCGACCTAAATTGAGGTACGCAGGCACGTACCGTATCAATTCTTCATGTTGGGCTCATCTTCTACTTGGTTTCAGAGAGCCCATTCCCCCTACCTATTCCATAATGAAAATCACTATTCACGCGTAGGGAATCGAACCCAAAAGTCGAGATGATATTGATTTTTCTACGGTAGGATTTAATCGAGCGTGGACCCGTTCACTTCTCACCCAGTAACTATTTCCTACTTGGTAAACTTACCTCACCATTGAAGCCAAGTAGAGGGTTAATCCAAGAGACAATAAAAAGAAACGGATCACATCAAACGATACTAAATTTCAAAAGCCATCTACATGCGGCGGGATGGGCCGGGCCGAGGAATTTCCAAGCCCTGCCCGGCTTCTAAATTAGAGGCCTGACCCCGGCTCGATCCCAGGTCTGGCCAGAAGTTGCTCGCCAAAGACAGGCCCGCCCGTAAATCATGAAGCCCTAGCATACCCTGAGTTTTACTTACATTATAACAAAAAAGAGAAGAAAAGAAAAACAAATTCTTATAACCTCCTAGGCCGTAGCTCAACCAGCCTTGTGATATCACCCAATATGAGAGGTCATCGGTTTGAGTCCCCCCATTGCTACTCCCTCTCTTACAATTATATATGTATATTTGGGGCCGGGCAAGGATTTCGAGTCTCAACCACCGAGTCTAAATAAAAAAATTCTAAGCACGGCCCATCTATTATTGCCTAAACACCATTGTCGAACCAACGTGGGCCGGCCCTGTCCACGATCACCCATAGAAAAGAAAAGAAAAGAAAAGAAAAAAAAAAAACGCTTCTTGAAATAAAATTTCAAAGAGCTACGCTCTGGCCTTTTGATTTTTTCAAACCCATACTTCTGTTGTCTCTCTGCATTTAACCATTCGCTTTACTTCGCCGGTAAAGTAAATTGACCAATCAAGAGATTTGCTTTGTGATTTGATAGCATTGCGTTTAAACGTTAATCACATATGCCCATCCCTCATTGTGTGGACCAAAGCCCGGACCCGTGACCCAACTCAGACGTAAGAGAAAGGAAAAAGAATCCGTTTGGAGGTTTTCCTCCGCTTAGAGTGGAGGGGGTATTGCAAAGTGACAGATTACCGTTGTAAGGAACGGCGGTAATCCTGCAAATGCCAGATTTCCTCCGCTCACAGTGGAGGAAATCTGGAAAACGCCACTTTACCGCCGTAACAAGCAGCGGTAAACCCGAGCGAGTGCCCAAATCCAAATCCACTCCTTGCAGGCCTTTCCATTTCCTTTAACTTTAAACTAGAAACACTCTTAAATTTAGTATTTTCTAAAATTTTCATTATTAGGTAAAGAAATTAGTAAGAGAATTTATTATTTTGGAAAATGGCTTGGGTCGTCCCAGAAGTTCGTGGTTTCGAAAAATGGCAATACAGAAGTAAATAAAGAAATCTTTTCTTAATTGGGAAAAGTACTGTGCGACAACATGAACCGGAAAGATAAAAGTGAAAGAATATATATATATATATTTAACAACGGATGGCGTCTACATTGCTTTGGACCCCACCCTACTTACCCAAAGGACTCGAATCCAAAAAATTCCAAGTATAGACCATTTTGGACTCCATAAACGCCGACTTTTGGGTGAGAGATTAAGTAACAGGTTGCCCCGACGGACCCTTTTTTTTTTTTTTTTTTTCTTTCTCTTCCACACACCTGGCTTATAAGTCATACGATCCCCCACTGAGAATATCTATGGGGCACACTCAGAATACTTAAGATCTTATATCATATTTGGGTGTGGACCTAACATCACTGCCGTAGGATACGAACTATATATATTATGAAAAAGAAATCCTCACTAGAAAGAAGGAAAACATTTTATTTGATTGTCTTTCTATTTTGGAAGGTAAGTAAGTAAATCCAAATGTCTCCTGATTGTCACTGTTGGGGTCATGCATTGGAGTACGTCACCTATCCAACCTAGATGGAAAGTGGCCAAGCCCGGACCGGATGAATGAGGTTAGCCCATACTCGACCTAAATTGAGGTACGCAGGCACGTACCGTATCAATTCTTCATGTTGGGCTCATCTTCTACTTGGTTTCAGAGAGCCCATTCCCCCTACCTATTCCATAATGAAAATCACTATTCACGCGTAGGGAATCGAACCCAAAAGTCGAGATGATATTGATTTTTCTACGGTAGGATTTAATCGAGCGTGGACCCGTTCACTTCTCACCCAGTAACTATTTCCTACTTGGTAAACTTACCTCACCATTGAAGCCAAGTAGAGGGTTAATCCAAGAGACAATAAAAAGAAACGGATCACATCAAACGATACTAAATTTCAAAAGCCATCTACATGCGGCGGGATGGGCCGGGCCGAGGAATTTCCAAGCCCTGCCCGGCTTCTAAATTAGAAGCCTGACCCCGGCTCGATCCCAGGTCTGGCCAGAAGTTGCTCGCCAAAGACAGGCCCGCCCGTAAATCATGAAGCCCTAGCATACCCTGAGTTTTACTTACATTATAACAAAAAAGAGAAGAAAAGAAAAACAAATTCTTATAACCTCCTAGGCCGTAGCTCAACCAGCCTTGTGATATCACCCAATATGAGAGGTCATCGGTTTGAGTCCCCCCATTGCTACTCCCTCTCTTACAATTATATATGTATATTTGGGGCCGGGCAAGGATTTCGAGTCTCAACCACCGAGTCTAAATAAAAAAATTCTAAGCACGGCCCATCTATTATTGCCTAAACACCATTGTCGAACCAACGTGGGCCGGCCCTGTCCACGATCACCCATAGAAAAGAAAAGAAAAGAAAAGAAAAAAAAAACGCTTCTTGAAATAAAATTTCAAAGAGCTACGCTCTGGCCTTTTGATTTTTTCAAACCCATACTTCTGTTGTCTCTCTGCATTTAACCATTCGCTTTACTTCGCCGGTAAAGTAAATTGACCAATCAAGAGATTTGCTTTGTGATTTGATAGCATTGCGTTTAAACGTTAATCACATATGCCCATCCCTCATTGTGTGGACCAAAGCCCGGACCCGTGACCCAACTCAGACGTAAGAGAAAGGAAAAAGAATCCGTTTGGAGGTTTTCCTCCGCTTAGAGTGGAGGGGGTATTGCAAAGTGACAGATTACCGCTGTAAGGAACGGCGGTAATCCTGCAAATGCCAGATTTCCTCCGCTCACAGTGGAGGAAATCTGGAAAACGCCACTTTACCGCCGTAACAAGCAGCGGTAAACCCGAGCGAGTGCCCAAATCCAAATCCACTCCTTGCAGGCCTTTCCATTTCCTTTAACTTTAAACTAGAAACACTCTTAAATTTAGTATTTTCTAAAATTTTCATTATTAGGTAAAGAAATTAGTAAGAGAATTTATTATTTTGGAAAATGGCTTGGGTCGTCCCAGAAGTTCGTGGTTTCGAAAAATGGCAATACAGAAGTAAATAAAGAAATCTTTTCTTAATTGGGAAAAGTACTGTGCGACAACATGAACCGGAAAGATAAAAGTGAAAGAATATATATATATATATATATTTAACAACGGATGGCGTCTACATTGCTTTGGACCCCACCCTACTTACCCAAAGGACTCGAATCCAAAAAATTCCAAGTATAGACCATTTTGGACTCCATAAACGCCGACTTTTGGGTGAGAGATTAAGTAACAGGTTGCCCCGACGGACCCTTTTTTTTTTTCTTTCTCTTCCACACACCTGGCTTATAAGTCATACGATCCCCCACTGAGAATATCTATGGGGCACACTCAGAATACTTAAGATCTTATATCATATTTGGGTGTGGACCTAACATCACTGCCGTAGGATACGAACTATATATATTATGAAAAAGAAATCCTCACTAGAAAGAAGGAAAACATTTTATTTGATTGTCTTTCTATTTTGGAAGGTAAGTAAGTAAATCCAAATGTCTCCTGATTGTCACTGTTGGGGTCATGCATTGGAGTACGTCACCTATCCAACCTAGATGGAAAGTGGCCAAGCCCGGACCGGATGAATGAGGTTAGCCCATACTCGACCTAAATTGAGGTACGCAGGCACGTACCGTATCAATTCTTCATGTTGGGCTCATCTTCTACTTGGTTTCAGAGAGCCCATTCCCCCTACCTATTCCATAATGAAAATCACTATTCACGCGTAGGGAATCGAACCCAAAAGTCGAGATGATATTGATTTTTCTACGGTAGGATTTAATCGAGCGTGGACCCGTTCACTTCTCACCCAGTAACTATTTCCTACTTGGTAAACTTACCTCACCATTGAAGCCAAGTAGAGGGTTAATCCAAGAGACAATAAAAAGAAACGGATCACATCAAACGATACTAAATTTCAAAAGCCATCTACATGCGGCGGGATGGGCCGGGCCGAGGAATTTCCAAGCCCTGCCCGGCTTCTAAATTAGAAGCCTGACCCCGGCTCGATCCCAGGTCTGGCCAGAAGTTGCTCGCCAAAGACAGGCCCGCCCGTAAATCATGAAGCCCTAGCATACCCTGAGTTTTACTTACATTATAACAAAAAAGAGAAGAAAAGAAAAACAAATTCTTATAACCTCCTAGGCCGTAGCTCAACCAGCCTTGTGATATCACCCAATATGAGAGGTCATCGGTTTGAGTCCCCCCATTGCTACTCCCTCTCTTACAATTATATATGTATATTTGGGGCCGGGCAAGGATTTCGAGTCTCAACCACCGAGTCTAAATAAAAAAATTCTAAGCACGGCCCATCTATTATTGCCTAAACACCATTGTCGAACCAACGTGGGCCGGCCCTGTCCACGATCACCCATAGAAAAGAAAAGAAAAGAAAAGAAAAAAAAAAAACGCTTCTTGAAATAAAATTTCAAAGAGCTACGCTCTGGCCTTTTGATTTTTTCAAACCCATACTTCTGTTGTCTCTCTGCATTTAACCATTCGCTTTACTTCGCCGGTAAAGTAAATTGACCAATCAAGAGATTTGCTTTGTGATTTGATAGCATTGCGTTTAAACGTTAATCACATATGCCCATCCCTCATTGTGTGGACCAAAGCCCGGACCCGTGACCCAACTCAGACGTAAGAGAAAGGAAAAAGAATCCGTTTGGAGGTTTTCCTCCGCTTAGAGTGGAGGGGGTATTGCAAAGTGACAGATTACCGCTGTAAGGAACGGCGGTAATCCTGCAAATGCCAGATTTCCTCCGCTCACAGTGGAGGAAATCTGGAAAACGCCACTTTACCGCCGTAACAAGCAGCGGTAAACCCGAGCGAGTGCCCAAATCCAAATCCACTCCTTGCAGGCCTTTCCATTTCCTTTAACTTTAAACTAGAAACACTCTTAAATTTAGTATTTTCTAAAATTTTCATTATTAGGTAAAGAAATTAGTAAGAGAATTTATTATTTTGGAAAATGGCTTGGGTCGTCCCAGAAGTTCGTGGTTTCGAAAAATGGCAATACAGAAGTAAATAAAGAAATCTTTTCTTAATTGGGAAAAGTACTGTGCGACAACATGAACCGGAAAGATAAAAGTGAAAGAATATATATATATATATATATTTAACAACGGATGGCGTCTACATTGCTTTGGACCCCACCCTACTTACCCAAAGGACTCGAATCCAAAAAATTCCAAGTATAGACCATTTTGGACTCCATAAACGCCGACTTTTGGGTGAGAGATTAAGTAACAGGTTGCCCCGACGGACCCTTTTTTTTTTTTTTTTTTTCTTTCTCTTCCACACACCTGGCTTATAAGTCATACGATCCCCCACTGAGAATATCTATGGGGCACACTCAGAATACTTAAGATCTTATATCATATTTGGGTGTGGACCTAACATCACTGCCGTAGGATACGAACTATATATATTATGAAAAAGAAATCCTCACTAGAAAGAAGGAAAACATTT
Source organism: Persea americana (assembly GCA_029852735.1). Classification (NCBI taxonomy): domain Eukaryota; kingdom Viridiplantae; phylum Streptophyta; class Magnoliopsida; order Laurales; family Lauraceae; genus Persea; species Persea americana. The sequence goes on from CM056814.1 coordinate 16,139,214, forward strand.
TATTTGATTGTCTTTCTATTTTGGAAGGTAAGTAAGTAAATCCAAATGTCTCCTGATTGTCACTGTTGGGGTCATGCATTGGAGTACGTCACCTATCCAACCTAGATGGAAAGTGGCCAAGCCCGGACCGGATGAATGAGGTTAGCCCATACTCGACCTAAATTGAGGTACGCAGGCACGTACCGTATCAATTCTTCATGTTGGGCTCATCTTCTACTTGGTTTCAGAGAGCCCATTCCCCCTACCTATTCCATAATGAAAATCACTATTCACGCGTAGGGAATCGAACCCAAAAGTCGAGATGATATTGATTTTTCTACGGTAGGATTTAATCGAGCGTGGACCCGTTCACTTCTCACCCAGTAACTATTTCCTACTTGGTAAACTTACCTCACCATTGAAGCCAAGTAGAGGGTTAATCCAAGAGACAATAAAAAGAAACGGATCACATCAAACGATACTAAATTTCAAAAGCCATCTACATGCGGCGGGATGGGCCGGGCCGAGGAATTTCCAAGCCCTGCCCGGCTTCTAAATTAGAAGCCTGACCCCGGCTCGATCCCAGGTCTGGCCAGAAGTTGCTCGCCAAAGACAGGCCCGCCCGTAAATCATGAAGCCCTAGCATACCCTGAGTTTTACTTACATTATAACAAAAAAGAGAAGAAAAGAAAAACAAATTCTTATAACCTCCTAGGCCGTAGCTCAACCAGCCTTGTGATATCACCCAATATGAGAGGTCATCGGTTTGAGTCCCCCCATTGCTACTCCCTCTCTTACAATTAAATATGTATATTTGGGGCCGGGCAAGGATTTCGAGTCTCAACCACCGAGTCTAAATAAAAAAATTCTAAGCACGGCCCATCTATTATTGCCTAAACACCATTGTCGAACCAACGTGGGCCGGCCCTGTCCACGATCACCCATAGAAAAGAAAAGAAAAGAAAAGAAAAAAAAAAAACGCTTCTTGAAATAAAATTTCAAAGAGCTACGCTCTGGCCTTTTGATTTTTTCAAACCCATACTTCTGTTGTCTCTCTGCATTTAACCATTCGCTTTACTTCGCCGGTAAAGTAAATTGACCAATCAAGAGATTTGCTTTGTGATTTGATAGCATTGCGTTTAAACGTTAATCACATATGCCCATCCCTCATTGTGTGGACCAAAGCCCGGACCCGTGACCCAACTCAGACGTAAGAGAAAGGAAAAAGAATCCTTTTGGAGGTTTTCCTCCGCTTAGAGTGGAGGGGGTATTGCAAAGTGACAGATTACCGCTGTAAGGAACGGCGGTAATCCTGCAAATGCCAGATTTCCTCCGCTCACAGTGGAGGAAATCTGGAAAACGCCACTTTACCGCCGTAACAAGCAGCGGTAAACCCGAGCGAGTGCCCAAATCCAAATCCACTCCTTGCAGGCCTTTCCATTTCCTTTAACTTTAAACTAGAAACACTCTTAAATTTAGTATTTTCTAAAATTTTCATTATTAGGTAAAGAAATTAGTAAGAGAATTTATTATTTTGGAAAATGGCTTGGGTCGTCCCAGAAGTTCGTGGTTTCGAAAAATGGCAATACAGAAGTAAATAAAGAAATCTTTTCTTAATTGGGAAAAGTACTGTGCGACAACATGAACCGGAAAGATAAAAGTGAAAGAATATATATATATATATATTTAACAACGGATGGCGTCTACATTGCTTTGGACCCCACCCTACTTACCCAAAGGACTCGAATCCAAAAAATTCCAAGTATAGACCATTTTGGACTCCATAAACGCCGACTTTTGGGTGAGAGATTAAATAACAGGTTGCCCCGACGGACCCTTTTTTTTTTTTTTTTTTCTTTCTCTTCCACACACCTGGCTTATAAGTCATACGATCCCCCACTGAGAATATCTATGGGGCACACTCAGAATACTTAAGATCTTATATCATATTTGGGTGTGGACCTAACATCACTGCCGTAGGACACGAACTATATATATTATGAAAAAGAAATCCTCACTAGAAAGAAGGAAAACATTTTATTTGATTGTCTTTCTATTTTGGAAGGTAAGTAAGTAAATCCAAATGTCTCCTGATTGTCACTGTTGGGGTCATGCATTGGAGTACGTCACCTATCCAACCTAGATGGAAAGTGGCCAAGCCCGGACCGGATGAATGAGGTTAGCCCATACTCGACCTAAATTGAGGTACGCAGGCACGTACCGTATCAATTCTTCATGTTGGGCTCATCTTCTACTTGGTTTCAGAGAGCCCATTCCCCCTACCTATTCCATAATGAAAATCACTATTCACGCGTAGGGAATCGAACCCAAAAGTCGAGATGATATTGATTTTTCTACGGTAGGATTTAATCGAGCGTGGACCCGTTCACTTCTCACCCAGTAACTATTTCCTACTTGGTAAACTTACCTCACCATTGAAGCCAAGTAGAGGGTTAATCCAAGAGACAATAAAAAGAAACGGATCACATCAAACGATACTAAATTTCAAAAGCCATCTACATGCGGCGGGATGGGCCGGGCCGAGGAATTTCCAAGCCCTGCCCGGCTTCTAAATTAGAAGCCTGACCCCGGCTCGATCCCAGGTCTGGCCAGAAGTTGCTCGCCAAAGACAGGCCCGCCCGTAAATCATGAAGCCCTAGCATACCCTGAGTTTTACTTACATTATAACAAAAAAGAGAAGAAAAGAAAAACAAATTCTTATAACCTCCTAGGCCGTAGCTCAACCAGCCTTGTGATATCACCCAATATGAGAGGTCATCGGTTTGAGTCCCCCCATTGCTACTCCCTCTCTTACAATTAAATATGTATATTTGGGGCCGGGCAAGGATTTCGAGTCTCAACCACCGAGTCTAAATAAAAAAATTCTAAGCACGGCCCATCTATTATTGCCTAAACACCATTGTCGAACCAACGTGGGCCGGCCCTGTCCACGATCACCCATAGAAAAGAAAAGAAAAGAAAAGAAAAAAAAAAAACGCTTCTTGAAATAAAATTTCAAAGAGCTACGCTCTGGCCTTTTGATTTTTTCAAACCCATACTTCTGTTGTCTCTCTGCATTTAACCATTCGCTTTACTTCGCCGGTAAAGTAAATTGACCAATCAAGAGATTTGCTTTGTGATTTGATAGCATTGCGTTTAAACGTTAATCACATATGCCCATCCCTCATTGTGTGGACCAAAGCCCGGACCCGTGACCCAACTCAGACGTAAGAGAAAGGAAAAAGAATCCGTTTGGAGGTTTTCCTCCGCTTAGAGTGGAGGGGGTATTGCAAAGTGACAGATTACCGCTGTAAGGAACGGCGGTAATCCTGCAAATGCCAGATTTCCTCCGCTCACAGTGGAGGAAATCTGGAAAACGCCACTTTACCGCCGTAACAAGCAGCGGTAAACCCGAGCGAGTGCCCAAATCCAAATCCACTCCTTGCAGGCCTTTCCATTTCCTTTAACTTTAAACTAGAAACACTCTTAAATTTAGTATTTTCTAAAATTTTCATTATTAGGTAAAGAAATTAGTAAGAGAATTTATTATTTTGGAAAATGGCTTGGGTCGTCCCAGAAGTTCGTGGTTTCGAAAAATGGCAATACAGAAGTAAATAAAGAAATCTTTTCTTAATTGGGAAAAGTACTGTGCGACAACATGAACCGGAAAGATAAAAGTGAAAGAATATATATATATATATATTTAACAACGGATGGCGTCTACATTGCTTTGGACCCCACCCTACTTACCCAAAGGACTCGAATCCAAAAAATTCCAAGTATAGACCATTTTGGACTCCATAAACGCCGACTTTTGGGTGAGAGATTAAATAACAGGTTGCCCCGACGGACCCTTTTTTTTTTTTTTTTTTCTTTCTCTTCCACACACCTGGCTTATAAGTCATACGATCCCCCACTGAGAATATCTATGGGGCACACTGAGAATACTTAAGATCTTATATCATATTTGGGTGTGGACCTAACATCACTGCCGTAGGACACGAACTATATATATTATGAAAAAGAAATCCTCACTAGAAAGAAGGAAAACATTTTATTTGATTGTCTTTCTATTTTGGAAGGTAAGTAAGTAAATCCAAATGTCTCCTGATTGTCACTGTTGGGGTCATGCATTGGAGTACGTCACCTATCCAACCTAGATGGAAAGTGGCCAAGCCCGGACCGGATGAATGAGGTTAGCCCATACTCGACCTAAATTGAGGTACGCAGGCACGTACCGTATCAATTCTTCATGTTGGGCTCATCTTCTACTTGGTTTCAGAGAGCCCATTCCCCCTACCTATTCCATAATGAAAATCACTATTCACGCGTAGGGAATCGAACCCAAAAGTCGAGATGATATTGATTTTTCTACGGTAGGATTTAATCGAGCGTGGACCCGTTCACTTCTCACCCAGTAACTATTTCCTACTTGGTAAACTTACCTCACCATTGAAGCCAAGTAGAGGGTTAATCCAAGAGACAATAAAAAGAAACGGATCACATCAAACGATACTAAATTTCAAAAGCCATCTACATGCGGCGGGATGGGCCGGGCCGAGGAATTTCCAAGCCCTGCCCGGCTTCTAAATTAGAAGCCTGACCCCGGCTCGATCCCAGGTCTGGCCAGAAGTTGCTCGCCAAAGACAGGCCCGCCCGTAAATCATGAAGCCCTAGCATACCCTGAGTTTTACTTACATTATAACAAAAAAGAGAAGAAAAGAAAAACAAATTCTTATAACCTCCTAGGCCGTAGCTCAACCAGCCTTGTGATATCACCCAATATGAGAGGTCATCGGTTTGAGTCCCCCCATTGCTACTCCCTCTCTTACAATTATATATGTATATTTGGGGCCGGGCAAGGATTTCGAGTCTCAACCACCGAGTCTAAATAAAAAAATTCTAAGCACGGCCCATCTATTATTGCCTAAACACCATTGTCGAACCAACGTGGGCCGGCCCTGTCCACGATCACCCATAGAAAAGAAAAGAAAAGAAAAGAAAAAAAAAAAACGCTTCTTGAAATAAAATTTCAAAGAGCTACGCTCTGGCCTTTTGATTTTTTCAAACCCATACTTCTGTTGTCTCTCTGCATTTAACCATTCGCTTTACTTCGCCGGTAAAGTAAATTGACCAATCAAGAGATTTGCTTTGTGATTTGATAGCATTGCGTTTAAACGTTAATCACATATGCCCATCCCTCATTGTGTGGACCAAAGCCCGGACCCGTGACCCAACTCAGACGTAAGAGAAAGGAAAAAGAATCCGTTTGGAGGTTTTCCTCCGCTTAGAGTGGAGGGGGTATTGCAAAGTGACAGATTACCGCTGTAAGGAACGGCGGTAATCCTGCAAATGCCAGATTTCCTCCGCTCACAGTGGAGGAAATCTGGAAAACGCCACTTTACCGCCGTAACAAGCAGCGGTAAACCCGAGCGAGTGCCCAAATCCAAATCCACTCCTTGCAGGCCTTTCCATTTCCTTTAACTTTAAACTAGAAACACTCTTAAATTTAGTATTTTCTAAAATTTTCATTATTAGGTAAAGAAATTAGTAAGAGAATTTATTATTTTGGAAAATGGCTTGGGTCGTCCCAGAAGTTCGTGGTTTCGAAAAATGGCAATACAGAAGTAAATAAAGAAATCTTTTCTTAATTGGGAAAAGTACTGTGCGACAACATGAACCGGAAAGATAAAAGTGAAAGAATATATATATATATATATATTTAACAACGGATGGCGTCTACATTGCTTTGGACCCCACCCTACTTACCCAAAGGACTCGAATCCAAAAAATTCCAAGTATAGACCATTTTGGACTCCATAAACGCCGACTTTTGGGTGAGAGATTAAATAACAGGTTTTCCCGACGGACCCTTTTTTTTTTTTTTTTTTCTTTCTCTTCCACACACCTGGCTTATAAGTCATACGATCCCCCACTGAGAATATCTATGGGGCACACTCAGAATACTTAAGATCTTATATCATATTTGGGTGTGGACCTAACATCACTGCCGTAGGACACGAACTATATATATTATGAAAAAGAAATCCTCACTAGAAAGAAGGAAAACATTTTATTTGATTGTCTTTCTATTTTGGAAGGTAAGTAAGTAAATCCAAATGTCTCCTGATTGTCACTGTTGGGGTCATGCATTGGAGTACGTCACCTATCCAACCTAGATGGAAAGTGGCCAAGCCCGGACCGGATGAATGAGGTTAGCCCATACTCGACCTAAATTGAGGTACGCAGGCACGTACCGTATCAATTCTTCATGTTGGGCTCATCTTCTACTTGGTTTCAGAGAGCCCATTCCCCCTACCTATTCCATAATGAAAATCACTATTCACGCGTAGGGAATCGAACCCAAAAGTCGAGATGATATTGATTTTTCTACGGTAGGATTTAATCGAGCGTGGACCCGTTCACTTCTCACCCAGTAACTATTTCCTACTTGGTAAACTTACCTCACCATTGAAGCCAAGTAGAGGGTTAATCCAAGAGACAATAAAAAGAAACGGATCACATCAAACGATACTAAATTTCAAAAGCCATCTACATGCGGCGGGATGGGCCGGGCCGAGGAATTTCCAAGCCCTGCCCGGCTTCTAAATTAGAAGCCTGACCCCGGCTCGATCCCAGGTCTGGCCAGAAGTTGCTCGCCAAAGACAGGCCCGCCCGTAAATCATGAAGCCCTAGCATACCCTGAGTTTTACTTACATTATAACAAAAAAGAGAAGAAAAGAAAAACAAATTCTTATAACCTCCTAGGCCGTAGCTCAACCAGCCTTGTGATATCACCCAATATGAGAGGTCATCGGTTTGAGTCCCCCCATTGCTACTCCCTCTCTTACAATTATATATGTATATTTGGGGCCGGGCAAGGATTTCGAGTCTCAACCACCGAGTCTAAATAAAAAAATTCTAAGCACGGCCCATCTATTATTGCCTAAACACCATTGTCGAACCAACGTGGGCCGGCCCTGTCCACGATCACCCATAGAAAAGAAAAGAAAAGAAAAGAAAAAAAAAAACGCTTCTTGAAATAAAATTTCAAAGAGCTACGCTCTGGCCTTTTGATTTTTTCAAACCCATACTTCTGTTGTCTCTCTGCATTTAACCATTCGCTTTACTTCGCCGGTAAAGTAAATTGACCAATCAAGAGATTTGCTTTGTGATTTGATAGCATTGCGTTTAAACGTTAATCACATATGCCCATCCCTCATTGTGTGGACCAAAGCCCGGACCCGTGACCCAACTCAGACGTAAGAGAAAGGAAAAAGAATCCGTTTGGAGGTTTTCCTCCGCTTAGAGTGGAGGGGTTATTGCAAAGTGACAGATTACCGCTGTAAGGAACGGCGGTAATCCTGCAAATGCCAGATTTCCTCCGCTCACAGTGGAGGAAATCTGGAAAACGCCACTTTACCGCCGTAACAAGCAGCGGTAAACCCGAGCGAGTGCCCAAATCCAAATCCACTCCTTGCAGGCCTTTCCATTTCCTTTAACTTTAAACTAGAAACACTCTTAAATTTAGTATTTTCTAAAATTTTCATTATTAGGTAAAGAAATTAGTAAGAGAATTTATTATTTTGGAAAATGGCTTGGGTCGTCCCAGAAGTTCGTGGTTTCGAAAAATGGCAATACAGAAGTAAATAAAGAAATCTTTTCTTAATTGGGAAAAGTACTGTGCGACAACATGAACCGGAAAGATAAAAGTGAAAGAATATATATATATATATATATTTAACAACGGATGGTGTCTACATTGCTTTGGACCCCACCCTACTTACCCAAAGGACTCGAATCCAAAAAATTCCAAGTATAGACCATTTTGGACTCCATAAACGCCGACTTTTGGGTGAGAGATTAAATAACAGGTTGCCCCGACGGACCCTTTTTTTTTTTCTTTCTCTTCCACACACCTGGCTTATAAGTCATACGATCCCCCACTGAGAATATCTATGGGGCACACTCAGAATACTTAAGATCTTATATCATATTTGGGTGTGGACCTAACATCACTGCCGTAGGATACGAACTATATATATTATGAAAAAGAAATCCTCACTAGAAAGAAGGAAAACATTTTATTTGATTGTCTTTCTATTTTGGAAGGTAAGTAAGTAAATCCAAATGTCTCCTGATTGTCACTGTTGGGGTCATGCATTGGAGTACGTCACCTATCCAACCTAGATGGAAAGTGGCCAAGCCCGGACCGGATGAATGAGGTTAGCCCATACTCGACCTAAATTGAGGTACGCAGGCACGTACCGTATCAATTCTTCATGTTGGGCTCATCTTCTACTTGGTTTCAGAGAGCCCATTCCCCCTACCTATTCCATAATGAAAATCACTATTCACGCGTAGGGAATCGAACCCAAAAGTCGAGATGATATTGATTTTTCTACGGTAGGATTTAATCGAGCGTGGACCCGTTCACTTCTCACCCAGTAACTATTTCCTACTTGGTAAACTTACCTCACCATTGAAGCCAAGTAGAGGGTTAATCCAAGAGACAATAAAAAGAAACGGATCACATCAAACGATACTAAATTTCAAAAGCCATCTACATGCGGCGGGATGGGCCGGGCCGAGGAATTTCCAAGCCCTGCCCGGCTTCTAAATTAGAAGCCTGACCCCGGCTCGATCCCAGGTCTGGCCAGAAGTTGCTCGCCAAAGACAGGCCCGCCCGTAAATCATGAAGCCCTAGCATACCCTGAGTTTTACTTACATTATAACAAAAAAGAGAAGAAAAGAAAAACAAATTCTTATAACCTCCTAGGCCGTAGCTCAACCAGCCTTGTGATATCACCCAATATGAGAGGTCATCGGTTTGAGTCCCCCCACTGCTACTCCCTCTCTTACAATTATATATGTATATTTGGGGCCGGGCAAGGATTTCGAGTCTCAACCACCGAGTCTAAATAAAAAAATTCTAAGCACGGCCCATCTATTATTGCCTAAACACCATTGTCGAACCAACGTGGGCCGGCCCTGTCCACGATCACCCATAGAAAAGAAAAGAAAAGAAAAGAAAAAAAAAACGCTTCTTGAAATAAAATTTCAAAGAGCTACGCTCTGGCCTTTTGATTTTTTCAAACCCATACTTCTGTTGTCTCTCTGCATTTAACCATTCGCTTTACTTCGCCGGTAAAGTAAATTGACCAATCAAGAGATTTGCTTTGTGATTTGATAGCATTGCGTTTAAACGTTAATCACATATGCCCATCCCTCATTGTGTGGACCAAAGCCCGGACCCGTGACCCAACTCAGACGTAAGAGAAAGGAAAAAGAATCCGTTTGGAGGTTTTCCTCCGCTTAGAGTGGAGGGGGTATTGCAAAGTGACAGATTACCGCTGTAAGGAAAGGCGGTAATCCTGCAAATGCCAGATTTCCTCCGCTCACAGTGGAGGAAATCTGGAAAACGCCACTTTACCGCCGTAACAAGCAGCGGTAAACCCGAGCGAGTGCCCAAATCCAAATCCACTCCTTGCAGGCCTTTCCATTTCCTTTAACTTTAAACTAGAAACACTCTTAAATTTAGTATTTTCTAAAATTTTCATTATTAGGTAAAGAAATTAGTAAGAGAATTTATTATTTTGGAAAATGGCTTGGGTCGTCCCAGAAGTTCGTGGTTTCGAAAAATGGCAATACAGAAGTAAATAAAGAAATCTTTTCTTAATTGGGAAAAGTACTGTGCGACAACATGAACCGGAAAGATAAAAGTGAAAGAATATATATATATATATATATTTAACAACGGATGGTGTCTACATTGCTTTGGACCCCACCCTACTTACCCAAAGGACTCGAATCCAAAAAATTCCAAGTATAGACCATTTTGGACTCCATAAACGCCGACTTTTGGGTGAGAGATTAAATAACAGGTTGCCCCGACGGACCCTTTTTTTTTTTTTTTTTTTCTTTCTCTTCCACACACCTGGCTTATAAGTCATACGATCCCCCACTGAGAATATCTATGGGGCACACTCAGAATACTTAAGATCTTATATCATATTTGGGTGTGGACCTAACATCACTGCCGTAGGACACGAACTATATATATTATGAAAAAGAAATCCTCACTAGAAAGAAGGAAAACATTTTATTTGATTGTCTTTCTATTTTGGAAGGTAAGTAAGTAAATCCAAATGTCTCCTGATTGTCACTGTTGGGGTCATGCATTGGAGTACGTCACCTATCCAACCTAGATGGAAAGTGGCCAAGCCCGGACCGGATGAATGAGGTTAGCCCATACTCGACCTAAATTGAGGTACGCAGGCACGTACCGTATCAATTCTTCATGTTGGGCTCATCTTCTACTTGGTTTCAGAGAGCCCATTCCCCCTACCTATTCCATAATGAAAATCACTATTCACGCGTAGGGAATCGAACCCAAAAGTCGAGATGATATTGATTTTTCTACGGTAGGATTTAATCGAGCGTGGACCCGTTCACTTCTCACCCAGTAACTATTTCCTACTTGGTAAACTTACCTCACCATTGAAGCCAAGTAGAGGGTTAATCCAAGAGACAATAAAAAGAAACGGATCACATCAAACGATACTAAATTTCAAAAGCCATCTACATGCGGCGGGATGGGCCGGGCCGAGGAATTTCCAAGCCCTGCCCGGCTTCTAAATTAGAAGCCTGACCCCGGCTCGATCCCAGGTCTGGCCAGAAGTTGCTCGCCAAAGACAGGCCCGCCCGTAAATCATGAAGCCCTAGCATACCCTGAGTTTTACTTACATTATAACAAAAAAGAGAAGAAAAGAAAAACAAATTCTTATAACCTCCTAGGCCGTAGCTCAACCAGCCTTGTGATATCACCCAATATGAGAGGTCATCGGTTTGAGTCCCCCCACTGCTACTCCCTCTCTTACAATTATATATGTATATTTGGGGCCGGGCAAGGATTTCGAGTCTCAACCACCGAGTCTAAATAAAAAAATTCTAAGCACGGCCCATCTATTATTGCCTAAACACCATTGTCGAACCAACGTGGGCCGGCCCTGTCCACGATCACCCATAGAAAAGAAAAAAAAAAAAAAAACGCTTCTTGAAATAAAATTTCAGAGGGCTACGCTCTGGCCTTTTGATTTTTTCAAACCCATACTTCTGTTGTCTCTCTGCATTTAACCATTCGCTTTACTTCGCCGGTAAAGTAAATTGACCAATCAAGAGATTTGCTTTGTGATTTGATAGCATTGCGTTTAAACGTTAATCACATATGCCCATCCCTCATTGTGTGGACCAAAGCCCGGACCCGTGACCCAACTCAGACGTAAGAGAAAGGAAAAAGAATCCGTTTGGAGGTTTTCCTCCGCTTAGAGTGGAGGGGGTATTGCAAAGTGACAGATTACCGCTGTAAGGAACGGCGGTAATCCTGCAAATGCCAGATTTCCTCCGCTCACAGTGGAGGAAATCTGGAAAACGCCACTTTACCGCCGTAACAAGCAGCGGTAAACCCGAGCGAGTGCCCAAATCCAAATCCACTCCTTGCAGGCCTTTCCATTTCCTTTAACTTTAAACTAGAAACACTCTTAAATTTAGTATTTTCTAAAATTTTCATTATTAGGTAAAGAAATTAGTAAGAGAATTTATTATTTTGGAAAATGGCTTGGGTCGTCCCAGAAGTTCGTGGTTTCGAAAAATGGCAATACAGAAGTAAATAAAGAAATCTTTTCTTAATTGGGAAAAGTACTGTGCGACAACATGAACCGGAAAGATAAAAGTGAAAGAATATATATATATATATATATATTTAACAACGGATGGTGTCTACATTGCTTTGGACCCCACCCTACTTACCCAAAGGACTCGAATCCAAAAAATTCCAAGTATAGACCATTTTGGACTCCATAAACGCCGACTTTTGGGTGAGAGATTAAATAACAGGTTGCCCCGACGGACCCTTTTTTTTTTTTTTTTTTTCTTTCTCTTCCACACACCTGGCTTATAAGTCATACGATCCCCCACTGAGAATATCTATGGGGCACACTCAGAATACTTAAGATCTTATATCATATTTGGGTGTGGACCTAACATCACTGCCGTAGGACACGAACTATATATATTATGAAAAAGAAATCCTCACTAGAAAGAAGGAAAACATTTTATTTGATTGTCTTTCTATTTTGGAAGGTAAGTAAGTAAATCCAAATGTCTCCTGATTGTCACTGTTGGGGTCATGCATTGGAGTACGTCACCTATCCAACCTAGATGGAAAGTGGCCAAGCCCGGACCGGATGAATGAGGTTAGCCCATACTCGACCTAAATTGAGGTACGCAGGCACTACCGTATCAATTCTTCATGTTGGGCTCATCTTCTACTTGGTTTCAGAGAGCCCATTCCCCCTACCTATTCCATAATGAAAATCACTATTCACGCGTAGGGAATCGAACCCAAAAGTCGAGATGATATTGATTTTTCTACGGTAGGATTTAATCGAGCGTGGACCCGTTCACTTCTCACCCAGTAACTATTTCCTACTTGGTAAACTTACCTCACCATTGAAGCCAAGTAGAGGGTTAATCCAAGAGACAATAAAAAGAAACGGATCACATCAAACGATACTAAATTTCAAAAGTCATCTACATGCGGCGGGATGGGCCGGGCCGAGGAATTTCCAAGCCCTGCCCGGCTTCTAAATTAGAAGCCTGACCCCGGCTCGATCCCAGGTCTGGCCAGAAGTTGCTCGCCAAAGACAGGCCCGCCCGTAAATCATGAAGCCCTAGCATACCCTGAGTTTTACTTACATTATAACAAAAAAGAGAAGAAAAGAAAAACAAATTCTTATAACCTCCTAGGCCGTAGCTCAACCAGCCTTGTGATATCACCCAATATGAGAGGTCATCGGTTTGAGTCCCCCCATTGCTACTCCCTCTCTTACAATTATATATGTATATTTGGGGCCGGGCAAGGATTTCGAGTCTCAACCACCGAGTCTAAATAAAAAAATTCTAAGCACGGCCCATCTATTATTGCCTAAACACCATTGTCGAACCAACGTGGGCCGGCCCTGTCCACGATCACCCATAGAAAAGAAAAAAAAAAAAAAAAACGCTTCTTGAAATAAAATTTCAGAGAGCTACGCTCTGGCCTTTTGATTTTTTCAAACCCATACTTCTGTTGTCTCTCTGCATTTAACCATTCGCTTTACTTCGCCGGTAAAGTAAATTGACCAATCAAGAGATTTGCTTTGTGATTTGATAGCATTGCGTTTAAACGTTAATCACATATGCCCATCCCTCATTGTGTGGACCAAAGCCCGGACCCGTGACCCAACTCAGACGTAAGAGAAAGGAAAAAGAATCCGTTTGGAGGTTTTCCTCCGCTTAGAGTGGAGGGGGTATTGCAAAGTGACAGATTACCGCTGTAAGGAACGGCGGTAATCCTGCAAATGCCAGATTTCCTCCGCTCACAGTGGAGGAAATCTGGAAAACGCCACTTTACCGCCGTAACAAGCAGCGGTAAACCCGAGCGAGTGCCCAAATCCAAATCCACTCCTTGCAGGCCTTTCCATTTCCTTTAACTTTAAACTAGAAACACTCTTAAATTTAGTATTTTCTAAAATTTTCATTATTAGGTAAAGAAATTAGTAAGAGAATTTATTATTTTGGAAAATGGCTTGGGTCGTCCCAGAAGTTCGTGGTTTCGAAAAATGGCAATACAGAAGTAAATAAAGAAATCTTTTCTTAATTGGGAAAAGTACTGTGCGACAACATGAATCGGAAAGATAAAAGTGAAAGAATATATATATATATATATATTTAACAACGGATGGTGTCTACATTGCTTTGGACCCCACCCTACTTACCCAAAGGACTCGAATCCAAATAATTCCAAGTATAGACCATTTTGGACTCCATAAACGCCGACTTTTGGGTGAGAGATTAAATAACAGGTTGCCCCGACGGACCCTTTTTTTTTTTTTTTTTTCTTTCTCTTCCACACACCTGGCTTATAAGTCATACGATCCCCCACTGAGAATATCTATGGGGCACACTCAGAATACTTAAGATCTTATATCATATTTGGGTGTGGACCTAACATCACTGCCGTAGGATACGAACTATATATATTATGAAAAAGAAATCCTCACTAGAAAGAAGGAAAACATTTTATTTGATTGTCTTTCTATTTTGGAAGGTAAGTAAGTAAATCCAAATGTCTCCTGATTGTCACTGTTGGGGTCATGCATTGGAGTACGTCACCTATCCAACCTAGATGGAAAGTGGCCAAGCCCGGACCGGATGAATGAGGTTAGCCCATACTCGACCTAAATTGAGGTACGCAGGCACGTACCGTATCAATTCTTCATGTTGGGCTCATCTTCTACTTGGTTTCAGAGAGCCCATTCCCCCTACCTATTCCATAATGAAAATCACTATTCACGCGTAGGGAATCGAACCCAAAAGTCGAGATGATATTGATTTTTCTACGGTAGGATTTAATCGAGCGTGGACCCGTTCACTTCTCACCCAGTAACTATTTCCTACTTGGTAAACTTACCTCACCATTGAAGCCAAGTAGAGGGTTAATCCAAGAGACAATAAAAAGAAACGGATCACATCAAACGATACTAAATTTCAAAAGCCATCTACATGCGGCGGGATGGGCCGGGCCGAGGAATTTCCAAGCCCTGCCCGGCTTCTAAATTAGAAGCCTGACCCCGGCTCGATCCCAGGTCTGGCCAGAAGTTGCTCGCCAAAGACAGGCCCGCCCGTAAATCATGAAGCCCTAGCATACCCTGAGTTTTACTTACATTATAACAAAAAAGAGAAGAAAAGAAAAACAAATTCTTATAACCTCCTAGGCCGTAGCTCAACCAGCCTTGTGATATCACCCAATATGAGAGGTCATCGGTTTGAGTCCCCCCACTGCTACTCCCTCTCTTACAATTATATATGTATATTTGGGGCCGGGCAAGGATTTCGAGTCTCAACCACCGAGTCTAAATAAAAAAATTCTAAGCACGGCCCATCTATTATTGCCTAAACACCATTGTCGAACCAACGTGGGCCGGCCCTGTCCACGATCACCCATAGAAAAGAAAAAAAAAAAAAAACGCTTCTTGAAATAAAATTTCAGAGGGCTACGCTCTGGCCTTTTGATTTTTTCAAACCCATACTTCTGTTGTCTCTCTGCATTTAACCATTCGCTTTACTTCGCCGGTAAAGTAAATTGACCAATCAAGAGATTTGCTTTGTGATTTGATAGCATTGCGTTTAAACGTTAATCACATATGCCCATCCCTCATTGTGTGGACCAAAGCCCGGACCCGTGACCCAACTCAGACGTAAGAGAAAGGAAAAAGAATCCGTTTGGAGGTTTTCCTCCGCTTAGAGTGGAGGGGGTATTGCAAAGTGACAGATTACCGCTGTAAGGAACGGCGGTAATCCTGCAAATGCCAGATTTCCTCCGCTCACAGTGGAGGAAATCTGGAAAACGCCACTTTACCGCCGTAACAAGCAGCGGTAAACCCGAGCGAGTGCCCAAATCCAAATCCACTCCTTGCAGGCCTTTCCATTTCCTTTAACTTTAAACTAGAAACACTCTTAAATTTAGTATTTTCTAAAATTTTCATTATTAGGTAAAGAAATTAGTAAGAGAATTTATTATTTTGGAAAATGGCTTGGGTCGTCCCAGAAGTTCGTGGTTTCGAAAAATGGCAATACAGAAGTAAATAAAGAAATCTTTTCTTAATTGGGAAAAGTACTGTGCGACAACATGAACCGGAAAGATAAAAGTGAAAGAATATATATATATATATATATTTAACAACGGATGGTGTCTACATTGCTTTGGACCCCACCCTACTTACCCAAAGGACTCGAATCCAAAAAATTCCAAGTATAGACCATTTTGGACTCCATAAACGCCGACTTTTGGGTGAGAGATTAAATAACAGGTTGCCCCGACGGACCCTTTTTTTTTTTTTTTTTTTCTTTCTCTTCCACACACCTGGCTTATAAGTCATACGATCCCCCACTGAGAATATCTATGGGGCACACTCAGAATACTTAAGATCTTATATCATATTTGGGTGTGGACCTAACATCACTGCCGTAGGACACGAACTATATATATTATGAAAAAGAAATCCTCACTAGAAAGAAGGAAAACATTTTATTTGATTGTCTTTCTATTTTGGAAGGTAAGTAAGTAAATCCAAATGTCTCCTGATTGTCACTGTTGGGGTCATGCATTGGAGTACGTCACCTATCCAACCTAGATGGAAAGTGGCCAAGCCCGGACCGGATGAATGAGGTTAGCCCATACTCGACCTAAATTGAGGTACGCAGGCACTACCGTATCAATTCTTCATGTTGGGCTCATCTTCTACTTGGTTTCAGAGAGCCCATTCCCCCTACCTATTCCATAATGAAAATCACTATTCCCGCGTAGGGAATCGAACCCAAAAGTCGAGATGATATTGATTTTTCTACGGTAGGATTTAATCGAGCGTGGACCCGTTCACTTCTCACCCAGTAACTATTTCCTACTTGGTAAACTTACCTCACCATTGAAGCCAAGTAGAGGGTTAATCCAAGAGACAATAAAAAGAAACGGATCACATCAAACGATACTAAATTTCAAAAGCCATCTACATGCAGCGGGATGGGCCGGGCCGAGGAATTTCCAAGCCCTGCCCGGCTTCTAAATTAGAAGCCTGACCCCGGCTCGATCCCAGGTCTGGCCAGAAGTTGCTCGCCAAAGACAGGCCCGCCCGTAAATCATGAAGCCCTAGCATACCCTGAGTTTTACTTACATTATAACAAAAAAGAGAAGAAAAGAAAAACAAATTCTTATAACCTCCTAGGCCGTAGCTCAACCAGCCTTGTGATATCACCCAATATGAGAGGTCATCGGTTTGAGTCCCCCCACTGCTACTCCCTCTCTTACAATTATATATGTATATTTGGGGCCGGGCAAGGATTTCGAGTCTCAACCACCGAGTCTAAATAAAAAAATTCTAAGCACGGCCCATCTATTATTGCCTAAACACCATTGTCGAACCAACGTGGGCCGGCCCTGTCCACGATCACCCATAGAAAAGAAAAAAAATAAAAAAACGCTTCTTGAAATAAAATTTCAGAGGGCTACGCTCTGGCCTTTTGATTTTTTCAAACCCATACTTCTGTTGTCTCTCTGCATTTAACCATTCGCTTTACTTCGCCGGTAAAGTAAATTGACCAATCAAGAGATTTGCTTTGTGATTTGATAGCATTGCGTTTAAACGTTAATCACATATGCCCATCCCTCATTGTGTGGACCAAAGCCCGGACCCGTGACCCAACTCAGACGTAAGAGAAAGGAAAAAGAATCCGTTTGGAGGTTTTCCTCCGCTTAGAGTGGAGGGGGTATTGCAAAGTGACAGATTACCGCTGTAAGGAACGGCGGTAATCCTGCAAATGCCAGATTTCCTCCGCTCACAGTGGAGGAAATCTGGAAAACGCCACTTTACCGCCGTAACAAGCAGCGGTAAACCCGAGCGAGTGCCCAAATCCAAATCCACTCCTTGCAGGCCTTTCCATTTCCTTTAACTTTAAACTAGAAACACTCTTAAATTTAGTATTTTCTAAAATTTTCATTATTAGGTAAAGAAATTAGTAAGAGAATTTATTATTTTGGAAAATGGCTTGGGTCGTCCCAGAAGTTCGTGGTTTCGAAAAATGGCAATACAGAAGTAAATAAAGAAATCTTTTCTTAATTGGGAAAAGTACTGTGCGACAACATGAACCGGAAAGATAAAAGTGAAAGAATATATATATATATATATTTAACAACGGATGGTGTCTACATTGCTTTGGACCCCACCCTACTTACCCAAAGGACTCGAATCCAAAAAATTCCAAGTATAGACCATTTTGGACTCCATAAACGCCGACTTTTGGGGGAGAGATTAAATAACAGGTTGCCCCGACGGACCCTTTTTTTTTTTTTTTTTTTCTTTCTCTTCCACACACCTGGCTTATAAGTCATACGATCCCCCACTGAGAATATCTATGGGGCACACTCAGAATACTTAAGATCTTATATCATATTTGGGTGTGGACCTAACATCACTGCCGTAGGACACGAACTATATATATTATGAAAAAGAAATCCTCACTAGAAAGAAGGAAAACATTTTATTTGATTGTCTTTCTATTTTGGAAGGTAAGTAAGTAAATCCAAATGTCTCCTGATTGTCACTGTTGGGGTCATGCATTGGAGTACGTCACCTATCCAACCTAGATGGAAAGTGGCCAAGCCCGGACCGGATGAATGAGGTTAGCCCATACTCGACCTAAATTGAGGTACGCAGGCACTACCGTATCAATTCTTCATGTTGGGCTCATCTTCTACTTGGTTTCAGAGAGCCCATTCCCCCTACCTATTCCATAATGAAAATCACTATTCACGCGTAGGGAATCGAACCCAAAAGTCGAGATGATATTGATTTTTCTACGGTAGGATTTAATCGAGCGTGGACCCGTTCACTTCTCACCCAGTAACTATTTCCTACTTGGTAAACTTACCTCACCATTGAAGCCAAGTAGAGGGTTAATCCAAGAGACAATAAAAAGAAACGGATCACATCAAACGATACTAAATTTCAAAAGCCATCTACATGCGGCGGGATGGGCCGGGCCGAGGAATTTCCAAGCCCTGCCCGGCTTCTAAATTAGAAGCCTGACCCCGGCTCGATCCCAGGTCTGGCCAGAAGTTGCTCGCCAAAGACAGGCCCGCCCGTAAATCATGAAGCCCTAGCATACCCTGAGTTTTACTTACATTATAACAAAAAAGAGAAGAAAAGAAAAACAAATTCTTATAACCTCCTAGGCCGTAGCTCAACCAGCCTTGTGATATCACCCAATATGAGAGGTCATCGGTTTGAGTCCCCCCACTGCTACTCCCTCTCTTACAATTATATATGTATATTTGGGGCCGGGCAAGGATTTCGAGTCTCAACCACCGAGTCTAAATAAAAAAATTCTAAGCACGGCCCATCTATTATTGCCTAAACACCATTGTCGAACCAACGTGGGCCGGCCCTGTCCACGATCACCCATAGAAAAGAAAAAAAAAAAAAAAACGCTTCTTGAAATAAAATTTCAGAGGGCTACGCTCTGGCCTTTTGATTTTTTCAAACCCATACTTCTGTTGTCTCTCTGCATTTAACCATTCGCTTTACTTCGCCGGTAAAGTAAATTGACCAATCAAGAGATTTGCTTTGTGATTTGATAGCATTGCGTTTAAATGTTAATCACATATGCCCATCCCTCATTGTGTGGACCAAAGCCCGGACCCGTGACCCAACTCAGACGTAAGAGAAAGGAAAAAGAATCCGTTTGGAGGTTTTCCTCCGCTTAGAGTGGAGGGGGTATTGCAAAGTGACAGATTACCGCTGTAAGGAACGGCGGTAATCCTGCAAATGCCAGATTTCCTCCGCTCACAGTGGAGGAAATCTGGAAAACGCCACTTTACCGCCGTAACAAGCAGCGGTAAACCCGAGCGAGTGCCCAAATCCAAATCCACTCCTTGCAGGCCTTTCCATTTCCTTTAACTTTAAACTAGAAACACTCTTAAATTTAGTATTTTCTAAAATTTTCATTATTAGGTAAAGAAATTAGTAAGAGAATTTATTATTTTGGAAAATGGCTTGGGTCGTCCCAGAAGTTCGTGGTTTCGAAAAATGGCAATACAGAAGTAAATAAAGAAATCTTTTCTTAATTGGGAAAAGTACTGTGCGACAACATGAACCGGAAAGATAAAAGTGAAAGAATATATATATATATATATATTTAACAACGGATGGTGTCTACATTGCTTTGGACCCCACCCTACTTACCCAAAGGACTCGAATCCAAAAAATTCCAAGTATAGACCATTTTGGACTCCATAAACGCCGACTTTTGGGTGAGAGATTAAATAACAGGTTGCCCCGACGGACCCTTTTTTTTTTTTTTTTTTTCTTTCTCTTCCACACACCTGGCTTATAAGTCATACGATCCCCCACTGAGAATATCTATGGGGCACACTCAGAATACTTAAGATCTTATATCATATTTGGGTGTGGACCTAACATCACTGCCGTAGGACACGAACTATATATATTATGAAAAAGAAATCCTCACTAGAAAGAAGGAAAACATTTTATTTGATTGTCTTTCTATTTTGGAAGGTAAGTAAGTAAATCCAAATGTCTCCTGATTGTCACTGTTGGGGTCATGCATTGGAGTACGTCACCTATCCAACCTAGATGGAAAGTGGCCAAGCCCGGACCGGATGAATGAGGTTAGCCCATACTCGACCTAAATTGAGGTACGCAGGCACTACCGTATCAATTCTTCATGTTGGGCTCATCTTCTACTTGGTTTCAGAGAGCCCATTCCCCCTACCTATTCCATAATGAAAATCACTATTCACGCGTAGGGAATCGAACCCAAAAGTCGAGATGATATTGATTTTTCTACGGTAGGATTTAATCGAGCGTGGACCCGTTCACTTCTCACCCAGTAACTATTTCCTACTTGGTAAACTTACCTCACCATTGAAGCCAAGTAGAGGGTTAATCCAAGAGACAATAAAAAGAAACGGATCACATCAAACGATACTAAATTTCAAAAGCCATCTACATGCGGCGGGATGGGCCGGGCCGAGGAATTTCCAAGCCCTGCCCGGCTTCTAAATTAGAAGCCTGACCCCGGCTCGATCCCAGGTCTGGCCAGAAGTTGCTCGCCAAAGACAGGCCCGCCCGTAAATCATGAAGCCCTAGCATACCCTGAGTTTTACTTACATTATAACAAAAAAGAGAAGAAAAGAAAAACAAATTCTTATAACCTCCTAGGCCGTAGCTCAACCAGCCTTGTGATATCACCCAATATGAGAGGTCATCGGTTTGAGTCCCCCCACTGCTACTCCCTCTCTTACAATTATATATGTATATTTGGGGCCGGGCAAGGATTTCGAGTCTCAACCACCGAGTCTAAATAAAAAAATTCTAAGCACGGCCCATCTATTATTGCCTAAACACCATTGTCGAACCAACGTGGGCCGGCCCTGTCCACGATCACCCATAGAAAAGAAAAAAAAAAAAAAAAACGCTTCTTGAAATAAAATTTCAGAGGGCTACGCTCTGGCCTTTTGATTTTTTCAAACCCATACTTCTGTTGTCTCTCTGCATTTAACCATTCGCTTTACTTCGCCGGTAAAGTAAATTGACCAATCAAGAGATTTGCTTTGTGATTTGATAGCATTGCGTTTAAACGTTAATCACATATGCCCATCCCTCATTGTGTGGACCAAAGCCCGGACCCGTGACCCAACTCAGACGTAAGAGAAAGGAAAAAGAATCCGTTTGGAGGTTTTCCTCCGCTTAGAGTGGAGGGGGTATTGCAAAGTGACAGATTACCGCTGTAAGGAACGGCGGTAATCCTGCAAATGCCAGATTTCCTCCGCTCACAGTGGAGGAAATCTGGAAAACGCCACTTTACCGCCGTAACAAGCAGCGGTAAACCCGAGCGAGTGCCCAAATCCAAATCCACTCCTTGCAGGCCTTTCCATTTCCTTTAACTTTAAACTATAAACACTCTTAAATTTAGTATTTTCTAAAATTTTCATTATTAGGTAAAGAAATTAGTAAGAGAATTTATTATTTTGGAAAATGGCTTGGGTCGTCCCAGAAGTTCGTGGTTTCGAAAAATGGCAATACAGAAGTAAATAAAGAAATCTTTTCTTAATTGGGAAAAGTACTGTGCGACAACATGAACCGGAAAGATAAAAGTGAAAGAATATATATATATATATATATATTTAACAACGGATGGTGTCTACATTGCTTTGGACCCCACCCTACTTACCCAAAGGACTCGAATCCAAAAAATTCCAAGTATAGACCATTTTGGACTCCATAAACGCCGACTTTTGGGTGAGAGATTAAATAACAGGTTGCCCCGACGGACCCTTTTTTTTTTTTTTTTTTTCTTTCTCTTCCACACACCTGGCTTATAAGTCATACGATCCCCCACTGAGAATATCTATGGGGCACACTCAGAATACTTAAGATCTTATATCATATTTGGGTGTGGACCTAACATCACTGCCGTAGGACACGAACTATATATATTATGAAAAAGAAATCCTCACTAGAAAGAAGGAAAACATTTTATTTGATTGTCTTTCTATTTTGGAAGGTAAGTAAGTAAATCCAAATGTCTCCTGATTGTCACTGTTGGGGTCATGCATTGGAGTACGTCACCTATCCAACCTAGATGGAAAGTGGCCAAGCCCGGACCGGATGAATGAGGTTAGCCCATACTCGACCTAAATTGAGGTACGCAGGCACGTACCGTATCAATTCTTCATGTTGGGCTCATCTTCTACTTGGTTTCAGAGAGCCCATTCCCCCTACCTATTCCATAATGAAAATCACTATTCACGCGTAGGGAATCGAACCCAAAAGTCGAGATGATATTGATTTTTCTACGGTAGGATTTAATCGAGCGTGGACCCGTTCACTTCTCACCCAGTAACTATTTCCTACTTGGTAAACTTACCTCACCATTGAAGCCAAGTAGAGGGTTAATCCAAGAGACAATAAAAAGAAACGGATCACATCAAACGATACTAAATTTCAAAAGCCATCTACATGCGGCGGGATGGGCCGGGCCGAGGAATTTCCAAGCCCTGCCCGGCTTCTAAATTAGAAGCCTGACCCCGGCTCGATCCCAGGTCTGGCCAGAAGTTGCTCGCCAAAGACAGGCCCGCCCGTAAATCATGAAGCCCTAGCATACCCTGAGTTTTACTTACATTATAACAAAAAAGAGAAGAAAAGAAAAACAAATTCTTATAACCTCCTAGGCCGTAGCTCAACCAGCCTTGTGATATCACCCAATATGAGAGGTCATCGGTTTGAGTCCCCCCACTGCTACTCCCTCTCTTACAATTATATATGTATATTTGGGGCCGGGCAAGGATTTCGAGTCTCAACCACCGAGTCTAAATAAAAAAATTCTAAGCACGGCCCATCTATTATTGCCTAAACACCATTGTCGAACCAACGTGGGCCGGCCCTGTCCACGATCACCCATAGAAAAGAAAAAAAAAAAAAAAACGCTTCTTGAAATAAAATTTCAGAGAGCTACGCTCTGGCCTTTTGATTTTTTCAAACCCATACTTCTGTTGTCTCTCTGCATTTAACCATTCGCTTTACTTCGCCGGTAAAGTAAATTGACCAATCAAGAGATTTGCTTTGTGATTTGATAGCATTGCGTTTAAACGTTAATCACATATGCCCATCCCTCATTGTGTGGACCAAAGCCCGGACCCGTGACCCAACTCAGACGTAAGAGAAAGGAAAAAGAATCCGTTTGGAGGTTTTCCTCCGCTTAGAGTGGAGGGGGTATTGCAAAGTGACAGATTACCGCTGTAAGGAACGGCGGTAATCCTGCAAATGCCAGATTTCCTCCGCTCACAGTGGAGGAAATCTGGAAAACGCCACTTTACCGCCGTAACAAGCAGCGGTAAACCCGAGCGAGTGCCCAAATCCAAATCCACTCCTTGCAGGCCTTTCCATTTCCTTTAACTTTAAACTAGAAACACTCTTAAATTTAGTATTTTCTAAAATTTTCATTATTAGGTAAAGAAATTAGTAAGAGAATTTATTATTTTGGAAAATGGCTTGGGTCGTCCCAGAGGTTCGTGGTTTCGAAAAATGGCAATACAGAAGTAAATAAAGAAATCTTTTCTTAATTGGGAAAAGTACTGTGCGACAACATGAACCGGAAAGATAAAAGTGAAAGAATATATATATATATATTTAACAACGGATGGTGTCTACATTGCTTTGGACCCCACCCTACTTACCCAAAGGACTCGAATCCAAAAAATTCCAAGTATAGACCATTTTGGACTCCATAAACGCCGACTTTTGGGTGAGAGATTAAATAACAGGTTGCCCCGACGGACCCTTTTTTTTTTTTTTTTTTTTTCTTTCTCTTCCACACACCTGGCTTATAAGTCATACGATCCCCCACTGAGAATATCTATGGGGCACACTCAGAATACTTAAGATCTTATATCATATTTGGGTGTGGACCTAACATCACTGCCGTAGGATACGAACTATATATATTATGAAAAAGAAATCCTCACTAGAAAGAAGGAAAACATTTTATTTGATTGTCTTTCTATTTTGGAAGGTAAGTAAGTAAATCCAAATGTCTCCTGATTGTCACTGTTGGGGTCATGCATTGGAGTACGTCACCTATCCAACCTAGATGGAAAGTGGCCAAGCCCGGACCGGATGAATGAGGTTAGCCCATACTCGACCTAAATTGAGGTACGCAGGCACGTACCGTATCAATTCTTCATGTTGGGCTCATCTTCTACTTGGTTTCAGAGAGCCCATTCCCCCTACCTATTCCATAATGAAAATCACTATTCACGCGTAGGGAATCGAACCCAAAAGTCGAGATGATATTGATTTTTCTACGGTAGGATTTAATCGAGCGTGGACCCGTTCACTTCTCACCCAGTAACTATTTCCTACTTGGTAAACTTACCTCACCATTGAAGCCAAGTAGAGGGTTAATCCAAGAGACAATAAAAAGAAACGGATCACATCAAACGATACTAAATTTCAAAAGTCATCTACATGCGGCGGGATGGGCCGGGCCGAGGAATTTCCAAGCCCTGCCCGGCTTCTAAATTAGAAGCCTGACCCCGGCTCGATCCCAGGTCTGGCCAGAAGTTGCTCGCCAAAGACAGGCCCGCCCGTAAATCATGAAGCCCTAGCATACCCTGAGTTTTACTTACATTATAACAAAAAAGAGAAGAAAAGAAAAACAAATTCTTATAACCTCCTAGGCCGTAGCTCAACCAGCCTTGTGATATCACCCAATATGAGAGGTCATCGGTTTGAGTCCCCCCATTGCTACTCCCTCTCTTACAATTATATATGTATATTTGGGGCCGGGCAAGGATTTCGAGTCTCAACCACCGAGTCTAAATAAAAAAATTCTAAGCACGGCCCATCTATTATTGCCTAAACACCATTGTCGAACCAACGTGGGCCGGCCCTGTCCACGATCACCCATAGAAAAGAAAAGAAAAGAAAAGAAAAAAAAAAAACGCTTCTTGAAATAAAATTTCAAAGAGCTACGCTCTGGCCTTTTGATTTTTTCAAACCCATACTTCTGTTGTCTCTCTGCATTTAACCATTCGCTTTACTTCGCCGGTAAAGTAAATTGACCAATCAAGAGATTTGCTTTGTGATTTGATAGCATTGCGTTTAAACGTTAATCACATATGCCCATCCCTCATTGTGTGGACCAAAGCCCGGACCCGTGACCCAACTCAGACGTAAGAGAAAGGAAAAAGAATCCGTTTGGAGGTTTTCCTCCGCTTAGAGTGGAGGGGGTATTGCAAAGTGACAGATTACCGCTGTAAGGAACGGCGGTAATCCTGCAAATGCCAGATTTCCTCCGCTCACAGTGGAGGAAATCTGGAAAACGCCACTTTACCGCCGTAACAAGCAGCGGTAAACCCGAGCGAGTGCCCAAATCCAAATCCACTCCTTGCAGGCCTTTCCATTTCCTTTAACTTTAAACTAGAAACACTCTTAAATTTAGTATTTTCTAAAATTTTCATTATTAGGTAAAGAAATTAGTAAGAGAATTTATTATTTTGGAAAATGGCTTGGGTCGTCCCAGAGGTTCGTGGTTTCGAAAAATGGCAATACAGAAGTAAATAAAGAAATCTTTTCTTAATTGGGAAAAGTACTGTGCGACAACATGAACCGGAAAGATAAAAGTGAAAGAATATATATATATATATTTAACAACGGATGGTGTCTACATTGCTTTGGACCCCACCCTACTTACCCAAAGGACTCGAATCCAAAAAATTCCAAGTATAGACCATTTTGGACTCCATAAACGCCGACTTTTGGGTGAGAGATTAAATAACAGGTTGCCCCGACGGACCCTTTTTTTTTTTTTTTTTTTTTCTTTCTCTTCCACACACCTGGCTTATAAGTCATACGATCCCCCACTGAGAATATCTATGGGGCACACTCAGAATACTTAAGATCTTATATCATATTTGGGTGTGGACCTAACATCACTGCCGTAGGATACGAACTATATATATTATGAAAAAGAAATCCTCACTAGAAAGAAGGAAAACATTTTATTTGATTGTCTTTCTATTTTGGAAGGTAAGTAAGTAAATCCAAATGTCTCCTGATTGTCACTGTTGGGGTCATGCATTGGAGTACGTCACCTATCCAACCTAGATGGAAAGTGGCCAAGCCCGGACCGGATGAATGAGGTTAGCCCATACTCGACCTAAATTGAGGTACGCAGGCACGTACCGTATCAATTCTTCATGTTGGGCTCATCTTCTACTTGGTTTCAGAGAGCCCATTCCCCCTACCTATTCCATAATGAAAATCACTATTCACGCGTAGGGAATCGAACCCAAAAGTCGAGATGATATTGATTTTTCTACGGTAGGATTTAATCGAGCGTGGACCCGTTCACTTCTCACCCAGTAACTATTTCCTACTTGGTAAACTTACCTCACCATTGAAGCCAAGTAGAGGGTTAATCCAAGAGACAATAAAAAGAAACGGATCACATCAAACGATACTAAATTTCAAAAGCCATCTACATGCGGCGGGATGGGCCGGGCCGAGGAATTTCCAAGCCCTGCCCGGCTTCTAAATTAGAAGCCTGACCCCGGCTCGATCCCAGGTCTGGCCAGAAGTTGCTCGCCAAAGACAGGCCCGCCCGTAAATCATGAAGCCCTAGCATACCCTGAGTTTTACTTACATTATAACAAAAAAGAGAAGAAAAGAAAAACAAATTCTTATAACCTCCTAGGCCGTAGCTCAACCAGCCTTGTGATATCACCCAATATGAGAGGTCATCGGTTTGAGTCCCCCCACTGCTACTCCCTCTCTTACAATTATATATGTATATTTGGGGCCGGGCAAGGATTTCGAGTCTCAACCACCGAGTCTAAATAAAAAAATTCTAAGCACGGCCCATCTATTATTGCCTAAACACCATTGTCGAACCAACGTGGGCCGGCCCTGTCCACGATCACCCATAGAAAAGAAAAAAAAAAAAAAAACGCTTCTTGAAATAAAATTTCAGAGGGCTACGCTCTGGCCTTTTGATTTTTTCAAACCCATACTTCTGTTGTCTCTCTGCATTTAACCATTCGCTTTACTTCGCCGGTAAAGTAAATTGACCAATCAAGAGATTTGCTTTGTGATTTGATAGCATTGCGTTTAAACGTTAATCACATATGCCCATCCCTCATTGTGTGGACCAAAGCCCGGACCCGTGACCCAACTCAGACGTAAGAGAAAGGAAAAAGAATCCGTTTGGAGGTTTTCCTCCGCTTAGAGTGGAGGGGGTATTGCAAAGTGACAGATTACCGCTGTAAGGAACGGCGGTAATCCTGCAAATGCCAGATTTCCTCCGCTCACAGTGGAGGAAATCTGGAAAACGCCACTTTACCGCCGTAACAAGCAGCGGTAAACCCGAGCGAGTGCCCAAATCCAAATCCACTCCTTGCAGGCCTTTCCATTTCCTTTAACTTTAAACTATAAACACTCTTAAATTTAGTATTTTCTAAAATTTTCATTATTAGGTAAAGAAATTAGTAAGAGAATTTATTATTTTGGAAAATGGCTTGGGTCGTCCCAGAAGTTCGTGGTTTCGAAAAATGGCAATACAGAAGTAAATAAAGAAATCTTTTCTTAATTGGGAAAAGTACTGTGCGACAACATGAACCGGAAAGATAAAAGTGAAAGAATATATATATATATATATATATTTAACAACGGATGGTGTCTACATTGCTTTGGACCCCACCCTACTTACCCAAAGGACTCGAATCCAAAAAATTCCAAGTATAGACCATTTTGGACTCCATAAACGCCGACTTTTGGGTGAGAGATTAAATAACAGGTTGCCCCGACGGACCCTTTTTTTTTTTTTTTTTTTCTTTCTCTTCCACACACCTGGCTTATAAGTCATACGATCCCCCACTGAGAATATCTATGGGGCACACTCAGAATACTTAAGATCTTATATCATATTTGGGTGTGGACCTAACATCACTGCCGTAGGACACGAACTATATATATTATGAAAAAGAAATCCTCACTAGAAAGAAGGAAAACATTTTATTTGATTGTCTTTCTATTTTGGAAGGTAAGTAAGTAAATCCAAATGTCTCCTGATTGTCACTGTTGGGGTCATGCATTGGAGTACGTCACCTATCCAACCTAGATGGAAAGTGGCCAAGCCCGGACCGGATGAATGAGGTTAGCCCATACTCGACCTAAATTGAGGTACGCAGGCACGTACCGTATCAATTCTTCATGTTGGGCTCATCTTCTACTTGGTTTCAGAGAGCCCATTCCCCCTACCTATTCCATAATGAAAATCACTATTCACGCGTAGGGAATCGAACCCAAAAGTCGAGATGATATTGATTTTTCTACGGTAGGATTTAATCGAGCGTGGACCCGTTCACTTCTCACCCAGTAACTATTTCCTACTTGGTAAACTTACCTCACCATTGAAGCCAAGTAGAGGGTTAATCCAAGAGACAATAAAAAGAAACGGATCACATCAAACGATACTAAATTTCAAAAGCCATCTACATGCGGCGGGATGGGCCGGGCCGAGGAATTTCCAAGCCCTGCCCGGCTTCTAAATTAGAAGCCTGACCCCGGCTCGATCCCAGGTCTGGCCAGAAGTTGCTCGCCAAAGACAGGCCCGCCCGTAAATCATGAAGCCCTAGCATACCCTGAGTTTTACTTACATTATAACAAAAAAGAGAAGAAAAGAAAAACAAATTCTTATAACCTCCTAGGCCGTAGCTCAACCAGCCTTGTGATATCACCCAATATGAGAGGTCATCGGTTTGAGTCCCCCCACTGCTACTCCCTCTCTTACAATTATATATGTATATTTGGGGCCGGGCAAGGATTTCGAGTCTCAACCACCGAGTCTAAATAAAAAAATTCTAAGCACGGCCCATCTATTATTGCCTAAACACCATTGTCGAACCAACGTGGGCCGGCCCTGTCCACGATCACCCATAGAAAAGAAAAAAAAAAAAAAAACGCTTCTTGAAATAAAATTTCAGAGAGCTACGCTCTGGCCTTTTGATTTTTTCAAACCCATACTTCTGTTGTCTCTCTGCATTTAACCATTCGCTTTACTTCGCCGGTAAAGTAAATTGACCAATCAAGAGATTTGCTTTGTGATTTGATAGCATTGCGTTTAAACGTTAATCACATATGCCCATCCCTCATTGTGTGGACCAAAGCCCGGACCCGTGACCCAACTCAGACGTAAGAGAAAGGAAAAAGAATCCGTTTGGAGGTTTTCCTCCGCTTAGAGTGGAGGGGGTATTGCAAAGTGACAGATTACCGCTGTAAGGAACGGCGGTAATCCTGCAAATGCCAGATTTCCTCCGCTCACAGTGGAGGAAATCTGGAAAACGCCACTTTACCGCCGTAACAAGCAGCGGTAAACCCGAGCGAGTGCCCAAATCCAAATCCACTCCTTGCAGGCCTTTCCATTTCCTTTAACTTTAAACTAGAAACACTCTTAAATTTAGTATTTTCTAAAATTTTCATTATTAGGTAAAGAAATTAGTAAGAGAATTTATTATTTTGGAAAATGGCTTGGGTCGTCCCAGAGGTTCGTGGTTTCGAAAAATGGCAATACAGAAGTAAATAAAGAAATCTTTTCTTAATTGGGAAAAGTACTGTGCGACAACATGAACCGGAAAGATAAAAGTGAAAGAATATATATATATATATTTAACAACGGATGGTGTCTACATTGCTTTGGACCCCACCCTACTTACCCAAAGGACTCGAATCCAAAAAATTCCAAGTATAGACCATTTTGGACTCCATAAACGCCGACTTTTGGGTGAGAGATTAAATAACAGGTTGCCCCGACGGACCCTTTTTTTTTTTTTTTTTTTTTCTTTCTCTTCCACACACCTGGCTTATAAGTCATACGATCCCCCACTGAGAATATCTATGGGGCACACTCAGAATACTTAAGATCTTATATCATATTTGGGTGTGGACCTAACATCACTGCCGTAGGATACGAACTATATATATTATGAAAAAGAAATCCTCACTAGAAAGAAGGAAAACATTTTATTTGATTGTCTTTCTATTTTGGAAGGTAAGTAAGTAAATCCAAATGTCTCCTGATTGTCACTGTTGGGGTCATGCATTGGAGTACGTCACCTATCCAACCTAGATGGAAAGTGGCCAAGCCCGGACCGGATGAATGAGGTTAGCCCATACTCGACCTAAATTGAGGTACGCAGGCACGTACCGTATCAATTCTTCATGTTGGGCTCATCTTCTACTTGGTTTCAGAGAGCCCATTCCCCCTACCTATTCCATAATGAAAATCACTATTCACGCGTAGGGAATCGAACCCAAAAGTCGAGATGATATTGATTTTTCTACGGTAGGATTTAATCGAGCGTGGACCCGTTCACTTCTCACCCAGTAACTATTTCCTACTTGGTAAACTTACCTCACCATTGAAGCCAAGTAGAGGGTTAATCCAAGAGACAATAAAAAGAAACGGATCACATCAAACGATACTAAATTTCAAAAGTCATCTACATGCGGCGGGATGGGCCGGGCCGAGGAATTTCCAAGCCCTGCCCGGCTTCTAAATTAGAAGCCTGACCCCGGCTCGATCCCAGGTCTGGCCAGAAGTTGCTCGCCAAAGACAGGCCCGCCCGTAAATCATGAAGCCCTAGCATACCCTGAGTTTTACTTACATTATAACAAAAAAGAGAAGAAAAGAAAAACAAATTCTTATAACCTCCTAGGCCGTAGCTCAACCAGCCTTGTGATATCACCCAATATGAGAGGTCATCGGTTTGAGTCCCCCCATTGCTACTCCCTCTCTTACAATTATATATGTATATTTGGGGCCGGGCAAGGATTTCGAGTCTCAACCACCGAGTCTAAATAAAAAAATTCTAAGCACGGCCCATCTATTATTGCCTAAACACCATTGTCGAACCAACGTGGGCCGGCCCTGTCCACGATCACCCATAGAAAAGAAAAGAAAAGAAAAGAAAAAAAAAAACGCTTCTTGAAATAAAATTTCAAAGAGCTACGCTCTGGCCTTTTGATTTTTTCAGACCCATACTTCTGTTGTCTCTCTGCATTTAACCATTCGCTTTACTTCGCCGGTAAAGTAAATTGACCAATCAAGAGATTTGCTTTGTGATTTGATAGCATTGCGTTTAAACGTTAATCACATATGCCCATCCCTCATTGTGTGGACCAAAGCCCGGACCCGTGACCCAACTCAGACGTAAGAGAAAGGAAAAAGAATCCGTTTGGAGGTTTTCCTCCGCTTAGAGTGGAGGGGGTATTGCAAAGTGACAGATTACCGCTGTAAGGAACGGCGGTAATCCTGCAAATGCCAGATTTCCTCCGCTCACAGTAGAGGAAATCTGGAAAACGCCACTTTACCGCCGTAACAAGCAGCGGTAAACCCGAGCGAGTGCCCAAATCCAAATCCACTCCTTGCAGGCCTTTCCATTTCCTTTAACTTTAAACTAGAAACACTCTTAAATTTAGTATTTTCTAAAATTTTCATTATTAGGTAAAGAAATTAGTAAGAGAATTTATTATTTTGGAAAATGGCTTGGGTCGTCCCAGAAGTTCGTGGTTTCGAAAAATGGCAATACAGAAGTAAATAAAGAAATCTTTTCTTAATTGGGAAAAGTACTGTGCGACAACATGAACCGGAAAGATAAAAGTGAAAGAATATATATATATATATATATATTTAACAACGGATGGTGTCTACATTGCTTTGGACCCCACCCTACTTACCCAAAGGACTCGAATCCAAAAAATTCCAAGTATAGACCATTTTGGACTCCATAAACGCCGACTTTTGGGTGAGAGATTAAATAACAGGTTGCCCCGACGGACCCTTTTTTTTTTTTTTTTTTTTCTTTCTCTTCCACACACCTGGCTTATAAGTCATACGATCCCCCACTGAGAATATCTATGGGGCACACTCAGAATACTTAAGATCTTATATCATATTTGGGTGTGGACCTAACATCACTGCCGTAGGATACGAACTATATATATTATGAAAAAGAAATCCTCACTAGAAAGAAGGAAAACATTTTATTTGATTGTCTTTCTATTTTGGAAGGTAAGTAAGTAAATCCAAATGTCTCCTGATTGTCACTGTTGGGGTCATGCATTGGAGTACGTCACCTATCCAACCTAGATGGAAAGTGGCCAAGCCCGGACCGGATGAATGAGGTTAGCCCATACTCGACCTAAATTGAGGTACGCAGGCACGTACCGTATCAATTCTTCATGTTGGGCTCATCTTCTACTTGGTTTCAGAGAGCCCATTCCCCCTACCTATTCCATAATGAAAATCACTATTCACGCGTAGGGAATCGAACCCAAAAGTCGAGATGATATTGATTTTTCTACGGTAGGATTTAATCGAGCGTGGACCCGTTCACTTCTCACCCAGTAACTATTTCCTACTTGGTAAACTTACCTCACCATTGAAGCCAAGTAGAGGGTTAATCCAAGAGACAATAAAAAGAAACGGATCACATCAAACGATACTAAATTTCAAAAGCCATCTACATGCGGCGGGATGGGCCGGGCCGAGGAATTTCCAAGCCCTGCCCGGCTTCTAAATTAGAAGCCTGACCCCGGCTCGATCCCAGGTCTGGCCAGAAGTTGCTCGCCAAAGACAGGCCCGCCCGTAAATCATGAAGCCCTAGCATACCCTGAGTTTTACTTACATTATAACAAAAAAGAGAAGAAAAGAAAAACAAATTCTTATAACCTCCTAGGCCGTAGCTCAACCAGCCTTGTGATATCACCCAATATGAGAGGTCATCGGTTTGAGTCCCCCCACTGCTACTCCCTCTCTTACAATTATATATGTATATTTGGGGCCGGGCAAGGATTTCGAGTCTCAACCACCGAGTCTAAATAAAAAAATTCTAAGCACGGCCCATCAATTATTGCCTAAACACCATTGTCGAACCAACGTGGGCCGGCCCTGTCCACGATCACCCATAGAAAAGAAAAGAAAAGAAAAGAAAAAAAAAAAAACGCTTCTTGAAATAAAATTTCAAAGAGCTACGCTCTGGCCTTTTGATTTTTTCAGACCCATACTTCTGTTGTCTCTCTGCATTTAACCATTCGCTTTACTTCGCCGGTAAAGTAAATTGACCAATCAAGAGATTTGCTTTGTGATTTGATAGCATTGCGTTTAAACGTTAATCACATATGCCCATCCCTCATTGTGTGGACCAAAGCCCGGACCCGTGACCCAACTCAGACGTAAGAGAAAGGAAAAAGAATCCGTTTGGAGGTTTTCCTCCGCTTAGAGTGGAGGGGGTATTGCAAAGTGACAGATTACCGCTGTAAGGAACGGCGGTAATCCTGCAAATGCCAGATTTCCTCCGCTCACAGTAGAGGAAATCTGGAAAACGCCACTTTACCGCCGTAACAAGCAGCGGTAAACCCGAGCGAGTGCCCAAATCCAAATCCACTCCTTGCAGGCCTTTCCATTTCCTTTAACTTTAAACTAGAAACACTCTTAAATTTAGTATTTTCTAAAATTTTCATTATTAGGTAAAGAAATTAGTAAGAGAATTTATTATTTTGGAAAATGGCTTGGGTCGTCCCAGAAGTTCGTGGTTTCGAAAAATGGCAATACAGAAGTAAATAAAGAAATCTTTTCTTAATTGGGAAAAGTACTGTGCGACAACATGAACCGGAAAGATAAAAGTGAAAGAATATATATATATATATATTTAACAACGGATGGTGTCTACATTGCTTTGGACCCCACCCTACTTACCCAAAGGACTCGAATCCAAAAAATTCCAAGTATAGACCATTTTGGACTCCATAAACGCCGACTTTTGGGTGAGAGATTAAATAACAGGTTGCCCCGACGGACCCTTTTTTTTTTTTTTTTTTTCTTTCTCTTCCACACACCTGGCTTATAAGTCATACGATCCCCCACTGAGAATATCTATGGGGCACACTCAGAATTCTTAAGATCTTATATCATATTTGGGTGTGGACCTAACATCACTGCCGTAGGACACGAACTATATATATTATGAAAAAGAAATCCTCACTAGAAAGAAGGAAAACATTTTATTTGATTGTCTTTCTATTTTGGAAGGTAAGTAAGTAAATCCAAATGTCTCCTGATTGTCACTGTTGGGGTCATGCATTGGAGTACGTCACCTATCCAACCTAGATGGAAAGTGGCCAAGCCCGGACCGGATGAATGAGGTTAGCCCATACTCGACCTAAATTGAGGTACGCAGGCACGTACCGTATCAATTCTTCATGTTGGGCTCATCTTCTACTTGGTTTCAGAGAGCCCATTCCCCCTACCTATTCCATAATGAAAATCACTATTCACGCGTAGGGAATCGAACCCAAAAGTCGAGATGATATTGATTTTTCTACGGTAGGATTTAATCGAGCGTGGACCCGTTCACTTCTCACCCAGTAACTATTTCCTACTTGGTAAACTTACCTCACCATTGAAGCCAAGTAGAGGGTTAATCCAAGAGACAATAAAAAGAAACGGATCACATCAAACGATACTAAATTTCAAAAGTCATCTACATGCGGCGGGATGGGCCGGGCCGAGGAATTTCCAAGCCCTGCCCGGCTTCTAAATTAGAAGCCTGACCCCGGCTCGATCCCAGGTCTGGCCAGAAGTTGCTCGCCAAAGACAGGCCCGCCCGTAAATCATGAAGCCCTAGCATACCCTGAGTTTTACTTACATTATAACAAAAAAGAGAAGAAAAGAAAAACAAATTCTTATAACCTCCTAGGCCGTAGCTCAACCAGCCTTGTGATATCACCCAATATGAGAGGTCATCGGTTTGAGTCCCCCCATTGCTACTCCCTCTCTTACAATTATATATGTATATTTGGGGCCGGGCAAGGATTTCGAGTCTCAACCACCGAGTCTAAATAAAAAAATTCTAAGCACGGCCCATCTATTATTGCCTAAACACCATTGTCGAACCAACGTGGGCCGGCCCTGTCCACGATCACCCATAGAAAAGAAAAGAAAAGAAAAGAAAAAAAAAACGCTTCTTGAAATAAAATTTCAAAGAGCTACGCTCTGGCCTTTTGATTTTTTCAAACCCATACTTCTGTTGTCTCTCTGCATTTAACCATTCGCTTTACTTCGCCGGTAAAGTAAATTGACCAATCAAGAGATTTGCTTTGTGATTTGATAGCATTGCGTTTAAACGTTAATCACATATGCCCATCCCTCATTGTGTGGACCAAAGCCCGGACCCGTGACCCAACTCAGACGTAAGAGAAAGGAAAAAGAATCCGTTTGGAGGTTTTCCTCCGCTTAGAGTGGAGGGGGTATTGCAAAGTGACAGATTACCGCTGTAAGGAACGGCGGTAATCCTGCAAATGCCAGATTTCCTCCGCTCACAGTAGAGGAAATCTGGAAAACGCCACTTTACCGCCGTAACAAGCAGCGGTAAACCCGAGCGAGTGCCCAAATCCAAATCCACTCCTTGCAGGCCTTTCCATTTCCTTTAACTTTAAACTAGAAACACTCTTAAATTTAGTATTTTCTAAAATTTTCATTATTAGGTAAAGAAATTAGTAAGAGAATTTATTATTTTGGAAAATGGCTTGGGTCGTCCCAGAAGTTCGTGGTTTCGAAAAATGGCAATACAGAAGTAAATAAAGAAATCTTTTCTTAATTGGGAAAAGTACTGTGCGACAACATGAACCGGAAAGATAAAAGTGAAAGAATATATATATATATATATATTTAACAACGGATGGTGTCTACATTGCTTTGGACCCCACCCTACTTACCCAAAGGACTCGAATCCAAAAAATTCCAAGTATAGACCATTTTGGACTCCATAAACGCCGACTTTTGGGTGAGAGATTAAATAACAGGTTGCCCCGACGGACCCTTTTTTTTTTTTTTTTTTTCTTTCTCTTCCACACACCTGGCTTATAAGTCATACGATCCCCCACTGAGAATATCTATGGGGCACACTCAGAATTCTTAAGATCTTATATCATATTTGGGTGTGGACCTAACATCA
Source organism: Persea americana (assembly GCA_029852735.1). NCBI lineage: Eukaryota > Viridiplantae > Streptophyta > Magnoliopsida > Laurales > Lauraceae > Persea > Persea americana. Next base: position 16,175,383 of record CM056814.1, read on the forward strand.
CTGCCGTAGGACACGAACTATATATATTATGAAAAAGAAATCCTCACTAGAAAGAAGGAAAACATTTTATTTGATTGTCTTTCTATTTTGGAAGGTAAGTAAGTAAATCCAAATGTCTCCTGATTGTCACTGTTGGGGTCATGCATTGGAGTACGTCACCTATCCAACCTAGATGGAAAGTGGCCAAGCCCGGACCGGATGAATGAGGTTAGCCCATACTCGACCTAAATTGAGGTACGCAGGCACGTACCGTATCAATTCTTCATGTTGGGCTCATCTTCTACTTGGTTTCAGAGAGCCCATTCCCCCTACCTATTCCATAATGAAAATCACTATTCACGCGTAGGGAATCGAACCCAAAAGTCGAGATGATATTGATTTTTCTACGGTAGGATTTAATCGAGCGTGGACCCGTTCACTTCTCACCCAGTAACTATTTCCTACTTGGTAAACTTACCTCACCATTGAAGCCAAGTAGAGGGTTAATCCAAGAGACAATAAAAAGAAACGGATCACATCAAACGATACTAAATTTCAAAAGCCATCTACATGCGGCGGGATGGGCCGGGCCGAGGAATTTCCAAGCCCTGCCCGGCTTCTAAATTAGAAGCCTGACCCCGGCTCGATCCCAGGTCTGGCCAGAAGTTGCTCGCCAAAGACAGGCCCGCCCGTAAATCATGAAGCCCTAGCATACCCTGAGTTTTACTTACATTATAACAAAAAAGAGAAGAAAAGAAAAACAAATTCTTATAACCTCCTAGGCCGTAGCTCAACCAGCCTTGTGATATCACCCAATATGAGAGGTCATCGGTTTGAGTCCCCCCATTGCTACTCCCTCTCTTACAATTATATATGTATATTTGGGGCCGGGCAAGGATTTCGAGTCTCAACCACCGAGTCTAAATAAAAAAATTCTAAGCACGGCCCATCTATTATTGCCTAAACACCATTGTCGAACCAACGTGGGCCGGCCCTGTCCACGATCACCCATAGAAAAGAAAAGAAAAGAAGAAAAAAAAAAACGCTTCTTGAAATAAAATTTCAAAGAGCTACGCTCTGGCCTTTTGATTTTTTCAAACCCATACTTCTGTTGTCTCTCTGCATTTAACCATTCGCTTTACTTCGCCGGTAAAGTAAATTGACCAATCAAGAGATTTGCTTTGTGATTTGATAGCATTGCATTTAAACGTTAATCACATATGCCCATCCCTCATTGTGTGGACCAAAGCCCGGACCCGTGACCCAACTCAGACGTAAGAGAAAGGAAAAAGAATCCGTTTGGAGGTTTTCCTCCGCTTAGAGTGGAGGGGGTATTGCAAAGTGACAGATTACCGCTGTAAGGAACGGCGGTAATCCTGCAAATGCCAGATTTCCTCCGCTCACAGTGGAGGAAATCTGGAAAACGCCACTTTACCGCCGTAACAAGCAGCGGTAAACCCGAGCGAGTGCCCAAATCCAAATCCACTCCTTGCAGGCCTTTCCATTTCCTTTAACTTTAAACTAGAAACACTCTTAAATTTAGTATTTTCTAAAATTTTCATTATTAGGTAAAGAAATTAGTAAGAGAATTTATTATTTTGGAAAATGGCTTGGGTCGTCCCAGAAGTTCGTGGTTTCGAAAAATGGCAATACAGAAGTAAATAAAGAAATCTTTTCTTAATTAGGAAAAGTACTGTGCGACAACATGAACCGGAAAGATAAAAGTGAAAGAATATATATATATATATATATATTTAACAACGGATGGTGTCTACATTGCTTTGGACCCCACCCTACTTACCCAAAGGACTCGAATCCAAAAAATTCCAAGTATAGACCATTTTGGACTCCATAAACGCCGACTTTTGGGTGAGAGATTAAATAACAGGTTGCCCCGACGGACCCTTTTTTTTTTTTTTTTTTTCTTTCTCTTCCACACACCTGGCTTATAAGTCATACGATCCCCCACTGAGAATATCTATGGGGCACACTCAGAATACTTAAGATCTTATATCATATTTGGGTGTGGACCTAACATCACTGCCGTAGGATACGAGCTATATATATTATGAAAAAGAAATCCTCACTAGAAAGAAGGAAAACATTTTATTTGATTGTCTTTCTATTTTGGAAGGTAAGTAAGTAAATCCAAATGTCTCCTGATTGTCACTGTTGGGGTCATGCATTGGAGTACGTCACCTATCCAACCTAGATGGAAAGTGGCCAAGCCCGGACCGGATGAATGAGGTTAGCCCATACTCGACCTAAATTGAGGTACGCAGGCACGTACCGTATCAATTCTTCATGTTGGGCTCATCTTCTACTTGGTTTCAGAGAGCCCATTCCCCCTACCTATTCCATAATGAAAATCACTATTCACGCGTAGGGAATCGAACCCAAAAGTCGAGATGATATTGATTTTTCTACGGTAGGATTTAATCGAGCGTGGGCCCGTTCACTTCTCACCCAGTAACTATTTCCTACTTGGTAAACTTACCTCACCATTGAAGCCAAGTAGAGGGTTAATCCAAGAGACAATAAAAAGAAACGGATCACATCAAACGATACTAAATTTCAAAAGCCATCTACATGCGGCGGGATGGGCCGGGCCGAGGAATTTCCAAGCCCTGCCCGGCTTCTAAATTAGAAGCCTGACCCCGGCTCGATCCCAGGTCTGGCCAGAAGTTGCTCGCCAAAGACAGGCCCGCCCGTAAATCATGAAGCCCTAGCATACCCTGAGTTTTACTTACATTATAACAAAAAAGAGAAGAAAAGAAAAACAAATTCTTATAACCTCCTAGGCCGTAGCTCAACCAGCCTTGTGATATCACCCAATATGAGAGGTCATCGGTTTGAGTCCCCCCATTGCTACTCCCTCTCTTACAATTATATATGTATATTTGGGGCCGGGCAAGGATTTCGAGTCTCAACCACCGAGTCTAAATAAAAAAATTCTAAGCACGGCCCATCTATTATTGCCTAAACACCATTGTCGAACCAACGTGGGCCGGCCCTGTCCACGATCACCCATAGAAAAGAAAAGAAAAGAAAAGAAAAAAAAATGCTTCTTGAAATAAAATTTCAAAGAGCTACGCTCTGGCCTTTTGATTTTTTCAAACCCATACTTCTGTTGTCTCTCTGCATTTAACCATTCGCTTTACTTCGCCGGTAAAGTAAATTGACCAATCAAGAGATTTGCTTTGTGATTTGATAGCATTGCATTTAAACGTTAATCACATATGCCCATCCCTCATTGTGTGGACCAAAGCCCGGACCCGTGACCCAACTCAGACGTAAGAGAAAGGAAAAAGAATCCGTTTGGAGGTTTTCCTCCGCTTAGAGTGGAGGGGGTATTGCAAAGTGACAGATTACCGCTGTAAGGAACGGCGGTAATCCTGCAAATGCCAGATTTCCTCCGCTCACAGTGGAGGAAATCTGGAAAACGCCACTTTACCGCCGTAACAAGCAGCGGTAAACCCGAGCGAGTGCCCAAATCCAAATCCACTCCTTGCAGGCCTTTCCATTTCCTTTAACTTTAAACTAGAAACACTCTTAAATTTAGTATTTTCTAAAATTTTCATTATTAGGTAAAGAAATTAGTAAGAGAATTTATTATTTTGGAAAATGGCTTGGGTCGTCCCAGAAGTTCGTGGTTTCGAAAAATGGCAATACAGAAGTAAATAAAGAAATCTTTTCTTAATTAGGAAAAGTACTGTGCGACAACATGAACCGGAAAGATAAAAGTGAAAGAATATATATATATATATATATATTTAACAACGGATGGTGTCTACATTGCTTTGGACCCCACCCTACTTACCCAAAGGACTCGAATCCAAAAAATTCCAAGTATAGACCATTTTGGACTCCATAAACGCCGACTTTTGGGTGAGAGATTAAATAACAGGTTGCCCCGACGGACCCTTTTTTTTTTTTTTTTTTTCTTTCTCTTCCACACACCTGGCTTATAAGTCATACGATCCCCCACTGAGAATATCTATGGGGCACACTCAGAATACTTAAGATCTTATATCATATTTGGGTGTGGACCTAACATCACTGCCGTAGGATACGAGCTATATATATTATGAAAAAGAAATCCTCACTAGAAAGAAGGAAAACATTTTATTTGATTGTCTTTCTATTTTGGAAGGTAAGTAAGTAAATCCAAATGTCTCCTGATTGTCACTGTTGGGGTCATGCATTGGAGTACGTCACCTATCCAACCTAGATGGAAAGTGGCCAAGCCCGGACCGGATGAATGAGGTTAGCCCATACTCGACCTAAATTGAGGTACGCAGGCACGTACCGTATCAATTCTTCATGTTGGGCTCATCTTCTACTTGGTTTCAGAGAGCCCATTCCCCCTACCTATTCCATAATGAAAATCACTATTCACGCGTAGGGAATCGAACCCAAAAGTCGAGATGATATTGATTTTTCTACGGTAGGATTTAATCGAGCGTGGGCCCGTTCACTTCTCACCCAGTAACTATTTCCTACTTGGTAAACTTACCTCACCATTGAAGCCAAGTAGAGGGTTAATCCAAGAGACAATAAAAAGAAACGGATCACATCAAACGATACTAAATTTCAAAAGCCATCTACATGCGGCGGGATGGGCCGGGCCGAGGAATTTCCAAGCCCTGCCCGGCTTCTAAATTAGAAGCCTGACCCCGGCTCGATCCCAGGTCTGGCCAGAAGTTGCTCGCCAAAGACAGGCCCGCCCGTAAATCATGAAGCCCTAGCATACCCTGAGTTTTACTTACATTATAACAAAAAAGAGAAGAAAAGAAAAACAAATTCTTATAACCTCCTAGGCCGTAGCTCAACCAGCCTTGTGATATCACCCAATATGAGAGGTCATCGGTTTGAGTCCCCCCATTGCTACTCCCTCTCTTACAATTATATATGTATATTTGGGGCCGGGCAAGGATTTCGAGTCTCAACCACCGAGTCTAAATAAAAAAATTCTAAGCACGGCCCATCTATTATTGCCTAAACACCATTGTCGAACCAACGTGGGCCGGCCCTGTCCACGATCACCCATAGAAAAGAAAAGAAAAGAAAAGAAAAAAAAAAACGCTTCTTGAAATAAAATTTCAAAGAGCTACGCTCTGGCCTTTTGATTTTTTCAAACCCATACTTCTGTTGTCTCTCTGCATTTAACCATTCGCTTTACTTCGCCGGTAAAGTAAATTGACCAATCAAGAGATTTGCTTTGTGATTTGATAGCATTGCGTTTAAACGTTAATCACATATGCCCATCCCTCATTGTGTGGACCAAAGCCCGGACCCGTGACCCAACTCAGACGTAAGAGAAAGGAAAAAGAATCCGTTTGGAGGTTTTCCTCCGCTTAGAGTGGAGGGGGTATTGCAAAGTGACAGATTACCGCTGTAAGGAACGGCGGTAATCCTGCAAATGCCAGATTTCCTCCGCTCACAGTAGAGGAAATCTGGAAAACGCCACTTTACCGCCGTAACAAGCAGCGGTAAACCCGAGCGAGTGCCCAAATCCAAATCCACTCCTTGCAGGCCTTTCCATTTCCTTTAACTTTAAACTAGAAACACTCTTAAATTTAGTATTTTCTAAAATTTTCATTATTAGGTAAAGAAATTAGTAAGAGAATTTATTATTTTGGAAAATGGCTTGGGTCGTCCCAGAAGTTCGTGGTTTCGAAAAATGGCAATACAGAAGTAAATAAAGAAATCTTTTCTTAATTGGGAAAAGTACTGTGCGACAACATGAACCGGAAAGATAAAAGTGAAAGAATATATATATATATATATATTTAACAACGGATGGTGTCTACATTGCTTTGGACCCCACCCTACTTACCCAAAGGACTCGAATCCAAAAAATTCCAAGTATAGACCATTTTGGACTCCATAAACGCCGACTTTTGGGTGAGAGATTAAATAACAGGTTGCCCCGACGGACCCTTTTTTTTTTTTTTTTTTTCTTTCTCTTCCACACACCTGGCTTATAAGTCATACGATCCCCCACTGAGAATATCTATGGGGCACACTCAGAATTCTTAAGATCTTATATCATATTTGGGTGTGGACCTAACATCACTGCCGTAGGACACGAACTATATATATTATGAAAAAGAAATCCTCACTAGAAAGAAGGAAAACATTTTATTTGATTGTCTTTCTATTTTGGAAGGTAAGTAAGTAAATCCAAATGTCTCCTGATTGTCACTGTTGGGGTCATGCATTGGAGTACGTCACCTATCCAACCTAGATGGAAAGTGGCCAAGCCCGGACCGGATGAATGAGGTTAGCCCATACTCGACCTAAATTGAGGTACGCAGGCACGTACCGTATCAATTCTTCATGTTGGGCTCATCTTCTACTTGGTTTCAGAGAGCCCATTCCCCCTACCTATTCCATAATGAAAATCACTATTCACGCGTAGGGAATCGAACCCAAAAGTCGAGATGATATTGATTTTTCTACGGTAGGATTTAATCGAGCGTGGACCCGTTCACTTCTCACCCAGTAACTATTTCCTACTTGGTAAACTTACCTCACCATTGAAGCCAAGTAGAGGGTTAATCCAAGAGACAATAAAAAGAAACGGATCACATCAAACGATACTAAATTTCAAAAGCCATCTACATGCGGCGGGATGGGCCGGGCCGAGGAATTTCCAAGCCCTGCCCGGCTTCTAAATTAGAAGCCTGACCCCGGCTCGATCCCAGGTCTGGTCAGAAGTTGCTCGCCAAAGACAGGCCCGCCCGTAAATCATGAAGCCCTAGCATACCCTGAGTTTTACTTACATTATAACAAAAAAGAGAAGAAAAGAAAAACAAATTCTTATAACCTCCTAGGCCGTAGCTCAACCAGCCTTGTGATATCACCCAATATGAGAGGTCATCGGTTTGAGTCCCCCCATTGCTACTCCCTCTCTTACAATTATATATGTATATTTGGGGCCGGGCAAGGATTTCGAGTCTCAACCACCGAGTCTAAATAAAAAAATTCTAAGCACGGCCCATCTATTATTGCCTAAACACCATTGTCGAACCAACGTGGGCCGGCCCTGTCCACGATCACCCATAGAAAAGAAAAGAAAAGAAAAGAAAAGAAAAAACGCTTCTTGAAATAAAATTTCAAAGAGCTACGCTCTGGCCTTTTGATTTTTTCAAACCCATACTTCTGTTGTCTCTCTGCATTTAACCATTCGCTTTACTTCGCCGGTAAAGTAAATTGACCAATCAAGAGATTTGCTTTGTGATTTGATAGCATTGCGTTTAAACGTTAATCACATATGCCCATCCCTCATTGTGTGGACCAAAGCCCGGACCCGTGACCCAACTCAGACGTAAGAGAAAGGAAAAAGAATCCGTTTGGAGGTTTTCCTCCGCTTAGAGTGGAGGGGGTATTGCAAAGTGACAGATTACCGCTGTAAGGAACGGCGGTAATCCTGCAAATGCCAGATTTCCTCCGCTCACAGTAGAGGAAATCTGGAAAACGCCACTTTACCGCCGTAACAAGCAGCGGTAAACCCGAGCGAGTGCCCAAATCCAAATCCACTCCTTGCAGGCCTTTCCATTTCCTTTAACTTTAAACTAGAAACACTCTTAAATTTAGTATTTTCTAAAATTTTCATTATTAGGTAAAGAAATTAGTAAGAGAATTTATTATTTTGGAAAATGGCTTGGGTCGTCCCAGAAGTTCGTGGTTTCGAAAAATGGCAATACAGAAGTAAATAAAGAAATCTTTTCTTAATTGGGAAAAGTACTGTGCGACAACATGAACCGGAAAGATAAAAGTGAAAGAATATATATATATATATATTTAACAACGGATGGTGTCTACATTGCTTTGGACCCCACCCTACTTACCCAAAGGACTCGAATCCAAAAAATTCCAAGTATAGACCATTTTGGACTCCATAAACGCCGACTTTTGGGTGAGAGATTAAATAACAGGTTGCCCCGACGGACCCTTTTTTTTTTTTTTTTTTTCTTTCTCTTCCACACACCTGGCTTATAAGTCATACGATCCCCCACTGAGAATATCTATGGGGCACACTCAGAATTCTTAAGATCTTATATCATATTTGGGTGTGGACCTAACATCACTGCCGTAGGACACGAACTATATATATTATGAAAAAGAAATCCTCACTAGAAAGAAGGAAAACATTTTATTTGATTGTCTTTCTATTTTGGAAGGTAAGTAAGTAAATCCAAATGTCTCCTGATTGTCACTGTTGGGGTCATGCATTGGAGTACGTCACCTATCCAACCTAGATGGAAAGTGGCCAAGCCCGGACCGGATGAATGAGGTTAGCCCATACTCGACCTAAATTGAGGTACGCAGGCACGTACCGTATCAATTCTTCATGTTGGGCTCATCTTCTACTTGGTTTCAGAGAGCCCATTCCCCCTACCTATTCCATAATGAAAATCACTATTCACGCGTAGGGAATCGAACCCAAAAGTCGAGATGATATTGATTTTTCTACGGTAGGATTTAATCGAGCGTGGACCCGTTCACTTCTCACCCAGTAACTATTTCCTACTTGGTAAACTTACCTCACCATTGAAGCCAAGTAGAGGGTTAATCCAAGAGACAATAAAAAGAAACGGATCACATCAAACGATACTAAATTTCAAAAGCCATCTACATGCGGCGGGATGGGCCGGGCCGAGGAATTTCCAAGCCCTGCCCGGCTTCTAAATTAGAAGCCTGACCCCGGCTCGATCCCAGGTCTGGCCAGAAGTTGCTCGCCAAAGACAGGCCCGCCCGTAAATCATGAAGCCCTAGCATACCCTGAGTTTTACTTACATTATAACAAAAAAGAGAAGAAAAGAAAAACAAATTCTTATAACCTCCTAGGCCGTAGCTCAACCAGCCTTGTGATATCACCCAATATGAGAGGTCATCGGTTTGAGTCCCCCCATTGCTACTCCCTCTCTTACAATTATATATGTATATTTGGGGCCGGGCAAGGATTTCGAGTCTCAACCACCGAGTCTAAATAAAAAAATTCTAAGCACGGCCCATCTATTATTGCCTAAACACCATTGTCGAACCAACGTGGGCCGGCCCTGTCCACGATCACCCATAGAAAAGAAAAGAAAAGAAAAGAAAAAAAAAAACGCTTCTTGAAATAAAATTTCAAAGAGCTACGCTCTGGCCTTTTGATTTTTTCAAACCCATACTTCTGTTGTCTCTCTGCATTTAACCATTCGCTTTACTTCGCCGGTAAAGTAAATTGACCAATCAAGAGATTTGCTTTGTGATTTGATAGCATTGCGTTTAAACGTTAATCACATATGCCCATCCCTCATTGTGTGGACCAAAGCCCGGACCCGTGACCCAACTCAGACGTAAGAGAAAGGAAAAAGAATCCGTTTGGAGGTTTTCCTCCGCTTAGAGTGGAGGGGGTATTGCAAAGTGACAGATTACCGCTGTAAGGAACGGCGGTAATCCTGCAAATGCCAGATTTCCTCCGCTCACAGTAGAGGAAATCTGGAAAACGCCACTTTACCGCCGTAACAAGCAGCGGTAAACCCGAGCGAGTGCCCAAATCCAAATCCACTCCTTGCAGGCCTTTCCATTTCCTTTAACTTTAAACTAGAAACACTCTTAAATTTAGTATTTTCTAAAATTTTCATTATTAGGTAAAGAAATTAGTAAGAGAATTTATTATTTTGGAAAATGGCTTGGGTCGTCCCAGAAGTTCGTGGTTTCGAAAAATGGCAATACAGAAGTAAATAAAGAAATCTTTTCTTAATTGGGAAAAGTACTGTGCGACAACATGAACCGGAAAGATAAAAGTGAAAGAATATATATATATATATATTTAACAACGGATGGTGTCTACATTGCTTTGGACCCCACCCTACTTACCCAAAGGACTCGAATCCAAAAAATTCCAAGTATAGACCATTTTGGACTCCATAAACGCCGACTTTTGGGTGAGAGATTAAATAACAGGTTGCCCCGACGGACCCTTTTTTTTTTTTTTTTTTCTTTCTCTTCCACACACCTGGCTTATAAGTCATACGATCCCCCACTGAGAATATCTATGGGGCACACTCAGAATTCTTAAGATCTTATATCATATTTGGGTGTGGACCTAACATCACTGCCGTAGGACACGAACTATATATATTATGAAAAAGAAATCCTCACTAGAAAGAAGGAAAACATTTTATTTGATTGTCTTTCTATTTTGGAAGGTAAGTAAGTAAATCCAAATGTCTCCTGATTGTCACTGTTGGGGTCATGCATTGGAGTACGTCACCTATCCAACCTAGATGGAAAGTGGCCAAGCCCGGACCGGATGAATGAGGTTAGCCCATACTCGACCTAAATTGAGGTACGCAGGCACGTACCGTATCAATTCTTCATGTTGGGCTCATCTTCTACTTGGTTTCAGAGAGCCCATTCCCCCTACCTATTCCATAATGAAAATCACTATTCACGCGTAGGGAATCGAACCCAAAAGTCGAGATGATATTGATTTTTCTACGGTAGGATTTAATCGAGCGTGGACCCGTTCACTTCTCACCCAGTAACTATTTCCTACTTGGTAAACTTACCTCACCATTGAAGCCAAGTAGAGGGTTAATCCAAGAGACAATAAAAAGAAACGGATCACATCAAACGATACTAAATTTCAAAAGCCATCTACATGCGGCGGGATGGGCCGGGCCGAGGAATTTCCAAGCCCTGCCCGGCTTCTAAATTAGAAGCCTGACCCCGGCTCGATCCCAGGTCTGGCCAGAAGTTGCTCGCCAAAGACAGGCCCGCCCGTAAATCATGAAGCCCTAGCATACCCTGAGTTTTACTTACATTATAACAAAAAAGAGAAGAAAAGAAAAACAAATTCTTATAACCTCCTAGGCCGTAGCTCAACCAGCCTTGTGATATCACCCAATATGAGAGGTCATCGGTTTGAGTCCCCCCATTGCTACTCCCTCTCTTACAATTATATATGTATATTTGGGGCCGGGCAAGGATTTCGAGTCTCAACCACCGAGTCTAAATAAAAAAATTCTAAGCACGGCCCATCTATTATTGCCTAAACACCATTGTCGAACCAACGTGGGCCGGCCCTGTCCACGATCACCCATAGAAAAGAAAAGAAAAGAAAAGAAAAAAAAACGCTTCTTGAAATAAAATTTCAAAGAGCTACGCTCTGGCCTTTTGATTTTTTCAAACCCATACTTCTGTTGTCTCTCTGCATTTAACCATTCGCTTTACTTCGCCGGTAAAGTAAATTGACCAATCAAGAGATTTGCTTTGTGATTTGATAGCATTGCGTTTAAACGTTAATCACATATGCCCATCCCTCATTGTGTGGACCAAAGCCCGGACCCGTGACCCAACTCAGACGTAAGAGAAAGGAAAAAGAATCCGTTTGGAGGTTTTCCTCCGCTTAGAGTGGAGGGGGTATTGCAAAGTGACAGATTACCGCTGTAAGGAACGGCGGTAATCCTGCAAATGCCAGATTTCCTCCGCTCACAGTGGAGGAAATCTGGAAAACGCCACTTTACCGCCGTAACAAGCAGCGGTAAACCCGAGCGAGTGCCCAAATCCAAATCCACTCCTTGCAGGCCTTTCCATTTCCTTTAACTTTAAACTAGAAACACTCTTAAATTTAGTATTTTCTAAAATTTTCATTATTAGGTAAAGAAATTAGTAAGAGAATTTATTATTTTGGAAAATGGCTTGGGTCGTCCCAGAAGTTCGTGGTTTCGAAAAATGGCAATACAGAAGTAAATAAAGAAATCTTTTCTTAATTGGGAAAAGTACTGTGCGACAACATGAACCGGAAAGATAAAAGTGAAAGAATATATATATATATATATATTTAACAACGGATGGTGTCTACATTGCTTTGGACCCCACCCTACTTACCCAAAGGACTCGAATCCAAATAATTCCAAGTATAGACCATTTTGGACTCCATAAACGCCGACTTTTGGGTGAGAGATTAAATAACAGGTTGCCCCGACGGACCCTTTTTTTTTTTTTTTTTTTCTTTCTCTTCCACACACCTGGCTTATAAGTCATACGATCCCCCACTGAGAATATCTATGGGGCACACTCAGAATACTTAAGATCTTATATCATATTTGGGTGTGGACCTAACATCACTGCCGTAGGATACGAGCTATATATATTATGAAATAGAAATCCTCACTAGAAAGAAGGAAAACATTTTATTTGATTGTCTTTCTATTTTGGAAGGTAAGTAAGTAAATCCAAATGTCTCCTGATTGTCACTGTTGGGGTCATGCATTGGAGTACGTCACCTATCCAACCTAGATGGAAAGTGGCCAAGCCCGGACCGGATGAATGAGGTTAGCCCATACTCGACCTAAATTGAGGTACGCAGGCACGTACCGTATCAATTCTTCATGTTGGGCTCATCTTCTACTTGGTTTCAGAGAGCCCATTCCCCCTACCTATTCCATAATGAAAATCACTATTCACGCGTAGGGAATCGAACCCAAAAGTCGAGATGATATTGATTTTTCTACGGTAGGATTTAATCGAGCGTGGACCCGTTCACTTCTCACCCAGTAACTATTTCCTACTTGGTAAACTTACCTCACCATTGAAGCCAAGTAGAGGGTTAATCCAAGAGACAATAAAAAGAAACGGATCGCATCAAACGATACTAAATTTCAAAAGCCATCTACATGCGGCGGGATGGGCCGGGCCGAGGAATTTCCAAGCCCTGCCCGGCTTCTAAATTAGAAGCCTGACCCCGGCTCGATCCCAGGTCTGGCCAGAAGTTGCTCGCCAAAGACAGGCCCGCCCGTAAATCATGAAGCCCTAGCATACCCTGAGTTTTACTTATATTATAACAAAAAAGAGAAGAAAAGAAAAACAAATTCTTATAACCTCCTAGGCCGTAGCTCAACCAGCCTTGTGATATCACCCAATATGAGAGGTCATCGGTTTGAGTCCCCCCATTGCTACTCCCTCTCTTACAATTATATATGTATATTTGGGGCCGGGCAAGGATTTCGAGTCTCAACCACCGAGTCTAAATAAAAAAATTCTAAGCACGGCCCATCTATTATTGCCTAAACACCATTGTCGAACCAACGTGGGCCGGCCCTGTCCACGATCACCCATAGAAAAGAAAAGAAAAGAAAAGAAAAAAAAAACGCTTCTTGAAATAAAATTTCAAAGAGCTACGCTCTGGCCTTTTGATTTTTTCAAACCCATACTTCTGTTGTCTCTCTGCATTTAACCATTCGCTTTACTTCGCCGGTAAAGTAAATTGACCAATCAAGAGATTTGCTTTGTGATTTGATAGCATTGCGTTTAAACGTTAATCACATATGCCCATCCCTCATTGTGTGGACCAAAGCCCGGACCCGTGACCCAACTCAGACGTAAGAGAAAGGAAACAGAATCCGTTTGGAGGTTTTCCTCCGCTTAGAGTGGAGGGGGTATTGCAAAGTGACAGGTTACCGCTGTAAGGAACGGCGGTAATCCTGCAAATGCCAGATTTCCTCCGCTCACAGTGGAGGAAATCTGGAAAACGCCACTTTACCGCCGTAACAAGCAGCGGTAAACCCGAGCGAGTGCCCAAATCCAAATCCACTCCTTGCAGGCCTTTCCATTTCCTTTAACTTTAAACTAGAAACACTCTTAAATTTAGTATTTTCTAAAATTTTCATTATTAGGTAAAGAAATTAGTAAGAGAATTTATTATTTTGGAAAATGGCTTGGGTCGTCCCAGAAGTTCGTGGTTTCGAAAAATGGCAATACAGAAGTAAATAAAGAAATCTTTTCTTAATTGGGAAAAGTACTGTGCGACAACATGAACCGGAAAGATAAAAGTGAAAGAATATATATATATATATATATTTAACAACGGATGGTGTCTACATTGCTTTGGACCCCACCCTACTTACCCAAAGGACTCGAATCCAAATAATTCCAAGTATAGACCATTTTGGACTCCATAAACGCCGACTTTTGGGTGAGAGATTAAATAACAGGTTGCCCCGACGGACCCTTTTTTTTTTTTTTTTTTCTTTCTCTTCCACACACCTGGCTTATAAGTCATACGATCCCCCACTGAGAATATCTATGGGGCACACTCAGAATACTTAAGATCTTATATCATATTTGGGTGTGGACCTAACATCACTGCCGTAGGATACGAGCTATATATATTATGAAAAAGAAATCCTCACTAGAAAGAAGGAAAACATTTTATTTGATTGTCTTTCTATTTTGGAAGGTAAGTAAGTAAATCCAAATGTCTCCTGATTGTCACTGTTGGGGTCATGCATTGGAGTACGTCACCTATCCAACCTAGATGGAAAGTGGCCAAGCCCGGACCGGATGAATGAGGTTAGCCCATACTCGACCTAAATTGAGGTACGCAGGCACGTACCGTATCAATTCTTCATGTTGGGCTCATCTTCTACTTGGTTTCAGAGAGCCCATTCCCCCTACCTATTCCATAATGAAAATCACTATTCACGCGTAGGGAATCGAACCCAAAAGTCGAGATGATATTGATTTTTCTACGGTAGGATTTAATCGAGCGTGGACCCGTTCACTTCTCACCCAGTAACTATTTCCTACTTGGTAAACTTACCTCACCATTGAAGCCAAGTAGAGGGTTAATCCAAGAGACAATAAAAAGAAACGGATCGCATCAAACGATACTAAATTTCAAAAGCCATCTACATGCGGCGGGATGGGCCGGGCCGAGGAATTTCCAAGCCCTGCCCGGCTTCTAAATTAGAAGCCTGACCCCGGCTCGATCCCAGGTCTGGCCAGAAGTTGCTCGCCAAAGACAGGCCCGCCCGTAAATCATGAAGCCCTAGCATACCCTGAGTTTTACTTATATTATAACAAAAAAGAGAAGAAAAGAAAAACAAATTCTTATAACCTCCTAGGCCGTAGCTCAACCAGCCTTGTGATATCACCCAATATGAGAGGTCATCGGTTTGAGTCCCCCCATTGCTACTCCCTCTCTTACAATTATATATGTATATTTGGGGCCGGGCAAGGATTTCGAGTCTCAACCACCGAGTCTAAATAAAAAAATTCTAAGCACGGCCCATCTATTATTGCCTAAACACCATTGTCGAACCAACGTGGGCCGGCCCTGTCCACGATCACCCATAGAAAAGAAAAGAAAAGAAAAGAAAAAAAAAACGCTTCTTGAAATAAAATTTCAAAGAGCTACGCTCTGGCCTTTTGATTTTTTCAAACCCATACTTCTGTTGTCTCTCTGCATTTAACCATTCGCTTTACTTCGCCGGTAAAGTAAATTGACCAATCAAGAGATTTGCTTTGTGATTTTGATAGCATTGCGTTTAAACGTTAATCACATATGCCCATCCCTCATTGTGTGGACCAAAGCCCGGACCCGTGACCCAACTCAGACGTAAGAGAAAGGAAAAAGAATCCGTTTGGAGGTTTTCCTCCGCTTAGAGTGGAGGGGGTATTGCAAAGTGACAGATTACCGCTGTAAGGAACGGCGGTAATCCTGCAAATGCCAGATTTCCTCCGCTCACAGTGGAGGAAATCTGGAAAACGCCACTTTACCGCCGTAACAAGCAGCGGTAAACCCGAGCGAGTGCCCAAATCCAAATCCACTCCTTGCAGGCCTTTCCATTTCCTTTAACTTTAAACTAGAAACACTCTTAAATTTAGTATTTTCTAAAATTTTCATTATTAGGTAAAGAAATTAGTAAGAGAATTTATTATTTTGGAAAATGGCTTGGGTCGTCCCAGAAGTTCGTGGTTTCGAAAAATGGCAATACAGAAGTAAATAAAGAAATCTTTTCTTAATTGGGAAAAGTACTGTGCGACAACATGAACCGGAAAGATAAAAGTGAAAGAATATATATATATATATATATTTAACAACGGATGGTGTCTACATTGCTTTGGACCCCACCCTACTTACCCAAAGGACTCGAATCCAAATAATTCCAAGTATAGACCATTTTGGACTCCATAAACGCCGACTTTTGGGTGAGAGATTAAATAACAGGTTGCCCCGACGGACCCTTTTTTTTTTTTTTTTTTTCTTTCTCTTCCACACACCTGGCTTATAAGTCATACGATCCCCCACTGAGAATATCTATGGGGCACACTCAGAATACTTAAGATCTTATATCATATTTGGGTGTGGACCTAACATCACTGCCGTAGGATACGAGCTATATATATATTATGAAAAAGAAATCCTCACTAGAAAGAAGGAAAACATTTTATTTGATTGTCTTTCTATTTTGGAAGGTAAGTAAGTAAATCCAAATGTCTCCTGATTGTCACTGTTGGGGTCATGCATTGGAGTACGTCACCTATCCAACCTAGATGGAAAGTGGCCAAGCCCGGACCGGATGAATGAGGTTAGCCCATACTCGACCTAAATTGAGGTACGCAGGCACGTACCGTATCAATTCTTCATGTTGGGCTCATCTTCTACTTGGTTTCAGAGAGCCCATTCCCCCTACCTATTCCATAATGAAAATCACTATTCACGCGTAGGGAATCGAACCCAAAAGTCGAGATGATATTGATTTTTCTACGGTAGGATTTAATCGAGCGTGGACCCGTTCACTTCTCACCCAGTAACTATTTCCTACTTGGTAAACTTACCTCACCATTGAAGCCAAGTAGAGGGTTAATCCAAGAGACAATAAAAAGAAACGGATCACATCAAACGATACTAAATTTCAAAAGCCATCTACATGCGGCGGGATGGGCCGGGCCGAGGAATTTCCAAGCCCTGCCCGGCTTCTAAATTAGAAGCCTGACCCCGGCTCGATCCCAGGTCTGGCCAGAAGTTGCTCGCCAAAGACAGGCCCGCCCGTAAATCATGAAGCCCTAGCATACCCTGAGTTTTACTTACATTATAACAAAAAAGAGAAGAAAAGAAAAACAAATTCTTATAACCTCCTAGGCCGTAGCTCAACCAGCCTTGTGATATCACCCAATATGAGAGGTCATCGGTTTGAGTCCCCCCATTGCTACTCCCTCTCTTACAATTATATATGTATATTTGGGGCCGGGCAAGGATTTCGAGTCTCAACCACCGAGTCTAAATAAAAAAATTCTAAGCACGGCCCATCTATTATTGCCTAAACACCATTGTCGAACCAACGTGGGCCGGCCCTGTCCACGATCACCCATAGAAAAGAAAAGAAAAGAAAAGAAAAAAAAAACGCTTCTTGAAATAAAATTTCAAAGAGCTACGCTCTGGCCTTTTGATTTTTTCAAACCCATACTTCTGTTGTCTCTCTGCATTTAACCATTCGCTTTACTTCGCCGGTAAAGTAAATTGACCAATCAAGAGATTTGCTTTGTGATTTTGATAGCATTGCGTTTAAACGTTAATCACATATGCCCATCCCTCATTGTGTGGACCAAAGCCCGGACCCGTGACCCAACTCAGACGTAAGAGAAAGGAAAAAGAATCCGTTTGGAGGTTTTCCTCCGCTTAGAGTGGAGGGGGTATTGCAAAGTGACAGATTACCGCTGTAAGGAACGGCGGTAATCCTGCAAATGCCAGATTTCCTCCGCTCACAGTGGAGGAAATCTGGAAAACGCCACTTTACCGCCGTAACAAGCAGCGGTAAACCCGAGCGAGTGCCCAAATCCAAATCCACTCCTTGCAGGCCTTTCCATTTCCTTTAACTTTAAACTAGAAACACTCTTAAATTTAGTATTTTCTAAAATTTTCATTATTAGGTAAAGAAATTAGTAAGAGAATTTATTATTTTGGAAAATGGCTTGGGTCGTCCCAGAAGTTCGTGGTTTCGAAAAATGGCAATACAGAAGTAAATAAAGAAATCTTTTCTTAATTGGGAAAAGTACTGTGCGACAACATGAACCGGAAAGATAAAAGTGAAAGAATATATATATATATATATATTTAACAACGGATGGTGTCTACATTGCTTTGGACCCCACCCTACTTACCCAAAGGACTCGAATCCAAATAATTCCAAGTATAGACCATTTTGGACTCCATAAACGCCGACTTTTGGGTGAGAGATTAAATAACAGGTTGCCCCGACGGACCCTTTTTTTTTTTTTTTTTTTCTTTCTCTTCCACACACCTGGCTTATAAGTCATACGATCCCCCACTGAGAATATCTATGGGGCACACTCAGAATACTTAAGATCTTATATCATATTTGGGTGTGGACCTAACATCACTGCCGTAGGATACGAGCTATATATATTATGAAAAAGAAATCCTCACTAGAAAGAAGGAAAACATTTTATTTGATTGTCTTTCTATTTTGGAAGGTAAGTAAGTAAATCCAAATGTCTCCTGATTGTCACTGTTGGGGTCATGCATTGGAGTACGTCACCTATCCAACCTAGATGGAAAGTGGCCAAGCCCGGACCGGATGAATGAGGTTAGCCCATACTCGACCTAAATTGAGGTACGCAGGCACGTACCGTATCAATTCTTCATGTTGGGCTCATCTTCTACTTGGTTTCAGAGAGCCCATTCCCCCTACCTATTCCATAATGAAAATCACTATTCACGCGTAGGGAATCGAACCCAAAAGTCGAGATGATATTGATTTTTCTACGGTAGGATTTAATCGAGCGTGGACCCGTTCACTTCTCACCCAATAACTATTTCCTACTTGGTAAACTTACCTCACCATTGAAGCCAAGTAGAGGGTTAATCCAAGAGACAATAAAAAGAAACGGATCGCATCAAACGATACTAAATTTCAAAAGCCATCTACATGCGGCGGGATGGGCCGGGCCGAGGAATTTCCAAGCCCTGCCCGGCTTCTAAATTAGAAGCCTGACCCCGGCTCGATCCCAGGTCTGGCCAGAAGTTGCTCGCCAAAGACAGGCCCGCCCGTAAATCATGAAGCCCTAGCATACCCTGAGTTTTACTTACATTATAACAAAAAAGAGAAGAAAAGAAAAACAAATTCTTATAACCTCCTAGGCCGTAGCTCAACCAGCCTTGTGATATCACCCAATATGAGAGGTCATCGGTTTGAGTCCCCCCATTGCTACTCCCTCTCTTACAATTATATATGTATATTTGGGGCCGGGCAAGGATTTCGAGTCTCAACCACCGAGTCTAAATAAAAAAATTCTAAGCACGGCCCATCTATTATTGCCTAAACACCATTGTCGAACCAACGTGGGCCGGCCCTGTCCACGATCACCCATAGAAAAGAAAAGAAAAGAAAAGAAAAAAAAAACGCTTCTTGAAATAAAATTTCAAAGAGCTACGCTCTGGCCTTTTGATTTTTTCAAACCCATACTTCTGTTGTCTCTCTGCATTTAACCATTCGCTTTACTTCGCCGGTAAAGTAAATTGACCAATCAAGAGATTTGCTTTGTGATTTGATAGCATTGCGTTTAAACGTTAATCACATATGCCCATCCCTCATTGTGTGGACCAAAGCCCGGACCCGTGACCCAACTCAGACGTAAGAGAAAGGAAAAAGAATCCGTTTGGAGGTTTTCCTCCGCTTAGAGTGGAGGGGGTATTGCAAAGTGACAGATTACCGCTGTAAGGAACGGCGGTAATCCTGCAAATGCCAGATTTCCTCCGCTCACAGTGGAGGAAATCTGGAAAACGCCACTTTACCGCCGTAACAAGCAGCGGTAAACCCGAGCGAGTGCCCAAATCCAAATCCACTCCTTGCAGGCCTTTCCATTTCCTTTAACTTTAAACTAGAAACACTCTTAAATTTAGTATTTTCTAAAATTTTCATTATTAGGTAAAGAAATTAGTAAGAGAATTTATTATTTTGGAAAATGGCTTGGGTCGTCCCAGAAGTTCGTGGTTTCGAAAAATGGCAATACAGAAGTAAATAAAGAAATCTTTTCTTAATTGGGAAAAGTACTGTGCGACAACATGAACCGGAAAGATAAAAGTGAAAGAATATATATATATATATATTTAACAACGGATGGTGTCTACATTGCTTTGGACCCCACCCTACTTACCCAAAGGACTCGAATCCAAAAAATTCCAAGTATAGACCATTTTGGACTCCATAAACGCCGACTTTTGGGTGAGAGATTAAATAACAGGTTGCCCCGACGGACCCTTTTTTTTTTTTTTTTTTCTTTCTCTTCCACACACCTGGCTTATAAGTCATACGATCCCCCACTGAGAATATCTATGGGGCACACTCAGAATACTTAAGATCTTATATCATATTTGGGTGTGGACCTAACATCACTGCCGTAGGATACGAGCTATATATATTATGAAAAAGAAATCCTCACTAGAAAGAAGGAAAACATTTTATTTGATTGTCTTTCTATTTTGGAAGGTAAGTAAGTAAATCCAAATGTCTCCTGATTGTCACTGTTGGGGTCATGCATTGGAGTACGTCACCTATCCAACCTAGATGGAAAGTGGCCAAGCCCGGACCGGATGAATGAGGTTAGCCCATACTCGACCTAAATTGAGGTACGCAGGCACGTACCGTATCAATTCTTCATGTTGGGCTCATCTTCTACTTGGTTTCAGAGAGCCCATTCCCCCTACCTATTCCATAATGAAAATCACTATTCACGCGTAGGGAATCGAACCCAAAAGTCGAGATGATATTGATTTTTCTACGGTAGGATTTAATCGAGCGTGGACCCGTTCACTTCTCACCCAGTAACTATTTCCTACTTGGTAAACTTACCTCACCATTGAAGCCAAGTAGAGGGTTAATCCAAGAGACAATAAAAAGAAACGGATCGCATCAAACGATACTAAATTTCAAAAGCCATCTACATGCGGCGGGATGGGCCGGGCCGAGGAATTTCCAAGCCCTGCCCGGCTTCTAAATTAGAAGCCTGACCCCGGCTCGATCCCAGGTCTGGCCAGAAGTTGCTCGCCAAAGACAGGCCCGCCCGTAAATCATGAAGCCCTAGCATACCCTGAGTTTTACTTACATTATAACAAAAAAGAGAAGAAAAGAAAAACAAATTCTTATAACCTCCTAGGCCGTAGCTCAACCAGCCTTGTGATATCACCCAATATGAGAGGTCATCGGTTTGAGTCCCCCCATTGCTACTCCCTCTCTTACAATTATATATGTATATTTGGGGCCGGGCAAGGATTTCGAGTCTCAACCACCGAGTCTAAATAAAAAAATTCTAAGCACGGCCCATCTATTATTGCCTAAACACCATTGTCGAACCAACGTGGGCCGGCCCTGTCCACGATCACCCATAGAAAAGAAAAGAAAAGAAAAGAAAAAAAAAACGCTTCTTGAAATAAAATTTCAAAGAGCTACGCTCTGGCCTTTTGATTTTTTCAAACCCATACTTCTGTTGTCTCTCTGCATTTAACCATTCGCTTTACTTCGCCGGTAAAGTAAATTGACCAATCAAGAGATTTGCTTTGTGATTTGATAGCATTGCGTTTAAACGTTAATCACATATGCCCATCCCTCATTGTGTGGACCAAAGCCCGGACCTGTGACCCAACTCAGACGTAAGAGAAAGGAAAAAGAATCCGTTTGGAGGTTTTCCTCCGCTTAGAGTGGAGGGGGTATTGCAAAGTGACAGATTACCGCTGTAAGGAACGGCGGTAATCCTGCAAATGCCAGATTTCCTCCGCTCACAGTGGAGGAAATCTGGAAAACGCCACTTTACCGCCGTAACAAGCAGCGGTAAACCCGAGCGAGTGCCCAAATCCAAATCCACTCCTTGCAGGCCTTTCCATTTCCTTTAACTTTAAACTAGAAACACTCTTAAATTTAGTATTTTCTAAAATTTTCATTATTAGGTAAAGAAATTAGTAAGAGAATTTATTATTTTGGAAAATGGCTTGGGTCGTCCCAGAAGTTCGTGGTTTCGAAAAATGGCAATACAGAAGTAAATAAAGAAATCTTTTCTTAATTGGGAAAAGTACTGTGCGACAACATGAACCGGAAAGATAAAAGTGAAAGAATATATATATATATATATATATTTAACAACGGATGGTGTCTACATTGCTTTGGACCCCACCCTACTTACCCAAAGGACTCGAATCCAAAAAATTCCAAGTATAGACCATTTTGGACTCCATAAACGCCGACTTTTGGGTGAGAGATTAAATAACAGGTTGCCCCGACGGACCCTTTTTTTTTTTTTTTTTTCTTTCTCTTCCACACACCTGGCTTATAAGTCATACGATCCCCCACTGAGAATATCTATGGGGCACACTCAGAATACTTAAGATCTTATATCATATTTGGGTGTGGACCTAACATCACTGCCGTAGGATACGAGCTATATATATTATGAAAAAGAAATCCTCACTAGAAAGAAGGAAAACATTTTATTTGATTGTCTTTCTATTTTGGAAGGTAAGTAAGTAAATCCAAATGTCTCCTGATTGTCACTGTTGGGGTCATGCATTGGAGTACGTCACCTATCCAACCTAGATGGAAAGTGGCCAAGCCCGGACCGGATGAATGAGGTTAGCCCATACTCGACCTAAATTGAGGTACGCAGGCACGTACCGTATCAATTCTTCATGTTGGGCTCATCTTCTACTTGGTTTCAGAGAGCCCATTCCCCCTACCTATTCCATAATGAAAATCACTATTCACGCGTAGGGAATCGAACCCAAAAGTCGAGATGATATTGATTTTTCTACGGTAGGATTTAATCGAGCGTGGACCCGTTCACTTCTCACCCAGTAACTATTTCCTACTTGGTAAACTTACCTCACCATTGAAGCCAAGTAGAGGGTTAATCCAAGAGACAATAAAAAGAAACGGATCGCATCAAACGATACTAAATTTCAAAAGCCATCTACATGCGGCGGGATGGGCCGGGCCGAGGAATTTCCAAGCCCTGCCCGGCTTCTAAATTAGAAGCCTGACCCCGGCTCGATCCCAGGTCTGGCCAGAAGTTGCTCGCCAAAGACAGGCCCGCCCGTAAATCATGAAGCCCTAGCATACCCTGAGTTTTACTTACATTATAACAAAAAAGAGAAGAAAAGAAAAACAAATTCTTATAACCTCCTAGGCCGTAGCTCAACCAGCCTTGTGATATCACCCAATATGAGAGGTCATCGGTTTGAGTCCCCCCATTGCTACTCCCTCTCTTACAATTATATATGTATATTTGGGGCCGGGCAAGGATTTCGAGTCTCAACCACCGAGTCTAAATAAAAAAATTCTAAGCACGGCCCATCTATTATTGCCTAAACACCATTGTCGAACCAACGTGGGCCGGCCCTGTCCACGATCACCCATAGAAAAGAAAAGAAAAGAAAAGAAAAAAAAAACGCTTCTTGAAATAAAATTTCAAAGAGCTACGCTCTGGCCTTTTGATTTTTTCAAACCCATACTTCTGTTGTCTCTCTGCATTTAACCATTCGCTTTACTTCGCCGGTAAAGTAAATTGACCAATCAAGAGATTTGCTTTGTGATTTGATAGCATTGCGTTTAAACGTTAATCACATATGCCCATCCCTCATTGTGTGGACCAAAGCCCGGACCCGTGACCCAACTCAGACGTAAGAGAAAGGAAAAAGAATCCGTTTGGAGGTTTTCCTCCGCTTAGAGTGGAGGGGGTATTGCAAAGTGACAGATTACCGCTGTAAGGAACGGCGGTAATCCTGCAAATGCCAGATTTCCTCCGCTCACAGTGGAGGAAATCTGGAAAACGCCACTTTACCGCCGTAACAAGCAGCGGTAAACCCGAGCGAGTGCCCAAATCCAAATCCACTCCTTGCAGGCCTTTCCATTTCCTTTAACTTTAAACTAGAAACACTCTTAAATTTAGTATTTTCTAAAATTTTCATTATTAGGTAAAGAAATTAGTAAGAGAATTTATTATTTTGGAAAATGGCTTGGGTCGTCCCAGAAGTTCGTGGTTTCGAAAAATGGCAATACAGAAGTAAATAAAGAAATCTTTTCTTAATTGGGAAAAGTACTGTGCGACAACATGAACCGGAAAGATAAAAGTGAAAGAATATATATATATATATATATATTTAACAACGGATGGTGTCTACATTGCTTTGGACCCCACCCTACTTACCCAAAGGACTCGAATCCAAAAAATTCCAAGTATAGACCATTTTGGACTCCATAAACGCCGACTTTTGGGTGAGAGATTAAATAACAGGTTGCCCCGACGGACCCTTTTTTTTTTTTTTTTTTCTTTCTCTTCCACACACCTGGCTTATAAGTCATACGATCCCCCACTGAGAATATCTATGGGGCACACTCAGAATACTTAAGATCTTATATCATATTTGGGTGTGGACCTAACATCACTGCCGTAGGATACGAGCTATATATATTATGAAAAAGAAATCCTCACTAGAAAGAAGGAAAACATTTTATTTGATTGTCTTTCTATTTTGGAAGGTAAGTAAGTAAATCCAAATGTCTCCTGATTGTCACTGTTGGGGTCATGCATTGGAGTACGTCACCTATCCAACCTAGATGGAAAGTGGCCAAGCCCGGACCGGATGAATGAGGTTAGCCCATACTCGACCTAAATTGAGGTACGCAGGCACGTACCGTATCAATTCTTCATGTTGGGCTCATCTTCTACTTGGTTTCAGAGAGCCCATTCCCCCTACCTATTCCATAATGAAAATCACTATTCACGCGTAGGGAATCGAACCCAAAAGTCGAGATGATATTGATTTTTCTACGGTAGGATTTAATCGAGCGTGGACCCGTTCACTTCTCACCCAGTAACTATTTCCTACTTGGTAAACTTACCTCACCATTGAAGCCAAGTAGAGGGTTAATCCAAGAGACAATAAAAAGAAACGGATCGCATCAAACGATACTAAATTTCAAAAGCCATCTACATGCGGCGGGATGGGCCGGGCCGAGGAATTTCCAAGCCCTGCCCGGCTTCTAAATTAGAAGCCTGACCCCGGCTCGATCCCAGGTCTGGCCAGAAGTTGCTCGCCAAAGACAGGCCCGCCCGTAAATCATGAAGCCCTAGCATACCCTGAGTTTTACTTACATTATAACAAAAAAGAGAAGAAAAGAAAAACAAATTCTTATAACCTCCTAGGCCGTAGCTCAACCAGCCTTGTGATATCACCCAATATGAGAGGTCATCGGTTTGAGTCCCCCCATTGCTACTCCCTCTCTTACAATTATATATGTATATTTGGGGCCGGGCAAGGATTTCGAGTCTCAACCACCGAGTCTAAATAAAAAAATTCTAAGCACGGCCCATCTATTATTGCCTAAACACCATTGTCGAACCAACGTGGGCCGGCCCTGTCCACGATCACCCATAGAAAAGAAAAGAAAAGAAAAGAAAAAAAAAACGCTTCTTGAAATAAAATTTCAAAGAGCTACGCTCTGGCCTTTTGATTTTTTCAAACCCATACTTCTGTTGTCTCTCTGCATTTAACCATTCGCTTTACTTCGCCGGTAAAGTAAATTGACCAATCAAGAGATTTGCTTTGTGATTTGATAGCATTGCGTTTAAACGTTAATCACATATGCCCATCCCTCATTGTGTGGACCAAAGCCCGGACCCGTGACCCAACTCAGACGTAAGAGAAAGGAAAAAGAATCCGTTTGGAGGTTTTCCTCCGCTTAGAGTGGAGGGGGTATTGCAAAGTGACAGATTACCGCTGTAAGGAACGGCGGTAATCCTGCAAATGCCAGATTTCCTCCGCTCACAGTGGAGGAAATCTGGAAAACGCCACTTTACCGCCGTAACAAGCAGCGGTAAACCCGAGCGAGTGCCCAAATCCAAATCCACTCCTTGCAGGCCTTTCCATTTCCTTTAACTTTAAACTAGAAACACTCTTAAATTTAGTATTTTCTAAAATTTTCATTATTAGGTAAAGAAATTAGTAAGAGAATTTATTATTTTGGAAAATGGCTTGGGTCGTCCCAGAAGTTCGTGGTTTCGAAAAATGGCAATACAGAAGTAAATAAAGAAATCTTTTCTTAATTGGGAAAAGTACTGTGCGACAACATGAACCGGAAAGATAAAAGTGAAAGAATATATATATATATATATATATTTAACAACGGATGGTGTCTACATTGCTTTGGACCCCACCCTACTTACCCAAAGGACTCGAATCCAAAAAATTCCAAGTATAGACCATTTTGGACTCCATAAACGCCGACTTTTGGGTGAGAGATTAAATAACAGGTTGCCCCGACGGACCCTTTTTTTTTTTTTTTTTTCTTTCTCTTCCACACACCTGGCTTATAAGTCATACGATCCCCCACTGAGAATATCTATGGGGCACACTCAGAATACTTAAGATCTTATATCATATTTGGGTGTGGACCTAACATCACTGCCGTAGGATACGAGCTATATATATTATGAAAAAGAAATCCTCACTAGAAAGAAGGAAAACATTTTATTTGATTGTCTTTCTATTTTGGAAGGTAAGTAAGTAAATCCAAATGTCTCCTGATTGTCACTGTTGGGGTCATGCATTGGAGTACGTCACCTATCCAACCTAGATGGAAAGTGGCCAAGCCCGGACCGGATGAATGAGGTTAGCCCATACTCGACCTAAATTGAGGTACGCAGGCACGTACCGTATCAATTCTTCATGTTGGGCTCATCTTCTACTTGGTTTCAGAGAGCCCATTCCCCCTACCTATTCCATAATGAAAATCACTATTCACGCGTAGGGAATCGAACCCAAAAGTCGAGATGATATTGATTTTTCTACGGTAGGATTTAATCGAGCGTGGACCCGTTCACTTCTCACCCAGTAACTATTTCCTACTTGGTAAACTTACCTCACCATTGAAGCCAAGTAGAGGGTTAATCCAAGAGACAATAAAAAGAAACGGATCGCATCAAACGATACTAAATTTCAAAAGCCATCTACATGCGGCGGGATGGGCCGGGCCGAGGAATTTCCAAGCCCTGCCCGGCTTCTAAATTAGAAGCCTGACCCCGGCTCGATCCCAGGTCTGGCCAGAAGTTGCTCGCCAAAGACAGGCCCGCCCGTAAATCATGAAGCCCTAGCATACCCTGAGTTTTACTTACATTATAACAAAAAAGAGAAGAAAAGAAAAACAAATTCTTATAACCTCCTAGGCCGTAGCTCAACCAGCCTTGTGATATCACCCAATATGAGAGGTCATCGGTTTGAGTCCCCCCATTGCTACTCCCTCTCTTACAATTATATATGTATATTTGGGGCCGGGCAAGGATTTCGAGTCTCAACCACCGAGTCTAAATAAAAAAATTCTAAGCACGGCCCATCTATTATTGCCTAAACACCATTGTCGAACCAACGTGGGCCGGCCCTGTCCACGATCACCCATAGAAAAGAAAAGAAAAGAAAAGAAAAAAAAAACGCTTCTTGAAATAAAATTTCAAAGAGCTACGCTCTGGCCTTTTGATTTTTTCAAACCCATACTTCTGTTGTCTCTCTGCATTTAACCATTCGCTTTACTTCGCCGGTAAAGTAAATTGACCAATCAAGAGATTTGCTTTGTGATTTGATAGCATTGCGTTTAAACGTTAATCACATATGCCCATCCCTCATTGTGTGGACCAAAGCCCGGACCCGTGACCCAACTCAGACGTAAGAGAAAGGAAAAAGAATCCGTTTGGAGGTTTTCCTCCGCTTAGAGTGGAGGGGGTATTGCAAAGTGACAGATTACCGCTGTAAGGAACGGCGGTAATCCTGCAAATGCCAGATTTCCTCCGCTCACAGTGGAGGAAATCTGGAAAACGCCACTTTACCGCCGTAACAAGCAGCGGTAAACCCGAGCGAGTGCCCAAATCCAAATCCACTCCTTGCAGGCCTTTCCATTTCCTTTAACTTTAAACTAGAAACACTCTTAAATTTAGTATTTTCTAAAATTTTCATTATTAGGTAAAGAAATTAGTAAGAGAATTTATTATTTTGGAAAATGGCTTGGGTCGTCCCAGAAGTTCGTGGTTTCGAAAAATGGCAATACAGAAGTAAATAAAGAAATCTTTTCTTAATTGGGAAAAGTACTGTGCGACAACATGAACCGGAAAGATAAAAGTGAAAGAATATATATATATATATATATTTAACAACGGATGGTGTCTACATTGCTTTGGACCCCACCCTACTTACCCAAAGGACTCGAATCCAAAAAATTCCAAGTATAGACCATTTTGGACTCCATAAACGCCGACTTTTGGGTGAGAGATTAAATAACAGGTTGCCCCGACGGACCCTTTTTTTTTTTTTTTTTTCTTTCTCTTCCACACACCTGGCTTATAAGTCATACGATCCCCCACTGAGAATATCTATGGGGCACACTCAGAATACTTAAGATCTTATATCATATTTGGGTGTGGACCTAACATCACTGCCGTAGGATACGAGCTATATATATTATGAAAAAGAAATCCTCACTAGAAAGAAGGAAAACATTTTATTTGATTGTCTTTCTATTTTGGAAGGTAAGTAAGTAAATCCAAATGTCTCCTGATTGTCACTGTTGGGGTCATGCATTGGAGTACGTCACCTATCCAACCTAGATGGAAAGTGGCCAAGCCCGGACCGGATGAATGAGGTTAGCCCATACTCGACCTAAATTGAGGTACGCAGGCACGTACCGTATCAATTCTTCATGTTGGGCTCATCTTCTACTTGGTTTCAGAGAGCCCATTCCCCCTACCTATTCCATAATGAAAATCACTATTCACGCGTAGGGAATCGAACCCAAAAGTCGAGATGATATTGATTTTTCTACGGTAGGATTTAATCGAGCGTGGACCCGTTCACTTCTCACCCAGTAACTATTTCCTACTTGGTAAACTTACCTCACCATTGAAGCCAAGTAGAGGGTTAATCCAAGAGACAATAAAAAGAAACGGATCGCATCAAACGATACTAAATTTCAAAAGCCATCTACATGCGGCGGGATGGGCCGGGCCGAGGAATTTCCAAGCCCTGCCCGGCTTCTAAATTAGAAGCCTGACCCCGGCTCGATCCCAGGTCTGGCCAGAAGTTGCTCGCCAAAGACAGGCCCGCCCGTAAATCATGAAGCCCTAGCATACCCTGAGTTTTACTTACATTATAACAAAAAAGAGAAGAAAAGAAAAACAAATTCTTATAACCTCCTAGGCCGTAGCTCAACCAGCCTTGTGATATCACCCAATATGAGAGGTCATCGGTTTGAGTCCCCCCATTGCTACTCCCTCTCTTACAATTATATATGTATATTTGGGGCCGGGCAAGGATTTCGAGTCTCAACCACCGAGTCTAAATAAAAAAATTCTAAGCACGGCCCATCTATTATTGCCTAAACACCATTGTCGAACCAACGTGGGCCGGCCCTGTCCACGATCACCCATAGAAAAGAAAAGAAAAGAAAAGAAAAAAAAAACGCTTCTTGAAATAAAATTTCAAAGAGCTACGCTCTGGCCTTTTGATTTTTTCAAACCCATACTTCTGTTGTCTCTCTGCATTTAACCATTCGCTTTACTTCGCCGGTAAAGTAAATTGACCAATCAAGAGATTTGCTTTGTGATTTGATAGCATTGCGTTTAAACGTTAATCACATATGCCCATCCCTCATTGTGTGGACCAAAGCCCGGACCCGTGACCCAACTCAGACGTAAGAGAAAGGAAAAAGAATCCGTTTGGAGGTTTTCCTCCGCTTAGAGTGGAGGGGGTATTGCAAAGTGACAGATTACCGCTGTAAGGAACGGCGGTAATCCTGCAAATGCCAGATTTCCTCCGCTCACAATGGAGGAAATCTGGAAAACGCCACTTTACCGCCGTAACAAGCAGCGGTAAACCCGAGCGAGTGCCCAAATCCAAATCCACTCCTTGCAGGCCTTTCCATTTCCTTTAACTTTAAACTAGAAACACTCTTAAATTTAGTATTTTCTAAAATTTTCATTATTAGGTAAAGAAATTAGTAAGAGAATTTATTATTTTGGAAAATGGCTTGGGTCGTCCCAGAAGTTCGTGGTTTCGAAAAATGGCAATACAGAAGTAAATAAAGAAATCTTTTCTTAATTGGGAAAAGTACTGTGCGACAACATGAACCGGAAAGATAAAAGTGAAAGAATATATATATATATATATTTAACAACGGATGGTGTCTACATTGCTTTGGACCCCACCCTACTTACCCAAAGGACTCGAATCCAAAAAATTCCAAGTATAGACCATTTTGGACTCCATAAACGCCGACTTTTGGGTGAGAGATTAAATAACAGGTTGCCCCGACGGACCCTTTTTTTTTTTTTTTTTTCTTTCTCTTCCACACACCTGGCTTATAAGTCATACGATCCCCCACTGAGAATATCTATGGGGCACACTCAGAATACTTAAGATCTTATATCATATTTGGGTGTGGACCTAACATCACTGCCGTAGGATACGAGCTATATATATTATGAAAAAGAAATCCTCACTAGAAAGAAGGAAAACATTTTATTTGATTGTCTTTCTATTTTGGAAGGTAAGTAAGTAAATCCAAATGTCTCCTGATTGTCACTGTTGGGGTCATGCATTGGAGTACGTCACCTATCCAACCTAGATGGAAAGTGGCCAAGCCCGGACCGGATGAATGAGGTTAGCCCATACTCGACCTAAATTGAGGTACGCAGGCACGTACCGTATCAATTCTTCATGTTGGGCTCATCTTCTACTTGGTTTCAGAGAGCCCATTCCCCCTACCTATTCCATAATGAAAATCACTATTCACGCGTAGGGAATCGAACCCAAAAGTCGAGATGATATTGATTTTTCTACGGTAGGATTTAATCGAGCGTGGACCCGTTCACTTCTCACCCAGTAACTATTTCCTACTTGGTAAACTTACCTCACCATTGAAGCCAAGTAGAGGGTTAATCCAAGAGACAATAAAAAGAAACGGATCGCATCAAACGATACTAAATTTCAAAAGCCATCTACATGCGGCGGGATGGGCCGGGCCGAGGAATTTCCAAGCCCTGCCCGGCTTCTAAATTAGAAGCCTGACCCCGGCTCGATCCCAGGTCTGGCCAGAAGTTGCTCGCCAAAGACAGGCCCGCCCGTAAATCATGAAGCCCTAGCATACCCTGAGTTTTACTTACATTATAACAAAAAAGAGAAGAAAAGAAAAACAAATTCTTATAACCTCCTAGGCCGTAGCTCAACCAGCCTTGTGATATCACCCAATATGAGAGGTCATCGGTTTGAGTCCCCCCATTGCTACTCCCTCTCTTACAATTATATATGTATATTTGGGGCCGGGCAAGGATTTCGAGTCTCAACCACCGAGTCTAAATAAAAAAATTCTAAGCACGGCCCATCTATTATTGCCTAAACACCATTGTCGAACCAACGTGGGCCGGCCCTGTCCACGATCACCCATAGAAAAGAAAAGAAAAGAAAAGAAAAAAAAAACGCTTCTTGAAATAAAATTTCAAAGAGCTACGCTCTGGCCTTTTGATTTTTTCAAACCCATACTTCTGTTGTCTCTCTGCATTTAACCATTCGCTTTACTTCGCCGGTAAAGTAAATTGACCAATCAAGAGATTTGCTTTGTGATTTGATAGCATTGCGTTTAAACGTTAATCACATATGCCCATCCCTCATTGTGTGGACCAAAGCCCGGACCCGTGACCCAACTCAGACGTAAGAGAAAGGAAAAAGAATCCGTTTGGAGGTTTTCCTCCGCTTAGAGTGGAGGGGGTATTGCAAAGTGACAGATTACCGCTGTAAGGAACGGCGGTAATCCTGCAAATGCCAGATTTCCTCCGCTCACATTGGAGGAAATCTGGAAAACGCCACTTTACCGCCGTAACAAGCAGCGGTAAACCCGAGCGAGTGCCCAAATCCAAATCCACTCCTTGCAGGCCTTTCCATTTCCTTTAACTTTAAACTAGAAACACTCTTAAATTTAGTATTTTCTAAAATTTTCATTATTAGGTAAAGAAATTAGTAAGAGAATTTATTATTTTGGAAAATGGCTTGGGTCGTCCCAGAAGTTCGTGGTTTCGAAAAATGGCAATACAGAAGTAAATAAAGAAATCTTTTCTTAATTGGGAAAAGTACTGTGCGACAACATGAACCGGAAAGATAAAAGTGAAAGAATATATATATATATATATATATTTAACAACGGATGGTGTCTACATTGCTTTGGACCCCACCCTACTTACCCAAAGGACTCGAATCCAAAAAATTCCAAGTATAGACCATTTTGGACTCCATAAACGCCGACTTTTGGGTGAGAGATTAAATAACAGGTTGCCCCGACGGACCCTTTTTTTTTTTTTTTTTTCTTTCTCTTCCACACACCTGGCTTATAAGTCATACGATCCCCCACTGAGAATATCTATGGGGCACACTCAGAATACTTAAGATCTTATATCATATTTGGGTGTGGACCTAACATCACTGCCGTAGGATACGAGCTATATATATTATGAAAAAGAAATCCTCACTAGAAAGAAGGAAAACATTTTATTTGATTGTCTTTCTATTTTGGAAGGTAAGTAAGTAAATCCAAATGTCTCCTGATTGTCACTGTTGGGGTCATGCATTGGAGTACGTCACCTATCCAACCTAGATGGAAAGTGGCCAAGCCCGGACCGGATGAATGAGGTTAGCCCATACTCGACCTAAATTGAGGTACGCAGGCACGTACCGTATCAATTCTTCATGTTGGGCTCATCTTCTACTTGGTTTCAGAGAGCCCATTCCCCCTACCTATTCCATAATGAAAATCACTATTCACGCGTAGGGAATCGAACCCAAAAGTCGAGATGATATTGATTTTTCTACGGTAGGATTTAATCGAGCGTGGACCCGTTCACTTCTCACCCAGTAACTATTTCCTACTTGGTAAACTTACCTCACCATTGAAGCCAAGTAGAGGGTTAATCCAAGAGACAATAAAAAGAAACGGATCGCATCAAACGATACTAAATTTCAAAAGCCATCTACATGCGGCGGGATGGGCCGGGCCGAGGAATTTCCAAGCCCTGCCCGGCTTCTAAATTAGAAGCCTGACCCCGGCTCGATCCCAGGTCTGGCCAGAAGTTGCTCGCCAAAGACAGGCCCGCCCGTAAATCATGAAGCCCTAGCATACCCTGAGTTTTACTTACATTATAACAAAAAAGAGAAGAAAAGAAAAACAAATTCTTATAACCTCCTAGGCCGTAGCTCAACCAGCCTTGTGATATCACCCAATATGAGAGGTCATCGGTTTGAGTCCCCCCATTGCTACTCCCTCTCTTACAATTATATATGTATATTTGGGGCCGGGCAAGGATTTCGAGTCTCAACCACCGAGTCTAAATAAAAAAATTCTAAGCACGGCCCATCTATTATTGCCTAAACACCATTGTCGAACCAACGTGGGCCGGCCCTGTCCACGATCACCCATAGAAAAGAAAAGAAAAGAAAAGAAAAAAAAAACGCTTCTTGAAATAAAATTTCAAAGAGCTACGCTCTGGCCTTTTGATTTTTTCAAACCCATACTTCTGTTGTCTCTCTGCATTTAACCATTCGCTTTACTTCGCCGGTAAAGTAAATTGACCAATCAAGAGATTTGCTTTGTGATTTGATAGCATTGCGTTTAAACGTTAATCACATATGCCCATCCCTCATTGTGTGGACCAAAGCCCGGACCCGTGACCCAACTCAGACGTAAGAGAAAGGAAAAAGAATCCGTTTGGAGGTTTTCCTCCGCTTAGAGTGGAGGGGGTATTGCAAAGTGACAGATTACCGCTGTAAGGAACGGCGGTAATCCTGCAAATGCCAGATTTCCTCCGCTCACAGTAGAGGAAATCTGGAAAACGCCACTTTACCGCCGTAACAAGCAGCGGTAAACCCGAGCGAGTGCCCAAATCCAAATCCACTCCTTGCAGGCCTTTCCATTTCCTTTAACTTTAAACTAGAAACACTCTTAAATTTAGTATTTTCTAAAATTTTCATTATTAGGTAAAGAAATTAGTAAGAGAATTTATTATTTTGGAAAATGGCTTGGGTCGTCCCAGAAGTTCGTGGTTTCGAAAAATGGCAATACAGAAGTAAATAAAGAAATCTTTTCTTAATTGGGAAAAGTACTGTGCGACAACATGAACCGGAAAGATAAAAGTGAAAGAATATATATATATATATATATTTAACAACGGATGGTGTCTACATTGCTTTGGACCCCACCCTACTTACCCAAAGGACTCGAATCCAAAAAATTCCAAGTATAGACCATTTTGGACTCCATAAACGCCGACTTTTGGGTGAGAGATTAAATAACAGGTTGCCCCGACGGACCCTTTTTTTTTTTTTTTTTTTCTTTCTCTTCCACACACCTGGCTTATAAGTCATACGATCCCCCACTGAGAATATCTATGGGGCACACTCAGAATACTTAAGATCTTATATCATATTTGGGTGTGGACCTAACATCACTGCCGTAGGATACGAGCTATATATATTATGAAAAAGAAATCCTCACTAGAAAGAAGGAAAACATTTTATTTGATTGTCTTTCTATTTTGGAAGGTAAGTAAGTAAATCCAAATGTCTCCTGATTGTCACTGTTGGGGTCATGCATTGGAGTACGTCACCTATCCAACCTAGATGGAAAGTGGCCAAGCCCGGACCGGATGAATGAGGTTAGCCCATACTCGACCTAAATTGAGGTACGCAGGCACGTACCGTATCAATTCTTCATGTTGGGCTCATCTTCTACTTGGTTTCAGAGAGCCCATTCCCCCTACCTATTCCATAATGAAAATCACTATTCACGCGTAGGGAATCGAACCCAAAAGTCGAGATGATATTGATTTTTCTACGGTAGGATTTAATCGAGCGTGGACCCGTTCACTTCTCACCCAGTAACTATTTCCTACTTGGTAAACTTACCTCACCATTGAAGCCAAGTAGAGGGTTAATCCAAGAGACAATAAAAAGAAACGGATCGCATCAAACGATACTAAATTTCAAAAGCCATCTACATGCGGCGGGATGGGCCGGGCCGAGGAATTTCCAAGCCCTGCCCGGCTTCTAAATTAGAAGCCTGACCCCGGCTCGATCCCAGGTCTGGCCAGAAGTTGCTCGCCAAAGACAGGCCCGCCCGTAAATCATGAAGCCCTAGCATACCCTGAGTTTTACTTACATTATAACAAAAAAGAGAAGAAAAGAAAAACAAATTCTTATAACCTCCTAGGCCGTAGCTCAACCAGCCTTGTGATATCACCCAATATGAGAGGTCATCGGTTTGAGTCCCCCCATTGCTACTCCCTCTCTTACAATTATATATGTATATTTGGGGCCGGGCAAGGATTTCGAGTCTCAACCACCGAGTCTAAATAAAAAAATTCTAAGCACGGCCCATCTATTATTGCCTAAACACCATTGTCGAACCAACGTGGGCCGGCCCTGTCCACGATCACCCATAGAAAAGAAAAGAAAAGAAAAGAAAAAAAAAACGCTTCTTGAAATAAAATTTCAAAGAGCTACGCTCTGGCCTTTTGATTTTTTCAAACCCATACTTCTGTTGTCTCTCTGCATTTAACCATTCGCTTTACTTCGCCGGTAAAGTAAATTGACCAATCAAGAGATTTGCTTTGTGATTTGATAGCATTGCGTTTAAACGTTAATCACATATGCCCATCCCTCATTGTGTGGACCAAAGCCCGGACCCGTGACCCAACTCAGACGTAAGAGAAAGGAAAAAGAATCCGTTTGGAGGTTTTCCTCCGCTTAGAGTGGAGGGGGTATTGCAAAGTGACAGATTACCGCTGTAAGGAACGGCGGTAATCCTGCAAATGCCAGATTTCCTCCGCTCACAGTGGAGGAAATCTGGAAAACGCCACTTTACCGCCGTAACAAGCAGCGGTAAACCCGAGCGAGTGCCCAAATCCAAATCCACTCCTTGCAGGCCTTTCCATTTCCTTTAACTTTAAACTAGAAACACTCTTAAATTTAGT
Source organism: Persea americana (assembly GCA_029852735.1). Taxonomy (NCBI): domain Eukaryota; kingdom Viridiplantae; phylum Streptophyta; class Magnoliopsida; order Laurales; family Lauraceae; genus Persea; species Persea americana. The sequence continues at coordinate 16,211,212 of CM056814.1, forward strand.
ATTTTCTAAAATTTTCATTATTAGGTAAAGAAATTAGTAAGAGAATTTATTATTTTAGAAAATGGCTTGGGTCGTCCCAGAAGTTCGTGGTTTCGAAAAATGGCAATACAGAAGTAAATAAAGAAATCTTTTCTTAATTGGGAAAAGTACTGTGCGACAACATGAACCGGAAAGATAAAAGTGAAAGAATATATATATATATATATATATTTAACAACGGATGGTGTCTACATTGCTTTGGACCCCACCCTACTTACCCAAAGGACTCGAATCCAAAAAATTCCAAGTATAGACCTTTGGACTCCATAAACGCCGACTTTTGGGTGAGAGATTAAATAACAGGTTGCCCCGACGGACCCTTTTTTTTTTTTTTTTTTTCTTTCTCTTCCACACACCTGGCTTATAAGTCATACTATCCCCCACTGAGAATATCTATGGGGCACACTCAGAATACTTAAGATCTTATATCATATTTGGGTGTGGACCTAACATCACTGCCGTAGGATACGAGCTATATATATTATGAAAAAGAAATCCTCACTAGAAAGAAGGAAAACATTTTATTTGATTGTCTTTCTATTTTGGAAGGTAAGTAAGTAAATCCAAATGTCTCCTGATTGTCACTGTTGGGGTCATGCATTGGAGTACGTCACCTATCCAACCTAGATGGAAAGTGGCCAAGCCCGGACCGGATGAATGAGGTTAGCCCATACTCGACCTAAATTGAGGTACGCAGGCACGTACCGTATCAATTCTTCATGTTGGGCTCATCTTCTACTTGGTTTCAGAGAGCCCATTCCCCCTACCTATTCCATAATGAAAATCACTATTCACGCGTAGGGAATCGAACCCAAAAGTCGAGATGATATTGATTTTTCTACGGTAGGATTTAATCGAGCGTGGACCCGTTCACTTCTCACCCAGTAACTATTTCCTACTTGGTAAACTTACCTCACCATTGAAGCCAAGTAGAGGGTTAATCCAAGAGACAATAAAAAGAAACGGATCGCATCAAACGATACTAAATTTCAAAAGCCATCTACATGCGGCGGGATGGGCCGGGCCGAGGAATTTCCAAGCCCTGCCCGGCTTCTAAATTAGAAGCCTGACCCCGGCTCGATCCCAGGTCTGGCCAGAAGTTGCTCGCCAAAGACAGGCCCGCCCGTAAATCATGAAGCCCTAGCATACCCTGAGTTTTACTTACATTATAACAAAAAAGAGAAGAAAAGAAAAACAAATTCTTATAACCTCCTAGGCCGTAGCTCAACCAGCCTTGTGATATCACCCAATATGAGAGGTCATCGGTTTGAGTCCCCCCATTGCTACTCCCTCTCTTACAATTATATATGTATATTTGGGGCCGGGCAAGGATTTCGAGTCTCAACCACCGAGTCTAAATAAAAAAATTCTAAGCACGGCCCATCTATTATTGCCTAAACACCATTGTCGAACCAACGTGGGCCGGCCCTGTCCACGATCACCCATAGAAAAGAAAAGAAAAGAAAAGAAAAAAAAAACGCTTCTTGAAATAAAATTTCAAAGAGCTACGCTCTGGCCTTTTGATTTTTTCAAACCCATACTTCTGTTGTCTCTCTGCATTTAACCATTCGCTTTACTTCGCCGGTAAAGTAAATTGACCAATCAAGAGATTTGCTTTGTGATTTGATAGCATTGCGTTTAAACGTTAATCACATATGCCCATCCCTCATTGTGTGGACCAAAGCCCGGACCCGTGACCCAACTCAGACGTAAGAGAAAGGAAAAAGAATCCGTTTGGAGGTTTTCCTCCGCTTAGAGTGGAGGGGGTATTGCAAAGTGACAGATTACCGCTGTAAGGAACGGCGGTAATCCTGCAAATGCCAGATTTCCTCCGCTCACAGTGGAGGAAATCTGGAAAACGCCACTTTACCGCCGTAACAAGCAGCGGTAAACCCGAGCGAGTGCCCAAATCCAAATCCACTCCTTGCAGGCCTTTCCATTTCCTTTAACTTTAAACTAGAAACACTCTTAAATTTAGTATTTTCTAAAATTTTCATTATTAGGTAAAGAAATTAGTAAGAGAATTTATTATTTTGGAAAATGGCTTGGGTCGTCCCAGAAGTTCGTGGTTTCGAAAAATGGCAATACAGAAGTAAATAAAGAAATCTTTTCTTAATTGGGAAAAGTACTGTGCGACAACATGAACCGGAAAGATAAAAGTGAAAGAATATATATATATATATATATTTAACAACGGATGGTGTCTACATTGCTTTGGACCCCACCCTACTTACCCAAAGGACTCGAATCCAAAAAATTCCAAGTATAGTCCATTTTGGACTCCATAAACGCCGACTTTTGGGTGAGAGATTAAATAACAGGTTGCCCCGACGGACCCTTTTTTTTTTTTTTTTTTCTTTCTCTTCCACACACCTGGCTTATAAGTCATACGATCCCCCACTGAGAATATCTATGGGGCACACTCAGAATACTTAAGATCTTATATCATATTTGGGTGTGGACCTAACATCACTGCCGTAGGATACGAGCTATATATATTATGAAAAAGAAATCCTCACTAGAAAGAAGGAAAACATTTTATTTGATTGTCTTTCTATTTTGGAAGGTAAGTAAGTAAATCCAAATGTCTCCTGATTGTCACTGTTGGGGTCATGCATTGGAGTACGTCACCTATCCAACCTAGATGGAAAGTGGCCAAGCCCGGACCGGATGAATGAGGTTAGCCCATACTCGACCTAAATTGAGGTACGCAGGCACGTACCGTATCAATTCTTCATGTTGGGCTCATCTTCTACTTGGTTTCAGAGAGCCCATTCCCCCTACCTATTCCATATTGAAAATCACTATTCACGCGTAGGGAATCGAACCCAAAAGTCGAGATGATATTGATTTTTCTACGGTAGGATTTAATCGAGCGTGGACCCGTTCACTTCTCACCCAGTAACTATTTCCTACTTGGTAAACTTACCTCACCATTGAAGCCAAGTAGAGGGTTAATCCAAGAGACAATAAAAAGAAACGGATCGCATCAAACGATACTAAATTTCAAAAGCCATCTACATGCGGCGGGATGGGCCGGGCCGAGGAATTTCCAAGCCCTGCCCGGCTTCTAAATTAGAAGCCTGACCCCGGCTCGATCCCAGGTCTGGCCAGAAGTTGCTCGCCAAAGACAGGCCCGCCCGTAAATCATGAAGCCCTAGCATACCCTGAGTTTTACTTACATTATAACAAAAAAGAGAAGAAAAGAAAAACAAATTCTTATAACCTCCTAGGCCGTAGCTCAACCAGCCTTGTGATATCACCCAATATGAGAGGTCATCGGTTTGAGTCCCCCCATTGCTACTCCCTCTCTTACAATTATATATGTATATTTGGGGCCGGGCAAGGATTTCGAGTCTCAACCACCGAGTCTAAATAAAAAAATTCTAAGCACGGCCCATCTATTATTGCCTAAACACCATTGTCGAACCAACGTGGGCCGGCCCTGTCCACGATCACCCATAGAAAAGAAAAGAAAAGAAAAGAAAAAAAAAACGCTTCTTGAAATAAAATTTCAAAGAGCTACGCTCTGGCCTTTTGATTTTTTCAAACCCATACTTCTGTTGTCTCTCTGCATTTAACCATTCGCTTTACTTCGCCGGTAAAGTAAATTGACCAATCAAGAGATTTGCTTTGTGATTTGATAGCATTGCGTTTAAACGTTAATCACATATGCCCATCCCTCATTGTGTGGACCAAAGCCCGGACCCGTGACCCAACTCAGACGTAAGAGAAAGGAAAAAGAATCCGTTTGGAGGTTTTCCTCCGCTTAGAGTGGAGGGGGTATTGCAAAGTGACAGATTACCGCTGTAAGGAACGGCGGTAATCCTGCAAATGCCAGATTTCCTCCGCTCACAGTGGAGGAAATCTGGAAAACGCGACTTTACCGCCGTAACAAGCAGCGGTAAACCCGAGCGAGTGCCCAAATCCAAATCCACTCCTTGCAGGCCTTTCCATTTCCTTTAACTTTAAACTAGAAACACTCTTAAATTTAGTATTTTCTAAAATTTTCATTATTAGGTAAAGAAATTAGTAAGAGAATTTATTATTTTAGAAAATGGCTTGGGTCGTCCCAGAAGTTCGTGGTTTCGAAAAATGGCAATACAGAAGTAAATAAAGAAATCTTTTCTTAATTGGGAAAAGTACTGTGCGACAACATGAACCGGAAAGATAAAAGTGAAAGAATATATATATATATATATTTAACAACGGATGGTGTCTACATTGCTTTGGACCCCACCCTACTTACCCAAAGGACTCGAATCCAAAAAATTCCAAGTATAGACCTTTGGACTCCATAAACGCCGACTTTTGGGTGAGAGATTAAATAACAGGTTGCCCCGACGGACCCTTTTTTTTTTTTTTTTTTTCTTTCTCTTCCACACACCTGGCTTATAAGTCATACTATCCCCCACTGAGAATATCTATGGGGCACACTCAGAATACTTAAGATCTTATATCATATTTGGGTGTGGACCTAACATCACTGCCGTAGGATACGAGCTATATATATTATGAAAAAGAAATCCTCACTAGAAAGAAGGAAAACATTTTATTTGATTGTCTTTCTATTTTGGAAGGTAAGTAAGTAAATCCAAATGTCTCCTGATTGTCACTGTTAGGGTCATGCATTGGAGTACGTCACCTATCCAACCTAGATGGAAAGTGGCCAAGCCCGGACCGGATGAATGAGGTTAGCCCATACTCGACCTAAATTGAGGTACGCAGGCACGTACCGTATCAATTCTTCATGTTGGGCTCATCTTCTACTTGGTTTCAGAGAGCCCATTCCCCCTACCTATTCCATAATGAAAATCACTATTCACGCGTAGGGAATCGAACCCAAAAGTCGAGATGATATTGATTTTTCTACGGTAGGATTTAATCGAGCGTGGACCCGTTCACTTCTCACCCAGTAACTATTTCCTACTTGGTAAACTTACCTCACCATTGAAGCCAAGTAGAGGGTTAATCCAAGAGACAATAAAAAGAAACGGATCACATCAAACGATACTAAATTTCAAAAGCCATCTACATGCGGCGGGATGGGCCGGGCCGAGGAATTTCCAAGCCCTACCCGGCTTCTAAATTAGAAGCCTGACCCCGGCTCGATCCCAGGTCTGGCCAGAAGTTGCTCGCCAAAGACAGGCCCGCCCGTAAATCATGAAGCCCTAGCATACCCTGAGTTTTACTTACATTATAACAAAAAAGAGAAGAAAAGAAAAACAAATTCTTATAACCTCCTAGGCCGTAGCTCAACCAGCCTTGTGATATCACCCAATATGAGAGGTCATCGGTTTGAGTCCCCCCATTGCTACTCCCTCTCATACAATTATATATGTATATTTGGGGCCGGGCAAGGATTTCGAGTCTCAACCACCGAGTCTAAATAAAAAAATTCTAAGCACGGCCCATCTATTATTGCCTAAACACCATTGTCGAACCAACGTGGGCCGGCCCTGTCCACGATCACCCATAGAAAAGAAAAGAAAAGAAAAGAAAAAAAAAACGCTTCTTGAAATAAAATTTCAAAGAGCTACGCTCTGGCCTTTTGATTTTTTCAAACCCATACTTCTGTTGTCTCTCTGCATTTAACCATTCGCTTTACTTCGCCGGTAAAGTAAATTGACCAATCAAGAGATTTGCTTTGTGATTTGATAGCATTGCGTTTAAACGTTAATCACATATGCCCATCCCTCATTGTGTGGACCAAAGCCCGGACCCGTGACCCAACTCAGACGTAAGAGAAAGGAAAAAGAATCCGTTTGGAGGTTTTCCTCCGCTTAGAGTGGAGGGGGTATTGCAAAGTGACAGATTACCGCTGTAAGGAACGGCGGTAATCCTGCAAATGCCAGATTTCCTCCGCTCACAGTGGAGGAAATCTGGAAAACGCCACTTTACCGCCGTAACAAGCAGCGGTAAACCCGAGCGAGTGCCCAAATCCAAATCCACTCCTTGCGGGCCTTTCCATTTCCTTTAACTTTAAACTAGAAACACTCTTAAATTTAGTATTTTCTAAAATTTTCATTATTAGGTAAAGAAATTAGTAAGAGAATTTATTATTTTAGAAAATGGCTTGGGTCGTCCCAGAAGTTCGTGGTTTCGAAAAATGGCAATACAGAAGTAAATAAAGAAATCTTTTCTTAATTGGGAAAAGTACTGTGCGACAACATGAACCGGAAAGATAAAAGTGAAAGAATATATATATATATATATTTAACAACGGATGGTGTCTACATTGCTTTGGACCCCACCCTACTTACCCAAAGGACTCGAATCCAAAAAATTCCAAGTATAGACCATTTTGGACTCCATAAACGCCGACTTTTGGGTGAGAGATTAAATAACAGGTTGCCCCGACGGACCCTTTTTTTTTTTTTTTTTTTCTTTCTCTTCCACACACCTGGCTTATAAGTCATACGATCCCCCACTGAGAATATCTATGGGGCACACTCAGAATACTTAAGATCTTATATCATATTTGGGTGTGGACCTAACATCACTGCCGTAGGATACGAGCTATATATATTATGAAAAAGAAATCCTCACTAGAAAGAAGGAAAACATTTTATTTGATTGTCTTTCTATTTTGGAAGGTAACTAAGTAAATCCAAATGTCTCCTGATTGTCACTGTTGGGGTCATGCATTGGAGTACGTCACCTATCCAACCTAGATGGAAAGTGGCCAAGCCCGGACCGGATGAATGAGGTTAGCCCATACTCGACCTAAATTGAGGTACGCAGGCACGTACCGTATCAATTCTTCATGTTGGGCTCATCTTCTACTTGGTTTCAGAGAGCCCATTCCCCCTACCTATTCCATAATGAAAATCACTATTCACGCGTAGGGAATCGAACCCAAAAGTCGAGATGATATTGATTTTTCTACGGTAGGATTTAATCGAGCGTGGACCCGTTCACTTCTCACCCAGTAACTATTTCCTACTTGGTAAACTTACCTCACCATTGAAGCCAAGTAGAGGGTCAATCCAAGAGACAATAAAAAGAAACGGATCACATCAAACGATACTAAATTTCAAAAGCCATCTACATGCGGCGGGATGGGCCGGGCCGAGGAATTTCCAAGCCCTGCCCGGCTTCTAAATTAGAAGCCTGACCCCGGCTCGATCCCAGGTCTGGCCAGAAGTTGCTCGCCAAAGACAGGCCCGCCCGTAAATCATGAAGCCCTAGCATACCCTGAGTTTTACTTACATTATAACAAAAAAGAGAAGAAAAGAAAAACAAATTCTTATAACCTCCTAGGCCGTAGCTCAACCAGCCTTGTGATATCACCCAATATGAGAGGTCATCGGTTTGAGTCCCCCCATTGCTACTCCCTCTCTTACAATTATATATGTATATTTGGGGCCGGGCAAGGATTTCGAGTCTCAACCACCGAGTCTAAATAAAAAAATTCTAAGCACGGCCCATCTATTATTGCCTAAACACCATTGTCGAACCAACGTGGGCCGGCCCTGTCCACGATCACCCATAGAAAAGAAAAGAAAAGAAAAGAAAAAAAAAACGCTTCTTGAAATAAAATTTCAAAGAGCTACGCTCTGGCCTTTTGATTTTTTCAAACCCATACTTCTGTTGTCTCTCTGCATTTAACCATTCGCTTTACTTCGCCGGTAAAGTAAATTGACCAATCAAGAGATTTGCTTTGTGATTTGATAGCATTGCGTTTAAACGTTAATCACATATGCCCATCCCTCATTGTGTGGACCAAAGCCCGGACCCGTGACCCAACTCAGACGTAAGAGAAAGGAAAAAGAATCCGTTTGGAGGTTTTCCTCCGCTTAGAGTGGAGGGGTATTGCAAAGTGACAGATTACCGCTGTAAGGAACGGCGGTAATCCTGCAAATGCCAGATTTCCTCCGCTCACAGTGGAGGAAATTTGGAAAACGCCACTTTACCGCCGTAACAAGCAGCGGTAAACCCGAGCGAGTGCCCAAATCCAAATCCACTCCTTGCAGGCCTTTCCATTTCCTTTAACTTTAAACTAGAAACACTCTTAAATTTAGTATTTTCTAAAATTTTCATTATTAGGTAAAGAAATTAGTAAGAGAATTTATTATTTTGGAAAATGGCTTGGGTCGTCCCAGAAGTTCGTGGTTTCGAAAAATGGCAATACAGAAGTAAATAAAGAAATCTTTTCTTAATTGGGAAAAGTACTGTGCGACAACATGAACCGGAAAGATAAAAGTGAAAGAATATATATATATATATATATATTTAACAACGGATGGTGTCTACATTGCTTTGGACCCCACCCTACTTACCCAAAGGACTCGAATCCAAAAAATTCCAAGTATAGACCATTTTGGACTCCATAAACGCCGACTTTTGGGTGAGAGATTAAATAACAGGTTGCCCCGACGGACCCTTTTTTTTTTTTTTTTTTTCTTTCTCTTCCACACACCTGGCTTATAAGTCATACGATCCCCCACTGAGAATATCTATGGGGCACACTCAGAATACTTAAGATCTTATATCATATTTGGGTGTGGACCTAACATCACTGCCGTAGGATACGAGCTATATATATTATGAAAAAGAAATCCTCACTAGAAAGAAGGAAAACATTTTATTTGATTGTCTTTCTATTTTGGAAGGTAAGTAAGTAAATCCAAATGTCTCCTGATTGTCACTGCTGGGGTCATGCATTGGAGTACGTCACCTATCCAACCTAGATGGAAAGTGGCCAAGCCCGGACCGGATGAATGAGGTTAGCCCATACTCGACCTAAATTGAGGTACGCAGGCACGTACCGTATCAATTCTTCATGTTGGGCTCATCTTCTACTTGGTTTCAGAGAGCCCATTCCCCCTACCTATTCCATAATGAAAATCACTATTCACGCGTAGGGAATCGAACCCAAAAGTCGAGATGATATTGATTTTTCTACGGTAGGATTTAATCGAGCGTGGACCCGTTCACTTCTCACCCAGTAACTATTTCCTACTTGGTAAACTTACCTCACCATTGAAGCCAAGTAGAGGGTCAATCCAAGAGACAATAAAAAGAAACGGATCACATCAAACGATACTAAATTTCAAAAGCCATCTACATGCGGCGGGATGGGCCGGGCCGAGGAATTTCCAAGCCCTGCCCGGCTTCTAAATTAGAAGCCTGACCCCGGCTCGATCCCAGGTCTGGCCAGAAGTTGCTCGCCAAAGACAGGCCCCCCGTGAATCATGAAGCCCTAGCATACCCTGAGTTTTACTTACATTATAACAAAAAAGAGAAGAAAAGAAAAACAAATTCTTATAACCTCCTAGGCCGTAGCTCAACCAGCCTTGTGATATCACCCAATATGAGAGGTCATCGGTTTGAGTCCCCCCATTGCTACTCCCTCTCTTACAATTATATATGTATATTTGGGGCCGGGCAAGGATTTCGAGTCTCAACCACCGAGTCTAAATAAAAAAATTCTAAGCACGGCCCATCTATTATTGCCTAAACACCATTGTCGAACCAACGTGGGCCGGCCCTGTCCACGATCACCCATAGAAAAGAAAAGAAAAGAAAAGAAAAAAAAAACGCTTCTTGAAATAAAATTTCAAAGAGCTACGCTCTGGCCTTTTGATTTTTTCAAACCCATACTTCTGTTGTCTCTCTGCATTTAACCATTCGCTTTACTTCGCCGGTAAAGTAAATTGACCAATCAAGAGATTTGCTTTGTGATTTGATAGCATTGCGTTTAAACGTTAATCACATATGCCCATCCCTCATTGTGTGGACCAAAGCCCGGACCCGTGACCCAACTCAGACGTAAGAGAAAGGAAAAAGAATCCGTTTGGAGGTTTTCCTCCGCTTAGAGTGGAGGGGGTATTGCAAAGTGACAGATTACCGCTGTAAGGAACGGCGGTAATCCTGCAAATGCCAGATTTCCTCCGCTCACAGTGGAGGAAATCTGGAAAACGCCACTTTACCGCCGTAACAAGCAGCGGTAAACCCGAGCGAGTGCCCAAATCCAAATCCACTCCTTGCAGGCCTTTCCATTTCCTTTAACTTTAAACTAGAAACACTCTTAAATTTAGTATTTTCTAAAATTTTCATTATTAGGTAAAGAAATTAGTAAGAGAATTTATTATTTTGGAAAATGGCTTGGGTCGTCCCAGAAGTTCGTGGTTTCGAAAAATGGCAATACAGAAGTAAATAAAGAAATCTTTTCTTAATTGGGAAAAGTACTGTGCGACAACATGAACCGGAAAGATAAAAGTGAAAGAATATATATATATATATATTTAACAACGGATGGTGTCTACATTGCTTTGGACCCCACCCTACTTACCCAAAGGACTCGAATCCAAAAAATTCCAAGTATAGACCATTTTGGACTCCATAAACGCCGACTTTTGGGTGAGAGATTAAATAACAGGTTGCCCCGACGGACCCTTTTTTTTTTTTTTTTTTTTCTTTCTCTTCCACACACCTGGCTTATAAGTCATACGATCCCCCACTGAGAATATCTATGGGGCACACTCAGAATACTTAAGATCTTATATCATATTTGGGTGTGGACCTAACATCACTGCCGTAGGATACGAACTATATATATTATGAAAAAGAAATCCTCACTAGAAAGAAGGAAAACATTTTATTTGATTGTCTTTCTATTTTGGAAGGTAAGTAAGTAAATCCAAATGTCTCCTGATTGTCACTGTTGGGGTCATGCATTGGAGTACGTCACCTATCCAACCTAGATGGAAAGTGGCCAAGCCCGGACCGGATGAATGAGGTTAGCCCATACTCGACCTAAATTGAGGTACGCAGGCACGTACCGTATCAATTCTTCATGTTGGGCTCATCTTCTACTTGGTTTCAGAGAGCCCATTCCCCCTACCTATTCCATAATGAAAATCACTATTCACGCGTAGGGAATCGAACCCAAAAGTCGAGATGATATTGATTTTTCTACGGTAGGATTTAATCGAGCGTGGACCCGTTCACTTCTCACCCAGTAACTATTTCCTACTTGGTAAACTTACCTCACCATTGAAGCCAAGTAGAGGGTTAATCCAAGAGACAATAAAAAGAAACGGATCGCATCAAACGATACTAAATTTCAAAAGCCATCTACATGCGGCGGGATGGGCCGGGCCGAGGAATTTCCAAGCCCTGCCCGGCTTCTAAATTAGAAGCCTGACCCCGGCTCGATCCCAGGTCTGGCCAGAAGTTGCTCGCCAAAGACAGGCCCGCCCGTAAATCATGAAGCCCTAGCATACCCTGAGTTTTACTTACATTATAACAAAAAAGAGAAGAAAAGAAAAACAAATTCTTATAACCTCCTAGGCCGTAGCTCAACCAGCCTTGTGATATCACCCAATATGAGAGGTCATCGGTTTGAGTCCCCCCATTGCTACTCCCTCTCTTACAATTATATATGTATATTTGGGGCCGGGCAAGGATTTCGAGTCTCAACCACCGAGTCTAAATAAAAAAATTCTAAGCACGGCCCATCTATTATTGCCTAAACACCATTGTCGAACCAACGTGGGCCGGCCCTGTCCACGATCACCCATAGAAAAGAAAAGAAAAGAAAAGAAAAAAAAAACGCTTCTTGAAATAAAATTTCAAAGAGCTACGCTCTGGCCTTTTGATTTTTTCAAACCCATACTTCTGTTGTCTCTCTGCATTTAACCATTCGCTTTACTTCGCCGGTAAAGTAAATTGACCAATCAAGAGATTTGCTTTGTGATTTGATAGCATTGCGTTTAAACGTTAATCACATATGCCCATCCCTCATTGTGTGGACCAAAGCCCGGACCCGTGACCCAACTCAGACGTAAGAGAAAGGAAAAAGAATCCGTTTGGAGGTTTTCCTCCGCTTAGAGTGGAGGGGGTATTGCAAAGTGACAGATTACCGCTGTAAGGAACGGCGGTAATCCTGCAAATGCCAGATTTCCTCCGCTCACAGTGGAGGAAATCTGGAAAACGCCACTTTACCGCCATAAGAAGCAGCGGTAAACCCGAGCGAGTGCCCAAATCCAAATCCACTCCTTGCAGGCCTTTCCATTTCCTTTAACTTTAAACTAGAAACACTCTTAAATTTAGTATTTTCTAAAATTTTCATTATTAGGTAAAGAAATTAGTAAGAGAATTTATTATTTTGGAAAATGGCTTGGGTCGTCCCAGAAGTTCGTGGTTTCGAAAAATGGCAATACAGAAGTAAATAAAGAAATCTTTTCTTAATTGGGAAAAGTACTGTGCGACAACATGAACCGGAAAGATAAAAGTGAAAGAATATATATATATATATATATTTAACAACGGATGGTGTCTACATTGCTTTGGACCCCACCCTACTTACCCAAAGGACTCGAATCCAAAAAATTCCAAGTATAGACCATTTTGGACTCCATAAACGCCGACTTTTGGGTGAGAGATTAAATAACAGGTTGCCCCGACGGACCCTTTTTTTTTTTTTTTTTTTTCTTTCTCTTCCACACACCTGGCTTATAAGTCATACGATCCCCCACTGAGAATATCTATGGGGCACACTCAGAATACTTAAGATCTTATATCATATTTGGGTGTGGACCTAACATCACTGCCGTAGGATACGAACTATATATATTATGAAAAAGAAATCCTCACTAGAAAGAAGGAAAACATTTTATTTGATTGTCTTTCTATTTTGGAAGGTAAGTAAGTAAATCCAAATGTCTCCTGATTGTCACTGTTGGGGTCATGCATTGGAGTACGTCACCTATCCAACCTAGATGGAAAGTGGCCAAGCCCGGACCGGATGAATGAGGTTAGCCCATACTCGACCTAAATTGAGGTACGCAGGCACGTACCGTATCAATTCTTCATGTTGGGCTCATCTTCTACTTGGTTTCAGAGAGCCCATTCCCCCTACCTATTCCATAATGAAAATCACTATTCACGCGTAGGGAATCGAACCCAAAAGTCGAGATGATATTGATTTTTCTACGGTAGGATTTAATCGAGCGTGGACCCGTTCACTTCTCACCCAGTAACTATTTCCTACTTGGTAAACTTACCTCACCATTGAAGCCAAGTAGAGGGTTAATCCAAGAGACAATAAAAAGAAACGGATCGCATCAAACGATACTAAATTTCAAAAGCCATCTACATGCGGCGGGATGGGCCGGGCCGAGGAATTTCCAAGCCCTGCCCGGCTTCTAAATTAGAAGCCTGACCCCGGCTCGATCCCAGGTCTGGCCAGAAGTTGCTCGCCAAAGACAGGCCCGCCCGTAAATCATGAAGCCCTAGCATACCCTGAGTTTTACTTACATTATAACAAAAAAGAGAAGAAAAGAAAAACAAATTCTTATAACCTCCTAGGCCGTAGCTCAACCAGCCTTGTGATATCACCCAATATGAGAGGTCATCGGTTTGAGTCCCCCCATTGCTACTCCCTCTCTTACAATTATATATGTATATTTGGGGCCGGGCAAGGATTTCGAGTCTCAACCACCGAGTCTAAATAAAAAAATTCTAAGCACGGCCCATCTATTATTGCCTAAACACCATTGTCGAACCAACGTGGGCCGGCCCTGTCCACGATCACCCATAGAAAAGAAAAGAAAAGAAAAGAAAAAAAAAACGCTTCTTGAAATAAAATTTCAAAGAGCTACGCTCTGGCCTTTTGATTTTTTCAAACCCATACTTCTGTTGTCTCTCTGCATTTAACCATTCGCTTTACTTCGCCGGTAAAGTAAATTGACCAATCAAGAGATTTGCTTTGTGATTTGATAGCATTGCGTTTAAACGTTAATCACATATGCCCATCCCTCATTGTGTGGACCAAAGCCCGGACCCGTGACCCAACTCAGACGTAAGAGAAAGGAAAAAGAATCCGTTTGGAGGTTTTCCTCCGCTTAGAGTGGAGGGGGTATTGCAAAGTGACAGATTACCGCTGTAAGGAACGGCGGTAATCCTGCAAATGCCAGATTTCCTCCGCTCACAGTGGAGGAAATCTGGAAAACGCCACTTTACCGCCGTAACAAGCAGCGGTAAACCCGAGCGAGTGCCCAAATCCAAATCCACTCCTTGCGGGCCTTTCCATTTCCTTTAACTTTAAACTAGAAACACTCTTAAATTTAGTATTTTCTAAAATTTTCATTATTAGGTAAAGAAATTAGTAAGAGAATTTATTATTTTAGAAAATGGCTTGGGTCGTCCCAGAAGTTCGTGGTTTCGAAAAATGGCAATACAGAAGTAAATAAAGAAATCTTTTCTTAATTGGGAAAAGTACTGTGCGACAACATGAACCGGAAAGATAAAAGTGAAAGAATATATATATATATATATATTTAACAACGGATGGTGTCTACATTGCTTTGGACCCCACCCTACTTACCCAAAGGACTCGAATCCAAAAAATTCCAAGTATAGACCATTTTGGACTCCATAAACGCCGACTTTTGGGTGAGAGATTAAATAACAGGTTGCCCCGACGGACCCTTTTTTTTTTTTTTTTTTTCTTTCTCTTCCACACACCTGGCTTATAAGTCATACGATCCCCCACTGAGAATATCTATGGGGCACACTCAGAATACTTAAGATCTTATATCATATTTGGGTGTGGACCTAACATCACTGCCGTAGGATACGAGCTATATATATTATGAAAAAGAAATCCTCACTAGAAAGAAGGAAAACATTTTATTTGATTGTCTTTCTATTTTGGAAGGTAAGTAAGTAAATCCAAATGTCTCCTGATTGTCACTGCTGGGGTCATGCATTGGAGTACGTCACCTATCCAACCTAGATGGAAAGTGGCCAAGCCCGGACCGGATGAATGAGGTTAGCCCATACTCGACCTAAATTGAGGTACGCAGGCACGTACCGTATCAATTCTTCATGTTGGGCTCATCTTCTACTTGGTTTCAGAGAGCCCATTCCCCCTACCTATTCCATAATGAAAATCACTATTCACGCGTAGGGAATCGAACCCAAAAGTCGAGATGATATTGATTTTTCTACGGTAGGATTTAATCGAGCGTGGACCCGTTCACTTCTCACCCAGTAACTATTTCCTACTTGGTAAACTTACCTCACCATTGAAGCCAAGTAGAGGGTCAATCCAAGAGACAATAAAAAGAAACGGATCACATCAAACGATACTAAATTTCAAAAGCCATCTACATGCGGCGGGATGGGCCGGGCCGAGGAATTTCCAAGCCCTGCCCGGCTTCTAAATTAGAAGCCTGACCCCGGCTCGATCCCAGGTCTGGCCAGAAGTTGCTCGCCAAAGACAGGCCCCCCGTGAATCATGAAGCCCTAGCATACCCTGAGTTTTACTTACATTATAACAAAAAAGAGAAGAAAAGAAAAACAAATTCTTATAACCTCCTAGGCCGTAGCTCAACCAGCCTTGTGATATCACCCAATATGAGAGGTCATCGGTTTGAGTCCCCCCATTGCTACTCCCTCTCTTACAATTATATATGTATATTTGGGGCCGGGCAAGGATTTCGAGTCTCAACCACCGAGTCTAAATAAAAAAATTCTAAGCACGGCCCATCTATTATTGCCTAAACACCATTGTCGAACCAACGTGGGCCGGCCCTGTCCACGATCACCCATAGAAAAGAAAAGAAAAGAAAAGAAAAAAAAAACGCTTCTTGAAATAAAATTTCAAAGAGCTACGCTCTGGCCTTTTGATTTTTTCAAACCCATACTTCTGTTGTCTCTCTGCATTTAACCATTCGCTTTACTTCGCCGGTAAAGTAAATTGACCAATCAAGAGATTTGCTTTGTGATTTGATAGCATTGCGTTTAAACGTTAATCACATATGCCCATCCCTCATTGTGTGGACCAAAGCCCGGACCCGTGACCCAACTCAGACGTAAGAGAAAGGAAAAAGAATCCGTTTGGAGGTTTTCCTCCGCTTAGAGTGGAGGGGGTATTGCAAAGTGACAGATTACCGCTGTAAGGAACGGCGGTAATCCTGCAAATGCCAGATTTCCTCCGCTCACAGTGGAGGAAATCTGGAAAACGCCACTTTACCGCCGTAACAAGCAGCGGTAAACCCGAGCGAGTGCCCAAATCCAAATCCACTCCTTGCAGGCCTTTCCATTTCCTTTAACTTTAAACTAGAAACACTCTTAAATTTAGTATTTTCTAAAATTTTCATTATTAGGTAAAGAAATTAGTAAGAGAATTTATTATTTTGGAAAATGGCTTGGGTCGTCCCAGAAGTTCGTGGTTTCGAAAAATGGCAATACAGAAGTAAATAAAGAAATCTTTTCTTAATTGGGAAAAGTACTGTGCGACAACATGAACCGGAAAGATAAAAGTGAAAGAATATATATATATATATATTTAACAACGGATGGTGTCTACATTGCTTTGGACCCCACCCTACTTACCCAAAGGACTCGAATCCAAAAAATTCCAAGTATAGACCATTTTGGACTCCATAAACGCCGACTTTTGGGTGAGAGATTAAATAACAGGTTGCCCCGACGGACCCTTTTTTTTTTTTTTTTTTTTCTTTCTCTTCCACACACCTGGCTTATAAGTCATACGATCCCCCACTGAGAATATCTATGGGGCACACTCAGAATACTTAAGATCTTATATCATATTTGGGTGTGGACCTAACATCACTGCCGTAGGATACGAACTATATATATTATGAAAAAGAAATCCTCACTAGAAAGAAGGAAAACATTTTATTTGATTGTCTTTCTATTTTGGAAGGTAAGTAAGTAAATCCAAATGTCTCCTGATTGTCACTGTTGGGGTCATGCATTGGAGTACGTCACCTATCCAACCTAGATGGAAAGTGGCCAAGCCCGGACCGGATGAATGAGGTTAGCCCATACTCGACCTAAATTGAGGTACGCAGGCACGTACCGTATCAATTCTTCATGTTGGGCTCATCTTCTACTTGGTTTCAGAGAGCCCATTCCCCCTACCTATTCCATAATGAAAATCACTATTCACGCGTAGGGAATCGAACCCAAAAGTCGAGATGATATTGATTTTTCTACGGTAGGATTTAATCGAGCGTGGACCCGTTCACTTCTCACCCAGTAACTATTTCCTACTTGGTAAACTTACCTCACCATTGAAGCCAAGTAGAGGGTCAATCCAAGAGACAATAAAAAGAAACGGATCACATCAAACGATACTAAATTTCAAAAGCCATCTACATGCGGCGGGATGGGCCGGGCCGAGGAATTTCCAAGCCCTGCCCGGCTTCTAAATTAGAAGCCTGACCCCGGCTCGATCCCAGGTCTGGCCAGAAGTTGCTCGCCAAAGACAGGCCCGCCCGTAAATCATGAAGCCCTAGCATACCCTGAGTTTTACTTACATTATAACAAAAAAGAGAAGAAAAGAAAAACAAATTCTTATAACCTCCTAGGCCGTAGCTCAACCAGCCTTGTGATATCACCCAATATGAGAGGTCATCGGTTTGAGTCCCCCCATTGCTACTCCCTCTCTTACAATTATATATGTATATTTGGGGCCGGGCAAGGATTTCGAGTCTCAACCACCGAGTCTAAATAAAAAAATTCTAAGCACGGCCCATCTATTATTGCCTAAACACCATTGTCGAACCAACGTGGGCCGGCCCTGTCCACGATCACCCATAGAAAAGAAAAGAAAAGAAAAGAAAAAAAAAACGCTTCTTGAAATAAAATTTCAAAGAGCTACGCTCTGGCCTTTTGATTTTTTCAAACCCATACTTCTGTTGTCTCTCTGCATTTAACCATTCGCTTTACTTCGCCGGTAAAGTAAATTGACCAATCAAGAGATTTGCTTTGTGATTTGATAGCATTGCGTTTAAACGTTAATCACATATGCCCATCCCTCATTGTGTGGACCAAAGCCCGGACCCGTGACCCAACTCAGACGTAAGAGAAAGGAAAAAGAATCCGTTTGGAGGTTTTCCTCCGCTTAGAGTGGAGGGGGTATTGCAAAGTGACAGATTACCGCTGTAAGGAACGGCGGTAATCCTGCAAATGCCAGATTTCCTCCGCTCACAGTGGAGGAAATCTGGAAAACGCCACTTTACCGCCGTAACAAGCAGCGGTAAACCCGAGCGAGTGCCCAAATCCAAATCCACTCCTTGCAGGCCTTTCCATTTCCTTTAACTTTAAACTAGAAACACTCTTAAATTTAGTATTTTCTAAAATTTTCATTATTAGGTAAAGAAATTAGTAAGAGAATTTATTATTTTGGAAAATGGCTTGGGTCGTCCCAGAAGTTCGTGGTTTCGAAAAATGGCAATACAGAAGTAAATAAAGAAATCTTTTCTTAATTGGGAAAAGTACTGTGCGACAACATGAACCGGAAAGATAAAAGTGAAAGAATATATATATATATATATTTAACAACGGATGGTGTCTACATTGCTTTGGACCCCACCCTACTTACCCAAAGGACTCGAATCCAAAAAATTCCAAGTATAGACCATTTTGGACTCCATAAACGCCGACTTTTGGGTGAGAGATTAAATAACAGGTTGCCCCGACGGACCCTTTTTTTTTTTTTTTTTTTTCTTTCTCTTCCACACACCTGGCTTATAAGTCATACGATCCCCCACTGAGAATATCTATGGGGCACACTCAGAATACTTAAGATCTTATATCATATTTGGGTGTGGACCTAACATCACTGCCGTAGGATACGAACTATATATATTATGAAAAAGAAATCCTCACTAGAAAGAAGGAAAACATTTTATTTGATTGTCTTTCTATTTTGGAAGGTAAGTAAGTAAATCCAAATGTCTCCTGATTGTCACTGTTGGGGTCATGCATTGGAGTACGTCACCTATCCAACCTAGATGGAAAGTGGCCAAGCCCGGACCGGATGAATGAGGTTAGCCCATACTCGACCTAAATTGAGGTACGCAGGCACGTACCGTATCAATTCTTCATGTTGGGCTCATCTTCTACTTGGTTTCAGAGAGCCCATTCCCCCTACCTATTCCATAATGAAAATCACTATTCACGCGTAGGGAATCGAACCCAAAAGTCGAGATGATATTGATTTTTCTACGGTAGGATTTAATCGAGCGTGGACCCGTTCACTTCTCACCCAGTAACTATTTCCTACTTGGTAAACTTACCTCACCATTGAAGCCAAGTAGAGGGTCAATCCAAGAGACAATAAAAAGAAACGGATCACATCAAACGATACTAAATTTCAAAAGCCATCTACATGCGGCGGGATGGGCCGGGCCGAGGAATTTCCAAGCCCTGCCCGGCTTCTAAATTAGAAGCCTGACCCCGGCTCGATCCCAGGTCTGGCCAGAAGTTGCTCGCCAAAGACAGGCCCGCCCGTAAATCATGAAGCCCTAGCATACCCTGAGTTTTACTTACATTATAACAAAAAAGAGAAGAAAAGAAAAACAAATTCTTATAACCTCCTAGGCCGTAGCTCAACCAGCCTTGTGATATCACCCAATATGAGAGGTCATCGGTTTGAGTCCCCCCATTGCTACTCCCTCTCTTACAATTATATATGTATATTTGGGGCCGGGCAAGGATTTCGAGTCTCAACCACCGAGTCTAAATAAAAAAATTCTAAGCACGGCCCATCTATTATTGCCTAAACACCATTGTCGAACCAACGTGGGCCGGCCCTGTCCACGATCACCCATAGAAAAGAAAAGAAAAGAAAAGAAAAAAAAAACGCTTCTTGAAATAAAATTTCAAAGAGCTACGCTCTGGCCTTTTGATTTTTTCAAACCCATACTTCTGTTGTCTCTCTGCATTTAACCATTCGCTTTACTTCGCCGGTAAAGTAAATTGACCAATCAAGAGATTTGCTTTGTGATTTGATAGCATTGCGTTTAAACGTTAATCACATATGCCCATCCCTCATTGTGTGGACCAAAGCCCGGACCCGTGACCCAACTCAGACGTAAGAGAAAGGAAAAAGAATCCGTTTGGAGGTTTTCCTCCGCTTAGAGTGGAGGGGGTATTGCAAAGTGACAGATTACCGCTGTAAGGAACGGCGGTAATCCTGCAAATGCCAGATTTCCTCCGCTCACAGTGGAGGAAATCTGGAAAACGCCACTTTACCGCCATAAGAAGCAGCGGTAAACCCGAGCGAGTGCCCAAATCCAAATCCACTCCTTGCAGGCCTTTCCATTTCCTTTAACTTTAAACTAGAAACACTCTTAAATTTAGTATTTTCTAAAATTTTCATTATTAGGTAAAGAAATTAGTAAGAGAATTTATTATTTTGGAAAATGGCTTGGGTCGTCCCAGAAGTTCGTGGTTTCGAAAAATGGCAATACAGAAGTAAATAAAGAAATCTTTTCTTAATTGGGAAAAGTACTGTGCGACAACATGAACCGGAAAGATAAAAGTGAAAGAATATATATATATATATATATATTTAACAACGGATGGTGTCTACATTGCTTTGGACCCCACCCTACTTACCCAAAGGACTCGAATCCAAAAAATTCCAAGTATAGACCATTTTGGACTCCATAAACGCCGACTTTTGGGTGAGAGATTAAATAACAGGTTGCCCCGACGGACCCTTTTTTTTTTTTTTTTTTTTCTTTCTCTTCCACACACCTGGCTTATAAGTCATACGATCCCCCACTGAGAATATCTATGGGGCACACTCAGAATACTTAAGATCTTATATCATATTTGGGTGTGGACCTAACATCACTGCCGTAGGATACGAACTATATATATTATGAAAAAGAAATCCTCACTAGAAAGAAGGAAAACATTTTATTTGATTGTCTTTCTATTTTGGAAGGTAAGTAAGTAAATCCAAATGTCTCCTGATTGTCACTGTTGGGGTCATGCATTGGAGTACGTCACCTATCCAACCTAGATGGAAAGTGGCCAAGCCCGGACCGGATGAATGAGGTTAGCCCATACTCGACCTAAATTGAGGTACGCAGGCACGTACCGTATCAATTCTTCATGTTGGGCTCATCTTCTACTTGGTTTCAGAGAGCCCATTCCCCCTACCTATTCCATAATGAAAATCACTATTCACGCGTAGGGAATCGAACCCAAAAGTCGAGATGATATTGATTTTTCTACGGTAGGATTTAATCGAGCGTGGACCCGTTCACTTCTCACCCAGTAACTATTTCCTACTTGGTAAACTTACCTCACCATTGAAGCCAAGTAGAGGGTCAATCCAAGAGACAATAAAAAGAAACGGATCACATCAAACGATACTAAATTTCAAAAGCCATCTACATGCGGCGGGATGGGCCGGGCCGAGGAATTTCCAAGCCCTGCCCGGCTTCTAAATTAGAAGCCTGACCCCGGCTCGATCCCAGGTCTGGCCAGAAGTTGCTCGCCAAAGACAGGCCCGCCCGTAAATCATGAAGCCCTAGCATACCCTGAGTTTTACTTACATTATAACAAAAAAGAGAAGAAAAGAAAAACAAATTCTTATAACCTCCTAGGCCGTAGCTCAACCAGCCTTGTGATATCACCCAATATGAGAGGTCATCGGTTTGAGGCCCCCATTGCTACTCCCTCTCTTACAATTATATATGTATATTTGGGGCCGGGCAAGGATTTCGAGTCTCAACCACCGAGTCTAAATAAAAAAATTCTAAGCACGGCCCATCTATTATTGCCTAAACACCATTGTCGAACCAACGTGGGCCGGCCCTGTCCACGATCACCCATAGATAAGAAAAGAAAAGAAAAAAAAAAAAAACGCTTCTTGAAATAAAATTTCAAAGAGCTACGCTCTGGCCTTTTGATTTTTTCAAACCCATACTTCTGTTGTCTCTCTGCATTTAACCATTCGCTTTACTTCGCCGGTAAAGTAAATTGACCAATCAAGAGATTTGCTTTGTGATTTGATAGCATTGCGTTTAAACGTTAATCACATATGCCCATCCCTCATTGTGTGGACCAAAGCCCGGACCCGTGACCCAACTCAGACGTAAGAGAAAGGAAAAAGAATCCGTTTGGAGGTTTTCCTCCGCTTAGAGTGGAGGGGGTATTGCAAAGTGACAGATTACCGCTGTAAGGAACGGCGGTAATCCTGCAAATGCCAGATTTCCTCCGCTCACAGTGGAGGAAATCTGGAAAACGCCACTTTACCGCCATAAGAAGCAGCGGTAAACCCGAGCGAGTGCCCAAATCCAAATCCACTCCTTGCAGGCCTTTCCATTTCCTTTAACTTTAAACTAGAAACACTCTTAAATTTAGTATTTTCTAAAATTTTCATTATTAGGTAAAGAAATTAGTAAGAGAATTTATTATTTTGGAAAATGGCTTGGGTCGTCCCAGAAGTTCGTGGTTTCGAAAAATGGCAATACAGAAGTAAATAAAGAAATCTTTTCTTAATTGGGAAAAGTACTGTGCGACAACATGAACCGGAAAGATAAAAGTGAAAGAATATATATATATATATATATTTAGCAACGGATGGTGTCTACATTGCTTTGGACCCCACCCTACTTACCCAAAGGACTCGAATCCAAAAAATTCCAAGTATAGACCATTTTGGACTCCATAAACGCCGACTTTTGGGTGAGAGATTAAATAACAGGTTGCCCCGACGGACCCTTTTTTTTTTTTTTTTTTTTCTTTCTCTTCCACACACCTGGCTTATAAGTCATACGATCCCCCACTGAGAATATCTATGGGGCACACTCAGAATACTTAAGATCTTATATCATATTTGGGTGTGGACCTAACATCACTGCCGTAGGATACGAACTATATATATTATGAAAAAGAAATCCTCACTAGAAAGAAGGAAAACATTTTATTTGATTGTCTTTCTATTTTGGAAGGTAAGTAAGTAAATCCAAATGTCTCCTGATTGTCACTGTTGGGGTCATGCATTGGAGTACGTCACCTATCCAACCTAGATGGAAAGTGGCCAAGCCCGGACCGGATGAATGAGGTTAGCCCATACTCGACCTAAATTGGGGTACGCAGGCACGTACCGTATCAATTCTTCATGTTGGGCTCATCTTCTACTTGGTTTCAGAGAGCCCATTCCCCCTACCTATTCCATAATGAAAATCACTATTCACGCGTAGGGAATCGAACCCAAAAGTCGAGATGATATTGATTTTTCTACGGTAGGATTTAATCGAGCGTGGACCCGTTCACTTCTCACCCAGTAACTATTTCCTACTTGGTAAACTTACCTCACCATTGAAGCCAAGTAGAGGGTCAATCCA
Organism: Persea americana; assembly: GCA_029852735.1. Classification (NCBI taxonomy): domain Eukaryota; kingdom Viridiplantae; phylum Streptophyta; class Magnoliopsida; order Laurales; family Lauraceae; genus Persea; species Persea americana. Next base: position 16,234,386 of record CM056814.1, read on the forward strand.
AGAGACAATAAAAAGAAACGGATCACATCAAACGATACTAAATTTCAAAAGCCATCTACATGCGGCGGGATGGGCCGGGCCGAGGAATTTCCAAGCCCTGCCCGGCTTCTAAATTAGAAGCCTGACCCCGGCTCGATCCCAGGTCTGGCCAGAAGTTGTTCGCCAAAGACAGGCCCGCCCGTAAATCATGAAGCCCTAGCATACCCTGAGTTTTACTTACATTATAACAAAAAAGAGAAGAAAAGAAAAACAAATTCTTATAACCTCCTAGGCCGTAGCTCAACCAGCCTTGTGATATCACCCAATATGAGAGGTCATCGGTTTGAGTCCCCCCATTGCTACTCCCTCTCTTACAATTATATATGTATATTTGGGGCCGGGCAAGGATTTCGAGTCTCAACCACCGAGTCTAAATAAAAAAATTCTAAGCACGGCCCATCTATTATTGCCTAAACACCATTGTCGAACCAACGTGGGCCGGCCCTGTCCACGATCACCCATAGAAAAGAAAAGAAAAGAAAAAAAAAAAAACACTTCTTGAAATAAAATTTCAAAGAGCTACGCTCTGGCCTTTTGATTTTTTCAAACCCATACTTCTGTTGTCTCTCTGCATTTAACCATTCGCTTTACTTCGCCGGTAAAGTAAATTGACCAATCAAGAGATTTGCTTTGTGATTTGATAGCATTGCGTTTAAACGTTAATCACATATGCCCATCCCTCATTGTGTGGACCAAAGCCCGGACCCGTGACCCAACTCAGACGTAAGAGAAAGGAAAAAGAATCCGTTTGGAGGTTTTCCTCCGCTTAGAGTGGAGGGGGTATTGCAAAGTGACAGATTACCGCTGTAAGGAACGGCGGTAATCCTGCAAATGCCAGATTTCCTCCGCTCACAGTGGAGGATATCTGGAAAACGCCACTTTACCGCCATAAGAAGCAGCGGTAAACCCGAGCGAGTGCCCAAATCCAAATCCACTCCTTGCAGGCCTTTCCATTTCCTTTAACTTTAAACTAGAAACACTCTTAAATTTAGTATTTTCTAAAATTTTCATTATTAGGTAAAGAAATTAGTAAGAGAATTTATTATTTTGGAAAATGGCTTGGGTCGTCCCAGAAGTTCGTGGTTTCGAAAAATGGCAATACAGAAGTAAATAAAGAAATCTTTTCTTAATTGGGAAAAGTACTGTGCGACAACATGAACCGGAAAGATAAAAGTGAAAGAATATATATATATATATATTTACCAACGGATGGTGTCTACATTGCTTTGGACCCCACCCTACTTACCCAAAGGACTCGAATCCAAAAAATTCCAAGTATAGACCATTTTGGACTCCATAAACGCCGACTTTTGGTTGAGAGATTAAATAACAGGTTGCCCCGACGGACCCTTTTTTTTTTTTTTTTTTTCTTTCTCTTCCACACACCTGGCTTATAAGTCATACGATCCCCCACTGAGAATATCTATGGGGCACACTCAGAATACTTAAGATCTTATATCATATTTGGGTGTGGACCTAACATCACTGCCGTAGGATACGAACTATATATATTATGAAAAAGAAATCCTCACTAGAAAGAAGGAAAACATTTTATTTGATTGTCTTTCTATTTTGGAAGGTAAGTAAGTAAATCCAAATGTCTCCTGATTGTCACTGTTGGGGTCATGCATTGGAGTACGTCACCTATCCAACCTAGATGGAAAGTGGCCAAGCCCGGACCGGATGAATCAGGTTAGCCCATACTCGACCTAAATTGGGGTACGCGGCACGTACCGTATCAATTCTTCATGTTGGGCTCATCTTCTACTTGGTTTCAGAGAGCCCATTCCCCCTACATATTCCATAATGAAAATCACTATTCACGCGTAGGGAATCGAACCCAAAAGTCGAGATGATATTGATTTTTCTACGGTAGGATTTAATCGAGCGTGGACCCGTTCACTTCTCACCCAGTAACTATTTCCTACTTGGTAAACTTACCTCACCATTGAAGCCAAGTAGAGGGTCAATCCAAGAGACAATAAAAAGAAACGGATCACATCAAACGATACTAAATTTCAAAAGCCATCTACATGCGGCGGGATGGGCCGGGCCGAGGAATTTCCAAGCCCTGCCCGGCTTCTAAATTAGAAGCCTGACCCCGGCTCGATCCCAGGTCTGGCCAGAAGTTGCTCGCCAAAGACAGGCCCGCCCGTAAATCATGAAGCCCTAGCATACCCTGAGTTTTACTTACATTATAACAAAAAAGAGAAGAAAAGAAAAACAAATTCTTATAACCTCCTAGGCCGTAGCTCAACCAGCCTTGTGATATCACCCAATATGAGAGGTCATCGGTTTGAGTCCCCCCATTGCTACTCCCTCTCTTACAATTATATATGTATATTTGGGGCCGGGCAAGGATTTCGAGTCTCAACCACCGAGTCTAAATAAAAAAATTCTAAGCACGGCCCATCTATTATTGCCTAAACACCATTGTCGAACCAACGTGGGCCGGCCCTGTCCACGATCACCCATAGAAAAGAAAAGAAAAGAAAAAAAAAAAAAACACTTCTTGAAATAAAATTTCAAAGAGCTATGCTCTGGCCTTTTGATTTTTTCAAACCCATACTTCTGTTGTCTCTCTGCATTTAACCATTCGCTTTACTTCGCCGGTAAAGTAAATTGACCAATCAAGAGATTTGCTTTGTGATTTGATAGCATTGCGTTTAAACGTTAATCACATATGCCCATCCCTCATTGTGTGGACCAAAGCCCGGACCCGTGACCCAACTCAGACGTAAGAGAAAGGAAAAAGAATCCGTTTGGAGGTTTTCCTCCGCTTAGAGTGGAGGGGGTATTGCAAAGTGACAGATTACCGCTGTAAGGAACGGCGGTAATCCTGCAAATGCCAGATTTCCTCCGCTCACAGTGGAGGAAATCTGGAAAACGCCACTTTACCGCCATAAGAAGCAGCGGTAAACCCGAGCGAGTGCCCAAATCCAAATCCACTCCTTGCAGGCCTTTCCATTTCCTTTAACTTTAAACTAGAAACACTCTTAAATTTAGTATTTTCTAAAATTTTCATTATTAGGTAAAGAAATTAGTAAGAGAATTTATTATTTTGGAAAATGGCTTGGGTCGTCCCAGAAGTTCGTGGTTTCGAAAAATGGCAATACAGAAGTAAATAAAGAAATCTTTTCTTAATTGGGAAAAGTACTGTGCGACAACATGAACCGGAAAGATAAAAGTGAAAGAATATATATATATATATATATATTTAACAACGGATGGTGTCTACATTGCTTTGGACCCCACCCTACTTACCCAAAGGACTCGAATCCAAAAAATTCCAAGTATAGACCATTTTGGACTCCATAAACGCCGACTTTTGGGTGAGAGATTAAATAACAGGTTGCCCCGACGGACCCTTTTTTTTTTTTTTTTTTTCTTTCTCTTCCACACACCTGGCTTATAAGTCATACGATCCCCCACTGAGAATATCTATGGGGCACACTCAGAATACTTAAGATCTTATATCATATTTGGGTGTGGACCTAACATCACTGCCGTAGGATACGAACTATATATATTATGAAAAAGAAATCCTCACTAGAAAGAAGGAAAACATTTTATTTGATTGTCTTTCTATTTTGGAAGGTAAGTAAGTAAATCCAAATGTCTCCTGATTGTCACTGTTGGGGTCATGCATTGGAGTACGTCACCTATCCAACCTAGATGGAAAGTGGCCAAGCCCGGACCGGATGAATCAGGTTAGCCCATACTCGACCTAAATTGGGGTACGCAGGCACGTACCGTATCAATTCTTCATGTTGGGCTCATCTTCTACTTGGTTTCAGAGAGCCCATTCCCCCTACCTATTCCATAATGAAAATCACTATTCACGCGTAGGGAATCGAACCCAAAAGTCGAGATGATATTGATTTTTCTACGGTAGGATTTAATCGAGCGTGGACCCGTTCACTTCTCACCCAGTAACTATTTCCTACTTGGTAAACTTACCTCACCATTGAAGCCAAGTAGAGGGTCAATCCAAGAGACAATAAAAAGAAACGGATCACATCAAACGATACTAAATTTCAAAAGCCATCTACATGCGGCGGGATGGGCCGGGCCGAGGAATTTCCAAGCCCTGCCCGGCTTCTAAATTAGAAGCCTGACCCCGGCTCGATCCCAGGTCTGGCCAGAAGTTGCTCGCCAAAGACAGGCCCGCCCGTAAATCATGAAGCCCTAGCATACCCTGAGTTTTACTTACATTATAACAAAAAAGAGAAGAAAAGAAAAACAAATTCTTATAACCTCCTAGGCCGTAGCTCAACCAGCCTTGTGATATCACCCAATATGAGAGGTCATCGGTTTGAGTCCCCCCATTGCTACTCCCTCTCTTACAATTATATATGTATATTTGGGGCCGGGCAAGGATTTCGAGTCTCAACCACCGAGTCTAAATAAAAAAATTCTAAGCACGGCCCATCTATTATTGCCTAAACACCATTGTCGAACCAACGTGGGCCGGCCCTGTCCACGATCACCCATAGAAAAGAAAAGAAAAGAAAAAAAAAAAAAACGGTTCTTGAAATAAAATTTCAAAGAGCTACGCTCTGGCCTTTTGATTTTTTCAAACCCATACTTCTGTTGTCTCTCTGCATTTAACCATTCGCTTTACTTCGCCGGTAAAGTAAATTGACCAATCAAGAGATTTGCTTTGTGATTTGATAGCATTGCGTTTAAACGTTAATCACATATGCCCATCCCTCATTGTGTGGACCAAAGCCCGGACCCGTGACCCAACTCAGACGTAAGAGAAAGGAAAAAGAATCCGTTTGGAGGTTTTCCTCCGCTTAGAGTGGAGGGGGTATTGCAAAGTGACAGATTACCGCTGTAAGGAACGGCGGTAATCCTGCAAATGCCAGATTTCCTGCGCTCACAGTGGAGGAAATCTGGAAAATGCCACTTTACCGCCGTCACAATCAGCGGTAAACCCGAGCGAGTGCCCAAATCCAAATCCACTCCTTGCAGGCCTTTCCATTTCCTTTAACTTTAAACTAGAAACACTCTTAAATTTAGTATTTTCTAAAATTTTCATTATTAGGTAAAGAAATTAGTAAGAGAATTTATTATTTTGGAAAATGGCTTGGGTCGTCCCAGAAGTTCGTGGTTTCGAAAAATGGCAATACAGAAGTAAATAAAGAAATCTTTTCTTAATTGGGAAAAGTACTGTGCGACAACATGAACCGGAAAGATAAAAGTGAAAGAATATATATATATATATATTTAACAACGGATGGTGTCTACATTGCTTTGGACCCCACCCTACTTACCCAAAGGACTCGAATCCAAAAAATTCCAAGTATAGACCATTTTGGACTCCATAAACGCCGACTTTTGGGTGAGAGATTAAATAACAGGTTGCCCCGACGGACCCTTTTTTTTTTTTTTTTTTTCTTTCTCTTCCACACACCTGGCTTATAAGTCATACGATCCCCCACTGAGAATATCTATGGGGCACACTCAGAATACTTAAGATCTTATATCATATTTGGGTGTGGACCTAACATCACTGCCGTAGGATACGAACTATATATATTATGAAAAAGAAATCCTCACTAGAAAGAAGGAAAACATTTTATTTGATTGTCTTTCTATTTTGGAAGGTAAGTAAGTAAATCCAAATGTCTCCTGATTGTCACTGTTGGGGTCATGCATTGGAGTACGTCACCTATCCAACCTAGATGGAAAGTGGCCAAGCCCGGACCGGATGAATGAGGTTAGCCCATACTCGACCTAAATTGAGGTACGCAGGCACGTACCGTATCAATTCTTCATGTTGGGCTCATCTTCTACTTGGTTTCAGAGAGCCCATTCCCCCTACCTATTCCATAATGAAAATCACTATTCACGCGTAGGGAATCGAACCCAAAAGTCGAGATGATATTGATTTTTCTACGGTAGGATTTAATCGAGCGTGGACCCGTTCACTTCTCACCCAGTAACTATTTCCTACTTGGTAAACTTACCTCACCATTGAAGCCAAGTAGAGGGTCAATCAAAGAGACAATAAAAAGAAACGGATCACATCAAACGATACTAAATTTCAAAAGCCATCTACATGCGGCGGGATGGGCCGGGCCGAGGAATTTCCAAGCCCTGCCCGGCTTCTAAATTAGAAGCCTGACCCCGGCTCGATCCCAGGTCTGGCCAGAAGTTGCTCGCCAAAGACAGGCCCGCCCGTAAATCATGAAGCCCTAGCATACCCTGAGTTTTACTTACATTATAACAAAAAAGAGAAGAAAAGAAAAACAAATTCTTATAACCTCCTAGGCCGTAGCTCAACCAGCCTTGTGATATCACCCAATATGAGAGGTCATCGGTTTGAGTCCCCCCATTGCTACTCCCTCTCTTACAATTATATATGTATATGTGGGGCCGGGCAAGGATTTCGAGTCTCAACCACCGAGTCTAAATAAAAAAATTCTAAGCACGGCCCATCTATTATTGCCTAAACACCATTGTCGAACCAACGTGGGCCGGCCCTGTCCACGATCACCCATAGAAAAGAAAAGAAAAGAAAAAAAAAAAAAAACGCTTCTTGAAATAAAATTTCAAAGAGCTACGCTCTGGCCTTTTGATTTTTTCAAACCCATACTTCTGTTGTCTCTCTGCATTTAACCATTCGCTTTACTTCGCCGGTAAAGTAAATTGACCAATCAAGAGATTTGCTTTGTGATTTGATAGCATTGCGTTTAAACGTTAATCACATATGCCCATCCCTCATTGTGTGGACCAAAGCCCGGACCCGTGACCCAACTCAGACGTAAGAGAAAGGAAAAAGAATCCGTTTGGAGGTTTCCCTCCGCTTAGAGTGGAGGGGGTATTGCAAAGTGACAGATTACCGCTGTAAGGAACGGCGGTAATCCTGCAAATGCCAGATTTCCTCCGCTCACAGTCGAGGAAATCTGGAAAACGCCACTTTACCGCCGTCACAATCAGCGGTAAACCCAAGCGAGTGCCCAAATCCAAATCCACTCCTTGCAGGCCTTTCCATTTCCTTTAACTTTAAACTAGAAACACTCTTAAATTTAGTATTTTCTAAAATTTTCATTATTAGGTAAAGAAATTAGTAAGAGAATTTATTATTTTGGAAAATGGCTTGGGTCGTCCCAGAAGTTCGTGGTTTCGAAAAATGGCAATACAGAAGTAAATAAAGAAATATTTTCTTAATTGGGAAAAGTACTGTGCGACAACATGAACCGGAAAGATAAAAGTGAAAGAATATATATATATATATATTTAACAACGGATGGTGTCTACATTGCTTTGGACCCCACCCTACTTACCCAAAGGACTCGAATCCAAATAATTCCAAGTATAGACCATTTTGGACTCCATAAACGCCGACTTTTGGGTGAGAGATTAAATAACAGGTTGCCCCGACGGACCCTTTTTTTTTTTTTTTTTTTTCTTTCTCTTCCACACACCTGGCTTATAAGTCATACGATCCCCCACTGAGAATATCTATGGGGCACACTCAGAATACTTAAGATCTTATATCATATTTGGGTGTGGACCTAACATCACTGCCGTAGGATACGAACTATATATATTATGAAAAAGAAATCCTCACTAGAAAGAAGGAAAACATTTTATTTGATTGTCTTTCTATTTTGGAAGGTAAGTAAGTAAATCCAAATGTCTCCTGATTGTCACTGTTGGGGTCATGCATTGGAGTACGTCACCTATCCAACCTAGATGGAAAGTGGCCAAGCCCGGACCGGATGAATGAGGTTAGCCCATACTCGACCTAAATTGAGGTACGCAGGCACGTACCGTATCAATTCTTCATGTTGGGCTCATCTTCTACTTGGTTTCAGAGAGCCCATTCCCCCTACCTATTCCATAATGAAAATCACTATTCACGCGTAGGGAATCGAACCCAAAAGTCGAGATGATATTGATTTTTCTACGGTAGGATTTAATCGAGCGTGGACCCGTTCACTTCTCACCCAGTAACTATTTCCTACTTGGTAAACTTACCTCACCATTGAAGCCAAGTAGAGGGTCAATCCAAGAGACAATAAAAAGAAACGGATCACATCAAACGATACTAAATTTCAAAAGCCATCTACATGCGGCGGGATGGGCCGGGCCGAGGAATTTCCAAGCCCTGCCCGGCTTCTAAATTAGAAGCCTGACCCCGGCTCGATCCCAGGTCTGGCCAGAAGTTGCTCGCCAAAGACAGGCCCGCCCGTAAATCATGAAGCCCTAGCATACCCTGAGTTTTACTTACATTATAACAAAAAAGAGAAGAAAAGAAAAACAAATTCTTATAACCTCCTAGGCCGTAGCTCAACCAGCCTTGTGATATCACCCAATATGAGAGGTCATCGGTTTGAGTCCCCCCATTGCTACTCCCTCTCTTACAATTATATATGTATATTTGGGGCCGGGCAAGGATTTCGAGTCTCAACCACCGAGTCTAAATAAAAAAATTCTAAGCACGGCCCATCTATTATTGCCTAAACACCATTGTCGAACCAACGTGGGCCGGCCCTGTCCACGATCACCCATAGAAAAGAAAAGAAAAGAAAAAAAAAAAAAAACGCTTCTTGAAATAAAATTTCAAAGAGCTACGCTCTGGCCTTTTGATTTTTTCAAACCCATACTTCTGTTGTCTCTCTGCATTTAACCATTCGCTTTACTTCGCCGGTAAAGTAAATTGACCAATCAAGAGATTTGCTTTGTGATTTGATAGCATTGCGTTTAAACGTTAATCACATATGCCCATCCCTCATTGTGTGGACCAAAGCCCGGACCCGTGACCCAACTCAGACGTAAGAGAAAGGAAAAAGAATCCGTTTGGAGGTTTTCCTCCGCTTAGAGTGGAGGGGGTATTGCAAAGTGACAGATTACCGCTGTAAGGAACGACGGTAATCCTGCAAATGCCAGATTTCCTCCGCTCACAGTGCAGGAAATCTGGAAGACGCCACTTTACCGCCGTAACAAGCAGCGGTAAACCCGAGCGAGTGCCCAAATCCAAATCCACTCCTTGCAGGCCTTTCCATTTCCTTTAACTTTAAACTAGAAACACTCTTAAATTTAGTATTTTCTAAAATTTTCATTATTAGGTAAAGAAATTAGTAAGAGAATTTATTATTTTGGAAAATGGCTTGGGTCGTCCCAGAAGTTCGTGGTTTCGAAAAATGGCAATACAGAAGTAAATAAAGAAATCTTTTCTTAATTGGGAAAAGTACTGTGCGACAACATGAACCGGAAAGATAAAAGTGAAAGAATATATATATATATATATATATTTAACAACGGATGGTGTCTACATTGCTTTGGACCCCACCCTACTTACCCAAAGGACTCGAATCCAAATAATTCCGAGTATAGACCATTTTGGACTCCATAAACGCCGACTTTTGGGTGAGAGATTAAATAACAGGTTGCCCCGACGGACCCTTTTTTTTTTTTTTTTTTCTTTCTCTTCCACACACCTGGCTTATAAGTCATACGATCCCCCACTGAGAATATCTATGGGGCACACTCAGAATACTTAAGATCTTATATCATATTTGGGTGTGGACCTAACATCACTGCCGTAGGATACGAACTATATATATTATGAAAAAGAAATCCTCACTAGAAAGAAGGAAAACATTTTATTTGATTGTCTTTCTATTTTGGAAGGTAAGTAAGTAAATCCAAATGTCTCCTGATTGTCACTGTTGGGGTCATGCATTGGAGTACGTCACCTATCCAACCTAGATGGAAAGTGGCCAAGCCCGGACCGGATGAATGAGGTTAGCCCATACTCGACCTAAATTGAGGTACGCAGGCACGTACCGTATCAATTCTTCATGTTGGGCTCATCTTCTACTTGGTTTCAGAGAGCCCATTCCCCCTACCTATTCCATAATGAAAATCACTATTCACGCGTAGGGAATCGAACCCAAAAGTCGAGATGATATTGATTTTTCTACGGTAGGATTTAATCGAGCGTGGACCCGTTCACTTCTCACCCAGTAACTATTTCCTACTTGGTAAACTTACCTCACCATTGAAGCCAAGTAGAGGGTCAATCCAAGAGACAATAAAAAGAAACGGATCACATCAAACGATACTAAATTTCAAAAGCCATCTACATGCGGCGGGATGGGCCGGGCCGAGGAATTTCCAAGCCCTGCCCGGCTTCTAAATTAGAAGCCTGACCCCGGCTCGATCCCAGGTCTGGCCAGAAGTTGCTCGCCAAAGACAGGCCCGCCCGTAAATCATGAAGCCCTAGCATACCCTGAGTTTTACTTACATTATAACAAAAAAGAGAAGAAAAGAAAAACAAATTCTTATAACCTCCTAGGCCGTAGCTCAACCAGCCTTGTGATATCACCCAATATGAGAGGTCATCGGTTTGAGTCCCCCCATTGCTACTCCCTCTCTTACAATTATATATGTATATTTGGGGCCGGGCAAGGATTTCGAGTCTCAACCACCGAGTCTAAATAAAAAAATTCTAAGCACGGCCCATCTATTATTGCCTAAACACCATTGTCGAACCAACGTGGGCCGGCCCTGTCCACGATCACCCATAGAAAAGAAAAGAAAAGAAAAAAAAAAAAAAAAACGCTTCTTGAAATAAAATTTCAAAGAGCTACGCTCTGGCCTTTTGATGTTTTCAAACCCATACTTCTGTTGTCTCTCTGCATTTAACCATTCGCTTTACTTCGCCGGTAAAGTAAATTGACCAATCAAGAGATTTGCTTTGTGATTTGATAGCATTGCGTTTAAACGTTAATCACATATGCCCATCCCTCATTGTGTGGACCAAAGCCCGGACCCGTGACCCAACTCAGACGCAAGAGAAAGGAAAAAGAATCCGTTTGGAGGTTTTCCTCCGCTTAGAGTGAAGGGGGTATTGCAAAGTGACAGATTACCGCTGTAAGGAACGACGGTAATCCTGCAAATGCCAGATTTCCTCCGCTCACAGTGCAGGAAATCTGGAAGACGCCACTTTACCGCCGTAACAAGCAGCGGTAAACCCGAGCGAGTGCCCAAATCCAAATCCACTCCTTGCAGGCCTTTCCATTTCCTTTAACTTTAAACTAGAAACACTCTTAAATTTAGTATTTTCTAAAATTTTCATTATTAGGTAAAGAAATTAGTAAGAGAATTTATTATTTTGGAAAATGGCTTGGGTCGTCCCAGAAGTTCGTGGTTTCGAAAAATGGCAATACAGAAGTAAATAAAGAAATCTTTTCTTAATTGGGAAAAGTACTGTGCGACAACATGAACCGGAAAGATAAAAGTGAAAGAATATATATATATATATTTAACAACGGATGGTGTCTACATTGCTTTGGACCCCACCCTACTTACCCAAAGGACTCGAATCCAAAAAATTCCAAGTATAGACCATTTTGGACTCCATAAACGCCGACTTTTGGGTGAGAGATTAAATAACAGGTTGCCCCGACGGACCCTTTTTTTTTTTTTTTTTTTCTTTCTCTTCCACACACCTGGCTTATAAGTCATACGATCCCCCACTGAGAATATCTATGGGGCACACTCAGAATACTTAAGATCTTATATCATATTTGGGTGTGGACCTAACATCACTGCCGTAGGATACGAACTATATATATTATGAAAAAGAAATCCTCACTAGAAAGAAGGAAAACATTTTATTTGATTGTCTTTCTATTTTGGAAGGTAAGTAAGTAAATCCAAATGTCTCCTGATTGTCACTGTTGGGGTCATGCATTGGAGTACGTCACCTATCCAACCTAGATGGAAAGTGGCCAAGCCCGGACCGGATGAATGAGGTTAGCCCATACTCGACCTAAATTGAGGTACGCAGGCACGTACCGTATCAATTCTTCATGTTGGGCTCATCTTCTACTTGGTTTCAGAGAGCCCATTCCCCCTACCTATTCCATAATGAAAATCACTATTCACGCGTAGGGAATCGAACCCAAAAGTCGAGATGATATTGATTTTTCTACGGTAGGATTTAATCGAGCGTGGACCCGTTCACTTCTCACCCAGTAACTATTTCCTACTTGGTAAACTTACCTCACCATTGAAGCCAAGTAGAGGGTCAATCCAAGAGACAATAAAAAGAAACGGATCACATCAAACGATACTAAATTTCAAAAGCCATCTACATGCGGCGGGATGGGCCGGGCCGAGGAATTTCCAAGCCCTGCCCGGCTTCTAAATTAGAAGCCTGACCCCGGCTCGATCCCAGGTCTGGCCAGAAGTTGCTCGCCAAAGACAGGCCCGCCCGTAAATCATGAAGCCCTAGCATACCCTGAGTTTTACTTACATTATAACAAAAAAGAGAAGAAAAGAAAAACAAATTCTTATAACCTCCTAGGCCGTAGCTCAACCAGCCTTGTGATATCACCCAATATGAGAGGTCATCGGTTTGAGTCCCCCCATTGCTACTCCCTCTCTTACAATTATATATGTATATTTGGGGCCGGGCAAGGATTTCGAGTCTCAACCACCGAGTCTAAATAAAAAAATTCTAAGCACGGCCCATCTATTATTGCCTAAACACCATTGTCGAACCAACGTGGGCCGGCCCTGTCCACGATCACCCATAGAAAAGAAAAGAAAAGAAAAAAAAAAAAAAACGGTTCTTGAAATAAAATTTCAAAGAGCTACGCTCTGGCCTTTTGATTTTTTCAAACCCATACTTCTGTTGTCTCTCTGCATTTAACCATTCGCTTTACTTCGCCGGTAAAGTAAATTGACCAATCAAGAGATTTGCTTTGTGATTTGATAGCATTGCGTTTAAACGTTAATCACATATGCCCATCCCTCATTGTGTGGACCAAAGCCCGGACCCGTGACCCAACTCAGACGTAAGAGAAAGGAAAAAGAATCCGTTTGGAGGTTTTCCTCCGCTTAGAGTGGAGGGGGTATTGCAAAGTGACAGATTACCGCTGTAAGGAACGGCGGTAATCCTGCAAATGCCAGATTTCCTCCGCTCACAGTGGAGGAAATCTGGAAAACGCCACTTTACCGCCATAACAAGCAGCGGTAAACCCGAGCGAGTGCCCAAATCCAAATCCACTCCTTGCAGGCCTTTCCATTTCCTTTAACTTTAAACTAGAAACACTCTTAAATTTAGTATTTTCTAAAATTTTCATTATTAGGTAAAGAAATTAGTAAGAGAATTTATTATTTTGGAAAATGGCTTGGGTCGTCCCAGAAGTTCGTGGTTTCGAAAAATGGCAATACAGAAGTAAATAAAGAAATCTTTTCTTAATTGGGAAAAGTACTGTGCGACAACATGAACCGGAAAGATAAAAGTGAAAGAATATATATATATATATATATTTAACAACGGATGGTGTCTACATTGCTTTGGACCCCACCCTACTTACCCAAAGGACTCGAATCCAAATAATTCCAAGTATAGACCATTTTGGACTCCATAAACGCCGACTTTTGGGTGAGAGATTAAATAACAGGTTGCCCCGACGGACCCTTTTTTTTTTTTTTTTTTTCTTTCTCTTCCACACACCTGGCTTATAAGTCATACGATCCCCCACTGAGAATATCTATGGGGCACACTCAGAATACTTAAGATCTTATATCATATTTGGGTGTGGACCTAACATCACTGCCGTAGGATACGAACTATATATATTATGAAAAAGAAATCCTCACTAGAAAGAAGGAAAACATTTTATTTGATTGTCTTTCTATTTTGGAAGGTAAGTAAGTAAATCCAAATGTCTCCTGATTGTCACTGTTGGGGTCATGCATTGGAGTACGTCACCTATCCAACCTAGATGGAAAGTGGCCAAGCCCGGACCGGATGAATGAGGTTAGCCCATACTCGACCTAAATTGAGGTACGCAGGCACGTACCGTATCAATTCTTCATGTTGGGCTCATCTTCTACTTGGTTTCAGAGAGCCCATTCCCCCTACCTATTCCATAATGAAAATCACTATTCACGCGTAGGGAATCGAACCCAAAAGTCGAGATGATATTGATTTTTCTACGGTAGGATTTAATCGAGCGTGGACCCGTTCACTTCTCACCCAGTAACTATTTCCTACTTGGTAAACTTACCTCACCATTGAAGCCAAGTAGAGGGTCAATCCAAGAGACAATAAAAAGAAACGGATCACATCAAACGATACTAAATTTCAAAAGCCATCTACATGCGGCGGGATGGGCCGGGCCGAGGAACTTCCAAGCCCTGCCCGGCTTCTAAATTAGAAGCCTGACCCCGGCTCGATCCCAGGTCTGGCCAGAAGTTGCTCGCCAAAGACAGGCCCGCCCGTAAATCATGAAGCCCTAGCATACCCTGAGTTTTACTTACATTATAACAAAAAAGAGAAGAAAAGAAAAACAAATTCTTATAACCTCCTAGGCCGTAGCTCAACCAGCCTTGTGATATCACCCAATATGAGAGGTCATCGGTTTGAGTCCCCCCATTGCTACTCCCTCTCTTACAATTATATATGTATATTTGGGGCCGGGCAAGGATTTCGAGTCTCAACCACCGAGTCTAAATAAAAAAATTCTAAGCACGGCCCATCTATTATTGCCTAAACACCATTGTCGAACCAACGTGGGCCGGCCCTGTCCACGATCACCCATAGAAAAGAAAAGAAAAGAAAAAAAAAAAAAACGGTTCTTGAAATAAAATTTCAAAGAGCTACGCTCTGGCCTTTTGATTTTTTCAAACCCATACTTCTGTTGTCTCTCTGCATTTAACCATTCGCTTTACTTCGCCGGTAAAGTAAATTGACCAATCAAGAGATTTGCTTTGTGATTTGATAGCATTGCGTTTAAACGTTAATCACATATGCCCATCCCTCATTGTGTGGACCAAAGCCCGGACCCGTGACCCAACTCAGACGTAAGAGAAAGGAAAAAGAATCCGTTTGGAGGTTTTCCTCCGCTTAGAGTGGAGGGGGTATTGCAAAGTGACAGATTACCGCTGTAAGGAACGGCGGTAATCCTGCAAATGCCAGATTTCCTCCGCTCACAGTGGAGGAAATCTGGAAAACGCCACTTTACCGCCATAACAAGCAGCGGTAAACCCGAGCGAGTGCCCAAATCCAAATCCACTCCTTGCAGGCCTTTCCATTTCCTTTAACTTTAAACTAGAAACACTCTTAAATTTAGTATTTTCTAAAATTTTCATTATTAGGTAAAGAAATTAGTAAGAGAATTTATTATTTTGGAAAATGGCTTGGGTCGTCCCAGAAGTTCGTGGTTTCGAAAAATGGCAATACAGAAGTAAATAAAGAAATCTTTTCTTAATTGGGAAAAGTACTGTGCGACAACATGAACCGGAAAGATAAAAGTGAAAGAATATATATATATATATATATTTAACAACGGATGGTGTCTACATTGCTTTGGACCCCACCCTACTTACCCAAAGGACTCGAATCCAAATAATTCCAAGTATAGACCATTTTGGACTCCATAAACGCCGACTTTTGGGTGAGAGATTAAATAACAGGTTGCCCCGACGGACCCTTTTTTTTTTTTTTTTTTTCTTTCTCTTCCACACACCTGGCTTATAAGTCATACGATCCCCCACTGAGAATATCTATGGGGCACACTCAGAATACTTAAGATCTTATATCATATTTGGGTGTGGACCTAACATCACTGCCGTAGGATACGAACTATATATATTATGAAAAAGAAATCCTCACTAGAAAGAAGGAAAACATTTTATTTGATTGTCTTTCTATTTTGGAAGGTAAGTAAGTAAATCCAAATGTCTCCTGATTGTCACTGTTGGGGTCATGCATTGGAGTACGTCACCTATCCAACCTAGATGGAAAGTGGCCAAGCCCGGACCGGATGAATGAGGTTAGCCCATACTCGACCTAAATTGAGGTACGCAGGCACGTACCGTATCAATTCTTCATGTTGGGCTCATCTTCTACTTGGTTTCAGAGAGCCCATTCCCCCTACCTATTCCATAATGAAAATCACTATTCACGCGTAGGGAATCGAACCCAAAAGTCGAGATGATATTGATTTTTCTACGGTAGGATTTAATCGAGCGTGGACCCGTTCACTTCTCACCCAGTAACTATTTCCTACTTGGTAAACTTACCTCACCATTGAAGCCAAGTAGAGGGTCAATCCAAGAGACAATAAAAAGAAACGGATCACATCAAACGATACTAAATTTCAAAAGCCATCTACATGCGGCGGGATGGGCCGGGCCGAGGAATTTCCAAGCCCTGCCCGGCTTCTAAATTAGAAGCCTGACCCCGGCTCGATCCCAGGTCTGGCCAGAAGTTGCTCGCCAAAGACAGGCCCGCCCGTAAATCATGAAGCCCTAGCATACCCTGAGTTTTACTTACATTATAACAAAAAAGAGAAGAAAAGAAAAACAAATTCTTATAACCTCCTAGGCCGTAGCTCAACCAGCCTTGTGATATCACCCAATATGAGAGGTCATCGGTTTGAGTCCCCCCATTGCTACTCCCTCTCTTACAATTATATATGTATATTTGGGGCCGGGCAAGGATTTCGAGTCTCAACCACCGAGTCTAAATAAAAAAATTCTAAGCACGGCCCATCTATTATTGCCTAAACACCATTGTCGAACCAACGTGGGCCGGCCCTGTCCACGATCACCCATAGAAAAGAAAAGAAAAGAAAAAAAAAAAAAAACGGTTCTTGAAATAAAATTTCAAAGAGCTACGCTCTGGCCTTTTGATTTTTTCAAACCCATACTTCTGTTGTCTCTCTGCATTTAACCATTCGCTTTACTTCGCCGGTAAAGTAAATTGACCAATCAAGAGATTTGCTTTGTGATTTGATAGCATTGCGTTTAAACGTTAATCACATATGCCCATCCCTCATTGTGTGGACCAAAGCCCGGACCCGTGACCCAACTCAGACGTAAGAGAAAGGAAAAAGAATCCGTTTGGAGGTTTTCCTCCGCTTAGAGTGGAGGGGGTATTGCAAAGTGACAGATTACCGCTGTAAGGAACGGCGGTAATCCTGCAAATGCCAGATTTCCTCCGCTCACAGTGGAGGAAATCTGGAAAACGCCACTTTACCGCCGTAACAAGCAGCGGTAAACCCGAGCGAGTGCCCAAATCCAAATCCACTCCTTGCAGGCCTTTCCATTTCCTTTAACTTTAAACTAGAAACACTCTTAAATTTAGTATTTTCTAAAATTTTCATTATTAGGTAAAGAAATTAGTAAGAGAATTTATTATTTTGGAAAATGGCTTGGGTCGTCCCAGAAGTTCGTGGTTTCGAAAAATGGCAATACAGAAGTAAATAAAGAAATCTTTTCTTAATTGGGAAAAGTACTGTGCGACAACATGAACCGGAAAGATAAAAGTGAAAGAATATATATATATATATATATATTTAACAACGGATGGTGTCTACATTGCTTTGGACCCCACCCTACTTACCCAAAGGACTCGAATCCAAATAATTCCAAGTATAGACCATTTTGGACTCCATAAACGCCGACTTTTGGGTGAGAGATTAAAAAACAGGTTGCCCCGACGGACCCTTTTTTTTTTTTTTTTTTTCTTTCTCTTCCACACACCTGGCTTATAAGTCATACGATCCCC
This sequence comes from Persea americana, assembly GCA_029852735.1. Classification (NCBI taxonomy): domain Eukaryota; kingdom Viridiplantae; phylum Streptophyta; class Magnoliopsida; order Laurales; family Lauraceae; genus Persea; species Persea americana. The sequence continues at coordinate 16,251,976 of CM056814.1, forward strand.
CACTGAGAATATCTATGGGGCACACTCAGAATACTTAAGATCTTATATCATATTTGGGTGTGGACCTAACATCACTGCCGTAGGATACGAACTATATATATTATGAAAAAGAAATCCTCACTAGAAAGAAGGAAAACATTTTATTTGATTGTCTTTCTATTTTGGAAGGTAAGTAAGTAAATCCAAATGTCTCCTGATTGTCACTGTTGGGGTCATGCATTGGAGTACGTCACCTATCCAACCTAGATGGAAAGTGGCCAAGCCCGGACCGGATGAATGAGGTTAGCCCATACTCGACCTAAATTGAGGTACGCAGGCACGTACCGTATCAATTCTTCATGTTGGGCTCATCTTCTACTTGGTTTCAGAGAGCCCATTCCCCCTACCTATTCCATAATGAAAATCACTATTCACGCGTAGGGAATCGAACCCAAAAGTCGAGATGATATTGATTTTTCTACGGTAGGATTTAATCGAGCGTGGACCCGTTCACTTCTCACCCAGTAACTATTTCCTACTTGGTAAACTTACCTCACCATTGAAGCCAAGTAGAGGGTCAATCCAAGAGACAATAAAAAGAAACGGATCACATCAAACGATACTAAATTTCAAAAGCCATCTACATGCGGCGGGATGGGCCGGGCCGAGGAATTTCCAAGCCCTGCCCGGCTTCTAAATTAGAAGCCTGACCCCGGCTCGATCCCAGGTCTGGCCAGAAGTTGCTCGCCAAAGACAGGCCCGCCCGTAAATCATGAAGCCCTAGCATACCCTGAGTTTTACTTACATTATAACAAAAAAGAGAAGAAAAGAAAAACAAATTCTTATAACCTCCTAGGCCGTAGCTCAACCAGCCTTGTGATATCACCCAATATGAGAGGTCATCGGTTTGAGTCCCCCCATTGCTACTCCCTCTCTTACAATTATATATGTATATTTGGGGCCGGGCAAGGATTTCGAGTCTCAACCACCGAGTCTAAATAAAAAAATTCTAAGCACGGCCCATCTATTATTGCCTAAACACCATTGTCGAACCAACGTGGGCCGGCCCTGTCCACGATCACCCATAGAAAAGAAAAGAAAAGAAAAAAAAAAAAAAACGGTTCTTGAAATAAAATTTCAAAGAGCTACGCTCTGGCCTTTTGATTTTTTCAAACCCATACTTCTGTTGTCTCTCTGCATTTAACCATTCGCTTTACTTCGCCGGTAAAGTAAATTGACCAATCAAGAGATTTGCTTTGTGATTTGATAGCATTGCGTTTAAACGTTAATCACATATGCCCATCCCTCATTGTGTGGACCAAAGCCCGGACCCGTGACCCAACTCAGACGTAAGAGAAAGGAAAAAGAATCCGTTTGGAGGTTTTCCTCCGCTTAGAGTGGAGGGGGTATTGCAAAGTGACAGATTACCGCTGTAAGGAACGGCGGTAATCCTGCAAATGCCAGATTTCCTCCGCTCACAGTGGAGGAAATCTGGAAAACGCCACTTTACCGCCGTAACAAGCAGCGGTAAACCCGAGCGAGTGCCCAAATCCAAATCCACTCCTTGCAGGCCTTTCCATTTCCTTTAACTTTAAACTAGAAACACTCTTAAATTTAGTATTTTCTAAAATTTTCATTATTAGGTAAAGAAATTAGTAAGAGAATTTATTATTTTGGAAAATGGCTTGGGTCGTCCCAGAAGTTCGTGGTTTCGAAAAATGGCAATACAGAAGTAAATAAAGAAATCTTTTCTTAATTGGGAAAAGTACTGTGCGACAACATGAACCGGAAAGATAAAAGTGAAAGAATATATATATATATATATTTAACAACGGATGGTGTCTACATTGCTTTGGACCCCACCCTACTTACCCAAAGGACTCGAATCCAAATAATTCCAAGTATAGACCATTTTGGACTCCATAAACGCCGACTTTTGGGTGAGAGATTAAAAAACAGGTTGCCCCGACGGACCCTTTTTTTTTTTTTTTTTTTCTTTCTCTTCCACACACCTGGCTTATAAGTCATACGATCCCCCACTGAGAATATCTATGGGGCACACTCAGAATACTTAAGATCTTATATCATATTTGGGTGTGGACCTAACATCACTGCCGTAGGATACGAACTATATATATTATGAAAAAGAAATCCTCACTAGAAAGAAGGAAAACATTTTATTTGATTGTCTTTCTATTTTGGAAGGTAAGTAAGTAAATCCAAATGTCTCCTGATTGTCACTGTTGGGGTCATGCATTGGAGTACGTCACCTATCCAACCTAGATGGAAAGTGGCCAAGCCCGGACCGGATGAATGAGGTTAGCCCATACTCGACCTAAATTGAGGTACGCAGGCACGTACCGTATCAATTCTTCATGTTGGGCTCATCTTCTACTTGGTTTCAGAGAGCCCATTCCCCCTACCTATTCCATAATGAAAATCACTATTCACGCGTAGGGAATCGAACCCAAAAGTCGAGATGATATTGATTTTTCTACGGTAGGATTTAATCGAGCGTGGACCCGTTCACTTCTCACCCAGTAACTATTTCCTACTTGGTAAACTTACCTCACCATTGAAGCCAAGTAGAGGGTCAATCCAAGAGACAATAAAAAGAAACGGATCACATCAAACGATACTAAATTTCAAAAGCCATCTACATGCGGCGGGATGGGCCGGGCCGAGGAATTTCCAAGCCCTGCCCGGCTTCTAAATTAGAAGCCTGACCCCGGCTCGATCCCAGGTCTGGCCAGAAGTTGCTCGCCAAAGACAGGCCCGCCCGTAAATCATGAAGCCCTAGCATACCCTGAGTTTTACTTACATTATAACAAAAAAGAGAAGAAAAGAAAAACAAATTCTTATAACCTCCTAGGCCGTAGCTCAACCAGCCTTGTGATATCACCCAATATGAGAGGTCATCGGTTTGAGTCCCCCCATTGCTACTCCCTCTCTTACAATTATATATGTATATTTGGGGCCGGGCAAGGATTTCGAGTCTCAACCACCGAGTCTAAATAAAAAAATTCTAAGCACGGCCCATCTATTATTGCCTAAACACCATTGTCGAACCAACGTGGGCCGGCCCTGTCCACGATCACCCATAGAAAAGAAAAGAAAAGAAAAAAAAAAAAAAACGGTTCTTGAAATAAAATTTCAAAGAGCTACGCTCTGGCCTTTTGATTTTTTCAAACCCATACTTCTGTTGTCTCTCTGCATTTAACCATTCGCTTTACTTCGCCGGTAAAGTAAATTGACCAATCAAGAGATTTGCTTTGTGATTTGATAGCATTGCGTTTAAACGTTAATCACATATGCCCATCCCTCATTGTGTGGACCAAAGCCCGGACCCGTGACCCAACTCAGACGTAAGAGAAAGGAAAAAGAATCCGTTTGGAGGTTTTCCTCCGCTTAGAGTGGAGGGGGTATTGCAAAGTGACAGATTACCGCTGTAAGGAACGGCGGTAATCCTGCAAATGCCAGATTTCCTCCGCTCACAGTGGAGGAAATCTGGAAAACGCCACTTTACCGCCGTAACAAGCAGCGGTAAACCCGAGCGAGTGCCCAAATCCAAATCCACTCCTTGCAGGCCTTTCCATTTCCTTTAACTTTAAACTAGAAACACTCTTAAATTTAGTATTTTCTAAAATTTTCATTATTAGGTAAAGAAATTAGTAAGAGAATTTATTATTTTGGAAAATGGCTTGGGTCGTCCCAGAAGTTCGTGGTTTCGAAAAATGGCAATACAGAAGTAAATAAAGAAATCTTTTCTTAATTGGGAAAAGTACTGTGCGACAACATGAACCGGAAAGATAAAAGTGAAAGAATATATATATATATATATATATATTTAACAACGGATGGTGTCTACATTGCTTTGGACCCCACCCTACTTACCCAAAGGACTCGAATCCAAATAATTCCAAGTATAGACCATTTTGGACTCCATAAACGCCGACTTTTGGGTGAGAGATTAAAAAACAGGTTGCCCCGACGGACCCTTTTTTTTTTTTTTTTTTTCTTTCTCTTCCACACACCTGGCTTATAAGTCATACGATCCCCCACTGAGAATATCTATGGGGCACACTCAGAATACTTAAGATCTTATATCATATTTGGGTGTGGACCTAACATCACTGCCGTAGGATACGAACTATATATATTATGAAAAAGAAATCCTCACTAGAAAGAAGGAAAACATTTTATTTGATTGTCTTTCTATTTTGGAAGGTAAGTAAGTAAATCCAAATGTCTCCTGATTGTCACTGTTGGGGTCATGCATTGGAGTACGTCACCTATCCAACCTAGATGGAAAGTGGCCAAGCCCGGACCGGATGAATGAGGTTAGCCCATACTCGACCTAAATTGAGGTACGCAGGCACGTACCGTATCAATTCTTCATGTTGGGCTCATCTTCTACTTGGTTTCAGAGAGCCCATTCCCCCTACCTATTCCATAATGAAAATCACTATTCACGCGTAGGGAATCGAACCCAAAAGTCGAGATGATATTGATTTTTCTACGGTAGGATTTAATCGAGCGTGGACCCGTTCACTTCTCACCCAGTAACTATTTCCTACTTGGTAAACTTACCTCACCATTGAAGCCAAGTAGAGGGTCAATCCAAGAGACAATAAAAAGAAACGGATCACATCAAACGATACTAAATTTCAAAAGCCATCTACATGCGGCGGGATGGGCCGGGCCGAGGAATTTCCAAGCCCTGCCCGGCTTCTACATTACAAGCCTGACCCCGGCTCGATCCCAGGTCTGGCCAGAAGTTGCTCGCCAAAGACAGGCCCGCCCGTAAATCATGAAGCCCTAGCATACCCTGAGTTTTACTTACATTATAACAAAAAAGAGAAGAAAAGAAAAACAAATTCTTATAACCTCCTAGGCCGTAGCTCAACCAGCCTTGTGATATCACCCAATATGAGAGGTCATCGGTTTGAGTCCCCCCATTGCTACTCCCTCTCTTACAATTATATATGTATATTTGGGGCCGGGCAAGGATTTCGAGTCTCAACCACCGAGTCTAAATAAAAAAATTCTAAGCACGGCCCATCTATTATTGCCTAAACACCATTGTCGAACCAACGTGGGCCGGCCCTGTCCACGATCACCCATAGAAAAGAAAAGAAAAGAAAAAAAAAAAAAACGGTTCTTGAAATAAAATTTCAAAGAGCTACGCTCTGGCCTTTTGATTTTTTCAAACCCATACTTCTGTTGTCTCTCTGCATTTAACCATTCGCTTTACTTCGCCGGTAAAGTAAATTGACCAATCAAGAGATTTGCTTTGTGATTTGATAGCATTGCGTTTAAACGTTAATCACATATGCCCATCCCTCATTGTGTGGACCAAAGCCCGGACCCGTGACCCAACTCAGACGTAAGAGAAAGGAAAAACAATCCGTTTGGAGGTTTTCCTCCGCTTAGAGTGGAGGGGGTATTGCAAAGTGACAGATTACCGCTGTAAGGAACGGCGGTAATCCTGCAAATGCCAGATTTCCTCCGCTCACAGTGGAGGAAATCTGGAAAACGCCACTTTACCGCCGTAACAAGCAGCGGTAAACCCGAGCGAGTGCCCAAATCCAAATCCACTCCTTGCAGGCCTTTCCATTTCCTTTAACTTTAAACTAGAAACACTCTTAAATTTAGTATTTTCTAAAATTTTCATTATTAGGTAAAGAAATTAGTAAGAGAATTTATTATTTTGGAAAATGGCTTGGGTCGTCCCAGAAGTTCGTGGTTTCGAAAAATGGCAATACAGAAGTAAATAAAGAAATCTTTTCTTAATTGGGAAAAGTACTGTGCGACAACATGAACCGGAAAGATAAAAGTGAAAGAATATATATATATATATATATATATTTAACAACGGATGGTGTCTACATTGCTTTGGACCCCACCCTACTTACCCAAAGGACTCGAATCCAAATAATTCCAAGTATAGACCATTTTGGACTCCATAAACGCCGACTTTTGGGTGAGAGATTAAAAAACAGGTTGCCCCGACGGACCCTTTTTTTTTTTTTTTTTTTCTTTCTCTTCCACACACCTGGCTTATAAGTCATACGATCCCCCACTGAGAATATCTATGGGGCACACTCAGAATACTTAAGATCTTATATCATATTTGGGTGTGGACCTAACATCACTGCCGTAGGATACGAACTATATATATTATGAAAAAGAAATCCTCACTAGAAAGAAGGAAAACATTTTATTTGATTGTCTTTCTATTTTGGAAGGTAAGTAAGTAAATCCAAATGTCTCCTGATTGTCACTGTTGGGGTCATGCATTGGAGTACGTCACCTATCCAACCTAGATGGAAAGTGGCCAAGCCCGGACCGGATGAATGAGGTTAGCCCATACTCGACCTAAATTGAGGTACGCAGGCACGTACCGTATCAATTCTTCATGTTGGGCTCATCTTCTACTTGGTTTCAGAGAGCCCATTCCCCCTACCTATTCCATAATGAAAATCACTATTCACGCGTAGGGAATCGAACCCAAAAGTCGAGATGATATTGATTTTTCTACGGTAGGATTTAATCGAGCGTGGACCCGTTCACTTCTCACCCAGTAACTATTTCCTACTTGGTAAACTTACCTCACCATTGAAGCCAAGTAGAGGGTCAATCCAAGAGACAATAAAAAGAAACGGATCACATCAAACGATACTAAATTTCAAAAGCCATCTACATGCGGCGGGATGGGCCGGGCCGAGGAATTTCCAAGCCCTGCCCGGCTTCTACATTACAAGCCTGACCCCGGCTCGATCCCAGGTCTGGCCAGAAGTTGCTCGCCAAAGACAGGCCCGCCCGTAAATCATGAAGCCCTAGCATACCCTGAGTTTTACTTACATTATAACAAAAAAGAGAAGAAAAGAAAAACAAATTCTTATAACCTCCTAGGCCGTAGCTCAACCAGCCTTGTGATATCACCCAATATGAGAGGTCATCGGTTTGAGTCCCCCCATTGCTACTCCCTCTCTTACAATTATATATGTATATTTGGGGCCGGGCAAGGATTTCGAGTCTCAACCACCGAGTCTAAATAAAAAAATTCTAAGCACGGCCCATCTATTATTGCCTAAACACCATTGTCGAACCAACGTGGGCCGGCCCTGTCCACGATCACCCATAGAAAAGAAAAGAAAAGAAAAAAAAAAAAAACGGTTCTTGAAATAAAATTTCAAAGAGCTACGCTCTGGCCTTTTGATTTTTTCAAACCCATACTTCTGTTGTCTCTCTGCATTTAACCATTCGCTTTACTTCGCCGGTAAAGTAAATTGACCAATCAAGAGATTTGCTTTGTGATTTGATAGCATTGCGTTTAAACGTTAATCACATATGCCCATCCCTCATTGTGTGGACCAAAGCCCGGACCCGTGACCCAACTCAGACGTAAGAGAAAGGAAAAACAATCCGTTTGGAGGTTTTCCTCCGCTTAGAGTGGAGGGGGTATTGCAAAGTGACAGATTACCGCTGTAAGGAACGGCGGTAATCCTGCAAATGCCAGATTTCCTCCGCTCACAGTGGAGGAAATCTGGAAAACGCCACTTTACCGCCGTAACAAGCAGCGGTAAACCCGAGCGAGTGCCCAAATCCAAATCCACTCCTTGCAGGCCTTTCCATTTCCTTTAACTTTAAACTAGAAACACTCTTAAATTTAGTATTTTCTAAAATTTTCATTATTAGGTAAAGAAATTAGTAAGAGAATTTATTATTTTGGAAAATGGCTTGGGTCGTCCCAGAAGTTCGTGGTTTCGAAAAATGGCAATACAGAAGTAAATAAAGAAATCTTTTCTTAATTGGGAAAAGTACTGTGCGACAACATGAACCGGAAAGATAAAAGTGAAAGAATATATATATATATATATATTTAACAACGGATGGTGTCTACATTGCTTTGGACCCCACCCTACTTACCCAAAGGACTCGAATCCAAATAATTCCAAGTATAGACCATTTTGGACTCCATAAACGCCGACTTTTGGGTGAGAGATTAAATCACAGGTTGCCCCGACGGACCCTTTTTTTTTTTTTTTTTTTCTTTCTCTTCCACACACCTGGCTTATAAGTCATACGATCCCCCACTGAGAATATCTATGGGGCACACTCAGAATACTTAAGATCTTATATCATATTTGGGTGTGGACCTAACATCACTGCCGTAGGATACGAACTATATATATTATGAAAAAGAAATCCTCACTAGAAAGAAGGAAAACATTTTATTTGATTGTCTTTCTATTTTGGAAGGTAAGTAAGTAAATCCAAATGTCTCCTGATTGTCACTGTTGGGGTCATGCATTGGAGTACGTCACCTATCCAACCTAGATGGAAAGTGGCCAAGCCCGGACCGGATGAATGAGGTTAGCCCATACTCGACCTAAATTGAGGTACGCAGGCACGTACCGTATCAATTCTTCATGTTGGGCTCATCTTCTACTTGGTTTCAGAGAGCCCATTCCCCCTACCTATTCCATAATGAAAATCACTATTCACGCGTAGGGAATCGAACCCAAAAGTCGAGATGATATTGATTTTTCTACGGTAGGATTTAATCGAGCGTGGACCCGTTCACTTCTCACCCAGTAACTATTTCCTACTTGGTAAACTTACCTCACCATTGAAGCCAAGTAGAGGGTCAATCCAAGAGACAATAAAAAGAAACGGATCACATCAAACGATACTAAATTTCAAAAGCCATCTACATGCGGCGGGATGGGCCGGGCCGAGGAATTTCCAAGCCCTGCCCGGCTTCTAAATTAGAAGCCTGACCCCGGCTCGATCCCAGGTCTGGCCAGAAGTTGCTCGCCAAAGACAGGCCCGCCCGTAAATCATGAAGCCCTAGCATACCCTGAGTTTTACTTACATTATAACAAAAAAGAGAAGAAAAGAAAAACAAATTCTTATAACCTCCTAGGCCGTAGCTCAACCAGCCTTGTGATATCACCCAATATGAGAGGTCATCGGTTTGAGTCCCCCCATTGCTACTCCCTCTCTTACAATTATATATGTATATTTGGGGCCGGGCAAGGATTTCGAGTCTCAACCACCGAGTCTAAATAAAAAAATTCTAAGCACGGCCCATCTATTATTGCCTAAACACCATTGTCGAACCAACGTGGGCCGGCCCTGTCCACGATCACCCATAGAAAAGAAAAGAAAAGAAAAAAAAAAAAAAACGGTTCTTGAAATAAAATTTCAAAGAGCTACGCTCTGGCCTTTTGATTTTTTCAAACCCATACTTCTGTTGTCTCTCTGCATTTAACCATTCGCTTTACTTCGCCGGTAAAGTAAATTGACCAATCAAGAGATTTGCTTTGTGATTTGATAGCATTGCGTTTAAACGTTAATCACATATGCCCATCCCTCATTGTGTGGACCAAAGCCCGGACCCGTGACCCAACTCAGACGTAAGAGAAAGGAAAAAGAATCCGTTTGGAGGTTTTCCTCCGCTTAGAGTGGAGGGGGTATTGCAAAGTGACAGATTACCGCTGTAAGGAACGGCGGTAATCCTGCAAATGCCAGATTTCCTCCGCTCACAGTGGAGGAAATCTGGAAAACGCCACTTTACCGCCGTAACAAGCAGCGGTAAACCCGAGCGAGTGCCCAAATCCAAATCCACTCCTTGCAGGCCTTTCCATTTCCTTTAACTTTAAACTAGAAACACTCTTAAATTTAGTATTTTCTAAAATTTTCATTATTAGGTAAAGAAATTAGTAAGAGAATTTATTATTTTGGAAAATGGCTTGGGTCGTCCCAGAAGTTCGTGGTTTCGAAAAATGGCAATACAGAAGTAAATAAAGAAATCTTTTCTTAATTGGGAAAAGTACTGTGCGACAACATGAACCGGAAAGATAAAAGTGAAAGAATATATATATATATATATTTAACAACGGATGGTGTCTACATTGCTTTGGACCCCACCCTACTTACCCAAAGGACTCGAATCCAAATAATTCCAAGTATAGACCATTTTGGACTCCATAAACGCCGACTTTTGGGTGAGAGATTAAATCACAGGTTGCCCCGACGGACCCTTTTTTTTTTTTTTTTTTTCTTTCTCTTCCACACACCTGGCTTATAAGTCATACGATCCCCCACTGAGAATATCTATGGGGCACACTCAGAATACTTAAGATCTTATATCATATTTGGGTGTGGACCTAACATCACTGCCGTAGGATACGAACTATATATATTATGAAAAAGAAATCCTCACTAGAAAGAAGGAAAACATTTTATTTGATTGTCTTTCTATTTTGGAAGGTAAGTAAGTAAATCCAAATGTCTCCTGATTGTCACTGTTGGGGTCATGCATTGGAGTACGTCACCTATCCAACCTAGATGGAAAGTGGCCAAGCCCGGACCGGATGAATGAGGTTAGCCCATACTCGACCTAAATTGAGGTACGCAGGCACGTACCGTATCAATTCTTCATGTTGGGCTCATCTTCTACTTGGTTTCAGAGAGCCCATTCCCCCTACCTATTCCATAATGAAAATCACTATTCACGCGTAGGGAATCGAACCCAAAAGTCGAGATGATATTGATTTTTCTACGGTAGGATTTAATCGAGCGTGGACCTGTTCACTTCTCACCCAGTAACTATTTCCTACTTGGTAAACTTACCTCACCATTGAAGCCAAGTAGAGGGTCAATCCAAGAGACAATAAAAAGAAACGGATCACATCAAACGATACTAAATTTCAAAAGCCATCTACATGCGGCGGGATGGGCCGGGCCGAGGAATTTCCAAGCCCTGCCCGGCTTCTAAATTAGAAGCCTGACCCCGGCTCGATCCCAGGTCTGGCCAGAAGTTGCTCGCCAAAGACAGGCCCGCCCGTAAATCATGAAGCCCTAGCATACCCAGAGTTTTACTTACATTATAACAAAAAAGAGAAGAAAAGAAAAACAAATTCTTATAACCTCCTAGGCCGTAGCTCAACCAGCCTTGTGATATCACCCAATATGAGAGGTCATCGGTTTGAGTCCCCCCATTGCTACTCCCTCTCTTACAATTATATATGTATATTTGGGGCCGGGCAAGGATTTCGAGTCTCAACCACCGAGTCTAAATAAAAAAATTCTAAGCACGGCCCATCTATTATTGCCTAAACACCATTGTCGAACCAACGTGGGCCGGCCCTGTCCACGATCACCCATAGAAAAGAAAAGAAAAGAAAAAAAAAAAAAACGCTTCTTGAAATAAAATTTCAAAGAGCTACGCTCTGGCCTTTTGATTTTTTCAAACCCATACTTCTGTTGTCTCTCTGCATTTAACCATTCGCTTTACTTCGCCGGTAAAGTAAATTGACCAATCAAGAGATTTGCTTTGTGATTTGATAGCATTGCGTTTAAACGTTAATCACATATGCCCATCCCTCATTGTGTGGACCAAAGCCCGGACCCGTGACCCAACTCAGACGTAAGAGAAAGGAAAAAGAATCCGTTTGGAGGTTTTCCTCCGCTTAGAGTGGAGGGGGTATTGCAAAGTGACAGATTACCGCTGTAAGGAACGGCGGTAATCCTGCAAATGCCAGATTTCCTCCGCTCAGAGTGGAGGAAATCTGGAAAACGGCACTTTACCGCCGTAACAAGCAGTGGTAAACCCGAGCGAGTGCCCAAATCCAAATCCACTCCTTGCAGGCCTTTCCATTTCCTTTAACTTTAAACTAGAAACACTCTTAAATTTAGTATTTTCTAAAATTTTCATTATTAGGTAAAGAAATTAGTAAGAGAATTTATTATTTTGGAAAATGGCTTGGGTCGTCCCAGAAGTTCGTGGTCTCGAAAAATGGCAATACAGAAGTAAATAAAGAAATCTTTTCTTAATTGGGAAAAGTACTGTGCGACAACATGAACCGGAAAGATAAAAGTGAAAGAATATATATATATATATATTTAACAACGGATGGTGTCTACATTGCTTTGGACCCCACCCTACTTACCCAAAGGACTCGAATCCAAAAAATTCCAAGTATAGACCATTTTGGACTCCATAAACGCCGACTTTTGGGTGAGAGATTAAATAACAGGTTGCCCCGACGGACCCTTTTTTTTTTTTTTTTTTTCTTTCTCTTCCACACACCTGGCTTATAAGTCATACGATCCCCCACTGAGAATATCTATGGGGCACACTCAGAATACTTAAGATCTTATATCAAATTTGGGTGTGGACCTAACATCACTGCCGTAGGATACGAACTATATATATTATGAAAAAGAAATCCTCACTAGAAAGAAGGAAAACATTTTATTTGATTGTCTTTCTATTTTGGAAGGTAAGTAAGTAAATCCAAATGTCTCCTGATTGTCACTGTTGGGGTCATGCATTGGAGTACGTCACCTATCCAACCTAGATGGAAAGTGGCCAAGCCCGGACCGGATGAATGAGGTTAGCCCATACTCGACCTAAATTGAGGTACGCAGGCACGTACCGTATCAATTCTTCATGTTGGGCTCATCTTCTACTTGGTTTCAGAGAGCCCATTCCCCCTACCTATTCCATAATGAAAATCACTATTCACGCGTAGGGAATCGAACCCAAAAGTCGAGATGATATTGATTTTTCTACGGTAGGATTTAATCGAGCGTGGACCCGTTCACTTCTCACCCAGTAACTATTTCCTACTTGGTAAACTTACCTCACCATTGAAGCCAAGTAGAGGGTTAATCCAAGAGACAATAAAAAGAAACGGATCACATCAAACGATACTAAATTTCAAAAGCCATCTACATGCGGCGGGATGGGCCGGGCCGAGGAATTTCCAAGCCCTGCCCGGCTTCTAAATTAGAAGCCTGACCCCGGCTCGATCCCAGGTCTGGCCAGAAGTTGCTCGCCAAAGACAGGCCCGCCCGTAAATCATGAAGCCCTAGCATACCCTGAGTTTTACTTACATTATAACAAAAAAGAGAAGAAAAGAAAAACAAATTCTTATAACCTCCTAGGCCGTAGCTCAACCAGCCTTGTGATATCACCCAATATGAGAGGTCATCGGTTTGAGTCCCCCCATTGCTACTCCCTCTCTTACAATTATATATGTATATTTGGGGCCGGGCAAGGATTTCGAGTCTCAACCACCGAGTCTAAATAAAAAAATTCTAAGCACGGCCCATCTATTATTGCCTAAACACCATTGTCGAACCAACGTGGGCCGGCCCTGTCCACGATCACCCATAGAAAAGAAAAGAAAAGAAAAAAAAAAAAACGCTTCTTGAAATAAAATTTCAAAGAGCTACGCTCTGGCCTTTTGATTTTTTCAAACCCATACTTCTGTTGTCTCTCTGCATTTAACCATTCGCTTTACTTCGCCGGTAAAGTAAATTGACCAATCAAGAGATTTGCTTTGTGATTTGATAGGATTGCGTTTAAACGTTAATCACATATGCCCATCCCTCATTGTGTGGACCAAAGCCCGGACCCGTGACCCAACTCAGACGTAAGAGAAAGGAAAAAGAATCCGTTTGGAGGTTTTCCTCCGCTTAGAGTGGAGGGGGTATTGCAAAGTGACAGATTACCGCTGTAAGGAACGGCGGTAATCCTGCAAATGCCAGATTTCCTCCGCTCAGAGTGGAGGAAATCTGGAAAACGGCACTTTACCGCCGTAACAAGCAGTGGTAAACCCGAGCGAGTGCCCAAATCCAAATCCACTCCTTGCAGGCCTTTCCATTTCCTTTAACTTTAAACTAGAAACACTCTTAAATTTAGTATTTTCTAAAATTTTCATTATTAGGTAAAGAAATTAGTAAGAGAATTTATTATTTTGGAAAATGGCTTGGGTCGTCCCAGAAGTTCGTGGTCTCGAAAAATGGCAATACAGAAGTAAATAAAGAAATCTTTTCTTAATTGGGAAAAGTACTGTGCGACAACATGAACCGGAAAGATAAAAGTGAAAGAATATATATATATATATATTTAACAACGGATGGTGTCTACATTGCTTTGGACCCCACCCTACTTACCCAAAGGACTCGAATCCAAAAAATTCCAAGTATAGACCATTTTGGACTCCATAAACGCCGACTTTTGGGTGAGAGATTAAATAACAGGTTGCCCCGACGGACCCTTTTTTTTTTTTTTTTTTCTTTCTCTTCCACACACCTGGCTTATAAGTCATACGATCCCCCACTGAGAATATCTATGGGTCACACTCAGAATACTTAAGATCTTATATCAAATTTGGGTGTGGACCTAACATCACTGCCGTAGGATACGAACTATATATATTATGAAAAAGAAATCCTCACTAGAAAGAAGGAAAACATTTTATTTGATTGTCTTTCTATTTTGGAAGGTAAGTAAGTAAATCCAAATGTCTCCTGATTGTCACTGTTGGGGTCATGCATTGGAGTACGTCACCTATCCAACCTAGATGGAAAGTGGCCAAGCCCGGACCGGATGAATGAGGTTAGCCCATACTCGACCTAAATTGAGGTACGCAGGCACGTACCGTATCAATTCTTCATGTTGGGCTCATCTTCTACTTGGTTTCAGAGAGCCCATTCCCCCTACCTATTCCATAATGAAAATCACTATTCACGCGTAGGGAATCGAACCCAAAAGTCGAGATGATATTGATTTTTCTACGGTAGGATTTAATCGAGCGTGGACCCGTTCACTTCTCACCCAGTAACTATTTCCTACTTGGTAAACTTACCTCACCATTGAAGCCAAGTAGAGGGTTAATCCAAGAGACAATAAAAAGAAACGGATCACATCAAACGATACTAAATTTCAAAAGCCATCTACATGCGGCGGGATGGGCCGGGCCGAGGAATTTCCAAGCCCTGCCCGGCTTCTAAATTAGAAGCCTGACCCCGGCTCGATCCCAGGTCTGGCCAGAAGTTGCTCGCCAAAGACAGGCCCGCCCGTAAATCATGAAGCCCTAGCATACCCTGAGTTTTACTTACATTATAACAAAAAAGAGAAGAAAAGAAAAACAAATTCTTATAACCTCCTAGGCCGTAGCTCAACCAGCCTTGTGATATCACCCAATATGAGAGGTCATCGGTTTGAGTCCCCCCATTGCTACTCCCTCTCTTACAATTATATATGTATATTTGGGGCCGGGCAAGGATTTCGAGTCTCAACCACCGAGTCTAAATAAAAAAATTCTAAGCACGGCCCATCTATTATTGCCTAAACACCATTGTCGAACCAACGTGGGCCGGCCCTGTCCACGATCACCCATAGAAAAGAAAAGAAAAGAAAAAAAAAAAAAACGCTTCTTGAAATAAAATTTCAAAGAGCTACGCTCTGGCCTTTTGATTTTTTCAAACCCATACTTCTGTTGTCTCTCTGCATTTAACCATTCGCTTTACTTCGCCGGTAAAGTAAATTGACCAATCAAGAGATTTGCTTTGTGATTTGATAGGATTGCGTTTAAACGTTAATCACATATGCCCATCCCTCATTGTGTGGACCAAAGCCCGGACCCGTGACCCAACTCAGACGTAAGAGAAAGGAAAAAGAATCCGTTTGGAGGTTTTCCTCCGCTTAGAGTGGAGGGGGTATTGCAAAGTGACAGATTACCGCTGTAAGGAACGGCGGTAATCCTGCAAATGCCAGATTTCCTCCGCTCACAGTGGAGGAAATCTGGAAAACGCCACTTTACCGCCGTAACAAGCAGCGGTAAACCCGAGCGAGTGCCCAAATCCAAATCCACTCCTTTCAGGCCTTTCCATTTCCTTTAACTTTAAACTAGAAACACTCTTAAATTTAGTATTTTCTAAAATTTTCATTATTAGGTAAAGAAATTAGTAAGAGAATTTATTATTTTGGAAAATGGCTTGGGTCGTCCCAGAAGTTCGTGGTTTCGAAAAATGGCAATACAGAAGTAAATAAAGAAATCTTTTCTTAATTGGGAAAAGTACTGTGCGACAACATGAACCGGAAAGATAAAAGTGAAAGAATATATATATATATATATTTAACAACGGATGGTGTCTACATTGCTTAGGACCCCACCCTACTTACCCAAAGGACTCGAATCCAAAAAATTCCAAGTATAGACCATTTTGGACTCCATAAACGCCGACTTTTGGGTGAGAGATTAAATAACAGGTTGCCCCGACGGACCCTTTTTTTTTTTTTTTTTTTCTTTCTCTTCCACACACCTGGCTTATAAGTCATACGATCCCCCACTGAGAATATCTATGGGGCACACTCAGAATACTTAAGATCTTATATCATATTTGGGTGTGGACCTAACATCACTGCCGTAGGATACGAACTATATATATTATGAAAAAGAAATCCTCACTAGAAAGAAGGAAAACATTTTATTTGATTGTCTTTCTATTTTGGAAGGTAAGTAAGTAAATCCAAATGTCTCCTGATTGTCACTGTTGGGGTCATGCATTGGAGTACGTCACCTATCCAACCTAGATGGAAAGTGGCCAAGCCCGGACCGGATGAATGAGGTTAGCCCATACTCGACCTAAATTGAGGTACGCAGGCACGTACCGTATCAATTCTTCATGTTGGGCTCATCTTCTACTTGGTTTCAGAGAGCCCATTCCCCCTACCTATTCCATAATGAAAATCACTATTCACGCGTAGGGAATCGAACCCAAAAGTCGAGATGATATTGATTTTTCTACGGTAGGATTTAATCGAGCGTGGACCCGTTCACTTCTCACCCAGTAACTATTTCCTACTTGGTAAACTTACCTCACCATTGAAGCCAAGTAGAGGGTCAATCCAAGAGACAATAAAAAGAAACGGATCACATCAAACGATACTAAATTTCAAAAGCCATCTACATGCGGCGGGATGGGCCGGGCCGAGGAATTTCCAAGCCCTGCCCGGCTTCTAAATTAGAAGCCTGACCCCGGCTCGATCCCAGGTCTGGCCAGAAGTTGCTCGCCAAAGACAGGCCCGCCCGTAAATCATGAAGCCCTAGCATACCCTGAGTTTTACTTACATTATAACAAAAAAGAGAAGAAAAGAAAAACAAATTCTTATAACCTCCTAGGCCGTAGCTCAACCAGCCTTGTGATATCACCCAATATGAGAGGTCATCGGTTTGAGTCCCCCCATTGCTACTCCCTCTCTTACAATTATATATGTATATTTGGGGCCGGGCAAGGATTTCGAGTCTCAACCACCGAGTCTAAATAAAAAAATTCCAAGCACGGCCCATCTATTATTGCCTAAACACCATTGTCGAACCAACGTGGGCCGGCCCTGTCCACGATCACCCATAGAAAAGAAAAGAAAAGAAAAAAAAAAAAAAACGGTTCTTGAAATAAAATTTCAAAGAGCTACGCTCTGGCCTTTTGATTTTTTCAAACCCATACTTCTGTTGTCTCTCTGCATTTAACCATTCGCTTTACTTCGCCGGTAAAGTAAATTGACCAATCAAGAGATTTGCTTTGTGATTTGATAGCATTGCGTTTAAACGTTAATCACATATGCCCATCCCTCATTGTGTGGACCAAAGCCCGGACCCGTGACCCAACTCAGACGTAAGAGAAAGGAAAAAGAATCCGTTTGGAGGTTTTCCTCCGCTTAGAGTGGAGGGGGTATTGCAAAGTGACAGATTACCGCTGTAAGGAACGGCGGTAATCCTGCAAATGCCAGATTTCCTCCGCTCACAGTGAAGGAAATCTGGAAAACGCCACTTTACGGCCGTAACAAGCAGCGGTAAACCCGAGCGAGTGCCCAAATCCAAATCCACTCCTTGCAGGCCTTTCCATTTCCTTTAACTTTAAACTAGAAACACTCTTAAATTTAGTATTTTCTAAAATTTTCATTATTAGGTAAAGAAATTAGTAAGAGAATTTATTATTTTGGAAAATGGCTTGGGTCGTCCCAGAAGTTCGTGGTTTCGAAAAATGGCAATACAGAAGTAAATAAAGAAATCTTTTCTTAATTGGGAAAAGTACTGTGCGACAACATGAACCGGAAAGATAAAAGTGAAAGAATATATATATATATATATATTTAACAACGGATGGTGTCTACATTGCTTTGGACCCCACCCTACTTACCCAAAGGACTCGAATCCAAATAATTCCAAGTATAGACCATTTTGGACTCCATAAACGCCGACTTTTGGGTGAGAGATTAAATCACAGGTTGCCCCGACGGACCCTTTTTTTTTTTTTTTTTTTCTTTCTCTTCCACACACCTGGCTTATAAGTCATACGATCCCCCACTGAGAATATCTACGGGGCACACTCAGAATACTTAAGATCTTATATCATATTTGGGTGTGGACCTAACATCACTGCCGTAGGATACGAACTATATATATTATGAAAAAGAAATCCTCACTAGAAAGAAGGAAAACATTTTATTTGATTGTCTTTCTATTTTGGAAGGTAAGTAAGTAAATCCAAATGTCTCCTGATTGTCACTGTTGGGGTCATGCATTGGAGTACGTCACCTATCCAACCTAGATGGAAAGTGGCCAAGCCCGGACCGGATGAATGAGGTTAGCCCATACTCGACCTAAATTGAGGTACGCAGGCACGTACCGTATCAATTCTTCATGTTGGGCTCATCTTCTACTTGGTTTCAGAGAGCCCATTCCCCCTACCTATTCCATAATGAAAATCACTATTCACGCGTAGGGAATCGAACCCAAAAGTCGAGATGATATTGATTTTTCTACGGTAGGATTTAATCGAGCGTGGACCCGTTCACTTCTCACCCAGTAACTATTTCCTACTTGGTAAACTTACCTCACCATTGAAGCCAAGTAGAGGGTCAATCCAAGAGACAATAAAAAGAAACGGATCACATCAAACGATACTAAATTTCAAAAGCCATCTACATGCGGCGGGATGGGCCGGGCCGAGGAATTTCCAAGCCCTGCCCGGCTTCTAAATTAGAAGCCTGACCCCGGCTCGATCCCAGGTCTGGCCAGAAGTTGCTCGCCAAAGACAGGCCCGCCCGTAAATCATGAAGCCCTAGCATACCCTGAGTTTTACTTACATTATAACAAAAAAGAGAAGAAAAGAAAAACAAATTCTTATAACCTCCTAGGCCGTAGCTCAACCAGCCTTGTGATATCACCCAATATGAGAAGTCATCGGTTTGAGTCCCCCCATTGCTACTCCCTCTCTTACAATTATATATGTATATTTGGGGCCGGGCAAGGATTTCGAGTCTCAACCACCGAGTCTAAATAAAAAAATTCTAAGCACGGCCCATCTATTATTGCCTAAACACCATTGTCGAACCAACGTGGGCCGGCCCTGTCCACGATCACCCATAGAAAAGAAAAGAAAAGAAAAAAAAAAAAAACGCTTCTTGAAATAAAATTTCAAAGAGCTACGCTCTGGCCTTTTGATTTTTTCAAACCCATACTTCTGTTGTCTCTCTGCATTTAACCATTCGCTTTACTTCGCCGGTAAAGTAAATTGACCAATCAAGAGATTTGCTTTGTGATTTGATAGCATTGCGTTTAAACGTTAATCACATATGCCCATCCCTCATTGTGTGGACCAAAGCCCGGACCCGTGACCCAACTCAGACGTAAGAGAAAGGAAAAAGAATCCGTTTGGAGGTTTTCCTCCGCTTAGAGTGGAGGGGGTATTGCAAAGTGACAGATTACCGCTGTAAGGAACGGCGGTAATCCTGCAAATGCCAGATTTCCTCCGCTCAGAGTGGAGGAAATCTGGAAAACGGCACTTTACCGCCGTAACAAGCAGTGGTAAACCCGAGCGAGTGCCCAAATCCAAATCCACTCCTTGCAGGCCTTTCCATTTCCTTTAACTTTAAACTAGAAACACTCTTAAATTTAGTATTTTCTAAAATTTTCATTATTAGGTAAAGAAATTAGTAAGAGAATTTATTATTTTGGAAAATGGCTTGGGTCGTCCCAGAAGTTCGTGGTCTCGAAAAATGGCAATACAGAAGTAAATAAAGAAATCTTTTCTTAATTGGGAAAAGTACTGTGCGACAACATGAACCGGAAAGATAAAAGTG
The DNA here is from genome assembly GCA_029852735.1 of Persea americana. Lineage (NCBI taxonomy): Eukaryota > Viridiplantae > Streptophyta > Magnoliopsida > Laurales > Lauraceae > Persea > Persea americana. The sequence continues at coordinate 16,271,909 of CM056814.1, forward strand.
AAAGAATATATATATATATATATTTAACAACGGATGGTGTCTACATTGCTTTGGACCCCACCCTACTTACCCAAAGGACTCGAATCCAAAAAATTCCAAGTATAGACCATTTTGGACTCCATAAACGCCGACTTTTGGGTGAGAGATTAAATAACAGGTTGCCCCGACGGACCCTTTTTTTTTTTTTTTTTTCTTTCTCTTCCACACACCTGGCTTATAAGTCATACGATCCCCCACTGAGAATATCTATGGGTCACACTCAGAATACTTAAGATCTTATATCAAATTTGGGTGTGGACCTAACATCACTGCCGTAGGATACGAACTATATATATTATGAAAAAGAAATCCTCACTAGAAAGAAGGAAAACATTTTATTTGATTGTCTTTCTATTTTGGAAGGTAAGTAAGTAAATCCAAATGTCTCCTGATTGTCACTGTTGGGGTCATGCATTGGAGTACGTCACCTATCCAACCTAGATGGAAAGTGGCCAAGCCCGGACCGGATGAATGAGGTTAGCCCATACTCGACCTAAATTGAGGTACGCAGGCACGTACCGTATCAATTCTTCATGTTGGGCTCATCTTCTACTTGGTTTCAGAGAGCCCATTCCCCCTACCTATTCCATAATGAAAATCACTATTCACGCGTAGGGAATCGAACCCAAAAGTCGAGATGATATTGATTTTTCTACGGTAGGATTTAATCGAGCGTGGACCCGTTCACTTCTCACCCAGTAACTATTTCCTACTTGGTAAACTTACCTCACCATTGAAGCCAAGTAGAGGGTTAATCCAAGAGACAATAAAAAGAAACGGATCACATCAAACGATACTAAATTTCAAAAGCCATCTACATGCGGCGGGATGGGCCGGGCCGAGGAATTTCCAAGCCCTGCCCGGCTTCTAAATTAGAAGCCTGACCCCGGCTCGATCCCAGGTCTGGCCAGAAGTTGCTCGCCAAAGACAGGCCCGCCCGTAAATCATGAAGCCCTAGCATACCCTGAGTTTTACTTACATTATAACAAAAAAGAGAAGAAAAGAAAAACAAATTCTTATAACCTCCTAGGCCGTAGCTCAACCAGCCTTGTGATATCACCCAATATGAGAGGTCATCGGTTTGAGTCCCCCCATTGCTACTCCCTCTCTTACAATTATATATGTATATTTGGGGCCGGGCAAGGATTTCGAGTCTCAACCACCGAGTCTAAATAAAAAAATTCTAAGCACGGCCCATCTATTATTGCCTAAACACCATTGTCGAACCAACGTGGGCCGGCCCTGTCCACGATCACCCATAGAAAAGAAAAGAAAAGAAAAAAAAAAAAAACGCTTCTTGAAATAAAATTTCAAAGAGCTACGCTCTGGCCTTTTGATTTTTTCAAACCCATACTTCTGTTGTCTCTCTGCATTTAACCATTCGCTTTACTTCGCCGGTAAAGTAAATTGACCAATCAAGAGATTTGCTTTGTGATTTGATAGGATTGCGTTTAAACGTTAATCACATATGCCCATCCCTCATTGTGTGGACCAAAGCCCGGACCCGTGACCCAACTCAGACGTAAGAGAAAGGAAAAAGAATCCGTTTGGAGGTTTTCCTCCGCTTAGAGTGGAGGGGGTATTGCAAAGTGACAGATTACCGCTGTAAGGAACGGCGGTAATCCTGCAAATGCCAGATTTCCTCCGCTCACAGTGGAGGAAATCTGGAAAACGCCACTTTACCGCCGTAACAAGCAGCGGTAAACCCGAGCGAGTGCCCAAATCCAAATCCACTCCTTGCAGGCCTTTCCATTTCCTTTAACTTTAAACTAGAAACACTCTTAAATTTAGTATTTTCTAAAATTTTCATTATTAGGTAAAGAAATTAGTAAGAGAATTTATTATTTTGGAAAATGGCTTGGGTCGTCCCAGAAGTTCGTGGTTTCGAAAAATGGCAATACAGAAGTAAATAAAGAAATCTTTTCTTAATTGGGAAAAGTACTGTGCGACAACATGAACCGGAAAGATAAAAGTGAAAGAATATATATATATATATATTTAACAACGGATGGTGTCTACATTGCTTTGGACCCCACCCTACTTACCCAAAGGACTCGAATCCAAATAATTCCAAGTATAGACCATTTTGGACTCCATAAACGCCGACTTTTGGGTGAGAGATTAAATCACAGGTTGCCCCGACGGACCCTTTTTTTTTTTTTTTTTTTCTTTCTCTTCCACACACCTGGCTTATAAGTCATACGATCCCCCACTGAGAATATCTATGGGGCACACTCAGAATACTTAAGATCTTATATCATATTTGGGTGTGGACCTAACATCACTGCCGTAGGATACGAACTATATATATTATGAAAAAGAAATCCTCACTAGAAAGAAGGAAAACATTTTATTTGATTGTCTTTCTATTTTGGAAGGTAAGTAAGTAAATCCAAATGTCTCCTGATTGTCACTGTTGGGGTCATGCATTGGAGTACGTCACCTATCCAACCTAGATGGAAAGTGGCCAAGCCCGGACCGGATGAATGAGGTTAGCCCATACTCGACCTAAATTGAGGTACGCAGGCACGTACCGTATCAATTCTTCATGTTGGGCTCATCTTCTACTTGGTTTCAGAGAGCCCATTCCCCCTACCTATTCCATAATGAAAATCACTATTCACGCGTAGGGAATCGAACCCAAAAGTCGAGATGATATTGATTTTTCTACGGTAGGATTTAATCGAGCGTGGACCCGTTCACTTCTCACCCAGTAACTATTTCCTACTTGGTAAACTTACCTCACCATTGAAGCCAAGTAGAGGGTCAATCCAAGAGACAATAAAAAGAAACGGATCACATCAAACGATACTAAATTTCAAAAGCCATCTACATGCGGCGGGATGGGCCGGGCCGAGGAATTTCCAAGCCCTGCCCGGCTTCTAAATTAGAAGCCTGACCCCGGCTCGATCCCAGGTCTGGCCAGAAGTTGCTCGCCAAAGACAGGCCCGCCCGTAAATCATGAAGCCCTAGCATACCCTGAGTTTTACTTACATTATAACAAAAAAGAGAAGAAAAGAAAAACAAATTCTTATAACCTCCTAGGCCGTAGCTCAACCAGCCTTGTGATATCACCCAATATGAGAGGTCATCGGTTTGAGTCCCCCCATTGCTACTCCCTCTCTTACAATTATATATGTATATTTGGGGCCGGGCAAGGATTTCGAGTCTCAACCACCGAGTCTAAATAAAAAAATTCTAAGCACGGCCCATCTATTATTGCCTAAACACCATTGTCGAACCAACGTGGGCCGGCCCTGTCCACGATCACCCATAGAAAAGAAAAGAAAAGAAAAAAAAAAAAAAACGCTTCTTGAAATAAAATTTCAAAGAGCTACGCTCTGGCCTTTTGATTTTTTCAAACCCATACTTCTGTTGTCTCTCTGCATTTAACCATTCGCTTTACTTCGCCGGTAAAGTAAATTGACCAATCAATAGATTTGCTTTGTGATTTGATAGGATTGCGTTTAAACGTTAATCACATATGCCCATCCCTCATTGTGTGGACCAAAGCCCGGACCCGTGACCCAACTCAGACGTAAGAGAAAGGAAAAAGAATCCGTTTGGAGGTTTTCCTCCGCTTAGAGTGGAGGGGGTATTGCAAAGTGACAGATTACCGCTGTAAGGAACGGCGGTAATCCTGCAAATGCCAGATTTCCTCCGCTCACAGTGGAGGAAATCTGGAAAACGCCACTTTACCGCCGTAACAAGCAGCGGTAAACCCGAGCGAGTGCCCAAATCCAAATCCACTCCTTTCAGGCCTTTCCATTTCCTTTAACTTTAAACTAGAAACACTCTTAAATTTAGTATTTTCTAAAATTTTCATTATTAGGTAAAGAAATTAGTAAGAGAATTTATTATTTTGGAAAATGGCTTGGGTCGTCCCAGAAGTTCGTGGTTTCGAAAAATGGCAATACAGAAGTAAATAAAGAAATCTTTTCTTAATTGGGAAAAGTACTGTGCGACAACATGAACCGGAAAGATAAAAGTGAAAGAATATATATATATATATATATTTAACAACGGATGGTGTCTACATTGCTTTGGACCCCACCCTACTTACCCAAAGGACTCGAATCCAAAAAATTCCAAGTATAGACCATTTTGGACTCCATAAACGCCGACTTTTGGGTGAGAGATTAAAAAACAGGTTGCCCCGACGGACCCTTTTTTTTTTTTTTTTTTTCTTTCTCTTCCACACACCTGGCTTATAAGTCATACGATCCCCCACTGAGAATATCTATGGGGCACACTCAGAATACTTAAGATCTTATATCATATTTGGGTGTGGACCTAACATCACTGCCGTAGGATACGAACTATATATATTATGAAAAAGAAATCCTCACTAGAAAGAAGGAAAACATTTTATTTGATTGTCTTTCTATTTTGGAAGGTAAGTAAGTAAATCCAAATGTCTCCTGATTGTCACTGTTGGGGTCATGCATTGGAGTACGTCACCTATCCAACCTAGATGGAAAGTGGCCAAGCCCGGACCGGATGAATGAGGTTAGCCCATACTCGACCTAAATTGAGGTACGCAGGCACGTACCGTATCAATTCTTCATGTTGGGCTCATCTTCTACTTGGTTTCAGAGAGCCCATTCCCCCTACCTATTCCATAATGAAAATCACTATTCACGCGTAGGGAATCGAACCCAAAAGTCGAGATGATATTGATTTTTCTACGGTAGGATTTAATCGAGCGTGGACCCGTTCACTTCTCACCCAGTAACTATTTCCTACTTGGTAAACTTACCTCACCATTGAAGCCAAGTAGAGGGTCAATCCAAGAGACAATAAAAAGAAACGGATCACATCAAACGATACTAAATTTCAAAAGCCATCTACATGCGGCGGGATGGGCCGGGCCGAGGAATTTCCAAGCCCTGCCCGGCTTCTAAATTAGAAGCCTGACCCCGGCTCGATCCCAGGTCTGGCCAGAAGTTGCTCGCCAAAGACAGGCCCGCCCGTAAATCATGAAGCCCTAGCATACCCTGAGTTTTACTTACATTATAACAAAAAAGAGAAGAAAAGAAAAACAAATTCTTATAACCTCCTAGGCCGTAGCTCAACCAGCCTTGTGATATCACCCAATATGAGAGGTCATCGGTTTGAGTCCCCCCATTGCTACTCCCTCTCTTACAATTATATATGTATATTTGGGGCCGGGCAAGGATTTCGAGTCTCAACCACCGAGTCTAAATAAAAAAATTCTAAGCACGGCCCATCTATTATTGCCTAAACACCATTGTCGAACCAACGTGGGCCGGCCCTGTCCACGATCACCCATAGAAAAGAAAAGAAAAGAAAAAAAAAAAAAAACGGTTCTTGAAATAAAATTTCAAAGAGCTACGCTCTGGCCTTTTGATTTTTTCAAACCCATACTTCTGTTGTCTCTCTGCATTTAACCATTCGCTTTACTTCGCCGGTAAAGTAAATTGACCAATCAAGAGATTTGCTTTGTGATTTGATAGCATTGCGTTTAAACGTTAATCACATATGCCCATCCCTCATTGTGTGGACCAAAGCCCGGACCCGTGACCCAACTCAGACGTAAGAGAAAGGAAAAAGAATCCGTTTGGAGGTTTTCCTCCGCTTAGAGTGGAGGGGGTATTGCAAAGTGACAGATTACCGCTGTAAGGAACGGCGGTAATCCTGCAAATGCCAGATTTCCTCCGCTCACAGTGGAGGAAATCTGGAAAACGCCACTTTACCGCCGTAACAAGCAGCGGTAAACCCGAGCGAGTGCCCAAATCCAAATCCACTCCTTGCAGGCCTTTCCATTTCCTTTAACTTTAAACTAGAAACACTCTTAAATTTAGTATTTTCTAAAATTTTCATTATTAGGTAAAGAAATTAGTAAGAGAATTTATTATTTTGGAAAATGGCTTGGGTCGTCCCAGAAGTTCGTGGTTTCGAAAAATGGCAATACAGAAGTAAATAAAGAAATCTTTTCTTAATTGGGAAAAGTACTGTGCGACAACATGAACCGGAAAGATAAAAGTGAAAGAATATATATATATATATATATATTTAACAACGGATGGTGTCTACATTGCTTTGGACCCCACCCTACTTACCCAAAGGACTCGAATCCAAATAATTCCAAGTATAGACCATTTTGGACTCCATAAACGCCGACTTTTGGGTGAGAGATTAAATCACAGGTTGCCCCGACGGACCCTTTTTTTTTTTTTTTTTTTCTTTCTCTTCCACACACCTGGCTTATAAGTCATACGATCCCCCACTGAGAATATCTATGGGGCACACTCAGAATACTTAAGATCTTATATCATATTTGGGTGTGGACCTAACATCACTGCCGTAGGATACGAACTATATATATTATGAAAAAGAAATCCTCACTAGAAAGAAGGAAAACATTTTATTTGATTGTCTTTCTATTTTGGAAGGTAAGTAAGTAAATCCAAATGTCTCCTGATTGTCACTGTTGGGGTCATGCATTGGAGTACGTCACCTATCCAACCTAGATGGAAAGTGGCCAAGCCCGGACCGGATGAATGAGGTTAGCCCATACTCGACCTAAATTGAGGTACGCAGGCACGTACCGTATCAATTCTTCATGTTGGGCTCATCTTCTACTTGGTTTCAGAGAGCCCATTCCCCCTACCTATTCCATAATGAAAATCACTATTCACGCGTAGGGAATCGAACCCAAAAGTCGAGATGATATTGATTTTTCTACGGTAGGATTTAATCGAGCGTGGACCCGTTCACTTCTCACCCAGTAACTATTTCCTACTTGGTAAACTTACCTCACCATTGAAGCCAAGTAGAGGGTCAATCCAAGAGACAATAAAAAGAAACGGATCACATCAAACGATACTAAATTTCAAAAGCCATCTACATGCGGCGGGATGGGCCGGGCCGAGGAATTTCCAAGCCCTGCCCGGCTTCTAAATTAGAAGCCTGACCCCGGCTCGATCCCAGGTCTGGCCAGAAGTTGCTCGCCAAAGACAGGCCCGCCCGTAAATCATGAAGCCCTAGCATACCCTGAGTTTTACTTACATTATAACAAAAAAGAGAAGAAAAGAAAAACAAATTCTTATAACCTCCTAGGCCGTAGCTCAACCAGCCTTGTGATATCACCCAATATGAGAGGTCATCGGTTTGAGTCCCCCCATTGCTACTCCCTCTCTTACAATTATATATGTATATTTGGGGCCGGGCAAGGATTTCGAGTCTCAACCACCGAGTCTAAATAAAAAAATTCTAAGCACGGCCCATCTATTATTGCCTAAACACCATTGTCGAACCAACGTGGGCCGGCCCTGTCCACGATCACCCATAGAAAAGAAAAGAAAAGAAAAAAAAAAAAAACGCTTCTTGAAATAAAATTTCAAAGAGCTACGCTCTGGCCTTTTGATTTTTTCAAACCCATACTTCTGTTGTCTCTCTGCATTTAACCATTCGCTTTACTTCGCCGGTAAAGTAAATTGACCAATCAAGAGATTTGCTTTGTGATTTGATAGCATTGCGTTTAAACGTTAATCACATATGCCCATCCCTCATTGTGTGGACCAAAGCCCGGACCCGTGACCCAACTCAGACGTAAGAGAAAGGAAAAAGAATCCGTTTGGAGGTTTTCCTCCGCTTAGAGTGGAGGGGGTATTGCAAAGTGACAGATTACCGCTGTAAGGAACGGCGGTAATCCTGCAAATGCCAGATTTCCTCCGCTCACAGTGGAGGAAATCTGGAAAACGCCACTTTACCGCCGTAACAAGCAGTGGTAAACCCGAGCGAGTGCCCAAATCCAAATCCACTCCTTGCAGGCCTTTCCATTTCCTTTAACTTTAAACTAGAAACACTCTTAAATTAAGTATTTTCTAAAATTTTCATTATTAGGTAAAGAAATTAGTAAGAGAATTTATTATTTTGGAAAATGGCTTGGGTCGTCCCAGAAGTTCGTGGTCTCGAAAAATGGCAATACAGAAGTAAATAAAGAAATCTTTTCTTAATTGGGAAAAGTACTGTGCGACAACATGAACCGGAAAGATAAAAGTGAAAGAATATATATATATATATATATTTAACAACGGATGGTGTCTACATTGCTTTGGACCCCACCCTACTTACCCAAAGGACTCGAATCCAAAAAATTCCAAGTATAGACCATTTTGGACTCCATAAACGCCGACTTTTGGGTGAGAGATTAAATAACAGGTTGCCCCGACGGACCCTTTTTTTTTTTTTTTTTTCTTTCTCTTCCACACACCTGGCTTATAAGTCATACGATCCCCCACTGAGAATATCTATGGGGCACACTCAGAATACTTAAGATCTTATATCAAATTTGGGTGTGGACCTAACATCACTGCCGTAGGATACGAACTATATATATTATGAAAAAGAAATCCTCACTAGAAAGAAGGAAAACATTTTATTTGATTGTCTTTCTATTTTGGAAGGTAAGTAAGTAAATCCAAATGTCTCCTGATTGTCACTGTTGGGGTCATGCATTGGAGTACGTCACCTATCCAACCTAGATGGAAAGTGGCCAAGCCCGGACCGGATGAATGAGGTTAGCCCATACTCGACCTAAATTGAGGTACGCAGGCACGTACCGTATCAATTCTTCATGTTGGGCTCATCTTCTACTTGGTTTCAGAGAGCCCATTCCCCCTACCTATTCCATAATGAAAATCACTATTCACGCGTAGGGAATCGAACCCAAAAGTCGAGATGATATTGATTTTTCTACGGTAGGATTTAATCGAGCGTGGACCCGTTCACTTCTCACCCAGTAACTATTTCCTACTTGGTAAACTTACCTCACCATTGAAGCCAAGTAGAGGGTTAATCCAAGAGACAATAAAAAGAAACGGATCACATCAAACGATACTAAATTTCAAAAGCCATCTACATGCGGCGGGATGGGCCGGGCCGAGGAATTTCCAAGCCCTGCCCGGCTTCTAAATTAGAAGCCTGACCCCGGCTCGATCCCAGGTCTGGCCAGAAGTTGCTCGCCAAAGACAGGCCCGCCCGTAAATCATGAAGCCCTAGCATACCCTGAGTTTTACTTACATTATAACAAAAAAGAGAAGAAAAGAAAAACAAATTCTTATAACCTCCTAGGCCGTAGCTCAACCAGCCTTGTGATATCACCCAATATGAGAGGTCATCGGTTTGAGTCCCCCCATTGCTACTCCCTCTCTTACAATTATATATGTATATTTGGGGCCGGGCAAGGATTTCGAGTCTCAACCACCGAGTCTAAATAAAAAAATTCTAAGCACGGCCCATCTATTATTGCCTAAACACCATTGTCGAACCAACGTGGGCCGGCCCTGTCCACGATCACCCATAGAAAAGAAAAGAAAAGAAAAAAAAAAAAAACGCTTCTTGAAATAAAATTTCAAAGAGCTACGCTCTGGCCTTTTGATTTTTTCAAACCCATACTTCTGTTGTCTCTCTGCATTTAACCATTCGCTTTACTTCGCCGGTAAAGTAAATTGACCAATCAAGAGATTTGCTTTGTGATTTGATAGGATTGCGTTTAAACGTTAATCACATATGCCCATCCCTCATTGTGTGGACCAAAGCCCGGACCCGTGACCCAACTCAGACGTAAGAGAAAGGAAAAAGAATCCGTTTGGAGGTTTTCCTCCGCTTAGAGTGGAGGGGGTATTGCAAAGTGACAGATTACCGCTGTAAGGAACGGCGGTAATCCAGCAAATGCCAGATTTCCTCCGCTCACAGTGGAGGAAATCTGGAAAACGCCACTTTACCGCCGTAACAAGCAGCGGTAAACCCGAGCGAGTGCCCAAATCCAAATCCACTCCTTTCAGGCCTTTCCATTTCCTTTAACTTTAAACTAGAAACACTCTTAAATTTAGTATTTTCTAAAATTTTCATTATTAGGTAAAGAAATTAGTAAGAGAATTTATTATTTTGGAAAATGGCTTGGGTCGTCCCAGAAGTTCGTGGTTTCGAAAAATGGCAATACAGAAGTAAATAAAGAAATCTTTTCTTAATTGGGAAAAGTACTGTGCGACAACATGAACCGGAAAGATAAAAGTGAAAGAATATATATATATATATATTTAACAACGGATGGTGTCTACATTGCTTTGGACCCCACCCTACTTACCCAAAGGACTCGAATCCAAAAAATTCCAAGTATAGACCATTTTGGACTCCATAAACGCCGACTTTTGGGTGAGAGATTAAATAACAGGTTGCCCCGACGGACCCTTTTTTTTTTTTTTTTTTTCTTTCTCTTCCACACACCTGGCTTATAAGTCATACGATCCCCCACTGAGAATATCTATGGGGCACACTCAGAATACTTAAGATCTTATATCATATTTGGGTGTGGACCTAACATCACTGCCGTAGGATACGAACTATATATATTATGAAAAAGAAATCCTCACTAAAAAGAAGGAAAACATTTTATTTGATTGTCTTTCTATTTTGGAAGGTAAGTAAGTAAATCCAAATGTCTCCTGATTGTCACTGTTGGGGTCATGCATTGGAGTACGTCACCTATCCAACCTAGATGGAAAGTGGCCAAGCCCGGACCGGATGAATGAGGTTAGCCCATACTCGACCTAAATTGAGGTACGCAGGCACGTACCGTATCAATTCTTCATGTTGGGCTCATCTTCTACTTGGTTTTAGAGAGCCCATTCCCCCTACCTATTCCATAATGAAAATCACTATTCACGCGTAGGGAATCGAACCCAAAAGTCGAGATGATATTGATTTTTCTACGGTAGGATTTAATCGAGTGTGGACGCGTTCACTTCTCACCCTGTAACTATTTCCTACTTGGTAAACTTACCTCACCATTGAAGCCAAGTAGAGGGTTAATCCAAGAGACAATAAAAAGAAACGGATCACATCAAACGATACTAAATTTCAAAAGTCATCTACATGCGGCGGGATGGGCCGGGCCGAGGAATTTCCAAGCCCTGCCCGGCTTCTAAATTAGAAGCCTGACCCCGGCTCGATCCCAGGTCTGGCCAGAAGTTGCTCGCCAAAGACAGGCCCGCCCGTAAATCATGAAGCCCTAGCATACCCTGAGTTTTACTTACATTATAACAAAAAAGAGAAGAAAAGAAAAACAAATTCTTATAACCTCCTAGGCTGTAGCTCAACCAGCCTTGTGATATCACCCAATATGAGAGGTCATCGGTTTGAGTCCCCCCATTGCTACTCCCTCTCTTACAATTATATATGTATATTTGGGGCCGGGCAAGGATTTCGAGTCTCAACCACCGAGTCTAAATAAAAAAATTCTAAGCACGGCCCATCTTATTGCCTAAACACCATTGTCGAACCAACGTGGGCCGGCCCTGTCCACGATCACCCATAGAAAAGAAAAGAAAAAAAAAAAAAAAAACGCTTCTTGAAATAAAATTTCAAAGAGCTACGCTCTGGCCTTTTGATTTTTTCAAACCCATACTTCTGTTGTCTCTCTGCATTTAACCATTCGCTTTACTTCGCCGGTAAAGTAAATTGACCAATCAAGAGATTTGCTCTGTGATTTGATAGCATTGCGTTTAAACGTTAATCACATATGCCCATCCCTCATTGTGTGGACCAAAGCCCGGACCCGTGACCCAACTCAGACGTAAGAGAAAGGAAAAAGAATCCGTTTGGAGGTTTTCCTCCGCTTAGAGTGGAGGGGGTATTACAAAGTGACAGATTACCGCTGTAAGGAACGGCGGTAATCCTGCAAATGCCAGATTTCCTCCGCTCACAGTGCACGAAATCTGGAAAACGTCACTTTACCGCCGTAACAAGCAGCGGTAAACCCGAGCGAGTGCCCAAATCCAAATCCACTCCTTGCCGGCCTTTCCATTTCCTTTAACTTTAAACTAGAAACACTCTTAAATTTAGTATTTTCTAAAATTTTCATTATTAGGTAAAGAAATTAGTAAGAGAATTTATTATTTTGGAAAATGGCTTGGGTCGTCCCAGAAGTTCGTGGTTTCGAAAAATGGCAATACAGAAGTAAATAAAGAAATCTTTTCTTAATTGGGAAAAGTACTGTGCGACAACATGAACCGGAAAGATAAAAGTGAAAGAATATATATATATATATTTAACAACGGATGGTGTCTACATTGCTTTGGACCCCACCCTACATACCCAAAGGACTCGAATCCAAAAAATTCCAAGTATAGACCATTTTGGACTCCATAAACGCCGACTTTTGGGTGAGAGATTAAATAACAGGTTGCCCCGACGGACCCTTTTTTTTTTTTTTTTTTTTTTCTTTCTCTTCCACACACCTGGCTTATAAGTCATACGATCCCCCACTGAGAATATCTATGGGGCACACTCAGAATATTTAAGATCTTATATCATATTTGGGTGTGGACCTAACATCACTGCCGTAGGATACGAACTATATATATATATATTATGAAAAAGAAATCCTCACTAGAAAGAAGGAAAACATTTTATTTGATTGTCTTTCTATTTTGGAAGGTAAGTAAGTAAATCCAAATGTCTCCTGATTGTCACTGTTGGGGTCATGCATTGGAGTACGTCACCTATCCAACCTAGATGGAAAGTGGCCAAGCCCGGACCGGATGAATGAGGTTAGCCCATACTCGACCTAAATTGAGGTACGCAGGCACGTACCGTATCAATTCTTCATGTTGGGCTCATCTTCTACTTGGTTTTAGAGAGCCCATTCCCCCTACCTATTCCATAATGAAAATCACTATTCACGCGTAGGGAATCGAACCCAAAAGTCGAGATGATATTGATTTTTCTACGGTAGGATTTAATCGAGTGTGGACGCGTTCACTTCTCACCCTGTAACTATTTCCTACTTGGTAAACTTACCTCACCATTGAAGCCAAGTAGAGGGTTAATCCAAGAGACAATAAAAAGAAACGGATCACATCAAACGATACTAAATTTCAAAAGTCATCTACATGCGGCGGGATGGGCCGGGCCGAGGAATTTCCAAGCCCTGCCCGGCTTCTAAATTAGAAGCCTGACCCCGGCTCGATCCCAGGTCTGGCCAGAAGTTGCTCGCCAAAGACAGGCCCGCCCGTAAATCATGAAGCCCTAGCATACCCTGAGTTTTACTTACATTATAACAAAAAAGAGAAGAAAAGAAAAACAAATTCTTATAACCTCCTAGGCTGTAGCTCAACCAGCCTTGTGATATCACCCAATATGAGAGGTCATCGGTTTGAGTCCCCCCATTGCTACTCCCTCTCTTACAATTATATATGTATATTTGGGGCCGGGCAAGGATTTCGAGTCTCAACCACCGAGTCTAAATAAAAAAATTCTAAGCACGGCCCATCTATTATTGCCTAAACACCATTGTCGAACCAACGTGGGCCGGCCCTGTCCACGATCACCCATAGAAAAGAAAAGAAAAAAAAAAAAAAAAAAAACGCTTCTTGAAATAAAATTTCAAAGAGCTACGCTCTGGCCTTTTGATTTTTTCAAACCCATACTTCTGTTGTCTCTCTGCATTTAACCATTCGCTTTACTTCGCCGGTAAAGTAAATTGACCAATCAAGAGATTTGCTTTGTGATTTGATAGCATTGCGTTTAAACGTTAATCACATATGCCCATCCCTCATTGTGTGGACCAAAGCCCGGACCCGTGACCCAACTCAGACGTAAGAGAAAGGAAAAAGAATCCGTTTGGAGGTTTTCCTCCGCTTAGAGTGGAGGGGGTATTGCAAAGTGACAGATTACCGCTGTAAGGAACGGCGGTAATCCTGCAAATGCCAGATTCCTCCGCTCACAGTGGAGGAAATCTGGAAAACGCCACTTTACCGCCCTAACAAGCAGCGGTAAACCCGAGCGAGTGCCCAAATCCAAATCCACTCCTTGCCGGCCTTTCCATTTCCTTTAACTTTAAACTAGAAACACTCTTAAATTTAGTATTTTCTAAAATTTTCATTATTAGGTAAAGAAATTAGTAAGAGAATTTATTATTTTGGAAAATGGCTTGGGTCGTCCCAGAAGTTCGTGGTTTCGAAAAATGGCAATACAGAAGTAAATAAAGAAATCTTTTCTTAATTGGGAAAAGTACGGTGCGACAACATGAACCGGAAAGATAAAAGTGAAAGAATATATATATATATATATTTAACAACAGATGGTGTCTACATTGCTTTGGACCCCACCCTACTTACCCAAAGGACTCGAATCCAAAAAATTCCAAGTATAGACCATTTTGGACTCCATAAACGCCGACTTTTGGGTGAGAGATTAAATAACAGGTTGCCCCGACGGACCCTTTTTTTTTTTTTTTTTCTTTCTCTTCCGCACACCTGGCTTATAAGTCATACGATCCCCCACTGAGAATATCTATGGGGCACACTCAGAATACTTAAGATCTTATATCATATTTGGGTGTGGACCTAACATCACTGCCGTAGGATACGAACTATATATATATATTATGAAAAAGAAATCCTCACTAGAAAGAAGGAAAACATTTTATTTGATTGTCTTTCTATTTTGGAAGGTAAGTAAGTAAATCCAAATGTCTCCTGATTGTCACTGTTGGGGTCATGCATTGGAGTACGTCACCTATCCAACCTAGATGGAAAGTGGCCAAGCCCGGACCGGATGAATGAGGTTAGCCCATACTCGACCTAAATTGAGGTACGCAGGCACGTACCGTATCAATTCTTCATGTTGGGCTCATCTTCTACTTGGTTCTAGAGAGCCCATTCCCCCTACCTATTCCATAATGAAAATCACTATTCACGCGTAGGGAATCGAACCCAAAAGTCGAGATGATATTGATTTTTCTACGGTAGGATTTAATCGAGTGTGGACGCGTTCACTTCTCACCCAGTAACTATTTCCTACTTGGTAAACTTACCTCACCATTGAAGCCAAGTAGAGGGTTAATCCAAGAGACAATAAAAAGAAACGGATCACATCAAACGATACTAAATTTCAAAAGTCATCTACATGCGGCGGGATGGGCCGGGCCGAGGAATTTCCAAGCCCTGCCCGGCTTCTAAATTAGAAGCCTGACCCCGGCTCGATCCCAGGTCTGGCCAGAAGTTGCTCGCCAAAGACAGGCCCGCCCGTAAATCATGAAGCCCTAGCATACCCTGAGTTTTACTTAGATTATAACAAAAAAGAGAAGAAAAGAAAAACAAATTCTTATAACCTCCTAGGCTGTAGCTCAACCAGCCTTGTGATATCACCCAATATGAGAGGTCATCGGTTTGAGTCCCCCCATTGCTACTCCCTCTCTTACAATTATATATGTATATTTGGGGCCGGGCAAGGATTTCGAGTCTCAACCACCGAGTCTAAATAAAAAAATTCTAAGCACGGCCCATCTATTATTGCCTAAACACCATTGTCGAACCAACGTGGGCCGGCCCTGTCCACGATCACCCATAGAAAAGAAAAGAAAAAAAAAAAAAAAAAAAAAAAACGCTTCTTGAAATAAAATTTCAAAGAGCTACGCTCTGGCCTTTTGATTTTTTCAAACCCATACTTCTGTTGTCTCTCTGCATTTAACCATTCGCTTTACTTCGCCGGTAAAGTAAATTGACCGATCAAGAGATTTGCTTTGTGATTTGATAGCATTGCGTTTAAACGTTAATCACATATGCCCATCCCTCATTGTGTGGACCAAAGCCCGGACCCGTGACCCAACTCAGACGTAAGAGAAAGGAAAAAGAATCCGTTTGGAGGTTTTCCTCCGCTTAGAGTGGAGGGGGTATTGCAAAGTGACAGATTACCGCTGTAAGGAACGGCGGTAATCCTGCAAATGCCAGATTCCTCCGCTCACAGTGGAGGAAATCTGGAAAACGCCACTTTACCGCCCTAACAAGCAGCGGTAAACCCGAGCGAGTGCCCAAATCCAAATCCACTCCTTGCCGTCCTTTCCATATCCTTTAACTTTAAACTAGAAACACTCTTAAATTTAGTATTTTCTAAAATTTTCATTATTAGGTAAAGAAATTAGTAAGAGAATTTATTATTTTGGAAAATGGCTTGGGTCGTCCCAGAAGTTCGTGGTTTCGAAAAATGGCAATACAGAAGTAAATAAAGAAATCTTTTCTTAATTGGGAAAAGTACGGTGCGACAACATGAACCGGAAAGATAAAAGTGAAAGAATATATATATATATATTTAACAACGGATGGTGTCTACATTGCTTTGGACCCCACCCTACTTACCCAAAGGACTCGAATCCAAAAAATTCCAAGTATAGACCATTTTGGACTCCATAAACACCGACTTTTGGGTGAGAGATTAAATAACAGGTTGCCCCGAGACACCCTTTTTTTTTTTTTTTTTTTTCTTTCTCTTCCACACACCTGGCTTATAAGTCATACGATCCCCCACTGAGAATATCTATGGGGCACACTCAGAATACTTAAGATCTTATATCATATTTGGGTGTGGACCTAACATCACTGCCGTAGGATACGAACTATATATATTATGAAAAAGAAATCCTCACTAGAAAGAAGGAAAACATTTTATTTGATTGTCTTTCTATTTTGGAAGGTAAGTAAGTAAATCCAAATGTCTCCTGATTGTCACTGTTGGGGTCATGCATTGGAGTACGTCACCTATCCAACCTAGATGGAAAGTGGCCAAGCCCGGACCGGATGAATGAGGTTAGCCCATACTCGACCTAAATTGAGGTACGCAGGCACGTACCGTATCAATTCTTCATGTTGGGCTCATCTTCTACTTGGTTCTAGAGAGCCCATTCCCCCTACCTATTCCATAATGAAAATCACTATTCACGCGTAGGGAATCGAACCCAAAAGTCGAGATGATATTGATTTTTCTACGGTAGGATTTAATCGAGTGTGGACGCGTTCACTTCTCACCCAGTAACTATTTCCTACTTGGTAAACTTACCTCACCATTGAAGCCAAGTAGAGGGTTAATCCAAGAGACAATAAAAAGAAACGGATCACATCAAACGATACTAAATTTCAAAAGTCATCTACATGCGGCGGGATGGGCCGGGCCGAGGAATTTCCAAGCCCTGCCCGGCTTCTAAATTAGAAGCCTGACCCCGGCTCGATCCCAGGTCTGGCCAGAAGTTGCTCGCCAAAGACAGGCCCGCCCGTAAATCATGAAGCCCTAGCATACCCTGAGTTTTACTTACATTATAACAAAAAAGAGAAGAAAAGAAAAACAAATTCTTATAACCTCCTAGGCTGTAGCTCAACCAGCCTTGTGATATCACCCAATATGAGAGGTCATCGGTTTGAGTCCCCCCATTGCTACTCCCTCTCTTACAATTATATATGTATATTTGGGGCCGGGCAAGGATTTCGAGTCTCAACCACCGAGTCTAAATAAAAAAATTCTAAGCACGGCCCATCTATTATTGCCTAAACACCATTGTCGAACCAACGTGGGCCGGCCCTGTCCACGATCACCCATAGAAAAGAAAAGAAAAAAAAGAAAAAAAAAAACGCTTCTTGAAATAAAATTTCAAAGAGCTACACTCTGGCCTTTTGATTTTTTCAAACCCATACTTCTGTTGTCTCTCTGCATTTAACCATTCGCTTTACTTCGCCGGTAAAGTAAATTGACCAATCAAGAGATTTGCTTTGTGATTTGATAGCATTGCGTTTAAACGTTAATCACATATGCCCATCCCTCATTGTGTGGACCAAAGCCCGGACCCGTGACCCAACTCAGACGTAAGAGAAAGGAAAAAGAATCCGTTTGGAGGTTTTCCTCCGCTTAGAGTGGAGGGGGTATTGCAAAGTGACAGATTACCGCTGTAAGGAACGGCGGTAATCCTGCAAATGCCAGATTTCCTCCGCTCACAGTGCAGGAAATCTGGAAAACGTCACTTTACCGCCGTAACAAGCAGCGGTAAACCCGAGCGAGTGCCCAAATCCAAATCCACTCCTTGCCGGCCTTTCCATTTCCTTTAACTTTAAACTAGAAACACTCTTAAATTTAGTATTTTCTAAAATTTTCATTATTAGGTAAAGAAATTAGTAAGAGAATTTATTATTTTGGAAAATGGCATGGGTCGTCCCAGAAGTTCGTGGTTTCGAAAAATGGCAATACAGAAGTAAATAAAGAAATCTTTTCTTAATTGGGAAAAGTACTGTGCGACAACATGAACCGGAAAGATAAAAGTGAAAGAATATATATATATATATATTTAACAACGGATGGTGTCTACATTGCTTTGGACCCCACCCTACTTACCCAAAGGACTCGAATCCAAAAAATTCCAAGTATAGACCATTTTGGACTCCATAAACGCCGACTTTTGGGTGAGAGATTAAATAACAGGTTGCCCCGACGGACCCTTTTTTTTTTTTTTTTTTTTTTCTTTCTCTTCCACACACCTGGCTTATAAGTCATACGATCCCCCACTGAGAATATCTATGGGGCACACTCAGAATATTTAAGATCTTATATCATATTTGGGTGTGGACCTAACATCACTGCCGTAGGATACGAACTATATATATATATATTATGAAAAAGAAATCCTCACTAGAAAGAAGGAAAACATTTTATTTGATTGTCTTTCTATTTTGGAAGGTAAGTAAGTAAATCCAAATGCCTCCTCATTGTCACTGTTGGGGTCATGCATTGGAGTACGTCACCTATCCAACCTAGATGGAAAGTGGCCAAGCCCGGACCGGATGAATGAGGTTAGCCCATACTCGACCTAAATTGAGGTACGCAGGCACGTACCGTATCAATTCTTCATGTTGGGCTCATCTTCTACTTGGTTTTAGAGAGCCCATTCCCCCTACCTATTCCATAATGAAAATCACTATTCACGCGTAGGGAATCGAACCCAAAAGTCGAGATGATATTGATTTTTCTACGGTAGGATTTAATCGAGTGTGGACGCGTTCACTTCTCACCCAGTAACTATTTCCTACTTGGTAAACTTACCTCACCATTGAAGCCAAGTAGAGGGTTAATCCAAGAGACAATAAAAAGAAACGGATCACATCAAACGATACTAAATTTCAAAAGTCATCTACATGCGGCGGGATGGGCCGGGCCGAGGAATTTCCAAGCCCTGCCCGGCTTCTAAATTAGAAGCCTGACCCCGGCTCGATCCCAGGTCTGGCCAGAAGTTGCTCACCAAAGACAGGCCCGCCCGTAAATCATGAAGCCCTAGCATACCCTGAGTTTTACTTACATTATAACAAAAAAGAGAAGAAAAGAAAAACAAATTCTTATAACCTCCTAGGCTGTAGCTCAACCAGCCTTGTGCTATCACCCAATATGAGAGGTCATCGGTTTGAGTGCCCCCATTGCTACTCCCTCTCTTACAATTATATATGTATATTTGGGGCCGGGCAAGGATTTCGAGTCTCAACCATCGAGTCTAAATAAAAAAATTCTAAGCACGGCCCATCTATTATTGCCTAAACACCATTGTCGAACCAACGTGGGCCGGCCCTGTCCACGATCACCCATAGAAAAGAAAAGAAAAAAAAAAAAAAAAAACGCTTCTTGAAATAAAATTTCAAAGAGCTACGCTCTGGCCTTTTGATTTTTTCAAACCCATACTTCTGTTGTCTCTCTGCATTTAACCATTCGCTTTACTTCGCCGGTAAAGTAAATTGACCGATCAAGAGATTTGCTTTGTGATTTGATAGCATTGCGTTTAAACGTTAATCACATATGCCCATCCCTCATTGTGTGGACCAAAGCCCGGACCCGTGACCCAACTCAGACGTAAAAGAAAGGAAAAAGAATCCGTTTGGAGGTTTTCCTCCGCTTAGAGTGGAGGGGGTATTGCAAAGTGACAGATTACCGCTGTAAGGAACGGCGGTAATCCTGCAAATGCCAGATTCCTCCGCTCACAGTGGAGGAAATCTGGAAAACGCCACTTTACCGCCCTAACAGGCAGCGGTAAACCCGAGCGAGTGCCCAAATCCAAATCCACTCCTTGCAGGCCTTTGCATTTCCTTTAACTTTAAACTAGAAACACTCTTAAATTTAGTATTTTCTAAAATTTTCATTATTAGGTAAAGAAATTTGTAAGAGAATTTATTATTTTGGAAAATGGCTTGGGTCGTCCCAGAAGTTCGTGGTTTCGAAAAATGGCAATACAAAAGTAAATAAAGAAATCTTTTCTTAATTGGGAAAAGTACTGTGCGACAACATGAACCGGAAAGATAAAAGTGAAAGAATATATATATATATATATTTAACAACGGATGGTGTCTACATTGCTTTGGACCCCACCCTACTTACCCAAAGGACTCGAATCCAAAAAATTCCAAGTATAGACCATTTTGGACTCCATAAACGCCGACTTTTGGGTGAGAGATTAAATAACAGGTTGCCCCGACGGACCCTTTTTTTTTTTTTTTTTTCTTTCTCTTCCACACACCTGGCTTATAAGTCATACGATCCCCCACTGAGAATATCTATGGGGCACACTCAGAATACTTAAGATCTTATATCATATTTGGGTGTGGACCTAACATCACTGCCGTAGGATACGAACTATATATATATATATATATATTATGAAAAAGAAATCCTCACTAGAAAGAAGGAAAACATTTTATTTGATTGTCTTTCTATTTTGGAAGGTAAGTAAGTAAATCCAAATGTCTCCTGATTGTCACTGTTGGGGTCATGCATTGGAGTACGTCACCTATCCAACCTAGATGGAAAGTGGCCAAGCCCGGACCGGATGAACGAGGTTAGCCCATACTCGACCTAAATTGAGGTACGCAGGCACGTACCGTATCAATTCTTCATGTTGGGCTCATCTTCTACTTGGTTTTAGAGAGCCCATTCCCCCTACCTATTCCATAATGAAAATCACTATTCACGCGTAGGGAATCGAACCCAAAAGTCGAGATGATATTGATTTTTCTACGGTAGGATTTAATCGAGTGTGGACCCGTTCACTTCTCACCCAGTAACTATTTCCTACTTGATAAACTTACCTCACCATTGAAGCCAAGTAGAGGGTTAATCCAAGAGACAATAAAAAGAAACGGATCACATCAAACGATACTAAATTTCAAAAGTCATCTACATGCGGCGGGATGGGCCGGGCCGAGGAATTTCCAAGCCCTGCCCGGCTTCTAAATTAGAAGCCTGACCCCGGCTCGATCACAGGTCTGGCCAGAAGTTGCTCGCCAAAGACAGGCCCGCCCGTAAATCATGAAGCCCTAGCATACCCTGAGTTTTACTTACATTATAACAAAAAAGAGAAGAAAAGAAAAACAAATTCTTATAACCTCCTAGGCTGTAGCTCAACCAGCCTTGTGATATCACCCAATATGAGAGGTCATCGGTTTGAGTCCCCCCATTGCTACTCCCTCTCTTACAATTATATATGTATATTTGGGGCCGGGCAAGGATTTCGAGTCTCAACCACCGAGTCTAAATAAAAAAATTCTAAGCACGGCCCATCTATTATTGCCTAAACACCATTGTCGAACCAACGTGGGCCGGCCCTGTCCACGATCACCCATAGGAAAGAAAAGAAAAAAAAAAAAAAAAAAACGCTTCTTGAAATAAAATTTCAAAGAGCTACGCTCTGGCATTTTGATTTTTTCAAACCCATACTTCTGTTGTCTCTCTGCATTTAACCATTCGCTTTACTTCGCCGGTAAAGTAAATTGACCAATCAAGAGATTTGCTTTGTGATTTGATAGCATTGCGTTTAAACGTTAATCACATATGCCCATCCCTCATTGTGTGGACCAAAGCCGGGACCCGTGACCCAACTCAGACGTAAGAGAAAGGAAAAAGAATCCGTTTGGAGGTTTTCCTCCGCTTAGAGTGGAGGGGGTATTGCAAAGTGACAGATTACCAATGTAAGGAACGGCGGTAATCCTACAAATGCCAGATTTCCTCCGCTCACAGTGGAGGAAATCTGGAAAATTCAACTTTACCGCCGTAACAAGCAGCGGTAAACCCGAGCGAGTGCCCAAATCCAAATCCACTCCTTGCAGGCCTTTCCATTTCCTTTAACTTTAAACTAGAAACACTCTTAAATTTAGTATTTTCTAAAATTTTCATTATTAGGTAAAGAAATTTGTAAGAGAATTTATTATTTTGGAAAATGGCTTGGGTCGTCCCAGAAGTTCGTGGTTTCGAAAAATGGCAATACAGAAGTAAATAAAGAAATCTTTTCTTAATTGGGAAAAGTACTGTGCGACAACATGAACCGGAAAGATAAAAGTGAAAGAATATATATATATATATATATATTTAACAACGGATGGTGTCTACATTGCTTTGGACCCCACCCTACTTACCCAAAGGACTCGAATCCAAAAAATTCCAAGTATAGACCATTTTGGACTCCATAAACGCCGACTTTTGGGTGAGAGATTAAATAACAGGTTGCCCCGACGGACCCTTTTTTTTTTTTTTTTCTTTCTCTTCCACACACCTGGCTTATAAGTCATACGATCCCCCACTGAGAATATCTATGGGGCACACTCAGAATACTTAAGATCTTATATCATATTTGGGTGTGGACCTAACATCACTGCCGTAGGATACGAACTATATATATATATATTATGAAAAAGAAATCCTCACTAGAAAGAAGGAAAACATTTTATTTGATTGTCTTTCTATTTTGGAAGGTAAGTAAGTAAATCCAAATGTCTCCTCATTCTCACTGTTGGGGTCATGCATTGGAGTACGTCACCTATCCAACCTAGATGGAAAGTGGCCAAGCCCGGACCGGATGAATGAGGTTAGCCCATACTCGACCTAAATTGAGGTACGCAGGCACGTACCGTATCAATTCTTCATGTTGGGCTCATCTTCTACTTGGTTTTAGAGAGCCCATTCCCCCTACCTATTCCATAATGAAAATCACTATTCACGCGTAGGGAATCGAACCCAAAAGTCGAGATGATATTGATTTTTCTACGGTAGGATTTAATCGAGTGTGGACCCGTTCACTTCTCACCCAGTAACTATTTCCTACTTGGTAAACTTACCTCACCATTGAAGCCAAGTAGAGGGTTAATCCAAGAGACAATAAAAAGAAACGGATCACATCAAACGATACTAAATTTCAAAAGTCATCTACATGCGGCGGGATGGGCCGGGCCGAGGAATTTCCAAGCCCTGCCAGGCTTCTAAATTAGAAGCCTGACCCCGGCTCGATCCCAGGTCTGGCCAGAAGTTGCTCGCCAAAGACACGCCCGCCCGTAAATCATGAAGCCCTAGCATACCCTGAGTTTTACTTACATTATAACAAAAAAGAGAAGAAAAGAAAAACAAATTCTTATAACCTCCTAGGCTGTAGCTCAACCAGCCTTGTGATATCACCCAATATGAGAGGTCATCGGTTTGAGTCCCCCCATTGCTACTCCCTCTCTTACAATTATATATGTATATTTGGGGCCGGGCAAGGATTTCGAGTCTCAACCACCGAGTCTAAATAAAAAAATTCTAAGCACGGCCCATCTATTATTGCCTAAACACCATTGTCGAACCAACGTGGGCCGGCCCTGTCCACGATCACCCATAGAAAAGAAAAGAAAAAAAAAACGCTTCTTGAAATAAAATTTCAAAGAGCTACGCTCTGGCCTTTTGATTTTTTCAAACCCATACTTCTGTTGTCTCTCTGCATTTAACCATTCGCTTTACTTCGCCGGAAAAGTAAATTGACCAATCAAGAGATTTGCTTTGTGATTTGATAGCATTGCGTTTAAACGTTAATCACATATGCCCATCCCTCATTGTGTGGACCAAAGCCCGGACCCGTGACCCAACTCAGACGTAAGAGAAAGGAAAAAGAATCCGTTTGGAGGTTTTCCTCCGCTTAGAGTGGAGGGGGTATTGCAAAGTGACAGATTACCGCTGTAAGGAACGGCGGTAATCCTGAAAATGCCAGATTTCCTCCTCTCACAGTGGAGGAAATCTGGAAAATGCCACTTTACCGCCGTAACAAGCGGCGGTAAACCCGAGCGAGTGCCCAAATCCAAATCCACTCCTTGCAGGCCTTTCCATTTCCTTTAACTTTAAACTAGAAAAAATCTTAAATTTAGTATTTTCTAAAATTTTCATTATTATGTAAAGAAATTAGTAAGAGAATTTATTATTTTGGAAAATGGCTTGGGTCGTCCCAGAAGTTCGTGGTTTCGAAAAATGGAAATACAGAAGTAAATAAAGAAATCTTTTCTTCATTGGGAAAAGTACTGTGCGACAACATGAACCGGAAAGATAAAAGTGAAAGAATATATATATATATATATATATTTAACAACGGATGGTGTCTACATTGCTTTGGACCAAACCCTACTTACCCAAAGGACTCGAATCCAAATAATTCCAAGTATAGACCATTTTGGACTCCATAAACGCCGACTTTTGGGTGAGAGATTAAATAACAGGTTGCCCCGACGGACCCTTTTTTTTTTTTTTTTTTTCTTTCTCTTCCACACACCTGGCTTATAAGTCATACGATCCCCCACTGAGAATATCTATGGGGCACACTCAGAATACTTAAGATCTTATATCATATTTGGGTGTGGACCTAACATCACTGCCGTAGGATACGAACTATATATATATATATTATGAAAAAGAAATCCTCACTAGAAAGAAGGAAAACATTTTATTTGATTGTCTTTCTATTTTGGAAGGTAAGTAAGTAAATCCAAATGTCTCCTGATTGTCACTGTTGGGGTCATGCATTGGAGTACGTCACCTATCCAACCTAGATGGAAAGTGGCCAAGCCCGGACCGGATGAATGAGGTTAGCCCATACTCGACCTAAATTGAGGTACGCAGGCACGTACCGTATCAATTCTTCATGTTGGGCTCATCTTCTACTTGGTTTTAGAGAGCCCATTCCCCCTACCTATTCCATAATGAAAATCACTATTCACGCGTAGGGAATCGAACCCAAAAGTCGAGATGATATTGATTTTTCTACGGTAGGATTTAATCGAGTGTGGACCCGTTCACTTCTCACCCAGTAACTATTTCCTACTTGGTAAACTTACCTCACCATTGAAGCCAAGTAGAGGGTTAATCCAAGAGACAATAAAAAGAAACGGATCACATCAAACGATACTAAATTTCAAAAGTCATCTACATGCGGCGGGATGGGCCGGGCCGAGGAATTTCCAAGCCCTGCCCGGCTTCTAAATTAGAAGCCTGACCCCGGCTCGATCCCAGGTCTGGCCAGAAGTTGCTCGCCAAAGACAGGCCCGCCCGTAAATCATGAAGCCCTAGCATACCCTGAGTTTTACTTACATTATAACAAAAAAGAGAAGAAAAGAAAAACAAATTCTTATAACCTCCTAGGCTGTAGCTCAACCAGCCTTGTGATATCACCTAATATGAGAGGTCATCGGTTTGAGTCCCCCCATTGCTACTCCCTCTCTTACAATTATATATGTATATTTGGGGCCGGGCAAGGATTTCGAGTCTCAACCACCGAGTCTAAATAAAAAAATTCTAAGCACGGCCCATCTATTATTGCCTAAACACCATTGTCGAACCAACGTGGGCCGGCCCTGTCCACGATCACCCATAGAAAAGAAAAGAAAAAACAAAAAAAAAAAAAACGCTTCTTGAAATAAAATTTCAAAGAGCTACGCTCTGGCCTTTTGAGTTTTTTCAAACCCATACTTCTGTTGGCTCTCTGCATTTAACCATTCGCTTTACTTCGCCGGTAAAGTAAATTGACCAATCAAGAGATTTGCTTTGTGATTTGATAGCATTGCGTTTAAACGTTAATCACATATGCCCATCCCTCATTGTGTGGACCAAAGCCCGGACCCGTGACCCAACTCAGACGTAAGAGAAAGGAAAAAGAATCCGTTTGGAGGTTTTCCTCCGCTTAGAGTGGAGGGGGTATTGCAAAGTGACAGATTACCGCTATAAGGAACGGCGGTAATCCTGCAAATGCCAGATTCCTCCGCTCACAGTGGAGGAAATCTGGAAAACGCCACTTTACCGCCCTAACAGGCAGCGGTAAACCCGAGCGAGTGCCCAAATCCAAATCCACTCCTTGCAGGCCTTTGCATTTCCTTTAACTTTAAACTAGAAACACTCTTAAATTTAGTATTTTCTAAAATTTTCATTATTAGGTAAAGAAATTTGTAAGAGAATTTATTATTTTGGAAAATGGCTTGGGTCGTCCCAGAAGTTCGTGGTTTCGAAAAATGGCAATACAAAAGTAAATAAAGAAATCTTTTCTTAATTGGGAAAAGTACTGTGCGACAACATGAACCGGAAAGATAAAAGTGAAAGAATATATATATATATATATTTAACAACGGATGGTGTCTACATTGCTTTGGACCCCACCCTACTTACCCAAAGGACTCGAATCCAAAAAATTCCAAGTATAGACCATTTTGGACTCCATAAACGCCGACTTTTGGGTGAGAGATTAAATAACAGGTTGCCCCGACGGACCCTTTTTTTTTTTTTTTTTTTCTTTCTCTTCCACACACCTGGCTTATAAGTCATACGATCCCCCACTGAGAATATCTATGGGGCACACTCAGAATACTTAAGATCTTATATCATATTTGGGTGTGGACCTAACATCACTGCCGTAGGATACGAACTATATATATATATATTATGAAAAAGAAATCCTCACTAGAAAGAAGGAAAACATTTTATTTGATTGTCTTTCTATTTTGGAAGGTAAGTAAGTAAATCCAAATGTCTCCTGATTGTCACTGTTGGGGTCATGCATTGGAGTACGTCACCTATCCAACCTAGATGGAAAGTGGCCAAGCCCGGACCGGATGAACGAGGTTAGCCCATACTCGACCTAAATTGAGGTACGCAGGCACGTACCGTATCAATTCTTCATGTTGGGCTCATCTTCTACTTGGTTTTAGAGAGCCCATTCCCCCTACCTATTCCATAATGAAAATCACTATTCACGCGTAGGGAATCGAACCCAAAAGTCGAGATGATATTGATTTTTCTACGGTAGGATTTAATCGAGTGTGGACCCGTTCACTTCTCACCCAGTAACTATTTCCTACTTGATAAACTTACCTCACCATTGAAGCCAAGTAGAGGGTTAATCTAAGAGACAATAAAAAGAAACGGATCACATCAAACGATACTAAATTTCAAAAGTCATCTACATGCGGCGGGATGGGCCGGGCCGAGGAATTTCCAAGCCCTGCCCGGCTTCTAAATTAGAAGCCTGACCCCGGCTCGATCCCAGGTCTGGCCAGAAGTTGCTCGCCAAAGACAGGCCCGCCCGTAAATCATGAAGCCCTAGCATACCCTGAGTTTTACTTACATTATAACAAAAAAGAGAAGAAAAGAAAAACAAATTCTTATAACCTCCTAGGCTGTAGCTCAACCAGCCTTGTGATATCACCCAATATGAGAGGTCATCGGTTTGAGTCCCCCCATTGCTACTCCCTCTCTTACAATTATATATGTATATTTGGGGCCGGGCAAGGATTTCGAGTCTCAACCACCGAGTCTAAATAAAAAAATTCTAAGCACGGCCCATCTATTATTGCCTAAACACCATTGTCGAACCAACGTGGGCCGGCCCTGTCCACGATCACCCATAGGAAAGAAAAGAAAAAAAAAAAAAAAAAAACGCTTCTTGAAATAAAATTTCAAAGAGCTACGCTCTGGCCTTTTGATTTTTTCAAACCCATACTTCTGTTGTCTCTCTGCATTTAACCATTCGCTTTACTTCGCCGGTAAAGTAAATTGACCAATCAAGAGATTTGCTTTGTGATTTGATAGCATTGCGTTTAAACGTTAATCACATATGCCCATCCCTCATTGTGTGGACCAAAGCCGGGACCCGTGACCCAACTCAGACGTAAGAGAAAGGAAAAAGAATCCGTTTGGAGGTTTTCCTCCGCTTAGAGTGGAGGGGGTATTGCAAAGTGACAGATTACCAATGTAAGGAACGGCGGTAATCCTACAAATGCCAGATTTCCTCCGCTCACAGTGGAGGAAATCTGGAAAATTCAACTTTACCGCCGTAACAAGCAGCGGTAAACCCGAGCGAGTGCCCAAATCCAAATCCACTCCTTGCAGGCCTTTCCATTTCCTTTAACTTTAAACTAGAAACACTCTTAAATTTAGTATTTTCTAAAATTTTCATTATTAGGTAAAGAAATTTGTAAGAGAATTTATTATTTTGGAAAATGGCTTGGGTCGTCCCAGAAGTTCGTGGTTTCGAAAAATGGCAATACAGAAGTAAATAAAGAAATCTTTTCTTAATTGGGAAAAGTACTGTGCGACAACATGAACCGGAAAGATAAAAGTGAAAGAATATATATATATATATATATTTAACAACGGATGGTGTCTACATTGCTTTGGACCCCACCCTACTTACCCAAAGGACTCGAATCCAAAAAATTCCAAGTATAGACCATTTTGGACTCCATAAACGCCGACTTTTGGGTGAGAGATTAAATAACAGGTTGCCCCGACGGACCCTTTTTTTTTTTTTTTTCTTTCTCTTCCACACACCTGGCTTATAAGTCATACGATCCCCCACTGAGAATATCTATGGGGCACACTCAGAATACTTAAGATCTTATATCATATTTGGGTGTGGACCTAACATCACTGCCGTAGGATACGAACTATATATATATATATTATGAAAAAGAAATCCTCACTAGAAAGAAGGAAAACATTTTATTTGATTGTCTTTCTATTTTGGAAGGTAAGTAAGTAAATCCAAATGTCTCCTCATTCTCACTGTTGGGGTCATGCATTGGAGTACGTCACCTATCCAACCTAGATGGAAAGTGGCCAAGCCCGGACCGGATGAATGAGGTTAGCCCATACTCGACCTAAATTGAGGTACGCAGGCACGTACCGTATCAATTCTTCATGTTGGGCTCATCTTCTACTTGGTTTTAGAGAGCCCATTCCCCCTACCTATTCCATAATGAAAATCACTATTCACGCGTAGGGAATCGAACCCAAAAGTCGAGATGATATTGATTTTTCTACGGTAGGATTTAATCGAGTGTGGACCCGTTCACTTCTCACCCAGTAACTATTTCCTACTTGGTAAACTTACCTCACCATTGAAGCCAAGTAGAGGGTTAATCCAAGAGACAATAAAAAGAAACGGATCACATCAAACGATACTAAATTTCAAAAGTCATCTACATGCGGCGGGATGGGCCGGGCCGAGGAATTTCCAAGCCCTGCCCGGCTTCTAAATTAGAAGCCTGACCCCGGCTCGATCCCAGGTCTGGCCAGAAGTTGCTCGCCAAAGACACGCCCGCCCGTAAATCATGAAGCCCTAGCATACCCTGAGTTTTACTTACATTATAACAAAAAAGAGAAGAAAAGAAAAACAAATTCTTATAACCTCCTAGGCTGTAGCTCAACCAGCCTTGTGATATCACCCAATATGAGAGGTCATCGGTTTGAGTCCCCCCATTGCTACTCCCTCTCTTACAATTATATATGTATATTTGGGGCCGGGCAAGGATTTCGAGTCTCAACCACCGAGTCTAAATAAAAAAATTCTAAGCACGGCCCATCTATTATTGCCTAAACACCATTGTCGAACCAACGTGGGCCGGCCCTGTCCACGATCACCCATAGAAAAGAAAAGAAAAAAAAAACGCTTCTTGAAATAAAATTTCAAAGAGCTACGCTCTGGCCTTTTGATTTTTTCAAACCCATACTTCTGTTGTCTCTCTGCATTTAACCATTCGCTTTACTTCGCCGGAAAAGTAAATTGACCAATCAAGAGATTTGCTTTGTGATTTGATAGCATTGCGTTTAAACGTTAATCACATATGCCCATCCCTCATTGTGTGGACCAAAGCCCGGACCCGTGACCCAACTCAGACGTAAGAGAAAGGAAAAAGAATCCGTTTGGAGGTTTTCCTCCGCTTAGAGTGGAGGGGGTATTGCAAAGTGACAGATTACCGCTGTAAGGAACGGCGGTAATCCTGAAAATGCCAGATTTCCTCCTCTCACAGTGGAGGAAATCTAGAAAATGCCACTTTACCGCCGTAACAAGCGGCGGTAAACCCGAGCGAGTGCCCAAATCCAAATCCACTCCTTGCAGGCCTTTCCATTTCCTTTAACTTTAAACTAGAAAAAATCTTAAATTTAGTATTTTCTAAAATTTTCATTATTAGGTAAAGAAATTAGTAAGAGAATTTATTATTTTGGAAAATGGCTTGGGTCGTCCCAGAAGTTCGTGGTTTCGAAAAATGGAAATACAGAAGTAAATAAAGAAATCTTTTCTTCATTGGGAAAAGTACTGTGCGACAACATGAACCGGAAAGATAAAAGTGAAAGAATATATATATATATATATATTTAACAACGGATGGTGTCTACATTGCTTTGGACCAAACCCTACTTACCCAAAGGACTCGAATCCAAATAATTCCAAGTATAGACCATTTTGGACTCCATAAACGCCGACTTTTGGGTGAGAGATTAAATAACAGGTTGCCCCGACGGACCCTTTTTTTTTTTTTTTTTTTCTTTCTCTTCCACACACCTGGCTTATAAGTCATACGATCCCCCACTGAGAATATCTATGGGGCACACTCAGAATACTTAAGATCTTATATCATATTTGGGTGTGGACCTAACATCACTGCCGTAGGATACGAACTATATATATATATATTATGAAAAAGAAATCCTCACTAGAAAGAAGGAAAACATTTTATTTGATTGTCTTTCTATTTTGGAAGGTAAGTAAGTAAATCCAAATGTCTCCTGATTGTCACTGTTGGGGTCATGCATTGGAGTACGTCACCTATCCAACCTAGATGGAAAGTGGCCAAGCCCGGACCGGATGAATGAGGTTAGCCCATACTCGACCTAAATTGAGGTACGCAGGCACGTACCGTATCAATTCTTCATGTTGGGCTCATCTTCTACTTGGTTTTAGAGAGCCCATTCCCCCTACCTATTCCATAATGAAAATCACTATTCACGCGTAGGGAATCGAACCCAAAAGTCGAGATGATATTGATTTTTCTACGGTAGGATTTAATCGAGTGTGGACCCGTTCACTTCTCACCCAGTAACTATTTCCTACTTGGTAAACTTACCTCACCATTGAAGCCAAGTAGAGGGTTAATCCAAGAGACAATAAAAAGAAACGGATCACATCAAACGATACTAAATTTCAAAAGTCATCTACATGCGGCGGGATGGGCCGGGCCGAGGAATTTCCAAGCCCTGCCCGGCTTCTAAATTAGAAGCCTGACCCCGGCTCGATCCCAGGTCTGGCCAGAAGTTGCTCGCCAAAGACAGGCCCGCCCGTAAATCATGAAGCCCTAGCATACCCTGAGTTTTACTTACATTATAACAAAAAAGAGAAGAAAAGAAAAACAAATTCTTATAACCTCCTAGGCTGTAGCTCAACCAGCCTTGTGATATCACCTAATATGAGAGGTCATCGGTTTGAGTCCCCCCATTGCTACTCCCTCTCTTACAATTATATATGTATATTTGGGGCCGGGCAAGGATTTCGAGTCTCAACCACCGAGTCTAAATAAAAAAATTCTAAGCACGGCCCATCTATTATTGCCTAAACACCATTGTCGAACCAACGTGGGCCGGCCCTGTCCACGATCACCCATAGAAAAGAAAAGAAAAAACAAAAAAAAAAAAACGCTTCTTGAAATAAAATTTCAAAGAGCTACGCTCTGGCCTTTTGAGTTTTTTCAAACCCATACTTCTGTTGGCTCTCTGCATTTAACCATTCGCTTTACTTCGCCGGTAAAGTAAATTGACCAATCAAGAGATTTGCTTTGTGATTTGATAGCATTGCGTTTAAACGTTAATCACATATGCCCATCCCTCATTGTGTGGACCAAAGCCCGGACCCGTGACCCAACTCAGACGTAAGAGAAAGGAAAAAGAATCCGTTTGGAGGTTTTCCTCCGCTTAGAGTGGAGGGGGTATTGCAAAGTGACAGATTACCGCTGTAAGGAACGGCGGTAATCCTGAAAATGCCAGATTTCCTCCTCTCACAGTGGAGGAAATCTGGAAAATGCCACTTTACCGCCGTAACAAGCGGCGGTAACCCCGAGCGAGTGCCCAAATCCAAATCCACTCCTTGCAGGCCGTTCCATTTCCTTTAACTTTAAACTAGAAACAATCTTAAATTTAGTATTTTCTAAAATTTTCATTATTAGGTAAAGAAATTAGTAAGAGAATTTATTATTTTGGAAAATGGCTTGGGTCGTCCCAGAAGTTCGTGGTTTCGAAAAATGGCAATACAGAAGTAAATAAAGAAATCTTTTCTTAATTGGGAAAAGTACTGTGCGACAACATGAACCGGAAAGATAAAAGTGAAAGAATATATATATATATATATTTAACAACGGATGGTGTCTACATTGCTTTGGACCCCACCCTACTTACCCAAAGGACTCGAATCCAAAAAATTCCAAGTATAGACCATTTTGGACTCCGTAAACGCCGACTTTTGGGTGAGAGATTAAATAACAGGTTGCCCCGACGGACCTTTTTTTTTTTTTTTTCTTTCTCTTCCACACACCTGGCTTATAAGTCATACGATCCCCCACTGAGAATATCTATGGGGCACACTCAGAATACTTAAGATCTTATATCATATTTGGGTGTGGACCTAACATCACTGCCGTAGGATACGAACTATATATATATATTATGAAAAAGAAATCCTCACTAGAAAGAAGGAAAACATTTTATTTGATTGTCTTTCTATTTTGGAAGGTAAGTAAGTAAATCCAAATGTCTCCTGATTGTCACTGTTGGGGTCATGCATTGGAGTACGTCACCTATCCAACCTAGATGGAAAGTGGCCAAGCCCGGACCGGATGAATGAGGTTAGCCCATACTCGACCTAAATTGTGGTACGCAGGCACGTACTGTATCAATTCTTCATGTTGGGCTCATCTTCTACTTGGTTTTAGAGAGCCCATTCCCCCTACCTATTCCATAATGAAAATCACTATTCACGCGTAGGGAATCGAACCCAAAAGTCGAGATGATATTGATTTTTCTACGGTAGGATTTAATCGAGTGTGGACCCGTTCACTTCTCACCCAGTAACTATTTCCTACTTGGTAAACTTACCTCACGACTGAAGCCAAGTAGAGGGTTAATCCAAGAGACAATAAAAAGAAACGGATCACATCAAACGATACTAAATTTCAAAAGTCATCTACATGCGGCGGGATGGGACGGGCCGAGGAATTTCCAAGCCCTGCCCGGCTTCTAAATTAGAAGCCTGACCCCGGCTCGATCCCAGGTCTGGCCAGAAGTTGCTCGCCAAAGACAGGCCCGCCCGTAAATCATGAAGCCCTAGCATACCCTGAGTTTTACTTACATTATAACAAAAAAGAAAAGAAAAGAAAAACAAATTCTTATAACCTCCTAGGCTGTAGCTCAACCAGCCTTGTGATATCACCCAATATGAGAGGTCATCGGTTTGAGTCCCCCCATTGCTACTCCCTCTCTTACAATTATATATGTATATTTGGGGCCGGGCAAGGATTTCGAGTCTCAACCACCGAGTCTAAATAAAAAAATTCTAAGCACGGCCCATCTATTATTGCCTAAACACCATTGTCGAACCAACGTGGGCCGACCCTGTCCACGATCACCCATAGAAAAGAAAAGAAAAAAAAAAAAAAAAGACGCTTCTTGAAATAAAATTTCAAAGAGCTACGCTCTGGCCTTTTGATTTTTTCAAACCCATACTTCTGTTGTCTCTCTGCATTTAACCATTCGCTTTACTTCGCCGGTAAAGTAAATTGACCAATCAAGAGATTTGCTTTGTGATTTGATAGCATTGCGTTTAAACGTTAATCACATATGCCCATCCCTCATTGTGTGGACCAAAGCCCGGACCCGTGACCCAACTCAGACGTAAGAGAAAGGAAAAAGAATCCGTTTGGAGGTTTTCCTCCGCTTAGAGTGGAGGGGGTATTGCAAAGTGACAGATTACCGCTGTAAGGAACGGCGGTAATCCTGAAAATGCCAGATTTCCTCCTCTCACAGTGGAGGAAATCTGGAAAATGCCACTTTACCGCCGTAACAAGCGGCGGTAACCCCGAGCGAGTGCCCAAATCCAAATCCACTCCTTGCAGGCCGTTCCATTTCCTTTAACTTTAAACTAGAAACAATCTTAAATTTAGTATTTTCTAAAATTTTCATTATTAGGTAAAGAAATTAGTAAGATAATTTATTATTTTGGAAAATGGCTTGGGTCGTCCCAGAAGTTCGTGGTTTCGAAAAATGGCAATACAGAAGTAAATAAAGAAATCTTTTCTTAATTGGGAAAAGTACTGTGCGACAACATGAACCGGAAAGATAAAAGTGAAAGAATATATATATATATATATATATTTAACAACGGATGGTGTCTACATTGCTTTGGACCCCACCCTACTTACCCAAAGGACTCGAATCCAAAAAATTCCAAGTATAGACCATTTTGGACTCCGTAAACGCCGACTTTTGGGTGAGAGATTAAATAACAGGTTGCCCCGACGGACCTTTTTTTTTTTTTTTTTCTTTCTCTTCCACACACCTGGCTTATAAGTCATACGATCCCCCACTGAGAATATCTATGGGGCACACTCAGAATACTTAAGATCTTATATCATATTTGGGTGTGGACCTAACATCACTGCCGTAGGATACGAACTATATATATATATTATGAAAAAGAAATCCTCACTAGAAAGAAGGAAAACATTTTATTTGATTGTCTTTCTATTTTGGAAGGTAAGTAAGTAAATCCAAATGTCTCCTGATTGTCACTGTTGGGGTCATGCATTGGAGTACGTCACCTATCCAACCTAGATGGAAAGTGGCCAAGCCCGGACCGGATGAATGAGGTTAGCCCATACTCGACCTAAATTGAGGTACGCAGGCACGTACCGTATCAATTCTTCATGTTGGGCTCATCTTCTACTTGGTTTTAGAGAGCCCATTCCCCCTACCTATTCCATAATGAAAATCACTATTCACGCGTAGGGAATCGAACCCAAAAGTCGAGATGATATTGATTTTTCTACGGTAGGATTTAATCGAGTGTGGACCCGTTCACTTCTCACCCAGTAACTATTTCCTACTTGGTAAACTTACCTCACCATTGAAGCCAAGTAGAGGGTTAATCCAAGAGACAATAAAAAGAAACGGATCACATCAAACGATACTAAATTTCAAAAGTCATCTACATGCGGCGGGATGGGCCGGGCCGAGGAATTTCCAAGCCCTGCCCGGCTTCTAAATTAGAAGCCTGACCCCGGCTCGATCCCAGGTCTGGCCAGAAGTTGCTCGCCAAAGACACGCCCGCCCGTAAATCATGAAGCCCTAGCATACCCTGAGTTTTACTTACATTATAACAAAAAAGAGAAGAAAAGAAAAACAAATTCTTATAACCTCCTAGGCTGTAGCTCAACCAGCCTTGTGATATCACCCAATATGAGAGGTCATCGGTTTGAGTCCCCCCATTGCTACTCCCTCTCTTACAATTATATATGTATATTTGGGGCCGGGGCAAGGATTTCGAGTCTCAACCACCGAGTCTAAATAAAAAAATTCTAAGCACGGCCCATCTATTATTGCCTAAACACCATTGTCGAACCAACGTGGGCCGGCCCTGTCCACGATCACCCATAGAAAAGAAAAGAAAAAACAAAAAAAGAAAAACGCTTCTTGAAATAAAATTTCAAAGAGCTACGCTCTGGCCTTTTGATTTTTTCAAACCCATACTTCTGTTGTCTCTCTGCATTTGACCATTCGCTTTACTTCGCCGGTAAAGTAAATTGACCAATCAAGAGATTTGCTTTGTGATTTGATAGCATTGCGTTTAAACGTTAATCACATATGCCCATCCCTCCCTCATTGTGTGGACCAAAGCCCGGACCCGTGACCCAACTCAGACGTAAGAGAAAGGAAAAAAGAATCCGTTTGGAGGTTTTCCACCGCCTAGAGTGGAGGGGGTATTGCAAAGTGACAGATTACCGCTGTAAGGAACGGCGGTAATCATGCAAATGCCAGATTTCGTCCTCTCACAGTGGAGGAAATCTGGAAAATGCCACTTTACCGCCGTAACAAGCAGCGGTAAACCCGAGCCAGTGCCCAAATCCAAATCCACTCCTTGCAGGCCTTTCCATTGCCTCTAACTTAAAACTAGAAACACTCTTAAATTTAGTATTTTCTAAAATTTTCATTATTAGATAAAGAAATTAGTAAGAGAATTTATTATTTTGGAAAATGGCTTGGGTCGTCCCAGAAGTTCGTGGTTTCGAAAAATGGCAATACAGAAGTAAATAAAGAAATCTTTTCTTAATTGGGAAAAGTACTGTGCGACAACATGAACCGGAAAGATAAAAGTGAAAGAATATATATATATATATATTTAACAACGGATGGTGTCTACATTGCTTTGGACCCCACCCTACTTACCCAAAGGACTCGAATCAAAAAAATTCCAAGTATAGACCATTTTGGACTCCATAAACGCCGACTTTTGGGTGAGAGATTAAATAACAGGTTGCCCCGACGGACCTTTTTTTTTTTTTTTTCTTTCTCTTCCACACACCTGGCTTATAAGTCATACGATCCCCCACTGAGAATATCTATGGGGCACACTCAGAATACTTAAGATCTTATATCATATTTGGGTGTGGACCTAACATCACTGCCGTTGGATACGAACTATATATATATATATATTATGAAAAAGAAATCCTCACTAGAAAGAAGGAAAACATTTTATTTGATTGTCTTTCTATTTTGGAAGGTAAGTAAGTAAATCCAAATGTCTCCTGATTGTCACTGTTGGGGTCATGCATTGGAGTACGTCACCTATCCAACCTAGATGGAAAGTGGCCAAGCCCGGACCGGATGAATGAGGTTAGCCCATACTCGACCTAAATTGAGGTACGCAGGCACGTACCGTATCAATTCTTCATGTTGGGCTCATCTTCTACTTGGTTTTAGAGAGCCCATTCCCCCTACCTATTCCATAATGAAAATCACTATTCACGCGTAGGGAATCGAACCCAAAAGTCGAGATGATATTGATTTTTCTACGGTAGGATTTAATCGAGTGTGGACCCGTTCACTTCTCACCCAGTAACTATTTCCTACTTGGTAAACTTACCTCACCATTGAAGCCAAGTAGAGGGTTAATCCAAGAGACAATAAAAAGAAACGGATCACATCAAACGATACTAAATTTCAAAAGTCATCTACATGCGGCGGGATGGGCCGGGCCGAGGAATTTCCAAGCCCTGCCCGGCTTCTAAATTAGATGCCTGACCCCGGCTCGATCCCAGGTCTGGCCAGAAGTTGCTCGCCAAAGACACGCCCGCCCGTAAATCATGAAGCCCTAGCATACCCTGAGTTTTACTTACATTATAACAAAAAAGAGAAGAAAAGAAAAACAAATTCTTATAACCTCCTAGGCTGTAGCTCAACCAGCCTTGTGATATCACCCAATATGAGAGGTCATCGGTTTGAGTCCCCCCATTGCTACTCCCTCTCTTACAATTATATATGTATATTTGGGGCCGGGCAAGGATTTCGAGTCTCAACCACCGAGTCTAAATAAAAAAATTCTAAGCACGGCCCATCTATTATTCCCTAAACACCATTGTCGAACCAACGTGGGCCGACCCTGTCCACGATCACCCATAGAAAAGAAAAGAAAAAAAAAAGACGCTTCTTGAAATAAAATTTCAAAGAGCTACGCTCTGGCCTTTTGATTTTTTCAAACCCATACTTCTGTTGTCTCTCTGCATTTAACCATTCGCTTTACTTCGCCGGTAAAGTAAATTGACCAATCAAGAGATTTGCTTTGTGATTTGATAGCATTGCGTTTAAACGTTAATCACATATGCCCATCCCTCATTGTGTGGACCAAAGCCCGGACCCGTGACCCAACTCAGACGTAAGAGAAAGGAAAAAGAATCCGTTTGGAGGTTTTCCTCCGCTTAGAGTGGAGGGGGTATTGCAAAGTGACAGATTACCGCTGTAAGGAACGGCGGTAATCCTGAAAATGCCAGATTTCCTCCTCTCACAGTGGAGGAAATCTGGAAAATGCCACTTTACCGCCGTAACAAGCGGCGGTAACCCCGAGCGAGTGCCCAAATCCAAATCCACTCCTTGCAGGCCGTTCCATTTCCTTTAACTTTAAACTAGAAACAATCTTAAATTTAGTATTTTCTAAAATTTTCATTATTAGGTAAAGAAATTAGTAAGATAATTTATTATTTTGGAAAATGGCTTGGGTCGTCCCAGAAGTTCGTGGTTTCGAAAAATGGCAATACAGAAGTAAATAAAGAAATCTTTTCTTAATTGGGAAAAGTACTGTGCGACAACATGAACCGGAAAGATAAAAGTGAAAGAATATATATATATATATATATTTAACAACGGATGGTGTCTACATTGCTTTGGACCCCACCCTACTTACCCAAAGGACTCGAATCCAAAAAATTCCAAGTATAGACCATTTTGGACTCCGTAAACGCCGACTTTTGGGTGAGAGATTAAATAACAGGTTGCCCCGACGGACCTTTTTTTTTTTTTTTTTCTTTCTCTTCCACACACCTGGCTTATAAGTCATACGATCCCCCACTGAGAATATCTATGGGGCACACTCAGAATACTTAAGATCTTATATCATATTTGGGTGTGGACCTAACATCACTGCCGTAGGATACGAACTATATATATATATATATATTATGAAAAAGAAATCCTCACTAGAAAGAAGGAAAACATTTTATTTGATTGTCTTTCTATTTTGGAAGGTAAGTAAGTAAATCCAAATGTCTCCTGATTGTCACTGTTGGGGTCATGCATTGGAGTACGTCACCTATCCAACCTAGATGGAAAGTGGCCAAGCCCGGACCGGATGAATGAGGTTAGCCCATACTCGACCTAAATTGAGGTACGCAGGCACGTACCGTATCAATTCTTCATGTTGGGCTCATCTTCTACTTGGTTTTAGAGAGCCCATTCCCCCTACCTATTCCATAATGAAAATCACTATTCACGCGTAGGGAATCGAACCCAAAAGTCGAGATGATATTGATTTTTCTACGGTAGGATTTAATCGAGTGTGGACCCGTTCACTTCTCACCCAGTAACTATTTCCTACTTGGTAAACTTACCTCACCATTGAAGCCAAGTAGAGGGTTAATCCAAGAGACAATAAAAAGAAACGGATCACATCAAACGATACTAAATTTCAAAAGTCATCTACATGCGGCGGGATGGGCCGGGCCGAGGAATTTCCAAGCCCTGCCCGGCTTCTAAATTAGAAGCCTGACCCCGGCTCGATCCCAGGTCTGGCCAGAAGTTGCTCGCCAAAGACACGCCCGCCCGTAAATCATGAAGCCCTAGCATACCCTGAGTTTTACTTACATTATAACAAAAAAGAGAAGAAAAGAAAAACAAATTCTTATAACCTCCTAGGCTGTAGCTCAACCAGCCTTGTGATATCACCCAATATGAGAGGTCATCGGTTTGAGTCCCCCCATTGCTACTCCCTCTCTTACAATTATATATGTATATTTGGGGCCGGGGCAAGGATTTCGAGTCTCAACCACCGAGTCTAAATAAAAAAATTCTAAGCACGGCCCATCTATTATTGCCTAAACACCATTGTCGAACCAACGTGGGCCGGCCCTGTCCACGATCACCCATAGAAAAGAAAAGAAAAAACAAAAAAAGAAAAACGCTTCTTGAAATAAAATTTCAAAGAGCTACGCTCTGGCCTTTTGATTTTTTCAAACCCATACTTCTGTTGTCTCTCTGCATTTGACCATTCGCTTTACTTCGCCGGTAAAGTAAATTGACCAATCAAGAGATTTGCTTTGTGATTTGATAGCATTGCGTTTAAACGTTAATCACATATGCCCATCCCTCCCTCATTGTGTGGACCAAAGCCCGGACCCGTGACCCAACTCAGACGTAAGAGAAAGGAAAAAAGAATCCGTTTGGAGGTTTTCCACCGCCTAGAGTGGAGGGGGTATTGCAAAGTGACAGATTACCGCTGTAAGGAACGGCGGTAATCATGCAAATGCCAGATTTCGTCCTCTCACAGTGGAGGAAATCTGGAAAATGCCACTTTACCGCCTTAACAAGCAGCGGTAAACCCGAGCCAGTGCCCAAATCCAAATCCACTCCTTGCAGGCCTTTCCATTGCCTCTAACTTAAAACTAGAAACACTCTTAAATTTAGTATTTTCTAAAATTTTCATTATTAGATAAAGAAATTAGTAAGAGAATTTATTATTTTGGAAAATGGCTTGGGTCGTCCCAGAAGTTCGTGGTTTCGAAAAATGGCAATACAGAAGTAAATAAAGAAATCTTTTCTTAATTGGGAAAAGTACTGTGCGACAACATGAACCGGAAAGATAAAAGTGAAAGAATATATATATATATATATATATTTAACAACGGATGGTGTCTACATTGCTTTGGACCCCACCCTACTTACCCAAAGGACTCGAATCAAAAAAATTCCAAGTATAGACCATTTTGGACTCCATAAACGCCGACTTTTGGGTGAGAGATTAAATAACAGGTTGCCCCGACGGACCTTTTTTTTTTTTTTTTCTTTCTCTTCCACACACCTGGCTTATAAGTCATACGATCCCCCACTGAGAATATCTATGGGGCACACTCAGAATACTTAAGATCTTATATCATATTTGGGTGTGGACCTAACATCACTGCCGTTGGATACGAACTATATATATATATATATATTATGAAAAAGAAATCCTCACTAGAAAGAAGGAAAACATTTTATTTGATTGTCTTTCTATTTTGGAAGGTAAGTAAGTAAATCCAAATGTCTCCTGATTGTCACTGTTGGGGTCATGCATTGGAGTACGTCACCTATCCAACCTAGATGGAAAGTGGCCAAGCCCGGACCGGATGAATGAGGTTAGCCCATACTCGACCTAAATTGAGGTACGCAGGCACGTACCGTATCAATTCTTCATGTTGGGCTCATCTTCTACTTGGTTTTAGAGAGCCCATTCCCCCTACCTATTCCATAATGAAAATCACTATTCACGCGTAGGGAATCGAACCCAAAAGTCGAGATGATATTGATTTTTCTACGGTAGGATTTAATCGAGTGTGGACCCGTTCACTTCTCACCCAGTAACTATTTCCTACTTGGTAAACTTACCTCACCATTGAAGCCAAGTAGAGGGTTAATCCAAGAGACAATAAAAAGAAACGGATCACATCAAACGATACTAAATTTCAAAAGTCATCTACATGCGGCGGGATGGGCCGGGCCGAGGAATTTCCAAGCCCTGCCCGGCTTCTAAATTAGATGCCTGACCCCGGCTCGATCCCAGGTCTGGCCAGAAGTTGCTCGCCAAAGACACGCCCGCCCGTAAATCATGAAGCCCTAGCATACCCTGAGTTTTACTTACATTATAACAAAAAAGAGAAGAAAAGAAAAACAAATTCTTATAACCTCCTAGGCTGTAGCTCAACCAGCCTTGTGATATCACCCAATATGAGAGGTCATCGGTTTGAGTCCCCCCATTGCTACTCCCTCTCTTACAATTATATATGTATATTTGGGGCCGGGGCAAGGATTTCGAGTCTCAACCACCGAGTCTAAATAAAAAAATTCTAAGCACGGCCCATCTATTATTGCCTAAACACCATTGTCGAACCAACGTGGGCCGGCCCTGTCCACGATCACCCATAGAAAAGAAAAGAAAAAACAAAAAAAGAAAAACGCTTCTTGAAATAAAATTTCAAAGAGCTACGCTCTGGCCTTTTGATTTTTTCAAACCCATACTTCTGTTGTCTCTCTGCATTTGACCATTCGCTTTACTTCGCCGGTAAAGTAAATTGACCAATCAAGAGATTTGCTTTGTGATTTGATAGCATTGCGTTTAAACGTTAATCACATATGCCCATCCCTCCCTCATTGTGTGGACCAAAGCCCGGACCCGTGACCCAACTCAGACGTAAGAGAAAGGAAAAAAGAATCCGTTTGGAGGTTTTCCACCGCCTAGAGTGGAGGGGGTATTGCAAAGTGACAGATTACCGCTGTAAGGAACGGCGGTAATCATGCAAATGCCAGATTTCGTCCTCTCACAGTGGAGGAAATCTGGAAAATGCCACTTTACCGCCGTAACAAGCAGCGGTAAACCCGAGCCAGTGCCCAAATCCAAATCCACTCCTTGCAGGCCTTTCCATTTCCTCTAACTTAAAACTAGAAACACTCTTAAATTTAGTATTTTCTAAAATTTTCATTATTAGATAAAGAAATTAGTAAGAGAATTTATTATTTTGCAAAATGGCTTGGGTCGTCCCAGAAGTTCGTGGTTTCGAAAAATGGCAATACAGAAGTAAATAAAGAAATCTTTTCTTAATTGGGAAAAGTACTGTG
Source organism: Persea americana (assembly GCA_029852735.1). Lineage (NCBI taxonomy): Eukaryota > Viridiplantae > Streptophyta > Magnoliopsida > Laurales > Lauraceae > Persea > Persea americana. Next base: position 16,314,293 of record CM056814.1, read on the forward strand.
CGACAACATGAACCGGAAAGATAAAAGTGAAAGAATATATATATATATATATATTTAACAACGGATGGTGTCTACATTGCTTTGGACCCCACCCTACTTACCCAAAGGACTCGAATCCAAAAAATTCCAAGTATAGACCATTTTGGACTCCATAAACGCCGACTTTTGGGTGAGAGATTAAATAACAGGTTGCCCCGACGGACCGTTTTTTTTTTTTTTTTTTTTTTCTTTCTCTTCCACACACCTGGCTTATAAGTCGTACGATCCCCCACTGAGAATATCTATGGGGCACACTCAGAATACTTAAGATCTTATATCATATTTGGGTGTGGACCTAACATCACTGCCGTAGGATACGAACTATATATATATATTATAAAAAGAAATCCTCACTAGAAAGAAGGAAAACATTTTATTTGATTCTCTTTCTATTTTGGAAGGTAAGTAAGTAAATCCAAATGTCTCCTGATTGTCACTGTTGGGGTCATGCATTGGAGTACGTCACCTATCCAACCTAGATGGAAAGTGGCCAAGCCCGGACCGGATGAATGAGGTTAGCCCATACTCGACCTAAATTGAGTTACGCAGGCACGTACCGTATCAATTCTTCATGTTGGGCTCATCTTCTACTTGGTTTTAGTGAGCCCATTCCCCCTACCTATTCCATAATGAAAATCACTATTCACGCGTAGGGAATCGAACCCAAAAGTCGAGATGATATTGATTTTTCTACGGTAGGATTTAATCGAGTGTGGACCCGTTCACTTCTCACCCAGTAACTATTTCCTACTTGGTAAACTTACCTCACCATTGAAGCCAAGTAGAGGGTTAATCCAAGAGACAATAAAAAGAAACGGATCACATCAAACGATACTAAATTTCAAAAGTCATCTACATGCGGCGGGATGGGCCGGGCCGAGGAATTTCCAAGCCCTGCCCGGCTTCTAAATTAGAAGCCTGACCCCGGCTCGATCCCAGGTCTGGCCAGAAGTTGCTCGCCAAAGACACGCCCGCCCGTAAATCATGAAGCCCTAGCATACCCTGAGTTTTACTTACATTATAACAAAAAAGAGAAGAAAAGAAAAACAAATTCTTATAACCTCCTAGGCTGTAGCTCAACCAGCCTTGTGATATCACCCAATATGAGAGGTCATCGGTTTGAGTCCCCCCATTGCTACTCCCTCTCTTACAATTATATATGTATATTTGGGGCCGGGGCAAGGATTTCGAGTCTCAACCACCGAGTCTAAATAAAAAAATTCTAAGCACGGCCCATCTATTATTGCCTAAACACCATTGTCGAACCAACGTGGGCCGGCCCTGTCCACGATCACCCATAGAAAAGAAAAGAAAAAACAAAAAAAGAAAAACGCTTCTTGAAATAAAATTTCAAAGAGCTACGCTCTGGCCTTTTGATTTTTTCAAACCCATACTTCTGTTGTCTCTCTGCATTTGACCATTCGCTTTACTTCGCCGGTAAAATAAATTGACCAATCAAGAGATTTGCTTTGTGATTTGATAGCATTGCGTTTAAACGTTAATCACATATGCCCATCCCTCCCTCATTGTGTGGACCAAAGCCCGGACCCGTGACCCAACTCAGACGTAAGAGAAAGGAAAAAAGAATCCGTTTGGAGGTTTTCCACCGCCTAGAGTGGAGGGGGTATTGCAAAGTGACAGATTACCGCTGTAAGGAACGGCGGTAATCATGCAAATGCCAGATTTCGTCCTCTCACAGTGGAGGAAATCTGGAAAATGCCACTTTACCGCCGTAACAAGCAGCGGTAAACCCGAGCCAGTGCCCAAATCCAAATCCACTCCTTGCAGGCCTTTCCATTGCCTCTAACTTAAAACTAGAAACACTCTTAAATTTAGTATTTTCTAAAATTTTCATTATTAGATAAAGAAATTAGTAAGAGAATTTATTATTTTGGAAAATGGCTTGGGTCGTCCCAGAAGTTCGTGGTTTCGAAAAATGGCAATACAGAAGTAAATAAAGAAATCTTTTCTTAATTGGGAAAAGTACTGTGCGACAACATGAACCGGAAAGATAAAAGTGAAAGAATATATATATATATATATATATTTAACAACGGATGGTGTCTACATTGCTTTGGACCCCACCCTACTTACCCAAAGGACTCGAATCAAAAAAATTCCAAGTATAGACCATTTTGGACTCCATAAACGCCGACTTTTGGGTGAGAGATTAAATAACAGGTTGCCCCGACGGACCTTTTTTTTTTTTTTTTCTTTCTCTTCCACACACCTGGCTTATAAGTCATACGATCCCCCACTGAGAATATCTATGGGGCACACTCAGAATACTTAAGATCTTATATCATATTTGGGTGTGGACCTAACATCACTGCCGTTGGATACGAACTATATATATATATATATATTATGAAAAAGAAATCCTCACTAGAAAGAAGGAAAACATTTTATTTGATTGTCTTTCTATTTTGGAAGGTAAGTAAGTAAATCCAAATGTCTCCTGATTGTCACTGTTGGGGTCATGCATTGGAGTACGTCACCTATCCAACCTAGATGGAAAGTGGCCAAGCCCGGACCGGATGAATGAGGTTAGCCCATACTCGACCTAAATTGAGGTACGCAGGCACGTACCGTATCAATTCTTCATGTTGGGCTCATCTTCTACTTGGTTTTAGAGAGCCCATTCCCCCTACCTATTCCATAATGAAAATCACTATTCACGCGTAGGGAATCGAACCCAAAAGTCGAGATGATATTGATTTTTCTACGGTAGGATTTAATCGAGTGTGGACCCGTTCACTTCTCACCCAGTAACTATTTCCTACTTGGTAAACTTACCTCACCATTGAAGCCAAGTAGAGGGTTAATCCAAGAGACAATAAAAAGAAACGGATCACATCAAACGATACTAAATTTCAAAAGTCATCTACATGCGGCGGGATGGGCCGGGCCGAGGAATTTCCAAGCCCTGCCCGGCTTCTAAATTAGATGCCTGACCCCGGCTCGATCCCAGGTCTGGCCAGAAGTTGCTCGCCAAAGACACGCCCGCCCGTAAATCATGAAGCCCTAGCATACCCTGAGTTTTACTTACATTATAACAAAAAAGAGAAGAAAAGAAAAACAAATTCTTATAACCTCCTAGGCTGTAGCTCAACCAGCCTTGTGATATCACCCAATATGAGAGGTCATCGGTTTGAGTCCCCCCATTGCTACTCCCTCTCTTACAATTATATATGTATATTTGGGGCCGGGGCAAGGATTTCGAGTCTCAACCACCGAGTCTAAATAAAAAAATTCTAAGCACGGCCCATCTATTATTGCCTAAACACCATTGTCGAACCAACGTGGGCCGGCCCTGTCCACGATCACCCATAGAAAAGAAAAGAAAAAACAAAAAAAGAAAAACGCTTCTTGAAATAAAATTTCAAAGAGCTACGCTCTGGCCTTTTGATTTTTTCAAACCCATACTTCTGTTGTCTCTCTGCATTTGACCATTCGCTTTACTTCGCCGGTAAAGTAAATTGACCAATCAAGAGATTTGCTTTGTGATTTGATAGCATTGCGTTTAAACGTTAATCACATATGCCCATCCCTCCCTCATTGTGTGGACCAAAGCCCGGACCCGTGACCCAACTCAGACGTAAGAGAAAGGAAAAAAGAATCCGTTTGGAGGTTTTCCACCGCCTAGAGTGGAGGGGGTATTGCAAAGTGACAGATTACCGCTGTAAGGAACGGCGGTAATCATGCAAATGCCAGATTTCGTCCTCTCACAGTGGAGGAAATCTGGAAAATGCCACTTTACCGCCGTAACAAGCAGCGGTAAACCCGAGCCAGTGCCCAAATCCAAATCCACTCCTTGCAGGCCTTTCCATTTCCTCTAACTTAAAACTAGAAACACTCTTAAATTTAGTATTTTCTAAAATTTTCATTATTAGATAAAGAAATTAGTAAGAGAATTTATTATTTTGCAAAATGGCTTGGGTCGTCCCAGAAGTTCGTGGTTTCGAAAAATGGCAATATAGAAGTAAATAAAGAAATCTTTTCTTAATTGGGAAAAGTACTGTGCGACAACATGAACCGGAAAGATAAAAGTGAAAGAATATATATATATATATATTTAACAACGGATGGTGTCTACATTGCTTTGGACCCCACCCTACTTACCCAAAGGACTCGAATCCAAAAAATTCCAAGTATAGACCATTTTGGACTCCATAAACGCCGACTTTTGGGTGAGAGATTAAATAACAGGTTGCCCCGACGGACCGTTTTTTTTTTTTTTTTTTTTTCTTTCTCTTCCACACACCTGGCTTATAAGTCGTACGATCCCCCACTGAGAATATCTATGGGGCACACTCAGAATACTTAAGATCTTATATCATATTTGGGTGTGGACCTAACATCACTGCCGTAGGATACGAACTATATATATATATTATAAAAAGAAATCCTCACTAGAAAGAAGGAAAACATTTTATTTGATTCTCTTTCTATTTTGGAAGGTAAGTAAGTAAATCCAAATGTCTCCTGATTGTCACTGTTGGGGTCATGCATTGGAGTACGTCACCTATCCAACCTAGATGGAAAGTGGCCAAGCCCGGACCGGATGAATGAGGTTAGCCCATACTCGACCTAAATTGAGTTACGCAGGCACGTACCGTATCAATTCTTCATGTTGGGCTCATCTTCTACTTGGTTTTAGTGAGCCCATTCCCCCTACCTATTCCATAATGAAAATCACTATTCACGCGTAGGGAATCGAACCCAAAAGTCGAGATGATATTGATTTTTCTACGGTAGGATTTAATCGAGTGTGGACCCGTTCACTTCTCACCCAGTAACTATTTCCTACTTGGTAAACTTACCTCACCATTGAAGCCAAGTAGAGGGTTAATCCAAGAGACAATAAAAAGAAACGGATCACATCAAACGATACTAAATTTCAAAAGTCATCTACATGCGGCGGGATGGGCCGGGCCGAGGAATTTCCAAGCCCTGCCCGGCTTCTAAATTAGAAGCCTGACCCCGGCTCGATCCCAGGTCTGGCCAGAAGTTGCTCGCCAAAGACACGCCCGCCCGTAAATCATGAAGCCCTAGCATACCCTGAGTTTTACTTACATTATAACAAAAAAGAGAAGAAAAGAAAAACAAATTCTTATAACCTCCTAGGCTGTAGCTCAACCAGCCTTGTGATATCACCCAATATGAGAGGTCATCGGTTTGAGTCCCCCCATTGCTACTCCCTCTCTTACAATTATATATGTATATTTGGGGCCGGGGCAAGGATTTCGAGTCTCAACCACCGAGTCTAAATAAAAAAATTCTAAGCACGGCCCATCTATTATTGCCTAAACACCATTGTCGAACCAACGTGGGCCGGCCCTGTCCACGATCACCCATAGAAAAGAAAAGAAAAAACAAAAAAAGAAAAACGCTTCTTGAAATAAAATTTCAAAGAGCTACGCTCTGGCCTTTTGATTTTTTCAAACCCATACTTCTGTTGTCTCTCTGCATTTGACCATTCGCTTTACTTCGCCGGTAAAGTAAATTGACCAATCAAGAGATTTGCTTTGTGATTTGATAGCATTGCGTTTAAACGTTAATCACATATGCCCATCCCTCCCTCATTGTGTGGACCAAAGCCCGGACCCGTGACCCAACTCAGACGTAAGAGAAAGGAAAAAAGAATCCGTTTGGAGGTTTTCCACCGCCTAGAGTGGAGGGGGTATTGCAAAGTGACAGATTACCGCTGTAAGGAACGGCGGTAATCATGCAAATGCCAGATTTCGTCCTCTCACAGTGGAGGAAATCTGGAAAATGCCACTTTACCGCCGTAACAAGCAGCGGTAAACCCGAGCCAGTGCCCAAATCCAAATCCACTCCTTGCAGGCCTTTCCATTGCCTCTAACTTAAAACTAGAAACACTCTTAAATTTAGTATTTTCTAAAATTTTCATTATTAGATAAAGAAATTAGTAAGAGAATTTATTATTTTGGAAAATGGCTTGGGTCGTCCCAGAAGTTCGTGGTTTCGAAAAATGGCAATACAGAAGTAAATAAAGAAATCTTTTCTTAATTGGGAAAAGTACTGTGCGACAACATGAACCGGAAAGATAAAAGTGAAAGAATATATATATATATATATTTAACAACGGATGGTGTCTACATTGCTTTGGACCCCACCCTACTTACCCAAAGGACTCGAATCAAAAAAATTCCAAGTATAGACCATTTTGGACTCCATAAACGCCGACTTTTGGGTGAGAGATTAAATAACAGGTTGCCCCGACGGACCTTTTTTTTTTTTTTTTCTTTCTCTTCCACACACCTGGCTTAAAAGTCATACGATCCCCCACTGAGAATATCTATGGGGCACACTCAGAATACTTAAGATCTTATATCATATTTGGGTGTGGACCTAACATCACTGCCGTTGGATACGAACTATATATATATATATTATGAAAAAGAAATCCTCAGTAGAAAGAAGGAAAACATTTTATTTGATTGTCTTTCTATTTTGGAAGGTAAGTAAGTAAATCCAAATGTCTCCTGATTGTCACTGTTGGGGTCATGCATTGGAGTACGTCACCTATCCAACCTAGATGGAAAGTGGCCAAGCCCGGACCGGATGAATGAGGTTAGCCCATACTCGACCTAAATTGAGGTACGCAGGCACGTACCGTATCAATTCTTCATGTTGGGCTCATCTTCTACTTGGTTTTAGAGAGCCCATTCCCCCTACCTATTCCATAATGAAAATCACTATTCACGCGTAGGGAATCGAACCCAAAAGTCGAGATGATATTGATTTTTCTACGGTAGGATTTAATCGAGTGTGGACCCGTTCACTTCTCACCCAGTAACTATTTCCTACTTGGTAAACTTACCTCACCATTGAAGCCAAGTAGAGGGTTAATCCAAGAGACAATAAAAAGAAACGGATCACATCAAACGATACTAAATTTCAAAAGTCATCTACATGCGGCGGGATGGGCCGGGCCGAGGAATTTCCAAGCCCTGCCCGGCTTCTAAATTAGAAGCCTGACCCCGGCTCGATCCCAGGTCTGGCCAGAAGTTGCTCGCCAAAGACACGCCCGCCCGTAAATCATGAAGCCCTAGCATACCCTGAGTTTTACTTACATTATAACAAAAAAGAGAAGAAAAGAAAAACAAATTCTTATAACCGCCTAGGCTGTAGCTCAACCAGCCTTGTGATATCACCCAATATGAGAGGTCATCGGTTTGAGTCCCCCCATTGCTACTCCCTCTCTTACAATTATATATGTATATTTGGGGCCGGGCAAGGATTTCGAGTCTCAACCACCGAGTCTAAATAAAAAAATTCTAAGCACGGCCCATCTATTATTGCCTAAACACCATTGTCGAACCAACGTGGGCCGGCCCTGTCCACGATCACCCATAGAAAAGAAAAGAAAAAACAAAAAAAGAAAAACGCTTCTTGAAATAAAATTTCAAAGAGCTACGCTCTGGCCTTTTGATTTTTTCAAACCCATACTTCTGTTGTCTCTCTGCATTTGACCATTCGCTTTACTTCGCCGTGAAAGTAAATTGACCAATCAAGAGATTTGCTTTGTGATTTGATAGCATTGCGTTCAAACGTTAATCACATATGCCCATCCATCCCTCATTGTGTGGACCAAAGCCCGGACCTGTGACCCAACTCAGACGTAAGAGAAAGGAAAAAAGAATCCGTTTGGAGGTTTTCCTCCGCTTAGAGTGGAGGGGGTATTGCAAAGTGACAGATTACCGCTGTAAGGAACGGCGGTAATCCTGCAAATGCCAGATTTCCTACACTACACTCACAGTGGAGGAAATCTGGAAAATGCCACTTTACCGCCGTAACAAGCAGCGGTAAACCCGAGCCAGTGCCCAAATCCAAATCCACTCCTTGCAGGCCTTTCCATTTCCTCTAACTTAAAACTAGAAACACTCTTAAATTTAGTATTTTCTAAAATTTTCATTATTAGATAAAGAAATTAGTAAGAGAATTTATTATTTTGGAAAATGGCTTGGGTCGTCCCAGAAGTTCGTGGTTTCGAAAAATGGCAATACAGAAGTAAATAAAGAAATCTTTTCTTAATTGGGAAAAGTACTGTGCGACAACATGAACCGGAAAGATTAAAGTGAAAGAATATATATATATATATTTAACAACGGATGGTGTCTACATTGCTTTGGACCCCACCCTACTTACCCAAAGGACTCGAATCCAAAAAATTCCAAGTATAGACCATTTTGGACTCCATAAACGCCGACTTTTGGGTGAGAGATTAAATAACAGGTTGCCCCGACGGACCTTTTTTTTTTTTTTTTTTTCTTTCTCTTCCACACACCTGGCTTATAAGTCATACGATCCCCCACTGAGAATATCTATGTGGCACACTCAGAATACTTAAGATCTTATATCATATTTGGGTGTGGACCTAACATCACTGCCGTAGGATACGAACTATATATATATATTATGAAAAAGAAATCCTCACTAGAAAGAAGGAAAACATTTTATTTGATTGTCTTTCTATTTTGGAAGGTAAGTAAGTAAATCCAAATGCCTCCTGATTGTCACTGCTGGGGTCATGCATTGGAGTACGTCACCTATCCAACCTAGATGGAAAGTGGCCAAGCCCGGACCGGATGAATGAGGTTAGCCCATACTCGACCTAAATTGAGGTACGCAGGCACGTACCGTATCAATTCTTCATGTTGGGCTCATCTTCTACTGGGTTTTAGAGAGCCCATTCCCCCTACCTATTCCATAATGAAAATCACTATTCACGCGTAGGGAATCGAACCCAAAAGTCGAGATGATATTGATTTTTCTACGGTAGGATTTAATCGAGTGTGGACCCGTTCACTTCTCACCCAGTAACCATTTCCTACTTGGTAAACTTACCTCACCATTGAAGCCAAGTAGAGGGTTAATCCAAGAGACAATAAAAAGAAACGGATCACATCAAACGATACTAAATTTCAAAAGTCATCTACATGCGGCGGGATGGGCCGGGCCGAGGAATTTCCAAGCCCTGCCCGGCTTCTAAATTAAAAGCCTGACCCCGGCTCGATCCCAGGTCTGGCCAGAAGTTGCTCGCCAAAGACAGGCCCGCCCGTAAATCATGAAGCCCTAGCATACCCTGAGTTTTACTTACATTATAACAAAAAAGAGAAGAAAAGAAAAACAAATTCTTATAACCTCCTAGGCTGTAGCTCAACCAGCCTTGTGATATCACCCAATATGAGAGGTCATCGGTTTGAGTCCCCCCATTGCTACTCCCTCTCTTACAATTATATATGTATATTTGGGGCCGGGCAAGGATTTCGAGTCTCAACCACCGAGTCTAAATAAAAAAATTCTAAGCACGGCCCATCTATTATTGCCTAAACACCATTGTCGAACCAACGTGGGCCGGCCCTGTCCACGATCACCCATAGAAAAGAAAAGAAAAAAAAAAAAAAAAACGCTTATTGAAATAAAATTTCAAAGAGCTACGCTCTGGCCTTTTGATTTTTTCAAACCCATACTTCTGTTGTCTCTCTGCATTTAACCATTCGCTTTACTTCGCCGGTAAAGTAAATTGACCAATCAAGAGATTTGCTTTGTGATTTGATAGCATTGCGTTTAAACGTGAATCACATATGCCCTTCCATCCCTCATTGTGTGGACCAAAGCCCGGACCCGAGACCCAACTCAGACGTAAGAGAAAGGAAAAAAGAATCCGTTTGGAGGTTTTCCTCCGCTTAGAGTGGAGGGGGTATTGCAAAGTGACAGACTACCGCTGTAAGGAACGGCGGTAATTCTGCAAATGCCAGATTTCCTCCTCTCACAGTGGAGGAGATCTGGAAAATGCCACTTTACCGCCGTAACAAGCAGCGGTAAACCCGAGCCAGTGCCCAAATCCAAATCCACACCTTGCAGGCCTTTCCATTTCCTTTAACTTTAAACTAGAAACACTCTTAAATTTAGTATTTTCTAAAATTTTCATTATTAGGTAAAGAAATTAGTAAGAGAATTTATTATTTTGGAAAATGGCTTGGGTCGTCCCAGAAGTTCGTGGTTTCGAAAAATGGCAATACAGAAGTAAATAAAGAAATCTTTTCTTAATTGGGAAAAGTACTGTGCGACAACATGAACCGGAAAGATAAAAGTGAAAGAATATATATATATATATATATTTAACAACGGATGGTGTCTACATTGCTTTGGACCCCACCCTACTTGCCCAAAGGACTCGAATCCAAAAAATTCCAAGTATAGACCATTTTGGACTCCATAAACGCCGACTTTTGGGTGAGAGATTAAATAACAGGTTGCCCCGACGGACCTCTTTTTTTTTTTTTTTCTTTCTCTTCCACACACCTGGCTTATAAGTCATACGATCCCCCACTGAGAATATCTATGGGGCACACTCAGAATACTTAAGATCTTATATCATATTTGGGTGTGGACCTAACATCACTGCCGTAGGATACGAACTATATATATATATATATTATGAAAAAGAAATCCTCACTAGAAAGAAGGAAAACATTTTATTTGATTGTCTTTCTATTTTGGAAGGTAAGTAAGTAAATCCAAATGCCTCCTTATTGTCACTGTTGGGGTCATGCATTGGAGTACGTCACCTATCCAACCTAGATGGAAAGTGGCCAAGCCCGGACCGGATGAATGAGGTTAGCCCATACTCGACCTAAATTGAGGTACGCAGGCACGTACCGTATCAATTCTTCATGTTGGGCTCATCTTCTACTTGGTTTTAGAGAGCCCATTCCCCCTACCTATTCCATAATGAAAATCACTATTCACGCGTAGGGAATCGAACCCAAAAGTCGAGATGATATTGATTTTTCTACGGTAGGATTTAATCGAGTGTGGACCCGTTCACTTCTCACCCAGTAACCATTTCCTACTTGGTAAACTTACCACACCATTGAAGCCAAGTAGAGGGTTAATCCAAGAGACAATAAAAAGAAACGGATCACATCAAACGATACTAAATTTCAAAAGTCATCTACATGCGGCGGGATGGGCCGGGCCGAGGAATTTCCAAGCCCTGCCCGGCTTCTAAATTAAAAGCCTGACCCCGGCTCGATCCCAGGTCTGGCCAGAAGTTGCTCGCCAAAGACAGGCCCGCCCGTAAATCATGAAGCCCTAGCATACCCTGAGTTTTACTTACATTATAACAAAAAAGAGAAGAAAAGAAAAACAAATTCTTATAACCTCCTAGGCTGTAGCTCAACCAGCCTTGTGATATCACCCAATATGAGAGGTCATCGGTTTGAGTCCCCCCATTGCTACTCCCTCTCTTACAATTATATATGTATATTTGGGGCCGGGCAAGGATTTCGAGTCTCAACCACCGAGTCTAAATAAAAAAATTCTAAGCACGGCCCATCTATTATTGCCTAAACACCATTGTCGAACCAACGTGGGCCGGCCCTGTCCACGATCACCCATAGAAAAGAAAAGAAAAAACAAAAAAAGAAAAACGCTTCTTGAAATAAAATTTCAAAGAGCTACGCTCTGGCCTTTTGATTTTTTCAAACCCATACTTCTGTTGTCTCTCTGCATTTAACCATTCGCTTTACTTCGCCGGTAAAGTAAATTGACCAATCAAGAGATTTGCTTTGTGATTTGATAGCATTGCGTTTAAACGTTAATCACATATGCCCATCCATCCCTCATTGTGTGGACCAAAGCCCGGACCCGTGACCCAACTCAGACGTAAGAGAAAGGAAAAAAGAATCCGTTTGGAGGTTTTCCTCCGCTTAGAGTGGAGGGGGTATTGCAAAGTGACGGATTACCGCTGTAAGGAACGGCGGTAATCCTGCAAATGCCAGATCTCCTCCTCTCACAGTGGAGGAGATCTGGAAAATGCCACTTTACCGCCGTAACAAGCAGCGGTAAACCCGAGCCAGTGCCCAAATCCAAATCCACACCTTGCAGGCCTTTCCATTTCCTTTAACTTTAAACTAGAAACACTCTTAAATTTAGTATTTTCTAAAATTTTCATTATTAGGTAAAGAAATTAGTAAGAGAATTTATTATTTTGGAAAATGGCTTGGGTCGTCCCAGAAGTTCGTGGTTTCGAAAAATGGCAATACAGAAGTAAATAAAGAAATCTTTTCTTAATTGGGAAAAGTACTGTGCGACAACATGAACCGGAAAGATAAAAGTGAAAGAATATATATATATATATTTAACAACGGATGGTGTCTACATTGCTTTGGACCCCACCCTACTTACCCAAAGGACTCGAATCCAAAAAATTCCAAGTATAGACCATTTTGGACTCCATAAACGCCGACTTTTGGGTGAGAGATTAAATAACAGGTTGCCCCGACGGACCGTTTTTTTTTTTTTTTTTTTTCTTTCTCTTCCACACACCTGGCTTATAAGTCGTACGATCCCCCACTGAGAATATCTATGGGGCACACTCAGAATACTTAAGATCTTATATCATATTTGGGTGTGGACCTAACATCACTGCCGTAGGATACGAACTATATATATATATATTATGAAAAAGAAATCCTCACTAGAAAGAAGGAAAACATTTTATTTGATTGTCTTTCTATTTTGGAAGGTAAGTAAGTAAATCCAAATGCCTCCTGATTGTCACTGCTGGGGTCATGCATTGGAGTACGTCACCTATCCAACCTAGATGGAAAGTGGCCAAGCCCGGACCGGATGAATGAGGTTAGCCCATACTCGACCTAAATTGAGGTACGCAGGCACGTACCGTATCAATTCTTCATGTTGGGCTCATCTTCTACTTGGTTTTAGAGAGCCCATTCCCCCTACCTATTCCATAATGAAAATCACTATTCACGCGTAGGGAATCGAACCCAAAAGTTGAGATGATATTGATTTTTCTACGGTAGGATTTAATCGAGTGTGGACCCGTTCACTTCTCACCCAGTAACTATTTCCTACTTGGTAAACTTACCTCACCATTGAAGCCAAGTAGAGGGTTAATCCAAGAGACAATAAAAAGAAACGGATCACATCAAACGATACTAAATTACAAAAGTCATCTACATGCGGCGGGATGGGCCGGGCCGAGGAATTTCCAAGCCCTGCCCGGCTTCTAAATTAGAAGCCTGACCCCGCCTCGATCCCAGGTCTGGCCAGAAGTTGCTCGCCAAAGACAGGCCCGCCCGTAAATCATGAAGCCCTAGCATACCCTGAGTTTTACTTACATTATAACAAAAAAGAGAAGAAAAGAAAAACAAATTCTTATAACCTCCTAGGCTGTAGCTCAACCAGCCTTGTGATATCACCCAATATGAGAGGTCATCGGTTTGAGTCCCCCCATTGCTACTCCCTCTCTTACAATTATATATGTATATTTGGGGCCGGGCAAGGATTTCGAGTCTCAACCATCGAGTCTAAATAAAAAAATTCTAAGCACGGCCCATCTATTATTGCCTAAACACCATTGTCGAACCAACGTGGGCCGGCCCTGTCCACGATCACCCATAGAAAAGAAAAGAAAAAAAAAAAAAAAAACGCTTCTTGAAATAAAATTTCAAAGAGCTACGCTCTGGCCTTTTGATTTTTTCAAACCCATACTTCTGTTGTCTCTCTGCATTTAACCATTCGCTTTACTTCGCCGGTAAAGTAAATTGACCAATCAAGAGATTTGCTTTGTGATTTGATAGCATTGCGTTTAAACGTTAATCACATATGCCCTTCCATCCCTCATTGTGTGGACCAAAGCCCGGACCCGTGACCCAACTCAGACGTAAGAGAAAGGAAAAAAGAATCCGTTTGGAGGTTTTCCTCCGCTTAGAGTGGAGGGGGTATTGCAAAGTGACAGATTACCGCTGTAAGGAACGGCGGTAATCCTGCAAATGCCAGATTTCCTCCTCTCACAGTGGAGGAGATCTGGAAAATGCCACTTTACCGCCGTAAGAAACAGCGGTAAACCCGAGCCAGTGCCCAAATCCAAATCCACTCCTTGCAGGCCTTTCCATTTCCTTTAACTTTAAACTAGAAACACTCTTAAATTTAGTATTTTCTAAAATTTTCATTATTAGGTAAAGAAATTAGTAAAAGAATTTATTATTTTGGAAAATGGCTTGGGTCGTCCCAGAAGTTCGTGGTTTCGAAAAATGGCAATACAGAAGTAAATAAAGAAATCTTTTCTTAATTGGGAAAAGCACTGTGCGACAACATGAACCGGAAAGATAAAAGTGAAAGAATATATATATATATATTTAACAACGGATGGTGTCTACTTTGCTTTGGACCCCACCCTACTTACCCAAAGGACTCGAATCCAAAAAATTCCAAGTATAGACCATTTTGGACTCCATAAACGCCGACTTTTGGGTGAGAGATTAAATAACAGGTTGCCCCGACGGACCGTTTTTTTTTTTTTTTTTCTTTCTCTTCCACACACCTGGCTTATAAGTCATACGATCCCCCACTGAGAATATCTATGGGGCACACTCAGAATACTTAAGATCTTATATCATATTTGGGTGTGGACCTAACATCACTGCCGTAGGATACGAACTATATATATATATAGATATATATATTATGAAAAAGAAATCCTCACTAGAAAGAAGGAAAACGTTTTATTTGATTGTCTTTCTATTTTGGAAGGTAAGTAAGTAAAACCAAATGCCTCCTGATTGTCACTGCTGGGGTCATGCATTGGAGTACGTCACCTATCCAACCTAGATGGAAAGTGGCCACGCCCGGACCGGATGAATGAGGTTAGCCCATACTCGACCTAAATTGAGGTACGCAGGCACGTACCGTATCAATTCTTCATGTTGGGCTCATCTTCTACTTGGTTTTAGAGAGCCCATTCCCCCTACCTATTCCATAATGAAAATCACTATTCACGCGTAGGGAATCGAACCCAAAAGTTGAGATGATATTGATTTTTCTACGGTAGGATTTAATCGAGTGTGGACCCGTTCACTTCTCACCCAGTAACTATTTCCTACTTGGTAAACTTGCCTCACCATTGAAGCCAAGTAGAGGGTTAATCCAAGAGACAATAAAAAGAAACGGATCACATCAAACGATACTAAATTTCAAAAGTCATCTACATGCGGCGGGATGGGCCGGGCCGAGGAATTTCCAAGCCCTGCCCGGCTTCTAAATTAGAAGCCTGACCCCGGCTCGATCCCAGGTCTGGCCAGAAGTTGCTCGCCAAAGACAGGCCCGCCCGTAAATCATGAAGCCCTAGCATACCCTGAGTTTTACTTACATTATAACAAAAAAGAGAAGAAAAGAAAAACAAATTCTTATAACCTCCTAGGCTGTAGCTCAACCAGCCTTGTGATATCACCCAATATGAGAGGTCATCGGTTTGAGTCCCCCCATTGCTACTCCCTCTCTTACAATTATATATGTATATTTGGGGCCGGGCAAGGATTTCGAGTCTCAACCACCGAGTCTAAATAAAAAAATTCTAAGCACGGCCCATCTATTATTGCCTAAACACCATTGTCGAACCAACGTGGGCCGGCCCTGTCCACGATCACCCATAGAAAAGAAAAGAAAAAAAAAAAAAAAAACGCTTCTTGAAATAAAATTTCAAAGAGCTACGCTCTGGCCTTTTGATTTTTTCAAACCCATACTTCTGTTGTCTCTCTGCATTTAACCATTCGCTTTACTTCGCCGGTAAAGTAAATTGACCAATCAAGAGATTTGCTTTGTGATTTGATAGCATTGCGTTTAAACGTGAATCACATATGCCCTTCCATCCCTCATTGTGTGGACCAAAGCCCGGACCCGTGACCCAACTCAGACGTAAGAGAAAGGAAAAAAGAATCCGTTTGGAGGTTTTCCTCCGCTTAGAGTGGAGGGGGTATTGCAAAGTGACAGACTACCGCTGTAAGGAACGGCGGTAATTCTGCAAATGCCAGATTTCCTCCTCTCACAGTGGAGGAGATCTGGAAAATGCCACTTTACCGCCGTAACAAGCAGCGGTAAACCCGAGCCAGTGCCCAAATCCAAATCCACACCTTGCAGGCCTTTCCATTTCCTTTAACTTTAAACTAGAAACACTCTTAAATTTAGTATTTTCTAAAATTTTCATTATTAGGTAAAGAAATTAGTAAGAGAATTTATTATTTTGGAAAATGGCTTGGGTCGTCCCAGAAGTTCGTGGTTTCGAAAAATGGCAATACAGAAGTAAATAAAGAAATCTTTTCTTAATTGGGAAAAGTACTGTGCGACAACATGAACCGGAAAGATAAAAGTGAAAGAATATATATATATATATATATTTAACAACGGATGGTGTCTACATTGCTTTGGACCCCACCCTACTTACCCAAAGGACTCGAATCCAAAAAATTCCAAGTATAGACCATTTTGGACTCCATAAACGCCGACTTTTGGGTGAGAGATTAAATAACAGGTTGCCCCGACGGACCGTTTTTTTTTTTTTTTTTTTCTTTCTCTTCCACACACCTGGCTTATAAGTCGTACGATCCCCCACTGAGAATATCTATGGGGCACACTCAGAATACTTAAGATCTTATATCATATTTGGGTGTGGACCTAACATTACTGCCGTAGGATACGAACTATATATATATATTATGAAAAAGAAATCCTCACTAGAAAGAAGGAAAACATTTTATTTGATTGTCTTTCTATTTTGGAAGGTAAGTAAGTAAATCCAAATGCCTCCTGATTGTCACTGCTGGGGTCATGCATTGGAGTACGTCACCTATCCAACCTAGATGGAAAGTGGCCAAGCCCGGACCGGATGAATGAGGTTAGCCCATACTCGACCTAAATTGAGGTACGCAGGCACGTACCGTATCAATTCTTCATGTTGGGCTCATCTTCTACTTGGTTTTAGAGAGCCCATTCCCCCTACCTATTCCATAATGAAAATCACTATTCACGCGTAGGGAATCGAACCCAAAAGTCGAGATGATATTGATTTTTCTACGGTAGGATTTAATCGAGTGTGGACCCGTTCACTTCTCACCCAGTAACTATTTCCTACTTGGTAAACTTGCCTCACCATTGAAGCCAAGTAGAGGGTTAATCCAAGAGACAATAAAAAGAAACGGATCACATCAAACGATACTAAATTTCAAAAGTCATCTACATGCGGCGGGATGGGCCGGGCCGAGGAATTTCCAAGCCCTGCCCGGCTTCTAAATTAGAAGCCTGACCCCGGCTCGATCCCAGGTCTGGCCAGAAGTTGCTCGCCAAAGACAGGCCCGCCCGTAAATCATGAAGCCCTAGCATACCCTGAGTTTTACTTACATTATAACAAAAAAGAGAAGAAAAGAAAAACAAATTCTTATAACCTCCTAGGCTGTAGCTCAACCAGCCTTGTGATATCACCCAATATGAGAGGTCATCGGTTTGAGTCCCCCCATTGCTACTCCCTCTCTTACAATTATATATGTATATTTGGGGCCGGGCAAGGATTTCGAGTCTCAACCACCGAGTCTAAATAAAAAAATTCTAAGCACGGCCCATCTATTATTGCCTAAACACCATTGTCGAACCAACGTGGGCCGGCCCTGTCCACGATCACCCATAGAAAAGAAAAGAAAAAAAAAAAAAAAAACGCTTCTTGAAATAAAATTTCAAAGAGCTACGCTCTGGCCTTTTGATTTTTTCAAACCCATACTTCTGTTGTCTCTCTGCATTTAACCATTCGCTTTACTTCGCCGGTAAAGTAAATTGACCAATCAAGAGATTTGCTTTGTGATTTGATAGCATTGCGTTTAAACGTGAATCACATATGCCCTTCCATCCCTCATTGTGTGGACCAAAGCCCGGACCCGTGACCCAACTCAGACGTAAGAGAAAGGAAAAAAGAATCCGTTTGGAGGTTTTCCTCCGCTTAGAGTGGAGGGGGTATTGCAAAGTGACAGACTACCGCTTTAAGGAACGGCGGTAATTCTGCAAATGCCAGATTTCCTCCTCTCACAGGGGAGGAGATCTGGAAAATGCCACTTTACCGCCGTAACAAGCAGCGGTAAACCCGAGCCAGTGCCCAAATCCAAATCCACACCTTGCAGGCCTTTCCATTTCCTTTAACTTTAAACTAGAAACACTCTTAAATTTAGTATTTTCTAAAATTTTCATTATTAGGTAAAGAAATTAGTAAGAGAATTTATTATTTTGGAAAATGGCTTGGGTCGTCCCAGAAGTTCGTGGTTTCGAAAAATGGCAATACAGAAGTAAATAAAGAAATCTTTTCTTAATTGGGAAAAGTACTGTGCGACAACATGAACCGGAAAGATAAAAGTGAAAGAATATATATATATATATATTTAACAACGGATGGTGTCTACATTGCTTTGGACCCCACCCTACTTACCCAAAGGACTCGAATCCAAAAAATTCCAAGTATAGACCATTTTGGACTCCATAAACGCCGACTTTTGGGTGAGAGATTAAATAACAGGTTGCCCCGACGGACCGTTTTTTTTTTTTTTTTTTTTCTTTCTCTTCCACACACCTGGCTTATAAGTCGTACGATCCCCCACTGAGAATATCTATGTGGCACACTCAGAATACTTAAGATCTTATATCATATTTGGGTGTGGACCTAACATCACTGCCGTAGGATACGAACTATATATATATATTATGAAAAAGAAATCCTCACTAGAAAGAAGGAAAACATTTTATTTGATTGTCTTTCTATTTTGGAAGGTAAGTAAGTAAATCCAAATGCCTCCTGATTGTCACTGCTGGGGTCATGCATTGGAGTACGTCACCTATCCAACCTAGATGGAAAGTGGCCAAGCCCGGACCGGATGAATGAGGTTAGCCCATACTCGACCTAAATTGAGGTACGCAGGCACGTACCGTATCAATTCTTCATGTTGGGCTCATCTTCTACTGGGTTTTAGAGAGCCCATTCCCCCTACCTATTCCATAATGAAAATCACTATTCACGCGTAGGGAATCGAACCCAAAAGTCGAGATGATATTGATTTTTCTACGGTAGGATTTAATCGAGTGTGGACCCGTTCACTTCTCACCCAGTAACCATTTCCTACTTGGTAAACTTACCTCACCATTGAAGCCAAGTAGAGGGTTAATCCAAGAGACAATAAAAAGAAACGGATCACATCAAACGATACTAAATTTCAAAAGTCATCTACATGCGGCGGGATGGGCCGGGCCGAGGAATTTCCAAGCCCTGCCCGGCTTCTAAATTAAAAGCCTGACCCCGGCTCGATCCCAGGTCTGGCCAGAAGTTGCTCGCCAAAGACAGGCCCGCCCGTAAATCATGAAGCCCTAGCATACCCTGAGTTTTACTTACATTATAACAAAAAAGAGAAGAAAAGAAAAACAAATTCTTATAACCTCCTAGGCTGTAGCTCAACCAGCCTTGTGATATCACCCAATATGAGAGGTCATCGGTTTGAGTCCCCCCATTGCTACTCCCTCTCTTACAATTATATATGTATATTTGGGGCCGGGCAAGGATTTCGAGTCTCAACCACCGAGTCTAAATAAAAAAATTCTAAGCACGGCCCATCTATTATTGCCTAAACACCATTGTCGAACCAACGTGGGCCGGCCCTGTCCACGATCACCCATAGAAAAGAAAAGAAAAAAAAAAAAAAAAACGCTTCTTGAAATAAAATTTCAAAGAGCTACGCTCTGGCCTTTTGATTTTTTCAAACCCATACTTCTGTTGTCTCTCTGCATTTAACCATTCGCTTTACTTCGCCGGTAAAGTAAATTGACCAATCAAGAGATTTGCTTTGTGATTTGATAGCATTGCGTTTAAACGTGAATCACATATGCCCTTCCATCCCTCATTGTGTGGACCAAAGCCCGGACCCGAGACCCAACTCAGACGTAAGAGAAAGGAAAAAAGAATCCGTTTGGAGGTTTTCCTCCGCTTAGAGTGGAGGGGGTATTGCAAAGTGACAGACTACCGCTGTAAGGAACGGCGGTAATTCTGCAAATGCCAGATTTCCTCCTCTCACAGTGGAGGAGATCTGGAAAATGCCACTTTACCGCCGTAACAAGCAGCGGTAAACCCGAGCCAGTGCCCAAATCCAAATCCACACCTTGCAGGCCTTTCCATTTCCTTTAACTTTAAACTAGAAACACTCTTAAATTTAGTATTTTCTAAAATTTTCATTATTAGGTAAAGAAATTAGTAAGAGAATTTATTATTTTGGAAAATGGCTTGGGTCGTCCCAGAAGTTCGTGGTTTCGAAAAATGGCAATACAGAAGTAAATAAAGAAATCTTTTCTTAATTGGGAAAAGTACTGTGCGACAACATGAACCGGAAAGATAAAAGTGAAAGAATATATATATATATATTTAACAACGGATGGTGTCTACATTGCTTTGGACCCCACCCTACTTACCCAAAGGACTCGAATCCAAAAAATTCCAAGGATAGACCATTTTGGACTCCATAAACGCCGACTTTTGGGTGAGAGATTAAATAACAGGTTGCCCCGACGGACCGTTTTTTTTTTTTTTTTTTTCTTTCTCTTCCACACACCTGGCTTATAAGTCGTACGATCCCCCACTGAGAATATCTATGGGGCACACTCAGAATACTTAAGATCTTATATCATATTTGGGTGTGGACCTAACATCACTGCCGTAGGATACGAACTATATATATATATATTATGAAAAAGAAATCCTCACTAGAAAGAAGGAAAACATTTTATTTGATTGTCTTTCTATTTTGGAAGGTAAGTAAGTAAATCCAAATGCCTCCTGATTGTCACTGCTGGGGTCATGCATTGGAGTACGTCACCTATCCACCCTAGATGGAAAGTGGCCAAGCCCGGACCGGATGAATGAGGTTAGCCCATACTCGACCTAAATTGAGGTACGCATGCACGTACCGTATCAATTCTTCATGTTGGGCTCATCTTCTACTTGGTTTTAGAGAGCCCATTCCCCCTACCTATTCCATAATGAAAATCACTATTCACGCGTAGGGAATCGAACCCAAAAGTCGAGATGATATTGATTTTTCTACGGTAGGATTTAATCCAGTGTGGACCCGTTCACTTCTCACCCAGTAACTATTTCCTACTTGGTAAACTTACCTCACCATTGAAGCCAAGTAGAGGGTTAATCCAAGAGACAATAAAAAGAAACAGATCACATCAAACGATACTAAATTTCAAAAGTCATCTACATGCGGCGGGATGGGCCGGGCCGAGGAATTTCCAAGCCCTGCCCGGCTTCTAAATTAGAAGCCTGACCCCGGCTCGATCCCAGGTCTGGCCAGAAGTTGCTCGCCAAAGACAGGCCCGCCCGTAAATCATGAAGCCCTAGCATACCCTGAGTTTTACTTACATTATAACAAAAAAGAGAAGAAAAGAAAAACAAATTCTTATAACCTCCTAGGCTGTAGCTCAACCAGCCTTGTGATATCACCCAATATCAGAGGTCATCGGTTTGAGTCCCCCCATTGCTACTCCCTCTCTTACAATTATATATGTATATTTGGGGCCGGGCAAGGATTTCGAGTCTCAACCACCGAGTCTAAATAAAAAAATTCTAAGCACGGCCCATCTATTATTGCCTAAGCACCATTGTCGAACCAACGTGGGCCGGCCCTGTCCACGATCACCCATAGAAAAGAAAAGAAAAAAAAAAAAAAAAAAACGCTTCTTGAAATAAAATTTCAAAGAGCTACGCTCTGGCCTTTTGATTTTTTCAAACCCATACTTCTGTTGTCTCTCTGCATTTAACCATTCGCTTTACTTCGCCGGTAAAGTAAATTGACCAATCAAGAGATTTGCTTTGTGATTTGATAGCATTGCGTTTAAACGTTAATCACATATGCCCTTCCATCCCTCATTGTGTGGACCAAAGCCCGGACCCGTGACCCAACTCAGACGTAAGAGAAAGGAAAAAAGAATCCGTTTGGAGGTTTTCCTCCGCTTAGAGTGGAGGGGGTATTGCAAAGTGACAGATTACCGCTGTAAGGAACGGCGGTAATGCTGCAAATGCCAGATTTCCTCCTCTCACAGTGGAGGAGATCTGGAAAATGCCACTTTACCGCCGTAACAAGCAGCGGTAAACCCGAGCCAGTGCCCAAATCCAAATCCACTCCTTTCAGGCCTTTCCATTTCCTTTAACTTTAAACTAGAAACACTCTTAAATTTAGTATTTTCTAAAATTTTCATTATTAGGTAAAGAAATTAGTAAGGGAATTTATTATTTTGGAAAATGGCTTGGGTCGTCCCAGAAGTTCGTGGTTTCGAAAAATGGCAATACAGAAGTAAATAAAGAAATCTTTTCTTAATTGGGAAAAATACTGTGCGACAACATGAACCGGAAAGATAAAAGTGAAAGAATATATATATATATATATTTAACAACGGATGGTGTCTACATTGCTTTGGACCCCACCCTACTTACCCAAAGGACTCGAATCCAAAAAATTCCAAGTATAGACCATTTTGGACTCCATAAACGCCGACTTTTGGGTGAGAGATTAAATAACAGGTTGCCCCGACGGACCGTTTTTTATTTTATTTTTTTCTTTCTCTTCCACACACCTGGCTTATAAGTCGTACGATCCCCCACTGAGAATATCTATGGGGCACACTCAGAATACTTAAGATCTTATATCATATTTGGGTGTGGACCTAACATCACTGCCGTAGGATACGAACTATATATATATATATTATGAAAAAGAAATCCACACTAGAAAGAAGGAAAACATTTTATTTGATTGTCTTTCTATTTTGGAAGGTAAGTAAGTAAATCCAAATGCCTCCTGATTGTCACTGCTGTGGTCATGCATTGGAGTACGTCACCTATCCAACCTAGATGGAAAGTGGCCAAGCCCGGACCGGATGAATGAGGTTAGCCCATACTCGACCTAAATTGAGGTACGCAGGCACGTACCGTATCAATTCTTCATGTTGGGCTCATCTTCTACTTGGTTTTAGAGAGCCCATTCCCCCTACCTATTCCATAATGAAAATCACTATTCACGCGTAGGGAATCGAACCCAAAAGTCGAGATGATATTGATTTTTCTACGGTAGGATTTAATCGAGTGTGGACCCGTTCACTTCTCACCCAGTAACTATTTCCTACTTGGTAAACTTGCCTCACCATTGAAGCCAAGTAGAGGGTTAATCCAAGAGACAATAAAAAGAAACGGATCACATCAAACGATACTAAATTTCAAAAGTCATCTACATGCGGCGGGATGGGCCGGGCCGAGGAATTTCCAAGCCCTGCCCGGCTTCTAAATTAGAAGCCTGACCCCGCCTCGATCCCAGGTCTGGCCAGAAGTTGCTCGCCAAAGACAGGCCCGCCCGTAAATCATGAAGCCCTAGCATACCCTGAGTTTTACTTACATTATAACAAAAAAGAGAAGAAAAGAAAAACAAATTCTTATAACCTCCTAGGCTGTAGCTCAACCAGCCTTGTGATATCACCCAATATGAGAGGTCATCGGTTTGAGTCCCCCCATTGCTACTCCCTCTCTTACAATTATATATGTATATTTGGGGCCGGGCAAGGATTTCGAGTCTCAACCACCGAGTCTAAATAAAAAAATTCTAAGCACGGCCCATCTATTATTGCCTAAGCACCATTGTCGAACCAACGTGGGCCGGCCCTGTCCACGATCACCCATAGAAAAGAAAAGAAAAAAAAAAAAAAAAACGCTTCTTGAAATAAAATTTCAAAGAGCTACGCTCTGGCCTTTTGATTTTTTCAAACCCATACTTCTGTTGTCTCTCTGCATTTAACCATTCGCTTTACTTCGCCGGTAAAGTAAATTGACCAATCAAGAGATTTGCTTTGTGATTTGATAGCATTGCGTTTAAACGTTAATCACATTTGCCCTTCCATCCCTCATTGTGTGGACCAAAGCCCGGACCCGTGACCCAACTCAGACGTAAGAGAAAGGAAAAAAGAATCCGTTTGGAGGTTTTCCTCCGCTTAGAGTGGAGGGGGTATTGCAAAGTGACAGATTACCGCTGTAAGGAACGGCGGTAATGCTGCAAATGCCAGATTTCCTCCTCTCACAGTGGAGGAGATCTGGAAAATGCCACTTTACCGCCGTAACAAGCAGCGGTAAACCCGAGCCAGTGCCCAAATCCAAATCCACTCCTTGCAGGCCTTTCCATTTCCTTTAACTTTAAACTAGAAACACTCTTAAATTTAGTATTTTCTAAAATTTTCATTATTAGGTAAAGAAATTAGTAAGGGAATTTATTATTTTGGAAAATGGCTTGGGTCGTCCCAGAAGTTCGTGGTTTCGAAAAATGGCAATACAGAAGTAAATAAAGAAATCTTTTCTTAATTGGGAAAAGTACTGTGCGACAACATGAACCGGAAAGATAAAAGTGAAAGAATATATATATATATATTTAACAACGGATGGTGTCTACATTGCTTTGGACCCCACCCTACTTACCCAAAGGACTCGAATCCAAAAAATTCCAAGTATAGACCATTTTGGACTCCATAAACGCCGACTTTTGGGTGAGAGATTAAATAACAGGTTGCCCCGACGGACCGTTTTTTATTTTATTTTTTTCTTTCTCTTCCACACACCTGGCTTATAAGTCGTACGATCCCCCACTGAGAATATCTATGGGGCACACTCAGAATACTTAAGATCTTATATCATATTTGGGTGTGGACCTAACATCACTGCCGTAGCATACGAACTATATATATATATATTATGAAAAAGAAATCCACACTAGAAAGAAGGAAAACATTTTATTTGATTGTCTTTCTATTTTGGAAGGTAAGTAAGTAAATCCAAATGCCTCCTGATTGTCACTGCTGTGGTCATGCATTGGAGTACGTCACCTATCCAACCTAGATGGAAAGTGGCCAAGCCCGGACCGGATGAATGAGGTTAGCCCATACTCGACCTAAATTGAGGTACGCAGGCACGTACCGTATCAATTCTTCATGTTGGGCTCATCTTCTACTTGGTTTTAGAGAGCCCATTCCCCCTACCTATTCCATAATGAAAATCACTATTCACGCGTAGGGAATCGAACCCAAAAGTCGAGATGATATTGATTTTTCTACGGTAGGATTTCATCGAGTGTGGACCCGTTCACTTCTCACCCAGTAACTATTTCCTACTTGGTAAACTTGCCTCACCATTGAAGCCAAGTAGAGGGTTAATCCAAGAGACAATAAAAAGAAACGGATCACATCAAACGATACTAAATTTCAAAAGTCATCTACATGCGGCGGGATGGGCCGGGCCGAGGAATTTCCAAGCCCTGCCCGGCTTCTAAATTAAAAGCCTGACCCCGCCTCGATCCCAGGTCTGGCCAGAAGTTGCTCGCCAAAGACAGGCCCGCCCGTAAATCATGAAGCCCTAGCATACCCTGAGTTTTACTTACATTATAACAAAAAAGAGAAGAAAAGAAAAACAAATTCTTATAACCTCCTAGGCTGTAGCTCAACCAGCCTTGTGATATCACCCAATTTGAGAGGTCATCGGTTTGAGTCCCCCCATTGCTACTCCCTCTCTTACAATTATATATGTATATTTGGGGCCGGGCAAGGATTTCGAGTCTCAACCACCGAGTCTAAATAAAAAAATTCTAAGCACGGCCCATCTATTATTGCCTAAACACCATTGTCGAACCAACGTGGGCCGGCCCTGTCCACGATCACCCATAGAAAAGAAAAGAAAAAAAAAAAAAAACGCTTCTTGAAATAAAATTTCAAAGAGCTACGCTCTGGCCTTTTGATTTTTTCAAACCCATACTTCTGTTGTCTCTCTGCATTTAACCATTCGCTGTACTTCGCCGGTAAAGTAAATTGACCAATCAAGAGATTTGCTTTGTGATTTGATAGCATTGCGTTTAAACGTTAATCACATATGCCCATCCCTCATTGTGTGGACCAAAGCCCGGACCCGTGACCCAACTCAGACGTAAGAGAAAGGAAAAAAGAATCCGTTTGGAGGTTTTCCTCCGCTTAGAGTGGAGGGGGTATTGCAAAGTGACAGATTACCGCTGTAAGGAACGGCGGTAATCCTGCAAATGCCAGATTTCCTCCTCTCATAGTGGAGGAAATCTGGAAAATGCCAATTTACCGCCGGAACAAGCAGCGGTAAACCCGAGCCAGTGCCCAAATCCAAATCCACTCCTTGCAGGCCTTTCCATTTCCTTTAACTTTAAACTAGAAACACTCTTAAATTTAGTATTTTCTAAAATTTTCATTATTAGGTAAAGAAATTAGTAAGAGAATTTATTATTTTGGAAAATGGCTTGGGTCGTCCCAGAAGTTCGTGGTTTCGAAAAATGGCAATACAGAAGTAAATAAAGAAATCTTTTCTTAATTGGGAAAAGTACTGTGCGACAACATGAACCGGAAAGATAAAAGTGAAAGAATATATATATATATTTAACAACGGATGGTGTCTACATTGCTTTGGACCCCACCCTACTTACCCAAAGGACTCGAATCCAAAAAATTCCAAGTATAGACCATTTTGGACTCCATAAACGCCGACTTTTGGGTGAGAGATTAAATAACAGGTTGCCCCGACGGACCGTTTTTTTTTTTTTTTTTTTCTTTCTCTTCCACACACATGGCTTATAAGTCGTACGATCCCCCACTGAGAATATCTATGGGGCACACTCAGAATACTTAAGATCTTATATCATATTTGGGTGTGGACCTAACATCACTGCCGTAGGATACGAACTATATATATATATATTATGAAAAAGAAATCCTCACTAGAAAGAAGGAAAACGTTTTATTTGATTGTCTTTCTATTTTGGAAGGTAAGTAAGTAAATCCAAATGCCTCCTGATTGTCACTGCTGGGGTCATGCATTGGAGTACGTCACCTATCCAACCTAGATGGAAAGTGGCCAAGCCCGGACCGGATGAATGAGGTTAGCCCATACTCGACCTAAATTGAGGTACGCAGGCACGTACCGTATCAATTCTTCATGTTGGGCTCATCTTCTACTTGGTTTTAGAGAGCCCATTCCCCCTACCTATTCCATAATGAAAATCACTATTCACGCGTAGGGAATCGAACCCAAAAGTCGAGATGATATTGATTTTTCTACGGTAGGATTTAATCGAGTGTGGACCCGTTCACTTCTCACCCAGTAACTATTTCCTACTTGGTAAACTTACCTCACCATTGAAGCCAAGTAGAGGGTTAATCCAAGAGACAATAAAAAGAAACGGATCACATCAAACGATACTAAATTTCAAAAGTCATCTACATGCGGCGGGATGGGCCGGGCCGAGGAATTTCCAAGCCCTGCCCGGCTTCTAAATTAGAAGCCTGACCCCGCCTCGATCCCAGGTCTGGCCAGAAGTTGCTCGCCAAAGACAGGCCCGCCCGTAAATCATGAAGCCCTAGCATACCCTGAGTTTTACTTACATTATAACAAAAAAGAGAAGAAAAGAAAAACAAATTCTTATAACCTCCTAGGCTGTAGCTCAACCAGCCTTGTGATATCACCCAATATGAGAGGTCATCGGTTTGAGTCCCCCCATTGCTACTCCCTCTCTTGCAATTATATATGTATATTTGGGGCCGGGCAAGGATTTCGAGTCTCAACCACCGAGTCTAAATAAAAAAATTCTAAGCACGGCCCATCTATTATTGCCTAAACACCATTATCGAACCAACGTGGGCCGGCCCTGTCCACGATCACCCATAGAAAAGAAAAGAAAAAAAAAAAAAAAAACGCTTCTTGAAATAAAATTTCAAAGAGCTACGCTCTGGCCTTTTGATTTTTTCAAACCCATACTTCTGTTGTCTCTCTGCATTTAACCATTCGCTTTACTTCGCCGGTAAAGTAAATTGACCAATCAAGAGATTTGCTTTGTGATTTGATAGCATTGCGTTTAAACGTTAATCACATATGCCCTTCCATCCCTCATTGTGTGGACCAAAGCCCGGACCCGTGACCCAACTCAGACGTAAGAGAAAGGAAAAAAGAATCCGTTTGGAGGTTTTCCTCCGCTTAGAGTGGAGGGGGTATTGCAAAGTGACAGAGTACCGCTGTAAGGAACGGCGGTAATCCTGCAAATGCCAGATTTCCTCCTCTCACAGCGGAGGAGATCTGGAAAATGCCACTTTACCGCCGTAACAAGCAGCGGGAAACCCGAGCCAGTGCCCAAATCCAAATCCACTCCTTGCAGGCCTTTCCATTTCCTTTAACTTTAAACTAGAAACACTCTTAAATTTAGTATTTTCTAAAATTTTCATTATTAGGTAAAGAAATTAGTAAGAGAATTTATTATTTTGGAAAATGGCTTGGGTCGTCCCAGAAGTTCGTGGTTTCGAAAAATGGCAATACAGAAGTAAATAAAGAAATCTTTTCTTAATTGGGAAAAGTACTGTGCGACAACATGAACCGGAAAGATAAAAGTGAAAGAATATATATATATATATATATTTAACAACGGATGGTGTCTACATTGCTTTGGACCCCACCCTACTTACCCAAAGGACTCGAATCCAAAAAATTCCAAGTATAGACCATTTTGGACTCCATAAACGCCGACTTTTGGGTGAGAGATTAAATAACAGGTTGCCCCGACGGACCGTTTTTTTTTTTTTTTTTTTCTTTCTCTTCCACACACCTGGCTTATAAGTCGTACGATCCCCCACTGAGAATATCTATGGGGCACACTCAGAATACTTAAGATCTTATATCATATTTGGGTGTGGACCTAACATCACTGCCGTAGGATACGAACTATATATATATATATATATTATGAAAAAGAAATCCTCACTAGAAAGAAGGAAAACGTTTTATTTGATTGTCTTTCTATTTTGGAAGGTAAGTAAGTAAAACCAAATGCCTCCTGATTGTCACTGCTGGGGTCATGCATTGGAGTACGTCACGTATCCAACCTAGATGGAAAGTGGCCACGCCCGGACCGGATGAATGAGGTTAGCCCATACTCGACCTAAATTGAGGTACGCAGGCACGTACCGTATCAATTCTTCATGTTGGGCTCATCTTCTACTTGGTTTTAGAGAGCCCATTCCCCCTACCTATTCCATAATGAAAATCACTATTCACGCGTAGGGAATCGAACCCAAAAGTCGAGATGATATTGATTTTTCTACGGTAGGATTTAATCGAGTGTGGACCCGTTCACTTCTCACCCAGTAACTATTTCCTACTTGGTAAACTTACCTCACCATTGAAGCCAAGTAGAGGGTTAATCCAAGAGACAATAAAAAGAAACGGATCACATCAAACGATACTAAATTTCAAAAGTCATCTACATGCGGCGGGATGGGCCGGGCCGAGGAATTTCCAAGCCCTGCCCGGCTTCTAAATTAGAAGCCTGACCCCGCCTCGATCCCAGGTCTGGCCAGAAGTTGCTCGCCAAAGACAGGCACGCCCGTAAATCATGAAGCCCTAGCATACCCTGAGTTTTACTTACATTATAACAAAAAAGAGAAGAAAAGAAAAACAAATTCTTATAACCTCCTAGGCTGTAGCTCAACCAGCCTTGTGATATCACCCAATATGAGAGGTCATCGGTTTGAGTCCCCCCATTGCTACTCCCTCTCTTACAATTATATATGTATATTTGGGGCCGGGCAAGGATTTCGAGTCTCAACCACCGAGTCTAAATAAAAAAATTCTAAGCACGGCCCATCTATTATTGCCTAAACACCATTGTCGAACCAACGTGGGCCGGCCCTGTCCACGATCACCCATAGAAAAGAAAAGAAAAAAAAAAAAAAAAAACGCTTCTTGAAATAAAATTTCAAAGAGCTACGCTCTGGCCTTTTGATTTTTTAAAACCCATACTTCTGTTGTCTCTCTGCATTTAACCATTCGCTTTACTTCGCCGGTAAAGTAAATTGACCAATCAAGGGATTTGCTTTGTGATTTGATAGCATTGCGTTTAAACGTCAATCACATATGCCCATCCCTCATTGTGTGCACCAAAGCCCGGACCCGTGACCCAACTCAGACGTAAGAGAAAGGAAAAAAGAATCCGTTTGGAGGTTTTCCTCCGCTTAGAGTGGAGGGGGTATTGCAAAGTGACAGATTACCGCTGTAAGGAACGGCGGTAATCCTGCAAATGCCAGATTTCCTCCTCTCACAGTGGAGGAGATCTGGAAAATGCCACTTTACCGCCGTAAGAAACAGCGGTAAACCCGAGCCAGTGCCCAAATCCAAATCCACTCCTTGCAGGCCTTTCCATTTCCTTTAACTTTAAACTAGAAACACTCTTAAATTTAGTATTTTCTAAAATTTTCATTATTAGGTAAAGAAATTAGTAAAAGAATTTATTATTTTGGAAAATGGCTTGGGCCGTCCCAGAAGTTCGTGGTTTCGAAAAATGGCAATACAGAAGTAAATAAAGAAATCTTTTCTTAATTGGGAAAAGCACTGTGCGACAACATGAACCGGAAAGATAAAAGTGAAAGAATATATATATATATATATTTAACAACGGATGGTGTCTACTTTGCTTTGGACCCCACCCTACTTACCCAAAGGACTCGAATCCAAAAAATTCCAAGTATAGACCATTTTGGACTCCATAAACGCCGACTTTTGGGTGAGAGATTAAATAACAGGTTGCCCCGACGGACCGTTTTTTTTTTTTTTTTTTCTTTCTCTTCCACACACCTGGCTTATATGTCATACGATCCCCCACTGAGAATATCTATGGGGCACACTCAGAATACTTAAGATCTTATATCATATTTGGGTGTGGACCTAACATCACTGCCGTAGGATACGAACTATGTATATATATATAGATATATATATTATGAAAAAGAAATCCTCACTAGAAAGAAGGAAAACGTTTTATTTGATTGTCTTTCTATTTTGGAAGGTAAGTAAGTAAAACCAAATGCCTCCTGATTGTCACTGCTGGGGTCATGCATTGGAGTACGTCACCTATCCAACCTAGATGGAAAGTGGCCACGCCCGGACCGGATGAATGAGGTTAGCCCATACTCGACCTAAATTGAGGTACGCAGGCACGTACCGTATCAATTCTTCATGTTGGGCTCATCTTCTACTTGGTTTTAGAGAGCCCATTCCCCCTACCTATTCCATAATGAAAATCACTATTCACGCGTAGGGAATCGAACCCAAAAGTCGAGATGATATTGATTTTTCTACGGTAGGATTTAATCGAGTGTGGACCCGTTCACTTCTCACCCAGTAACTATTTCCTACTTGGTAAACTTAACTCACCATTGAAGCCAAGTAGAGGGTTAATCCAAGAGACAATAAAAAGAAACGGATCACATCAAACGATACTAAATTTCAAAAGTCATCTACATGCGGCGGGATGGGCCGGGCCGAGGAATTTCCAAGCCCTGCCCGGCTTCTAAATTAAAAGCCTGACCCCGCCTCGATCCCAGGTCTGGCCAGAAGTTGCTCGCCAAAGACAGGCCCGCCCGTAAATCATGAAGCCCTAGCATACCCTGAGTTTTACTTACATTATAACAAAAAAGAGAAGAAAAGAAAAACAAATTCTTATAACCTCCTAGGCTGTAGCTCAACCAGCCTTGTGATATCACCCAATATGAGAGGTCATCGGTTTGAGTCCCCCCATTGCTACTCCCTCTCTTACAATTATATATGTATATTTGGGGCCGGGCAAGGATTTCGAGTCTCAACCACCGAGTCTAAATAAAAAAATTCTAAGCACGGCCCATCTATTATTGCCTAAACACCATTGTCGAACCAACGTGGGCCGGCCCTGTCCACGATCACCCATAGAAAAGAAAAGAAAAAAAAAAAAAAAAACGCTTCTTGAAATAAAATTTCAAAGAGCTACGCTCTGGCCTTTTGATTTTTTCAAACCCATACTTCTGTTGTCTCTCTGCATTTAACCATTCGCTTTACTTGGCCGGTAAAGTAAATTGACCAATCAAGAGATTTGCTTTGTGATTTGATAGCATTGCGTTTAAACGTTAATCACATATGCCCTTCCATCCCTCATTGTGTGGACCAAAGCCCGGACCCGTGACCCAACTCAGACGTAAGAGAAAGGAAAAAAGAATCCGTTTGGAGGTTTTCCTCCGCTTAGAGTGGAGGGGGTATTGCAAAGTGACAGATTACCGCTGTAAGGAACGGCGGTAATGCTGCAAATGCCAGATTTCCTCCTCTCACAGTGGAGGAGATCTGGAAAATGCCACTTTACCGCCGTAACAAGCAGCGGTAAACCCGAGCCAGTGCCCAAATCCAAATCCACTCCATGCAGGCCTTTCCATTTCCTTTAACTTTAAACTAGAAACACTCTTAAATTTAGTATTTTCTAAAATTTTCATTATTAGGTAAAGAAATTAGTAAGAGAATTTATTATTTTGGAAAATGGCTTGGGTCGTCCCAGAAGTTCGTGGTTTAAAAAATGGCAATACAGAAGTAAATAAAGAAATCTTTTCTTAATTGGGAAAAGTACAGTGCGACAACATGAACCGGAAAGATAAAAGTGAAAGAATATATATATATATATTTAACAACGGATGGTGTCTACATTGCTTTGGACCCCACCCTACTTACCCAAAGGACTCGAATCCAAAAAATTCCAAGTATAGACCATTTTGGACTCCATAAACGCCGACTTTTGGGTGAGAGATTAAATAACAGGTTGCCCCGACGGACCGTTTTTTTTTTTTTTTTGTCTTTCTCTTCCACACACCTGGCTTATAAGTCGTACGATCCCCCACTGAGAATATCTATGGGGCACACTCAGAATACTTAAGATCTTATATCATATTTGGGTGTGGACCTAACATCACTGCCGTAGGATACGAACTATATATATATATATTATGAAAAAGAAATCCTCACTAGAAAGAAGGAAAACGTTTTATTTGATTGTCTTTCTATTTTGGAAGGTAAGTAAGTAAATCCAAATGCCTCCTGATTGTCACTGCTGGGGTCATGCATTGGAGTACGTCACCTATCCAACCTAGATGGAAAGTGGCCAAGCCCGGACCGGATGAATGAGGTTAGCCCATACTCGACCTAAATTGAGGTACGCAGGCACGTACCGTATCAATTCTTCATGTTGGGCTCATCTTCTACTTGGTTTTAGAGAGCCCATTCCCCCTACCTATTCCATAATGAAAATCACTATTCACGCGTAGGGAATCGAACCCAAAAGTCGAGATGATATTGATTTTTCTACGGTAGGATTTAATCGAGTGTGGACCCGTTCACTTCTCACCCAGTAACTATTTCCTACTTGGTAAACTTACCTCACCATTGAAGCCAAGTAGAGGGTTAATCCAAGAGACAATAAAAAGAAACGGATCACATCAAACGATACTAAATTTCAAAAGTCATCTACATGCGGCGGGATGGGCCGGGCCGAGGAATTTCCAAGCCCTGCCCGGCTTCTAAATTAGAAGCCTGACCCCGCCTCGATCCCAGGTCTGGCCAGAAGTTGCTCGCCAAAGACAGGCCCGCCCGTAAATCATGAAGCCCTAGCATACCCTGAGTTTTACTTACATTATAACAAAAAAGAGAAGAAAAGAAAAACAAATTCTTATAACCTCCTAGGCTGTAGCTCAACCAGCCTTGTGATATCACCCAATATGAGAGGTCATCGGTTTGAGTCCCCCCATTGCTACTCCCTCTCTTGCAATTATATATGTATATTTGGGGCCGGGCAAGGATTTCGAGTCTCAACCACCGAGTCTAAATAAAAAAATTCTAAGCACGGCCCATCTATTATTGCCTAAACACCATTATCGAACCAACGTGGGCCGGCCCTGTCCACGATCACCCATAGAAAAGAAAAGAAAAAAAAAAAAAAAAACGCTTCTTGAAATAAAATTTCAAAGAGCTACGCTCTGGCCTTTTGATTTTTTCAAACCCATACTTCTGTTGTCTCTCTGCATTTAACCATTCGCTTTACTTCGCCGGTAAAGTAAATTGACCAATCAAGAGATTTGCTTTGTGATTTGATAGCATTGCGTTTAAACGTTAATCACATATGCCCTTCCATCCCTCATTGTGTGGACCAAAGCCCGGACCCGTGACCCAACTCAGACGTAAGAGAAAGGAAAAAAGAATCCGTTTGGAGGTTTTCCTCCGCTTAGAGTGGAGGGGGTATTGCAAAGTGACAGAGTACCGCTGTAAGGAACGGCGGTAATCCTGCAAATGCCAGATTTCCTCCTCTCACAGCGGAGGAGATCTGGAAAATGCCACTTTACCGCCGTAACAAGCAGCGGGAAACCCGAGCCAGTGCCCAAATCCAAATCCACTCCTTGCAGGCCTTTCCATTTCCTTTAACTTTAAACTAGAAACACTCTTAAATTTAGTATTTTCTAAAATTTTCATTATTAGGTAAAGAAATTAGTAAGAGAATTTATTATTTTGGAAAATGGCTTGGGTCGTCCCAGAAGTTCGTGGTTTCGAAAAATGGCAATACAGAAGTAAATAAAGAAATCTTTTCTTAATTGGGAAAAGTACTGTGCGACAACATGAACCGGAAAGATAAAAGTGAAAGAATATATATATATATATATATTTAACAACGGATGGTGTCTACATTGCTTTGGACCCCACCCTACTTACCCAAAGGACTCGAATCCAAAAAATTCCAAGTATAGACCATTTTGGACTCCATAAACGCCGACTTTTGGGTGAGAGATTAAATAACAGGTTGCCCCGACGGACCGTTTTTTTTTTTTTTTTTTCTTTCTCTTCCACACACCTGGCTTATAAGTCGTACGATCCCCCACTGAGAATATCTATGGGGCACACTCAGAATACTTAAGATCTTATATCATATTTGGGTGTGGACCTAACATCACTGCCGTAGGATACGAACTATATATATATATATATATTATGAAAAAGAAATCCTCACTAGAAAGAAGGAAAACGTTTTATTTGATTGTCTTTCTATTTTGGAAGGTAAGTAAGTAAAACCAAATGCCTCCTGATTGTCACTGCTGGGGTCATGCATTGGAGTACGTCACGTATCCAACCTAGATGGAAAGTGGCCACGCCCGGACCGGATGAATGAGGTTAGCCCATACTCGACCTAAATTGAGGTACGCAGGCACGTACCGTATCAATTCTTCATGTTGGGCTCATCTTCTACTTGGTTTTAGAGAGCCCATTCCCCCTACCTATTCCATAATGAAAATCACTATTCACGCGTAGGGAATCGAACCCAAAAGTCGAGATGATATTGATTTTTCTACGGTAGGATTTAATCGAGTGTGGACCCGTTCACTTCTCACCCAGTAACTATTTCCTACTTGGTAAACTTACCTCACCATTGAAGCCAAGTAGAGGGTTAATCCAAGAGACAATAAAAAGAAACGGATCACATCAAACGATACTAAATTTCAAAAGTCATCTACATGCGGCGGGATGGGCCGGGCCGAGGAATTTCCAAGCCCTGCCCGGCTTCTAAATTAGAAGCCTGACCCCGCCTCGATCCCAGGTCTGGCCAGAAGTTGCTCGCCAAAGACAGGCACGCCCGTAAATCATGAAGCCCTAGCATACCCTGAGTTTTACTTACATTATAACAAAAAAGAGAAGAAAAGAAAAACAAATTCTTATAACCTCCTAGGCTGTAGCTCAACCAGCCTTGTGATATCACCCAATATGAGAGGTCATCGGTTTGAGTCCCCCCATTGCTACTCCCTCTCTTACAATTATATATGTATATTTGGGGCCGGGCAAGGATTTCGAGTCTCAACCACCGAGTCTAAATAAAAAAATTCTAAGCACGGCCCATCTATTATTGCCTAAACACCATTGTCGAACCAACGTGGGCCGGCCCTGTCCACGATCACCCATAGAAAAGAAAAGAAAAAAAAAAAAAAAAACGCTTCTTGAAATAAAATTTCAAAGAGCTACGCTCTGGCCTTTTGATTTTTTAAAACCCATACTTCTGTTGTCTCTCTGCATTTAACCATTCGCTTTACTTCGCCGGTAAAGTAAATTGACCAATCAAGGGATTTGCTTTGTGATTTGATAGCATTGCGTTTAAACGTCAATCACATATGCCCATCCCTCATTGTGTGCACCAAAGCCCGGACCCGTGACCCAACTCAGACGTAAGAGAAAGGAAAAAAGAATCCGTTTGGAGGTTTTCCTCCGCTTAGAGTGGAGGGGGTATTGCAAAGTGACAGATTACCGCTGTAAGGAACGGCGGTAATCCTGCAAATGCCAGATTTCCTCCTCTCACAGTGGAGGAGATCTGGAAAATGCCACTTTACCGCCGTAAGAAACAGCGGTAAACCCGAGCCAGTGCCCAAATCCAAATCCACTCCTTGCAGGCCTTTCCATTTCCTTTAACTTTAAACTAGAAACACTCTTAAATTTAGTATTTTCTAAAATTTTCATTATTAGGTAAAGAAATTAGTAAAAGAATTTATTATTTTGGAAAATGGCTTGGGCCGTCCCAGAAGTTCGTGGTTTCGAAAAATGGCAATACAGAAGTAAATAAAGAAATCTTTTCTTAATTGGGAAAAGCACTGTGCGACAACATGAACCGGAAAGATAAAAGTGAAAGAATATATATATATATATATTTAACAACGGATGGTGTCTACTTTGCTTTGGACCCCACCCTACTTACCCAAAGGACTCGAATCCAAAAAATTCCAAGTATAGACCATTTTGGACTCCATAAACGCCGACTTTTGGGTGAGAGATTAAATAACAGGTTGCCCCGACGGACCGTTTTTTTTTTTTTTTTTTCTTTCTCTTCCACACACCTGGCTTATAAGTCATACGATCCCCCACTGAGAATATCTATGGGGCACACTCAGAATACTTAAGATCTTATATCATATTTGGGTGTGGACCTAACATCACTGCCGTAGGATACGAACTATGTATATATATATAGATATATATATTATGAAAAAGAAATCCTCACTAGAAAGAAGGAAAACGTTTTATTTGATTGTCTTTCTATTTTGGAAGGTAAGTAAGTAAAACCAAATGCCTCCTGATTGTCACTGCTGGGGTCATGCATTGGAGTACGTCACCTATCCAACCTAGATGGAAAGTGGCCACGCCCGGACCGGATGAATGAGGTTAGCCCATACTCGACCTAAATTGAGGTACGCAGGCACGTACCGTATCAATTCTTCATGTTGGGCTCATCTTCTACTTGGTTTTAGAGAGCCCATTCCCCCTACCTATTCCATAATGAAAATCACTATTCACGCGTAGGGAATCGAACCCAAAAGTCGAGATGATATTGATTTTTCTACGGTAGGATTTAATCGAGTGTGGACCCGTTCACTTCTCACCCAGTAACTATTTCCTACTTGGTAAACTTAACTCACCATTGAAGCCAAGTAGAGGGTTAATCCAAGAGACAATAAAAAGAAACGGATCACATCAAACGATACTAAATTTCAAAAGTCATCTACATGCGGCGGGATGGGCCGGGCCGAGGAATTTCCAAGCCCTGCCCGGCTTCTAAATTAAAAGCCTGACCCCGCCTCGATCCCAGGTCTGGCCAGAAGTTGCTCGCCAAAGACAGGCCCGCCCGTAAATCATGAAGCCCTAGCATACCCTGAGTTTTACTTACATTATAACAAAAAAGAGAAGAAAAGAAAAACAAATTCTTATAACCTCCTAGGCTGTAGCTCAACCAGCCTTGTGATATCACCCAATATGAGAGGTCATCGGTTTGAGTCCCCCCATTGCTACTCCCTCTCTTACAATTATATATGTATATTTGGGGCCGGGCAAGGATTTCGAGTCTCAACCACCGAGTCTAAATAAAAAAATTCTAAGCACGGCCCATCTATTATTGCCTAAACACCATTGTCGAACCAACGTGGGCCGGCCCTGTCCACGATCACCCATAGAAAAGAAAAGAAAAAAAAAAAAAAAAACGCTTCTTGAAATAAAATTTCAAAGAGCTACGCTCTGGCCTTTTGATTTTTTCAAACCCATACTTCTGTTGTCTCTCTGCATTTAACCATTCGCTTTACTTGGCCGGTAAAGTAAATTGACCAATCAAGAGATTTGCTTTGTGATTTGATAGCATTGCGTTTAAACGTTAATCACATATGCCCTTCCATCCCTCATTGTGTGGACCAAAGCCCGGACCCGTGACCCAACTCAGACGTAAGAGAAAGGAAAAAAGAATCCGTTTGGAGGTTTTCCTCCGCTTAGAGTGGAGGGGGTATTGCAAAGTGACAGATTACCGCTGTAAGGAACGGCGGTAATGCTGCAAATGCCAGATTTCCTCCTCTCACAGTGGAGGAGATCTGGAAAATGCCACTTTACCGCCGTAACAAGCAGCGGTAAACCCGAGCCAGTGCCCAAATCCAAATCCACTCCATGCAGGCCTTTCCATTTCCTTTAACTTTAAACTAGAAACACTCTTAAATTTAGTATTTTCTAAAATTTTCATTATTAGGTAAAGAAATTAGTAAGAGAATTTATTATTTTGGAAAATGGCTTGGGTCGTCCCAGAAGTTCGTGGTTTAAAAAATGGCAATACAGAAGTAAATAAAGAAATCTTTTCTTAATTGGGAAAAGTACAGTGCGACAACATGAACCGGAAAGATAAAAGTGAAAGAATATATATATATATATTTAACAACGGATGGTGTCTACATTGCTTTGGACCCCACCCTACTTACCCAAAGGACTCGAATCCAAAAAATTCCAAGTATAGACCATTTTGGACTCCATAAACGCCGACTTTTGGGTGAGAGATTAAATAACAGGTTGCCCCGACGGACCGTTTTTTTTTTTTTTTTGTCTTTCTCTTCCACACACCTGGCTTATAAGTCGTACGATCCCCCACTGAGAATATCTATGGGGCACACTCAGAATACTTAAGATCTTATATCATATTTGGGTGTGGACCTAACATCACTGCCGTAGGATACGAACTATATATATATATATTATGAAAAAGAAATCCTCACTAGAAAGAAGGAAAACATTTTATTTGATTGTCTTTCTATTTTGGAAGGTAAGTAAGTAAATCCAAATGCCTCCTGATTGTCACTGCTGGGGTCATGCATTGGAGTACGTCACCTATCCAACCTAGATGGAAAGTGGCCACGCCCGGAC
This sequence comes from Persea americana, assembly GCA_029852735.1. Lineage (NCBI taxonomy): Eukaryota > Viridiplantae > Streptophyta > Magnoliopsida > Laurales > Lauraceae > Persea > Persea americana. The sequence goes on from CM056814.1 coordinate 16,353,318, forward strand.
CGGATGAATGAGGTTAGCCCATACTCGACCTAAATTGAGGTACGCAGGCACGTACCGTATCAATTCTTCATGTTGGGCTCATCTTCTACTTGGTTTTAGAGAGCCCATTCCCCCTACCTATTCCATAATGAAAATCACTATTCACGCGTAGGGAATCGAACCCAAAAGTCGAGATGATATTGATTTTTCTACGGTAGGATTTAATCGAGTGTGGACCCGTTCACTTCTCACCCAGTAACTATTTCCTACTTGGTAAACTTACCTCACCATTGAAGCCAAGTAGAGGGTTAATCCAAGAGACAATAAAAAGAAACGGATCACATCAAACGATACTAAATTTCAAAAGTCATCTACATGCGGCGGGATGGGTCGGGCCGAGGAATTTCCAAGCCCTGCCCGGCTTCTAAATTAGAAGCCTGACCCCGGCTCGATCCCAGGTCTGGCCAGAAGTTGCTCGCCAAAGACAGGCCCGCCCGTAAATCATGAAGCCCTAGCATACCCTGAGTTTTACTTACATTATAACAAAAAAGAGAAGAAAAGAAAAACAAATTCTTATAACCTCCTAGGCTGTAGCTCAACCAGCCTTGTGATATCACCCAATATGAGAGGTCATCGGTTTGAGTCCCCCCATTGCTACTCCCTCTCTTACAATTATATATGTATATTTGGGGCCGGGCAAGGATTTCGAGTCTCAACCACCGAGTCTAAATAAAAAAATTCTAAGCACGGCCCATCTATTATTGCCTAAACACCATTGTCGAACCAACGTGGGCCGGCCCAGTCCACGATCACCCATAGAAAAGAAAAGAAAAAAAAAAAAAAAACGCTTCTTGAAATAAAATTTCAAAGAGCTACGCTCTGGCCTTTTGATTTTTTCAAACCCATACTTCTGTTGTCTCTCTGCATTTAACCATTCGCTTTACTTCGCCGGTAAAGTAAATTGACCAATCAAGAGATTTGCTTTGTGATTTGATAGCATTGCGTTTAAACGTCAATCACATATGCCCATCCCTCATTGTGTGCACCAAAGCCCGGACCCGTGACCCAACTCAGACGTAAGAGAAAGGAAAAAAGAATCCGTTTGGAGGTTTTCCTCCGCTTAGAGTGGAGGGGGTATTGCAAAGTGACAGATTACCGCTGTAAGGAACGGCGGTAATCCTGCAAATGCCAGATTTCCTCCTCTCACAGTGGAGGAGATCTGGAAAATGCCACTTTACCGCCGTAAGAAACAGCGGTAAACCCGAGCCAGTGCCCAAATCCAAATCCACTCCTTGCAGGCCTTTCCATTTCCTTTAACTTTAAACTAGAAACACTCTTAAATTTAGTATTTTCTAAAATTTTCATTATTAGGTAAAGAAATTAGTAAAAGAATTTATTATTTTGGAAAATGGCTTGGGTCGTCCCAGAAGTTCGTGGTTTCGAAAAATGGCAATACAGAAGTAAATAAAGAAATCTTTTCTTAATTGGGAAAAGCACTGTGCGACAACATGAACCGGAAAGATAAAAGTGAAAGAATATATATATATATTTAACAACGGATGGTGTCTACTTTGCTTTGGACCCCACCCTACTTACCCAAAGGACTCGAATCCAAAAAATTCCAAGTATAGACCATTTTGGACTCCATAAACGCCGACTTTTGGGTGAGAGATTAAATAACAGGTTGCCCCGACGGACCGTTTTTTTTTTTTTTTTCTTTCTCTTCCACACACCTGGCTTATAAGTCATACGATCCCCCACTGAGAATATCTATGGGGCACACTCAGAATACTTAAGATCTTATATCATATTTGGGTGTGGACCTAACATCACTGCCGTAGGATACGAACTATATATATATATATATAGATATATATATTATGAAAAAGAAATCCTCACTAGAAAGAAGGAAAACGTTTTATTTGATTGTCTTTCTATTTTGGAAGGTAAGTAAGTAAAACCAAATGCCTCCTGATTGTCACTGCTGGGGTCATGCATTGGAGTACGTCACCTATCCAACCTAGATGGAAAGTGGCCACGCCCGGACCGGATGAATGAGGTTAGCCCATACTCGACCTAAATTGAGGTACGCAGGCACGTACCGTATCAATTCTTCATGTTGGGCTCATCTTCTACTTGGTTTTAGAGAGCCCATTCCCCCTACCTATTCCTTAATGAAAATCACTATTCACGCGTAGGGAATCGAACCCAAAAGTCGAGATGATATTGATTTTTCTACGGTAGGATTTAATCGAGTGTGGACCCGTTCACTTCTCACCCAGTAACTATTTCCTACTTGGTAAACTTAACTCACCATTGAAGCCAAGTAGAGGGTTAATCCAAGAGACAATAAAAAGAAACGGATCACATCAAACGATACTAAATTTCAAAAGTCATCTACATGCGGCGGGATGGGCCGGGCCGAGGAATTTCCAAGCCCTGCCCGGCTTCTAAATTAAAAGCCTGACCCCGCCTCGATCCCAGGTCTGGCCAGAAGTTGCTCGCCAAAGACAGGCCCGCCCGTAAATCATGAAGCCCTAGCATACCCTGAGTTTTACTTACATTATAACAAAAAAGAGAAGAAAAGAAAAACAAATTCTTATAACCTCCTAGGCTGTAGCTCAACCAGCCTTGTGATATCACCCAATATGAGAGGTCATCGGTTTGAGTCCCCCCATTGCTACTCCCTCTCTTACAATTATATATGTATATTTGGGGCCGGGCAAGGATTTCGAGTCTCAACCACCGAGTCTAAATAAAAAAATTCTAAGCACGGCCCATCTATTATTGCCTAAACACCATTGTCGAACCAACGTGGGCCGGCCCTGTCCACGATCACCCATAGAAAAGAAAAGAAAAAAAAAAAAAAAAACGCTTCTTGAAATAAAATTTCAAAGAGCTACGCTCTGGCCTTTTGATTTTTTCAAACCCATACTTCTGTTGTCTCTCTGCATTTAACCATTCGCTTTACTTCGCCGGTAAAGTAAATTGACCAATCAAGAGATTTGCTTTGTGATTTGATAGCATTGCGTTTAAACGTTAATCACATATGCCCTTCCATCCCTCATTGTGTGGACCAAAGCCCGGACCCGTGACCCAACTCAGACGTAAGAGAAAGGAAAAAAGAATCCGTTTGGAGGTTTTCCTCCGCTTAGAGTGGAGGGGGTATTGCAAAGTGACAGATTACCGCTGTAAGGAACGGCGGTAATGCTGCAAATGCCAGATTTCCTCCTCTCACAGTGGAGGAGATCTGGAAAATGCCACTTTACCGCCGTAACAAGCAGCGGTAAACCCGAGCCAGTGCCCAAATCCAAATCCACTCCATGCAGGCCTTTCCATTTCCTTTAACTTTAAACTAGAAACACTCTTAAATTTAGTATTTTCTAAAATTTTCATTATTAGGTAAAGAAATTAGTAAGAGAATTTATTATTTTGGAAAATGGCTTGGGTCGTCCCAGAAGTTCGTGGTTTAAAAAATGGCAATACAGAAGTAAATAAAGAAATCTTTTCTTAATTGGGAAAAGTACAGTGCGACAACATGAACCGGAAAGATAAAAGTGAAAGAATATATATATATATATATATATTTAACAACGGATGGTGTCTACATTGCTTTGGACCCCACCCTACTTACCCAAAGGACTCGAATCCAAAAAATTCCAAGTATAGACCATTTTGGACTCCATAAACGCCGACTTTTGGGTGAGAGATTAAATAACAGGTTGCCCCGACGGACCGTTTTTTTTTTTTTTTTGTCTTTCTCTTCCACACACCTGGCTTATAAGTCGTACGATCCCCCACTGAGAATATCTATGGGGCACACTCAGAATACTTAAGATCTTATATCATATTTGGGTGTGGACCTAACATCACTGCCGTAGGATACGAACTATATATATATATTTTATGAAAAAGAAATCCTCACTAGAAAGAAGGAAAACATTTTATTTGATTGTCTTTCTATTTTGGAAGGTAAGTAAGTAAATCCAAATGCCTCCTGATTGTCACTGCTGGGGTCATGCATTGGAGTACGTCACCTATCCAACCTAGATGGAAAGTGGCCACGCCCGGACCGGATGAATGAGGTTAGCCCATACTCGACCTAAATTGAGGTACGCAGGCACGTACCGTATCAATTCTTCATGTTGGGCTCATCTTCTACTTGGTTTTAGAGAGCCCATTCCCCCTACCTATTCCATAATGAAAATCACTATTCACGCGTAGGGAATCGAACCCAAAAGTCGAGATGATATTGATTTTTCTACGGTAGGATTTAATCGAGTGTGGACCCGTTCACTTCTCACCCAGTAACTATTTCCTACTTGGTAAACTTACCTCACCATTGAAGCCAAGTAGAGGGTTAATCCAAGAGACAATAAAAAGAAACGGATCACATCAAACGATACTAAATTTCAAAAGTCATCTACATGCGGCGGGATGGGCCGGGCCGAGGAATTTCCAAGCCCTGCCCGGCTTCTAAATTAGAAGCCTGACCCCGGCTCGATCCCAGGTCTGGCCAGAAGTTGCTCGCCAAAGACAGGCCCGCCCGTAAATCATGAAGCCCTAGCATACCCTGAGTTTTACTTACATTATAACAAAAAAGAGAAGAAAAGAAAAACAAATTCTTATAACCTCCTAGGCTGTAGCTCAACCAGCCTTGTGATATCACCCAATATGAGAGGTCATCGGTTTGAGTCCCCCCATTGCTACTCCCTCTCTTTCAATTATATATGTATATTTGGGGCCGGGCAAGGATTTCGAGTCTCAACCACCGAGTCTAAATAAAAAAATTCTAAGCACGGCCCATCTATTATTGCCTAAACACCATTGTCGAACCAACGTGGGCCGGCCCTGTCCACGATCACCCATAGAAAAGAAAAGAAAAAAAAAAAAAAAAGGCTTCTTGAAATAAAATTTCAAAGAGCTATGCTCTGGCCTTTTGATTTTTTCAAACCCATACTTCTGTTGTCTCTCTGCATTTAACCATTCGCTTTACTTCGCCGGTAAAGTAAATTGACCAATCAAGAGATTTGCTTTGTGATTTGATAGCATTGCGTTTAAACGTCAATCACATATGCCCTTCCCTCATTGTGTGGACCAAAGCCCGGACCCGTGACCCAACTCAGACGTAAGAGAAAGGAAAAAAGAATCCGTTTGGAGGTTTTCCTCCGCTTAGAGTGGAGGGGGTATTGCAAAGTGACAGATTACCGCTGTAAGGAACGGTGGTAATCCTGCAAATGCCAGATTTCCTCCTCTCACAGTGGAGGAGATCTGGAAAATGCCACTTTACCGCCGTAACAAGCAGCGGTAAACCCGAGCCAGTGCCCAAATCCAAATCCACTCCTTGCAGGCCTTTCCATTTCCTTTAACTTTAAACTAGAAACACTCTTAAATTTAGTATTTTCTAAAATTTTCATTATTAGGTAAAGAAATTAGTAAGAGAATTTATTATTTTGGAAAATGGCTTGGGTCGTCCCAGAAGTTCGTGGTTTCGAAAAATGGCAATACAGAAGTAAATAAAGAAATCTTTTCTTAATTGGGAAAAGTACTGTGCGACAACATGAACCGGAAAGATAAAAGTGAAAGAATATATATATATATATATTTAACAACGGATGGTGTCTACATTGCTTTGGACCCCACCCTACTTACCCAAAGGACTCGAATCCAAAAAATTCCAAGTATAGACCATTTTGGACTCCATAAACGCCGACTTTTGGGTGAGAGATTAAATAACAGGTTGCCCCGACGGACCGTTTTTTTTTTTTTTTTTCTTTCTCTTCCACACACCTGGCTTATAAGTCATACGATCCCCCACTGAGAATATCTATGGGGCACACTCAGAATACTTAAGATCTTATATCATATTTGGGTGTGGACCTAACATCACTGCCGTAGGATACGAACTATATATATATATATATTATGAAAAAGAAATCCTCACTAGAAAGAAGGAAAACGTTTTATTTGATTGTCTTTCTATTTTGGAAGGTAGGTAAGTAAATCCAAATGCCTCCTGATTGTCACTGCTGGGGTCATGCATTGGAGTACGTCACCTATCCAACCTAGATGGAAAGTGGCCACGCCCGGACCGGATGAATGAGGTTAGCCCATACTCGACCTAAATTGAGGTACGCAGGCACGTACCGTATCAATTCTTCATGTTGGGCTCATCTTCTACTTGGTTTTAGAGAGCCCATTCCCCCTACCTATTCCATAATGAAAATCACTATTCACGCGTAGGGAATCGAACCCAAAAGTCGAGATGATATTGATTTTTCTACGGTAGGATTTAATCGAGTGTGGACCCGTTCACATCTCACCCAGTAACTATTTCCTACTTGGTAAACTTACCTCACCATTGAAGCCAAGTAGAGGGTTAATCCAAGAGACAATAAAAAGAAACGGATCACATCAAACGATACTAAATTTCAAAAGTCATCTACATGCGGCGGGATGGGCCGGGCCGAGGAATTTCCAAGCCCTGCCCGGCTTCTAAATTAGAAGCCTGACCCCACCTCGATCCCAGGTCTGGCCAGAAGTTGCTCGCCAAAGACAGGCCCGCCCGTAAATCATGAAGCCCTAGCATACCCTGAGTTTTACTTACATTATAACAAAAAAGAGAAGAAAAGAAAAACAAATTCTTATAACCTCCTAGGCTGTAGCTCAACCAGCCTTGTGATATCACCCAATATGAGAGGTCATCGGTTTGAGTCCCCCCATTGCTACTCCCTCTCTTACAATTATATATGTATATTTGGGGCCGGGCAATGATTTCGAGTCTCAACCACCGAGTCTAAATAAAAAAATTCTAAGCACGGCCCATCTATTATTGCCTAAACACCATTGTCGAACAAACGTGGGCCGGCCCTGTCCAAGATCACCCATAGAAAAGAAAAGAAAAAAAAAAAAAAAAACGCTTCTTGAAATAAAATTTCAAAGAGCTACGCTCTGGCCTTTTGATTTTTTCAAACCCATACTTCTGTTGTCTCTCTGCATTTAACCATTCGCTTTACTTCGCCGGTAAAGTAAATTGACCAATCAAGAGATTTGCTTTGTGATTTGATAGCATTGCGTTTAAACGTCAATCACATTTGCCCGTCCCTCATTGTGTGGACCAAAGCCCGGACCCGTGACCCAACTCAGACGTAAGAGAAAGGAAAAAAGAATCCGTTTGGAGGTTTTCCTCCGCTTAGAGTGGAGGGGGTATTGCAAAGTGACAGATTACCGCTGTAACGAACGGCGGTAATCCTGCAAATGCCAGATTTTCTCCTCTCACAGTGGAGGAAATCTGGAAAATGCCACTTTACCGCCGTAACAAGCAGCGGTAAACCCGAGCCAGTGCCCAAATCCAAATCCACTCCTTGCAGGCCTTTCCATTTCCTTTAACTTTAAACTAGAAACACTCTTAAATTTAGTATTTTCTAAAATTTTCATTATTAGGTAAAGAAATTAGAAAGAGAATTTATTATTTTGGAAAATGGCTTGGGTCGTCCCAGAAGTTCGTGGTTTCGAAAAATGGCAATACAGAAGTAAATAAAGAAATCTTTTCTTAATTGGGAAAAGTACTGTGCGACAACATGAACCGGAAAGATAAAAGTGAAAGAATATATATATATATATAACAACGGATGGTGTCTACATTGCTTTGGACCCCACCCTACTTACCCAAAGGACTCGAATCCAAAAAATTCCAAGTATAGACCATTTTGGACTCCATAAACGCCGACTTTTGGGTGAGAGATTAAATAACAGGTTGCCCCGACGGACCGTTTTTTTTTTTTTTTTTTTCTTTCTCTTCCACACACCTGGCTTATAAGTCATACGATCCCCCACTGAGAATATCTATGGGGCACACTCAGAATACTTAAGATCTTATATCATATTTGGGTGTGGACCTAACATCACTGCCGTAGGATACGAACTATATATATATATATATTATGAAAAAGAAATCCTCACTAGAAAGAAGGAAAACATTTTATTTGATTGTCTTTCTATTTTGGAAGGTAAGTAAGTAAATCCAAATGTCTCCTGATTGTCACTGTTGGGGTCATGCATTGGAGTACGTCACCTATCCAACCTAGATGGAAAGTGGCCAAGCCCGGACCGGATGAATGAGGTTAGCCCATACTCGACCTAAATTGAGGTACGCAGGCACGTACCGTATCAATTCTTCATGTTGGGCTCATCTTCTACTTGGTTTTAGAGAGCCCATTCCCCCTACCTATTCCATAATGAAAATCACTATTCACGCGTAGGGAATCGAACCCAAAAGTCGAGATGATATTGATTTTTCTACGGTAGGATTTAATCGAGTGTGGACCCGTTCACTTCTCACCCAGTAACTATTTCCTACTTGGTAAACTTACCTCACCATTGAAGCCAAGTAGAGGGTTAATCCAAGAGACAATAAAAAGAAACGGATCACATCAAACGATACTAAATTTCAAAAGTCATCTACATGCGGCGGGATGGGCCGGGCCGAGGAATTTCCAAGCCCTGCCCGGCTTCTAAATTAGAAGCCTGACCCCGGCTCGATCCCAGGTCTGGCCAGAAGTTGCTCGCCAAAGACAGGCCCGCCCGTAAATCATGAAGCCCTAGCATACCCTGAGTTTTACTTACATTATAACAAAAAAGAGAAGAAAAGAAAAACAAATTCTTATAACCTCCTAGGCTGTAGCTCAACCAGCCTTGTGATATCACCCAATATGAGAGGTCATCGGTTTGAGTCCCCCCATTGCTACTCCCTCTCTTACAATTATATATGTATATTTGGGGCCGGGCAAGGATTTCGAGTCTCAACCACCGAGTCTAAATAAAAAAATTCTAAGCACGGCCCATCTATTATTGCCTAAACACCATTGTCGAACCAACGTGGGCCGGCCCTGTCCACGATCACCCATAGAAAAGAAAAGAAAAAAAAAAAAAAAAGGCTTCTTGAAATAAAATTTCAAAGAGCTACGCTCTGGCCTTTTGATTTTTTCAAACCCATACTTCTGTTGTCTCTCTGCATTTAACCATTCGCTTTACTTCGCCGGTAAAGTAAATTGACCAATCAAGAGATTTGCTTTGTGATTTGATAGCATTGCGTTTAAACGTCAATCACATATGCCCTTCCCTCATTGTGTGGACCAAAGCCCGGACCCGTGACCCAACTCAGACGTAAGAGAAAGGAAAAAAGAATCCGTTTGGAGGTTTTCCTCCGCTTAGAGTGGAGGGGGTATTGCAAAGTGACAGATTACCGCTGTAAGGAACGGTGGTAATCCTGCAAATGCCAGATTTCCTCCTCTCACAGTGGAGGAGATCTGGAAAATGCCACTTTACCGCCGTAACAAGCAGCGGTAAACCCGAGCCAGTGCCCAAATCCAAATCCACTCCTTGCAGGCCTTTCCATTTCCTTTAACTTTAAACTAGAAACACTCTTAAATTTAGTATTTTCTAAAATTTTCATTATTAGGTAAAGAAATTAGTAAGAGAATATCTTATTTTGGAAAATGGCTTGGGTCGTCCCAGAAGTTCGTGGCTTCGAAAAATGGCAATACAGAAGTAAATAAAGAAATCTTTTCTTAATTGGGAAAAGTACTGTGCGACAACATGAACCGGAAAGATAAAAGTGAAAGAATATATATATATTTAACAACGGATGGTGTCTACATTGCTTTGGACCCCACCCTACTTACCCAAAGGACTCGAATCCAAAAAATTCCAAGTATAGACCATTTTGGACTCCATAAACGCCGACTTTTGGGTGAGAGATTAAATAACAGGTTGCCCCGACGGACCGTTTTTTTTTTTTTTTTTTTCTTTCTCTTCCACACACCTGGCTTATAAGTCATACGATCCCCCACTGAGAATATCTATGGGGCACACTCAGAATACTTAATATCTTATATCATATTTGGGTGTGGACCTAACATCACTGCCGTAGGATACGAACTATATATATATATATTATGAAAAAGAAATCCTCACTAGAAAGAAGGAAAACATTTTATTTGATTGTCTTTCTATTTTGGAAGGTAAGTAAGTAAATCCAAATGCCTCCTGATTGTCACTGTTGGGGTCATGCATTGGAGTACGTCACCTATCCAACCTAGATGGAAAGTGGCCAAGCCCGGACCGGATGAATGAGGTTAGCCCATACTCGACCTAAATTGAGGTACGCAGGCACGTACCGTATCAATTCTTCATGTTGGGCTCATCTTCTACTTGGTTTTAGAGAGCCCATTCCCCCTACCTATTCCATAATGAAAATCACTATTCACGCGTAGGGAATCGAACCCAAAAGTCGAGATGATATTGATTTTTCTACGGTAGGATTTAATCGAGTGTGGACCCGTTCACTTCTCACCCAGTAACTATTTCCTACTTGGTAAACTTACCTCACCATTGAAGCCAAGTAGAGGGTTAATCCAAGAGACAATAAAAAGAAACGGATCACATCAAACGATACTAAATTTCAAAAGTCATCTACATGCGGCGGGATGGGCCGGGCCGAGGAATTTCCAAGCCCTGCCCGGCTTTTAAATTAGAAGCCTGACCCCGGCTCGATCCCAGGTCTGGCCAGAAGTTGCTCGCCAAAGACAGGCCCGCCCGTAAATCATGAAGCCCTAGCATACCCTGAGTTTTACTTACATTATAACAAAAAAGGGAAGAAAAGAAAAACAAATTCTTATAACCTCCTAGGCTGTAGCTCAACCAGCCTTGTGATATCACCCAATATGAGAGGTCATCGGTTTGAGTCCCCCCATTGCTACTCCCTCTCTTACAATTATATATGTATATTTGGGGCCGGGCAAGGATTTCGAGTCTCAACCACCGAGTCTAAATAAAAAAATTCTAAGCACGGCCCATCTATTATTGCCTAAACACCATTGTCGAACCAACGTGGGCCGGCCCTGTCCACGAACACCTATAGAAAAGAAAAGAAAAAAAAAAAAAAAAACGCTTCTTGAAATAAAATTTCAAAGAGCTACGCTCTGGCCTTTTGATTTTTTCAAACCCATACTTCTGTTGTCTCTCTGCATTTAACCATTCGCTTTACTTCGCCGGTAAAGTAAATTGACCAATCAAGAGATTTGCTTTGTGATTTGATAGCATTGCGTTTAAACGTCAATCACATATGCCCATCCCTCATTGTGTGGACCAAAGCCCGGACCCGTGACCCAACTCAGACGTAAGAGAAAGGAAAAAAGAATCCGTTTGGAGGTTTTCCTCCGCTTAGAGTGGAGGGTGTATTGCAAAGTGACAGATTACCGCTGTAAGGAACGGCGGTAATCCTGCAAATGCCAGATTTCCTCCTCTCACAGTGGTGGAAATCTGGAAAATGCCACTTTACCGCCGTAAAACGCAGCGGTAAACCCGAGCCAGTGCCCAAATCCAAATCCACTCCTTGCAGGCCTTTCCATTTCCTTTAACTTTAAACTAGAAACACTCTTAACTTTAGTATTTTCTAAAATTTTCATTATTAGGTAAAGAAATTAGTAAGAGAATTTATTATTTTGGAAAATGGCTTGGGTCGTCCCAGAAGTTCGTGGTTTCGAAAAATGGCAATACAGAAGTAAATAAAGAAATCTTTTCTTAATTGGGAAAAGTACTGTGCGACAACATGAACCGGAAAGATAAAAGTGAAAGAATATATATATATATATATATATTTAACAACGGATGGTGTCTACATTGCTTTGGACCCCACCCTACTTACCCAAAGGACTCGAATCCAAAAAATTCCAAGTATAGACCATTTTGGACTCCATAAACGCCGACTTTTGGGTGAGAGATTAAATAACAGGTTGCCCCGACGGACCTTTTTTTTTTTTTTTTTTCTTTCTCTTCCACACACCTGGCTTATAAGTCATACGATCCCCCACTGAGAATATCTATGGGGCACACTCAGAATACTTAATATCTTATATCATATTTGGGTGTGGACCTAACATCACTGCCGTAGGATACGAACTATATATATATATATTATGAAAAAGAAATCCTCACTAGAAAGAAGGAAAACATTTTATTTGATTGTCTTTCTATTTTGGAAGGTAAGTAAGTAAATCCAAATGCCTCCTGATTGTCACTGTTGGGGTCATGCATTGGAGTACGTCACCTATCCAACCTAGATGGAAAGTGGCCAAGCCCGGACCGGATGAATGAGGTTAGCCCATACTCGACCTAAATTGAGGTACGCAGGCACGTACCGTATCAATTCTTCATGTTGGGCTCATCTTCTACTTGGTTTTAGAGAGCCCATTCCCCCTACCTATTCCATAATGAAAATCACTATTCACGCGTAGGGAATCGAACCCAAAAGTCGAGATGATATTGATTTTTCTACGGTAGGATTTAATCGAGTGTGGACCCGTTCACTTCTCACCCAGTAACTATTTCCTACTTGGTAAACTTACCTCACCATTGAAGCCAAGTAGAGGGTTAATCCAAGAGACAATAAAAAGAAATGGATCACATCAAACGATACTAAATTTCAAAAGTCATCTACATGCGGCGGGAAGGCTCGGGCCGAGGAATTTCCAAGCCCTGCCCGGCTTCTAAATTAGAAGCCTGACCCCGGCTCGATCCCAGGTCTGGCCAGAAGTTGCTCGCCAAAGACAGGCCCGCCCGTAAATCATGAAGCCCTAGCATACCCTGAGTTTTACTTACATTATAACAAAAAAGAGAAGAAAAGAAAAACAAATTCTTATAACCTCCTAGGCTGTAGCTCAACCAGCCTTGTGATATCACCCAATATGAGAGGTCATCGGTTTGAGTCCCCCCATTGCTACTCCCTCTCTTACAATTATATATGTATATTTGGGGCCGGGCAAGGATTTCGAGTCTCAACCACCGAGTCTAAATAAAAAAATTCTAAGCACGGCCCATCTATTATTGCCTAAACACCATTGTCGAACCAACGTGGGCCGGCCCTGTCCACGATCACCCATAGAAAAGAAAAGAAAAAAAAAAAAAAATAGGCTTCTTGAAATAAAATTTCAAAGAGCTACGCTCTGGCCTTTTGATTTTTTCAAACCCATACTTCTGTTGTCTCTCTGCATTTAACCATTCGCTTTACTTCGCCGGTAAAGTAAATTGACCAATCAAGAGATTTGCTTTGTGATTTGATAGCATTGCGTTTAAACGTCAATCACATATGCCCATCCCTCATTGTGTGGACCAAAGCCCGGACCCGTGACCCAACTCAGACGTAAGAGAAAGGAAAAAAGAATCCGTTTGGAGGTTTTCCTCCGCTTAGAGTGGAGGGGGTATTGCAAAGTGACAGATTACCGCTGTAAGGAACGGCGGTAATCCTGCAAATGCCAGATTTCCTCCTCTCACAGTGCAGGAAATCTGGAAAATGCCACTTTACCGCCGTAAAAAGCAGCGGTAAACCCGAGCCAGTGCCCAAATCCAAATCCACTCCTTGCAGGCCTTTCCATTTCCTTTAACTTTAAACTAGAAACACTCTTAACTTTAGTATTTTCTAAAATTTTCATTATTAGGTAAAGAAATTAGTAAGAGAATTTATTATTTTGGAAAATGGCTTGGGTCGTCCCGGAAGTTCGTGGTTTCGAAAAATGGCAATACAGAAGTAAATAAAGAAATCTCTTCTTAATTGGGAAAAGTACTGTGCGACAACATGAACCGGAAAGATAAAAGTGAAAGAATATATATATATATATATTTAACAACGGATGGTGTCTACATTGCTTTGGACCCCACCCTACTTACCCAAAGGACTCGAATCCAAAAAATTCCAAGTATAGACCATCTTGGACTCCATAAACGCCGACTTTTGGGTGAGAGATTAAATAACAGGTTGCCCCGACGGACCTTTTTTTTTTTTTTTTTTTCTTTCTCTTCCACACACCTAGCTTATAAGTCATACGATCCCCCACTGAGAATATCTATGGGGCACACTCAGAATACTTAATATCTTATATCATATTTGGGTGTGGACCTAACATCACTGCCGTAGGATACGAACTATATATATATATATATTATGAAAAAGAAATCCTCACTAGAAAGAAGGAAAACATTTTATTTGATTGTCTTTCTATTTTGGAAGGTAAGTAAGTAAATCCAAATGCCTCCTGATTGTCACTATTGGGGTCATGCATTGGAGTACGTCACCTATCCAACCTAGATGGAAAGTGGCCAAGCCCGGACCGGATGAATGAGGTTAGCCCATACTCGACCTAAATTGAGGTACGCAGGCACGTACCGTATCAATTCTTCATGTTGGGCTCATCTTCTACTTGGTTTTAGAGAGCCCATTCCCCCTACCTATTCCATAATGAAAATCACTATTCACGCGTAGGGAATCGAACCCAAAAGTCGAGATGATATTGATTTTTCTACGGTAGGATTTAATCGAGTGTGGACCCGTTCACTTCTCACCCAGTAACTATTTCCTACTTGGTAAACTTACCTCACCATTGAAGCCAAGTAGAGGGTTAATCCAAGAGACAATAAAAAGAAACGGATCACATCAAACGATACTAAATTTCAAAAGTCATCTACATGCGGCGGGATGGGTCGGGCCGAGGAATTTCCAAGCCCTGCCCGGCTTCTAAATTAGAAGCCTGACCCCGCCTCGATCCCAGGTCTGGCCAGAAGTTGCTCGCCAAAGACAGGCCCGCCCGTAAATCATGAAGCCCTAGCATACCCTGAGTTTTACTTACATTATAACAAAAAAGAGAAGAAAAGAAAAACAAATTCTTATAACCTCCTAGGCTGTAGCTCAACCAGCCTTGTGATATCACCCAATATGAGAGGTCATCGGTTTGAGTCCCCCCATTGCTACTCCCTCTCTTACAATTATATATGTATATTTGGGGCCAGGCAAGGATTTCGAGTCTCAACCACCGAGTCTAAATAAAAAAATTCTAAGCACGGCCCATCTATTATTGCCTAAACACCATTGTCGAACCAACGTGGGCCGGCCCTGTCCACGATCACCCATAGAAAAGAAAAGAAAAAAAAAATAGGCTTCTTGAAATAAAATTTCAAAGAGCTACGCTCTGGCCTTTTGATTTTTTCAAACCCATACTTCTGTTGTCTCTCTGCATTTAACCATTCGCTTTACTTCGCCGGTAAAGTAAATTGACCAATCAAGAGATTTGCTTTGTGATTTCATAGCATTGCGTTTAAACGTCAATCACATATGCCCATCCCTCATTGTGTGGACCAAAGCCCGGACCCGTGACCCAACTCAGACGTAAGAGAAAGGAAAAAAGAATCCGTTTGGAGGTTTTCCTCCGCTTAGAGTGGAGGGGGTATTGCAAAGTGACAGATTACCGCTGTAAGGAACGGCGGTAATCCTGCAAATGCCAGATTTCCTCCTCTCACAGTGCAGGAAATCTGGAAAATGCCACTTTACCGCCGTAAAAAGCAGCGGTAAACCCGAGCCAGTGCCCAAATCCAAATCCACTCCTTGCAGGCCTTTCCATTTCCTTTAACTTTAAACTAGAAACACTCTTAACTTTAGTATTTTCTAAAATTTTCATTATTAGGTAAAGAAATTAGTAAGAGAATTTATTATTTTGGAAAATGGCTTGGGTCGTCCCGGAAGTTCGTGGTTTCGAAAAATGGCAATACAGAAGTAAATAAAGAAATCTCTTCTTAATTGGGAAAAGTACTGTGCGACAACATGAACCGGAAAGATAAAAGTGAAAGAATATATATATATATATATATTTAACAACGGATGGTGTCTACATTGCTTTGGACCCCACCCTACTTACCCAAAGGACTCGAATCCAAAAAATTCCAAGTATAGACCATCTTGGACTCCATAAACGCCGACTTTTGGGTGAGAGATTAAATAACAGGTTGCCCCGACGGACCTTTTTTTTTTTTTTTTTTCTTTCTCTTCCACACACCTGGCTTATAAGTCATACGATCCCCCACTGAGAATATCTATGGGGCACACTCAGAATACTTAATATCTTATATCATATTTGGGTGTGGACCTAACATCACTGCCGTAGGATACGAACTATATATATATATATATATTATGAAAAAGAAATCCTCACTAGAAAGAAGGAAAACATTTTATTTGATTGTCTTTCTATTGTGGAAGGTAAGTAAGTAAATCCAAATGCCTCCTGATTGTCACTGTTGGGGTCATGCATTGGAGTACGTCACCTATCCAACCTAGATGGAAAGTGGCCAAGCCCGGACCGGATGAATGAGGTTAGCCCATACTCGACCTAAATTGAGGTACGCAGGCACGTACCGTATCAATTCTTCATGTTGGGCTCATCTTCTACTTGGTTTTAGAGAGCCCATTCCCCCTACCTATTCCATAATGAAAATCACTATTCACGCGTAGGGAATCGAACCCAAAAGTCGAGATGATATTGATTTTTCTACGGTAGGATTTAATCGAGTGTGGACCCGTTCACTTCTCACCCAGTAACTATTTCCTACTTGGTAAACTTACTTCACCATTGAAGCCAAGTAGAGGGTTAATCCAAGAGACAATAAAAAGAAACGGATCACATCAAACGATACTAAATTTTAAAAGTCATCTACATGCGGCGGGATGGGCCGGGCCGAGGAATTTCCAAGCCCTGCCCGGCTTCTAAATTAGAAGCCTGACCCCGGCTCGATCCCAGGTCTGGCCAGAAGTTGCTCGCCAAAGACAGGCCCGCCCGTAAATCATGAAGCCCTAGCATACCCTGAGTTTTACTTACATTATAACAAAAAAGAGAAGAAAAGAAAAACAAATTCTTATAACCTCCTAGGCTGTAGCTCAACCAGCCTTGTGATATCACCCAATATGAGAGGTCATCGGTTTGAGTCCCCCCATTGCTACTCCCTCTCTTACAATTATATATGTATATTTGGGGCCGGGCAAGGATTTCGAGTCTCAACCACCGAGTCTAAATAAAAAAATTCTAAGCACGGCCCATCTATTATTGCCTAAACACCATTGTCGAACCAACGTGGGCCGGCCCTGTCCACGATCACCCATAGAAAAGAAAAGAAAAAAAAAAAAAAAAACGCTTCTTGAAATAAAATTTCAAAGAGCTACGCTCTGGCCTTTTGATTTTTTCAAACCCATACTTCTGTTGTCTCTCTGCATTTAACCATTCGCTTTACTTCGCCGGTAAAGTAAATTGACCAATCAAGTGATTTGCTTTGTGATTTGATAGCATTGCGTTTAAACGTCAATCACATATGCCCATCCCTCATTGTGTGGACCAAAGCCCGGACCCGTGACCCAACTCAGACGTAAGAGAAAGGAAAAAAGAATCCGTTTGGAGGTTTTCCTCCGCTTAGAGTGGAGGGGGTATTGCAAAGTGACAGATTACCGCTGTAAGGAACGGCGGTAATCCTGCAAATGCCAGATTTCCTCCTCTCACAGTGGAGGAAATCTGGAAAATGCCACTTTACCGGCGTAAAAAGCAGCGGTAAACCCGAGCCAGTGCCCAAATCCAAATCCACTCCTTGCAGGCCTTTCCATTTCCTTTAACTTTAAACTAGAAACACTCTTAACTTTAGTATTTTCTAAAATTTTCATTATTAGGTAAAGAAATTAGTAAGAGAATTTATTATTTTGGAAAATGGCTTGGGTCGTCCCGGAAGTTCGTGGTTTCGAAAAATGGCAATACAGAAGTAAATAAAGAAATCTTTTCTTAATTGGGAAAAGTACTGTGCGACAACATGAACCGGAAAGATAAAAGTGAAAGAATATATATATATATATATATTTAACAACGGATGGTGTCTACATTGCTTTGGACCCCACCCTACTTACCCAAAGGACTCGAATCCAAAAAATTCCAAGTATAGACCATTTTGGACTCCATAAACGCCGACTTTTGGGTGAGAGATTAAATAACAGGTTGCCCCGACGGACCTTTTTTTTTTTTTTTTTTTCTTTCTCTTCCACACACCTGGCTTATAAGTCATACGATCCCCCACTGAGAATATCTATGGGGCACACTCAGAATACTTAATATCTTATATCATATTTGGGTGTGGACCTAACATCACTGCCGTAGGATACGAACTATATATATATATATATATTATGAAAAAGAAATCCTCACTAGAAAGAAGGAAAACATTTTATTTGATTGTCTTTCTATTTTGGAAGGTAAGTAAGTAAATCCAAATGCCTCCTGATTGTCACTGTTGGGGTCATGCATTGGAGTACGTCACCTATCCAACCTAGATGGAAAGTGGCCAAGCCCGGACCGGATGAATGAGGTTAGCCCATACTCGACCTAAATTGAGGTACGCAGGCACGTACCGTATCAATTCTTCATGTTGGGCTCATCTTCTACTTGGTTTTAGAGAGCCCATTCCCCCTACCTATTCCATAATGAAAATCACTATTCACGCGTAGGGAATCGAACCCAAAAGTCGAGATGATATTGATTTTTCTACGGTAGGATTTAATCGAGTGTGGACCCGTTCACTTCTCACCCAGTAACTATTTCCTACTTGGTAAACTTACTTCACCATTGAAGCCAAGTAGAGGGTTAATCCAAGAGACAATAAAAAGAAACGGATCACATCAAACGATACTAAATTTCAAAAGTCATCTACATGCGGCGGGATGGGCCGGGCCGAGGAATTTCCAAGCCCTGCCCGGCTTCTAAATTAGAAGCCTGACCCCGGCTCGATCCCAGGTCTGGCCAGAAGTTGCTCGCCAAAGACAGGCCCGCCCGTAAATCATGAAGCCCTAGCATACCCTGAGTTTTACTTACATTATAACAAAAAAGAGAAGAAAAGAAAAACAAATTCTTATAACCTCCTAGGCTGTAGCTCAACCAGCCTTGTGATATCACCCAATATGAGAGGTCATCGGTTTGAGTCCCCCCATTGCTACTCCCTCTCTTACAATTATATATGTATATTTGGGGCCGGGCAAGGATTTCGAGTCTCAACCACCGAGTCTAAATAAAAAAATTCTAAGCACGGCCCATCTATTATTGCCTAAACACCATTGTCGAACCAACGTGGGCCGGCCCTGTCCACGATCACCCATAGAAAAGAAAAGAAAAGAAAAAAAAAAAAACGCTTCTTGAAATAAAATTTCAAAGAGCTACGCTCTGGCCTTTTGATTTTTTCAAACCCATACTTCTGTTGTCTCTCTGCATTTAACCATTCGCTTTACTTCGCCGGTAAAGTAAATTGACCAATCAAGAGATTTGCTTTGTGATTTGATAGCATTGCGTTTAAACGTCAATCACATATGCCCATCCCTCATTGTGTGGACCAAAGCCCGGACCCGTGACCCAACTCAGACGTAAGAGAAAGGAAAAAAGAATCCGTTTGGAGGTTTTCCTCCGCTTAGAGTGGAGGGGGTATTGCAAAGTGACAGATTACGGCTGTAAGGAACGGCGGTAATCCTGCAAATGCCAGATTTCCTCCTCTCACAGTGGAGGAAATCTGGAAAATGCCACCTTACCGCCGTAAAAAGCAGCGGTAAACCCGAGCCAGTGCCCAAATCCAAATCCACTCCTTGCAGGCCTTTCCATTTCCTTTAACTTTAAACTAGAAACACTCTTAACTTTAGTATTTTCTAAAATTTTCATTATTAGGTAAAGAAATTAGTAAGAGAATTTATTATTTTGGAAAATGGCTTGGGTCGTCCCAGAAGTTCGTGGTTTCGAAAAATGGCAATACAGAAGTAAATAAAGAAATCTTTTCTTAATTGGGAAAAGTACTGTGCGACAACATGAACCGGAAAGATAAAAGTGAAAGAATATATATATATATATATATATTTAACAACGGATGGTGTCTACATTGCTTTGGACCCCACCCTACTTACCCAAAGGACTCGAATCCAAAAAATTCCAAGTATAGACCATTTTGGACTCCATAAACGCCGACTTTTGGGTGAGAGATTAAATAACAGGTTGCCCTGACGGACCGTTTTTTTTTTTTTTTTTTCTTTCTCTTCCACACACCTGGCTTATAAGTCATACGATCCCCCACTGAGAATATCTATGGGGCACACTCAGAATACTTAAGATCTTATATCATATTTGGGTGTGGACCTAACATCACTGCCGTAGGATACGAACTATATATATATATATATATATTATGAAAAAGAAATCCTCACTAGAAAGAAGGAAAACATTTTATTTGATTGTCTTTCTATTTTGGAAGGTAAGTAAGTAAATCCAAATGTCTCCTGATTGTCACTGTTGGGGTCATGCATTGGAGTACGTCACCTATCCAACCTAGATGGAAGGTGGCCAGGCCCGGACCGGATGAATGAGGTTAGCCCATACCCGATCTAAATTGAGGTACGCAGGCACGTACCGTATCAATTCTTCATGTTGGGCTCATCTTCTACTTGGTTTTAGAGAGCCCATTCCCCCTACCTATTCCATAATGAAAATCACTATTCACGCGTAGGGAATCGAACCCAAAGGTCGAGATGATATTGATTTTTCTACGGTAGGATTTAATCGAGTGTGGACCCGTTCACTTCTCACCCAGTAACTATTTCCTACTTGGTAAACTTACCTCACCATTGAAGCCAAGTAGAGGGTTAATCCAAGAGACAATAAAAAGAAACGGATCACATCAAACGATACTAAATTTCAAAAGTCATCTACATGCGGCGGGATGGGCCGGGCCGAGGAATTTCCAAGCCCTGCCCGGCTTCTAAATTAGAAGCCTGACCCCGGCTCGATCCCAGGTCTGGCCAGAAGTTGCTCGCCAAAGACAGGCCCGCCCGTAAATCATGAAGCCCTAGCATACCCTGAGTTTTACTTACATTATAACAAAAAAGAGAAGAAAAGAAAAACAAATTCTTATAACCTCCTAGGCTGTAGCTCAACCAGCCTTGTGATATCACCCAATATGAGAGGTCATCGGTTTGAGTCCCCCCATTGCTACTCCCTCTCTTACAATTATATATGTATATTTGGGGCCGGGCAAGGATTTCGAGTCTCAACCACCGAGTCTAAATAAAAGAATTCTAAGCACGGCCCATCTATTATTGCCTAAACACCATTGTCGAACCAACGTGGGCCGGCCCTGTCCACGATCACCCATAGAAAAGAAAAGAAAAAAAAAAAAAAAAAAAAACGCTTCTTGAAATAAAATTTCAAAGAGCTACGCTCTGACCTTTTGATTTTTTCAAACCCATACTTCTGTTGTCTCTCTGCATTTAACCATTCGCTTTACTTCGCCGGTAAAGTAAATTGACCAATCAAGAGATTTGCTTTGTGATTTGATAGCATTGCGTTTAAACGTCAATCACATATGCCCATCCCTCATTGTGTGGACCAAAGCCCGGACCCGTGACCCAACTCAGACGTAAGAGAAAGGAAAAAAGAATCCGTTTGGAGGTTTTCCTCCGCTTAGCGTGGAGGGGGTATTGCAAAGTGACAGATTACCGCTGTAAGGAACGGCGGTAATCCTGCAAATGCCAGATTTCCTCCTCTCACAGTGGAGGAAATCTGGAGAATGCCATTTACCGCCGTAACAAGCAGCGGTAAACCCGAGCGAGTGCCCAAATCCAAATCCACTCCTTGCAGGCCTTTCCATTTCCTTTAACTTTAAACTAGAAACACTCTTAAATTTAGTATTTTCTAAAATTTTCAATATTAAGTAAATAAATTAGTAAGAGAATTTATTATTTTGGAAAATGGCTTGGGTCGTCCCAGAAGTTCGTCGTTTCGAAAAATGGCAATACAGAAGTAAATAAAGAAATCTTTTCTTAATTGGGAAAAGTACTGTGCGACAACATGAACCGGAAAGATAAAAGTGAAAGAATATATATATATATATATATTTAACAACGGATGGTTTCTACATTGCTTTGGACCCCACCCTACTTACCCAAAGGACTCGAATCCAAAAAATTCCAAGTATAGACCATTTTGGACTCCATAAACGCCGACTTTTGGGTGAGAGATTAAATAACAGGTTGCCCCGACGGACCGTTTTTTTTTTTTTTTTTTTCTTTCTCTTCCACACACCTGGCTTATAAGTCATACGATCCCCCACTGAGAATATCTATGGGGCACACTCAGAATACTTAAGATCTTATATCATATTTGGGTGTGGACCTAACATCACTGCCGTAGGATACAAACTATATATATATATCTATTATGAAAAAGAAATCCTCACTAGAAAGAAGGAAAACATTTTATTTGATTGTCTTTCTATTTTGGAAGGTAAGTAAGTAAATCCAAATGTCTCCTGATTGTCACTGTTGGGGTCATGCATTGGAGTACGTCACCTATCCAACCTAGATGGAAGGTGGCCAGGCCCGGACCGGATGAATGAGGTTAGCCCATACCCGATCTAAATTGAGGTACGCAGGCACGTACCGTATCAATTCTTCATGTTGGGCTCATCTTCTACTTGGTTTTAGAGAGCCCATTCCCCCTACCTATTCCATAATGAAAATCACTATTCACGCGTAGGGAATCGAACCCAAAGGTCGAGATGATATTGATTTTTCTACGGTAGGATTTAATCGAGTGTGGACCCGTTCACTTCTCACCCAGTAACTATTTCCTACTTGGTAAACTTACCTCACCATTGAAGCCAAGTAGAGGGTTAATCCAAGAGACAATAAAAAGAAACGGATCACATCAAACGATACTAAATTTCAAAAGTCATCTACATGCGGCGGGATGGGCCGGGCCGAGGAATTTCCAAGCCCTGCCCGGCTTCTAAATTAGAAGCCTGACCCCGGCTCGATCCCAGGTCTGGCCAGAAGTTGCTCGCCAAAGACAGGCCCGCCCGTAAATCATGAAGCCCTAGCATACCCTGAGTTTTACTTACATTATAACAAAAAAGAGAAGAAAAGAAAAACAAATTCTTATAACCTCCTAGGCTGTAGCTCAACCAGCCTTGTGATATCACCCAATATGAGAGGTCATCGGTTTGAGTCCCCCCATTGCTACTCCCTCTCTTACAATTATATATGTATATTTGGGGCCGGGCAAGGATTTCGAGTCTCAACCACCGAGTCTAAATAAAAGAATTCTAAGCACGGCCCATCTATTATTGCCTAAACACCATTGTCGAACCAACGTGGGCCGGCCCTGTCCACGATCACCCATAGAAAAGAAAAGAAAAAAAAAAAAAAAAAAAAACGCTTCTTGAAATAAAATTTCAAAGAGCTACGCTCTGACCTTTTGATTTTTTCAAACCCATACTTCTGTTGTCTCTCTGCATTTAACCATTCGCTTTACTTCGCCGGTAAAGTAAATTGACCAATCAAGAGATTTGCTTTGTGATTTGATAGCATTGCGTTTAAACGTCAATCACATATGCCCATCCCTCATTGTGTGGACCAAAGCCCGGACCCGTGACCCAACTCAGACGTAAGAGAAAGGAAAAAAGAATCCGTTTGGAGGTTTTCCTCCGCTTAGCGTGGAGGGGGTATTGCAAAGTGACAGATTACCGCTGTAAGGAACGGCGGTAATCCTGCAAATGCCAGATTTCCTCCTCTCACAGTGGAGGAAATCTGGAGAATGCCATTTACCGCCGTAACAAGCAGCGGTAAACCCGAGCGAGTGCCCAAATCCAAATCCACTCCTTGCAGGCCTTTCCATTTCCTTTAACTTTAAACTAGAAACACTCTTAAATTTAGTATTTTCTAAAATTTTCAATATTAAGTAAATAAATTAGTAAGAGAATTTATTATTTTGGAAAATGGCTTGGGTCGTCCCAGAAGTTCGTCGTTTCGAAAAATGGCAATACAGAAGTAAATAAAGAAATCTTTTCTTAATTGGGAAAAGTACTGTGCGACAACATGAACCGGAAAGATAAAAGTGAAAGAATATATATATATATATATATATTTAACAACGGATGGTTTCTACATTGCTTTGGACCCCACCCTACTTACCCAAAGGACTCGAATCCAAAAAATTCCAAGTATAGACCATTTTGGACTCCATAAACGCCGACTTTTGGGTGAGAGATTAAATAACAGGTTGCCCCGACGGACCGTTTTTTTTTTTTTTTTTTTCTTTCTCTTCCACACACCTGGCTTATAAGTCATACGATCCCCCACTGAGAATATCTATGGGGCACACTCAGAATACTTAAGATCTTATATCATATTTGGGTGTGGACCTAACATCACTGCCGTAGGATACAAACTATATATATATATCTATTATGAAAAAGAAATCCTCACTAGAAAGAAGGAAAACATTTTATTTGATTGTCTTTCTATTTTGGAAGGTAAGTAAGTAAATCCAAATGTCTCCTGATTGTCACTGTTGGGGTCATGCATTGGAGTACGTCACCTATCCAACCTAGATGGAAAGTGGCCAAGCCCGGACCGGATGAATGAGGTTAGCCCATACTCGACCTAAATTGAGGTACGCAGGCACGTACCGTATCAATTCTTCATGTTGGGCTCATCTTCTACTTGGTTTTAGAGAGCCCATTCCCCCTACCTATTCCATAATGAAAATCACTATTCACGCGTAGGGAATCGAACCCAAAAGTCGAGATGATATTGATTTTTCTACGGTAGGATTTAATCGAGTGTGGACCCGTTCACTTCTCACCCAGTAACTATTTCCTACTTGGTAAACTTACCTCACCATTGAAGCCAAGTAGAGGGTTAATCCAAGAGACAATAAAAAGAAACGGATCACATCAAACGATACTAAATTTCAAAAGTCATCTACATGCGGCGGGATGGGCCGGGCCGAGGAATTTCCAAGCCCTGCCCGGCTTCTAAATTAGAAGCCTGACCCCGGCTCGATCCCAGGTCTGGCCAGAAGTTTCTCGCCAAAGACAGGCCCGCCCGTAAATCATGAAGCCCTAGCATACCCTGAGTTTTACTTACATTATAAAAAAAAAGAAAAGAAAAGAAAAACAAATTCTTATAACCTCCTAGGCTGTAGCTCAACCAGCCCTGTGATATCACCCAATATGAGAGGTCATCGGTTTGAGTCCCCCCATTGCTACTCCCTCTCTTACAATTATATATGTATATTTGGGGCCGGGCAAGGATTTCGAGTCTCAACCACCGAGTCTAAATAAAAAAATTCTAAGCACGGCCCATCTATTATTGCCTAAACACCATTGTCGAACCAACGTGGGCCGGCCCTGTCCACGATCGCCATTAGAAAAGAAAAGAAAAAAAAAAAAAAAACGCTTCTTGAAATAAAATTTCAAAGAGCTACGCTCTGGCCTTTTGATTTTTTCAAACCCATACTTTTGTTGTCTCTCTGCATTTAACCATTCGCTTTACTTCGCCGGTAAAGTAAATTGTCCAATCAAGAGATTTGCTTTGTGATTTGATAGCATTGCGTCTAAACGTTAATCACATATGCCCATCCCTCATTGTGTGGACCAAAGCCCGGACCCGTGACCCAACTCAGACGTAAGAGAAAGGAAAAAGAATCCGTTTGGAGGTTTTCCTCCGCTTAGAGTGGAGGGGGTATTGCAAAGTGACAGATTACCACTGTAAGGAACGGCGGTAATCCTGCAAATGCCAGATTTCGTCCTCTCACAGTGGACGAAATCTGGAAAATGCCACTTTACCGCCATAACAAGCAGCGGTAAACCCGAGCGAGTGCCCAAATCCAAATCCACTCCTTGCAGGCCTCTCCATTTCCTTTAACTTTAAACTAGAAACACTCTTAAATTTAGTATTTTCTAAAATTTTCATTATTAGGTAAAGAAATTAGTAAAAGAATTTATTATTTTGGAAAATGGCTTGGGTTGTCCCAGAAGTTCGTGGTTTCGAAAAATGGCAATACAGAAGTAAATAAAGAAATCTTTTCTTAATAGGGAAAAGTACTGTGCGACAACATGAACCGGAAAGATAAAAGTGAAAGAATATATATATATATATATATTTAACAACGGATGGTTTCTACAATGCTTTGGACCCCACCCTACTTGCCCAAAGGACACGAATCCAAAAAATTCCAAGTATAGACCATTTTGGACTCCATAAACGCCGACTTTTGGGTGAGAGATTAAATAACAGGTTGCCCCGACGGATTTTTTTTTTTTTTTTTTTCTTTCTCTTCCACACACCTGGCTTATAAGTCATACGATCCCCCACTGAGAATATCTATGGGGCACACTCAGAATACTTAAGATCTTATATCATATTTGGGTGTGGACCTAACATCACTGCTGTAGGATACGAACTATATATATATTATGAAAAAGAAATCCTCACTAGAAAGAAGAAAAACATTTTATTTGATTGTCTTTCTATTTTGGAAGGTAAGTAAGTAAATCCAAATGTCTCCTGATTGTCACTGTTGGGGTCATGCATTGGAGTACGTCACCTATCCAACCTAGATGGAAAGTGGCCAAGCCCGGACCGGATGAATGAGGTTAGCCCACACTCGACCTAAATTGAGGTACGCAGGCACGTACCGTATCAATTCTTCATGTTGGGCTCATCTTCTACTTGGTTTTAGAGAGCCCATTCCCCCTACCTATTCCATAATGAAAATCACTATTCACGCGTAGGGAATCGAACCCAAAAGTCGAGATGATATTGATTTTTCTACGGTAGGATTTAATCGAGTGTGGACCCGTTCACTTCTCACCCAGTAACTATTTCCTACTTGGTAAACTTACCTCACCATTGAAGCCAAGTAGAGGGTTAATCCAAGAGACAATAAAAAGAAACGGATCAAATCAAACGATACTAAATTTCAAAAGTCATCTACATGCGGCGGGATGGGCCGGGCCGAGGAATTTCCAAGCCCTGCCCGACTTCTAAATTAGAAGCCTGACCCCGGCTCGATCCCAGGTCTGGCCAGAAGTTGCTCGCCAAAGACAGGCCCGCCCGTAAATCATGAAGCCCTAGCATACCCTGAGTTTTACTTACATTATAACAAAAAAGAAAAGAAAAGAAAAACAAATTCTTATAACCTCCTAGGCTGTAGCCAACCAGCCTTGTGATATCACCCAATATGAGTGGTCATCGGTTTGAGTCCCCCCATTGCTACTCCCTCTATTACAATTATATATGTATATTTGGGGCCGGGCAAGGATTTCGAGTCTCAACCACCGAGTCTAAATAAAAAAATTCTAAGCACGGCCCACCTATTATTGCCTAAACACCATTGTCGAACCAACGTGGGCCGACCCTGTCCACGATCACCCTTAGAAAAGAAAAGAAAAGAAAAAAAAAAAAAACGATTCTTGAAATAAAATTTCAAAGAGCTACGCTCTGGCCTTTTGATTTTTTCAAACCCATACTTTTGTTGTCTCTCTGCATTTAACCATTCGCTTTACTTCGCCGGTAAAGTAAATTGACCAATCAAGAGATTTGCTTTGTGATTTGATAGCGTTGCGTCTAAACGTTAATCACATATGCCCATCCCTCATTGTGTGGACCAAAGCCCGGACCCGTCACCCAACTCAGACGTAAGAGAAAGGAAAAAGAATCCGTTTGGAGGCTTTCCTCCGCTTAGAGTGGAGCGGGTATTGCAAAGTGACAGATTACCGCTGTAAGGAAGGGCGGTAATTCTGCAAATGCCAGATTTCCTCCTCTCACGGTGGAGGAAATCTGGAAAATGCCACTTTACTGCCGTAACAAGCAGCGGTAAACCCGAGCGAGTGCCCAAATCCAAATCCACTCCTTGCAGGCCTTTCCATTTCCTTTAACTTTAAACTAGAAACACTCTTAAATTTAGTATTTTCTAAAATTTTCATTATTAGGTAAATAAATTAGTAAAAGAATTTATTATTCTGGAAAATGGCTTGGGTCGTCCCAGAAGTTCGTGGTTTCGAAAAATGGCAATACAGAAGTAAATAAAGAAATCTTTTCTTAATAGGGAAAAGTACTGTGCGACAACATGAACCGGAAAGATAAAAGTGAAAGAATATATATATATATATATATTTAACAACGGATGGTGTCTACAATGCTTTGGACCCCACCCTACTTACCCAAAGGACTCGAATCGAAAAAATTCCAAGTATAGACCATTTTGGACTCCATAAACGCCGACTTTTGGGTGAGAGATTAAATAACAGGTTGCCCCGACGGACCTTTTTTTTTTTTTTTTTCTTTCTCTTCCACACACCTGGCTTATAAGTCATACGATCCCCCACTGAGAATATCTATGGGGCACACTCAGAATACTTAAGATCTTATATCATATTTGGGTGTGGACCTAACATCACTGCCGTAGGATACGAACTATATATATATTATGAAAAAGAAATCCTCACTAGAAAGAAGAAAAACATTTTATTTGACTGTCTTTCTATTTTGGAAGGTAAGTAAGTAAATCCAAATGTCTCCTGATTGTCACTGTTGGGGTCATGCATTGGAGTACGTCACCTATCCAACCTAGATGGAAAGTGGCCAAGCCCGGACCGGATGAATGAGGTTAGCCCACACTCGACCTAAATTGAGGTACGCAGGCACGTACCGTATCAATTCTTCATGTTGGGCTCATCTTCTACTTGGTTTTAGAGAGCCCATTCCCCCTACCTATTCCATAATGAAAATCACTATTCACGCGTAGGGAATCGAACCCAAAAGTCGAGATGATATTGATTTTTCTACGGTAGGATTTAATCGAGTGTGGACCCGTTCACTTCTCACCCAGTAACTATTTCCTACTTGGTAAACTTACCTCACCATTGAAGCCAAGTAGAGGGTTAATCCAAGAGACAATAAAAAGAAACGGATCACATCAAACGATACTAAATTTCAAAAGTCGTCTACATGCGGCGGGATGGGCCGGGCCGAGGAATTTCCAAGCCCTGCCCGACTTCTAAATTAGAAGCCTGACCCCGGCTCGATCCCAGGTCTGGCCAGAAGTTGCTCGCCAAAGACAGGCCCGCCCGTAAATCATGAAGCCCTAGCATACCCTGAGTTTTACTTACATTATAACAAAAAAGAAAAGAAAAGAAAAACAAATTCTTATAACCTCCTAGGCTGTAGCCCAACCAGCCTTGTGATATCACCCAATATGAGAGGTCATCGGTTTGAGTCCCCCCATTGCTACTCCCTCTCTTACAATTATATATGTATATTTGGGTCCGGGCAAGGATTTCGAGTCTCAACCACCGAGTCTAAATAAAAAAATTCTAAGCACGGCCCATCTATTATTGCCTAAACACCATTGTCGAACCAACGTGGGCCGGCCCTGTCCACGATCACCCTTAGAAAAGAAAAGAAAAAAAAAAAAAAAAACGCTTCTTAAAATAAAATTTCAAAGAGCTACGCTCTGGCCTTTTGATTTTTTCAAACCCATACTTTTGTTGTCTCTCTGCATTTAACCATTCGCTTTACTTCGCCGGTAAAGTAAATTGACCAATCAAGAGATTTGCTTTGTGATTTGACAGCATTGCGTTTAAACGTTAATCACATATGCCCATCCCTCATTGTGTGGACCAAAGCCCGGACCCGTGGCCCAACTCAGACGTAAGAGAAAGGAAAAAGAATCCGTTTGGAGGTTTTCCTCCGCTTAGAGTGGAGGGGGTATTGCAAAGTGACTGATTACCGCTGTAAGGAACGGCGGTAATCCTGCAAATGCCAGATTTCCTCCTCTCACAGTGGAGGAAATCTGGAAAATGCCACTTTACGGCCGTAAAAAGCAGCGGTAAACCCGAGCGCGTGCCCAAATCCAAATCCACTCCTTGCAGGCCTCTCCATTTCCTTTAACTTTAAACTAGAAACACTCTTAAATTTAGTATTTTCTAAAATTTTCATTATTAGGTAAAGAAATTAGTAAAAGAATTTATTATTTTGGAAAATGGCTTGGGTCGTCCCAGAAGTTCGTGGTTTCGAAAAATGGCAATACAGAAGTAAATAAAGAAATCTTTTCTTAATAGGGAAAAGTACTGTGCGACAACATGAACCGGAAAGATAAAAGTGAAAGAATATATATATATATATATTTAACAACGGATGGTGTCTACATTGCTTTGGACCCCACCCTACTTACCCAAAGGACTCGAATCCAAAAAATTCCAAGTATAGACCATTTTGGACTCCATAAACGCCGACTTTTGGGTGAGAGATTAAATAACAGGTTGCCCCGACGGACCTTTTTTTTTTTTTTTTTTCTTTCTCTTCCACACACCTGGCTTATAAGTCATACGATCCCCCACTGAGAATATCTATGGGGCACACTCAGAATACTTAAGATCTTATATCATATTTGGGTGTGGACCTAACATCACTGCCGTAGGATACGAACTATATATATTATGAAAAAGAAATCCTCACTAGAAAGAAGAAAAACATTTTATTTGACTGTCTTTCTATTTTGGAAGGTAAGTAAGTAAATCCAAATGTCTCCTGATTGTCACTGTTGGGGTCATGCATTGGAGTACGTCACCTATCCAACCTTGATGGAAAGTGGCCAAGCCCGGACCGGATGAATGAGGTTAGCCCATACTCGACCAAAATTGAGGTACGCAGGCACGTACCGTATCAATTCTTCATGTTGAGCTCATCTTCTACTGGGTTTTAGAGAGCCCATTCCCCCTACCTATTCCATAATGAAAATCACTATTCACGCGTAGGGAATCGAACCCAAAAGTCGAGATGATATTTATTTTTCTACGGTAGGATTTAATCGAGTGTGGACCCAACCCTATGCGTTCACTTCTCACCCAGTAACTATTTCCTACTTGGTAAACTTACTTCACCATTGATGCCAAGTAGAGGGTTAATCCAAGAGACAATAAAAAGAAACGGATCACATCAAACGATACTAAATTTCAAAAGTCATCTTCATGTGGCGGGATGGGCCGGGCCGAGGAATTTCCAGGCCCTGCCCGACTTCTAAATTAGAAGCCTGGCCCCGGCTCGATCCCAGGTCCGGCCACAAGTTGCTCGCCGAAGAAAGCCCGCCCGTAAATCATGAAGCCCTAGCATACCCTGAGTTTTACTTACATTATAACAAAAAAAAAAAAGAAAAACAAATTCTTATAACCTCCTTGGCTGTAGCTCAACCAGCCTTGTGATATCACCCAATATGAGAGGTCATCGGTTTGAGTCCCCCCATTGCTACTCCCTCTCTTACAATTATATATGTATATTTGGGGCTGGGCAAGGATTTCGAGTCTCAACCGCCGAGTCTAAATAAAAAGATTCTGAGCACGGCCCATCTATTATTGCCTAAACACCATTGTCGAACCAACGTCGGCCGGTCCTGTCCACGATCACCCTTAGAAAAGAAAAGAAAAAAAAAAAAAAAAGGCTTCTTGAAATAAAATTTCAAAGAGCTACGCTCTGGCCTTTTGATTTTTTCAAACCCATACTTTTGTTGTCTCTCTGCATTTAACCATTCGCTTTACTTCGCCGGTAAAGTAAATTGACCAATCAAGAGATTTACTTTGTGATTTGATAGCATTGCGTTTAAACGTTAATTACATATGCCCATCCCTCATTGTGTGGACCAAAGCCCGGACCCGTCACCCAACTCAGACGTAAGAGAAAGGAAAAAGAGTCCGTTTGGAGGCTTTCCTCCGCTTAGAGTGGAGGGGGTATTGCAAAGTGACAGATTACCGCTGTCAGGAACGGCGGTAATCCTGCAAATGCCAGATTTCCTCCTCTCCAAGTGGAGGAAATCTGGAAAATGCCACTTTACCGTCGTAACAAGCAGCGGTAAACCGGAGCTAGTGCCCAAATCCAAATCCACTCCTTGCGGGCCTTTCCATTTCCTTTAACTTTAAACTAGAAACACTCTTAAATTTAGTATTTTCTAAAATTTTCATTATTAGGTAAAGAAATTAGTAAAAGAATTTATTATTTTGGAAAATGGCTTGGGTCGTCCCAAAAGTTCGTGGTTTCGAAAAATGGCAATACAAAAGTAAATAAAGAAAATCTTTTCTTAATAGGGAAAAGTACTGTGCGACAACATGAACCGGAAAGATAAAAGTGAAAGGATATATATATATATATATTTAACAACGGATGGTGTCTACATTGCTTTGGACCCCACCCTACTTACCCAAAGGACTCGAATCCAAAAAATTCCAAGTATAGACCATTTTGGACTCCATAAACGCCGACTTTTGGGTGAGAGATTAAGTAACAGGTTGCCCCGACGGACCTTTTTTTTTTTTTCCTTTCTCTTCCACACACCTGCCTTATAAGTCATACGATCCCCCACTGAGAATATCTATGGGGCACACTCAGAATACTTAAGATCTTATATCATATTTGGGTGTGGACCTAACATCACTGCCGTAGGAGACGAACTATATATATTATGAAAAAGAAATCCTCACTAGAAAGAAAAAAACATTTTATTTGATTGTCTTTCTATTTTGGAAGGTAAGTAAGTAAATCCAAATGTCTCCTGACTGTCACTCTTGGGGTCATGCATTGGTGTACGTCACCTATCCAACCTAGATGGAAAGTGGCCAAGCCCGGACCGGATGAATGAGGTTAGCCCATACTCAACCTAAATTGAGGTACGCAGGCACGTACCGTATCAATTCTTCATGTTGAGCTCATCTTCTACTGGGTTTTAGAGAGCCCATTCCCCCTACCTATTCCATAATGAAAATCACTATTCACGCATAGGGAATCGAACCCAAAAGTCGAGATGATATTGATTTTTCTACGGTAGGATTTAATCGAGTGTGGACCCAACCCTATGCGTTCACTTCTCACCCAGTAACTATTTCCTACTTGGTAAACTTACTTCACCATTGAAGCCAAGTAGAGGGTTAATCCAAGAGACAATAAAAAGAAACGGATCACATCAAACGATACTAAATTTCAAAAGTCATCTACATGTGGCGGGATGGGCCGGGCCGAGGAATTTCCAGGCCCTGCCCGACTTCTAAATTAGAAGCCTGGCCCCGGCTCGATCCCAGGTCCGGCCACAAGTTGCTCGCCGAAGAAAGCCCGCCCGTAAATCATGAAGCCCTAGCATACCCTGAGTTTTACTTACATTATAACAAAAAAAAAAAAAAAAAAAACAAATTCTTATAACCTCCTTGGCTGTAGCTCAACCAGCCTTGTGATATCACCCAATATGAGAGGTCATCGGTTTGAGTCCCCCCATTGCTACTCCCTCTCTTACAATTATATATGTATATTTGGGGCCGGGCAAGGATTTCGAGTCTCAACCACCGAGTCTAAATAAAAAAATTCTAAGCACGGCCCATCTATTATTGCCTAAACACCATTGTCGAACCAACGTGGGCCGGCCCGGTCCACGATCACCCTTAGAAAAGAAAAGAAAAAAAAAAAAAAAGGCTTCTTGAAATAAAATTTCAAAGAGCTACGCTCTGGCCTTTTGATTTTTTCAAACCCATACTTTTGTTGTCTCTCTGCATTTAACCATTCGCTTTACTTCGCCGGTAAAGTAAATTGACCAATCAAGAGATTTACTTTGTGATTTGATAGCATTGCGTTTAAACGTTAATTACATATGCCCATCCCTCATTGTGTGGACCAAAGCCCGGACCCGTCACCCAACTCAAACGTAAGAGAAAGGAAAAAGAGTCCGTTTGGAGGTTTTCCTCCCCTTAGAGTGGAGGGGGTATTGCAAAGTGACAGATTACCGCTGTCAGGAACGGCGGTAATCCTGCAAATGCCAGATTTCCTCCTCTCCAAGTGGAGGAAATCTGGAAAATGCCACTTTACCGTCGTAACAAGCAGCGGTAAACCGGAGCGAGTGCCCAAATCCAAATCCACTCCTTGCGGGCCTTTCCATTTCCTTTAACTTTAAACTAGAAACACTCTTAAATTTAGTATTTTCTAAAATTTTCATTATTAGGTAAAGAAATTAGTAAAAGAATTTATTATTTTGGAAAATGGCTTGGGTCGTCCCAAAAGTTCGTGGTTTCGAAAAATGGCAACACAAAAGTAAATAAAGAAAATCTTTTCTTAATAGGGAAAAGTACTGTGCGACAACATGAACCGGAAAGATAAAAGTGAAAGGATATATATATATTTTTAACAACGAATGGTGTCTACATTGCTTTGGACCCCACCCTACTTACCCAAAGGACGCGAATCCAAAAAATTCCAAGTATAGACCATTTTGGACTCCATAAACACCGACTTTTGGGTGAGAGATTAAATAACAGGTTGCCCCGAGGGACCTTTTTTTTTTTCTTTCTCTTATTACCTAAACACCGTTGTCGAACCAACGTGGGCCGGCCCTGTCCGCGATCACCCTAAAAAAGAAAAAGTTGTTCTTAAAATAAAATTTTAGTGTGCTACTCTCTTGCCTTTTGATTTTTTCAAACCCATACTTTTGTTTTCGCTTTGCTTTTAACCATTCACTTTACTTCACTGGTAAAGTAAATTGACCAAACAAGTGATTTACTTTTTGATTTGATAGTATTGCGTTTAAACGTTGATTATATATGCCCATCCCTCATTGTGTGGACCAAAGCCCGGGCCCATGACCCAACTAAGATGTAAAAAAGGCAAAAGAATCCGTTGACAGGTTTTCCTCCGCTTAGCGCGGAGGAAATCTTGCAAATGACACATTACCGTTGTAAGGAACGGTGGTATAGCAACAAATGCCAGTTTTCCACCTATCAGAGCGGAGGAAATCAGGCAAATGCCACTTTACCGCCGATACAGGCAGTAGTAAAGCTGAGTGAGTGCCCAAATCCAAATCCATTCCATGCAGGCCTTTCCATTTCCTTTAACATTAAACTAGAAACACTCTTAAATTTAATATTTTCTTAAATTTTCATTATTAGATAAAAAAATTAGTAAAAGAATTTATTATTTTGGAAAATGGCTTGGGTTGTCCCAAAAGTTTGTGCTTTTGAAAAAAAGAAATATAGAAGTAAATAAAGAAAATCTTTTCTTAATAGGGAAAACTAATGTGCAACAACTTGAAGCAAAAAGATAAATGTCAAAGAATATATATATATATATATTAAATAACGGATGGTGTCAACATTACTTTGGAACCCACCTTACTTACCAAAAGGACTCAAATCCAAAAAAGTTCAATTATAGAACATTTTGGACTCAATAAACACCGACTTTTGGGGGAGAGATTAAATAATAGGTTGCCCCATTGGACCTTTTTTTTTCCATCCACATGGCTTATAAGTCATACGATCGGCCACTGAGAATATCTATGGGGCCCACTCAGAATACTTTAGATCTTATATCATATTTAGGTGTGGACCTAATATCACTGCTGTAGGATATAAACTATATATATATATTATGAAATAGACATCCTCACTAGCAAGAAAATCATTTTATTTTATTGTCTTTCTATTTCGGAAGGTTAGTAAATCCAAATCTCTCCTTATTGTCAATGTAGAGGTCTTGCATTGGAGTACCTCACCTATCCAACCTAGATGGAAAGTGGTCAAGTCCGGACTGAATCAATGTGGTTAGCCCATACTCAACCTAAATTGAGGTGCGCAGGCACGTACTGTATCAATTCTTCATGTTGAGTTCATCTTCTACTTGGTTTTAGAGAGCCCATTCCCCGTACCTATTCAATAATGAAAATCACTTTTCACGTGTAAGGAATCGAACCCAAAAGTCGAGATGATATTGATTTTTTACGTTAGGATTTGATCAAGTGTGGACCCCACCCTATGTGTTCACTTCTCACTCAGTAACTATTTCCTATTTGGTAAACTTACTTCACCACTGAAGTCAAGTAAAGGGTTAATTCAAGAGGCAATAAAAAGAAACGGATCACATCAAACGATGCTAAATTTCAAAAATCACCTACATTAGAGGGGATGGGCTGGGCCGAGGAATTTCCACGCCCTGCCCCACTTCTAAATTAGAAGCCTGACCTCGGCTTAATCCCAGGTCGGGCCAGAAGTTGCTAGCCCACGACTGGCCCGCCCTTAATTCAAGACGCCCTAGCATATCTTGAGTTTAATTTATATTATAATAAAAAAAAGAAAAAAAAATTCGTATAACGTCCTAAGTTGTAGCTCAACTAGCCTTGTCATATCACCCAATATGAGAGGTCATGGGTTTGAGTCCCCCCATTACTACTTCCTCTCTTACAATTATATATGTATATTTGGGCTGGGCAAGGATTTCGAATCTCAACCACCGAGTCTAAATAAAAAGATTCTAAGCACGGCCCATCTATTATTGCCTAAACCCCATTGTCGAACCAACGCGGGTCGGCCCTGTCCACGATAACCCTTACAAGAGAAAACTCTTCTTAGAATAAAATTTCAAAGAGCTACTCTCTTGACTTTTGATTTTTTCAAACCCATACTTTTGTTCTCTCTTTGCATTTAATCATTCACTTTACTTCACTCGTAAAGTAAATTGACCAAACAAGTGATTTACTATGTGATTTGATAGTATTACGTTTAAACGTTAATTATATATGCCCATCCCTCATTGTGTGGGCCATAGCCCGGACCCGTGACCCAACTAAGATGTAAAAAAAGGCAAAAGAATCAATTTGCAGGTTTTCCTCCACTTAGAGGGGAGGAAATCTTGCAAATGACACTACCGCTGTAAGGAATGGTAGTGTAGTTGCAAATGCCAGTTTTCCTCCTCTTAGAGCAGAAGAAATCTAGTAAATGCCATTTTACC
The DNA here is from genome assembly GCA_029852735.1 of Persea americana. NCBI lineage: Eukaryota > Viridiplantae > Streptophyta > Magnoliopsida > Laurales > Lauraceae > Persea > Persea americana. The sequence goes on from CM056814.1 coordinate 16,389,775, forward strand.
GCCGATACAAGCAGCGGTAAGACTGAGTGAGTGCCCAAATCCAAATCCATTCCATGCAGGCCTTTCCATTTCCTTTAACATTAAACTAGAAAAATCTTAAATTTAATATTTTCTTAAAATTTCATTTTTAGAGAAAAAATTTAGTAAAAGTTCGTGCTTTTGAAAATTGGAAAATGGCTTGGGTCGTCCCAAAAGTTCGTGCTTTTGAAAAAAAGCAATATAGAAGTAAATAAAGAAAATCTTTTCTTAATAGGGAAAACTAATGTGCTACAACATGAACCAAAAAGATAAAAGTCAAAGAATATATATATATATATATATTTAGTAACGGATGGTGTCTACATTACTTTGGACCCCACCTTACTTACCCAAAAGGCTCGAATCCAAAAAAATCCAAGTATAGACCATTTTGGACTCCGTAAACACTGACTTTTGGGTGAGAGATTAAATAACAAGTTGCCCCATTGGACCATTTTTTTTCCATCCACATGGCTTATAAGTCATACAATCGCCCACTGAGAATATCTATGGGGCCCACTAAGAATACTTTAGATCTTATATTATATTTGGGTGTTGACCTAATATCACTGCTGTAGGATATAAACTATATATATTATGAAATAGAAATCCTCGCTAGCAAGAAAAACATTTTATTTTACTGTCTTTCTATTTTGTAAGGTAAGTAAGTAAATCCAAATCTCTCTTGATTGTCAATGTGGAGGTCTTGCATTGGAGTACCTCACCTATCCAACCTAGTTGGAAAGTGGTCAAGTCCGGACTGGATCAATGAGGTTAGCCCATACTCAACCTAAATTAAGGTACGCATGCACGTACCATATCAATTCTTCATGTTGAGTTCATCTTCTACTTGGTTTTAGAGAGCCCATTCCCCGTACCTAATCGATAATGAAAATCACTTTTCATGTGTAAGGAATCAACCCAAAAGTCGAGATGATATTGATTTTTTACGGTAGGATTTAATCAAGTGTGGACCCCACCCTATCTGTTCACTTCTCGCTCTAACTATTTCCTATTTGGTAAACTTACTTCACCATTGAAGTCAAGCAAGTAAAGTGTTAATTCGAGAGACAGCAAAAAGAAATGGATCACAACAAACGATACTGAGATTGAAAAATCACCTCATCCTTATATAAAAAAAAGTTAAAAAAGAACTCTCTCATGCCACTAAATGACAAAAAGCAAAAAAAAACTAGGGTTGTACATGTGACGGGATGGACTGGGCCGAGGAATTTCCATGTCCTGCCCGACTTCTAAATTAGAAGCCCGACCCCGGCTTATGCCCAAGTCAGGCCAGAAGGTGCTTGCCCAAGACAGGCCCGCCCGTAAATCAAGAAGCCCTAGCATATCCTGAGTTTAACTTATATTATAAAAAAAAAAAAAATTCTTATTACGTCCTAGGTTGTAGCTCAACTAGTCTTGTCATGTCACCCAATATGAGAGGTCATGGGTTTGAGTCCCCGCTTTACTACTCCCACTCTTACAATTATATATGTATATTTTGGCTGGGCAAGGATTCCGAATGTCAACCACCGAGTCCAAATAAACAAATTCTAAGCACGGCCCGTCTATTATAACCTAAACCCCATTGCAGAACCAAAAAGGGCTGGCCCTGTCCACGATCGCCCTTACAAGGAAAAAAAAAACTCTTCTTAAAATAAAATTTCAAAGAGTTACACTTTTGCCTTTTGATTTTTTCAAACCCCTACTTTTGTTCTCTCTTTGCATTTAACCATTCACTTTACTTCACCGGTAAAGAAAATTGTACAAACAAGTGATTTATTGTGTGATTGGATAGTATTGCATTTAAACGTTAATTATACAAGCCCATACCTCATTATGGGGACCAAAGCCCGGACCCGTGACCCAACTAAGATGTTAAAGAAGGCAAAAGAATCCGTTTGCAGGTTTTCCTCCACTTAAAGGGGAGGAAATCTTGCAGATCACACATTACCGCTGTATGTATAGGCGGTATAGCTGCAAATGCCAGCTTTCCTCCTCTCAGAGCGGAGGAAATCTGGCAAATGCTACTTTCCCGCCGATAAGAGCAGCGGTGAAGCTGCATGAGTGCCCAAATCCAAATCCATTCCATGCAGGCCTTTCCATTTCCTTTAACATTAAACTAGAAACACACTTAAATTTAATATTTTCTTAAATTTTCATTATTAGATAAAAAATTAGTAAAAGAATTTATTATTTTGGAAAATGGCTTGGGTCGTCCCAAAAGTTCGTGCTTATGAAAAAAAGCAATATAGAAATAAATAAAGAAAATATTTTCTTAATAGGCAAAAGTATTGTGGAACAACATGAACCAAAAAAATAAAAGTAAAAGAATTTATATATATATATATATTTAAAAACGGATGGTGTCAACATTACTTTGGACCCCCCCTTACTAACCCAAAGGACTTGTATCCGAAAAAATCCAAGTATAGACCATTTTGGACTCCATAGACAGCGACTTTTGGGTGAGAGATTAAATAACAGGTTGCCCCATTGGACCTTCTTTTTTCCATCCACATGGCTTATAAGTCATACGATCGCCCACTGAGAATATCTATGGGGCCTACTCAAAATACTTTAGACCTTATATCAAATTAGGGAGTGGACCTAATATCACTGTTGCAGGATATAAACTATATATATATTATGAAATAGAAATCCTCTCTAGCACGAAAAACATTATGTTTTATTGTCTTTCTATTTTGGATGGTAAGTAACTAAATCCAAATCTCTCCTGATTGTCAATGTAGTGGTCTTGCATTGAAGTACCTCACCAATCCAACCTGGATGGAAAGTGGTCAAGTCCGGACAGGATCAATGAGGTTAGCCCATACTCAACCTAAATTGAGGTATGCAGGCACCTACCGTATCAATTCTTCATGTTGAGTTCATCTTCTACTTGGTTTTAGAGAGCCCATTCCCCCTACCTATTCGATAATGAAAATCACTTTTCATGTGTAAGGAATCGAACCCAAAAGTTGAGATGATATTGATTTTTTACTGCAGGATTTAATCAAGTGTGGATCCCACCCTATGTGTTCACTTCTCACTCACTAACTATTTCCTATTTGGTATACTTACTTTACCAGTGATGTCAAGCAAGTAAAGGGTTAATTCCAGAGACAGCAAAAAGAAATAGATCACATCAAACGATACTGAATTTGAAAAATCACCTCATCTTTATAACAAAAAAAAAAAAAAGGTTAAAAAGAAACTATGTCTTGCCACTAAATGACAAAAAAAAAAACTAGGGTTGTACATGTGACAGGATGGGCTGGGCCAAGAGATTTCCACGCCCTGCCCGACTTCTAAATTAGAAGCCTGACCCCGGCTTAAGCCCAGGTCGGGCCAGAAGTTGCTAGCCTAAGACCAGCCTGCCCGTAAATCATGAAGCCCTAGCATATCCTAAGTTTAACTTATATTATAACAAAAAAAGAAAAAAAATTTGTTATAACGTCCTAGGTTGTAGCTCAACTAGCCTTTTCATATCACCCAATGTGAGAGGTCATGGGTTTGAGTCCGCCCAATACTACTCCCTCTCTTACAATTACATATGTATATTTGGGCCGGGAAAGGATTCCGAATATCAACCACCGAGTCCAAATAAAAAAATTCTAAGCACGGCCCATCTATTATAACCTAAACCCCATTGCCGAACCAACACGAGCCGGCCCTGTCCACGATCACCCATACAAAAAAAAACTCTTCTTAAAATAAAATTTCAAAGAGCTACTCTCTTGCCTTTTGATTTTTTTCAAGCCCTTTCATTTGTTCTCCCTTTGCATCTAACCATTCACTTTACTTCACCGGTAAAGTAAATTGACCAAACAAGTGATTTACTGTTTGATTTGATAGTATTGCGTTTAGACATTAATTATGCATGCCCATCCCTCATTGTGTGGACCAAAGTCCGGACCCATGACCCAACTAAGATGGGAAAAAAGGCAAAAGAATCCGTTTGCAGGTTTTCCTCCGCTTAGAGGGGAGGAAATCTTGCAAATTACACATTACCGTAGTATGGATTGGCGGTATAGCTGCAAATGTCGGTTTCCCTCTTCCCAGAGCGGATGAAATCTAGCAAATGCTACCATCCCGCCCATACAAGCAGCGGTAAAGCTGGGTGAGTGCCCAAATCCAAATCCATTCCATGCAGGCCTTTCCATTTCCTTTGACAATAAACTAGAAACACTCTTAAAGTTAATATTTTCTTAAATTTTCATTATTAGATAAAAGAATTAGTAAAAGAATTTATTATTTTGGAAAATGGCTTGGGTCGTCCCAAAAGTTCGTGCTTATCAAAAAAAGCAATATATAAATAAATAAAGAAAATCTTTTCTTAATAGGAAAAAGTAATGTGGAACAACATGAACTAAAACATAAAAGTGAAAGAATATATATATATATATTTATATATATATTTAATAACGGATGGTACCTACCCAAAGGATTCCAAGTATAGACCATTTTGGACTCCATAAACACCGACTTTTGGGTGAGAGATTAAATAACAGGTTTCCCCATTGGACCTTTTTTTTTCCATCCACATGGCTTATAAGTCATACGATTGCCCACTGAGAATATTTATGGGGCCCACTCACAATACTTTAGATCTTATATCAGGATAGGGAGTGGACCTAATATCACTGTTGTAGGATATAAACTAAATATATATATATATATATATATATATTATGAATTAGAAATCCTCTCTAGCAAGAAAAACATTTTATTTTTTTGTCTTCCTATTTTGGAAGGTAAGTAAGTAAACCCAAATCTCTCCTGATTGTCAATGTAGAGATCTTGCATTGAAGTACCTTACCAATCCAACCTAGATGGAAAGTGTTCAAGTCCAGACAGGATCAATGAGGTTAGCCCAGACTCGACCTTAATTGAGGTACGCGGGCACATACCGTATCAATTCTTCTCATTGAGTTCATCTACTGCTTGGTTTTAGAGAGCCCATTCCCCCTACCTATTCGATTATGAAAATCACTTTTCATGTGTAAGGAATCGAACCCAAAAGTCGAGATGATATTGATTTTTTGCAGTAGGATTTAATCAAGTGTGGAGCCCACCCTATGTGTTCACTTCTCACCCACTAGTTATTTCCTATTTGGTAAACTTACTTTACCAGTGATGCCAAGCATGTAAAGGGTTAATTCCAGAGACAGCAAAAGGAAACGGATCACATCAAACGATACTGAATTTGAAAAATCACCTCATCCTTATAACCAAAAAAAAATGTTAAAAAGGAACTCTCCCGTGCCACTAAATGACCAAAAAAAAAAAAACTAGGGTTATACATGTGACGGGATGGGTTGGGCTGAGGAATTTCCATGCCCTGCCCAACTTCTAAATTAGAAGCTTGACCCCAGCTTAAGCCCAAGTCGGGCAAGAAGTTGCTTGCCCAAGACCGGCCCGCCCATAAATCATGAAGCCCTAGCATATCCTAAGTTTATTATATAATATAACAAAAAAAAAAAAATTCATAACATCCTAGGTTGTAGCTCGACTAGTCTTGTCATGTCACCCAATATGAGAGGTCATGGGTTTGAGTCCCCCCTTTATACTCCCACTCTTACAATTATATATATATATATATATATATTTGGCTAGGCAAGGAATCTGAATGTCAACCACCGAGTCCAAATAAAAAAATTCTATGTACCCATCTATTACAACCTAAACCCCATTGCTGAACCAACGCAGACCGGCCCTGTCCAAGATCACCCTTACAAAAAAAAAACTCTTCTTAAAATAAAATTTAAAAGAGCTACTCTCTTGCCTTTTGATTTTTTCAAACCCTTACTTTTGTTCTCTGTTTGCATTTAACCATTTACTTTACTTCACCGGTAAACTAAATTGACCAAACAAGTGATTTACTGTGTGATTTGATAGTATTGCGTTTAAACGTTAATTATACATGCCCATCCCTCATTGTGTGGACCAAAGCCCGGACACGTGATCCAACTAAGATGTAAAAAAAGGCAAAAGAATCCGTTTGCAGGTTTTCCTCTATTTAGTGGGGAGGAAATCTTGCAAATTACACATTACCGCTGTATGGATCGGCAGTATAGTTGCAAATGCTTGTTTTCCTCCTCTCAAAGCAGAGGAAATCTAGCAAATGCTACTTTCCAGCCGATACGAGCAGCGGTAAAGCTGTGTGAGTGCCCAAATCCAAATCCATTCCATGCTGGCCTTTCCATTTCCTTTAACATTAAACTAGAAACGCACTTAAATTTTATATTTTCTTAAATTTTCATTATTAGATAAAAAATTAGTAAAAGAATTTATTATTTTGGAAAATGGCTTGGGTCGTCCCAAAAGTTCGTGCTTATGAAAAAAAGCAATATAGAAATAAATAAAGAAAATTTTTTCTTAATAGGGAAAAGTAATGTGGAACAACATGAACGGAAAAAATTAAAGTAAAAGAATATATATATTTAATAACGGATTGTGCCCACATTACTTTGGACCCCACCTTACTTACCCAAAGGACTCGAATCCAAAAAAATCCTAGTATAGACCATTTTGGACTCCATAAACACTGACTTTTGGGTGAGAGATTAAATAACAGGTCGCCCCATTGAACCATTTTTTTTCTATCCACATGGCTCATAAGTCATACGATCGCCATTTTCCAGAATAATAAATTATTTCTATATTGCCATTTTTCTGATTTTATTTAATTATTTCTTTATTGCTTTTTTTCATAAGCACGAACTTTTGGGACGACCTAGCCATTTTCTAGAATAATAAATTCTTTTATTAATTTTTTTATCTAATAATGAAAATTTAAGAAAATTTTAAATTTAAGTGTGTTTGTAGTTTAATGTTAAAGGAAATGGAAAGGTCTGCTTGGAATGGATTTGGATTTGGGCACTCATGCAGCTTTACCGCTGTGTGTATCGGCGGTAAAGTAGATCTGCCAGATTTCCTCCGCTCTAAGAGGAGGAAAAATGGCACTTCAGCTATACCACCAATGCATATAGTGGTAAGGTGTAATTTGCAAGATTTCCTCCTCTCTAAGCGAAGGAAAACCTTCAAACGGATTCTTATTATCTTTTGCCCTCTTTTACATCTTGGTAGGGTCATGGGTCCGGGCTTTGGTCTACACAATGAGAGATGGGCATGTATAATTAACGTTTAAACGCAATACTATCAAATCACACAGTAAGTCACCTGTTTGGTCAATTTACTTTACCGGTGAAATAAAGTGAATGGTTAAATGCAAAGGGAGAACAAAAGTAAAGGTTTGGCAAAATCAAAAGGCGAGAGATTGTAGCTCTTTGAATTTTTATTTTAAGAAGCGTTTTTTTTTGTAAGGGTGATCGTGGATAGGGCCGGGATCCGTTGGGTCAAGCATGGGGTTTAGGTTATAGTAGATGGGCCGTGCCTAGATTTTTTTTATTTGGAGAAGGTGGTTGAGATTCGGGATCTAGGTCGGGTCATGGGTCAGGGGTCAGCCCCACACAATGATGGATGAGAATGTATGGTTAACATTTAAATGCAATAATATCAAATCACGATAAATCGCCTTACTTTACCCAACCTAGGCTAGCCCACTTGGGCTGGGCTTTGATTTTTTATTTGGCCCGTTTATTAGATGCGTCACTATAGGACTCAATTGGAGAGAGTCTGAAGCCAAGCCCAGCCTGAACACACAAATAATTATAAGGGAGGAGGGGGCGAGGGCATGGGGACTCAAACAGTTGACCTCTCATATAAAGTGATATGACAAGACGAGTTGAGCTACAATCTAAAACATTATAAGAAATTCTTTTTTCTTTCTTTTGTTATTATATAAGTTAAACTCAGGCTATGCTTGGGCTTCATCAATTCCGGGGGGGGGGGGGGGGGGGGTCGGGGGGCGGCGGTCTTGGGCAAGCAACTATTGGCCCGCCCTGGGCTTGGGCCGAGGTCAGGCTGGGCATGTACATTCCTCAGCCCAGCCCAGCCCAGCCTATATACAACCCTAGTTCTTTTTTGTCATTTAGTGGCATGAGAGAGTATCCTTTTAACTTCTTTTTTTGTGAGAAGGAAGGCGTGATTTTTGAAACTTAGTATTGTTTGATGTGACCCTTTTTTTTTATTGTCTCTTGAATTAACCCCTTTACTTCACATCACTATAAAGTAAGTTTAACAAATAGGAAATAGTTAGTGAGTGAGAAGTCAACACATAGGGTGGGTCCACACTTGTTAAATCCTACCGTGAAAAATCAATATCATCTCGACTTTTGGGATCGGATCCTTAAACATGAAAAGTGATTTTCATTATCGAATAGGTAGGGGGAATGGTTCTCTAAAACCAAGTAGAAGATGAAGTCAATATGAAGAATTGATACGGTATGTGCCTACATACCTCAATTTAGGTTGAGTATAGGCTAACCTCATTGATCTAGTTCAGACTTGACCACTTTCCATCTGTAGGATAGGCATATCTCATTTAGCGAAAAGGCTTCTCATGGTCTGATATAGCCTTAGCCTAATCCGCGTCTCGCCTGCATTGGACTACATCGGGCTCTAATTTAGGCTCATGGGCTTACCGGTGGAGAGGGGGCCCTTATCATATATATTGGAGTTTGAGGGCCTTTCCATTAAAATCATCTGGAAACAAAAGGCAAATTTTTTGAAGACTTTGGGTTGATGTTGTTATTAAAAACAATTGGACCGCTATTTATCTATTATCTTTGCAGTTAACATATCTATATATATATAGACCAGGGTTCTCCTAAGCTGCAGCTTATGTTATCCTAAGATGAAACAGTAATGGTCTCACAAATCAGAGTCAATAATCTCTATTTTTGGCACGATGAAACTAAAAACGATTCTGATTGGATTTATCTTAGTTTTGGAGATGATGATTTGAGGTAGTTTACAATGGAGTTGATTTTGCAGACGATTTCAACTAAGGATAACATAAGTTGCAGCTTAGGAGAACCCCTCTCCTATATATATATATATATGATTATTCATTTAGGTTTGATTGCTTGACCTTTTCTTTAATATTGTAGTTGTTATTTTATCCCATGCATTGCCCCAAGTTTTTACTGGTCTAAAAGCGACAATAACACCCATGAAAATTGAGTATGACTCATGTCAAAAGTAAGTGTTTAAGTGTCCCATGGTTGTGCACATCCTAAACTTGATTTGCATGGAGATATTCAAGCAATTTCCAAACTAAACATATCTTTGGTTCTATGAAAAACTTGATTCTTGAACTGGTTTATACAGGGGAAAGAATTATTGCCATAAAAAACCGGAGAACCTGATATTTGGGTTTGAGAACATACTTGAAACCAAACAAAATATTGATTACAACGAAAGAATCTCAAAAAATGACTATATTTATAATATGGGTTGGATTGGTGGGGTACTTCAATGCAAGACCTCTACATTGAGAATCTGGAGAGATTTGGATTTATTTACTTGCCTTCCAATATAGAAAAATAATAAAATAAATTATTCTTCTTGTTAGAGAGGATTTGACTGAATGTTTTGGGGTTTAATGGTCAATATACAAATTGAATGGTTCGAATTAAAAACCTAGTGCCCGTAGAAGTTGAAAATAAATTAAAGTTGGTACGGGGTTAGAAACTATAACCAGCGTGGGGCGGAACCTATTGTAGCACCTTTTCTAACCAAGAGGTGTGTAGCGGTTTTGCACTTGTTCAAGTGTGCAAATTTTGTATGAAAATGTCCCCATTTGTTTATGTATTTTCTCTGCTACAAGAAATTGCACACCATTTTCATACCTCGTTTATGCATTAATGAGTGCAAAAAAAATATGATCAACATAACCACATCATTTACATATATAAATAAGTGCAAACAAATGACCCCTCACGGTTCTAGTCAAAACAAACGAACCCAAGCCCAAACCCAAATTAGCAGGTTGGGTTTGAGTCGTACTTATAGGTCATGGAGTGAAATGAGTTGTTTTGGATTGGGCCAGCTCACAAGTATGGAGCCAACCAAACCTGACCCATTTATTTTTCAGGTTGGAAATGTCAAAATAATGACACAATCCCAGCTCAAAATAAAAAGGGTCTAACAGGAGTCGCCGGGTTGGATTGAGGTCAACTGAGGAATTTCCACCCTTCCTTTACTGGATCAGTTTTTATAACATATTTTGTATTTTTAACGTGTAAGATTATGAAATTACACGTGCACGTTTGTGAGGATTTTCTGCATCATATGCTATTAACAAACATGTAAACACGTTGTAAATGTGGCGGGCGAGTTCATGGCCGCCAAAAACTCAACTCGTCACAAACCAAACTTATAGAATATAAAAAGCAGTGGTTTTAGGAGCACGGTTCAATTGCAGCTTTTCCTCCACTCTTAGAGGAGGAAAAGTTACACATGCAGTGTTACCGCTATAACCAACCACGGTGAACTAGCAAATGCAACTTTTCCTCCCTTCTTAGCGGAGGAAAAGTTGGGAGGAAAAGTTGCAAATCGCACATATTATGGGAGGCCCAAGCCTTCCCGACAAAGGGATGGGCCCATAGGTACTGAAAAATGACCATGGTTAGATAAAAGGGTTGAATCCTTGCCTATTTTATTATTAGAATTAGAAATGCTGGCCCCGATTGAGCCTAAAAATTAGAAGTAAATGATGTGAGCCAAGCTTGACCACGCTCATATTCAATCTTGTACCTTGGTATCCAAAGTTAGAAGAGCTCAGCTCAAGCTGAAGCTAAAACTTGAGAAGCCAAACTTGAGCGCAACTTGATTTTTTCCCCAATATTATTTTTAGTAGTGTGCGTATATTATACATAAAACTTGTATATATTTTTAGATGCATTTTATTACATGGGCTCCACATGAAAATAATGCTCCATCTGTAGAAGTTTCTCATGTGCGACACCATTCAGACCCCCTTTCTAAGAACATGGGACTCATAAAGCAATCCAACCCCCTTACAGTCACTATCCCCGACCCGCCCCCCTCTTTCTCTAATTGAGTTAACACAAGCCCAAAAATTTTGGTCATTAAATTGTTACTCATTGTTGGATTGAGCATCTATAAAAGTGATGCCTTCTAAAATTGTTAAATTTGAGGGCCATTGATTAAGGGGTTAGGATAATCTAATGGAGTTTAAATCTTGCACCCAAGTAGGTCGCATCAAGATCTTCAACCCCACACCTCATCCATGATTAGCTCATCTTCTGGTGGGCCTCTATAGGGGAATCCACATGGAACGTCCATGAGAGACATTTGCGCTAGAGCACGGCCTTGTATAAAATTATTATATGGAAATATATTTTATATATAAATCAAATGATTTGAGCTCAAGCTCTAGTAAAACCGAATTGGATCTAGCTTGAGCTAGGCTTGTGAACCTGGAGCCAATTTGAGATTAGCTTGATCTGCACATTAGGCGAGCTTGAGACAAGTCGAGCCAAGATAGCTTACCGGTTGAATCAGTTTGTTGACATCCGTAGTTAAAAGGTTAGCAGACCGAACCCTTAATAGGTCTGGTTTAGATTGGGTTGGAGGTCATACTGCAACTAGTTGTGATGGGTAGGGCTACCAAGTCTAATAGTATGAAGTACTAAATCTAAATGCAAACCATTTAATAATTGAGCCATTAGCGACCATTTAAACCCCGGTCGAAGATTTAAAAAAAGTTGGGTTGGGTTCGGTTGGGAGGTCAATTCAAGAATTGCCACCCCAAATTGGTCCACCGAGCTCGGGTGTTTGTATCATTTGTTTACTATATTTTCACCAAAAGGAATACATAATTGTAAAGTAAGGAACTAAATATAATTAGCCAAAATGGAAAAACTATAGAATACATTTTCCTATAACATAATATAGCATACAATTGTATAGGGGTGTGTTTGGTGCACAGATCATGATCGTATCAAAATTTTTACTATTCTAAATATTCAAGAGAAAAATCCACTTGATAGATCTGTTCTTTTTTTTTTTTGGTACCCAGCTTAGGGGGCTGGGACCCAAGCCCTTTGGTGAGGAAAGAAAACCTCGGGTGAGATAGCACAGCCCTCGGGTGAGGGAAGGTGCCTGCCCAGGTTCGAACCCTGGACAGGAGGGTAAGAACTCATATCTCTTACCACTAGGATAAGAGGCAGTACTTGATAGATCCGTTCTAGAAAAGAGCTGTGTTTTGGAATTTAGCAACTAGGTTTATCAAGGAAATGGCCCTGGCTTGCTTTGACTTTGCCCTTAAATTTATGTCCCAGGCAACCTAGTTACTTATAAACCAGAATGTGCTTCGTGTTCTATCCTAACAAGTAGGAATGAAAACCGATCAGGTTGAAAACTTTACATGCCATAACCAGTTTTCTTTAAGGGTAGACAGGATCTAACATTTATTGCTATCATGGGCGGCAATTTAAAACTTTGACAGGGGTTGGGACGAGTGCGGTTGAGAGTGTTTTGTATTTTGCTGCAGAATGAGAGACTAGAGGACTCTTATAAGGCCGGAAAGAGATCTAGAAAATAGTTAAAATCCACGTGATGGATTTGTTTTCAAAAAGAGCTGTGTATAAGGACCTGACTGAGGGACTCCAAAAAAAAGGGAAGACTTCAAAAAACTATATTAGTCTTGGCCATTTTCAAAAGAGTATATTAAGATTTGAATATTTAAAAAATGCATAAAATTTTCTCATGCTTCTTTCAAGCAAGTACTCTCCATTAAAAACGATTATAAAATAACAAACATGCCCTTGTGAAAGAAGTTTATGTTGTCTTTAGACTCACGATCTTTTTGTACATTTGAACGACTAAACTTAGAAGGCAACGAAAAATAAACAAAACAAGTGAACGAAATAAAAAATAGGCATTTGCAGCTTTACCACTGCTTTTATCGGCCGTAAAGTGGAATTTGCCAGATTTCCTCTGCTCTGAGAGGTGGAAAACTGGCACTTCAGCTATACCACCGCTGTAAGGGTGTTATTTGCAAGATTTCCTCCTCTCTAGCCCTGTTTGGATGCACAAGAAAACATAAGAAAATAATATTTTATAGAATATAATCTTTCATTTTTTAAAGAAGAAAATCTTGTGCGTTTGGTAACTCAAGAAAAATTTGAAGAGAAGATTCTTTTCTTTCAAAAAGCTCAATATTCTCTCCTACAGCTCCCCTTGTAGAAAACTTTCTACAAGATAAGAATCTTTAAAAATGACTATTACAAAGTGGTAGAGTAAAGTAAAGATTTTAGTTCACCAAATCCGTTATAATGTGTATGATTACATATATGGTAAAGTAAAAGTAAATCTCACAAGACGGTAAAGGTGTGGTAAAGTAAAGGTGAGATAAAGTACATGGTGAAGTAAAGTGGGATGGAATGGTAAAGTAGTTTTTTTTCTTTACTTTACTCTATCATATTTTATCGTAATTTTATATGGTAAATAAAAAATTGACTTGTTTACGGGTGTGGTAAAGTAAAATAAAGATTGATGTCATATCATAGTTAAAGGTAAGGAAAAGTAATGTCAGATGAAGTATGTGGTAAAGTAAACTGGGAGAGAGAGAGTTATAAAGTAGTTATTTTTTTATTGACTTTACTTTACTATACTTTATCATGGTTTTATGTGATAAAAGAAAAGTAACTTATGGTAAAAACATGAAAGTTAAACTTTACTTTACCACATTACTTTTTTATCTAGATGTAATAAATTACATATAAATTAAAATATTTAATAAAAAAATATTCTTATAATGTAATTTACTTTAATCATAACACCTTCCAAACTGCTTAATTTAAAATCTGTAATATTCTTCAAAAATTGCCAAACAGTAAAAATATTATACTGTTATAATATTGCATTATTGTATTCTATACTATTTTATTCTTGCAATATTTAAATCTGTAAATATTTTATTCTGTAGACATCCAAACGGGCCCAAGTGGAGGAAAACCTACAAAAGTATTCTTATTATCTTTTGCCTTCTTTTACATCTTGGTAGGGCCACGGGTCCGGGCTTTGATCCACATAATGAGGGATGGGCAAGTATAATTAACGTTTAAACGTAATCCTATCAAATCACACAGTAAGTCACTTGTTTGGTCAATTTACTTTACCGGTGAAGTAAAGTGAATGGTTAAATGCAAAGAGAGAACAAAAGTAAAGGTTTGGCAAAATCAAAAGGTGAGAAAGTAGCTCTTTCAATTTTTATTTTAAGAGTTTGTTTTTGTAAAGGTAATAGTGGACAGGGCCGGCCAGTGGACCCTGGTTACTGGGCATGGATTTTGGGCTAGATTCATAACTTGGTCTTGGTCTATTGTTTAGTCCTAGTTAACAATGGGTTCAAGTCCAATGGATCTACAACCGAACCTTAGATATTTATACAAAATAAAAATTCCTATGCCCTCAGCCTTTTGTCTTAATTCCCAAAAATCCACTTGGTTTTGAGAATTATTTTTAAGTCCTTAACTTCTTTAATTTATAAAAGTGGAGTCTTTTACTCAAATTTCTTTTAGAAAATGATACCAATACCCACTATGCTGATAAAAGTTCAATCTTTTGATTTTTTTTTTTTTTATTCCTTTTCTCTTAAAAACCTCAGGTCTTCTTCCGTTTTTTTTTTTTTTTAATGATGAAGGGTGCAACACTAACGTCACTCGTGTCTAATAAGAGCAATGCTAGTGTCGCTCTACGCGATTTTTTTAAAACATAGAACTCCCTTTGTTTCTTCTTCCTCTTACTTTTTCCTCTTCTCCCCCATATTTCTCTATCTCCTCCCACCCCCTTTTCTCCCAATCATCTTGGAAAAACAATATCACATGCTTTATAAAAAAATTACTATTGACCGACATAAAGTTTTTTTCTTTCTTCTTTTCATATTCTCAAGATTTATCTTGAAAAGTGAAAGAGACAGGAAAGAAAAATATGGCAGACATAACATGGAAGAATGTTCCAATAACAATCTCATGCTCGTACATTATCATGTAGAGTTTGCCCTCAACCAATGAACCCATCAATGAGAGAGAGAGAGAGAGAGAATGGCTATCCATGGTAAACCTATATTTGCAGCTTTTCTGCATATGAATAGTGGAAAACCTGTATTCGCAACTTTGGAAAACCTATAATATCAGCTTTTCATATATTTTTCCGCCTATATGAACAGTGGAAAACCTGTAGGGTTGGGTGAGAAATGGAGTGAGGGCTATCGAGAAATAGGAAGGATATGAGGAGGAAGAAGACGTGAGGAGCCACACCAGCATTTTTTTGGGCGATGCTATCGTTGCTCAGAAAAAAGAGTACAAAAAATAATATAAAAAAAAGTGGCAGAAAGACTGAATTTCTGCTGTACAATCTTAGGGGACCCTATGCGAGGAATAGCCAAATTATGGGATTTTTCCTATAAAATCCTCTAGTTTATACTTCGATTTCAGTTCTGTCGCACCAATTCATATTGGGGCGAGGCCTGAAGTCTGAGGCGCAGCTTGCATTTTGGTGGACGTCTCATTGTATGAGGCATGTTCAGGGTTGTTATGCCACAGATGAAGTGTGTGCTTCGATCATGAAGGCACACACCCCATTAATACATCTCTAAGAGAAAAGAGGGATAGTTTATAATTTTTATGAATTTAAACTTTTTTTAAAAAAAGAAATTATGGTTCCTGTCATAACTTAAGTCAATCCTAGTTTACCGATTGAGATTGGATTAAACCGGTAACTTCATAACACTTATGCCTTATGTGTTTATGTATCAAGTCTTCAGGTTAATCTACCCACCTGGATGTTGAGTTGAGTCTAGTTGTCATGTTTTCTCTTTTTGAATGCTGCCATGGGTTTCATTTTCTTCATTTATTATGTTGAAAAATAACTTGTTAGGGTCTTAATGTTAATTCTTGTTTAAAAATTAGGAGCAGCAACCAGTTCTACAGTATTTGAAACATGTTGTATACCTTTCAACACAACATTTTCTTTTCCCTGATAGCATTGACACTTCTTTTTTCTACATTTTTTTTTTTCTCTGGATCTGTTACGAAGATAGCTGACTGTCATTCATTACTGATGAAAGTTACCTGGAATACAATCGGCTTCATTATCAAACATGATTCAATTTTCATTCTCCTCCTGTTTTGGTCCTTTTGGATGAATGATGGTCTTTATGAATAGTGAAAGGAAAAAAAAATGAAGAGGTGAAAAAATCTTTGTTACCAAAAGAATAAACAAAAAAAGAACAGGCATATGTCATATGCTGGCAGAAAACCCCCATATGTTTGTGTTATTCACTGTTCTGATAAAAGATAAAAATACAAATAGAAGAGGATTAGCAGAGAGCTAGTGAATGAATGAAAATCCCAATGTTCCATGTCAATGCGTCAATGCCTTAAAAAGCTCATTTTGCATTTTATTATATTGACACTGTTTTAATACGTTTCAGGATGACCCAAGAATCAGACAGTGGCTTCAACAGCTATTACATAATATAACAGTCGCCAGCGCAGAGATTTTGCTTCGGCCTAGAATTTTTTATCCTCTTTTGTAGAATCAAGTTACCCAGTTAACTTCATGGGGAGGCGTATACAGCCCCACTTAATTCCAGCTACAATTGTGGATAACTCAGTATCTAAAGTTGTCTGTTAGTGTAGCTGTAGGTTAATTGCTAAATGCAGCAAGTCATTCTTCACAATTGTAATAGCTGTGCTACATTCCTTGTAGAAAGTAAAATTTAAACTGTTAAACTCTGTAAGAATTATTTAGGTATCACAATTTTCTTTGGAATGGTGATTCATTGATTATTAAAGTGTTTTTTTTTTTTCTTGGCTGTTTTGGGAATGATGCAGGAGCTTGTAAGCCTTAGCCAGCAATCTACTATGGATCATATCATCAACTTTTTAATAGTCTGCAGCATTTCTATGATGATTGAACCTGCTACTCTAGTGGGCCAATCCTGATGAGCATATTTCAAGCATTAGTTTTTTTTTCTTCTTTTTTTTTTTTTTTTGCAGTTGTTGCTTTGGGCCCATTCAATCTTTGTAAATTGAGTGCAGGTTACTCAGTTAATGAGTGCATCAATGAAGGTTCATTTGTTTGGATAACCTGAATGGCCAGCAATTCAGAGCTGTTTTGATCTTTACCATAGCCTGCTGCAGGTTTAAAAAGTTACAGATGATTAGATTTACAGGTACAGTGAATGTAGAAAAACTGCAATCCAAGGATATAAACGGGCCTTTGGAATTGAGGCAGACCCCACCTAGAATCTATAGAAGAAGATACTGGCCTTCGCCCTTGTGATTCTCTCTCTCTCTCTCTCTCTCTCTCTCTCTCTCACATATATATAACAACACAAATCTTACTTCATCACATAATTTATCTCACTTTACTTTATGTTACCTTACTACTAATGTGATATTTACTTCACCTTTACTTTACCACGCATTTAAACAAACATGTCAAGGTTAGTCACCAATACCTCCCTTTTTCTACCACCTGTTTTTTACATGTCACATGTGGCAACTACTTTATTTGTTTTTTTTTTTTAAAGGTGAATATTCATAACTCAAAAATACTATACAGTATAAGAGAACTATACTAAACACAAAACACCCCCACCAAAAACACAGGGGAAGAGCAACCATAGCAAAAAAATGAGAGCCAAAGCCCCAAAAAAGCCAGGCATCGACCCAAAACAAGCAGATTGAGGAGCAAAAATATCAAAGAAGGTTTAAGAAACTCCCTCTTTCATGTGGCAACTACTGTTCTGCTTTTCTGGGTAGGCTTATCGCATCTTTCAAACTAGGGCATGTTATGGCCTATCGTCCATTTTGGGACAATAATATCAGATGAGTGGTGGATCATGTACGCATACTTGTGCATCTCCTTAATCAATTTGCAAAGTGACCCATTCAAACTCATCATCCTAAGGTTCAGTTTATTATTTATAAAATGAAACAGAGAAAAAGAAAACTAGAAGGAAGAAAAACATGAGGTATATTAAGGAGGATTTAACAAGGCACAAATGAACTTGTATATCATATCTCCAAATAAATTGGGCCGAAATATACATCCAAGTAGTGGTGTGCAGTAAAATGTTGGGCCTAAAATACATCCAAGTAGTGGTGTATGGGAATGACATAAGAGAAAAAATAATGCTTGCAACTCCCTTCGCAATCCTCAATAATGATTTGATAAGTGGATTAAGAGTTTCTCATCAAGAAGGATACTATACATCCCAAGACAGCACCTGCCGCTACCTGATCCGGACAAGGCAAAAACAATTAAGTCCATCAAGTTCTGCAAGCTTAAAAATGTGACTGGTAAAATAATGGGATTGAAAAAGGTGCACAAAGGAGAGGAGCCTTCAGACAAAAAAGACAGAAAATCAATTTACTAATTCAAATTATGTATTACATTGGTAAAAAGTTAAACTGCTGCCTGAACTGCTGAACGTCACAGCAGAGACGAGGTGATGAAAAAAGTAGAAACGGCTACGGTAGAATGTGTCAGTGTTTAAACCGGGATCAATTAGACCAAACAACAGCCATATGGTGGAGCTTTTTGCATGATAAGGTGTAACTTATACCAAAAAAAAAAAAAGTTTGGGAGGGTTTTGGGGATTGAGGGGGTTGCTATATAGAAGGTGATTGACATCTCTCTCTCCCTCTCAACAGCTGTGAGGGGGAGTTTTTTTGCATGGTGAGGTGTAGGTTATACCAAAATTATGGGGATCGGGGAGATTGTTATACGGAAGGTGATTCACAGCACAGTGAGAGGTAACTCACGCTGAAATAATGGGGGATTGGGGAGGTTGCTATATAGAAGGTGGTTCACCTCTCCCTCCCTCCCTCAGTTGATGGGGTGGTTGCTATATAGAAAGCTCTAATGTGCACATGAGTGCAGCTGGTTATATATTTATTCAACATATTCCCCCTTTATTTGACTCCAGACTCTTACATTTGGTTGTGTGCATAGATGAAAATAGCGGCCGCTACGCTACATCGGCCGTAGCGGCCGCCACCGCTACGCTACGGCCGATTTATCGGCCGCCGCACCCGTAGCGGCCGCTACGTCCGCTACGGGCCCGCTACGACCGCTACGGGGCCGCTACGGGGTGAGAAAAATTTCTACTTTTCAATTTTTTTTAAAATACATAATAAGAATTATTTCTTTTCTTCTTCTCTTCAAATAACATTTCTACACAACTCTTCTACCCTTTTATATTTAAAAGAACACCAAAAAGCACATGATCTCGCCGAATTACAGTCGATACAGAGAGTTCTTCTCTAAGTACATCCTATTAGACACCCCCTTTGGTAGATGTATTTTTTTCTCTAGGTACTCTTAAGTCTTGATTTCATGATATAGTTTTTTTCTTTTCTGAGCCTTTCATTAGTTTCTAAGTTAGCATAATCAAGCAACATGAACACATGTGAAAAAAATGATCATTACTATTATTTTCTATTTATACAGCGATACAGGACCTCATATAGTGAGGGGACCGCTACGCCCCCTTACCTTAGTTACTTTTGCAAAAAAAATACATTTTCTCTCATTTTCCAATATTCTAGATTTTCTAGAATTTTTTCATATTTTTTTGACGATTTTTCCAAATCGCACCGCTACGCCGCTACGTATCGCCGCTACGCTACGTATCGCCCGCTACGTAGCGTTTTGGCGGCAGGCCGCTACGCCTGCCGCTACCGCTATTTTCATCCTTGGTTGTGTGAACAAGCAACAAAACGTACACAAGGTTGTACCAATGTTGTTGATGCGTTGGTGGCATGAATTCCCTCTCATAGCTCTGCCTGGGAACCCAAGCAACTTTATCAAATTGCTCTCATTGTGTCCAATAGGTGAACTCTCATGGAGGTATCCTTGACTTCAATTTCAGGCACTGTATCACAAAGAGGTTGTTAACATAATCCTGTTTATGGTTCACTGTCAGTTTCTTAACGAGCACATGATCAGATTTGTTACTGATGTGCCTGGTCACGTGTGAAATTACAAAATCCCATCCACCTAAACTTTTTGGATCGATATGTGTGAAATTATAAGTTCCTATATCTAGTTAGTGATGAGCAATGCAATTTTCATATAAAATGGAAATATTTGCAATAATAAAATCTCTAAATGCCCGGAAAGCTGAATAAAGAATCACTAAAAGCATTCCAGAACAAACCTGAAGTGGAGTGTGACCAAGAAGTTCACGCAATGGCCTGACATTGGATAAAGGGTGTTCTGGAGGTAGCTCACATACTATTTGATTAAGCACCTGCAATTAAAATAAAATATCATCATCATCAAAGTCTTGTCCCAGCTATGTTGGGGTCGGCTACATGAATTTTGTTTCTTGTTTAAGAAAACTTAAACAAAATTAAGATTATCATAAAACAAAATATGATAATCTCAATAAAAATCTAAGAAAACTTAAACAAAAGTGAATCCATTTCTTGTTTCCTTTAACTAAAAAAACATTGCCATCAGTATATATGTATATTTGTGTAACATAATCAATTGTATTCACTCCCATATAAAACAGCTACAACATCCTCAGTTCCTCACAGCACAAGGATGGATACTAATGATAAATGTCGATATTTACATTTGCACATACCAACAATATGCAGATCGTTGATGAAAGGTCAGTCCCAAATCCCAATAATCAATCAGTTAAATTTCATTATTGCATTGAGCCAACACATTATGACAGAAAATCCATATTTTGGGTTGCTGAATCAAGAGGTATCTTAAGCCGGCCTGACGTGCTTGAACTTGCTCTCATACTATGAACGTAGCCCAGGTAAACTACCTGGGCAATCCAGAATACTTTAATACCAAATTCATCTAAGCCTAGGGCAAAGAAGAAGAAGAAGAAAAAAAAAACTCTAGATTTTAATCCAAATAGACTGATTAGGAAAAGTCAAAGCTTCACACATTCACTTCCAAACAATGATCAAAACAAGAGGCAAATAAGAAAAAACAGAATAAAATCTAGACCTAAAGTGTACTAGAGATTTACACCCAATAGAGCTTGAGTATTCAAGACTTTGCTTTCAAAGCTCAAAATTCCTCTATTTTTGAAAATCAATGTGAAAGTGCTTCAGGCTTGAATACAAGAGTAGATCTAAGAATCCAACCCTTAACTACCCTAGAATTGATCTAGAGCATTCATTTTATACACAATTGGGCTTGGGGCGCTTTAATCTTGGCCATTGTGACTTAAAAAAAAACAGTATGACAAAAGATACCCTATAAATGATTAGCTTACTCAATCAGAAAATAAGTCATGGATCCAAAGAAAAGATAATTGAATAAACCATGACTATTTGACAAACTCTGTTCTGCATCATGACTACAAGAATTGGACCCAACTTGGAACAAGACTCACAGCCCATCCTGTTTAACTATAATCCAGTCTGGGTCTGGGTCAAGCTGGACCCCTCCCACAGTCCCACTTCAACCTTAAATCTTAATCAGTTTCAGTTGTTTCCTAGATATGATGCGAGCCATAGAATATCATAATACCTCAAGCTATACAACTTGTACACTCCACAGATTAAAAAAAAAAAAAAAAATAGAGTCCATGCGTGATTAAATTACACTTGGTTTATCTTACCACTGCTTGCTGACCAGCATGCAGTCTGACACCAGAAGCATCATACATTACCTATAGAAGGTTCGAAAGTATTAGCCCATGTTAAAAAAATGCATCAACATAGCATAAATCAGTCCAACTAAGGCAGAGTGGATCTATACCTAAATCCAACATTGACTAACATGAAAGAGTGCACACAAACAATTGTGAAGCTAGCAACAAAATATATACCAATTAAGTGTTCATATGATGATATTTAAAAAGATCATTTATGCAGACTTTTCTCTTAAAGTTGATTTAGAGCGAAAAGAGATTTGTAAATGTTATAAAGCGTTGATCCATCTATCCATGGTTGACTTCAAAACTTCTAGTTTTCCAGTCAAATTCTAGTTTCCAAGACTACAGTAAAAGGCAAAATATATAAATATATATATATCTTTTTTTTTTTTCAGAAAAGGGCTATACTGTGACCAGGTTTGGTCACCCAAAAAACCATCTTAATCAACCACATAAAAAACTCAAGCAACTCCAAGTTGGTAAAATGCATCTAAGAAAAAGCTAGTCTTCATCAAGAGAATGTTTCTAAGAGACCACATCAAGAGGCTCCTGAAATCATGTTCATCCTAATTACTGAGGCACAATCCAAGAGGGGTGACATTGTGACAACCTCGTGACATTATAGCGAGTAAGATATTCCCAAGTTCATCAAAAATCCATTGATATATAAAAATAAATAAATAAAATAAGATCACATATGCCCTCTCTTATAAAACAGCAAGAGAATAAAAGAAAGAACAAGGACATGAGCACTCGTGCATACACAGAAACACAACCGTGTTCAATCAAAGGGTATGAAAGGACTTGGCTAAGAAATGGTCATCAAGGACATACAATATTTATTTTTTTATAATAAAAAAAAAACCCACATACAATGGCTGCCAAAATTACAGCAAGGGCAAATGATGATCCTCCAGTCCCTTCTTTTAAACCAATAGCCACAGCAAGAGCAGTCACTGTTGCTGAATGTGAAGATGGCATTCCACCAGATCCAAACAGCCTCCTAGAATCCCATCTCTTCTCTTTGAACCTGCATGTCTAGGATAAACATATTGAATGCTTAAGCATGAATAGAAAGAATATGCGTATGACAAGGACTAGTAGAAGGACCCGCTTGTGCTTGTAACAATGCAAGGTCTTTCAGAATTCAGATAAGATCAAAAGAACATCCTAGAAACATTAGTTGCACTTGTACCTAGTGATAATTTATCAGGTTCAGTATCAGGTTTGTTAGAGGTAGATTACTCTTATGTTTTTCAGAGGCAAGAAAGAGGCCTTCAGTGCACATTTGGTCAACGTGTGCCTCACTGAGTGACCCTAGCTTCCAGCTGGGTTGCCTTAACCAAGCCCGAACCAGCCATGACCACTCCTAATTATTAACCTGACGAGGGCTTAATATACGATACTTGACAAAAAGGCAGTTACATCCTTTTTTTCTAAGGCGGCTACATCTTAGAAGAGAAAGTTTTCCTTTGATTTACTACTGAGGCTGACCATTTTAACTTTTGGGTGGGTTGGCATTTTTAATCGAGTGGTCCCACGAATACCTGAACTTGGACCTTGAAAAGTGTATTTTCTGTGGACTCGCACTCCATAATAGGATATTGACAATGAATAATTTGTGAAGGCAGGATAAAGAAAATGTCAGTCATCTTCTTTTGACTTGTCCATATGGTTAGAGGAGATTGGAGCACCATCCCATCCTGGTTTGGTGTCCTCTAGGGTTCCCAAAATAATATAGTGTGGCACTTTGAGGTGTGCGTTATGGGGTTCTAAACTGCAAGCGAGACAGTGCTATGGCCGCTATAGTCTTGTTGCTGCCATTTGATCTAAGGAAGGAACACACTGGAGATGCTCCAAGAACAAGCCACTTGGTATGATTGAATTAATCAAGCTAATAAGACAGACTGCAAGAAGATTGATCTCTACGCATTTCCAAGGGAAATCATCTGAAACCCGTGATAGAGGTTGGATTGAGGTGATGAAAGACTGTCATGCTCCAATTGTTATTTTCCCAAGATTGACTTTTTCAGAAGTTAATGGTGCATTCTTTGCTTAGCATGGCCACTAACGCAGATGGGAAACTAGATCAAGCTAGAGGAGATTGTCCGATACTGTGATTTCTCTGTGATCTCTCTCTCTCTCTCTCTCTCTCTCTCTCTCTCTCTCTCTCTCTCTCTCTCTCTCTCTCTCTCTCTCTTCCTATTGTTTTCTAGATGACAGATGTTAATCTCTTTCTTGTTTTTCCCTTTCTTCTCTTCTAAATGAGAGATGTTAACGCGTCCAGCCTAAATCTTATCTACATACACTTAATGACCTTTCCGTCCGAATTTGATCCTCACCTAACCATTTTGAATCTTGTAGTTGCAACCCTACTTAGCAGTTGTTTCCATCTTTACAGACTTACAAGACATAGTGAAGAAATTGGGCGAAATAGAAGGGATTCATCATGACATGATTCATATGTTTACGAATCTATAATTCGAGTTTCTTAATAGAATTAGAAAGGGAGGGGAGAATAAGAAGAACGCACCAGGTAGTGAAAAGCTTAAGGAATTGGGCAATTGCGAAGGCGAGGAATGCGGAGACGAGAGGGAGATTAGTGGCGACAGATGTAGTCGAAGGAGGAGAAGGCGTCGAAGCAGATGATGATGATGCGTCCCGCACACTCATCGCCTCATTCATCTCTCTCTTTCTCTTTCTCGTTCTCTTTCTCTCTCTCTCTCTCTCGATCGCGTCTACGACTGCCTCTGCCTCTGAGTCAGTCGAAGAAGTCGTGTATTTCCGGTC
Source organism: Persea americana (assembly GCA_029852735.1). Classification (NCBI taxonomy): domain Eukaryota; kingdom Viridiplantae; phylum Streptophyta; class Magnoliopsida; order Laurales; family Lauraceae; genus Persea; species Persea americana. The sequence continues at coordinate 16,414,163 of CM056814.1, forward strand.
GCCCGCGTATAAGATGGAGCTTCGTGGAGCCCACACGAAGTAATGCAAATGTTAACTTAGTTGAGACGGAAAGTCGCGCGTCCAAGTTGGTGGCCCAGTGGAATTTTTTTTTTGAGGGCAGCGTAGTCCGTTGGTTGCAGTTGTTTTAGATGTTCTATTCCACTTGTGAGGCCAACTAATAATGTAAAGTAGAGATGGGAATGACACTAGACTTTTTCTATAAGTTTATCTGAGTCTAAATTTTATTTAGTTCAATCCTCTTATTAGTAGAAACATAGATATACTATTCCTTAGCCATGTGAAGTGAAGAGAGCGTCTGGCCTCTGCGAAAATATACTATTCCTAGCCATGTGAAGTGGTAATGGATAAGTCAGGCTTTTACTTGGCAAGTGTTCCTGGGCTTGTTTTGACTATTTACTTGTGGAGTTAAATGGAGTAAAGGGTATTTTAAAGAAATAATATAATATATAGGTGGGTTATGATGGTATTTTATTTTTAGTTGTTTGTGATGGAATATTTTTTATTTTTTTTTATTGAAAAATGGAGTTTTCTTGTCTTTTAATGGTTGCTTTTTGACTTTTTTGTGAAGAATATAGTAGGAAATGGGAAATAAAGTACTTTTGATGTGACTTGTTTTTAAGAAATTGGGACTTTACTCCACTCAACTCTACTAAAGAGAAAGCATGAGTTCGAAACTACAATCTTCAGTTCCTGAAGAGCGGTCCTAGCCAACTGCGCTATCCTCATATAGGTAACTAATTTTCATTAATGATGAGATAATTATATATTTAAAAATATATGAGCAATTAAGTTGAAGACTAATTTCTTTAAAGAATTAATTTATATAAATTCAAAATATCAATAAAACAGCCCATATGTAAAGGCCTTGATGTTGGCCACTACATAATCGCTACAATATTTGAAAACCATGCGTTCAATCTGCCTCCTTGAATAAAATGTGTCAAAAGAGGGTCCTTCTTAGGAAGAATACCCAGATTGATAGGTGCAACATTATTATATTAAGAAAAATGGAATAGAATGAATTGTCACACAAAAGTGGCCTATCATGACCACACGTCTAATACAACTAGGGGCACCGCATGTTGATCGGCTTTGAAATGCTTTTCTTCTTCTCTTTTGATTTAGATAACCAATTAACAATGCTTCCATACTAATCAGTTAAGAAAGAAAATCCCCTTTTTATAAAAGGTTGGTTGCCAGTCCCTCTCTCCCATCTCTTTCAAGTTTCAAGCATTAAAAGTGAGAAAAGACTGACTTGGAGAATTCTTATATTGATCAAGACCGTTGATCATAAGCCGGGGCACATATAAGGTCAGATCCAAGCAGATCAATGGAGCTGGGATACCTTCTATTCAACTGCAAAAGAGGCCCGCACAAGTGAGAAGATGTGATATATCCGGGTTCGAATTCCGGACAGCTAGGTAAGAAGTGACACTCAGATAAAGAGCTGTTCTCAGCAAAATATGTTATTTAAGTTCATAATTATCCATTGTTTAATGCAGAGGTTTCTATCCTTCTTGTTTGGTCCCATTTGCTGGCTCTCAAATAGGCAGAGGTGGGCTGGGCTTCTGATTATGGGAGTAAACCATTCGCCACTCTTGGCTACAATTCTCTGCCAATACACTAGAAGGTATGAACTGATATTACTATTAACTCAATTGCTTTTCATGGTGTTATAAAAGAATGACAATACAGAGAAATAAAGGTGGTGAGATTGGAGTTCCACTTACACACATATTTTGAACCAAACCATGAATAATGGGAATCAGTCATGGCTAACACCTGAATGTGTCTGGTAATGCAACTGGATTGGCCAAAGTTTCAAGCAATGACTCTAATTGGCATGCAACTAATTTTAAAAACGAAGGAAGAAAACTGAAAAGAAGAAACTAGAAAATCCCAAATAAAGGAAAAGGGAAAGATCAGATCTTCTTAAATTTTCAACTTGCAAGTGAAGGATATATTCATTATTCATTAGTGCAATGCTAAAAAGAAATAAAGTCGCTGATACTTCTATAATATAGTAATCATGATAAAAAAAAAATTATAGTTCATCATCCTTATCATTTTTACTATATATTTAGTTTTTATTGGGTATGTAAAAAAACTAGGAATTAGATGGACTAAGATATAATGAGTTTATTATCATGTGTGGCGTTAAGGTATAACTTTTTTCATTTCTTTTATTGGTAACTTAACTTTAACCTACAGCCTAAAAGTTGCAAATAGTGAACACCTTCCACTATATATATTATGGCTCTTGTAAAGAAGGTATAGTCTATTGATCTCACCAAATAGAAAAACTTCATTCTAAACTAAATATCAAACCTAGTCTTCCTCTTTTTTTTTTTCCTTCTGATGAGGGCATCCAATCTCTTCAAGAACCGACTATTTCTCGATCCGGGCATGTGAAGTCCCTGCCTCCCCTACATAGTAGGTAAGTTAGGCTTTTACGTGCACAAGTGGTCCAAGGGAGAGAGCGTGAGTTTCAAAACCGCAACCTCTAGTTTTTGAGTTGTAGTGCAGGCCAACTTCACTACCCCTCTGCCAGTCTAATTGGTTACTTATAATCAATTAAACTGACATTCATGTTAACTGCTATCGCATGATTTAAAGCAAAAGCATTATCGTCTATGTTATATTATTAGATATAAGAACTGACTTTCCACGGATGCTTGTCTGTAAGGAGCCCTTGTACAGTTGGGCAAATGCACCACCTTTATACCGATGAAAACTTCTACAGCCATCAGTGTAGAGAATCTTGGTTCATATATCAAGGATTAACAACAAAATAAATGAAAAAACAATGAAGTTTGTATCAATATTAAAAACGCCCCAACATTTAGAGAATTCTAAAAGAGCTCTTTTAAGTTTGAAATTAAAATACCCATTACAAGCTCTTTGAAAATACCATTTTTCCTTTTTTTTTCCTGCCACCTTAAATGATAAAAGATTTAAGCCCCCCTTAATTCAGACCCAAACCTTAACTCAATTTTTACTCAATATTTCTGCAAAGCCGCGTAGGCACATACACGCCATTTATGAAGATGGGCTATCATAGTTGTAAACGGATAGAAATTTAGGAAGATGCTTATTTGAATTAGGACAGGGCCTTATGTTTGAAACAACAAGTGTAATGCTAATATTCATCTTTTAGTTGCTTAAAATGGTAGGTGGAAACAGTAATCTTCAAAGAATTAGCCAATTAGTGTGCTTAAATTAATTACAGAAACCTCAGTGGTTTCTACAAATCCCTGTTTCATATGTCAATTTTGAGGTACTTTTTACCTTTTTGTTGTTGAAACGGTTGCTAGAGAGAGAGAAGAAGAGGATATATATATATATATATAACCAGAGAAATAAATCCTTGAAGAGAGCATTTTAAATAAAAGGAAAACTAATGGTCCATGAACATGGGTGGCGCTACATTGATCCCAGTGGGGTATCTGAAAAAATATTTAAAAAAAAATTCTATCATGAATTGAATTTATGGGAAGATTTTGACCCCATTCGATGCCTAAGTTAATAGGCCATCTGTCTACCCAAAAGAAAAAAAACAACTTCCCATTAAACTTTAACTAAATTAATGGGCCATTGCAGAGAAAAGATTAAGATATTGTGAATGCCATGAAACTAGTTAAAGTGTCTAAGCTACGATTGCAGAAAATTAGAGATGATGAATGGGAGTCTCTATTGATTGAAGTGTCTTCATTTTGCAACAAATAGAGTATCTATCTCGAACATGGATGATATATTTGTAATTTCTGGGAGGCCACAACGCAAAGCTCTACAAATTATAAATTTATATCACTACCATGTTAAACTATTCTACACAGTCATCGATATGCAACTTCAAGAGCTCAACAACCATTTCACAAAGGTTAATACTGAGTTGCTTCTTTGTGTGGCCTGCTTGAATCCCACAAATTCATTTTCTGCTTTTGACAAAGAGATGTTGGTCCGTCTTGCTCAATTTCATGCTTCTAATTTTTCGGCAATGGACTTTGTGGCACTTGACCATCAACTTCAAAACTACATTGCTGATAAGCGCTTTAGTAACAAGTTTTTAGAACTTAAAAGGAATTTGTGATATTGCGAAAAAATTAGTGGAGACAAAGAAAGATATCATTGGTTTATTTGCTTCTAAAATTGGCATTGGTTTTACCAGTAGCGACTGCTGCAGTAGAAATAACTTTTTTAATAATGAAGTACGTAAAAAACAGGTTGTGTAACCAAATAGGAGATCAATAAATGAATGACTATTTAGTCACATATATTGAAAACAATGTGTTTGCTAGTGTTAATAATAAAACTATTATACAGCGATTTCAACACATGAAAACTCGTCGATGGCAACTATGTGGGTAAAACACCGTAATGACGAAATTAAGAACCACGGTAATACACCAACCTTCACCCCAATCTTGGTAAGCACAGCCCAGCAATTCAGCGGCTCGGCGAGGAGCGCCGACTCAAGAGGCCTCCACCCTGCGGCTCGGTTAGGAGTGTCAGCTCGGCGTGAGTGCCAGCTCACCATAGTACCAACACTGCCAGACCATTCCTGGTCCCGGTAAAAGCGCTGAAGGCAGAGTGGGCAATCACCCTCCGCTGAGAAATACGGGCGCGCCCTGACAGATAGGAGCGCTCATTTATGACAATAGGATTACTCATTTATGGCGATAAGAAGTTGGTTTTATCATCCCTTAATATCAACTGACCGAAAACATGGAAGATTCTGATGGGATATGCCCTTTTTACCTACCGTCGAATGTCAGGGTAAGGCCCGATGGGACCTTACTACACCTACCCCCACTCACAGAGAAAATGAACGAGGAATATCTACATATACACATAGGATCAGCCCAATGAAAGTACGCAACACGCAATACACAACATACTATCTCTCATTCTCTTCTTCCTCATCCTGCTTAGTTTTCTCAGAACTAACTCAAGCGTCGGAGTGCCTTTGGCTCACTACAGCCAGGGGCTCTGACCCAAGTCATTTTCCTTCCCTTTCAGGTTCTTGGCGTTCGGTATTCCCTAATCTACAAAGTTCATCTCAATCTAAGTGTGTGTCGTGTTTTCACCACCTACAACAACTATAGAGTTTATGTATTTGGATTTTTTTTTTTATCAAGAACTATTAGTAACAATATATTAAAATTTATGTTTATTTTTGTCTGAGAATTTAATGTTATCTTTGTAGGATTATCAAAAATAGATTATTTGAAAATTTTATATTATGTTTGTCGAATTACCGAAAGTAGATGACAGATGTTGATAAAGGGAAAAACAAATTTATTTGATTTGCAGAAAATAAGTCTTTTGTTGACTTCACTTACTTAAATTCTTGGAGCCACCCCTGTCCTTGAAGGAGGAATGCAAACATCTCAGGTCTGTCTTAAAACATCAGAAAACAAATACGAAGATCTATCTTGAGGACATGTAGACTAAATGATCACTATGTATAGCAATATTACCACTCCTTATTACACTCCCTCCAATTGCTAGATTTTATTTTGTATTTCATAACGATAGAATAGAAACGATTTGATTACAATCAAAAGAACATAACATATATACATGTATACTTGAAGAAGAACAAGAAGCCTGAATTAAATGGCATGCCTTCTTCACCCGGAACTCAACAATCATAAGAATAGTAAACAAAAGGAATGATCCTAGTAGAAGATCGCCATGCATTATTATCACCAGCCCGTTCATATATTGATATATAGACGGAGATTAGAGATAGATACATGGACCCATCACTTCTCATCACCGTTCGATCGATGTAAGGGATGATATCCCATCGATCACGTTTCACATGGGTCCGACCATTCCACAGTAAAAAGCAGTGGGTTAGAAGGCCCTGTGATAGAGCCCATGTATCTTCTTCCATGACTCCTCTCTTTGTATCTTCAACTGTTTGTAGAAGTTTCCAATAAACATCTCCGCCTTCGCGAAAAGCTCTTGCCCTTCATCTTCATATATATCATCCTCCTCCTCGTCTTCCTCTTCTTCTTCAAAGTCCTCGACCTCATTGCTTCCGATGAAGAACAGGCTCGGCATTGACGGACACTTCTTCACCTTGTGCGCCTTGACCGCTGCTGCATTTTTCTCGACCACCGGTTTCTCTACCGCCGATAATTGACCACTCTTACCAGAAGATGCTTCTGCAGTTGCGACAGGAGCAGCTGCCATTGGTTTCTTCTCATCTGAGGGGCTAGAGAAGGCCTTGAGGATTCCAGACTCTGCACCCAAGAAGATAATGAGGAGATTGAGGAGGAGATAGAGAAAAGGTGGCCTCATCGACGTCGATAAAAGGGGAGCGATGAGGACGAGAGCTGCAATCAGAGCTATCTTAGCCAGCTCAGACCTCTTGAACTTTGCCATTTCTACCAAGGGACTTGCACAAACAGCTGCAGTAGTAACTAGTAAGGTGATGGAAGTGCTTGTACACATGTATATATAGAGAGAAAGTGTTAATTGTAGCATATCAGAGAGAGAGAGAGCAAGTAATTAAAGATGTTAGACATTACAATTTACAAGGTTGTTAATTGGGTGGTGGATGATAAGGTCGGTGAGCATATTCCCACACTTTTCCATACAGCTGGAGCCCGGCAAACGGGTGATCCAGATAGAGTCTCTGTGATGGGTGGGACCCACAAGAAGGACTTCCCGAATCTTTGTTGGCCTCGTTGAGGGCCGAGAATCTGGTCGGGTAGACCCACTTGAATTAGTGCTTTAGTGGTCCCTCACTACCCTTTTAATCCCACTTGCTTTTTTATTGGATTATCCTCTTGTAAGCCACATTGGTAAGGAGAGATCTCTTCCTTTTCTCAGGCGCCATGGTCTATATGGTTCAAGTCAAAAAGGTCTGCTTGTAGTTTTCTGTTGGATAGAAAAAAGGAGCACATGGAAGTTGGTTTGTAGTGGATCATATACGTTTGGGACAAGCTGACGATGTTTATTCCCATTGATTCCTATAACATGGCATATGATGGGAGTTGGTTTTGAGTTTATCCAAAACGAATCTTCCTCTCTGTGTAAATTTCATACACCTAGAGGTAATCGGATCTTAGTAAGATGACTAGGAAAGTGTCACTGATGACGATGGGTCATTTGATTCGATTGGTGGACAGGAGCTCCAAGGCATGTTCAACTTGGCTCGATGAATGGCTTGGCTTTTGCTCCAGCTGGGCCCAAGCTCAACCCTGGACTGGTTAGTTCCTGTACAAAAAATGTATGTAAAGCTCAGCTCATTTTCAATTGAGTTCGAGCAGAAAGCTCGATCCGGGGAACTGAGGATTAGCTGAACTCGAGTTTGACTTCTGAAAATCAACTTAAGCTTAAGCCATTGAGCAGATAATCAAGCTTGTGCTTTAACTTGGTTTAGATTGGCTCGGCTCGCTTTCACCCTTATGCTCAACCCAGAAGGCACAGGACCTGTATATGGATATTGTGAGCTATTGAAATAGTTGAAATTCAAAGATGGGTGTTCAAATCCAAGTGCCCAGAGCGCGGAGTGATAGTGGGAGCGCTGAAACACTAAATTTTAAAATAATTATATGTCTGGAGTGCTTCCGGAGCACCTATACAATATAGTGTTTATGCGTTTATAAATAATTAACCAATGGGCTTAAGAATATCTTATCTATATATTCTCGTATCAAAAATGGAGAAAAAAAGTAACTTTGCAATTTGATCACATAAAATAGACAATATTAATAAGTTAGAAGAAGTTTCTTCATTTAAAAGATAAATATCAAGTTTAAAGAAAAAAATACATATAACCTAAAGATTCTGCACAGTTCGCTTCATATTCGGTTGATCTGCGCTTTGAGCATCTTCAAATAACGCTCCAAAGATGATCAAACTGCACTCCGATGATGGATGCGCTCCGAAAATGCGTTTTTAGAGCAGGATCAGGGAGGGGGAGGGGAGGTCCCGATTACTAAGGTTCAAACGCATTTCTACGTGCAAATTGTCTCCACTAGAAATGTCTGCATGCAGGCATCTCAATTCCACAATTTAAAAGGTCATGTGAAATCCTCCAATATTAAAGAGGTCCACCAAAACGTCCGCATGCAAATGTCCTGCAAGAGCTCCAAGTTCTTTTGATTTTACTTTCTTACATGAGCCAGAAATAGACCCCTTCATATATATTTAAAGCTGGGAAGGTAGAGTGGCCAGTACTAGTATCCCTTTGGTTGAGGGAGTTCTTTCATGTATTGTTCGTGTACAGTCTTGAAATATGAATCCCATGCGTAGAGAGTATTTGAGTCATGCGTCCCGATCGTCTCCGGCGAAGCTGAGGCCAACCCGCAGCTTCAAGATTGAGATCATGAACACCTTTCAATTGTGCTATAGTCATATGTTGTGTACTACTTTTTCAAAAGCAACCTATTGCATGTTCACAAGAGTTATGTGATCAGCTGACTTGGTGAGAATTTATTGCAAGATAGTACGCTAGATCATGGTTTCTATTCTTATACTTGGCATTTATTTTTTAACTTATTGAGTTAATTAGGTGTCGTTTCATCTATTTAACATGTGATATGAGAATGGTTTACATATGTATACGACTAATACATGAAGCATTTTCATATACAACTAAGTCACATGTGAAACATATTAGATTGTATGTCATTTTCGCCTCTTTATATGTGAATCAAAGCACTAGATCCAATGGTTCACCATTTTTTATGGTTTTTCACAAACATCTTAAAATATTTGATGAATAAAGGGATGAGATTTGACTCCCTAGCCAAAAATAAAATTCTAGAAACTTAGGGTGGTTCAGATTGTGAAAATGGGCCCCAAAGAATTTAGAATTTTAAAAATTCAATTTTGGACCTTTTTGTAAATATCTAGAGTCTGTGATGAATTTAGATTTGAAATTTTGTCCTATGGTCGTTTTGGCCACTTTAAAGATGAGTAATGGTTCAGATCATGATCTAGGAACTTACATGAAAAGAAAAATCATAAAAACCAGAATGAATTTAAGGATGCTGAACAGTGTGCAAAATCAGTATAAGCGATCCAATGGTTTAATTCTCTCGAGATCCATGAAGAAACAATATATCAAATTTGGTTCCATAGCCGTTTTGGACCTTCTCAAGAAATGAAAAGTGGTACACTAATGGTCTAGACTTTTTTATAAATAAATAATATATGATAAATCAACGGTTGAAAATTAGTCTCATAGTCGTGTTTGACCTTTAGAAGAGCCTGGACAGTTTAGATTGACATTTCGAATCCCACAAATGTGTAAAAATTAAAAAATGGACTGCCTTAATTTTGGTTAGAAACATTGTTCATCCCACCTTGTAATAGTATCTGCGATTCAATGTACCTTTAGTGGATATGTGAAATTGAACTGCACAAAACGACACATATTTTCACACTTAATTTACATATCACACGTATAAATGAGTACAAATAAATATAAATGTGCATAATAGTTACGGATGTGCGTCATTTACATATATAACAAATAATTGTAAACAAACGGGCCCCTAGAATTCATGGTTGTGATAAATTATATATAGAAATTAAATAGATACGAATTTATGGTAAGTGAGCTCCCCAGAACGATCATCGTAGAGGGAGGCGAGAATGTCATGAACTGCGCAAACACATGCAGAAGTGTTGGGAGAGTAAACAAACTAATGTTAAAAAGAAAAGAAAGATTTACAGCACATACGCAACACTGTACATGTTGAGCACATGATCTGTTGATCAAGACAAAGTCCACAATCTCATGGCCCACATGATTGGGCGGCCATATTTAAAAAGTAAGAAGATTGTCGATCCGGAATTCCTGCCCCATTTGATGGTTGATCTCAATTTGGACATTTGAAAAGAACTCAGCCTTCTGTTTCAATGTAGGATTGGTTGGAATCTGGAGCGCAGAGCTCTTACAACCACATGAGAATTGTGCCCATCATGCCAGGAACTTGGAATAATGAAGTGTGGCCGGCGCAAGTAAAAAAGTTAAAGCATGAGAACAACCAAAATAAAATTAAGGCCACACATTCAGTATCGAATAATTCCTTTTAAGTAGGGGTGTTCATGGCCGGGCCAGCCCGAGTCCGATCCTGGCCTAGCTCGCTTTAGGCCAGGGTTTGATATGTAATTAGGGCCTAATTAATAATTGGGCTAGATGGAAAGCCCATAGCCCGGCCCGACTTGTGTAAGAATTGCATGTAATTTTATTTAATTAGTGCTCTAATGTCCACAAAAGTGATGAAAAGCCCGGTTCTGCCAGGCCAGGTTGATTAAATGGGCAGGCTTGGGCCTAACTTTTACGGCCCGTGTCGGGGTTGGGCGGGGCTTGGGCTAGTGTTTCTAAATCCGAGCCAATCCTGGATATGCCTTAGCCCGGCCCGGCCCGGCCATGAACACCCCTACTTTTAAGTAAATAATCGAATATCCTGTCTTTACATCTGGGATCCATGAATGCCTGATGCCAGCTGGCCTACAATCCATCTGGAGGCCTGTTTATGAAATTTAAACTAGAGGCCCATTAATTTATGAAATTCAAGCCACACTCAAAATTAAATTACTCTCCAATCAGAGTTAGGGCCAACGTCAAATGATCATGTGTCAATCTATATCATGTTATTTCAATCTATTTGTGCTGTTTATTTTAATTATTTATTTTTAATGTGATCATTTTAAAAGTGAGGTCAACCCCAATCAAAGCGAAATTTGGCATTAATCTTGACCGGTTCCAAATTCATATGAGAACCATACATGGAATTTTTACATCTCGCAGAAGATAATGGGAAATACAGGGATTCAAACACACAAGGGGGAGATCTGCCCATCTGCTGTGTGAACTCCCTGATTCCTATGTTCATTGTCTACAAGGATTTTCTCTGACCATCACTTCTTTCACTTAATGGCTATTCTTTCATCTGCTTCATTTGTTCTTTCCGCTGCAGTTCACTTGAAGGCTGCAGGCCAGCATTTTCACTGAAATCGTTTCATTTGCTTCTTCAATCTGCTTCATTTTGTATCTTCCGCTACAGTTTCCAGGTTATCAGCCATTAAGGAAAAAAAAAAAACTTTTCGGGTTATCAACACCTGGTGAATTTTAATGCACCAGCGGACCCGGGATTTTTATTTAGAGGGAGCATACAATGGTCAATTAAAAATGTCAAAATCAACACCGACTAACAATAATCTCCACTTATTACATGATTTAAACACATGATTTTTTATTTTTATTTTTATTTTTATTTTTTTGGCAAATTAAGTATAAATAACTCATATCCTTGGGTGGGGCGATGACTTTACTAGATGGGACATAGGCCATAGGCCATTTTGGATCAGACATGGGGCGACCACTCTAGATTTATATCATGTAGGTCCACCCATGTCTCCAATCTCTATCTAATAGTCAAAAGTAAAAAATAGAATGGGGCATGGGCAAATGCCATTTTGGATCGGTCGCCCCAGGTTTGCATCATGTAGGTCCACTCGTGTATTAATGTATGAAGGTCATAAATTTTACTTTGAAAAGCCTACTTTTCGTAAGCACAATTTTCATGTGTAAAAATATAGAAATTTTGACCTTAGGACTGCTCTTACACTTGATATTTGCCTCAGACTCACTGATCAAAGTTTAAATATTATCCAAAAAACTGTTTATACAATTACTATACATATCGGCCCTAGGAATTTCGCACAGGCTGATATATCACAGCTCTAGTATATATCTTACAAACAACTCTGAGTTTTGCAAATTTTTTTTTTTTTTCATATTGTTAATTACTTGTCATGTAGGTTGATGGGATAGGACTCCATTGATATTGATATTTCAATCAATTAAAAAATAACCTTTCCCGTGACATTTCCCGAGGTTTATCCAAATAAGTGCTCCTGATTTTTTTCCCAATATTTTCCTTAAAAGGGTTTTTAATTTCCAGTTGTCTATATGTAGGCAAATTTGATTGTCCTAAGATAAAATTCACATCCCCAGTATTTAGTGAAAGGATTAACGTATAAGCTGGCAATCAGCAGTTATGTAAATCATGTACTCTGCCAATCCCACAACATGGTCACTTGATATTAACCTTTTAGAAGGGGGAAATCCACTTCAACCTTGAAACATAGGACCTATACTTTCTATATCGACTGAAAGGCCCTCCGGCTCCGTTCCAAAAAAAAAGAGCCCTCCCCCCACTTCTCTCTCTCAAACTTTTATCCACTAACCTTGATATCACTTCTTTGTCCTCATCATATGCTTCATGTTGTTGTTGCGGCTTCCGCTCATCTCTTCAACCTTATTAGCATGCAACGTATTAGATTGGCATTAAAGAGGTTTGGTTTTTCTTCTTTTGTTAATTTTCTATTTTTTGTTGTTGCCTTTGTTCCTTGTGTTGATAGTCAAAAGCAATGAAAAGAAGAGAAGAGTTTCAAATGATGGGTCATGCACAAAATTACCATAGATTCATATTTTAGTTACTCCCTATGTAAGTGAAGCCCCTTACGACCTAGAGAGGTTCAGATGGACTCACATAGTACCACCACCACCACAGCTGATAAACCTTGTAACCATTTAAATCTTGATTTAGATGAGTTCCTACTTTTATTTTTTACTTCTTCAATGCAAGAACCACACATTGCAGTTAACTGAAGAACTGCAATATCATGATCAGTGCATAAAAAGTAAAATTTAGAGGCAGACGGAGAAGTAGTTGGAGGGTTTTTCCCTTCAATATCAAAACTTTGGGCCCTGCACTGTAACGCAATGCAATAGAAACCCCTGAGTTCTTCTTAGGTGGTTACAGGCAAGAAACGCTCACAATTTGAGGCGGACCTTAATACGGCTTTCTAAGCCAATACATCCGTGTTTGAGTAGTGTTAGCATCTTAGTATCACACTCATGCATCCAAGGATTAAGCCCTAAATCTTCACATTTAAGTATCACTTCTAAAAAAAAAAAAAAAGAAAAGCTTTTCCACAATTGGTTAAAGAGATTTGTCGCTACTTAACATCTAGATTCACGCGTGGTGCCTGTTTTTTTCATGGGTCATTCTTAGGTATGGTCAACAAGCTCAATTTTTACGTAAGGTGAATCCCCTTGATAAGAGAAAGGAATTGAGAAAACAAATGCCAACTGCTGCTAAGATGTTAGTGGCTTGCCGGTCTCTTTGTTTGGACGATTTCAGAAAATCTTGACCAGAGAAAAATTCTGAATTCTCTAGATAGCATCCTTGTTGGCTTCTTCAAATCTTCCAACTCATCTCCAACCAAATAAAAAAGAAAAATTCTTCCTACTCATCTTAGCATTCTGAAAGATTTGGGATGATTTGAAATGACAAATTAACATTTTAAACGACATATTTTTGAAATGTCAACTATCAAACAATGAATTTTAAGTATTTCGACGACATTGTTATTAGAAATATTTTTTTGGATTTCATGGATGCCGAATGTTCTCTCCTCCTCTTGGGAGTCTGCATGACTTGCTAATTGCTATGGGGGAAGCCTCTACTCTGCGGCTAATGCAGAGTGGGCCCTTGCATTTAAGGTGGGCACGAAAATCTCTCTTTCATAGACATCGTTGTCAGAAATATATCGACACAGTAGGATTTATGGGGCAAGTTTATTTTGCAGCGGTAAAGTAACTCTATCTAGCACCAACTTCTACTTCACCATGTTTGATTGACAAAGTAGAAAAGTATTCTCCAGGGCCATTCACTTCCCTACAAACAAGCTGTCATTTTTATTTTTACTCGCAAAACTGTAGTAATGTGTAGTAAAGTAAATCCAAGATAATAAAAATACCTCTTTTAACACTCGATCTTTCTCTATTTTTCTCACTTTATTTCACCATACAAACAAACACAAATATTAATTTACCACATATTTTATCTCGCCTTTATCATTGATGTGACATTCAAGGCCCATTTCATTGTTGAAAATTTTGACAGAAATTTCAGTTGTCTAAGAATTTTTGAAATTCAATGTCATGAATCCTTTGATTAGTCTTATAAAAGACAGAGGAAAATGCTTAATGGAATTTGACTTGTCCAAGGAACTGGCTAGGAACACCAAACACGCTGCCAAGAGTCCTTGAATTTGTGCCCATGTAGGAAGAAAAGTCACTAATGACTTTGAAAATGATCCATTTAATTCATTTTGATTAATATGTATTGGATTTTCAATTGATTGAGTTGTCAGATTTGTAGCAATACAAGTATCTATCGATGTGCATCGTACAAATATACACATTTTGTAGCTTATTTAATTTTGGGATTTTACCAAAAGTATCCTCAAATATCCTTATACCTCCAAAAGCATCATCAAATATATGTAATGTCCAAAAGCATCTTACACAATGTGTTTTTTTTACTCCCAGACCAAATTGCCCTTCAACCCCTTTCTCGTGACATTGAGACTCGATTGCATTTGTACATTGAATTATTTCAAAAATTATTACTTTTGTTTCAATTCTCGAACTTGTTGGTTTATTTAATACAACATAAATATTTAACTTGTATTTTAAACCCATTTTCTAAAGTAATAAACGTCAAGGAAAAACATCTTCAACTTTGAAGGAAATCATCTCCATGAATATAGTAAGTTATGAATATGGAATGGAGTGGAGTACAAATCTTTATATATATATATTTTTTTTTGTAAAAATGAAAAAAATAGATTTTCTTAGCAAATCCTCCACAAATTGTAGTAAGAGAATGCTCACGGTGACTATATTCTTTTTTGAAGAAACTCATAGCAGAATGGCTGAACTCATACATTCACATAAATCATTCCCTTAGATTCAGAATTGTTGGTCAATTTAAATGCACATCCATATATCATATTTTTGTTAACTTTAAGTCTTTTCTCGACATGGCAAGTTGTTTCTCAACATCACGACTTAATCACGTTAATACTTCTCGACATCGCAAGTTGTTTCTCGACAGCGCGAATGATGTTAGGCACACATAAATATATATATATATATATATATGCACAAGATTCTAAGGTTGCAATTGTTCTGTCTCGGGCTCACGAGTCATATCTCGAGCCCGCGAGTGTCATGTCTCGAACTCGTGAGAGATAAAGTAAAAGGCAATTTGGTCTAGAAAAAACAAAAGTCTGCTGTATAAGATAGTTTTGGGCATTACATGTATTGAGGGTGATTTTGGAAGTATAAGAATATTTGAGTATGCTTTTGGTGAAAACCCCTTTAGTTTTTAAAGCGGTGATTATTTAATGGTCATTTTTATATATTAACACTTAACTCTTCATTATTAACTACTTGTATTTAGGGTTACAAAAGTCTTAAAGCCTTTAGGCTTAAATTAAATAAAAATAAACATGCCTTACAGATTGTTTTGATGATTTATTTTAAAGTAGTTTTTTATTAAATATAAAAGTCAAACATCAAAAATCTAAAAATACATTTTTTTTTTCATCCTTATTATGATTACACTGAATCGCGTCGGAACGAAGATACAAGAGCACACCAAACACAACCTTTGAAAAAAAAAAAAACGATATGATAGTGATACATCATACATCCCCACATGTAATTTTGGTTGAGGCCAATCACAAACCCCCTCTTTTGGCTTCTGATCTAGCCAGTATTTAATTTCAGCAGGCCCGTCAAATATGGTCTTTTGACCTGCCTAGAGTCAGAGGATCCTGTCTTAATGGCTTCACGTTTTTCTATTTGATTGACTTTCCTGCCATGTGCACAAGATCAGTCGTTCATTGAAAAACATGACTTCAAATATACTTCTTACTATAAATCACAAGTCGTCCAAACACTGTTAAAATGGAAAAGAGGTCTTCAAATGAGTTGATCTAGATTTGGATACATGGGGCAAGTCCTATAGTTATCAGTTGCCTCACATCTAAAACTCTACACACCCAAAACTCTCATATACTCTAGCAATCAACCAAACTCTAGCAATTTTAAATATTAAGAGATTGATCACATGCAAAATCAATTAATGGTGAGAGTAACTTTAACACACAATAGTTTGATTTTCTAGCCATTTTTTTCCTTGTGACCCAATAAGATTAGGACTAATTTAAGGGCCCATTTGGTAATCTTACATATTAAATAAAGTGTAGAAATCATTAAATCAAGAGAGAATAAAATATAATGGAGTTACGATGGTATTTTAGTTTTTGTTATTTGGTATGGAATTCTTTTGACATTTTAAAAAAAAGTGAAGCTTTTTTGTCTTTTAGTAGAGAAAGGACGTTGCTTTTTTAACTTTTTTTTTTAGAAAGAGGAAATTCTGAATTAAAGTGCTTTGATATGACCCATTGTCTAAAAAAATGAAAGCTTTATCTAACTTTTACGAATCTAGTAAAATGCCAAATGGGCCTAATAGCCCATTTGATAATTTACTATTAATGTAAAAGTAATGTAACGCATCAAACTAAAAGGAAAAAAGAAAATCTTTTTGACCTTTTGTGTCAATAGCGAATGTTTTTTTTTTTTCTCTTTCAATAGAGAAAGGAGGTTGTTTTTTATTTTTATTTTAAAATAAAAAGTGTAACTTTTGATAATATGTACTTTCGATAATATGTACTTTCAATGTGGCCTCTTGTATGAAAAATTAAGGCTTTATATTATTTTTACTAACTTAGCCAGTTGCCAAATGGGTCCTAAGTGGCACCCGCTAAAGCGGATATATGAAGCGAACATATTTGGGGCGAATTTCGAACACAAAAGGGGGGGTTTCTCTAGCCATTTAGATTTTAGAGTGGCCCCTAGGCCCCAGGTATTGTTAAGTCGGTATGCGGGAGTCACAATTCCTAAACTGCACCGGTGGTTGGCCCAAGGCACCATCAAAGTTTGGTCGATGAAAACGAATTAAATTCTTCATTTTGACCATAAGTGGGAGCTAATTGGTAGATTTTGCTGCTAACTTACGAACCCCACTCCCCTATAAATACCCATCCATTCCAATTCTCCCACATTTCAACCCTTCCCCACTTCTTTCCGCGTATTCCATCCTCCTCTCCCTCCCTCGAACCGCCCACCCCCGACACAAGGCACCAACAACGACAGAAACCGGCGGGAAATCCAGATTTCAATTACAACCACACCACAGTAATACATACGTTTCAGATGAATACGTAAATGCCATTCCATTCGAGCCATTTCTCCTTCCTCTTTCAGAAGGCCATGGCGAAGAAGAGGTCTGCTTCGCCTTCTCTTCGCCATTCTCTCTGGCTTGTCATCTCCATCTCTTCATTTCTCTTCATCTTCGCCATCTTAAGACTCCAATACCAACCCAGACATCTCCCCTCGGCTCGTCGACCGATCGTTCCCTTCGTCGGCACGCCCAAGATCGCCTTCCTCTTCCTCGCTCGCAACAATCTCCCTCTCGATTTCCTCTGGCAGAGCTTCTTCCAAGTAATAATACCCTAATTCTTCTCTTCCTCTTGAATTTCATGTCGTTTGGATTCTTTATGTTTTAGTTTTGATGGTGTTTTGAGAGATTGGAATGTGTAGAGTGCAGATGAGGATAAATTCTCTGTTTACATTCACTCGAGGCCGGGGTTCGTGTTTGATGAATCTAGTACCAAGTGCACGTTCTTCTACGGGCGGCAGCTGAGCAAGAGCGTTGAGGTATAATAAAAAAAAAAATTATTTATTTTTTTTGCATTGGTTTTGGTCATTTCTTTGGACTTGTTTTGGGTTTTAGGTTTTTGGTGTTTGTTGATCTGAGGATGGTGTTATTTGATTGGAGCTGTGGTGTTTGCAGGTGTCATGGGGAGAATCGAGTATGATAAAAGCAGAGCAGTTGTTGCTTGAAGTAGCTCTTCAGGATCATGCGAATCAACGTTTTGTTCTGATATCAGATAGGTTGGTTCCTTTCTTAGGCACTCTTTGGTGTTGTAACAAACTGGTTAATTATTCTTATTTTTATCTATTGTTTGATTTTTGTATTTATGTATATGTTTGTTTCATTGTCTTGGTAGTTTTTTCTTTTCTTCTTTTTTTTTTCATTTGCACTGTTCTTTTAGGATTGAATTCTCAGGAATCGGGGAATTTATAGTAAAGGGGGTTTGAATTCTGAGGAATCTGGGAATTCATAGAGAAGGGGGTTTTGTAGAAGTGAGTAATAAAGAGTTGAGGAGTGAGGGGCTAAGGTGGAGGTGTATATGGGATCATTACTTTTTTTAAGATTCATTTATTTACTAGGGTGGTTGGAGTGTAACCATTTCATGTCAAATGGAAGATTATTTTATGGTCTCTAGTGGATACTCACCTTGATCCTCCACATTTAGCTCCACTTTAATTGAAGGGCATTGTGTAGTAATCCTAGATATTCAATTTTGACTAAACAACCGCGCCTTTAAAATTATCTAGTTACATGGATGCTTGTAAACAAAATAAACTTCTTTTTTATTACAAATTTCTGAAATTGGGTATCAGATGTTTATTTACCTTGGAGATAATAAAGATCTTACAGGGGCTTATGATGTTGTAATCAGTTTTGCATGTTTTTTACACGTTTTGAAAGCTGAAAGACTAACAAAAAAAAAAAAAAACCATGGCATATGAGGCTTATAATTTTGCAACTCATTTATTATCATGCATTGACTCTTGCCTCAAATGATCATGTCCTTTTTTTTGGGAATCCTTACACCCATGCGAATGCATTCAAAAATACATTCTAGTCCTTATATTAAGAAGGTGAGGAGTCCAGCCATCCTCTGGAATGGGTGGATCTTGGCAAGAAGTGTAGAATGCCGATGGCGAAAGATTATTGTGGTCAGAACTGCCTGGATAATAACTGTTTATCCATTAGCCCAGAGTTTGCTATACTTATACAGATAAGCAAATAGGCTCTAAAACGGAGATACTCTTTGTCAATGGGTCCGGAGACTGACATTTCATTTTCTGTAAGTCCATACATGCGAGACAAAATATCAGTTGTCTGCACAATTGAATATGAAGAACCCTAATCTTGAAGGCTGTTCTTTGAAGGCTCCTGGTTTGAAAGATGATAAAGACCAAAAAACTAAATGGTCAAAAATGGAGCAACAGTGGTTCATAAAAGGTTAAGACCATAGATTTGTTTGATCTTCTAATCTTCTCAAGATTTTGGATGTTCTCCATCTGACAGTCGGTCCATCATTCGAGCCATTTGGATCAGTGAAACATGGATCCACATGGGCCACTTGTGTGGGATATTCAACCCTACAATCTGTACATTTCTTGCGGACTCAGGCCTTTCTAAATTCTCATTGTTAGTAGAATGTTTCCAATTAATTATCATCATCATCATCACAAGCCTTTTCCCATCTTATTACTCTTAGTAAGGATGTTTTCATTTGATTCTGAATTTTAGTTGAACCACCTGACTACATTGTTACTTATTGCAGCTGTGTTCCAATGTACAACTTCAGCTACATATACAATTATGTGATGTCTTCTTCAAAAAGTTTTGTGGACAGGTACATGGAAGGGATGGTAAACAAAGCATCCTGTTACTTACCTCAGTTTGATCAATTCAATATTTAGAAATGATCATATGTGGCTGCCATGGAAGTCTCTTTATTAATCCATAAATATTAAACTTAACCTGGAGGGGTAGCCCAGTTGGCCTAGGACCACGGTTTGCACCAGGAGGTTGAGGGTTCGAAGCTGCACTACCATACTGGGGCCACAGGGGATTTACCTAGCCTCCCCTGGGCTCGTAGGGATTATTCTGGCCCAAAGGGCTGGGACACCTTTTGTTATAAATATAAAAAAAAATCCATAAATATTAAACTTGTGACATTTTGACATGATAGACCTTTGGATCAGAACGAGTCTTGTGTAAATTGCAAATGGATTGTTCAGATCAAAATGATATTCATCATTGGGTTGAAAATGATCTTATGACATGATGCACATTTTATCCTCCTGGGGCAAAAGTGATGATTTCAATCCAATGGTAAGTGGCTAAGGGCTACTTTGAGTTAGTGATAGTGGGGCCAGTCAAATCGCGAGGGCTTTATTCAACAGTCTAACATGACGAGAAGTTACCAATAACACAGATTTTTAGGGCATACATGGGAGACTCCTGTGTAGTTGGGTACATCTTACCATCTCTCTTATATTCATTATCTTCAAAATCAAAATTTTATCATAAATTATCTAGAGGATTGAATTGAATTGTGTCGTTAATCATATCGCGAATCGTAGGATTCTTTAGTTTTTTTTGTTAAAATTAAAATTTTAAAAAATTTAAAAATAAAAAAATAAGTAATTCTTATTCTATTCATTTTTCATACATAGTAGCATCAATATAGTGACATAATAGTGTATAATACAATACATATATTTATGTAATCATAAAAGATTAATCAATATCAATTCAAAAAATATATAATATATCATAATCGATATGAGCGTTACTTGGAACAATAAGCAAGTTGCAGTGTTTGTTCTTTAAAAAACAATAAAAATAAGCCCCAGATTATCAACACTGCTCTTGAAGTTAAAGAAGTTTTTATGTTTATCGAATCTTAAATCTGACATGTGAGTCCTAAGATTTATTTGCAAATGGGATTCACTGAATAAATACAAATTGTTTTACTGAGGATAAGAGATACAAATCTTAAGAATTTTAAAAGCAGTGCTTATATTAATGAGTAAAGGTAAAGTCTATTGTTCTTTTATCATTTGAATTGTTATCTTTATCTTCTTTTAGAAAATAAATTGAAATTGATTTTATGTTGTTTGCTTGTGTCATCTTTTTTTCCCCTAGCTTTCTTGACACAAAGGAAGGTCGATACAATCCAAAGATGTCGCCTACAATACCCAAGGCCAAATGGCGAAAAGGATCACAGGTTTTCATTTTTTAATTCATCATCAGATGTGTTAGTGGATGAATTAGCATTTGAAAAATGTGTTTTCTCTTTTATCAAAAATTAAATCAAGCATTCACTTTTATTAAAAATGTTTTCTCTCTGCTGTTAATATGGTTTTCTAACTTGCCTGATATGCATTTCAGTGGATCACATTGGTTAGAAGGCATGCTGAAATTGTCGTGGATGATGATCTTGTCTTTCCAATTTTTAATAGATATTGCAAGGTATGTCTTGATGTTGCGCAGCATGTGAAGACTCAATAAAGCAGTTGCAATGGTAGAAGAGTTTAGACTTACTTGTACACACACACGCTGTGTTATCCTTAGCGAATAGTGATGTCTTCCAAAAAATTCTGGACGGGCAGCCCTATGGGCCCCACCTTAGAGTTTGGACCCATACCAATGGTTTGTGCAGGTTTAAATAGGGATGTACATTTTCAGATCCAATGGATCTATAACAGGCCATGAAAAATCATCTTAGATCCAATGGTGGGGTCAATCCTTACAGGGCTCAAAATTTGTGAAAGGGTCAAACAGGGGGTGTCTTTAATCTGGTTGGTGGTCTAGATCACAAGAGCCCTAGAGTGGGCCTCACAGAGTGTAGCCCTTGGTGACTTCGCCCGGGACATTATATATATGGGAGATGTTCCTATGAGAGATATCCCTCACCTTAAATGAGATTTTGGGTGGGGGCCCTCACATTCATATCCAATGCCAACAACGTAAATGTGAGGGCCCTCACCCCTATCTCTCATAAGATGAGAGATATCTCTCATAGGAGCATCTCCCTATATATATATAAATATATATATATATATATATTGTCCATTGCAAGATGAGTGACTTATCCCCTAGTAATATTTCCATGTATCAGGATGGCAATGGGTTGGGGTAAACCTAAAACCTCTCTGACTGGTACTTGCCCTGCTCTGTACCCGACTTGTGGAGAGTATGTGTTGGGTCAGTTATATATTATTTTAAGATATCAAAATGTGGAAAAATTATTTTTTACATATCTTCTGCATTGAGGACTCAAATTTGCACACTCAATGCTCACTTGTTAAAGTCTAATACAAGTTACTCTGTTTACAAATATGTAAATTGGTCATAAGCTGGGTTGGTTGTCAAGACAGCCAAAAATCGTACCCACCTCAAACCTGAGTCGGGTGAAACCGTAAAGAAATTCAATTAACCTCTACAGCTGTACCCTCCCTTAACTCGACAAACCACAACTAAAACCTGCTCTTAACAGGGGCGGGTGACTAGTTTAACCCGAACCATTGCCATCCCACTATGTATGGAAGGTTGTACATTTTTTAGTGATCTTTTGACAACTTCAAATAGACATGAACTCACTATGATAAAGTTTTCACGTACTTCTATTTGTGCGTAGAAAACCAATGCTGTTTTACCAATTAAAATGAAAAAAATAGAGAAAGAGAGTGAGAGCAGTTTTGCTTATGGCAATAACACGCAATCCTTTCACTTGGACATAAAAGCAGTTGGCCTGTTTAGAGAGGAAAAGGGAAAAGAGCAGCATTTTGTCCACTGAGTTCCAATAGCTTCATGATACTTGAGAAATGCTACGGCTAAAATACAAAGGAATTTGCAATTCATTGAAATTATGTAACATCTTTTGGTAACTGGCATTTGTTATTGTGCAGCGACGCCCTCCCTTAAACCTTGATGGAAAGCTGAATCATGTGAGTAATTTCTTTCTTATTGGTAAAATTACTTCTGCAAAGTCTTGCTTGACCAACTTTTATTGATTTTCATGTCTGCATGTTTCTATGACCAAAAACATTTATTTCACCAGAATTACTATGTCTTCAAAGTTTGAAGCTTCTTAAAATTCAGGTTCTTGCTACTCCATGTTAAACTTATATGTATGATGTTATCAGAGATATTTTTTCCTTTTTCTTCTTCTTCCTCTTTTTTTTTTTTTTGGGTTACAAGGCATGGAAGATAAAAATAAGTTTCTTTTAGTAGAATGGGCCGATGTGAAACAAGAAAAGAAGGGACAGATAAATCGAGCATTTGCTTGGGAAATGGCTATGGAGAATATGTAATGACTCAGAACTCAGAAGGCTCGTGGAAACGGTTTTTAGCTACCAAATATGGATTTCACAGAGAGGGTTGGGATATTCAAGAGCCAAACCCTTGTGAATCTACCCTATGGAGGAATATTGTATCCATTAAGGAAGCATTTAATTCTAAGATTCCCTATCACGTTGACCCCGGATAGAGGATCCAATTTTGGTTGGATACTTAGGTTGGTGATAGGTTTTTAGCTCTTCAACTCCCTTCTCTTTTTCCATGTGGAACTAATAGACAAGCTAAGGTGATTAGCTGCTTTTATTGTGGGGACCTATTTTTAGAAGGGGTCCCTTGGAAGAAGAGATTTCTCCATTCCAATCTTTGTGGGAGCTTTTGAATGCAGTTTTCATTCTGGAGGATGGAGTTGGCAAAAGGTGTGGACCAGATCGACAAATGGTCAGTTCTTGGTTGCTTCCCTTTTCTCCATTTTGATGAATGCATCGACGGCCTCCTCTTTTATAGCCAAAAATTGGAAATTTAAAAGGGTCATTATGACGCAGATGGACCTCAGGCCACATGTGCAGGGCCCAAGTTAATTTAGGATTTTTAATTCAGTAATTATATGTTAGTTTCTAATTTTATTGTAATTAGGAATAGGTTTCCAATACTCTTTTGTTTCTTAGTTTAATTAGGTTTCTTAGACCCTAAGTTATGTTTTCTTATTTATATGGCATTGTAGAGAATGGATTTTCAGAGTTAATTAATTGATTTTGGGTTTTCCCATTGAGGTGCGTCCTCATTATCGTCTCTTCGGGGACTTTTGAACTGTCTTCGGACACGCTCTTTGGCGTCGATTGTGCTTTAGCACTTCCATGCAAGCCCTAATCCTAGGGCATGCATCAGATTACTTTTGGGTGGTTTGTGATTATGGGCAATATTCTCAAGATGGATAATTTGAAAACATGGAATTTGATTATCTATGATGCCCGGATACAGATATGGATACGGACATTGATATGGGGATTGGGGATACGACTCCTCACTTCTGAAAATCTTGGATATGGATACAGATACAGGTATCCTAAGTTTTTCTTTAGATCACTTTTGAATAAATGAAATTATCATTGTTTTCGCCCCTTTCTAACGTTTTTTGTTTTTTTCCTCTTTTTTTTTTCTATTTTTTTTTTTTTTTTATGGTGAGAAGTAATAATTTTAAAAGAACTATTTGAAATAAAAGTCTTTATAAGTAGGATATGTTAAGCTTATTCCCTATAAGAATCGGTGCAGTACCAATACTAGTGTCGTATCAGTCCGATATGGATACGTTGGGCTTGTACAATTATCCGGGTATCATAAATGATTATTGCTAATGGATACCCAATGTTCTTGGCAGAGGCCGAGTCTGTTGATCTCTTGTTACTTAAGACGGATGTGGACGGCGGTGATTGGCTGGTTTGATTGTCCTTGGGTTTTTCTGAACAACATCAGTAGGCTCTTTGTTGAGAGGAGTTGGGGGTCGCTCAGCGAGAGGTAGAATCATGTCGAAATGTCCTTCCTTGCTGTTGTATAGGTGATTTGTAAGGAAGAAACTGGGTCAGATTTTATGCTGCTAATTAAGTATCAATTCTTCCTCTTTTTATAGGTATTGTGGTGGAGTCCGTTTTGAGGGAGTTGGCGTGAGGTGTCTTTCTTGGGCTCATTGCATAATAGAGTTTAGCCAAATTGGTCTCCTCCTCCGAATGGTTGGCTGAAGCTCAATTTTGATGATAGTACTATTGGTTACCCAAGCTTAGTTGGGATCAAAGGAATTGTTAGAGATAGTTCATCTACTCCTATCTTTTTTTCCTCAGGTCTGGTTGGTGTGTGATGAAAGCTTTGAGGACATGCCTTTGGGAGCCTGCTAGGCTAGATTGCAGTGGGATCTTCCTCGAGGACAACTCCTTATATGCCACCAGGTGGGCATCTGGAGTTTGTAGAGCTCCGTGTGGTCTTACTGATATTGTGAGCTCGGTTGCGCTAGCCAGGCACCTAGAGGCTTCTTTTGTCCATGTTAAAAAAGGTGCCAATTTGGCAATTGACGAGTTAGCTAGGGAGTGAGTCCGGCGATCCAATTTGGGCTTTTCTCATATTGTTTCTTTTTCGTCTCGATTGAAGGGTGCTATCTTCTTTGTTTTTGCTTTTTTAGCTATCCAGTATTTCTCTCTTGTCGTGTTTTGTTCTTAATGAAAGTTACCATTAAAAAAAACAAAGAAGAAGAAGATGAGTATGTGAAAAGAACCTGCAACCTCATGGTTGCAACTTGCAAGCCCCTTTGAAATGTGCTATGGGCTCTGGTGTTAAAGGGGCTTTTGTCATGAAGGTTTTTTGTGCCTTGCTTTCAGTCTATCTTTTTCTCTCTCACTTGAGAGAGAACGTTAAAAATTGTTACGAGAAAAGGTACAATGGTACATGGCTTTGCATTTCCCTAGACTGGCATTATTGTGTCCTTTCAGCGAACTCTTGTCTAAGCATGCCTGGCTTTGCTAGTATATGCATTGGCTTATTAACCATGAACACCAATCTCCATGGTACAATGACATGCTTTCTGCCTGTCTCAACACAATGACTGAATCTCTGTCAATTGACAAGGACCCTTTGCATGATCTTTTAAATTTTAATGGTCATAATTCTCGAGACATACTCTTAGAAGTATGAAGTGCCAGTGTCACATTACAATGAAGGTTCATATTTTTCTAGTATTAAACCCATATGATCTGTTTCTGTCTATTTATAACAATATGAAGATGGTGAAGTTATTATTTTTTCCACACATAATGTGATGTCATCTTCAAACGAAGATAGTCGTGTCGGGGTGAGAACATAGAACATAGTTGCACTAGCTTCATGAGTGAGAAACACAGAGACTATAGTAGCCTTAGAGATGGATGGAAACCAAAGCCTACAAAGGGTACATCTCGAACACTGATATGAGAGGGCTTTTCATTGATCACTGTTCAGTTCCACATTGATCATTTCTCATGGTCAAAGCTTTGTTGTTTGTCCAATTTAAATAGGTTAAGATATTAAATAGGTGATTCTTAGGATGTTTTTTTCAGATACCAAGATCTGCATTTGTTTATTTACTTGTCCCTGTCCATTCTATAATATGGGGTTTTGATTGCTGTCAACTGTTTGATGCAGCGAAAAATCGTTCAGAAGGAACACAACTGTATCCCAGATGAGCATTACATGCAGACATTACTTGCTGTAAGTAGTTGTACATCAAGTTTCTCTTATATGTTGTTTTCAAATTTTAATCTCTCTTGAATATTCTGTTTAGACTCTCCAGTTTGAATTGTTAAATCTGATACCGAGTTATAAGCATGTGTGCTAATCTCTCTCTCTCTCTCTCTCTCTCTCTCTCTCTCTCTCTCTCTCTCTCTCTCTCTCTCTCTCTCTCTCTCTCTCTCTCTCTCTCTCTCTTTCTCTCTCTCATATTCTTGATTTCCTTTAGATGTGTGATCTTGAAGATGAACTTGAACGGAGAACGCTAACCTACACCGAATGGAACCAGTCTGCGACCAAAATGGAAGGACAAGCCTGGCATCCTATCACATTCAAATACTCTAATGCAAGCCCACAACGCATCAATAAAATAAAGGTGAAATATAGTATTAATTCATGTCATCTGATTACCTGATACAATAAATATGAGACTTCCACGCATGTGTGCCTGTAATTATTTGTTCATATGCATATCTTATAAAGAGAACAGTTAATATATTTTATGCCACTGGGCACTGGGTGTATAATAGCCTACTAGCACAATAACCCGTGCTGAGCACGGCATCTCCATAAATTGAAAAATAAATAAGCATACATTAAAAAGGTTATAAAAGTACCACCTTCCATACAGCAAGTTGCATGAAATAGAATTAGAAAAATTGGGACAAAAATGAAATAAACGAGAGTTTTTACATAAATGAAGAACATAAACTTTAAAAAGTAGAGTAGACATGAGTGGTTTGGTGGAGAGTGAAGGTGAGTGGTTTTGTTAAAAAAACATCCGAGTGGGTAGTTATGAGATAAGTTGTGAGGCGAAAATGTGGACATTTGAACAAAAAGGCATAACTGTCAGTCAAAATTAAAACCACCAGTCAAAATTAAAGCCAAAACCCTAGGATTTAATATATTATAATGGCATGCTATGGGTGTTAGGATCAGTTACACTTTCTGCTTGGAGTTCAGATTTTGATTCGTAAATCGTAATAACAGACTTGTCATTGTAATCCAAAATGGTTCGACATGGCATAAGCTACTCTAGTCTAGTTCCATATTTATGTGCATTTACTACAATTGTGTCAATATGTTCTATAATATTTCTATTCATTCATCAAGGGATCTCTTTCTTGTCAAAATGTTAAGATTTGAAGAATTGTAGTTATGTTTTATTAGCTACTTTATTTAAATCTCCCCATTTCTATTTATTTGTATGATTTTGACATGCATAATGGGCTCTTAAGCTAATTTGACAATGTATTCCAGATTTTAAATTACTGCATCTCCTTCCCAAGTTGTATATCAAATTTAATCCTGACCTTGGAGTGATCTAATTAGATAACCAAATTGTCCTTGTCCCCTTTTGCTTATTCAAGCTTGATCAAACATAAGATCTGTGATGGAGAGATTTTTGTCACAGCTGTGTCTGTAGGCTGCAAGGGTAAATATGGAATAAGATTTGGCTGCTTGTTGAGGAATCACAAGTATTCTGATTGAATTCCTTGCTGGTTCAAATTTATGATGCATATAATCATTATTGATGCCTTATCCCATGCATCTTTCTTTCTTCTCAATGCCTTGTCCAGTATATCTTGGGTCAGCCTCTCCCTTTTTTGGGCTATCTAACACATATTCACAATTAGTTTGGGCTATATTCCTGCAATGAGCCCTTAATGTTTTTGTGATTTAATGGAACTCATGAAGTGAATCTTTCTTCACGCATGAAGACTATCTTTTTGAGCTGGTTCGCATGGGAAGATGGACCTTGTGGAGACAGTTTTGATGTGCTTTTGCTGAGGAGAGTGCGGGGTTGTGGATTGTTGCAACAATAAACCAAAGAATGGAATGCAAGTAATCCCAAGAAAGGAAAGCCCATAATGTTTACGAGGTGCTAGGCAGTTATTTCTGACATCGCAGGTGAGGATGGGAAGACGGTAGACACCATTATGGTCAGGTTTCTGGCAGAGAAAGTTAGTGGAGAGCATGTAAAAGGGGCCCACATAATCCTGTTGAGTCATTGTCGTTACTAGTTATTTTAGCAGTGGACCCATCTCAGTGAAGGGCAGGTTTCCTATCTACTCTTCTGTTGCTGCGAGGTCATTGGTAAGTCCGACTCATGCATGGAAAAGATGGGAGTTTTTCGATCTATTCTCCTCCTATATTATGCACAGACATCATAGGGGGACTTATGAGTTGATGAGGAAGATAATGCTATGGCTCTAAGGGGGCTACCTTTTTTGTCTTTTGATACATAGTGGATGGAGATGGTGAAGGGGATAGGCAACAGTATAGTTGGATCTCAGTAAGAGAGAAAGTAAGTGGAGAGCATATATAAAGGGTGCCTGGATAATTTGTTTTCAATGACACTAGCCATTGTAGCAGTGTCCCCATCTTTGCTAGGTTGCGAGTTTCCAATCTACTCTTCTATTCCCGTGAGATCATTGGTAAGTCTAACTCTAGCATGGGGGAAATGAAGGTTCAATCTACTCCTGTTTTGCCTACATACATAATAGGAGACCTAATATGGGATTACGAGGAAGATCATGCTGATGGCTCGGAGAGGGCTACCATGTTGTCTTCCGATACAAGAGGGATAACTTGGGGGGAAGAATGGATAGCACCAGAATTCAAATGGTTGAAAGATTTTGTGTGAAATAGGGAGGCATAGAATAGAAGAGAGATGATGGCACCTGAAAGCAAGGGAGAAGGGTAACAGGGAATTACAAGCTTAGAGTGTTCTAATAATACAAGGTAAGATTGATGACAAACACCTTTAGGAGATATCTTGAAAATTTTGTGGGTTGTAAAGGTTTGGAGAGGAGTATTGTATTAAAACAAGAGGATTGTATTAAAACACATTGATATGAAGGTAGACTTGGCTCTTTTGCAGGAAACCATGACAGCTTTAATTGATATGGTGGTCATCTGATTGGTGTGGGGCAGTCATAAGACTAAAATGGGTGAGCCTAGATGTTATTAATGTTGTGTGGAGCTTTGCTAATAATTTAGATCCAAGTAGAATCTTTGGTTGACTATTTATTTTGATAGGGGGAATTCTTTCCTGCCGACGTGCCTGCATATGGACATCTGTGTTGTCAGTTGTCACAGTCAGTGCCCTGAAATTCAGGGGGGTCCCAATTGTTTGATGGGGGCTTCACCTCTTTTAACGTCTGCATTGGGATGTCTGCATGAGGAGAAAATTTTGCTGCACTGCAATACCAAGTTTCTATGCATCTACTAGAATAACACAATCAAATCACTATTTAGAGGGGGTTCTAAATTGGAGTCCGAGGAAGAAAATGTTTTGGCTGTGATGGGATCCTATATATAAAGCTTTATGAGTTTGAAGATGGAGTCTATATTTTGCTTGGTGCTTTGGGGTTCTCCTTGGTAGGCGAGTCTCATCAGGCAGACTGGGTGGAAATAGGCGTTCACCTCGTCAAACTAGCAGAGTTAGAATTTTTTTTTTTGTCTGTAGTCTAGAGCTCTAGAGCCTAATGGATTATCAATGTCTCAATAATTTTAGAAGTATATCCAGGTATATCCAGGTATATACTTCTACAGAATTCCATGATCGGGACACATTATCGAAGCAACTAGGGGCAACATTTGTCCCTCGTTTCTAAGAATGACCAGGTTGTCTCCATTAGGCAGTTTGGGTTGATAGGTCCTATTGGGACTTGGAACGTTCACAAAATTTTGGGCGCATGTGTTGGCTTCAAGAAAAAAGAAAAAAAATGTTCCTAATAAAGTTCCCTTTCTCAAGGTGTGTTTGTGAATGAGAGGCAAATCCTTGATGCTTTTTTAGTGGCTCATACATATGTGAATTCAGGATAGAGATCTTGGAGATTGGAATTAGTGTGCCAGTAAGACTTGGAAAAGGTGCAAGATGGGGTGGAATGAGACTTCTTGCTTTAGATTCTATGATGGATGGGTGATGCAGGACAGACCCATGGTCCCCCATGGGTCGACCCGCCTTTGGACCCAGCCCATCTGTTTTCATGGGCCCGAAGGCAGGTCAACTGATGATGGACCATGGGTCTGTCTTGCATCAATTAGCCTTTGAAATAGGTGGAGAAAGTGGATTAAAGCATGATTAAAACATAATGGGCCTTCGGTTGTTGAGAGAGAATGTGTCTTTGGAAAAGGACCTAGATAAGTGTTTGACTTTGTCCTTATGTGCCCTTCTGCTGTTTTCTTTTAGTAATAAATTTGATGATGGTGACCATTCACAGAAGCAAAATAAGATATCACAAAAACAAAATAAGATAAAACAAATTGATGATGGTGATGGTATGAAAGAAAGAGTGGACAACATCAACTCTTTTTTTCTTTTGGGTAGCACGCTATGCTAGTAGCTCCCCTTCAGAGAGAGAACTTTCAGTTCAAATTATTGTTTCTTCTTTGAGTCATTCTACCAAAAATAAAGTATTGTTCGTTTGACATTCTTAAATTTAACTTGGTATCTTGGTATCACTGTTTCAGATTGTGTGGAAAAAAGAACAAAACTATTTAACTTTAGGACATAAGTAACCTAAAACTGAAGATTACAGTCAAATTGTAATTATATCCTACAAGTATATGTATCATATTTTGTACCAGTATCAATATTGTATTATGTGGATACTGTACCCTATGCATATATATACTTTTAGATGATATCAATCTGAGAGCATTTAGGTGTTGCTTTTCTGATTTTGGAAACTTCATTTTGTTGGGATTTTATCTCACTTCATCTCTTAACTGCTGCTTAGCCAAAATACTATTTCTCATGAGAAATGCAATGCAATTAACTATTCATGTTTCTCTGTACTACTTGTTTCTTATGAAGAAGGATGCTGGTAGAAAGCACCGTTCACTTATTTTGCTCCAACTGCAACAGCTACTGGAACAGGATTGAATGCCATTGATTTTGATGTTCCTACTGCTAAAAGCATAAATAGTAGAGACAGTAGGATTATATAAATCATATACATTTGTACCATTGAAGTTGTGCATTTAATTTGTTGCTGAATGAATCAAAAGCAAAGAGGATTGACGCCTTCTTTGTGATGTTACAGGGCATTAACCACATCTACTACGAGACCGAGTATCGAACGGAGTGGTGCCAGAGCAATGGTACATCTGTTCCCTGCTTCCTGTTTGCAAGGAAATTTTCAAGAGGTGCTGCAATGCGCCTGTTGAGTGCAGGTGTGGTTAGCCCCTTTGACGCTGCTGCATTGTTAGATCAAATCAAATAAAACCAGTTGCATCTTTGTGACATTATTATATTTCTGCGATGGGGTGCCCCATTCATGCGAAAATGATACGTGGAGCCGGTTGCTCCCAACTATCATGGCCTTGAGCAGCTGTGCCATACCATTGGGCTAATGCATACTACCCCAACCTATACAACCACCAATCAAAGTGGAGCTGTAAATCAGAAATAGATGTAACAGGGAGTCAGAACTCAGAACTGCTTCTGGAGCTTGTTTCAGATGAGGCCGGTGTTTAGGAAGACGGAACGATTAACCAGGTATTGTATTTGGAAGAGCATATTCACTTAGTTGCAGTGTAAAAGAAATGGTATATCACTACACAACCAAGAAATGGAGTAATTTTGTACTAATTTGGAATTTTAACAAAAACCGATAGAAGATAAAAGTAGGAGAAACATGTATAAAGAAACTTGTCTCAATATGGACTTTGTCATTTTTTTTACTCCAAACTGATTGTTACAGTCATTTTATATAAAATACAGAGGTGTCCGGATTGATAATCATTGCATTAAGGAGTCATTTTAAGTGGAAAACAATGGAATCTGGATTGGCAAGCATTGTGTCTGATGTTAATCTAACATATAAATAGTTTTTAGAGTTGTGCCAATTAAGGAGTCATTTTATATGGAAAAACAATGGAATCTGGATTGGCGAGCATTGTGTTTGATGCTAATCTTACATGTAAAATGGTTTTTATGGTTGTGTGAACATAGCAAATGTTTGCATCCTAATTGTAACAGGCCGAAAATGAGCTGCAATTATGTTTCGAGTAGAAACAGACGTGACCAAATAGCAGTACCTATGACAGGCCAAACCGACATGTAAGGTTTAACAGTGCCATTATTTTATGCCATGTTAAGGACATGATTATGGTTGAATTATATGGTAATCAACTATGCTTTTTATGGTAAACTGGATCATAAAGTTTGTATGAATGGGGCTCGTAATATGATGATCTAGATCGTTTTGATTGAACAAGACCAATGTTTTAAGGCGCTGGTCCGAAGACTATAGCAATCCAGTTTTCTATATTGAACGCGTACCATTATGGCTGATGGGCCTTTAAATATGGTTTGTTTATCAGAGACTTACACCTTTGGTTTGATGGGAGTTGAGCGTAAGTCAATCTACTGTGGTTTTTACAACTTTAATGACCTTTTGTGGAACTCATTCAAACAGTGCTGGCATTGAGGCTATATTATGCATAAAGTTGTGTTCCCCAAAGGGATTCAAAAGACTGCTTACAATATGAACTTCTCACAGCTCAAGGGTGGTCAAAAGGCACACTTACAATATAAAACTGCTCAAAGCAAATCTGACCCTTTTAGCACCGAACTAAATTTCACTTGATCAGAGCAAGGCTCGCCAGTAATTGGTCACTTATAAAGCACTTGAGTTCC
Source organism: Persea americana (assembly GCA_029852735.1). Lineage (NCBI taxonomy): Eukaryota > Viridiplantae > Streptophyta > Magnoliopsida > Laurales > Lauraceae > Persea > Persea americana. The sequence continues at coordinate 16,446,989 of CM056814.1, forward strand.
ATGTGAATCAGTGCGTTTGGCTTTCTGTATTTTAATAGTTATGTGTTTCCATGTGGTTTAGTGCCTTATACGGTCACTTGATTAGTTTATTTTATTTGTGATGATATGATTGTTTAAGTACTGCCATGGTAGTTCCTTCACATGATATTTCTTATTTGAGATTGATCCTTGCTACACTAGATCGACAATCGGGCATTCATTTTAGATTGATGTTCTGATCCTCTTAAGGGTTGCCTGATTTTGATGTTTGGGATATTGAAATGGGATTTCTATATGTAAAATTTGCATATGTGAGTTTTACAAATGTAAAATTTACACATGGCAAGCACCGTTTTCAGGAGTCAACATTTTTTAAAAATCGCATTTCAGGAGTAAACGTGTATTTGAATTACATGTGTAAAGTTTTCACATATCGTAAAGTCTATGGAGATTCAAGATATATAATTAGACTTTTTTTGAAGTTTAATGGGTCAGTAAGAAATTTAAACCGCTCAAATTAAATATTGGAGACCGACAAGAGTTTGAAAGCATGAAAAGCAATGATGGGGCTTGATATGAGTATCTAACCAGCAACGTGTAATCCTCTCACACTTTTTTCTGGGTGTGAAAGTTTTCATATGAAAAAGAAATCACTTATACATCATTTTCTCCTCTTATTTACACGTGATAAGTAAATAAATGTAAACAAAGCCACGTGTGTAACTACCATTTACAAGTATAAAAGCGCGCAAATAAACAACCACTGAGCAGGACCCACTCCATTTAGCATAGTGAATGTCATTTACAGGAAAAATCTAGTGAGAAATCTTTCGTTAAAAGAGTATAACTTGAGAGTGGAATTTATCTATTGAAATCTCAATTGTTCAAAACAAACGTCCTCCGTGTATATGTGGTACCTTCAAATTCTACTATCAATCTGAGTTTTCCCGACTGTTGGCTTGACTATTTGATAAAAAGCGTTTTTCATGAAATAGTCAATCCAACGGTGGAAACCAACTTGAATAAACATAAAATTTGAGAATACTTCATATATTTGGAGGGTGATTATTTTGAGTTATTTGGATTTCAATAAGTGGGCTCCATTGTGGAATTCTACTCTTTTAACTAAAGATTTCTATAGATCAAAGTCGCAGAAAACTCAAATTCCTAAAAATGTAATACTCCAGTACAAATAGCTTTGATCAAGCAAATATATGCTTCACACCTCACTGCGGCATGTGATCCGTCGTTCATCATTACCGTCATACACTCCCCCACCTTGGGAGAAAATTCTAATCCAATGTGGTAGCATCAGGATTCAGGGTAGTGCCTCAAAATTGATAAAAAGAAAAAAAAAATCCTCAAAAACTATATAAATATTTAACAACATGCATATCCCATAGGGATGTAAATGGGTCATGATTCTTTGATTACCCAGAGGTTCCGGTTCTTTAAAAACCGGGTCTGGGTCCTTATTTAGGCTCTGATAAATAAATGGGTCCGGGTCTGGTTCTACTTTGGTTTGGAACCGTGGACCCGAAACCCAACATATTACCTAAATTTTTGAAACATATTTTTTAATATCATTCTCTACATTGATTCGGACCCGTTCCATATATGATTTTGGTTCTAGTTCTGGAGTCAAGAAACTGGTTCCGAAACAGTTTTGGTTCCAGATACAGTTCCACCTTTTTCTTAATGGTTGCGATTCCGGATCCACCATATACCTGGATCAGAAGCTACCCGTTTACAACCCTAATACCCCATTCATACCTCTCTCTTTTCTTCAAAATTAAGCGAAAGGGCTAGGAGTCCAGGACTGTTGACAATTCCCATTTATATTTCCATAATAAAAAGTCCCCCGTCCTGTCTTTGGGAGTGGTAGAGTCGTCGTTACTTAGTTAGGTAAATCACGTTTCCATCTTTTATTCCTCGACTCCGTCGGCCCCGTCTTTTAAAATCCCTAACATTTTCTCCTTCCCCTTCTTCTAGAATTCCAAATTCCATACCTCTAGAAACTTCTTTCTAACCTTGTTTCCCATCTTCTTCTACTTCTTCCTTTATATAAACTCAATATAATCTATCAGCCAATCTATCTTGTCTTGTCTTGCTGAATAAGAATAAGAAGAGGGGGAAAAAAAAGAGACAAGAAGGAGGGAGAAGAGAACATCACATCACATCAGAGATGGATTTCGAGCTGAGGGCTGCAAAGGAGAAACTGGAGAGGGAGCAGAGGCAGAGGAAAGAGAGGGCGACGCGGAAGCTGGAGAGGGAGAAGAAGGCCAAGGCCGAGTCCTCGCGCCAGAGGGAGGCCATCGAAGCCGCCCAGAGATCTCGAAGGCTCGATGCTGCTCGTGCTGAGCTCCTGGTATCTATATCTATCCACTATCCATTACATTACATCACCTTCTTTTTCTCTCAATCATTCTGCATCTTATTCTATTGTTGATTTTGCACTTGTATAATCATCAATTGATCTAGTTGATTTTTATCCTTTCTATTAGATTTGATAGGAAGAAGTCTTCTTTTTTACTGTTGAATGAATCCTTCTGTAATTAATATCGAGTTCTAATGAAAGCTTTAAGATGATTCTCCTTTTTGCCGTATAAGGGTTTGACCCTAATTATGTAATTTGTTAGGCTTTCAGATGAATTTTTCTTTGCGCATAGATGTAGTAGCTAGAAGGGCAATTTTACAAGAGGAGGAGTGGGAGGTCTGTTATTCTTAGGTACGCCACGCCCCCTGAAGACTTACGAAGGTCGCAAGGATCTTGATTGTGTTTGGATGCATGCGAACCATGGTCATAGTCAAATATAAAAATGAACAAATAAAACAGTTGAATTGTAGCAATTCCCATGTTCTTATGTATAACCAATGATGGTTCTAGGTGACCACCATTGATTTTGATGTATGGAAGATGCTTATATTAGCGCCCTTTTATATACAGGTTGAACACTATACTGGAAACTCCCGTGTTTCCGTTTATGTAGCCATGTGGTTCAGTTGGTTCCTACCATCCATATGTTGCGTTAGTTTTATCTCACCCTCCACATTGCTCTCCCTTAGACCTTACCAGTCTGCATTTTGTTTCTTTGTAGTGATTTTGCTGCCAAGGTCAGATCATTCCTTCCACTCTTATAATGAATTCCTTCTTCTCCACTCATATCCAGCACTGTTTCTTATGCTACTTCCATGATTGTAATTATCAGTGAAATCATCGTGCATATCAGTTTAAGTCTCATTTTGTACTTCAATCCCCCTGGCTGGAAATTGCTTGAAGAGGATGTTTACCACATTGTAAAGCCAAAAATGTTAGGAGAAGCTTGTAGTTGAGAAACATTGCTACTATTCAAGTGAATTTTTCTTCTTTTGTTTTTTCAAGTTGTAGAATATCAAGCCCACAATTAACCCCTAAACCATCTATGTTATCTAGATCTGCATGTTGGAGATGGCATTAAGGTGTTGGTCATGGCTCTAGGACTCAGTTTGAACCATCCAACTAACATCAGACAGATGTTGCAAAATCCTGCCAATGGCCTGAACGAGTGTCTCAAATACCATATAGTTTGGTGGTTGGTTAGGACTGAGTGTTTCCAATTCTACTTCGTCACATATATGGCCTTCATTAGTCAACCTGTTTTAAGCAGTTGAAGTCTCTATTTCTTCCTCCCTTTTTTTTTTCTTTTTGTGTGAGCGTGCGCGTGTGCGTGTGCGTGTTTGGGTCTATGTTCGGTGTGTGCGCGTGCATGTATGTTGTATTTAGATATGCTTTAGTTATGTACTTCTTTTATTTTTTTTATTATTATTATTTTTTTTTTGTGTCATATGTTTACGTGTCAAAAATTGATGCTGATGTTAGGTATGGGATATGGTAACTTCAAGAACACCTATATGCTGACACAATCAACAAATATAATAAAATATGTTTAAAAAAATTAATGGTATAGATATAATTTGAAGGACATGAAGAAATGTTATTCTTTTTCAAAGAAAGAATACTCTCCATTAAAGAACAACCTATTAAGACAACAGACATCTACCAAGAAGAAAGCATAAAATGAAAATCAAGTTTATAAAGGTGAAGGGCTTTCAAGCACTAGCTCGGGTCTAGACATCCCTTTGCCAAGGTATCCTCCACCTCCATACCATTGCCTTGGACTATGCAGAAATGCCACGTTAGTTGAAGCAAAAATCATCTTGATCTCTTTGAGATTGATGCCAACCTTCATGGAGGGCAAGAACGGTTTGTTCCCATCTTATAGCGTTTGGTAAGGCGAGATTCTAAATACACCCCCCATTTCTTTTTGCACACCCACCATTTCAAGGTTTATTTTATTACCAATATACCCTTGTGGTAAATTACCTAAAAGGACAATTAACAAACTCTCAACTCTCCCCAATTTCATTCTACACCCACCAACCCTCAAATTCTCAACTCTCCCTCCAATTCTTAACAACCATTCTCTGTCTTCCTCTCATACAATCCCACTCACTCTTCATCTCGCTTAGACTCTCAATATTCATCCCTCACTCGTTTTCTCACTCATCTAGCTCTCTTCTTCTCATTCATTTCACACTCTTCATCTCATTCATCTCTCATACTCACTCATTTATCATTCTTGAGCAATGGACAAGCAAATCATGTTTGGTGATCATTTTAGTAGCCAGATTGTGCGTTTAGGTAAGTTTTTTTTCCCATTACTTTGAAGCAGTTGCTTCGCGATCTATTCGGTCCTGAGTTGCCGAACAAATATTAAACTGTTCGGACACTCAGGGCCGAACATTTTAATTATGTTCAGCCATTAGTGGCCAAACATATTAATTCTGTTCGGCCTTGAGTGTCCGAATAGTTTAATATTTTCCCCACTAACACAATCAGGCCATTGTAGGATGATGCGTCTACTCAATGCAGCAATGTTGGCTCGGAATGTGAAAGGGACTATAGTAGTGAATTTATCACTCAAGAGGTAAGAGATGGAGTTGAATTATTTGTTATGTTAATGTTGTCACTTTGTGTAATCTAATTTAATTGTGTTATGTGTAGATATTCAAGAGCCGAGAAGCTTTAATCAAGTGGGCTCGTGATGTTGGGAGGAGAAATGGTTTTGTTATTGTCATTAAGACATCGGCTGCGGCTGGTCATGGCAATAAAAAACCTAGAGTTACCCTTGGATGTGAGAGGAGTGGGTGTTATAGAGACACAGGGAAGAATAGAGAGGTCAATGCAGAGAAGAAGATGAAGCTGACAAGTTCAAAGAAATGTGGATGCCCTTTTTCATTAATGGGAAAAAATATGGGTACAAATGACGATTGGATGTTGCACGTAGTATGTGGTGTGCATAATCATCCGTCTGGAGACGTTCTAGAGGGGCACTCATATGCGGGGAGATTATCAGAGGAGGAAACTTCATTGTTGGTTGACATGTCTAAGAATATGGTTCAACCAAAAGAGATATTAAATACATTGAAAGAAAGATGTGATTTAAATGTAAGTACAATGAAGACAATCTACAATGCACGTCATAGGTTTAAAGTTGCCGAGGAGGTTGGGAGAACCCAGATGCAGCAACTCTTTGCGCAATTGGTGGAGCATAAATACATTGAGTGTCATAGGAAATGTGACGATACAGTGACGGTCACTGACTTGTTCTGGACACACCCTACCAACTTAGACTTGTTACGTGCATTTCCGCATGTCCTGATAATGGACTGCACTTGCAAGACCAATCGATATCGTATGCCCTTATTGGAGATTGTTGGAGTTACATCCACGAACTTGACTTTCTCTGTATGTTTTGCATATCTTCAGTATGAACGCGAAGATAACTACGCGTGGGCATTGGGTATATTGCGTAGTGTGATTGGTGAGGGTGCTCTTCCTAGTGTCATTGTCACAGACAGAGAGATGGCTCTAATGAATGCCATCTCTAAGGTATTTCCTAGTGCTACACATTTTTTATGTAGATGGCATATTAATAGAAATGTGTTGGCGAAATGCAAGAAGCCGTTTGAGACGAAGGAAAAGTGGGATAGGTTTATAATGAGTTGGGATATGTTGGTGTCTTCCTCCACCGAAGAGCAATACATTCTGCAACTGGCGATGCTAAATAAGGAGTTCAACACTTACCCGGAAGCACTTGAGTATGTGAGATGTAGTTGGTTAGATCCATACAGGGACAAATTTGTGGCTGCCTGGACTGATAGGTATATGCATTTCGGGAATACTACAACAAACAGGTAATTATTTTTTGGTTTACACAAAAATACTTATTGGTTAATCAGTTATTAATATACTATCCGTGTCCGTCTTGACAGAGCTAGGAGTTCACATGCACAGCTGAAGAGGCAGCTTGGATCAAGCCAAGGGACTTTCGAGTCATATTGGATAAAGATACACAACTTGCTTGAGTTGCAACACACAAACATTAAAGCATCTTTCGAAAAGAGCAAGACAATCGTGCAACACAATTTCAAGCCCTCAGAATTTAAGGAGCTTCGGGGTAACATATCTATAAGTGCATTGGAGAAGATCCTGGCAGAGACGAAGCGAGCCAATTCGGTTGGTATTGACCAAGATGCATGTGGCTGTGTCATTCGACACACACATGGTTTACCGTGTGCTCATGAGATTGCAAAATACATCAGGGAAGGCCGGCCTATTCCACTCGACTGCATACATCCTCATTGGTGCAAGCTTGATATGTTGGCTACTACAACTCCAAAGAGCTCTAGTATGGAGCTGGATTGTGTACCGGAGTTGGAGTTAATAGCCCAGCGGTTCAAAGAATATGATTCGAGCAGAAAGTTGCAACTTCTAAATAAGTTGAGGGAGTTAGCAGTGCCTGTGATAGAACCAGAAGTTAAGTCAAGATGTCAAGGTCATCCGCATTTGAAGGTTGATACTTCTACTCGACGTGATTCGTGTGCCTTTGAGTTGGTATAATCTGGATAGATGTTGTGATGCTGACACGACATTCCTATTGATTAAACGGAAAGATGTCGTAATTAGTGGAGCCTATCCTGACCGGGCAACCAAATCACTAAACTGCACATTCTATCTGCCTTCAGAGTTCCATACCCACTCACTGATTTTCTAGGCATGGTTCAAGCATTTAAGTGGCTGACGCTCCTGCAGTACAAAAGAACATATATTAATAAAGAAAATAATAATAAAATGACGTTTATCAAAATGAATAAGGAGTACATGCTCGTGCCAAATAGATGCAGCAATGTGTGTATGGAGACTAGGCAACAATGGGTCCGGTCATCTCTTCAGTGGCATTGGGCTTAGAATGGACATCTGTAGCATCCTCCTCGACCTCGGGCTATTGATAGTCTGAAAGATCGACCTCACCATCTCTAGCACGACGTCTCATGTTTGACGTTGTAGGTCAAACTCTAGAAGTACCAGGCACATCCATATATGATAAATAGTATCTAGAAATTGATAAGTGAACCAAAAATAAATTAAAAAAATGAATGGCCACACTGTCTGTTCAAACCTGATTGGCCTGCCGAACAAAATGTGTCTGTTCAGCCTTTCAGAGCCGAACTGACACGAAACAAAAAAGGAAGAAAAAGAAAAAGAAAGGGTGGGAGGGTGGGTTTGAGGGAGAAAGAGAGGGAAGGCCTCTCTCTGACCCCTTCAACCCATTTTGAGGCCAACCCAACCACCATAGAAGGCCTCCAATAACCAAAAAAAAAAAAAAAAAAAAATCTAAAAAACTACAGCAAAACATGAAAGAGGGAGGGAGAGGGAGAGAGAGCATATATCGGGTGTGAGAAGAGAGTGAGGGGGAGTAGAGAGAAAAGCGGGAGCTGAGGTTAGGGTAGTTTAGGTATTATGGGGGGTGTAGGTAGTAAGTTTTGTAAACAATTTCACCCCTTCTTTAGTTGCTAGAGTTCATGCTCAATTCGAATCACCTAAAGCAATTGTCTTGAAAAAGGCAAGAGTTACTCTCCTTTGTCGTTCTTGCTACTTTCCCAAATTCCAGATAGGTTGGGCTTACCAAGAGGGCTCGTGTTGGTGTTGAGCCTCCATTTTTCTAGATTAACAGGTAGTCGGCTTACAAATTTTGTTCCCTATTCGGTTTGGTTAGAGATCTTAATCATGACATCAAAACTCCCTTTCAATGTCCAATAAAGGAATGCCTCTGGGGCCTGTTTGGTTGCAAGAATTTTGAGAATTTCAAATCCTGTCAACCCCCTGGGAATTCATAAAACTAAGTGGCTTTTCCAATGAGCTAGAATGGAGAATTTTTATATCAGACAGGGCATTTGGAATGCTCAAGGGATGAAAACTGAAAAGCAATGTCAGAAATTCCCAGCAAGACCTGCCCAATTCCTATAAAAAAATGCCTTTAACCAAACAGGCCCTAAGTTTCTTTTGTTGTAATTCCCGATGAAAAAATCCACAAATTTATTCTACTAAAAACCAACATTAAGGAGCTACTTTTACCTAAACCAATATTAAGGAGCTACTTTTACCTTCATGAACTTTGGACTCTAATTGGAAATGGGTGCTTGGAACATCATTTGAGTGAATCACGGAAAGGGGCTGTAAGGGCAGATAACTAGAGTTAAAAAGTATCATATGGAAAGAAACCTATTTATCGCAATTTTAATTCTAAACATTATACTTGAAAGAATAGAACTCCACGAGAGCAGTTTGGATAGTATACTTATTTCTAAGAAAACAGGGGGACACAATGTAAAATTGTGCATCTGCATATCTGACATGGATAGTAGTATCTGAAGTATCCTTGTACTGATAAAAAAAAAAAAGAGTATCCTTGCTTCTTTGGCTATTGTGTGTAAGTTGGTGTCAGAAATCCAATAAAAGGAAAGATCCTTGCTACTTTTGGATTTCTATTTGTTTTCAAATGCATAAGTAAATGTTATGTTACCGTGCTTCCCTGTAGGGCAGATAAGCAGTCCAGTGTTTCTAGAAGCGTTTGTGGCCTACAGCTCAAGGCTATCCTTGGGCGGGGCTTTCTGAAAACACCTCACTCCTCAAGTCTGGGATGTGGGTTGCATTTGGAGAAATACACATCTCTGCGAATGAGGAATACATCCTAGATGTCAGTCACACTCCATATTTGGGGGGCTAAGACATATATAGTCTATATGTCCCATTAGCACATCTTGCTTTTCCAAAAATGGGAGGGACCATTTGTAAAATAACCTAGGTTTTTTTTTTTTTGGGATTTTTATGAAAAAACCCTTAAAGATGAGAAAAACAACGGAGGGGCCCTAAAACTTCATAATGACGATAGAGGACCTCTATTCCATGGTATCACAGAATAACTTGAAATTTCGTGCTATCATGGAAACCTACATGCAAATTTCATGAAAAAAAATGGACATTCTATGATTTCATGGAATAATCCAACATTCCATGATATCATGGAATTGAGATATTTGTGTGTGCAAAAATTATGTGATATCACAGAATGCTGGGTTATTCCATGATATTATGGATTGGAGACCCTTTGCCATCATTATGAAGTTTTTAGATCCTCCATCCTTTTTCATTTTTTTTTATTTTAAATTTACAGGGTTTTTTCTGTAAAAATCCTTTTTTCTTTAAATTAAGGCAGTTATAATTAGATTTAACTTAATTTAATTCTAGCTAACTCATGAAAAGGCTTAGAAGCAGCCAACTTGCTACTGTTTTCTACTTTTACAATTATATTTTTTTAATGCAAATTTTTTTTTTCTGACAATTGCCTGTGGTACAATGAAGTGCTCACTATTGCAAACTTGAGATTGCAAGTTCAAGTCATCCACCCATCACAAAAAAGTAATTGTTATTGTTTATTAAAAAGGTATACTCATTACTCACGAGGTTTACATCCCACGCTCATGTATACATGCTCATCTTATGTCTCATGATTTGGGCAATTGGAATGGCTCACCTCACGCATCAATGCTTTAAATCATTGAAGCTAACACACACAAAGAGGGTGATTTGAACAAGTGGTGGGTATTGCAATTCATTATTGAAAAAAAATAAAAAAAGAGAATAAATAAAAAATCCGTATTTTGCTGCTGTGAGTTGTAGATTTTAAAACTTTATGATTAGTATTATGAAGGTGAAAGTCATCATAGAACTGTTCATTGTTCCCTACAGGCTAATCAACAAATGGAAGAAAGCTTACTTGTTGGGAAAGGAGTTGTGTTCTACCGAGTTCTTGAAGCTGTGCCTTACCAAGGTTATGGGGACAAAATTAAATTGCCACCATCTTGCTTCACGGAATTGTCTGATCAGGGGGCTTTAGATAAAGGCCCCATGTATTTCCGACTGTCAAAAATCTACCAAGATACAGAGGCATCTGAACAACAAAACCAGAAAAATACGCATTCCGGCGTTTTGGAATTTACTGCACCTGAAGGTTCTGTCGAGCTTCCTTCTCATGTATGGAGCAACTTATTCCCTGCTACGAGCCAAAATACCCCTTTAATTGAGGTTCGCTATGTCAGGTTGCCAAAAGGAACATATGCTAAACTACAACCTGATGGATTGGGCTTCTCGGACGTACCTAACCACAAGGCTGTCCTTGAAACAAGTCTTCGCCAGCATGCGACACTATCGGAAGGTGACATGGTTTCTGTCAGCCATGGAGATCTAAATTATAAATTGCAGGTTCTTGAGCTAAAGCCTTCTTCTAGTGTTTCTGTCCTAGAGACAGATATTGAAGTTGATATCGTTGGGTCTGATTCAGCTTCAGAGACAACTCAGCATGTGCTGGTCCCACTTGTGCTTGGAAAGGCTGAACCTGGATTTGTTGAGGAAGGAAAGTATAGCTATTACAAGTTCTCAGTTGATAACATCATCAGTGAGAAAATGGCATCTGGAGATATGAATGTTGTGGTTAAGATAGACGTGGAGACTAATGGGGGAGATACTGATCTTTACGTGTCTAGGCATCCTGTTATATTCCCATCCCAGCACCAGCACGAATGGTCCTCCCATGATGTGGGTTCAAAGATTTTGATCCTTAGTCCAAAGGATGAGAACTTAATTGCAGGTATCTACAGCATTGGTGTCTATGGGTTTAAGGGGCTGACAAAGTACCACATCTTGGTTTATGTTGAAGATTGTAGTAATCGCAGGGTGGGAGAAAAAGCCCTTTCTTCATCATCATCAGCAGCTGATACCGTAGAGTGTCAGAACTGCAAACATTACATCCCAACCAATACTATTGCGCTGCATGAAGCATTCTGCAGCAGGCACAATGTTGTTTGTCAATATGAAGGTTGTGGGGTTGTTCTTAGGAAGGAGGAAATGGAAAATCATGTACATTGTATCAAGTGTGGGCGAGCCTTCCAACAGGGAGAGATCGAGAAGCACATGAAAGTATTCCATGAGCCACTTCATTGTCTTTGTGGAGCGGTGCTAGAGAAAGAAGAAATGGTAAGCAACTGAATTCCTATACTTCTGTTTTAATGATAAGTTGATAACTTTATGTTGTTTAGGGAAATTGTTCTGTGTAGGACATCATTAGCGAAACTGAGCTACTGCTGAACCTTATCAACCTTGAGTTGGGAAATGAGGGTCATGAGAAGTATGAGTATATTTCTTCGACTTTTGAGGCAGTAGTTAGAAGTAAAGGAACTTCTAATAATTGTTGACTATTAAAGAGGTAGTCAGAAGTAAGGGAGCTTCATATAATTGTTCTGGTCAAGGTTCAGTGATAGGAAAATTTTGCTAGTGGTGTTTGACACCAGATAGTTTCCATTCTTTATATACCATTAAAAGAAAGACGAAAACCTTGATACTTGTCAGGCATGCTTTCATAGAATTACTTACCTGGAAGGCACTTATTCAATAGTGCTTGCCTTGGAAGGTAAAATTGAGTCCACCTCTGCAATCACTTGTTTAACTAGGAAGGCACTTATTCAATAGTGCTTGCCTTGGAAGGTAAAATTGAGTCCACCTCTGCAATCACTTGGTTACATGTTTAATTTGCATTCTTGCTTTCATTTATCCTTGAATAATTTTTATGCAACAGCCATCTGGTAAAGTTTATCAATTTACACCCTTGATGGTTTTGGATCTATAAGATTCAAATTGCATGCGCACGTGCATATTACATTAATAAAAGCGAGTCTTCCTGTTGTTAACAACAACATGATGCCCTTGTGAGAATGGGGACTGCCATGAGGGGTACAGGCATGTCCTACAGGGGTTTGATCCCAGACTCTGCTCTCCATAACAGATGGTATCACTTGCTGTCGTGTCGAGCGTGCCAGAAGACTGACGCCTCTTTTTAACAAATAGGATAAGGGTTTGATGTGTGTTAATTTTTATATATTTATTTATTGAAAGGTAACAATGTAATGATTCTATTAATAATTATGAGATAGAATAATATATCAGGGAAAAATGAAGACCGGATGCATTAAATGTTAATGCCACAACCACCTAACCAACATCTATAAGAGTTACTAGTAAGACAAGCCAGCAAACTCTTTCAAACGGGAACCCATGATCATATGCGGCTCTGTACCATCACCTCCAGCTGCTCTGGAAGAACTGCCTTGTTTTGAAAATCTCTCCCTTTTCTCTCTTGGCAAACAGACCAAAAAATAGCAAAAAGACTCAGAGCTTCACAGGCGCTTCCCTTGTAAACTCTATTTGCCATTGTTCCAGGAGATTGAACCCTGAATTGGCATGATCCACTCAACTCAGTAAAGATTAAAAAACAAAAAAAAAAAAAAAAAAAAAGAAGTCCCAATTTTATCTGGTGAATGAATAAAAAGGTGTGCAGCATCTTCTACATCATTAACTTGATGTGAAAATGATTATGATCTGCACCGACAAATTTTTGAATTTTTCTATCCCTCATACCCTTCCTTTATTACTACCAAACTGCTGTTAGTGTAAAAGTCCATAATATAGGCGACCAAGTGTTTTGCATGTGGCTTTCTTGGACAAATGTTTAAATATGTCTGCATCTGTCACAGCTAAAGTGTTCTCTGTTATTTTCCTCCCCATGGCAGGTGCAACACCAGTCCTTTGTCTGCCCTCTGCGCCTAATTCCCTGTCGATTTTGTGGGGACATGGTTCAAGCTGGGAGTTCTGCTTCAGATTTCCGGGATCGACTCAGAGGACTTTCGGAGCATGAGAGTGTATGTGGATCTAGAACAGCTCCATGCGATTCATGTGGACGTTCTGTTATGCTGAAGGAGATGGACATTCATAGAGTTGCTGTGCACCAGAAGGACTAAGCCCTGAGCTACACTGTCTCTTAAGGTTCTGTTCTGGACTCCCTTGGTGTCGAAATACTGGGATCCCTTCAAGGCCGACACTTTGTGGGCTCACGTCAAGGCAATGAAGTTTCCATCTATGCTTCAGTGTCGGTGGCCAAAGAATGATGTTTTGGCTTAATTTAGCTGTGTTGCATTTGATTGTTGATTTGAAAGAAACAAAATGTTGTTTGTTTATAAGCATGATAGAATGGAATATTTTTTCATGGATTCATAAGCCTTTGACCATGCTCTGTGCTTCATGCCCAATTCGACCCTCATTGTAACTTTGTCCCACGATGGATTTATCAAGAAAGAAAATGCATCCATAAACTTCTAAGCCCATAAAACAAGGCCTAGGATTGTTGATTATTTCCTTTTCTTGTAGGCCCATCATCTTTTCCATTCACACCACCTTTGTTTTGCATCCATCCAGGCGGGTACCACATGCTGTCTTGCATATTATTCACGAGGGTGGCCCTCACTTGATACAAAGTACTAACATTTTTACCATCATTTTTATTTGCCATGTTAAGAAATAAGCAGCTGTATGTGGGTATCATTGGACTTGCAGAATACAAGAAGGCGGCTTGGAGATATTCCGTCTTACCCAAAAATGGGCAACCGTTGACATTGTTAATCATCAGATGTATGACTTGGAAGTTGACATTGTTAATGATTGGGCGACTAAGAGTGCTAGATGTTTGCAATATATAGGATTTAATCATGGTTAGGTTTGCCGCAATGAGGGGAAAAAAAAAACTCCTATTCCCTTCTAATTGTTTCTCGATCCAAATTACACTAATGGATGGTTGGAAGAGGATGAGTTAACACCCTGGCCTCAATGAGTCAAATTTAGTGAATATAAAGATCTCTCTCTGTCTGTGTGTGTAATCTTTTCAGTCAGATTATCATAGTAATTGATATAGGGGCTTTAAAGCTTAATGATTTCTTTAGTTACACTTTCTACGAAACTCGTTGGGTACAATTCGGAATAATGCCAAATTAAAGCGAGCGTCATCGTGGATTCATGGGTCTTTTTAGTGTGAGGTGGTTAGATTGATCATGAAGAATCCCATGTGGAAGTGAAAAAAGTTCTCTCATACAAGCCACAAGAGGCATCTAAAGAGAGGGGTTTCTATCTATATGCATAGATAGCATTTTACACATTCTAATTTGAATTGAAATTGAAAAGTATTTAACAATCTCCGTATAAATATATATATATATATATATATGGGGGGTCTTCTTATGCATACTTTCCTCACCATTTTGGTGAGAGACACTTCCATTATGGAAAGTTTTCAAGTACAAAATACCTCACCCTATGTACTAAAAAAGGTGGTTTGTACTTGAAAACTTCCCATAATGGAAGTGTCTCTCACCAAAATAATGAGGGAAGTATGCATAAGAAGACCCCATTATATATATAATGGTTATCTAGTGCGCAAGTTGCACACAGGGGTGGGGCCCACTGGGTGGTCCATTCGAATGGACAACACACACCCCCTGAATTTCACATGGGCCCCACCTTTGCACCCATCCAATATACTGTACACCATTGGATCGACTACATATCCATCTGAATGAATTGTACGCCGTTAAACTTGTGGGGCTTAGATGGAGATGATATAAGCCAGGGATGGGGTTTATTTTTTTTTTGCAGAGATGAAGAGCCAAGGGAGATCTTTCAATCCCCCTATCCAGTTCTAGGTGGGGCCCCATGCGGGCCCCACATTGAGGTACGCACCGTCATATATATGGAATTTAGTCTTTTTTTCTTTTATGCCCTAGTTGTCCATCCTCTGGCTTTTGGTTCAATTTGTGACTAATTTTTAATGGGAATCCAGAGCACTGGTTCTCACCTTATGGAGAGCACGGGTGCTCTGGAACACACGTTGGGGCCCATATTTTGATCCATCCAAGTGGACCATAAAACATTGAACCCCCTTGGATGGTTGTGAGCCTTGTGGTTTAGTATCATCTGAATGAGCTGGACCATTGGATCGAGTGTGCAGTTGTTTTGGACAGTAAAAACTTGTTGGCCATGGATCAAATAAGGTTGCTGATGATCAAAGTGTCCATCACCATACAAGGGCCATGTTGAGTCCCATGCCCAAGTGGGGCCCAAGGTGGGCCCACAAGCATGGGCACTCACCTTAAGGTGAGCGCCCGTGTCTCCACAGAGGGGCTTCCATTTTTAATATAAATCTGTCCCGTAACAGGTATGGGTCAGATTTTCATTAGTAGGACTGCTGGTTTACCGGGGCTGATTCGTTTTGTGCAATAAATATGTATGACTCTTCTTTTAACATAAGCGTCAGTTCTTATTTGGTCGCACGGCACGTCACCTCTTTCTGCTTATGCAAGCTTCATTTCCACTTGAGGGGCTGCTTTTTTGTATATGCAGACTCTCTCCTGGGTCCCAGCCCCCTTGGCTGGGGTACACCAAAAAACCTTTTTTTTTTATATATTTTAAAAAGGAATTTTTTAAGAATATATTTGATAACAGTTAGCAAATCTGACCCATACCTATTACGGGACAGATTTTTTATTTTATTTTTTTTTATATTTTTTTTTTGGTACCCTGCTAAGGGGGTTGGGATCCAAGAGAGAACCCATACAAGCGGGAAGAGGTAACATACAAGAGGGTTCGAACTCCGAACAGCCAAGATAAGAACTGATGCGAGCCGTTCTTATTGCAGGACAGATTTAGTATTATAAATAATGAACTTTGTCACGGTAAAAGATGAAGTAGGGTCGGTGTTATCACAATGCCTATTTTTTAATACTAGTGATTAAGTTTTGTACACTTCACATGCCTGTTCAAGGTCCAAGGCACCATACGTTGAGCCCTACCTTAGATGGGTTGTGCTTCAAATACACTAAATCTCCATTCAGAGACCATTGAGGTGGTAGAGGGATGGTTATCATTGACCTTCTTTTCCTTAAAAACCCAAAGATTAAGGTCCAGGAAGGTCCAAATCAGAATCACTTATATTTTACTTAGAGAGAAAAAAAAAAACTATTGACAAACACCACTGGTCTTTCTTTGAAGGTTAATTGAATATTTCTCTAAGTACACGTGTTGGGGAGATCTTCCCCATATTAGATTAAAACAAAGGAATTTTGCATACCCTAAAGTAGCAAGATTGAGCATCTACATAAGATCATGAAGCAGGGTAAATGCTAATTTATTGTGAAAATTGACAACATTTGAAAAGAAAACAATATAAAATCCATGTTTCTAGGAAATATTGTATTTTGTCACCTGTTCTCTACTTCCACTAGTAGTTTGTTATTGCCTTTTTTTTATCTTGTTTTAAATTAGTGGATTTAATAGCATCTTTAATGGACATGATTCCTTAATTTATGGATGAACATTAGTGAAGCTCTTTAATTGGAAAAGAACTCACAAAGATAGGGAGGGCTATCATGTAGCATTTGAACATTTAATATTGCATATAAATACATAAAACAGTGAACAGAAAGTGATTTGGAGTAGGTGGGAGTAGTTGTGTTCTTCACTAGGATATAGGGGATTTGTTTAGTTTGTTTTGGAATTTGCTTTTACCTGCTGGTTTAGTAGTCCATAAGACCACAATCTGTAGTTTGAGGTATTTGTATTCTGTAACATGGATG
This sequence comes from Persea americana, assembly GCA_029852735.1. Classification (NCBI taxonomy): domain Eukaryota; kingdom Viridiplantae; phylum Streptophyta; class Magnoliopsida; order Laurales; family Lauraceae; genus Persea; species Persea americana. The sequence continues at coordinate 16,463,861 of CM056814.1, forward strand.
CATTCACAGCTCACTCATTTTATGTTTTGATGCATGGACCCTGTCTATGATGGCCCTCATCTGAGAATTTTGCTGTATGAGACAATCCCAACCGTCCAACCAGTGGGCTTTTGTTTGATAAGTTGGAGGAATCGAGATGTGACAAAATTGTATTTGCTATTACTAGTTCTCTTGGTAACTCAGAAAACTCATGTAAGGTCATATGGAAAATTCCAATGGAATTTGGTGAAGTTTCTTTCATTTCCATTTTAATATTCCATTATCCAACATTGTGCTTTGGGCATGTTTGGCTAGCACAGAATCCTGCTCTCTACCCTTTCTCATCAGATCATTTCAGTTTCATCTTCTATCGCGGAAAATCAATTACAAGAAGGTGTCCTCTATACTTCAAAATCCAGTGTACTGCATGTCAGATCTTGAAAATTCAAAGTAGAATTCCTTGGAGGAATCCTTCTATTACACTAAGGGCACGTTTGGTTACAGATGATGAATTTGAACTGCCCTTTTAAGTCATTATTTATCATTGAGGATTTATACATGTGCATTTCACATCAATATCGGTGCATAACGATGCATACAGTTGAGAGAAATTGGTATTGTTGTGTAAATTCGTAAAAATAAGAATACTCACAGGCCCAAATTTTCGGGGATTTACAATTGCCAAATGTGCCATGGAGAACTGAAGAGGAATTCTCTAGTATTTGACAACCAAACGTGAGCCACTGTGCCCTTAATCTTGCCAGTTTTTTTCCTTCTTGTAAAAGAAATTTCTTATGAATGGGACTGGTACACAATAGATTTGGATAATTTCGACCCTTTGGATCAGGCCTGGAGATGGTAAACTTGAATTACAGTGCAAAACGGACCATATTCATCAATCATCATCAAAAGAAGGCTCAAAGTACGGTGTGGATGATCTAATCTGGGGATTTTCATGGTAGCCTCCCTCTGTAATTAATAGCCACGATCAGGGCTAAACTACAAAATTAACTAACTTTCAGCCAAATGATTCTGTATTGGGGGCCTAGCATGCAGTACTCTCTTACTTTAAACATAGCAGGCAAATTGATAAAATGTCTGATGCCTTTTGATTTAAGCTATAGGCCCTGCCCACTAGATACCAGCTGATTTCTTGTTGGCTGTGGAGCATGCCCATTGCAAACAGCTACAGATGGATCATCTGTCACAGTCCACAAGCTTGTCCAATCCATGTGGGCAGTCTCACTAGGGCATCTCTTGGATGCTTAAAACCCATTTCTATGGGCTGTATTTGGCTACATGTATCTCCATTGAAATACATACATGTTAAAATGAAAATACATTTCACCCATCACTTCTCTAATTATAATATATATAAGAGGTATATGTAACTATTTATAAATGAAAAAAATATTAAAATTAATTAGATGGAGCGGGGACCCTAGCTATATGGGTCATGCCCGTGCTTAGCACGGGTCATTGTGCTAGTTTAGAGGTTATAAGTAAAAATAAGGAAACAAGAATAGGTAATCACTAATCTACAAGGCAAAAGATGAGAGTAAAACTCATTACACGCAAATCAAATTATCTAAACATCTTTACTTTCTCTTCATTTTCATCAGAATGCAAGCAGTTTTATAGTGTCACATACAATGATCAAGTTACCCACACACATAAATATTCATTTATGCATAAACCCAAGTTTCTCCCACTCCATAACAAAATAAAAAAAGATCACAACAAGCCTCCACCGCTCCACACAACCAAACACTAACCAGAACTGAACTCCAAACCCGAGAACTTGGATCTCTCATTCCTCCTAAAAAGATTAAACTAATTAACTTCTCAAATCAAAGCTGGGTTAATTTGTACATTGTGAGGACTTACCTTCTTCAGTAAGTCCCCATCTTTTTTCTTTATTCTCCTCTTTTGGATTTTTTATGTCATGATCACGCGAGTCTGCACGTGATAGCCATTCAATGTTAGTTGAAAAACCTCACTCTGCTTGTTTATGCTACATGTCCACATCCATATATGTATGGTGCCAATAAGAGAGAGAGAGAGAGAGGAACTAACGTGTCAAGAGATTCGTTTTGGGAAGGTCCCAAGGCCACGACCCTGAAAATAAGGGCTGTGGGCAGCGCCGCTCAGCTTTTCTTTGGCCTTGTTAGTGGGCAAAAGTATTATTTAAGTGAAGCTACAATGGAATCCTTGGCTTATAATATTCTTCTAGTTTATGCTTGAAATTGTGAGAAAGAAGGCTTGGGCTTTGGGCCGGGAAGGTGGTGAGCAGGGAATTCCATGTGGTTTGGCCTCGAAATCAGGAATGTGTTAAAGTTAGTGTTCCATTTCAAATGTACAAAAGTAATGACAACAATAATAGAATCGATATGGGGGTGTTATAATAATACTAGATGGGCAGACCTCCTCTTTCTTTTATTGAAGTAGTACATTACAGATTAAAACTTAAAATGGTCACTTCCCCAGATTTATGGGGTTTTCCCCACTTTCCTAATACTAGGTTGAACTGAAAAACACCCATATTTCAGGATCTATTATATTGGGTTTTGGAAATAGAAGTCCATGTCCTTGGTAAGATGGGTGTATTCTTGCTTATGACTGGTTGGTAACAAATGTCTTTAAGGTTTTCTTAGAAGAGCTGTTACATGTTAATAAAGGGGAGAGTGAAGGATCAATCAAAGTGCAGATTTTATAATATTATCACTTTACATTGGAATGGGTGTCTGTTTTTCAATCTATTGAACTAAATCTTGCAAATTTGATGATACTATCTTGGTATATATCCACATTCACCTTTTAGTCTTCACCTCCCAATGAGCTTTAGATAAAGCTCTTTCAAGTTTCAATTTCTAATTACTGGTAGGATTTAGACGAATGGACCAATAAAGAATTGATATTAACATGTCATTTGATTATATCATTGATCAAAATCTTGAAAATGCAACTCAGCTGAAAGCTGACTTTAGTTTCACAAAGTTCCATCCTCTACATAGGAAACTCAATTTATGAATATAAAATAAAAGCTCCAATCAAGTTTCAGCAGTTCTAAACATGCTTAACAAGTCATAAGATTTTTTGGACATGGAGGGAAGGAACTCAAATGAGTTAGACAGAGATTTTTGGGAGCTCAGTCTAACTCATTTGACTCAGTTCCGAACTGAGTCGACCCAGTCGAGCTGGAACAACTCAAGTAAATTTATTCAAACAATGCTACGCCTACATTGTAGAAATAGGCTGAGAGAGGTTATGCACCAAAGGCAATCAATCAAGATTCAAGGCCCCCACCAACATAAAAAGTAGCAATCCACAGATTAAAAGACCACATATTGGATTTCTCAAGACTTCCAATCTCAGAGAGACTTGCACGTGAAAAGTAGAAAAAGGAACCTTCAACATCCACTATGGGAATGGAACACAAAGCACCACCAGCCTCAATTACCCAACATTGGGTGGGCCCCACTTATATCTGCACCTTAAATTTCTCCCATCCCATTGGCCATAGCAATTTAGCCCCCGTTCGTGTCCATACTAACTGACCCTACTAGGCTAGACCCCCACCCCCACAGGGACCTCCCTCCATGTGCCATCTTTCCACCAGCTCCGACTTGAGCTTAAAGAAAAGCCCAGAACAGACAAAGCTATAATAACTTTTCCCTAAGACCAAGTGAGCTGTGTCTAAGTTGTAATTCCTCACTTGTTTACTCTCCACTATCAGAGCCCGGTCTGTCACTCTCTTTGTACTGTCTTCCAACCTAACTACGATTAAAAATATAACTAGGCACGCTTGCAGGACATTAACTGTAACTTGCCCTGAAAACAAAAAAATTAAAGTAAAGATAAAAAATATGACAGCATCTGAGGCCTACTGACTCCCACAATTTTAAGAGGATGGTGGACATCCAATTTTAAGTCTAAATCATCTTATTCGTGATTTTAAAATGCATAATCATTAATCAGTATAAAGATTAATTAAGAGATTAAAATCATTATCTTGGATTGGAGTAGAAAATGAATTAAAGGTCAGTGGGTTTCTTCAACATGCCGCCATATATGAAGGGTAATCATGGGCTGTTTTTTTAAGGCTATGGCAGCCTTAGTTTTTCTGCCCTCTAGTTAAATGGCCCTCGGCTTTATATGTTAAAAACCAAGCCTGACTTGTGAAGCACACAAAGCATATGTATATGGGAGAATCTTCCTACAGGCTACAAGACATGGGAGTTCCCATCCTGACCCTCCTCCATATGACAGACCCTTCTCTGGATTTCATGGATGGGCTGTGATGAATGCACTGACTATTTCTTGCAAGAGATTGGTACAATCCATGGCTGATCTAGATGAAGTCTAGATCCTCAATGCTGACTTAGAGAAATCTTTGAGTTGAACTAGTGGAACTCGATCTGCAATGGGGACCTGCCCATTGAAAATCCAAACTGCACAAAATGAAAGCCTGTAACATATGAGGCAACTCCAATTTTACTCCAAAAGAGACAAAAATATATTAATCTTGTCAGTGGTACCAATTAATATTGGAATAAATTTGGGAATAACCCATATTTTTATTTTGAACAGCTTGAATTTTCAATAAGTGGGCTCATCTCATTGCAAAGGATTTCTCTGTAAGTCAAAGTAACCGAACTCTTCACTTCAACACCCGTGCGCCATGCCATGCCCGCAGTCATGTATCAAAGTTGCACTATATATTACTTCCCAAGCTATACAAGAATTTTCCATTTGAGAGAGAGAGAGAGAGGGAGAGAGAGAGAGCCTGGTCTTCTCTCCCATATAAGCAAAAAGAAAAACACAGAAACAGAAGCAAATGGAGAGAGAGGAGAGAAATAAAAACGCAGTGTCACATATTGTGCCTCTGGTTAGCGCGCGTGACGCAAACTCCCCACCACCCTATTCTATTCAAAGAATACAAAAGATCAGAAACAAATATAATAATAGTCCCATTCATTCAAACAAAAGAAAGCGCAGATATATATATATATAGAGAGAGAGAGAGATGGCGCTTTGCTTTTAGTAATCCTATTTATTTATTTCTTTGGACAGTGCAACAGTTGTCTGCAGACACTCTAGTAGTAGTAGTAGTAAAGAAGAGGAAGAAGAAGAGAAGTTTAAGGAAGGAGGAGGGGTTGTTGTTGTGAGGGTGCAGTAGAACCGATGCAAATCGGAGAAGAGAGGTCTTGGAATTGGGATTTGAGGCAATGTCGATGCCCGCTCCGAGGCACCAAAATCTCCACATCTTTATTCTCCATCTCCTCCTCCTCCTCCTCCTCTCTCTTGTAAATGCTGGAAACCATGAGTCTCTTGCTCTTCTCTCATGGCTCCACGCCCACCCCACCAATGCTTCATTCTCTTCTTCTTCTTCTTCTTCTTCTTCTCCTTTCTTCAACTGGAATTCCTTAGATTCCAATCCCTGCAAGTGGGCCTTCATCACCTGCTCTCCCAATGGCTTCGTCACCGAAATCGTCATCCAATCTGTCCCTCTAGGCCTTCCGGTCCCCTCTAACCTCTCATCCTTCTCCTCCCTCCAAAAACTCATCATCTCCGATGCCAATCTCACCGGAAACATCCCCGCTGAGGTCGGAACTTACACCAGACTTTCCGTCCTCGACCTCAGCTCCAACAGCCTTACCGGTGCCATCCCCGCCACAGTGGGGAGGCTTCAGAATCTACAAACACTCGCTCTCAACTCCAATCAGCTCACTGGAAAGATTCCACAGGAGATCAGCAGCTGCGTCGGACTCAAGAATCTGCTTCTTTTCGACAATTTGCTTACTGGGTTTCTCCCACTGGAGCTGGGGAGACTGTCTGGGATGGAAGTTCTCCGTGCCGGAGGGAACAAAGACATTGCCGGAGAGATCCCTTCTGAGCTCGGGAACTGCCGGAATCTCACTGTTTTAGGCCTTGCTGATACAAAGATCTCTGGGTCGATTCCTTCCTCGTTTGGTAGACTGGAGAAACTGCAAACACTCTCCATCTACACTGCAATGCTCTCTGGAGAAATCCCAAAAGAGATTGGAAACTGTTCAGAACTAGTTAATCTCTACTTGTATGAGAATTCTCTATCTGGGTCAATCCCACCTCAGCTGGGGAAGCTGCGAAAGCTGGAAAAAATGCTGCTTTGGCAAAATCTTCTTGTGGGTGCGATTCCAGAAGAGATTGGGAATTGCAGTAGCTTGAAGATGATGGATCTGTCTATAAACTCGCTCTCTGGAAGCATTCCTGGGTCTTTTGGGAGATTGGTGGAGCTTGAGGAGCTAATGTTGAGTGATAACAATGTCTCTGGTTCTATACCTTCTGTTATATCAAATATGATTCATCTTTCACAGCTGCAGCTCGACACAAATCAGATATCTGGATTGATTCCTCCAGAACTTGGATCGCTCAGCGAGCTGGCTGTGTTCTTCGCCTGGGAGAACCAGCTTGAGGGGAGCATTCCCTCCACTCTGGCAGACTGCAGCAGCCTGCAAGCGCTTGATCTTTCGCATAATTCACTTACTGGTAACATCCCTCCTCGCCTTTTCCTGCTTCAGAATTTGACAAAGTTGTTACTACTTTCAAATGATATATCAGGATCGATCCCACTGGAGATACAGCATAGTAAATCTCTGATTAGATTGCGACTAGGAAGCAATAGAATTGGTGGTGAGATACCAAAGGAAATAGGCGGTCTCGCTAGCATTAACTTCCTTGATCTCTCCGGTAACCGCCTAGCAGGACACATCCCAGATGAGATTCGGAATTGCTCACAGCTGCAGATGATGAATCTCAGCAACAACACGCTCCGGGGGGTGCTACCGGAGTCCTTATCTTCTTTAGGTGGACTCCAGATTCTTGACCTCTCCCAGAACCAATTTGAGGGGCAGATTCCGGCAGGTCTTGGGCATTTGGCTTCTTTGAACAAACTGGTCCTAAGTAAGAATTCCTTCTCTGGTTCAATCCCCATTTCGCTTGGCCTTAGCCCAAGCCTGCAACTACTCGACTTGAGCAGCAATGAGTTATCAGGTGGAATCCCTGTAGAATTGTGTCGGATTCAATCGCTAGACATTGCGCTCAATCTCAGTAGGAATGCTCTCACGGGAGCCATCCCGACCCAGATATCAGAACTCAACAAATTATCTGTTCTTGATCTCTCTCACAACAAGCTCGCCGGGAATCTTACACCGCTTGCAGGGCTAGACAACTTGGTCACTCTCAACATATCCTACAACAACTTCTCTGGCTATCTTCCAGACACCAAGCTGTTTCGGCAATTAATTATCAGCGAATTAGCTGGCAATGAAGGGCTATGCACTTCTGGGGAAGACTCTTGCTTCCTAAGTGATATCATACAAGGCAGAACACAGGAAAGCATAGCCAGCAGCAGAAGGAGAGCACAGAAACTTAAGCTCGCAATGGCAATGCTTATCGCAGCAACGGTGGCATTGCTTTTGGGAATGGTGGCTGCAATCAGGGGCAGGAGACTGAAAAATGGGGATGCAGATTCCGAGGTGGGTGGAGAGATGTCTTGGCCATGGCAAGTCACTCCATTCCAGAAGCTAAGCTTCTCTGTTGATCAAGTGGTTCGATGCCTGGTTGACAACAATGTGATCGGGAAGGGGTGTTCTGGTGTAGTATACCGTGCAGATATGGACAATGGAGAGGTGATTGCAGTGAAGAAACTGTGGCCAACTGGTATGGGTGCCCACAACAACAGCGACTGTCTTGTTCGTGACTCATTCTCCGCAGAGGTGAAGACATTAGGTTCAATCAGGCACAAGAATATAGTGAGGTTCCTGGGGTGTTGCTGGAATCGAAATACGAGGCTTCTGATGTATGATTACATGCCCAATGGAAGCTTGGGGAGTCTCTTGCATGAGAGGACTGGGTGTTCCTTGGAGTGGGAACTGAGGTATCATATTGTGTTGGGGGCAGCCCAGGGGCTGGCCTATCTACACCATGACTGTGTGCCACCTATTGTGCACAGGGATATCAAGGCAAACAACATCCTAATTGGTCTTGATTTTGAGCCTTACATTGCGGATTTTGGGCTGGCCAAGCTTGTGGATGATGGAGATTTTGCAAAGTCTTCCAACACCGTTGCCGGGTCCTATGGATACATTGCTCCTGGTGAGTGTTCACTGTCATGACTTACATTGGAGGTGGCTTGAATTTACTTGATCAGATATGAAACACCTTTTTTTTTTTTTTTTTGATGGGCAACAAAGAAATTATATTAAGAAAGGAAAGAATATTACAAAGAAGCCCCAACCAAATGGCACTATGAAACACCTTAAACTAACCTTGTTGGAAGGTGATGGAAATGGGGTCCATTTGCTTCCATTTCAGTGAGGGCAAGATCAAGTGGGCATCCATTTCATCAACATCCAATGAGTATATTGTGATTGATGTGGCCATATGAGTGTTTCATGCTGGATCTTGATGTTCCATGATTTTTCTGTGTACGAAACTCAATCAGATTTCATTAGGGAAACTATTGACACAACCATGATCTCTCATAGTCAACAGGCAAAACTCAAAACTGCTCACTTCATAATTCAACATTCAACGAAACAAACTGGAGGGAGGCTTATTTAGACAAACCTACCTGCATGTATTGCCAGTTCAATTATGACAATCAAAAAGTTTTTCCCTTTCTTACGGTTCTACAGTTAGTAGCAGGTGAGAAGGTGAGAAAGAAAAGGGCATGGCTTTCTTGTCTAATGCTGTTTTTCATTGCAGAGTATGGTTACATGATGAAGATCACAGAGAAGAGTGATGTCTACAGCTACGGTGTCGTGGTGCTGGAGGTTTTGACAGGCAAACAACCCATCGATCCAACAATACCTGATGGCCTCCATGTGGTGGACTGGGTGAGACAGAAGAAAGGAGGCGCAGATGTCCTCGATCCAAGTTTGTGTGGCCGGCCCGAAGCAGAAGTGGAGGAAATGCTACAGGCATTGGGTGTGGCCCTCCTCTGTGTCAACCCTTCCCCTGAGGAAAGGCCAACAATGAAAGATGTGGCTGCCATGCTCAAGGAAATCAGACATGAGAGAGAAGAATATGCCAAGGTTGATGTCCTCCTCAAGGGATCTCCAGCAAACAACCGCCAGGGGCCAGAACCCACATCTTCTACATCAGCCTCGTGTCATCCAAGCAACACCACCAGCTTCTCTGCTTCTTCCCTTCTCTATTCTTCTTCATCTAATGCAAAACCAGTCTTCAATTGATGAAAGCCTTTTGCCCTCGATGAAGAGTCCATTTTTTTGGTTTATTTCTTCTTGGGCCTCTTAGCAGTGGCAATGGGAAGTTGTAAAAAGATATTCATTTTCCTAATAGAGCAACAAGTAGAGAAGCACTGCGTTCACATTTCACAACCCCGCCAACTTTTAGGCTGTTGTGAATTCAAGTACTGAAGGCATCCGTCCTCAGCTATCAACTCAAATCTCGAAAGTAAAGCAACTGCTTTTGGTGGTTTCCCGGGGAATATGTTTTCTTCCAGTTTTCAGTATTCGTGATTGCCATGCTTTCATTCCTAGAGAAGCTCTGTAAATTTGGTGGATGGTAACACTATAATAAATCAGATATTCTAGACTAATCTATTTCCTACTTCCTTCTGAGGGCTACTTTCTTCTAACTTAATTGCCTTTTGCTATAGGTAAATCTTCCTTAAATTTGATTAGGAAAATTCACTGGATCCTAAGTTAGGCCAAGGATGGAGGGCTGATTAGAAATAGTAAATTTGACTGAATAATGAATTTTTCTTGGAACTAATGAGAGTTCTTTGGATCCATGTAACTTGTCACTCTGGCTGATTTGATCTTCGTAACTGAGTGCTTATAACTTTGTTGCAATAATAAGAGTTCATGCATTTCGATTGTACCTATGAGTCATTTTCTTTGCTGTTTGCTATAACCACTAACGGTTAGACAGAGTTGAGGGTAATTTGAATTACAGGCAACTGAGTGAAGGACAACCAAGTTCTAGGAATCCTAATTCCAAGCTGGGTAATAATACTGACAGTGTATTCCCGAAATCATCAAATTCTGGGTGACTTTTGGCCCTCTGCAACTTACTGCTTTTTCACAATTTACTGTTGTTTTGGATACAGCGGGGCCGTGTGGACAGTTTTCTCCACCTTTTACTCATTCAAAGGACCCTGTGTGTGACCAGTAACTCTGTAATTTATGACTCACTAGTAAACCTAATTTTGATGATTTATAGCCGTTGAGTTACATGTGGCAAATGTTCCATATGTTAAGAAAACACTGTTCGTGGAAATGCATACATGATTGGTTTCAAAATCGATTTTTCATTTTTTTACCTTTTCTTTTAATGATAACACAGTAGTAGTGACAGCACCTACCACCCATACTAAGGGCTCTTATTGAAGATGATTTCATTTTGATGTGCGAACATTTGAAATCAAATTTCTGGTTAGATCTAAATTAAATTGTCCTGCCTGCCTAGAGCATGTGATTAGGGACATCAAAATCCATCTTCGTGGGGATTCAGGTGCAGTACAGGTTCAAGCTCAGCTAGTTAAAGGCATTCATTGGCCATATGCACACTTTCAATGGTCCTTGCCAACAGGGCCGAGTCTCCCTGCCACTAATTCACCTTCCAAATAGGGCAGGAAGTCAGGAACCACAGAAATCTGGCGCGCAAGGTCCAGTCCCTCAAGAGATAAACGCGCACACACCAGAAAAAAAATTAAAAAAATCTAACCCGTATTCTAGAGTGACTGAATCCAAACTCTACTGCAATCCATCATAGAAACGAATAATGGATGGTGTTATCAGGTTTTATGTTTAAAACTTACACAGGTCTAAACCAGGCATAATTATGATATGAACTACAAGGCAATCAACTATTAATTAGGTTACACCCAGCAAAACCTCAGATTGATCCTGTGGTTATGATCAGGGTTAATTGCATTTTAAGATAGCTTTAGCATTCGAAAAGATGTTAGATCCATGGAGATAGAAAAGTGTAGAAGACCCAGTTGTACTAATATAACTGTAAGAATGTGCTACTATGACTATCTGAGAATTCAGGAAAATGCCAGATCCATGAAGGTGAAGCATAGAAGACCTAATCAGGCTAATATGACTATAAAAATGGATGCTTATGAATTTGTTATCATAGCTCATGCATGAATCTATGAAATTCTAAATCATGCATAAATGCAGGCAATTTTATTATCATGATTTTTTCTATTTTAATACATTAAAATCATCCCTCAGAAAATAATAATAATGTTGAAAATCAAGGTGAATGACCCATGTAATGATCAAAATATAGTAATCATGAAAGAGCTCATGATGGGGTTCATCTTTGAAAATTCACAGGAGGATTTAATATTTGGAACCACAATATGAAAACATAGACAACAGGGACAAGACCCATCAAATGTTGTCTTCTGCCATTCCACACACACACACACACAAACTACCAGGATATGAAAAACAAAGTCGTCGTCTTCTTGTTCTTTTACTTTATTTTATTTTTTGGGCTAGGCTGCAACACTGATGGCAACATGGTCTATTAACAGGTTGATCAGGCTTCGAATAATGACGCTGCCACCAAGCTATGCGTGATATCCAAGAAAATTGCTACTTGTGCCAAAATTTTGGCACAAAAAGCTCACATACAAAACTTTAACTACCGATGGGGCAAAATGAGGTCCACAATTTGGTTATTTCAACTGGTAGGTAGGAGGAACTTACTGTGAATTGGTTGGGTGATTCAAGTGACACAATTGAGGGCACACCTAACTGATGGTTATGTTCAACTTTCTCAACAATTCATTTTGCAGGCGTTTGATCAGTACCCCTGATCAAGAAGCTGGGTGAATTTTGCAATACAAGCTATCCAATGTGGGTCCCACCATCTCCCTGCAGAATTCGCCAAAGGTGGGTCCACAAGGGTTCCACAATGGATTTGACAAGCCAGCAAGAATGAAAGCAACATGTTTCAGCAGAAAGCGTTTACCAAGAAAACATAACTTAATCGTAACCAAGTTTTATGTCAAAAATCAACCTCTAACTTGAGCAAGGCATCATTAGACACTGGCATAAGAACAATGAAGCGCTTCTGCAATTATTAATAACATACATTTCCATTGGATCGTAGAATATGTCATGGAAAGATAGGTCACCATATTACAACCATCACGCTACACAATAGGCCAACCATGGATTATATCCATGCATAAGACAAGTAAATATGTACAAAGAAGAGCAACACACACTAACTCGAGCTCTAACCTCTTCTATACACCTGCAGCGCCTCCACTTCTTTGAAAATGTCAATGCAAGAAACCACTCATGCTGGCGGGCCCTCCAATGCTTTGAAAATGTCAGTGCGGGTGACCATGCCTACAAAAACATTATAGCATTTAAATAAAATCAACCAAGGGTAGCAAAGCAAAATGAAATTGATATAAAAAAAAAATTTTATTTTTCCTCGGATCAGCAATAGATGGAAGAAACATAGACAATGGTCTCCACTTGTGATTCTCACCTACAACCTGGCCTCCTTTATTCACAATTGGTATCCTGTGGATCTTCTCCTTGAGCATCAAAGCTGCAGCATCTGCAATTAAAAGAAGAGTGACAGGCTACTTCAGTCACCTGGGCTTAAATCCTTGTCATACAAAACAAAAGGGGAAACAGCAAGATAACATCACCCAGTACTGTCTTCTCAGGCGATAGCGTTATTGCAGGAGATGACATGACTTCACCAACCTTTGACTTTAACTGCATAGTTATAGTCATAATCAATAAAGGAGAGAAGAATGTAGGAAAAAAATACAGAAGAACAAGAAGAGATATATGCAGTCAGTTTTTTAGCTATTACAGTAGTCGGTGCATAAGAAAGAGCGCATCAATGGGGCTATGTAAGGCTGTGGTTGTCTGTTGTTTCATGTATAAGTAGGCTGAGGAGATCGAAAAAGCATGAAAAATGAACAGATTCCCTAATGTGTTGCATTTCACGTGAAAGTGGGAAGAGGAGACAAGATAATCTCATAGAGAGGTGACTGCTTTCTCTCATAGTTCAGATAGTAGCCTTTACAAGTTACCCTTAACTCCATTAGAAGCTTTGGATATTGTTATGCTGATCAAAAGGGAAGTCTGGATCTGTTTATGGAAAAATGCAAAAGACAAAAGATATTGACAGGTGACAGTGGCTGCAAGACAATTCGATCTCCCTGTTTGTGACAAATATTCCAGAGGAGATCTCTAAGATGGGGCTGAAGCCAATGCTCTGTCCAGCCAGATTGTAGATTCCTCCATTCCAAAGCCCAAGCAGAGTGGCAGAAATGGGACATTCACATTTGTGAGGTTTTGCCACTAGAGTAGAAGCCATTGTTGCAATAAACAAGGTGTGGCCATGCCTAATTTTTATCCATTCCCATCATTTCAATCTCGAGATCCAATGACCCCAAGTGGATCCTTAAGTTTCAGAACCCCAGCCTCAATACAACTATGATCATGGTCTAGAACTACAGAACAGTCTCCATTTCTTTTCATGCAGAACATTGGATCATTAAATACACTTTTTCACTACCAACACAATAAAGGCCACCAGAAAGATAAGGACAAGAAGAATAAAAGATGACAAGTTTCAAACACAAAATTTCAAAAATCCAACAAAAATCGCTCAAAGAAACATCTCACACAATCTCCAAGAATCTCTATTACAATGCTCTAAGATCATATCGTACAATTCTGTTTAAGCCTGTATAAAACAGCTCAAGCAATGATAAAGCTGAAGCTGCTATTCTAAGCAATTTCCTGTAAAACTTGAACTTTTAAAAACCTCTTTTCACCACAAAATAGACTCCTACAAAATCACTTTTAAAACCATATTCTACAAAATAGAACATTCCCAAGTTTGCATGTAAGTGTAATGCTTGGTGAACTCAAATAATGTCCATCTACCTCCCACTAGATCTCCTCTTCTTCAAAATGGGACATTCCCAAGTTTGCATATAATAGTGTCATATCTTGGTAAGCTCACATAATGCACACCTACCACCCACCAGATCTCTTCTTCTTCAAAATGGGAAATTCCCAAGTTTGAATGAAAGTGTTATGCCTTGGTACGCTCACATAATGTCCACCTACCACCCACTAGATCTCACTATCTCAGATTGCAAGTAGGTCCCTAACATATTATCAAAGTCCAAGGGACAATAACTAAGCAAGCATAATTGAGAAAACAATAGAAACATGCAAGGAGAGAGAATCATTCGCAAACTAGAAACTCCCCACATTTGCTTCGAACTCCTCCCAACCATTGAAGGAGAAGGCTACTAAATCAGCTAATCAAAAACCTAGATTACGAGACAAAATGGACGCCAATTCGACGTCCCCTTGTTCATCTTCACCTTCAATCCTTCACTTTTATCACCCTTTAAAAAAAAAAAAAAAAAAAAAAAAAAAAAAAAAAAAAAAAAAAAAAAACACACACACATTACCTAGAAATCCTCGGTAAAAAAGAGAAAATTGATCAATAACATGACCCAAACCCACTAATCAGTGGTTGCAACAATGAAAACCTTACAGTTTTGCTATGGGGCACCTGTCAAAATCTTAAGCAACTAAACAAAATGGGCGCATAGTGTTGGAAGAAATTAATATACACAGGTTCCACTTTTTTCTCTTTTTTGGAATGGTAATTGGTAACACCCTTTTTTTTATTCCGCATATGAACATTGAACAAGATTTTGTAACTTTTAACAAATGAAGGGATTTGATCACTTGTACCAGAAATTATAAAAAATAAGAACCCACAGAATTCAAGTAAATCAGAAGCATATACCCTTCTTCTTCACATAAAACCATATATTGATCCATAAAAACAACTAATCATTAGAGCAGAGCAGTCATACTGTAAAACATTTAAGATCCGTGAGAGAGAGAAAGACAGGACGAACCCCATTCGAAGCTTTCTGTATATCTCTCTTGGACACAACACCGATGCAGACTAGCCCATTGTCAACTACAGGAAGCCCTGATACCACTTCAAAGAGATGATCGATCTCCTCCAACGTCTGATCTTCAGTCGCAGTGCGAATCAGGGTCGACATAATATCTCCCAAAACAGCAGATGGATTCATCTGATCATCATAACACTAATGATTTATATAACCAAACACACACGTACATACATCCACACAATACTTGAAAAAAAAAAAAAAGATCTTTCTCAAAAAGACTAGAATTCAAGAGCGAGAAGTGAGAAAGTGACCTTCTCTTTGAAAACTTCAGGCTCCAAATGAGCGCGCAAGTCGTCGTAGGTGAGGAGAGAGAAGTTGTCGGGCCATTCTCCAGAGATGATTCCTTCTGCGTTCTCGCCCAGATCCACGCGATCTACAGACGCATGGACACGTAGTCTTCTCATCTTTTCATTACTTATTGAGGAGCTGTTGGGAGAGAAAAGAAGGCTGCTGCTATTGCCGAAGATGCTGCTGCTGCTGCTGCTGCTGAAGAATGGTTTGGTGGGTGTTTTTGGAGTGGATGGTGGGGAACAGAGGAATTGAAAGCTTGCAATGGAACCGCACGCCATCCTTCTTGCCTTTGCTGTTGATTCTAGCTGAAGAGAGATCAAAGACACTAACCAGTGGAGTCACGATTGTAAGAGTATAAGAGACTTTCTAGTGGCTTCTATGAAAGATGGGAGTGAGTGATTGGAGCATAGTTGGCAAAAATGATCCACGTGGGAGGTGGGTGGGGATTGGATTAGTGAAGATAAAGATTCTCTGTCTCTATCTCAACCACTATGATTTTTCTTCGTTCCAATTCCAATAATGCATAGACTCGAACGTCGAATGGAGTCCGGGTTTGGAGTTTGTTCGGGGGGGGGATGAGGCCGAGGTGGGGTCACTAAATAGCTCGACGTGACTTCCCCAATTTGGTCTATTTTCTTAAATTGGTTCAAGTAAGATTTTTTTAAAGAAATTTGAGAACTGAAGTCATGATTTTGAGCGATTTAAATTTTAAAGAAGGTCGCGTGATAATCACTTTAAAAACTAATGCTTTTTTTTTCCTTTTCTTTTTTTTATTAGAGAGGAAAGTAGAGTCTGACCCACATCAGCGCCTTTTTTGGAGGATGAGGTTTTGATTATATATGGGAGATAGGAAATGCAAGATTCCTCCATCTTGGGAAAAATGATAATCTACAGGTTCAAAATCTTTTTGTTGCATATACACACCTTTAGAGAAGCGAAACTCAAATTGCACGCTAATCTCAACCCCAACTAGAAAAGCAATGATGATGAGAGAAGGCTTCCATGTTGATAATATGGCCACAAATCATAGATTTATTGAAGATTCGCTGCGTCAGAAGTTATTAGAGATGGAGTTGGGTTAGGTTGACTTGGACTGCAGCTGTGAGGCTGACCCTTAGATTAAGTTTAGACCCGATAACCATTCATTAATGGGGTTTTTGAAATGTCAATTAAAATCCTAAATTTTGTTTTGTTATGTTATTGGATAACTTCAAATCATATTGTGGTTGAGGAATGTTTATGGACTCAACTCAAATCTGACCCACTCATTACTAAAGTTGAAAACGTCAATTCAAATCCCAAACCATCCAGTTGAGTTGGCATAATCAAGTAAAAGAAATACCCAGTCATCCCACATAAGACCATGAAATGGTTTATCAGTGCTTCAATTATGGGAAATAGATGGTTGGCATGGCAGATGATAAGGAGCTCTTCTTTTCTGTTTATCTTTTTGGACTGTACTAATGACGGAGTCGAGTTTCTATGGATACAAAATCAAGGAAGTTGTGTTTTACTTTATGGATGAGATAATCCCCACAGACATGACGCAGGCCATAGCCCATTCCCAGTGACGAGCCTATTGTCAAGGTGGAAATAGTGGCAAAGAGGGAATGAGGAATAATGAAGCATGGAAGAGAAATATCCGGGAAGAAGAAATCAGAGATTTCCTCATATTTGACATCTACTCGAGGATACTTGGGGGATACTTTCTTCATCCCAAAATGTTGGATCAACTCTCTACAACTTTCTAGAACCGTGTCTTACTCCAATGGTAAAATACACCAGTTCTTGTTAGGGTGACCAGGTTTCGAATTTGGCAAACCCCCATCCCTTGCATGTGCGAGTTCATATTACTTCGCATGTGCGAGTTAGTCCTACTTGCATGTGTAAGTTCTTTTTACCTCACATGTGAGAGTTTGCTCTTTACATATTGGAATTCCCATTTCCTCGCATGTGCAGGTCGACCCAACCCCTTTGTTGGAATACCTAAAGAAAAAACAACCTCTCAACTTTCCATGGAAAAAAACAACAGAGCACCCCACTCCCCAATCATTATTGCGTAGGGTAATAATATTACGTCCACATTACCAAATTACAGTCAGTGCTCCTGTAACATGAAATTGGGCTTATTTGCTTGTAATTCAAGCAATATTTGATATAAGTCAGAGTCTGGTAAGCTGGCTTGCTATCTATCAAAATAAATAAAAACAATGACTTCTTATTCTCAAGCCACAACAAGAAGATTTTTTATGAACCAAATTTACTAGTCAATTTGACAATCATGTCCGAGGCCAGGGCATCCAACCATGATTTTGTTTTGGAGGAGGAAATACTGAAATTGCTTCATCGAGTCCCATGGCCTTCACTTCTCTTTATTTTTTTCTTTTCCCTTTTTTCCACTTTATCCTCTCCATAGAAGATATTCCTGCCATCAAGTATCTTGTCGGTGCATTGACACAGACAAGGAACCAAGAATGTGAGAGATAATTCAATTGTTCTATGGCTGGATTGATTAGATTTTATAACCAAGCTCTTTTAGTGCCTGTTTGTTGCCATGAAATTGAACACATAGGAATTCATGGTGGGCTCCAACAAAAGGATCATTAGAGGTGACAGGTCGGGAATATATAAGGTGGAGATATAGATTTAACCATGACTTTCCTAGGATTTCAATTATCTGGGTGATGGCCTGATATTCCGTTCCATCTCCTCTTTCTTCAATTTTAATCACTTTTAGTCCTAGAATGCCTAGGAATCAAATTACATGAAACAAACAAGTCCTTAGGGCTAAGGATTTTATAGTAGAACTCTTTTAAGTGCTCAATTGATAATTTAGAGTCCCATAGCATAACGGGGTTAAATTGATAGGATTTCTGAACTAAGTTCTTTCAAACGTTTATAGTAGAACTCTTGAGTCAAGTTTAGATGGATGGAATAACGATCATTTGATGATCTAGGATCCAACAGGGCGAGTCATGAAAAATCTCAGCCATCCTCTATCTTCACACCACACCCATTTTCATATTCTTAACAAGCTTTATGGGGGAAGCAGATATTACAATGGGACCAATTCCAATCTATCATCTGCCAACAGAACCCCACACAGATCATTTATCACAAAAGAGAAGCATCAGATCTCCGCTTAGCAGATGAATACCAGTGTGGAGGGCTATAGAGGGCCTGTTTGTTTGCATTAAAATACATATGATTCAAACCATTGGTAGTCAATAATGAAGATAAAAGGTGAGTGTTCAAGAATAAGCATCAAATGATCTTTTCTTTTCGGTAAATAGAATCAAAAGATGGGAAATGAACTGCTAGAGTGATGGTTGGTTTATTTATTTACCATCTTGTTTTGTTTCTATTTTCCTTCAAAGAAAAGGTAATTTGATGCTGGTTTTTATAAATTCACATTTGATATTCATTTTTAACTGCTTATGGTATGAGTTCTATGTTTTCCATTCCTATGTATTATAATGAAAACAAACCGCCATAGCTCACATATTGACAATAGTCGGATGATCTGGTCCTTTTGGTTCAAGGCATGTTTTTCACAAAGACATGTTTGGATCTTATGACTGCAATTTCTGGACCATGGTCCATTCGCAGGAGTAGGAGGTCCACCAAAAGAAGTTTTAACAGAATTTAATCCATATAAAGAAGAGCACCTATAGGGTCAGGCCTCTAAAGACGGCCCAAAAATATCCCAGATTTAAAGATCATATTCATTTCGACAGTTAACTATGATAGAAGTGTAAAAAAAATTAAAAAGCAACCAAGGCAAGCTACAATCTTTTGAATCTGGTAAATTTTGTAGCATCCACCATCGATGGGGGGATCAGTCAGATCAACAGTCTACTCACAGAAACATGCCCCCCCAGTATGAATTGGATGCCACAGTAACATTCGCTCTGGAGGCAATGGGACCTTCTTGGAAGAGACCTTGCAGCAGTTTAATTCAATAAAATTTGTTTAAGTTATACCCATTTCATCACAGGAGCAAATAGTGACTCATGGCTTAGAACCAGGTATTGTAATCTGAACCAGCAGCTGGAATCTGAGTGCTGAGAAGGATGAGAAGCAATATACCCACTTCTTTAATCAACACATTTACAAATAATGCACTTACAATTTAAAGCTTTAGACACCTAGAACTACTGATGGTTGTAAATGGTAGAAGGTACAAACAATCTCTTGTTTCCTTTTTCTCTGGGTGGATTGGAACCCAGGTAACTTCAGACGAACTATATCATTCGGGGAGAATAAAAAAATAAAAAAAGGAAAAAACTTCAGATGAACTTTGGCAATTGCTTTTATCCTCAAGGCTATTTATTAGAACAGCAGGAGACACTGTACCTAGTTAATTAATCTCCTTGAGAGATGCCAATGGGTGCTGCTGCAGCAGCAGGAGATGAAGTGACAGGAGCATCACTCTCAACTTGGAGCATTTCCATATCCAACTTGGGAATTATGGGAGGTTTTGTCCTGCGTGTGACCGTCATATGCAACCCCTCAGTGGTGTGGATTGTTGCTCCTGTTGTCATATCCACCTGCGCGAATTTATTTCCAAGGACTTGTTACAACATCACTTTTCTAGTCAGTTAACTGCTTAGAGACAAGAACATGCAACAAGCAGGGAACTTACAGGAGGTGCTCCAAGGGCCATTTGAAAGTTGAACCGCCGCACAAGCATCACGAGAGCTACCACCGTCTGCAAAGCAGCAGCAGCAGCTTCTTTACTATAGTATATAGTTATAAACCAGTAGTTACATCCTCTCCATTTGATGGATATACCTTATTTATGCTTATTCAAAATAGAAAAATAACAAAAACAACAGTATTCTAAGCCAAAGAGGATAATCAAAACACAAAAGGGATGCATGCATCAAGAAAGTGGGAGGATGTAGAGGCTCACTGTAATGAATGCCAGATTAATCAAGAATGCTCCTTGAGAAGCATGCAGTAACATATTTGATTGGCCTTCTCCTTTTGAGAAATAATTATTAATTATACTAGAATTAGAGTAAGAATCAGCATTGTGGGGCCCCCATCTCATTAAAGCAAACTGCCAGATCAATACCCATCGAGCATGAGTTACAACTGGCCTAAAATCACTCAGATTGGACTATGGAGACATTCTCTGATGTTTGTGAAAGATCCAGCAGGATGGGTTCACGTGGATGTAGACCAACAGTGATGCTCGATCCAGATGGCAGTGACCTACAGTGAGCCCCTTCGAGCTGGAATCCCTTAATCTGTAGAGCAAATGCATTTGGATAGATTCCACCACAGGATTCTCCACACCCGGACAGGGTTAGTCGCCTAACACTACTTAAATGGGGATTAGTCACCACCAAAGTCTAACTCAATGTTATGCCTCAATAAGAATTAAGAACTCTAATGGCAGCCACAAAGTCCCAACAGTCTGAAATCATCTCCAAGAGTAATTTTACATTTTACACAAGTTAAAGAAGATGACTTCAGTGTTTAATCCGAAAGTTATCTGAATGACATTTCAGTTAGATGCAAAGTGTAATATCCCGGGCCCAGTAAAAGGGCTAGATTATTTTCTGATATTTAATATTTAATCTTCTTGATTTTTCTTAGAATTATTGGGACCCATAGTTTGATGGAGGAATTTGAGTGGGACTTGTATTGGTTATATCATAGACGCCTAGTGATGTTAGGAATAGGATTGGCATATGAGAAGGAAATAATAAAATTAGAAAGAGGACTTTAGGAAGGATTCTAACTTCTAGCCTATGATGCACGGATACTTCAAAATGGGCAACGTACCGTGTCGTATCGTATCCGATACTTCACTTTTTACATATAAAATCCATGTCCTTGCCATGTCTATGGCATGTCCCTGCCGTATATGTGCCATATCCGGGCATCATAGCTTCTAGCTTTTATATATTGATCGACCCAAGCCTCTCTAAAGCCATTCTCTCTCTTTTTTTTCACTTTCATTTCCATCAAGCCGAAGCCTAGTTTAGTATTAGCCTTGAGGAAAATAGGAGGAAGAACCAATTCTAGTTAGCTATAACAGGTGAGTAGAGATTCTGATCTAATTGTATGGTTCTGAATTTCTGGCTTTGCTCGTGTATATTTTTATTTCCTCTATTTTTTAGTAGAATTCTAATATGCTTGTGTGTGGTTCCTAATCTCTTAATTTCTGGCTTTGGATTCTTTGTTATTCAGTTTTATGGATGTAGGATGTTGATTGATTTCTAAGCATTCGAATAACTGCTACAGTATTCCTATGTTATTATCGACTTGTGTATATCACATATGGGGCTCAAAATCTGCACCCACACCTTCAAATCCTTGCAAATCTTTGTAGTAATGTAGATATGAACTTTAGGCGCCATTCCCATCATGATTTATACAAAAATCAGCAAGAAAATTGAATCAGAATTGGATTTTTCCAATTCCAGATTGTCAAAGTGTAGTTTGGTCGATATTGGTTGTGGGACCACATGGCCCACTTGATGAGAAATCAGATCCAGCCATCTGATAGGACATCTCTAGACGACCTTAGGAGTCTAGGGCCTATGCAGATTGAGTCCCATTAGGCCCACTATCCAACTGACCCAGAAACCCTGAACATGACTGCCATTCTGCCAAATTCCTGTTGAGTTTCAGAAGCTTGGAAACTTACATTATGGCCCCTGTTATTGTTCCTTACTATAACTTGAAACTGTTTTGAGATATTTCTCTAATGATGGACTTCTGAAATTACAATTAAGGACCTGATATTTATTATTCTTCATAGCTGGTCCTGTTTTGATTAATTTGAGACCATTCCTTGGATTTCAGACTTTATGAAATTACAATAAGGGGTGTTCAATTGTTGTTGCTATCTTTATTATTGGAGTTGTTTTCTTTATTTCATAACTTGAGTAATTATGGTTTGAAACATATTGTGGATTATGATACCTGTTGTGTACCGTTGTTATTTGGGGATCTCACATGGTAGATTGTGTGGTTTGTATATGTATATTTTGTGATTAATTTGGTAATTGAATACTTCCCTCAAAACCGTAAAGGGTGAGTTGTGTAATTGACCTCTCTCACCTCGTGCACCAATTTTGATTCGGACTGGGGCAGATTACATCCACATAAATTGAGAAGGGGTTGATTATGGAATTTGCCCATCACTAATGTTGAGGACATGCTAAATATCATATTTTTCATGAGATATATATTTGCTATTTGATTGGAAAACTGAGATACGATGACTTTGTTTGTTTGGAGGAACCTTTTGGACACCCCTAGACCACTAGCATGTATGGCCGATTTTTTAAGAGTGGTTGATGTTAAACATTTTGAGAAAGGTCGATTTTGTGGTACCAGTTTGCTGGTTTTGGACCCTAGGTGGTCGATTTTACTTTGGACCTTGGAGGCCAATTTTACTTTGGACCTTAGAGGTCAATTTTACACTTTGGACCTTGGTGGTCGATTTTACTTTGGACCTTGGAAGTCGATTTTTCACTTTGGACCTTGGTGGTCGATTTTACTTTGGACCTTGGTAGTCAATTTTGTTTGGGACAGGAAAGAATGATTATGAGATGTGAAGGAATGAGTTTTGGAAACTCTTTGTACATGTGGTATCTTTGTGGAACATGAACTTTGGGCCGGTGCTATCAGGTGGCTAGAAGGTTGTCGTTTGTTTAACCCGATTCCAACCTTGGCTTAAATGAGACTTTGGGATGTTACTTTAATTTGTTGTGTAATCTTATCTAAGTATATGTTTACATGCACAAATAAATTAGAATATCTATTCACTCAATTGTACTGATATTTTGTGGATTTGTCCCAATCCAGGTAATCAGGAGATTCAGGACTTAGCGTCTCAAGAAAATCTTTGTGACAAGGAGATAAACTTTGGGATGCGTACTTGAGCGTCGAAGCCACGTAGACGAAGAATTAGATTCAATAAATTGTTTAGATTATTTCATTTGAAAAACATTGCAATTATTTTATTTTATTGGTCAATGTTACATTTGTTTATTAGATTTGGATTTTTAATACAAGTTGGTTTAAGCTGGTAAATGCCTGAATCTTTATGTGATCTTTGATTTAACCTATGTGTGTGATGCTTATGAGTCTTGGCATGGAATTCAAAGGGCCCCGGATTCCAGATCGTTACATAAAGTCACAGGTGCACTCTACCCAATGACCCTGCTTGAAGAGAACCGAACCCCACAATCTAGATATTATTCGCCTTTATCATAACTCACAGTTTCTCTACATTCATTAACTATTATGTACAACATATGCACGAATTCAAGTTTTTAAGCAGAATTTGTGTAAAGAACTTTCATGTAATTGATAATAAAATCACCTCAAATGTAGCAAACATGTCTCCTATACATTTCCGTGGTCCGCCACCAAATGGTAAATAACTGAAAGTGTGAACAGGTATACAATGCACAAGAGTTAGAACTTAGGAGGTTATGTTTCCTTCTGCTACTGAATTCAAGGAAGTAGTACAAGGAAAAGCATTGTAGGATGATGCCATGGCTGGAAGAAATCTAGAATTGAGCACTTTTAAGTCCCTTCCATAGAGCCCACACATAAACAATTCATTAGAGATTTACCGATTAAAAAAAGAGAGACAATTCATTAAGAACTTTGACTAAGACCAAGCTTATAAATTTTCTCATGTAAGAAGAAAAGGTGGACTATAGCAATCCTATGAAAATAATTTTCCAAGACATACTTGCATGCATAATCCCATTCCAAGTGGTATCCTAGGCTAGCAAGTTCATTCATCAACCACACAGAGCTCATTGGAAGCAAGGAATCCTGGTATCCTAAAACATGCTGAATCCCTGGACATCTGGAATCATCCGGATTCCTGGTGTATTTGTTTCTGATTTGAATAGCTTTGGATTCCTCAAAAAGAAAACACAAGAATTCTGGCCTTCAAACGGCTTTTTATCTGGACACGAAGATTTCTTAAAAAGCAAGGACATGAGGATACCATATAGTCCTTTGGGCATCTCTAACCAACTAACAACTAATGGGTCAAGAATACAATCAACACGAAGTCCGAGGGGAATTCATTCCAAGAGAGCACATAGCAAAACACACATGCTCAACCTGTAGTTTCATGATTGGCTATAATGGAGGGAATACATAAACTCAACAAACACTAATATATACAAAAAAAAAAAAAAAAAAAATGAACTTTAAAAATCTTAAAGATAAAATTCAATCACTGACCTGAAGTTTTGGTTGGTCTCATTTGGATTTGGTCCATCAAGAGGCCACCTTTCAGGGTTAAAAGTATCTGCATCAACCCAGTGATTAGGGCTGTGATGCAGATTCCATACAGATATGAAAATATCTTCACCCCTATGATTGAAAGGAAACAATGTCAATGCAATGTTCAGATAATTCCTATCATTCTTCAGCATGCCATTAAGAAACAGCAATTCAAACAATGCCACAGCATGCATACATCCTATTGTTTATAAAGAATTCATCTACCAGTGTTGAAGAAATCAAGATTCAAGGACAAAAGATAACCACGTGTCGTCATGAAGAAAATGAAATTGTTAATATATTTTTTTATTAAGATAAATAGCAGCAGTTTACCATGCAAAGGTCGTAAGCTGATGTAAGTAAGCAACAAGGGTCAAATTTAAACTCTAGTCAAAGATAGTCACAACCACAAAATTGTTGCTAATTAATACTTGAAAGCTAATCAGAGGATACCTAATCAAGTAGAGTGGCCGCAGAGAAGTGCCAAACCATTATATAGATCACTTCAGAAACAAAAGTAGGGTATTTGCTTTTAAAAAAAATAATAAAAAATTGGTGTGATAACTTTCCTAAGTTCAACAAGGTAAATAGAGAAAAAGAAAGAAGTTTGAAACCAACATCATCCTTGAGAGGTTTGCTAAGTAGCAACCACATGCAAGATCCATATAATTCCAAGGTGGGCTTCTGTAGGATGCTGGAGCTGAGGATGGGCTAGTAATCAGGCAGGACAATGTAAGAAACATATAGAAAAGTAGCGCCCAACAGTCTATGAATGCAAGACCCTCCCAATTATGGGATCGGGTCATATTGGACAAAGATGATGGATATCGTTGGCCCAGGCATGATGCACATTTTCAGTATGAGATATGCATCCCACATCCACGTGTAGAGATGCTGATATGCACATGGAAAGAGTGAACTGGCGGATAATAAATGAAATATCATTGGTAAAAAAAAAATTAAAAAGAGGAATTATAAGGCAAGAGAGGAAAGAAACAAAAAAGTGGAGAGGGATGAAGAGTTGGGACATGCCACTCCAACAATGTACTGGAAGTCTGGAACTAGCGATTTAGACTCAACTCAGCCCCCGACTCGGCAGGAATTGGGTAGAGTTGAGTCGGATCAACTCCCCTTCTTCTTCTCTCTCTCTCTCTCTCTTTTGCAGAAGGGCGTGGAGGAGAAGGGGAGATTGGAGGAGGGAAATGAGTTTTTATTTGGGTTTCATTAAAGGATTAAGGAGAAGAAGGCATGGGAGAGATGGAATCATGGAAGAAAAAATGATTTTCTGGTAGGGTCTTCTTCTGGAAGACATAGCTAAAGAAACTAGAAAGGGATTAGAGTTTGGAGTTTTGATGGATGTGGTGTGAAAGGTGTTGGAAGCACAGAGAGAGAGAGAGAGAGAGAGAGAGAGAGAGAGAGAGAGTTGGGATGAGAAGAGGACTCGGCCAAGTAGGGTATGGCTCAAGAGTCAACTCAGCCCATCTTTAAAAAGCTGAGTCTACAATACCAACGTCAAAATCATTAGGTGATCTTCGGAAACCTTTCAAAAAAAAGGCTTAAATGATTTAATTTTCATTTTTTTATGGACATTGATATCATGTTTGAATACCAATGAATTAAGATCATTCAAGTTCAATTTCATGCGCATGGAATTGGAGCCATTTCAATGATTTTCAAAAAGAGAGAGAGAGAGAGAGAGAGAGAGAGAGAGAGAGAGAGAAGTGGGGCACCAATTTGTTTCTACATTTTGTCGGCAACAAATAAACTATTTTATACGAGTGTTGACAAACGGCATATACAGTAAAATGGTTTACGAAATTCTCATAACTACCAGCTAATAAGATTTTCACACTAACAAGTTATAATAAAAAGCATCCCAGAACCCTTAGCAAAATAGAGAACATCATGCAAGTTGGTTAAGAGAAAAGTGCTGTCAACAATAAATTTCTAGCTATTATTAAAAGCACAAAGATTTTCTTGAGAAGCACCACCTTTTGATTGGGTACTTCCCAAGTACGTCATCTTCAAGAGAGCGGCGAATTAACACCGGTGGTTGTGGATAGAGTC
The DNA here is from genome assembly GCA_029852735.1 of Persea americana. Taxonomy (NCBI): domain Eukaryota; kingdom Viridiplantae; phylum Streptophyta; class Magnoliopsida; order Laurales; family Lauraceae; genus Persea; species Persea americana. Next base: position 16,490,487 of record CM056814.1, read on the forward strand.
TCAAGGACTGCAAAAACAAGAAGAAACAAAATGAAGAATGTCAAGGAGGACAGGTAAATTGGGACATATAAACCTCTAAAAAACGAATCTACACAATCATAAAATTTTATCTAGGATTGCATTTCTTACTTCATTGATAACTCGGGTTGCATACTTTAGTTTCTTCATGTCTTCAATAGTTGGAAGGCGGTCTCCTAAGACAGAATCAACCTAATAACCAAAGTTGAAGTATGCCTTTTTTTCAAAATGAAAGATAAGTAATGATAATACAAAATCATCTAAATTTTACTTGATAAAGGTGCTAACTTAAATGATATGACTGGAACAAAAATAGTGTCAAGAACAAACCTCATCCTGGAGCTTGGACATGACTCTTGGTTCCTGCATATGAGAGCGCAGAGCTAACTATAAATTTTGAGGCATATTTAATATGATAGAAATGTGTGGATTCTGAAAGTGGGGACATGTTTCTTATGATAAACGAAATGGCAATTGCATGGAAAGAGCAGGAATTTCTAAAATTGCATCATTCTTCCAACCCCAATACCTTTGCTAAGAGATAAAATGTCCAAGTTAATACTGCAGCTGACGTTTCGTGCCCAGCTATAAGTAGTGTCATCAAATCATCACGGAGTTGCTTGCTAGAAACCTACAAAGAAGCAATATACTTAAGAACTGTACCATGTGGAAACAATAAAGATAAATAGTTCATAAATGTGTTAAAAAAAAAAAAAGATAGTGCATAAATATGTAGGTTAATACATCATCTCCTGATGCCAAAAGAAAGTGCAGAATGCTAGGATCTTGATCGTTCATGTATTCCTCATGAAATTGCAGTTCTTCTTGTTCTATCAACCTCTGTACAAAACAGAACCCGACTGGAATTAAGGCACGCAAAGTAACACAATTGCACTCGTCCAAACAAAGAAACATGCCAACAAACTAGCAATGAACTTATACCATATGTAATCTCATTGATTGTATTTTCAATTAGTTGATCATAGACAACTTTCACCTTTCAAGAAAAATGCAAAAGTGCAAAACAGTTAGCTTTGTGGCAACTTGCAACTCAAGGTCCTCATGAAGATAGTGGCCTTCTATATATGATTATATGTGCAACAAAAAGGTAATCTTTGCAGCATGGATTCTTCATGATGGGTAATGTACCCCATCTCAGACACTTTTAGAACTTGACATTCCACAGTTGCCGGCATGACACTCTGAAATTCTTCTTGTTAAGTTCCAGCTAAATTTTCTGAAAGTTCTGTTTTCTACTCTTAAATTAGAAATGTGTCCTATGCAAAATATGACACAATACTCTGCACAAAACCACTATAACTACAAGTGAGAAGCCATTATAACCCTAGTGCTATATAAAAACAATAACTTCATCAAATTGATTAATATGAAACCAAAGCCATGAATTCTTCTCTTTTTTTCCGGTTTTCCCAACTAAACATTCCACGTGATTAACTCTGACACTCCTACGTGTACGCTTGCAACTTAATATCATAGATATCAAATTAAGATCATGTGAAACTGTTTCTCTTCAGAAATACCCATTACATTACCTTGCATACTGCAATTAGCTCATCAAGTGTATCATTTATCAACTTGAGAGATACATTGACCTTTCTCTGCCGTGGTGAAATATCTTTCCATATTGGAATATTCCAGGTTGGTATTGGAGAAACACTCCGATCTTCTGCTTCTCGCAAAACTGTGTAAACAGCCTAGACATAACCAATATAAAGATACATGACCATCAGTGGTAATCCAAAGTAAATACAGTTAAATATTAGTAAAAGATATAACAGAAAAGGCGTGAATAAAAGGGGTACCTCGACTATTCCTGTGTCATTTGTTAAAGAATCAAAATCATAATTAAACACAGCCTTGCCAATGACATCCAATGTCAGCCGTGAAAAGAGCGACTCCATCTCCGCATCCTCCCCGTCAGATGCTGCCACATCCAACTTCTTGCAAAGTCTATTTGTAGCTTCTCCAAAGAGGTTGATCATAGCTGCTACATACTACCAGTGAAGATCAAAGGGATTATCAATTCAAGTAAAGCCAGCATCTTAAGTTTTTAGTTTGCAAGAATAAATAATTCAACCAATCAATGGAACCAACAAAAGATGAAGAAGATATGGAATACACAGAGACAAATATATATATACCTTCTGATGCAATGCAGGGACAATTGCTCGTCGCCTGACTCGCCAGACCTCAAAACCAGCTGGGATGAGTCCCTTACCCATGACAAATTCTAAAATTTCTGCCAGAATTCCCTGTATAGAAGCATGTAAAAGAAGCTAAACAATCATAGGGACAAATCTCATGAAAAGAAAAAAAGAAAATGACCAAATTACGATGAAAGCAATGAGTCTATTACCTTGGAATAAGCCTTAGAGTTATCCTTAAGTATATGCTTAGCCACAGATGGATCGGAGACTATCAAAAAGGACTGCAAACAACAGTCAGATAACTATAAATATATATTTACAAGAAGAATCATATGCATTTATTTACTTACAAAAAGAATCAAATACATTCTTCATTCATTGTCATACAAATTCAATTACACATATCCAACATTATTAAAAAGGGGAGAAAAAGAAGGAATTCACCTTGGGACCAAACACCAATCTGAAAACTCCACCATATGTGAGGAAAAGTTCATACAAGGGTATGAAGAAGGCCTGCCTGCGAACAGAGTCAACCGATCCTTTCGCTATAGGAATCTTCCCTTCCCCTTTCCACAGAAACTCCAAAAACTCTGAAGAAACACCCAAATTCAACAGACCCCTTTTCAACAGAGGCAGAAACCTATCCAAAAACAAGATTATAATCATCCCATTTTCAAATTCAGCCACAAAATCCACACCAACACTTAAAACTATGATTGGTTAAAACAAAGCAAACCAAGCATACCCAGATTCATCAACCGTGAATTCGCCCGAAGCGATTCGGGCGGACATCTCCGCCCGTCTTTTCTCTTCCAGCAATCTCTCAACTCCCTTCACCCCATCATCCTCACTTGTCTCAGGTCCTCGCCCATTCAAAGAAGAGCATGAAATTGGGAAGCAGCCGTAACCTGCAGTTAACAAAAATCAATATCAGTATACAAAATACAAAGAAAGAGATGAAATGAAGAGCTAAGGAGAAGGAGAGAGACACCCACTAACCATTGATTCTTGCTGTAGAAGTGAGTTTCAATCTGGTGTTGTTGAAGACCTTCTTTCCATGGGATCGAGTAAGAAGAGGAGGGAAATGCAGCAGAGAGAGATGGGCCTCCATGAAAAGGAGGTATAAGAGAGATCGAATGCAAGAGATGGAATATGGAGAAACTAGGAATCAATGAAAAGCATTCTGAGAATGTGGGGTGTTTGTGGAATTGCAGGAAATCGATGGGTTTGGAGTGGGGAGCTGGTTTGGGTGGAAGAATGTGGATCCTTGGGTTTGCGTTGTGACGTATAACAATTAACAAGGTACAAAGATGATAACATGGCAAGGTTACTTGGAATCTTCAGCATCTTACGTTACGGAAATAAAAGTGAGTACAGCTCCTGTCGTTTTTATAGAATGAAAAGATCATGTACGGAGGCGATTTAAGAGCCGTTGATGCCCATGGGACATCAGATCCTGGTGGGCCACAATTTATATTAGCTGATCATCAGAACTGTCCAGTGGATAGGGCTTGATGTGATGGGGTGATCCCTGAGTTCCAAGAATTGAGGTGGTGTTTGGATTTGTGGAAAGTGAAGTGGGAAATTCCATTGGGAAAACTGATCTCTCACTTTGATCTTGTTTGGCAATCACAAAATTAGTGGTGGAGAGAGTAACTTTTTCTTCTACTTTTTTTTTCCCCTTTTCTTTTATCTCTAGTAAATTGTAGGACAGTCGAAAATTTGATTGGTTGTTTCCATAGAAAGGAGGTGCCTTACTTACCACTGAGCTAATGGGAGTTAAGAAAAAAAATCTCTCTACTAGTTTAGAATTCGTGCACCATTGACATGTTCCTAATCAGCGGTGAGCTAGGATATTTTTCTTAGGGACCTCTATATAAATAAAATTTCTTGGGGGCAATACGAAAAATAAAAGGTAAAAGTTTTAGTAAGATTGGGATGGTTTTCCAAAGTGTTTTTTTTTTTTTTTTTGGAGAGGGTGTGGCTAATATTAAAATACCTAAATTTTCTGCAACAATAGGGCGGTTTCCGAAATTTCTGGGGCCATCTCCCCCATCAGCCTCTCTTGATTCCGCCACCATTTCTAATCAACTGAGCTTATGAATAGTTTGAATAAGAAAAGGGGAAATTTTAAAATGTGAAATCTATAAAAGCTGAATTCAAAGACTCGCCATTTCTCTCTGATGGAAATGTACATGTAACCTGATTTTTTATTATTAATTATCACATTTAATTTTGGATTTTTACATACAATCAACTTTAATTTCAAAACAATATCAGTTAGCTACTTAGACCCTACAACCACTGCAACGAGAAATCATTTTCTCATTCTTAGTAAAAAGTAGTTATATCAGGACCACTATTTTCCCTCTTTCATAAGAACATCCAACCAGAGAAGAAGAATGTAAATTTCCATGTAGTGAAGTTTTCCTCCACTTCATTTTATCTTTCCTTCTATTCTTCCAAACGGAATCTAGGGACAAAGTTCCAGTCCCCCATTTGTCGTTTGCTTTGAAAATGGAGGGAAGGCATCTCCACAGGAATCCTTCCCCCTTCATTTTCCAAAGAACTAAACAAATCCCATGCTGTCTCTCTGACCTGCTAATTTGTTTTTGTCATCAACTCCAAAACAAAGCAAGCGGCTTTGGTTGTCACTTGTCACCATGCAATTTATCCCACGGTAGCTTCCTATTGTTAGTGGGCCCCACTTAAGCGTCACCAATTTTGCCACATCGTCCTCCTTGTCAGGAGGGTCAATACGCAAGTAGGACTCTTTCCATTCTTACAAGGTTAGGCCTCGACCCAATCCATTAAAATTGGCTATAATTCTTCAGGTCGAACACTTGAATTCTTAATGATGATTTATTCAAATAATTTAATAGTGATCAATCTAATGGCAAGACCAACTCCGATTGGAGTGAAGCATGACAGAGGCCCATATAAGAGGGAGACATCTATTTTCTTTGATTCAAAATGTTAATCAGTAGGCTCCACTGAAAATCCACACAACATCAATTTCACAGGTTCAAGCCTAAGAGGATCCGGATCACTAATATATGTCCCAGGAGAGAGATCCTAACTATTGACAGTTCTCTGTCGAGAGCCTGAGCCAAGTAAAGGCCCACTAAACACACTGTTAGATTAGGTGTCTGTCTTCATGTCCGGAACATACATAGGCTGGGCCGGGGCTTCCCCAGGCCCGTATCAAGCCCAACTAATTTAACTTCCCAAGCACTTGTGAAAACAATGGATACCGCAAAGTCATTGTCCACTTCTGCAACTGAACATGGTGTAGTAGCAAGGATTGGATCCTGCATGGGTAACCAAAAACAATGTTATGTGAAGCAACTAATTCACTGACCAAGATCAAGCAGTTAAGAAAAACACCATTTGATTCTTACTGCATATGAAGCCAGTGTGAACATAGTACCAATTTGGAACACCTGCACAGAATCATACCTCTACAAAGGAATGCTGGAGATAATAACTGGAAATTAGTTCTTCCTAATCTACTCTGTCTACCCTTGTAGATATCCTCACTTCAAAAGCTCCCTAAAAGGGTATTCATGTAATTGTGCAGACTAAGGATATTAATAAAAAGGGATTTTTAGCAAATAATTAAGCTTATAGTGTAATTAATTGATTTTATGAAGAATAATAACAAAACCACCATTTAGTTATTCATACTTTTTTTTTTTGACGAAATTACCCAAGTTGACGATATCGTCAATTGCCTATATTTAAACCTACGAATTTTCTTCGTCTTCGTCGTGAAACACTCTTCTTCTTCTTCGTGAAACCACCGTTTGACTTTCATTTGTATATTTACAACCCTGCAACATTGAACATCCCTTCTTGTTATGATACATTCAATGAAACATGGCACAAAATTTCATGCCTTCTTTAATAGAGAAACCAACTCTTTTTCAATTAGTTAACTAAATTGTTTGAAATGGGACCACATGCCGTATCATTTAAATTTGGTGGGAAAGTATCCTAGCACTCAATTAGATACTAAAATGTTGTTGCCTATCAATTCAATAGTTCAACTATACCCATGGTTTATATCAAAAGAGATAAGAGTGTCTCATGAAGAAGACGAAAAAAATTTGTGGGTTTAAATACAAGCAGTTGGCGATATCATCAACTTGGGTAATTTTGCCAAAAAAAAAAGAAGGTACAAACAACTAAATGATGATTTTGTTATTATTCTTCATAAAATCGATTAATTACACTATAAGCTTAATTATTTGGTAAAAATCTCTAATAAAAATGAGGCACTCCCTCATGGCTTGTAATATACACTGAGGACATTAATTATGAAAAAAAGACACTCCCTCAAAAGAGGGTACAGCAGATTTTTGCCAATTCTGAAATTGTCCGCGGGATCAATCAGATCTTGAACCATAGCAAATATATATATACAAGGAGAAAGAAAATGACAAATGAGTGAATGCGCTTGAATTCCATCCAAAACCAACGAGGAAACAGGAAAGACGAGAAGTTACAGCATGCATTTGATATAAATATAACAAAAATAATTTGACAATCAGGCCAAGTATGCCATCCACAGAGAAGATACAATGAAAATGATCTGAATGCAACAAAAGAAAATGCGAGGATGATGTTCACATGCCGCCGTATGAAAAATATTCGCACTGCTTAGCTGCTGTAACCTGTTCTACCATATAAATGTACCAAACATCCTTCCCCCAGGCATCTGCAGAAAGAGTGGGTGAACTCGTCGATTCTCATGACACAAGCCCCACAGAACACATGGAGAACAATCACCAGAATGCCTTCATTTGTACTTCTCCATTATCCTTCTTGCTTCTTCTAAACTCTCCTCATCTGAGGTCCCAGTGCCACCTCCACCACCTTTCGGGCCTTCATCTTTGTTCAAGGCTATGAATATGAAGTATATGAATCCCATCATGGCCTGTTATCAAACATGATGTAGTGAGTACATAATTAAACCATCTCAAGGAATATTGAAGCCAATCCCGGATGGCCAATGATGGTGGCTACTAAAGGGACATCAAAGTTTGATTAGCTCTACTACATCTCCATATCTTTTGAAGAAAGTAGAAAAAACATATTTTATTTGTAGTAAATAGATCAAATGCTTCTAAGGAAGTTAGGTACATAAGCATGTCTGAGTTTAAATGAATGGGAAAAATAATATCACCACTGATTAAAAGACAATACAATGGCATCATGCTAGAATAAGAAATGGCATTCATAATATAGGAATGGAAATGGCATCTACACATATCAACATATCTTTTGTTCACCTTAGTAAAAGCATAAATGACAAGACTGATTTTTAGCAAAACAGAAAGCACACGAAAGTCTTATCAGGATTCATAACCAAGCATGTCATAGAGGCTGGTTCTTTTGGGGTGAGGGTGGATCTTCCGGATATGTCATTTACTAAAAGTATGCCTCTCACATCTACCAAAAAAGAAGCACGCTTCATTTTTGTAACACTTAATGAGTTATTATTGTTGCTGGTTTAAAAAAAAAAAAGGAATGGTATGAATTAGAATTGCTTTAGAGTAGCTAACAAGGACATGACATGTCCCAGACGTGTTAGGCCGAGGCACATGTCTGCCAAAACTGTTGAAAGAAAAACCTCAATGCAACATCGATTCTCATATTTTGGCCGTCTTTCTATGCTGCCCAAAATAATAAAGCCAATATACTTCAAGTTACTTAGAACATTATGTGCATATTATGGGTTTGTGAACGTAAAAATTGATATGATAAGACATCCTTTAATATTTTGTTGCGAGTTTGTTGTGCAGCCATCTTGGGTGGTCATAGCTTAAGAACCTTTTTCTATGTCTTACGGGTTTGTGAACATAAATTAATATGATAAGGCATTATTTAATATTATGTTGCATGCTTGCCTGTGCAGCCTTCTTGGGCTTTCATAGCCTCAAAACATTTTTGTACTTCTTATGACATAAATTGATAAGACATTCTTTAATATTCTGTTGTGTTTGTCTGTGAACCCATCGTGGGTTTTCATAGATCCTCATGTTTTAACCTCAAGTCCACGTCTGACATCTAAAAGGTGTCCATGGCCAAGTCATATGGGAGGTAGGTAGCAAAGGAAAATACATACTCTAGAAAAGGCACATATTTAGATGGAACTGTCAAATTAACACTGTTTTGGATGTGTATGATGGCATTTTGGAACTAAAAGCACCACAAAATGCTTTGACAGGTAATAGGGGAAAAAGGAAGATAACAGCAGGGGAATTCTAAGACAAACAAGATATCCAAAATTCCATGTGGAAAAAATAATCTGGGTAAAGATACAACGCAAAATCCTGAATCAATGAGACACAATAAATCCTCAATCCTTTCTCAACCAACCACAGAAGCAATACTGGAAATTCCAAATTCTTCTGCAGCTTACATGGAATCTCATCATGCCAATAGAACAAGAAGAAATAAGAAACAAAACAACTTAGCCACTTTCAAGATTGAAAATGAAAAATCCAAGTTTTTCCCAAACTCACTGCTATCGTCAGAAAATAGTGTAGAAAAATCATGCAAAATAAATAATGGTGGAGGATAAGGACCTTGGTATGTGCTTGGTGCATAAGATCTGTACAACATTTAATCTATGGATGGTGGTAGGAGCTGAAGTTTCTTCGGACGTGAAAATGGAGTCGAGCTTAAACTTATTCCGATACCTTTGACTATCAAAATGCATTAAGGCAGTGGCATATCATTAATCAGCATATCAACAACTAACATCGTTACAATAAAAGAGGAAGGGGGATTGGTATACTGCAGCATTATCCGCGCACTAAGAAAATCAGAATATCTTATACGGTGAAACTCCTCCGCCTATACTATCTGTAAATTGTAACAATTTCTAAGAATATAATTTTCTATATTTTGCCTCCGCTGCTCAGAATTCAACTTCTGCGGCACAACAGATATTAAACTAAAATGTGTATTCTCAGTTCTTGCAGGTTGAACTAGCAAGATCACATACCAGACCAAAAACCAGATGTAAGATCACTCACCAGTACAAAAAAAGCTGTGGACAGGAATGACTTGAATAAAAAGAGTGCAACTGCCGCAGCAACAACACCTACAGCAATTCTTGCTACTGGTCTTGGAACAGAAACCTGACATTAAAAGTACTGCACAAAATGCGGTTACACTGCACAGGTTCCAAACCATAAAAAGAGCATGCTACAGATCAGAATCAGACTGTTTAGGCAATGCCCAATATGCAATGTGCAGACAGGGGTAGGAAGTGAAAAACATAAACTTACAGGCACCATATTGGCCCCCGCTTCAATGCCATCTCTTCCAACTCTCAATGCCGTTTGGAAAACTAAATCACAGGATTCAAAATTTATATTACTGAAGTGAACAAATATATGAACAACTATTTGAGGGAAGAGCCTACCTGGAAAAAAAAAAAGACAAAAAAAAAAAAAAAGAAACAACATCTCTTCCAACTCTCAATGCCATGTTCTCTGGGGCAAGGACTTGATTGGCTTTAAGACCACAAATCATGGTCTGTTTTACCTAAATGGCTAAATTTAACCTGGAATGTTATTTAAGCCAACTTGGATACATTAGCATTAAAGCAATTGATCTGGAAGAGCAAAAGAAGTCCTCCCGATTCAAACTTATATATTTATCAATACGGTACTTGTAAGAGACTATTAAAGTTGGATGGAGGCATAAGGTGCCGGAAAAGTGGAACCCGTAAAGCATAATGCAGTGACATACAATGATACTAAAATATGCTACCACATGAATTTAGTCAATAAATTCATGTTATATGTGAAAAAATTGGGAACCTCAAAAATCTAACTTCCAAGCATGCTTGCATTTGAAGAACTAGTACCTGAAGCATAGTTTGGGAAGCCATAAGACTAACTTGACACAAAGCCAAACTGATTCAGTTGAGTCAGACAATGTCACAACGCCCTAAAAATACATTCATTCAACATTATATGTAAAATACAACCTTTTTAATTGACAAATGGATGTGATCCAACTTGTTGGATCAACTCAACCTAATCAGAGTAGAAACAGTTTGGTGTTAGAGATACCATCATAATGCGCATGCATGACAAGATCCCATGGCACAGTAGAAGGTGCTCCCTATTGCAACCTTGAGGTTGTGGGTTCCAGTCACGTTGCCAATCAGGAAAAAAAATACACATGATAAGAAGGATGTGTGAAGATACCATAGAGTACAAAATTAAAAATGACTGCAATAAGAGAAAACTGAAAACCCATGGGCAGCTCAAATAGAACAAAAATAAATAATAATAATAACAATAAAATAAGAGGATTTTACGAAAAAAAAAAAAGATTAGGCGACCAGTGGACCGAAAAGATGATTTTAACTGATCTTGCACCAAATCAATCATTTTGCCCGAAAACGTGTTTTGTTTTTAGCACTTTCTACTAGCGTCCCTATCAATCTTTGTTTTATAACGTTAAGGGTCCCTAGGGACCCTGCAGTCCATCGTAAGCTTCACAGAACTCCCATTTACGTTTTCTATAAGGTCTCAATCGACCTTTATTTCCAAGAATAAGAGTCCCCATCCACCGTGTAGTGTACACAAATTAGAACAAAATAGGGCTTAGAAGGGCGTGTTTCGTTGTCAACTTCTTTTTTCTTCACCACGGTCGTCTGCGCCCAGGCACCAACCGAGCCAACGCCTAGTTTTCTATGGGTTTGTTGATTTTTCTATTTCTTTTGTGGGTTTTGTATGCGGGTTCTTGATTTCTTCCGATTTGGGGTGGTGGGTCGATGGGGGACTAGGTTGTTTACTATTGGTTTCCTCTTGTTGGTTGAGATGAGGTGAGATTTTCTGCGGGTTTTGTATGCGAGTTTGTTGATTTTCTGTTTCATTTTTGGGTTTTGTATGTGGGTGCTTGATTTCTTCGGATTTGGGTTGGTGGGTCGATGGGGGAATAGGTTGTTTGCTATTGGTTTCTGGTTGGGACGAGGTGAGATTTTCTGCAAGTTTTGCATGTGGGTTCTTGATTACTTCCGATTTGGGTTGATGGGCCGACGGGGGATTGGGTTGTTTCCTATTGATTTTCCTCTTATTGATTGAGATGGGTTATTTTTCTGTGGGTTTGGTGATATGTTTTGTTGTTGGTGGTGCGAGTGTTTTTCTGTGGTTTTCCTTCACGTTTGGTCTGAGGTCCAAGAAGGACAGCCTGCTCTGGAGGGAGACCTGTTTCTTGACCCGCACCCGCTTCTTTCGACGACGATAGATCAAATGAGAGAAAGAAGATGATGGTCTCGAGCAACTGGGAGGGAGACTTCTCCATGACCATGAGATTTTGCAGAGCATTCTCAGTTCTGATCAGTTCTCAGTCCTCACACAAGGCAGAAATAATACATGCCACGGGGACAGCTGAAAGAAAAAAAAAAAAACTTTTTGATGAATGAAGAGAATGAAAGAAAGGAATGAATGATTCTTGATTTAATGGGGGTTGTGGGTCTAGAGGGTAGGAACTAGGAAGGGACTACCACCTCCTGCTGCCGGATTATTTCATTTCAAGGCCTTCATCATCTCAATAATTCAAGCCCTTAGTCCTTCCCCCTTCCGCAATAAGAAATCTGTTTTTTCACCAAGAACAGGGAATGAGGATGAGTTCCGTTCATTTATAAGTATACACGGCAGGGTCGCTAGGGACTCTTAATGTTATAAAACAAAGGTCAATAGGGACGCTAGTAGAAAGTGCTAAAAAAATACATTTTTGGGCAAAATGACCGATCTAGTGCAAGGTCAGTTAAAATCATCTTTTCAGTCCACTGGTCACCTAATCTATTCTTATTTTTTTTGGGTAAAATCCTCATAATATAAAGGAAAAGGTGTTTGAAATTTAATTGGGAATATTAACATACGACCTAAATCAGCTTCCATAAGACATATCCAGGGTTACTAGCTCAAGAAACTAGTAGAAGGCTGAGAAACAATTATAATGCGAGAATGAATTAGTGTGGAAAACTACATAGACAGCAGACCCACAGAGAAAATGGCCTTGAATAGCGTCTAGCAGAAAAACAAATTCACAAAGGCAGACCAAAAAAGGATGGGGTTAAACTAATGGGGTGTTTGTTGGAGGAATTTCTAACAGGAATTCCATGTGCTTCGGAATTTCAAACAGCAATGTCTCGGGATTCCTTGTTCAATTGCTAGAATTTCAAAAAAGAAAAAAGATCCAGCCTTTTTTAACTGTCACTTTTGGCCTTTCAAATTCTTTGAATTCCAACATTATGAATGCGAGGATGCCCTTAGAATCCCCCCAACAGAAATTCTCTGAATTTAAACAGGCCCTAAGATAAGGCTTCTGCTTGCACACTTTGCATAAGCGCACGCAAACATACATTCAAACAAACAGATCACTCTCCCTCCCACACCATTGTTAGAAATATAGGATTCATCATGGTCTTAGCATTGCTAGAACGTTTTAAGCCGACCCTATATGCATAAGAAATGCAAAGACGATTCGGACGACGTGATTTTCTATATCACTGGAGGGTATTCGAGGAAATGCCTGAGCGACCGTCTCATACTAATAACAAAGCAATAGTACATGAAAAGAAACAAGAGTATAAAAAAAGTAGTAGTAGTAGATGAACCTCTGAGCCAGTTAGATTGGGCCGCAACAACAGTTAGCGAAGGAGACTGAGATCTTCTTCTTAAGTAGTTGTTCTTCTTCTTGAGGGAAAGAAATCTCGGGACGTGGATGGTGAGGGGATTGGAAGGAAGGAAGTGGGAATTGAGGAGAGGAAACGAGAAGCAAGTGTTGCGTTTGCGTTTTAGAGGAATGATGGAAAGAGGAGAGTTTGGTATCAGGAAAAGCGCCATTTCATCGACTCCTTCCCTCCCTTACCTCATTACAGGAGCAGAGAGTTCTTTTTCTTCTGTTGTTGATTTGTGGTTGAGACGCGAGGGCGCAGTAGATGGGGAGGCCCCAAATCTCAGTCAATTGGAGTGGATCGAAAATTCTCAGCGACTTATATAATTTAAGAGCAGAGTAAATTTATTTTTATAGAAAGAGTAGAGTAAAATTTATTTGAGACAATTACAATAAAATTCTCTTTGAATATCTCCAAAACCTCTACTTCAGTCTTCGGCATGGTTGTAAAACTTTTTGAGTTGACTCTTTACTATCTCGAGTAATCTCGTTTTGACAATAAACCGAGTCAAAAATAGAGAAGACTCAACCGAGTCTTCCCTATTTTAATAAATTGTTTACATTCAAACTATTAAAAAATGTAAATCTAATTTTAACCAATTAAAGTTTGTTTATAAATAATAATGCATGAGGGATGATTGAAATATAATTTAAAATTTATATTTGATCGTTTATGTTTAATATTTGGACAAACAAATTATGTAATATGAAATATTTTTTTCTTTTATTTTCCTTAATGTAGTACTTTTCTTGCATATATAAATTTATTATTTTAAATTGATTATCATAAATGCATGTAAATAAATATATTTTTATATTTGGGTGATGCTCGTATGAGAGATATCTCTCACTTTATATGAGAGATGAGGTGGGGGCCCTCATAACCATATCACATGCCAACAACTTAAATGTGAGGGCTCCCAGCATTATCTCTTATATAAGGTGAGAGATATCTTTTATAGGAGCACCTCCCTTTATATTTTTATAAGTAATAGTTTATTTGTAATTATCTTTAAATTATTTTTAAAAAATACGACTCTCACAGATCTCCGCATTGACTCTATCCAAGTCGGTTTTTTTGCATTGGGCGAGTTAAGTCCGAGTCACAACTTTTCCAACCTTGATCTTCAAATACATAATATAACACCTCAAGAAGGCCTCATATAAATATATATATATATATATATAAAAGTAATGCTCCCCATACCTATATGCGTGAGTCACTCACTAGAAATAAGATGTATGCACGCATCTTGCCCAACTATAGGAAAAACTTTTTAACACACTTCAAATGCATATATGCAAGTCACCCACTACAAAAAGATGCGCATGTGCGTCAGTCCTAAGTACATCAAAACCCTTTCACCGCCTTTCTTCCACTCCTTTTGAGCACCTTTCCCCCAATTACTTGATTATCGGCTCGGTCATTTTGCAGCTATTCTGAGTTATTTTAGGGTTCCCATTTTTGAAAGTTTCGATTTATGCAGAACTTTACTCTTGTCGTATCCTCACCGCAGCTTTAAAACCTACAAGTACCTAAGAAGGTTTCCAAAAAGACTAGCTAATCGCCCTCAATAACTTACCATGACAATCTTCTCCAACTCAAAACCCTAAAAACAACTGAGAAAGTTTGGAAAAAAAGGAGTTGATCACCCTCAATGACTTACTATATTGAACTTCTACAACTGAAAACCTTAAAATTGTTGGATAAGGTTCACAAAATAAATAAATATATATATATTGACAAAAAAAATCAAGAGAAGACTTTTAAAGGGTCTTTGATGTATTTGCAATTGTAGTGGGTGACCCGCACGTTAGTTTAGTCCATACACACGCGCAATGTACAAAGGCCTTCCTAACGTGTATCATGTATTTGAGGACTTAAAGTCAAGGTTCTGAAATATTTCAGGATTTTTCTAGCAATTCTCTCTATTTATTTTCTCCGTTTTCTAACTTTTGTGTAACCTCTCTTCCACATAATTGGAAAGGGAAAGCAAAATACATTTTTCATGGTTTGGTGCAAATATTTTTGTTTAGATGTGCAAAATTTTAAGTTGGCTTTCTTAGCCCCTTATGGTCTGTGACTAAGCTCGAATGTACATCTTGATCTTATTATGAATCTTTTTTTCAAGAGTGTTTCCAAGAGAAATGGGCCGCAGGGGAAAATTTTCATATAGAAAAGCAAAAGTTTGAAGACTTTCATTTTCGCGGCATACTTGTCCCTGCATTGTGCGAAACTACAGGTATGTCGTGAGAAGAAACTGAGTGGTTCTTGGGCCTTGAATTCAAAGCCCAGGTAATTCTGTCAGCCCACATGCAGCCAAGCCTAGTCCAGTGTTGCCGGCCTGTTTGTTTTCATGAGAATTGAATATTGCAAAAATCATGTTAAATGGGATACAACAGGGATTATTGAAGAGATGCAGCCTTGGATCAGTCGAACTGGCATTTAAATTTCACTTGACCACCCACATATCGATCCTGAGCACGTAAGTTTACATTATGTATTGTACCATGTCCCAGTTTAGCAAAAAAAATAAAAAAGGATAATTGAAGAGGCGAGAGGTGGAGTATGAAGATGCAACCCTCACTTCACTGAGACTTAATTATAGGGTTATGGTTGGATATTCATTTTTTATCTTCCTTTGACTCATTTTCCATTAAAGGGAAAAAAAATTAATTTGTTTTATTTACTTTTGGCTCTAATAAATACTTAGACACACACACACACACTCATCCAAGTGCCCCACCACTAGTTATGGATTACTTCTTGGTTATTTTAGTAGAAGAGAAGTGCCTCACCACCGACCTTCCAGTGGACATGCAACTTGATGGTCATTTTTTAAATATCATTTTATTTTCTTTTTAAATTTTAACCCACTTTATAGAAGCGTTACAATACCTATTTCAATAATTGTATTTAAGCCTTAACACAGGCTAAAGTCTCTGATCAGTTTTCTTTCATCCTCAAAGTTTCAAAGGCAGTAGTCAAATTTTGGAGCTTAGTTTGTTTAACTGTATATGTGCTTTCATGTGCGGTTTGCAAGATGTCCCAAGCAGCCTTAGTCGAAGAGCAAGTAGATCCTCTACGAAACTTTGACTAGGTAACTCTATTATAGATGGTATTAATTGCCTTATTCTTGCAGTTAGAGGCTTGTTTTTCCTCCCAAGTCCATTGGGCTTTGCGTTCAAGAGATGTATGCCAATCCACAACAACTGTAGGTCTGCCAATCCACAACAACTGTAGGTATGGTATAACATTCTTCGAATATGTCCCAAACCTCATCATCTATAGCCATAAAAAGCAATCATCATCACTTCCCAATAAGCATAATTGGTTCCATAAAGCAACGGGGGCTTAGTGATCGAGGTTCCTTCTCTATTGAATTCCATAAGAGAGAAATGATGAATCGATCATACAACAAATTAGTACAACCCACTTTGATACCAAGTGAAGAATTGCATTTAGACCTTAACACAAGCTGAGGTCCCTAATCAGTTTTCTCTTTTAGATTCCAAATCCAATTAATTAATCTGGGGTTAATTAAACTAAATCTAGAAAACAAAGCAATCAACCACAAAAGAATAAAGCACGGGATTTTTTACATGGAAAACCTTACTCGGGAAAAACCACAGGTCTTGCCGTCTAGACCAACAGACAACCAAGCACTATGGAATAAAAAGTTACAAAAACTCACAAATCTCTTTCTTAGTTGCAACTCAACTTAAGGACTGAGAAGATCTTGTTGATGACTCACCATACGCTTTCACCGTGCTCGAACCAACCACCTTGACAACCTCTTTAATGTAAATCTACTTCGGGAGAGAAGATGGAAAGAAAACCCAAGTCTGAAAAACTTCAGCACAACAACTTGATACTTTAGAGAAGAAGATTGGATCTTGCTATTGATTATAGGGTTTAGAATAGGAGAGAAGTCTCTCTTGAACGAGAGAGAATGGCAATATATAGACCTTGGTTTGTGCCTTGAGTCTCCTAAAACAAGTAGGACTCAAATCAATAAGATGAAAGAAATTAGGAAGTGGTTTTCATATTGAACTTCAAGTTTCCTGCTTCGAGCGCTCGAGCACGTGAGATTCTATTTCCAGGAAATTTGTGCTTCGTGTGATCAGCTCGAGTGAGCACGTGAGCTTCTAGTGTCCGCTCGAGCGCCCATAGTGATTTTATAGATTTCTTGAGTTTCTTCTCAGCAATACAATATTAAGAAGTCAACTAAAAAATACATAATAAAATATGAATCCCGGTTTTGTCCATCACCGAATGAATTTGCCAACACTCAAAATCCTTACACTATTCATTCAGTTACACGTAATAAACTGATGTGTCTATAGCCCATTATCCAACCCGAATACATATTGGGCTAGGTCATTATTAGAATGTAGATAAAAGCCCAAAAGGCTGGAAGGCTTGAATAACTTATTTGATTTAATAATCCTGAGAGGTAGCTCAGTTGGCCTAGGACTATGGTTTGCTCCTGGAGGTTAAGGGTTCGAAAATGTGCTACCACACTCGGGTCACATGGGATTTACTCAGCTCCCTTGAGCCCGAAGCGATTAGTGCAGCACGAAGGACAAGAACACCCTCCCTTTCCAAAAAAAAAAAAAAACACTTATTTGATACATTGCTCTTGCCCGGGTAGTCTTTGCTTGACACCTTTTTGGACACGACTCTTTTTGCACAAAGAGTAGCGCTTGCTTCTTTTTTTTTTTTCATTTATTTACTCTCTCTCTCTACCCTATAAAAATTAAAAAAAAACTGACCTCCCACATCCATGTCCTAAGCCAACTGAATTACAACAGATGAACACTTACTAAATGGTAATGCTAGCTAGAGAACAAAAGGATGCATGAGGCAAAATATAATATTGGCACTCATTAAATGGATTTAATCGAGTGAAAACTGTTCTCACCAATAGTGCGCAAAGTTAGTTGTTGACAATTGGATCATGAGCTTGATCCAACGGCCACAAGACACCATAGTTAAGGGCATTGAAAAAAAAAAAAAAACCTTTTTGAGCCCTCTTTCCCATTTCCCCAAAAATCTATAATCCTTTTTTATTGGTACTCATCATAGGGGGATTGGACCCAGCCCTTGGGTGAGGGAGAGTGGTTGCCGAAGTTTGAACCCTAGACATCCATGTAAGAACCTGGCATCTCCTACCAATGGGGTAAGATGCCATTCTTTTCTTGATTGATAATCCATGAGGACCCTTTTCTTTTTTCTTCTTTTTCCCCCCTTAAGCATAGTATTCCCTAGCTGTTGGATCAACCACAAGATCCAACTATCCATGACTGACTTCGCACACTATACAATTGAACTATTCTCACCCTATCAAATCATATAAGGGTGAATTTATATGCAAGCAATTTCCATGGAAAGATGAAATTGCCACATCAACAAATTCTATGGTTTTTAAATACTTTGAAAATGGTTTTCCGCGGAAGTTAGAAATTCATGTTTGGTGCAAATTCTTTTTTCCAAATGAATTGATGCCAATGTTGTTTGGTGTAGTCGGGGATTCCTTTTTGAGAATTCGTATTAAAGAGGAAATGAAGTAATTAAAGGAGGTTCAATTTTACGTGGAAATGAACTTTCCATACTCCCTATAGGAAGTCTATTTCCAGGCATACGAAGGAAAAAGCTGATGTAGCGAAAAAGAAATTTCACAAAAAACTGCTGCACCAAACCCATAAAAAAAGTTTTTTTTTTTTGCAAAAAATGGCTATATTTTTTACGGAAATGGGCTACACAAGCGTGCCATAAAGTAAACCCAAACGGAGGAGAGCAAGTCAGGTACAGCTAGAATCCAAACATTGAGCCCAAGTCCATGAAGTCAAGACCCGACCCAACCCAACCCATTGCCAACTGGATATCAGCCTGAATAGGAGCGGGTCGGTAGGGTCCCCTTAAAACCCAACCCATTGCCAACTTGATAAGTGGGGAATTGTGGTGACATGTTCGGACTTCGGATTTCCCTCGTTCCGGAAAGAATTCTAATTCCGTGGAAAGTTCTTGGCGTTTCGCCCTTTCCTGTAATCGCTCTTCGACGGAATTCCAAGCTTGATACACAGCTTCCATCACCTCCCAGGTCTCTCTCTCTCTGTCTCTCTCTCTGTGCATTTGGGGAGACTTTCCTTTATTATAGCTGGTTCTTGTTATTAGGGTTTTGTGAGTAACAAGGGTTTTAGCAGGGTACTTTGTAGGAAGAACCTTTTTTTTTCTGCATCGACAAGGATTTGAGAGTTGAGTGAGTGGGAGATGTAGAGATAGAGAGAACCACTCACTCCTTTATTCTTTCCCCAACAAACGCCCCTACAACCATCAACCTCTCTCTTTCCCCCCCCCCCCCCCACCAAAAAAAAAAAAAAAAGAAAAAAAAAACTGCTTCAAACACAGTTCTAACCACTTGTAATTCATACTAGACCCAGATAGGCTTGCCCCATTTGAATGCACCCTAAATTAGATCATACTTTAAAATGAGCAAAATCTAATCGATTAATATATATATATATATATATTTGAACTTTATTTAAAACATACCCATCGATTATACTTAGTTATGCATTGATTTGCAAGATTAGATATGACCCACTGATGGATCAGCGGCAGCTGGCAGAGCATACCCATTTCATGGTGAAACCATGGATCAATCCCTGGTACCTAGGTTGGAAGTATCACTCCCTTTTGCTAGTTCAGCAATAGAAGAAGAAGAAAAAAAAAACCTCTACTTGCCAATTTCATGGATTGGATTGGGGTACATATGGTGTTTCAGCAATGCTGATTTTTTTCTTTAGTCTTTGATTTGACAAACTGCTTATCAAGATGGAAAGTTCAGATTTTTCCAAAAAATATGTGGTGAACAGATGTCTGTGTATGGGTCTCATGGTTCTATGGTAGAAACTAAGATATATTAAACTCCAGAAAACCATAGCCACTAAATTTCACGAAAGCAATTATTTGTCGCTTACTATGTATAACACCCACTAATCAGCTCTGCAGGGCCTATGTAATCACATATTCTTCATGTACTGGTGCTTATTTTTGTATATAACAGAATGCCTCAACTCCATTTAAAGTATTGTTATTGCAGACAAGAGATCATTGGAATTTACGAGACTGGTCACAATAAATTAGGCTATCAATGAACTTATCCTTAGCCTAGGAGAATCCTAACTTTTGATAGGTTGAGCCCAACTAGTACGACATCGGCGCCTGAAACAACTTAGGTCTGGACTGGTAAACACCGCCTTTTAGGCTTCTCAGCAGCCATAAATGACCAAATGGCAGAGCATCTTCAACTCAGGGAGCTCTAAGCCCAATATGGAAACTTCCTAAGGCTATTCAAACAGAACAATTTTTATAACAAGAACTCTTTCATTCTTGAGTTTCAGGTTCGAACACATTGCAAGAGTGAGAGAAGTCTTCATTACAAAATTCCAGGGATCCAATGGCAGAAATGATTTGCAGATTGTTGAGGGATGGAGCTCTAGATGGAGAATATGCACCTGCTCTGACAATTAGTGATTCTATTCACAACCCTTTCGGATCCTATGCATTTAATGACCTTCTTTCCCATCTCTGCTCCAACATCTCTAGCTCTAAATCCCAGGCTCGGTAAATCTCTCTCTCTCTCTCTCTCTCTCTCTCTCTCTCTCTCTCTCTCTCTCTCACACACACACACACACACACACACACACACAAAACATGGATGCACGCTCATTAATTTGTTCCATCTGTCTGTTGCAATAGGGCTTTGGTCCTCATCGCGTTTGATCGCAGTCCATTGTTTTATATTGATTTGCTAAAGAGTAATGGATTGGATGTTGCTGCGTCGGATAAATGGTAAAAGAATATTCTTATATCTCTTATTTATTCTTGTATTCTGGAATTTGCTTCATTCACATCCATGTACCATGATCTAATGCTCACATTGTTAGATGTTATAATTAATCAAATTGGACAGCTTGGTTCTTTGGAGGGTATTATAATATTTTGGAGGACAAGTATTCAATTAGGAATAGTCAGTTGTACATGTATGCTACAAGGCTGTGTATGCGTATAGTTTCTTGTACTCTGAAGGTTATCGTTATTGTATTCTCTTCAGTCATAATGATCTATTATGTGGCTGGCAGACGAGTTATGGGTGTGGGACACCCATTGGTGGTGAAAAATTGTGTGGCCCAACATATCCTATCCATTTATTTATAGTCCACGCTTCACAGTGACTTTAGCTAATGTGATTTTCATTAAAGAATTGATGATTTTCTGTGACGAAATGATTATGGACGGAATCAGCACTCTTTTTGGTAGTTCTAAATCTTCAATCTCTATTTTTAGGATTCGGATTTTAGATTGCTACTCAGATCCTCTTGGTTGGAAGGATAAACTTTTGGGCCGTGGAATTCACGTCAACTTTTCAAAAACCGGAGCGACTCCCTTCAAGGATGCAGGAAACATGGAGAAGTTGTTTACTTCCATTGTTGATATCGGAAGAGGTATATTTTCTATATTAATAATGGATCTGATATTAACCATCTAAATGTGCATAAGCTCCAAGGAAAGTTTGGCTTTTGGGCATTCTGTCATCTGTGATATGATTGCTTATAATATGTAACATTTGGTCAGTTGTGGTTTTAGGAGTAGCTGGGCCAAGCAAAGTTCGTTTCTCTGTTGCCATTGACTCGGTACTTCATTCTCTCTTCTTTATACTCCTTTAAAGAATAAAGAGTCACAGTGGCATTTTTGTAGTGTTAATTGTCTAAAAGATCCAACAATGGAAATAAATGTTTCAGTAACTGTTCTGAAGCCCATATTATATTTCAGAATATACTTTAGTCTGTTTCAGTTGTTTTGGATGGAACAGACGAAACAAGCCTATTTCATGGCTGTCTGACTAAGCAGTGAGCAGTTGCACATACAGAGCTGCCAAAAATTACTTTTTTCCCTTCTTCTCCAAAATAACTCCTAAAAACAACCTCTAAACATGTGTTTTAAATTCTTTTTTGCATTCAGGCCCACATAAAGTTAACTAGGTTTTGTCATGGGCATGTGAGTAGAGTGCGTGAGTTTGAATCCTTGTGTAGCAAGAAAAAAAAAAACCTCGGTTTTTTTTTTTGTTCTCTCATCATATATCTTACCCGGTTCTTTATCCTTCAACCAAGATGTGAAAGGGCTGTACCGTAGTGGGATTTTCTGTTCTTTTTTCTTCTTGCCAATGGGGGATGATTTTAAGATTATCGAGCCTAAAACGGCTTTATTATATTTTCATCCTGATTCTGAAGAAGGGTGATTTTTTATTTTAATTTTTTAAAAGTATATTAGGTGCTCATGCATGTGTGTGTGCACGGGTATGGGTGTGTGCGCATGTACTTGTGCATGCGCGGGCGTGTGTGTGGGTGGGTGTGCATGTATGTGGGTGTGAGTGTTTGCATGCGTGCTACTGTGTGTGCATGGGTCGGCTGGTGTGGGTGTGGGTGTGGGCATGTGTGAGTGTGTAAATGGACAAATGGTGAGATTTTTTTGTTCATAATATTTCTAAAGTGAGCTATGTAAAGTGGTAAACAGAACGATATCCTCCTCATCATCATCAAAGCCTTGTTTGTTGGGGTCGGCTACATGAATTTTATTTCACCATTCTGATCTATCTTGAACCAAATCCTCGGATAGGCTCCACCTCTTAATATCCAACCTTACTACTTCCATCCATGTTCTCTTTGCCCTACCCCCTTGGTGGGCCATCAACTTGCATAGAAAAACTTTTATCACTGGCATTGTTGCTGGCCGGCTTTGGGCATCTCCAAAACGATATCACCATCTATTATTTTATTTTGTTTTTTTTCTTATTTTTATAAATGTTTTGGAATGGAAATCCAAAATGAGATCTGAAACGGTTGAAGCTTTCCACTATGGGCCTAACTGAAACAAGGTCGAAAGTGAAATTGCCAACTTCGGTTAGAAATTAGGAAAAACAACTTGATTTGTTGAAAGCAACTAATTTCACAATGGAATGTGACGTGATTCATGGAAAACTTTCTCCTCCCATCTTAGCCCGTCCCATCAAATTTGGGCTGGCCGGCATTCGATATTTTTGTTGAATATTTAGCTCAACTGCAATATCTGTTTTCTTTGGCAAGATGCATCTCTCTCTCTCTCTCTCTCTCTCTCTCATCCATGGTTTGACTCTTCATATTTTTTTAGGTTAGTGCGATGTTAAGACATGCAACACTGGGATCAGTTTCAGGCTTGCTTAGTAAGCTGCGCAGCCATGGTATGCACCTGTACTCTGTTAATATTCTCAGCACTTCATTTACATATATGGATAGATGGAAACTTTTTAAATCCAATTGGAGATCACTTGGTTATAAAATGTTTCTAATGTGATCTATGAGAGTGCCACGATTTGGATATCTATTTCCATTTAGCCAGCAAAATTTTTGCTTATCATTGTAAATATTACAATTTCCTAGATCAATATTACATGTGCAACTACCTGAAGTGAAGTTGCTCGGAAATTTTCCGTGATGTATACATCCAATCGAACTCTAAATTAAATGGTCTCTATTTCCCTGTTTTGGTTGCAGATCAGGTTTCATGTATGTTTTGGTTGGTACATTCAGATCTTCATGAATGCAAAGCTTCTGCAGCTCTTGAATATATGTCAAGTATGGTTGCTACTTTAGAACCAGGGACTCACTCTTCAGATGGACATGGCCAGAATTCTCAAGGAGGAAAATTTAATGTGCGGTTTAAGCGTCGCAATGGAAGAGTGAAAGTAACTGTAAGCTCTCTCTCTCTCTCTCTCTCTCTCTCTCTCTGTGCAGCAACTGTGTATGTGGGTGGTGGTCCTCAGAAATTTCTTGTTATCAGTTTGATATTTAAGCATCTCTTCTAATTTCTAACTGTTATTTTGTGAAAATTATCTATAGAGTGAAGAGTTTCATATGGAGAAATCAGGCATTAAGTTTTTATCGGTTTCTTCGGAAAAGTTGATGGTCAACCAAAACCTTATACCAAAGGTCTCTCTCTCTCTCTCTCTCTCTCTCACACACACACACACACGCACACTCACACAGACACACAGACTAGATAAGCATGCACAAATCCTATTTATGGGATTACTTAAGTGTGGAAAGCCTTGCTCTTTTACAGGTGCAGTTCAATCTTCATCTATCAGAAAAAGAACGGGTTGATAAGGCAAAGGTTGTACTTCCATTTGAACACCAAGGTATGCTGCACCTTTTGTACTTAGTACACTACATGATGAGCTCCAACTGGTATGCATATTCCAAAGTCATGTAACAATATTCAAAGCCGACATGAGCTTGTAGCATAGTCGGAAGGTGCCTGCCATTTCACTCCACTTTGGTTGCAGGTTCGAGTCAGCGTACATTTAAAAAAGGAAAAGAAAAGAAAACGAAAATAAAGGATTAAACAGAAAGGAAAAAGGGTAATAAAAAATACTCATTTTTATTTTCGTTCATAATCATCATCACCACAGCTTTTCTTTTAGCAATAAATCATCATTGAAGTGTTATTCTATCTATTATCTATGGGTTTATATTTCCCACCTCATTAATCTTCAAGTTTTTATTTTTTTTTTTTTAAAGAGAAAAACGAAAAGAAACCCCAACCTTTTTTGCTAATTATAAACAAGTCCCTGAGATTTGAGAAACCAATATTTCTAAAATTACCCCTCCATTTCAAAGATAATTTTAGGAAAGCTATCTTTAAAAAAAAATAAAAAAAATAGGAAAGATTGTTCTCTGATCCCCGCCTTCAGACTAATTATTGATAAGCCCCTATAGTTTCAGAGTTACTTTTTAGTCCCTAGCCTTTTACAATTTATTATTATAGTACTATTGGTCAAAATCCATTTAATGAATGGCAACAATGCCCTCTTGGAAAATTAAATCCTTGAGATTCTTTGACCTTTAAAACCATGGTTTCCAAGCATGGGCATTTAGAGATTAAAATTTGCAAGCTTGGACTAGCTAGCCTCTCACTGTGCGCTTGTCTTTCTCACCCGTCTCTCCTAGTAATGTGAAGTGGGCCACCGAAGTCTTGTGAGTGGTCGTCCATAAGAGAGCAAGGAAAAATCAGATAATAGCATGTAGCCACAACATGTCCACACTAGCATATCATCGCCCATGTCTGCACCGGCATGACAAAGCCCGCCTGCCAGCGTCCCAGTTGGGGCTGTACAGAGCGTACTTTTTTGGATGCATTCTAGATCCTTCTTCTCAACCCTAAGCTAGTAGAGGCCTGCTATAAAAGGATAATAATGCCAATGCCTTAGAGAACACGGAAGTCACAAACACAAATGCAAGGACTCACGTAGGACTGTTGTCTTTCTTCTTTTTTCCTCTTTGGTAAATACATAGAACTGTTGTCTTTTAAAGCATCAGCCTGCCAAGCTGTGACAATATTGCCCTAGTTTCTGGATTAGGCAATCTATCGACATTAAAACTTGCAAGCTCAAACAAGCTAGCCATTAGGCTCTTGTTTTGGTTCACCTGTCTCCCCCAGCAATTAGGATGTGGGCGACCAAAGTCCTATGGGTGGCCATCTCCTCAGTTTTCCCACCCTGTGGGTCGACTAGACTGGGCTAGTTACTGGGTTGAGTTGCCTAGGAGATTTGGCAAGTCAATCAGGCGGGTCACTACATAAATTATTATTTTTTAATATAAATATATAACTAAAAAATATAGGAAAACAGATAAAAAATATAATCATAAGTAGAAGAATCTAAATGTAATCTGACAAAAACCATTGGCACTCTGTGTCTTTCCATCTCTATGCTGCTAACAATTGATCTTCCTAGAAAATTGAGGTGGTCTACGTCTAGGATTTGCACTGTCAGTAGTTGATTGCTATGGTCTTAGTTAATTTTATGACTACCTATTTCAGGAAATGGTGAAACGATCCAGATTTATGATGGCCGGCAGTCCCTCTCCGAGGGGCAAACTGACCCCCACTCAAAGAGACCCGGGTCCACTAATAAACTTACTACTGAGACTCCAGGCAGCAAGGGCGAGATCCACTATATTCGTGATTCTGATGACGAGAGACCTGATTCTGATGAGGACCCAGATGATGATTTGGATATTTGATGGTAAGCTGGGATGAGAATTTGAAGATTAACGGATGCCTATTGGTTCGCTGCATTTGGGGTGGTGGTGAAAATAGAAACCACATTAGATAGGATTCTGATCACTGCGAATTGCAGACATTGATTTGATATGGAAATGTTGGGACAACATTATTGCATTTACTACAGGTAACCAATTTGCTCAAATGCATGAAATCCAAATCTCATACACTGCAAATTTGTTTCCCTTATTGACTGTTACCCTCGTATCAAACTGAATTTTCTATATGCAGAGCTAGCAGTTGAGTTAGAGAAGTTGCTTCAAGCTCTTCGTGTAACCTACCATATGGAACTTACTACTGCAAATTTTTGTATTTTGAGGGGTGTTGGGTGTTTTCTGTGGATCCAAGGAAGCTTAAAATCTTAAGATCAGTGTTGTGGTATTTATGAAAAAGCTGAAGCAGGTCAGAAAACCGATTTCATTTGAATGCTTTGTTTGTGAGGGATATCCTTGAATGCTTGATGTGTTCATTCATCTCTGAATACCGCAGAAGCGTGCACTATCTTTTGTAATGGTCTTTTTTAACTAATGGCTTATGAGCCTGATAGAGTACACTGATAGCTTGTAATATGCATAGGATACTGTCCAATGCTAGATATTTGCATGGATCCCTGGTATTTATTGATTAACAGTATTCCGTTCTTTAATGTTGGTGGTTTTAGTTCAATAGTTAATTCATGGTGAAGTTTTTGATGGTCATATATTTTTTTTCAATAATTGTGAAATTTCTTGTAAGCTTTTATCCTAGATTTTCAGGAATGCACACCAAAGAAGAAATGAGAGGGGTCACACTAACCGCAGGTGAGCTATTTTGAGTGCAAGTGCTGTGTTTTTTGTTTAGATGAAGATAAGATAATGTTTTAAAGTGCGGTTTTTTTTTTTTTTTTTTTTGTGTGTTTCCTGCAGATCATCTATTCACTGCTAGTGATATTACAAGCAGCTTGGACACTGCTGCAATAGAGGCAAGTTAGCAGTTTAAATGGTGAAGATCAGACCACCTCAGCCATCAATAAGATAGATTTTGGGATGGGGATCAGATTATATCGATGAGTGGCACCTTCGATACATGCACAGGATGTGTCCGGTATCCTCTACTTTAAAAGTGCACCTGAGCATGAGGTCCCCTTGGATGCAAGCTAATCATAGGCACTGTGGGATAGGAGGATTTGAGTGTGGACCAAAAATCACGTCTATTTCAGGTGCTGGAGAATTGCCTATGGGTATGGACTTGGATCAGATATAGGTATCTGAAAAGCACACAACCATAGACCCAATTGTCCTCCAGGCCCAAAATAGGGCAAACTTCCAAAATTTCAGCTTCGGTCATTTGGTTGACGGGGTTTACACATTGCCATCGAAAGTAAATTATGGTAATTATAGAGTTGGTGATGATAGAGATTAAGGAAAGCTCAGGTCTAATTTGGTTCACATAGGGCGATGCATGTTGGCTTTGGTCGAGTGAAAAGGTCAGTCATGCTAGATAATTGAGAGGATATATATCATTTGATGGTGGTTGAATATTGGGCACAAGGCATGGGGGTTGTGGCGCCCAATGGCTCAACAACCACAAAATGAGGTTTTGTGAGATGGGCTGTCTATAATAAAATGCCTCATCAAGGATTACCGGCAGGGGATGAATGGTTTGAAACCATTGATTTTGACATGACCCTTCAGCATTGCCGCATGCACTGCAGGTTCTTTCTCTCTCTTTACATTTTCTTCTTTCTTACCTCCTTTTCTCCCCAAAAAAAGAAAGAGCTAATCAGCTGAATCCTCTTGGGGTAGGACTGACTGACAAGCCATGTGTCCTGTATTCAATGCATGTGATGCTGACATTTTCTTGAGAACCTGATGAGACGTCTCTTTCTTCATGGTTTTGCATAGATTCATGCATTTGGTTTATTTTTTCTTGCCCTGTAAATTGTGTGTATGGTTTCATACTCTGTTTTGGTCAGGACAAATGAATACCAAAAACCAGTCCCAATTAATATTGTGATGACAACGGCCCCTTTTCAAATACAACTGACAGCTTCAAGTTGAATTGAATTCATCAATCTCAATGACTTATGGTGTCTTAAAATGTAATATGAAGGGTTTAACATGTTGTTTTAGCATAGTTTTGATTTAAATCTTTGCCTGCTCAAAGCCTGTGGCTTTCAATAACTGGCCAGGCGGGTCGGTACCAATCATAATATTTAGGTCAAGATCCAGACCACAGGCCAAAATCAGGCTCAGGCGTTTGTAGGGCTGGGCCGGACATTTATTTAACCATGGTCCATAGATAGGCTTAGGCTTACTCTATTTAACTATGGGCCTAAATATTAGGCCCTGGTCTGGCTCATTGAGCACTCCACCATGTCGAAGATACTCTGCATCCGCATGCAGAGTAACATGCATGATTGTGAACTGTGATGATAAATGAGGATGACTAGGGGCATGTAAGTGCATTATTGGTGGAGGACTCTTGTCAAAATAGTGACCCATGAATGTGGGAGGCAAGCATCGGATAGTAGGATCCCACATGGGGACACACCCATGTTATGCACATTTAAGGCACATGGGTTGTGTATGACACTGAGGTCCTATATGATCTCTCTTTTATATGTGGATAGATAGATAAGCAATGGGGCTGGTACATGACATGAACATAAGCACATGATCAAAGGCGAAAGGGTGCTTGATATGGATTAGCTCGGATAGTTGGAGGGACAACTGGTCGGAAGTTGGCTAAATGCTGTTTGTTGGTTGATGGCCAATGAAAGCTAAGGATGTGGTCCTAATGCATTTGTAGGGCTGCTTTCATGTGTGTAATATTAGGTCACGGGTGGCAATCAGGAGTTTAAGAGTCTGTTTTGTTGGAATCCGTATCTGGTTTTATCTTTTTTATTTCATAGAATATTCGAAAAATCAAGAAAAATAAAGAAGTTCCTTACAATTTGTACTCTTTTGATATTAGCTGCTCCATTTTGTATATATTGACCTGTTGACTACTATAAGATGCAATTTATGACAATAAAACGAGATTCTTTTGTGGTCATCAAATGTGGGTCACAGGCCCACTTGCCAACAATTTACAACTTTTAACTTTCTTGACTTCAAAGTAAACTCCCAAAGGAAGACTCTAACTAGTTCTTTTTAAGGGTCATTTGTCTTTTACATATTTGATATGAAAATGTGATTTATATATATAAAACCTGCATATGCAAATTTTACCGGTATACAATTTACATTTGTGAAATACATTTCATCTTTGTCTGGAAGGATCATATTCACATCAGTAAACGTTGAATGGTTACACAGAGAAAATCTTCATATATCTCAAAATCTATAAATGTTTCCGACATAAAACTAAACGCTTTGGCATAAAATCATAGGGGCTAAATGTAATCCGCCAACTGTGCCAATAATTCTAGGTTTGGATGAACGTCTCCAACTTGGTTAACAAATGGGTTGAGATTGGTTGAGTCGTACTAACTATTCGTCCTTTCGTACCTTATCTTCATCTAGAGGCCCCAACTTATTATACTTCGACCAATCGACCTGTTTAGAGAATTTAGGGTTAAATCAACATTTGCAATCTGATAAATAAACAAATCAAAATTGTTTTGAGCTAATAGTAAATACACTAAGAGGTGAAGCCAATTCAAACACGACCTAACCCATTGCTACCTCTACTTTTGACCATGTTTTTTCTGCTAGAATCTAGAATTGAGAGGATTATAAATCTAGAAGTAGAACTAGAATCTACTTCTACAGTTATAGATGACGAATTGAGAGGTTTTGAAATTCTCCAAGCAAGAGTGCCAACTAGAGGTCGTGGACTACATCAGAAAATAAAGAAAGAATAAAGACTAAGGGGTTCTGAAATCCCTGAGCCAAGTATTCTTAAAAATTCTTTTCGGTCCATTAGACACCAAATATCTATAAACAGGCCCTGTTTGTTTGAATTAAAATACATAGAAATTGAATCTAAAAAATGAAGTACAAAAGTGAGTTTCTAAAACTGAGCACCAAATAACATCTTCCTTTTATTCTATTTTCTGAAAATAAAATATTATTTGATGTTCATTTTTAAAAAATAACCTTTAACTATCATTTCGATTCACCCTATATATTGAATCTCTATGTATTCTACTGCAAATAATTAGACCCTAGAAAGAAAAAGAAGAAGAAAAAAACACTATGTATTTAGCGGAACTAGGTCGCTATTTTCATCATCATTATCATATCCTTGTTCCAACTTTGAAACACTATGTACTGGTGGAATTATTTTTGTTTGGCAAAAATAGAGATGGTCATTATCATCAAAGCCTTGTGGTAATTAGGTAGAGTTAACCACTTAAATTCCATTTCTTCCGTCTTGGCAGTTGGCACTAGGGGGGTGAGTACCCAACTTTTTTTTTTTTTTTTTGCTGACCGGAGGTGTTCAAGGCCTCTTTGAACACTTGACTAGTCCCTCGGGATGATGGCCTCCTCCTGTTTCTACTCATCGGATTCGTCGGGCTGTATAATAGCCTGAGGTCCCAACGCATTAATGGGCTTCATTGCTGAGACCTCTGGATGGTTACGAAGTGCCCCAACTAACGTCGCTACCAAGTGCCCCAACTTATGCTCCGTCTATGAGATGCAGTAGTTGCAAAAGTATATAATATGCCTATCCATGCCATCCATAATAAAGACACACATAACTTCACTGCCTATCTCATGAATATATGCATGAAAAACACTTGTCTATCACAGTCTCACCCCAGTTTTTCGTACAGTGGTCCATCCCAGGCCTTAGTACGTCTATTGCGGGCGTTGGGGGTCCACTGACTTTTAGATCCACTCCCTATGGGCCTCACCCCCACATATTTTAAACCCTCTATCTTTCAAATTGGGCCGCACATTGAAACTCCATTTTTCTAATCCTGTTGATTCTAATTGGCATTCGAAATGAACCATCCTTTCCTTTTGGGCCCACATTCCTTCTCCCAGAAGTGTGCCATCAATGGGCCCACCAAATTTATTTATTTATTTTCTTGCCCTTTCCCTTTTCTTTTCCTTTTCAGTTCTTCCATTATCCGGATAAATATTTATCCAGTTCAACTGGATTACAGCTCAAAGGAGCTGGGACCCACATGTCCCAGTCAGGCCAATTTGTTGGTTGTGTGAGTCCCACATTGGAATGGGGAATGGGCCTTTGACTGTCCATAAATTTGGAGAACGAGAGCAGGAAAGAGGTGGGGGTGTGGGTCCCTACCATGTGAGGATGGAACCATCAAAAAGGACAATTTGGTCAAAGAAGGGGTTTCCGGCTCTACACGTTTCTCCTTTTCTCCTGCTCCATTACCGCGGCCCGCACGTACAATTGGGCCCACTTGATATGGACCAGGTGGGCCCACCTTGTACATGACGTGGCAAGAGATCCATGCGGGCCCACAATCTGCTCTCTGTTTTTTTTTTTTTTTTTTTTCCCTTCTAAATAACGCAGCATAATCTTGACCAGTTAGGTGTTTATGGACCAGGCCAGCCTGAGCCCACCCCCATTGGGCCAAATTTCGGCTTTTGAGCGTTGGGGTTGAATACTCGATAGAAATTAAGCCCAATGACTAAATGGGCTGGGCTTGGATAGACTTTGGCCTGGACCAACCCGGCTCATAAATACCTCTAATCTTGTTATTCACTACATTGTAGAACTCAATCTTTAGAAGAACTTAATATCTGTGTTCAATTTTTCAATAGTTTCGTTTTCAACCACATTCCCCCTTTGATATTCTGAGAGAGAAATCCTAAATTCTTAGAGTTTATTTATGGTGGTGAGAACCATCCAGTTGAAGTAGAGAAATAGTTGTCCTCCCCTCCTCCCTACCTTTGTAATAATAGGCATGCATTGAGGTTTTACGTTTGCGAATTAGAGACTCTTTATGTAGTAAACGCAAACATGTTTGATTACCACCGTGTTTTAAACGTAGAGAAGTCCCTAGAACGTAATAAAAACAACAAGTTATAGCTATTCAGTGTTCTAGATGTAAATAAAATGATATATAGAGGTGGGAAAATAAGGTTTTGTTTTTTTGGTCGACAAAGGTGTCCGGTTTCTTCAAGAACCGATTATTCCTCCGGGCACATAAAGTCCTTGCCTCCTCTATGTAGCGGATCTAGCTTTTACCTAGGCAAGTGAAGTGACAGTAAGGAGAGAGTGTGAATTTGAAACCACAATCTCCAGTTCTTAAGTTGCTGTCCTAACCAAATATGCTACCCCTTCGGATTTGGAAAAATAGAGTTCAAACATTAAAGGACTTGTTTTTAATAGAATACATAGAAATTCATGCTTCAAATAGTTAATTGAAGATAAAAGTGAATATACAAAAATGATTATCAAATAAGCTACTACTTAAAGTGAATCAAGGGAATATGGAAACGAATACCCAATCACTAGTAATTGAAGTCCTAAGAACCAAGGTCCCATCTACATTGCGACATTATATCTTTCACCCCTCCCCTTGTATCATTCGCATTTCACCTCTTTAATAATCCGATTTGGTTTGAACTCTAAAACCGTAGTCAATAGGGTTGACAATGGATTAGCTTATAATAGTTCACCATGTGTTTGCGCGGCAAAAGGACACTATGATGGAGAGGGAAAACATTCTAGTTCTTTTGTGCAACCTGCTGTTTCATTTTTTTGATGCGAAAAGTTTTTCCTTGTAGAAAAGAAAAAACAATGAAACCAATTTTCCTTGATAAAGAGGGTCTTAATTGCTTGTAAGACTGGTAAAAAATGCATGATTTCTCTCAAAAAATAGAAGTCCGAATCCTTTCATTGTACAAACAACTTCTAAAGGCGTCATGTAAGGGACCACTCTAAACCTGACCAATTTCTTTAATCAAGTTGAGCATGTTAACCTGAACCTAACATAGAAGTCAAACAAATAAACTAGAACCCTAAATTGCTAGAGTCTAATTTAATTGGGGGTCTCAGTTTTAGTCAGTTCAATGTAAGAAAACAGCAAAGAGGCGACTTGTTAAGGAACCATCATCCAGTTGAGTGGATGACAGTAGCTTACTTCATTTGGGACATGCAAAACACTGACGTGTAGAATTAGCAAAGCTTAAGTTGAAAGTGATAAAGGCAATGTCAAAGGAGCTTCCTGTGTTTGGGCTTCCATTCGCTTGGACTCGAAACAAAAGATTACATGGAAAGCGCAGAACACGGCGCCATTGACGCGGGCTATTACAAGACGTTGGATCGGTGGGCCCTGATTGCATAATAGGCGCCCACCAACCCTTTTCTTCTAGATTCCTGATCCTCTGCTATGACCGTAACAGGGCTGTCTTGACTCCTGAGATTGTGCCATGTGGTGTTAACTGTGGGTCCCATTGAACCCATCAATATACATTAACAGCCTTTGTAGCTTACCTCATCAGAAGGAAGTTCCTACTTCCTACTTCCTACTTCCTACCCTATCCATCTGATGCACTACCAAAGATATTGATATCATCTGTTCCTTGACTTTACATCAGATTGTTTGTTTAGAAATCTCAATTAGGTTCCCTGAGGCTGACTTAGAGAAATCACAAGTCAAAGGAGTGGAAATAAAAAATGGGGCCCACTCAGTAAAGTCCAGAACAGTTATGTCTATACCCCCGAAGTCCACAGCAATAGAAGTTGGTCCCACCGTAAAATTGTGTGATTAATAAATACATATAATACTGTGTTAATCACTTGTAATCAAACTATCTATCTTAGGGTGGAATGAACTCTAATTGGGTTGTCGTTAAAAAAAA
Source organism: Persea americana (assembly GCA_029852735.1). Classification (NCBI taxonomy): domain Eukaryota; kingdom Viridiplantae; phylum Streptophyta; class Magnoliopsida; order Laurales; family Lauraceae; genus Persea; species Persea americana. The sequence continues at coordinate 16,524,320 of CM056814.1, forward strand.
TTAAGCGGGTCGGTTGAGACTGACCCAAATGTCAGGGGTGACTTGGATGTATCTAGTCCATTTAAGAAATGTATCTATATATATATATAGGATGGGCCCATCTCAAGTCAAAATTATTAGACTGATACTCTACCAGCACCCTATATATATACATCATACCCTACGCTGACTCAACCCTTGTGATCAAATGCATCCAAATGGGCCCTACATACAAAGGAGGGTACTTTGTAAAACAAACAGGGAATTTTTTTTTATCCATCCTCTTTACAAAGATGTTTCCCAATTCAAAAAAATGGGCCCCACCAAATTGAGTTGAGATCAGCACAAAATTGTACATTTGATGATATGAGTTGAGAAAAGCGAAATTCGAACTTTTGATTTTTGCTGGGTCAATTTCAAATGTATGGTTTGGTGGTTGGCTACACGCTAAGAAAACCCCCGCCAGGTTTTTCAAACATTCCAATTTAGAGCTTATATCTTGGCGGGTAATGCGCTTGGGTTTCTTAGAAGAACAAAAGGCACTTGGCCATGCAATGATAATAGTAGAAGTCATCTTTAAAGGTGGTTGTGTAATAGCCAAGCTTCTCTTATTAGTTACACCAACTTCTTCTGACTCTAATGAAACGCCCCAAATGTCAATTAATGAAAACAAACCTCTCTATCAGTCTAACCGATGACAAAATCAATCTTTTGTTACAATGTCTGTGCCTGTGTGGTGTGACAGGTCATGAGAAAGGGACAGGATTTTAGGCTCTGAAGTTTTATTCGATTGGAGAAGAAGAGCCGAAACCGTTACGTAGTTATGTTACAAAGTTATGACAGTAACTAGTAAGGGACCATATGAGGGATGACTGTTAGGATATGGTTATGAAAAGTAATTTACCTAAACATGGGGCTTTGACAATGAGATGTAGGGGACAAATGAGGATGGTATCATGTCATATTGGAATTTTGTCTCAAACTGTTTAGCAGAGTGGTTTTCCCACCTTTATGTGAGTATATCATGGTCATAGAAACCTTATCACATCCACCAAGATCAGTGGATGTGTATTTATATTTTATTAACAAAATTAGTGTATAATATTATTAGACACATGTCACATCCCTCAGCTGCCCAAATGGCAAGGAGATCATGCTGTAAATTAGGACGTGACATGTCACATGAGGTGTTTTGGATCCTGTAAGCTTTAGCTTAGAAAAATCCTGAGTTTGAGTGGAATTCTACATTAGGTCTCATTTATTAAAAATCCCATCCATTCAAAATCATCGCCCTTTTCAGTTATGGGGTATACCCAAATTTCAGTGGCTAATTGGTTTTACCATAGGGATGAGCATTTTATTAAAAATATAACCAACAACACTATCTAATGCATCTTATTATTACGTTTAAAACAAGCAGTCAATTTATGGTAAGGCCAATTAGTACTAGGGTGAAATTTGGTATTTGATATAATGAGAGTGCATTTATTTCGAGTAATTTGGATTTTCAATAAATGCACTATAGAATTTCACTCCTTCAGTTCAAGATTTCTCCAAGTTTAAAAGCATGATGTGGCATGTCCCATGAGATGCTTGCATTTTATTATTGTATCGTTATCGGATTCATATCTGCTTGTCGAGAAAAGGCATGTATGGGCTCTAATACATGTTTGTGCTGGCCCAATTGGTCCGTCATTGGTGTTGTGAAAAAGACTGGAGAATCTGAACAAAATAAAGTCTAAGAAATAGAAAAATTAGAAAAGTGGCCCAATATAATTGGGACAAGAATTTGATAATAATATATTCTTACTTGGATCTTCACGATCAAAGGAGGAAGGGGATAGCTGGGTTAGCTTGTAGATTAGAGGAAGCATCGATATTTGTCTAATCAAATATCCTAACCCATGATTCTTATCTTGTCAAAGTTCAATTGCTACCTATGTTACACATTTTCTGCAATAAAACTCAAATGTGACTTATGCCTACATTAATGCTCATCATAGTGAACTGTAATGCATGCTCTTTGACCTGCATGGGCAACGTGCATACTTACAAGAACTTGACTTGTTTTTTAATCGGCTGATCTCTCAATTTTGACCGAACTCAATTGTGGAAAGTGTCAACATGAACTCAAAATTAACGAATCACTATTGTCATTTAAAGCAATAAATCAAGTTTGTTCAGATTCAATTTGGGTGGCGGTTCCACTAGCAAAAAATAGACTCAACCCAGACTTGGACCTATTTATCAACCGAGTTAGAAACAATAACCCAAATCCAACTTGGTAATAAAAAGGGCCAACCAACACTTCGGTATAATGGGTCTAAGTTTTGGACTCGACTAGTATGGCATCTTATCATATAAAAAAGGGTTTAATAAATTTGAAGTAAAAGAGCGACAACTAGACTTGAATCAAAATCTAGAAAAAACAAGTATACACTCCTTTACATAAAAGTCAGAAAATCTAGACACTGTTCTTAGAAAACTAAACTCAGATTAGTTCTAATAAACATGAAGCCTGGAAATAGCAGAACATAAGCTGAATCTAAAACACATGAAAGCTGACAGAGATAGAAAGAGATAGAATAAAGAAAAGGAAGAGAAAAGCAATGGCAGTTGGAGAACTCAATGGGAACATGGAGGGTGTTTTATGGAAAGATACGGTTAATTTCGTGTGGCCCATCCGACACAGTGCCGATTTTGTCAGTAGTACTATTGATTCATTTAAAGGAAATCTCGGGAGACAATAACGGAATTCCCATATCAGATAAGAAGGTCTAGTCTCTGTGGATAATGTAATTTTTTTTTTAGGGCAAAGAAGACAGCAATCAACCAATAAAATTATGGAAGTTGTCTTGCTCATTCCTAGTGATTGTAGTGTGTAGGCTCGTGCTTACAATGTAGCAATCCGTATATACAAGCAAACAAAGTTTTATGCCAATAATTGTAGCTTAGGCATGCACCTAAAATAATAGTTATTTAGTCTCATAATGATAATGTACTATGGTTGACTATATGTTATGTGAATTTATATTTGTATATAAGGATAGAGAGTAAAAAATAAAAAATAAAAAAAGAAGATTAGTGGAATCCCAATGCCTAATATAGTCATCAATTTGTGATGGACAAAATGAATATGATAAGAAAAGAGTTCAAAGGAGAAGTCAACAGTCTACATTCTAAAAGAACGCTCACCCAAATAAGGGAATAGTTCTTGTATTAGATTTTCAAGATAATGCAATGAAAGATTAATTCTTTTAGTACCTTTGTAATTGATAATTTCGTGAGCGTATTTTAATGAAATTTGAATAATGTTGTCAAAATATAATACCACTCTTAAGGTCGTTTGAAGAGAGGATATCTTGAGAGTTTTGGCTAAGGGATTTCTAGGAATCTCAAATAGTTGTCCTTCAATTGAAATCACAAATGTTAATTAAGATTTCCATAATCATTATAAAAGCAAGATATATTAAAGTTCAGAGAATATTATAGCTAAAAAACTTTGGCTATTAGAGGGTTTGCAAACCAAATAAATAATTTCAAAAGTTAGAGCGACAACAACTAACATGCTATATATCAAAGAATTTTTACAACAAGAGTTTCTTCATGAATTCAGCCCAAGTTATTATAAAATTATTACTTGCCAAGTCATCGCACTTCGTTGTAGTAAAAAGAAAGACAAAAAACGAGTAAAACGATTAGTGATGCAACATGAAATTTTACCTTTTTCTATACCATTTCCATTCAAACACCAATAAAGTAAAAACGTCGTATCACTACTTTTCATTTCTCTTTTTCCATCCAAAGCACAATGAAGCAAAAAATAAGAAAGTGACATAAGTCCTACTTTTACTCCTCCCTGAGTAGTCCTTTTGATAAACAAACAAGCCCTAGTGTTAGCTACAAATAAAAATACTTTTGTAATATTTTGGTAGTATCACTAGAAAATCCCAAATTTGAATTTATTCCCACATTTTCACAAGGTAGTAAAAAAAAAACTCATTGTGAACCTGATCACAACCAGTGTAACTATATTCTTGGGACTACAATTTCCGAAACTTAGTTATTCTTATATTTAGATCATAGTTAGAATATCTTATTAGAGAAGGGATAGTTAGATGAATCTTTGTATTAAAACTTCAAGGATGTCACAAAGAGGAAACCTGTGGCAAGTCGATAGGATCTGTTTGTTTATACATTACATACTGATCAAAATCCTGCCTCGTTGGATATTCATTATCTAATGATTGAGAGTTGTCTGGCTCTATTTCAACTACCATGTTGTAAAATGATTTTATTAGTTTTAAACACCCTATGGAGTTAATATTTGGAAAAAAAAATTAATTTGTAAACCTCTCACTCATTCGGCAGGTGCCACCGATAATCCACATGTCCCTTTTCATCAAAGTTCATATGTTGGCTTACTAGTAAAACTCTTTTAGACGATGTGATTGAGAGAAATTCAAATATATATTCTTTTGAATTTCCTAAAGCTATCAAGCTTTAGATCTAAGATTCAAGCCATTGATATGGTGGACCCATGTTCCAATATTAGTCAATTTTCTATCGAAATATTAAATTATGGTAATCTCAATCAGGATTTAAGAGGACCAACTTTTTAACCCTTTGACAAATAGATAACAAACCAAAATAATTTAAATCATTGGGTGCTTTAACCAAGAGAGAGTTGACTATAATGTTCAATGTGACCCACATTATGAATTATGAAGTAGGATAATGATCACGGTAATCTTGATTCTTGTCTTAATCCATTTTGGGCCTGATCCTCCAGAAAGATAGTTTGATAAACTTTCAAAGCTGCGTGGAGCCAATTTTACATTTCATCCATTAACTTCTCCATAGTAAATCGGAAAATTCTAAGTGCATATTTAAGTTTGGTGAATTCATCATCACTGGGCGGGTCATTCGGAAAATGACCAAACTCATACTTTGATTGTATTACTCGAAACAGTCAGAGTCTACAGAAAAGACTTAATGATGACAATTTATAAATATTCATCTTTATCTCTTCAATTTAACTATTTCAAATATTGATATTTTAAGATTCCTAGTAAACAAATAGGCACTAAATTTTGCTATTGGTTGTAGAGAAAGAAGAATATTATCTGAATAGAATAACGATCTGATGGATCGACGATCGAACAGCGCATCATCATACAATTCCAAACGTCGGTGGAGAGATAGAGAGGGAGGCATCTAGCTATCTTGTATAGTATCATACATTGCTGAGAGTGAGAGGGGACCCTTTGGTGAGAGGAATTAGTGGTACGTGGAAGCTTAGAGCCAGCTGTTATTTTCATATGCATATGGGAAGACATGATTGAGTGGCGTGGAGACAGAAACACGGTTTGGGAGACAAAATCCATATGCCCAGATGGATCTGATAAGGTCTTTTTGAGCACCCACCCACCCTCTAACAAAGCAACAACCGCTGCAGGAAAAAAAAAAGGTGGAAGGAACCTTTTCGATAGTCATCACTACTTCATGTGGGGGCACTCGAGAGAAGCTTCACCACTCATGAGTGGGGTTTGGGAAGGACCCTTTGGTCTTTTTAGGTGCAACTGTAAACCGTAATTGGAGTTTCTTGACATTCACTCAATAGAATTATTATTAGTATGTTATTGCCAGATTACAGGTTTTAAATGGAGTTTTGAGTAAAATTCCTTCTCACAAAAATATATATTACTTCAAAGGCTCTCACCCCTTCTTCCCAAACCTTATAAAAATTATCCAAGTAGGGTTGCCTTAAAGATTTCTTATGGTCTTCGCCTCTTTTGTTGTTGTTGTTGTTGTTCAGCTGATTAAGGACAGTGTGTAATGTGTTTGGGTGCATATATAAAATGGGTACATACATTATTTGACCGATATAGATTGGGGTTCATTCGGATTGATGCGGTTATTATAGTGGCCCCCAAAATTCATGGGATTCTCACCTTTGATGATGGTCCAGACGAGTGCTGCTGCAGAGCATTGCATGGAGAAAGTTTTTCATAAACTGTTTGGTTGCAAGTTTGATCCTCATTCAAAGACCCCCAGTCTCAAATGGATGCATTTAGACCTGACCACGAGAGACAGCTTGACACCCTAATAATGGCTGACCCTAAATTCACACACACATACTCAAACTCACGTGCACTTCACGTGAATCTCAAGGTATGGTCGCTCTCCTCTCTCAAGTCATGACACTATTCAAACATGAAGCCACCAAATGTCCTTCTGTTCCATGTGATCATACCACTTATGGTAATCTCGGCTTTAAATTTACTACCCATCAAGCGTACGTAAGCGAGGACCTAACGCCTCATAATTTTTTTTTACCTAAAACAGACAAGGACAAGTGGAAAATTCTATAATGTTATTAGTCCATAAGTTTTCTTAACTAACAATTCTCCAATACTTCCCACCCTAGGGGTGGAATTTGATTTCAACACTTTTTTCTATGTGAAACTCGGTTTCAGCACATTTCACTACACACAAGTTTTAACGCCAAGTCACTCATCTTGAAACACAGACTCAAGACCATTTGTCTATAATATCATATTAAAATTTTTTACTTAATTATTCCAACTAAAACGTAAGGACAATATTAGTAGAAGTTATAGTAATAGAAAGGGATGTGAGTAATTACCTGCCTGTCCTGAATTTGAACATGAACAAGAGGCACATTGCCTTACTTTAGAGCCGTCCTATCTCACCTGAGGTATTCTTCACTTACTAGATGACACCCTTACCTTACTCGAGGTCTAGTCCCTCATTAAAGGGCTTGGGTCTCGGACCGTAAGGTAGGTTTAAAAAAAAAATTACTAGAAGTTTCCGGTCATTAGTCAATATAAGCAAGCCATGGATGGCCTTATACCACTATTATCAGTAATGATTCCTTGACTATGATGGGATTCCTGCGTTAGTCGTTGGGGATTTGCTCAAACCCCAACAGCTAACTAATATCACAGATGCCGTTTGATGTTGCAGATGCGATTCTTCTTTGTCTTCTTCTACGGTTACGTTGTGAGGAGAGAGAAGCGTACATGTGCACAGGAGGCCGTACCACGTGATCCGTGCTTCGGAAAGCCAATATTCTTGTAAAGCGAGTGCGAGAGAGAGAGAAAAGGCGAACCAAAAAACGGTAAAGTAGAGAGACCACCACCGTCAATCTTCCCTTGATGTGCGCTTAGTGCCCACCATGTGACGCCCCCTCTCGTTGGTGGGGCCCAACACATCTCCCTTCGGATTTGCCAATATGTACTCTTTCTCTAGGATAAGCGAATATCATGTCCGTACAATAGCTGAACTATCCAAGATGCCCACCCCAAATTTTTTTTTAGCTGGACCATCAAACGCATGAGTCCGGTCCCCTGTGTCTACTACTTCGTCCAATCAGAATTAGCTATCTCTTTATTGATTTTTTTCATTTCAAAAAAGCAATTGAGATGGTGGTTTAATTGGTATGAGATTTTAAATAGTTTGGCTAATTTCGATTGGATGAAACGTTATCTCCATGTTTCCACGAAATAAGGGATACGGGCTCTCAAACCGACACCAGCTGTAGAACTCTGGAGGTGAGGAAAGGAGACTTTTGGGCCAGTGAGGTCAAATGAGAATTGAGGCGTCTTACTAGTTTACTCAGATGCTAGTTTACTCAGATGCCCACCTAATTATTATCAGACAAGGGCTCATTAATAATCAACTGATCAATCATTTTACACACATGCATTCCCCCAACTATAATGTTACACATTGGCCCAATTAATCTTATACATGTTCTTTTTCTCTTTTGGTACCCCAGCTAAGTGAGTTGGACCTAAAATATAGCCCGCATACACACGGAAAGGTAGCCCACTCAAGTGAAAATAAAGCCCGCACAAGCGAAAATATCAGCACGCTCAATATTTCATTGCAAGCAATAAGATGACTTTGAATTAAATAAAGATGGTATGGGATCTTTCTATTGTCTTATCCGGTAGTTTTAAGTCACTGATCAAGCATTGAGGATCATGATTTAATGAATCAATATCTACAATTGAAGTAGGGGCGCTCATTAGATGGATGGTCAGTAACTCCATTTGATTAAGCTGTTCCTACATTCATTAATGCCGTTGCATCACATAAATGAGTATAAATTATTTGTTTGATATGGATTGCTACACTGCATATTTGCCAAAGCAAATCAAGTACAAAAAATGGCCCTATCAGAGATGTTGAAAATGAAGGTCGAAAAGGATATCTTTTAACGGCCTTTAATCGGATGATTAGACGTGTCTTATGTAGTTAGACTCCTAATTTACGTCCACGTATTTGCCTTGAGGCAGACCCATTACAAAGTCTTGTGTTTCAACTCAATTCACCCCAAGTTTAGCCCAAAGTATCTGCCATCTTATTTGCTTACCCATCTAGATGCAGAAAAATATAATGGGAGGACGAAATCAGAGTCTTGATTACTTTCATTAGCTGATTCTGAAGTAGCATGAGATTTGGAAAATTCTCAATATCAACTTTTTTGCAAGAGCGCATATTTTTATTTTTCATATAGTTGTCCCACATTTGATCAAATTAATTGCTTCACACGCCTACCCTCCTTAAATTCACTCTTGACAGTCACCTATAGACATTACACCTTAAATTTTCTGGGAAGAGGCTTGTGTGGTATATCATCATTAGTAATTGAGGGCTGAAAATTAAAGATTAGAATCATTTGATCGGATTGATATGATGCACACCCTTAAAAACATTTTAAGCCTTTGCATCCCTTCACTATCACCTATCCAAGGAGGGCTGCACAATAAGTGGACAATTTCTTTTAAAACAAAAGCGTTCTCTAGTAGTCTTTTACCATGAATTATTGCTATATTTTTAACATATGTAAAATATAGAAAAATATATTGTTATAAAACCAGCACTTAAAATGAGAGAAATGAAAGGGAAGTACTTAGGCTTCAGTGGGTGGAAAGGATGGACCAGGTCAGATCTCACAAGTCTTGCCAACTGTAGGACAGGTGGCACCAATTCATCCAATGCTCAAGCAGGAGCAACTAGGTCATGTGGTCCTCTAAACCAGAATACAGGCATATTTAGCACTGGGTAAAGTGAAACACTAGTGGTTGAAATAATCCATCTTGTCTTCTACTTTCCCTCTCATTGCACCAGTAAAAACTAGAATAAAACATTCCTATGTGGCACTTTCTCCTATTGCTTTTTAAAGGTTAAAAAAATCAAACAAAAAACTCAGTCAAAACTCCCTCATCTAATCCCTTTCTCTAAAGTATTCTAACACAAATAGTATACCCAATCAAGAACAAGAACACAAATGAGAAGATCCAAGAAAATGGGTAACAAGAAGTTTGTGAAAATATGTCTATTTTAAATATATAATATAGAAATAAAGTCTTCTTCTTCCTTTTTTTTTTTAATATAAGTTGTAATAAATTGATATTTGGGTGGATGTAATGTGGCCTACCAAATCCAACTTTGGAATTTATGGAGCTGATAAAAAAATAAAGAAAGAAAGAAAGTGAATGAGAATGGGTTTGTGCTTTTGCTTCCTTTGTCATGACTTACGGTGCAACAACTGCACCAGTTAATGCTAAGGTAATCGTTCCGTCCTACTTTATGAAAGCAACATGCATTATGTGGGACACTGTGCAAAGTCAACATGGCGTCCACTCTGTGCTTAACAGTCCTCCAATTAGCAACAATTTTTTTTTTTTTTTTTTTGGAGGAAATGGAAACTATAGGTGTTGTGACTTACTTCATCAAGGCTCATATTATTTATGTCTATTAATGTTATGATTTGCTATAAGCTTCTGCTAAATATACACTATCTTGTTGTGAGGCAAATTGTGGTAACATGTTGGATCCATCATGCGTGCTGGACGAAATTTTCTATATCACCCTATTAGCACCGCCGCAATTCCTGATTACGGACTGAGATTAGTGCTCATCCAAAGCCAGAAATGACAATCAACAGATACTATTTCCATCCAATTTATTTATGTTCGTTATAGTTTCCAGAGATGGTTAGAAATCCTTCATTTTTGCATCCCGGTCATTCTTTTCACTTTGGAATAATGAATTTTGATCAGTATACCGGCTAAGGTTGTTAGTCCCAGTTCAGAGGGATCCCAACTCCCTTAATTAAGTAATTCTAGGACTAGAAGCCTACTGAAATTAGAATTCCTCTTCATTTGAATAGCATGTAGAATATGCCACAAGGATTTAGATGCCAATCCCACAAGTTTTAGTTTGGTTCATAGTAAAACCCCAATCCGACTCAACTACGAATTAATGCTTAATCTGGAGATCAATCTTGGCCCTAACCAGTTGCCTAATCCTATGTGGGACTTGTGGCATGTAGGCCACATTATTTCTAACAGAGGCCACGTGGTATGAAGGTGGGTTCCATTTGGGCCCCCAAGGTAGAATGATGGAGGAATAAGGCATTTTTAAAAAGAGCCGCATGGATTATATCCAACCACTAAAATGGATGTCCAATAGACTGATAGCTGACATAAGATTTATGGGAGAGTCATTTTGGTTGTCAATTACCAACGTGCATGATTAAAAATGACTAATGAGACTTCGTTTTACCAAATATCTAAATATACCTCAAATGAATAAAATCATTTAATTTGTCAATTATATATAATGAAGCGAAGTGGTTTCAAATTGAAATCAGATCCAATTCACTCCAATTAATTCTGACTCATCCAATTTAGTTTAGTTTGACCACAGCAAATGGGTTGGGTCGGGGTAAATCGGGTCGGGCCAGAGATAAAGTACACTTTTTGGACAACCAACCCCATCTGAAATTGATTTACAAACTTGCAACCCGCACCCATTAAATCTCAGGTCGGGCTAACCCGTCTAGCCCACATTAGACCCGACCCGACCCGTGTATTTTTAATGATGTGATAAAAATTAATCATAGCATGTGCTGAGACTCGAACTCAGGACAATTCGGCTTTCAAAAAGGCGATTCTATTGCTACACCACATAGAATCCTTTTGTTAAAAGTTATCAACAAAAACTTGAAATTAGTTAACGAGGAAAGGACCCAGCTCCACTTTGAAATAGTGACCGAGAGTTGAAATTTATATATGAGGTGTTTATACAAGTAACTATTTTTTTAGAATATTGACTCCTATAAATACTGTTGTTATTATTTTCACACTTATGCATTGTACTGTAAGTATAGGTGTTCAAACTTTTGAAATAACTATTTTATATGGTTTCTTATATAGTCATTAATTTTCTATGATAACCATTTTACAATAACACTAAACCCAAATGAATATATAATATTTGGAATTGATCAACAAAAATAACAAGTTTCATAATTAATAAAAGAATGACAATATTATTAAAATAGGCAAACTCGCGACAATAGCTTGGAGCTAAGGAGGAGGCGGGAAGTTTTACATGTAACTGATGTGCTATCATGTACGCTTGCTGAAGGAGAAAGGGTGGAGTTTTATTTATTTATTTATTTATTTTTGCTTTAACTTTTATAAATCGTGATGCAAAAGGAGTGGACCACTAAGATAGACCTCATTTATTAAAAATCATAATAATTAAGACAAACATTCTTGCTATTTATGGGATATCCCAAATTTTTACCTCAATCTAGGTTATTTCCACAGTCAAATTGATTCTCTAATAAAAAAATACAAAACACTGGAGTTTTCTCAATAATGTTTTTTCAGTGATTTGGACTCTTCATCATGCCTTTTGTCTATTAAGAAACTCCCAAAATCATCATATTTCTATCAACGCAATAGCATTTGAGTGTTAATGGGTCCCAGTGTCCAAGTGCCACTAATTTAAGGAATTTCAAGTTATTTTTGTTTGTTCTGATGATATGATATTATTTTTTTTTAAATGTGAAATGCTGAGCTTTGGGTTGTCTGGTTTATTTAATCCTTAGTATTTTTTATTTAATCCATTCTCGGTTCTAAGTTGCCTGGTTTCTTTTTTATCCATTGATTTTGATTGTACACTTTTTTTTTTAAGAATGCGGAACTAATGGTAAAAAGAATCTTCAATAATATTGGTCCATCTATATAAAGAATTAAGTTCATTCTTATTATCATCATTTTCTACTTTCTCCAATATAATTTCATTTCTCTATGTTAACAAGAGAACTTTCATTTTTTCTATTCATTTATTTTTGAGTTCATTGTATTTGATTAGAGCAACTTCAATATTTCTTTTATTTCTTTATATCTCTTTTTAGTACTCTCTCATGTTCCATTTGCATGCTTAGTTTATATTAGTGTTCAACCCATTTTAAAATGTGAGCATTTTGAAACAATTGGTACAATTATTAAACGTTTCAATTTGAGAGGTAAACCTTTTTTAATTCATTTAATTTTGAGTTCATCATATTTTATTTGAGCAATTTTAATAATCTCATTTTAATATAATTTTTATAAAAGAATCATCATTTTAATTTTTTATATATTTATAATATTTTTATGGTTTTTATTTGTATGGTTTTCATAGATTGTGAGTTTTTTTTCTTTTTTTTCCCTTTTTTGTTTCAACTTTTGGTTTTGGGTTCTCCTTGGTTTTTATTTTTCTTTTAAATAACTTTTTATCATGGGATTTTCTGTGAATTCTCATTTTTATATTGTATTCTTTCCTTTTTTATTGCTTATCATTATGAGTTAATTGTTTATTTTACTTCCATTGGTTTCTTTTAGTTTTCTTTGTGAAATATTTTTATGGATTTTTCATATTTCTTTTGTGGCTAGCTTCAGATTTTCATTTTTGAATATTAGATTATTATAAGTTAGTTTGGTTATTCTAAATTTCTTTTATCATTGTATTGTCTATGGTTCTTTATGTATATATATTTTTATAGCCTTTTTAATAAAAAAATTTATTTTGTTTTTATTTTATTATTATTTCTCATTTGTGATGGGTTTTTTTTTTTTTTTTTTTTTTTTTTTTTTTTTTATGATGGTTTTTCATGAATTTGTGGGTTCTTTTGTCTTTGCCCTTTTGTATTCCATTTTCAAGTTTTTTTTCGTCATGGGTGTTTTATTCTTTCAAATTGCTTATGTTATTGAGTTGATTATGGATTTTCATTTCTCTATAGCTTTCAAAATTTGTTGGATTTTATTAATGGTGTATATTATTTGTTTGTTTTGGCTTTGTTTTTTAGTTTTCTTGGTCATTAAGTTTCAATTTTCATGGGCTTGTGTGGTTTTTTTTTTATTATATGATATTCAGTATTGAATTCTTATGAACCTTTTCCCTCCTTTCTCAGACTATAATCTTATGTATTTAATTTTAAAGAAACTGATCGTTTTTATCAATTTTGATATTATGATTATATTGCCCGTGCCATGTTTTTCTAGTGTGTCTAATATCTAACTAACATGTCAAATTAAGTTGGCAATTAACTAATACAAAGTCCAAAGTTGACTTGAAAGGTCATTGGGTTGGGTCAACTAATAAAAGAATCAATTAGCATCAATGGTATGTGCCCAATTCTTCTTAAGAAAAATGAATATGGTTTTTATGTAAAATGGATTTTCATGACTTCATGTTAGCGTTATCTTTGTAGTTTTTATTTTTTTAAGGAAGACATTTTCCATAATTTTTGCGAAAGCAAACTGGAACCATGGTTATAAAAAAAAAAAAAAAAAAAAAAACCATTCCATGTGCTACTTACCCAACACGAGAAAACACATTTTTAACATGAAAATTGTTGCATTGCTACTGGCACTAACAATCAACACTATAAATTAATGAGTTAAAATATTTTGTTTTGTTACTTCTTTGATGTTATTTTAATCTCACAGTGACTTGATTTTCACCCAACATTAGAAATTGAAAACCTCATATTTTTTATGGTTCCATTCTTAAGATCTCATCCCTCATGTAGGAAATAAAAAAATCGTTTATTTTAAAGAAAGTCAATTCAATTACAAAGAATATATGTATTGTACCAAACGATAGAGAAATTGGTTTCATGGAAAATTAGAAGAGTCTCCCATTTCATCAAAGATTTTTCCTTGTTGCACAAACACACCCTTGTCTAATTCATTTTTTCTACAATAGCAGCAGAAAATGATTTTCACCTTAGAAATCTAAAACAACCAAAAAAAAATCAGAAAAAATAAAAATCATTCACTCCCAAAATCTATTTCCACAATCCACAGAAGATTTGTAAAAAAATTGCCATTCACAAACATAATCTTTACAGCCATGGTTAATGAAGCCATCATTTAATTTACATCTCTTAATAATATTTATACTGTTTCAGAACATGATGGAGATGTGACCCTGTATAACGGTTAGAGGGTTACATCAGCAGATCCATAACAGTTTCGGGCATGACCTACATGGGTTCACAAATGTCTAATTTTATAATCATGTTGGGAAACAACTGTATGGTCAATGATAATACCGTAAGTTTAGGAGCGCTCATGAAGGAAAACAGGAGAGAGCAAAGAGGATTGTAATTTGCATAAGTCAAAGTTGCATGTAAGAAAAGGAGCAAAAGTACAAGGATAGGATGGTTTGATGCTCATTGGTGGAGCCTTTTACAAGAATATAGAGTGCAGACTCTGCAGGATTGTCAAACGTAAGCTGTCTATGGGCTACATTGGCGAGTTAAAGTTGGGATTGCTCATGGGTTCAATGAAGCTTAGATCTGAGTCCAAATGGGAAGACCCAAATCTGGTTGTTTAAAGCCAATTGGTATATTTGATTTTGGTCTGTGCTTTAACCAGATTTTAAATTTCCGGCGCACTCTCATTGTGCCCACCCTGTGCGACTTTCTTGTAGAACCCACTTAGGGCTTCCATGAAGATCAAAGGATCTTGATGGGTCCTACGAGTGTGTGAAATTCTGAATCAGTTAGATCATCTTAATCCAATGATCCATGACTCTTGAGTTTAAAAGTTTTAGAATATCATTATAAAAAAAAAAATTCAATCCATGACCCCTTAAAAATTGACAGAATGAAAATCTTGAAAACCTTGATGTGCTCTATCTCTACTATTCACATGGCCCCATTTAAGTGAAACAAATGATCCAACCAAATGGGCGCCACCACAAGGAAGCAATGGCCCAAAAATAAGGACCGTCTGCCAATCCCAGCTAGCTAATCAATGGTGCCAGCTTTGGCTCAACCAATGTGGGTCATGGCTCAAGCTCTCCTTCCATTCAACAAATGTTTAGTTTGAGATTAGGTCGGATTAGGTAGTCCACCCTTTCCATTCCACTGCTTGTGCAGTTGGAGATTCATACAATTTGTGGGGTGAAGACCCATCACTTAAAGAGAGATGGGTCCCTCTCTTCACACCAATAGGATTAAAGGACCATACATGTTTAATTCACATATAGCATACACAATCTTCTACTACACTCTACAATGATAGGAAGGAACTTAGTGTTACTTACACCTGTCCTCCTAGGCTAAATATGTTAAATCTCCTAAACTGCAGGGAGGGTATCTTAGTTGTTCATTAGCTCAATATTCTAATTGATCTTTCCTTCCTTCAAACATCTTCTAGGTGGCTTGGAAATAGCTGTAGAAATCCATCTCTCAATTTCAAACGTCTCCCATTTCCCATAAATGGAGCAATCCATTTTAAGTAAACACTTCTTTTGATATGGAGTTGTTTGCAATAGATCTCTATCTCCACCTAAAAAAAAAAAACACGGATCTCTATCCTACAATATAGTCTTAATACTCATAAATATGGCAATCCAGATAAGTAGGGATCTCTGGGATTCCCAATCTCATTTCTATGTTGATGTTAACGGTAATAGACCATTGATATAAAACAATTGTTTTCACTTTCCAATTGTCTTTATTGGTATTGAAATAGAAAATAATGGAAATAAGAAACAAAAAAAGTTTTAAAATTGAGACAAAAAGCTACAAGATATTGACTTAAAGTTTTCCTAAATAAACGAAAGTCTGTCTCTTTGAAGCAAATATGAAAGTTGAAAAAAACACAACAAGAATACAATATTTTACTTTTTAAAAAGGAAATTGACAATGGTATTGAAAAAATAAAAAGAAAGGCTAACTTATCAATTTCAAATTTTTTTTATGTATGAGAATTGTTTTTTAGAAAGACGCCCCATACCTATATCTTCCAAACAAACAATTTAATATATGGACTTTTGAAAGATACATTAAGCAAAAAAAATAAAAGAGGAAAGATATTGCACCATACATGAGTAATATATGTGACTTTTAAAAATTGTTTCTAAGAACATAAAATACTAATACACATGAATTGTATTTGATGTGCTATATATTTTAAGGATTATAAAACTCACGTTAAAAAGTTATATGGTACACTTGGGAGATAATAGTAAAATATGTATGGTTGAAATATTAGAAACACAGATACCTTAGCATGCTCAGTACGTTGACTCATATATGAAGTTTATATTAGTAAAAGATTGATGCTATTTAAGTTTGTAATAAAACCTCTTAAAAGTATCCAGTCTATTTTCTTTTATGTTTCTCATTTTTTTTTGTCTTTACAGGGGGAAGGACAGGGAAGAAGGCCTTGGGTGAGGTGAGGAAACCCTCGGGTAGGAGAAGATGGCATATTTGGAGTTTGAACAAAATCTATACGTACCATTAAAAATCTATACGATCTTTTTTTTCTTATTTGCTTCGTCAATTATAATCTTTTAAATATTTGAGAAATCTATGCAGTATGCTCTTTTCCTTATTTACTTCATCCATTACAATCTTATAAAAAGAAAATTGAGATATTTTAATAGCATCATTACAGCCAACTTAACAAATACAACCTTGAGATCTTTCAAGAGCATCATTACAACCAACTTAACAAATACAACCTCACAACTTTACATACCCAAACATGTGTGGACCCGAAAGTTTCTAACATTTTCATTTTACACCCATACTCTAAACGTGATTTTGAAACAATCAATTCAAAATTCTAGTATGTCCTCCAGACAATTTCATAGGACCACTGCTCCAAGGACAGAATCGGGAATTCATAAAAAAAAAAAAACAGGGGTGGGGTTTAAAAAAGGAAAAGGTAAAAAAGTAAAAAGCAGACCGGTAAGGGGTAAAACCGGAAACAAAACCGAAAAACGTTACGGACACGCGTGAGGTCGTGACATGATTGGATCGGGTGGTTGTTACATGGGGAGCATAATAATCATAATCATAACAGCTCCGGTTACAACCGAAAGCCAAAACGTTTCCGAAAAATCACATGAAAACAGAAAAGCCCGAAACGACACGGTACGAAAGATCCAACGGTGGAGATCTCATGTAACGGGAGCTGACATGGCGAAAGTGGGGGCCAGGGTTATTTAAGGGCGTTAAAATTAGTTGAGGTGTCATGGGGGGCATGGCACGTGAGTGGCCGACACCGTCCGCACGTGGGAGGCGCCCGAGTCGGTGTTCACATGTGCGAGGTTAGAATCGGTTAATGGCGGTTAAAGGTTGGGTTAATTAACCTAACCCTAACCAGGGGTCGGGTTAAAGAGAGATGAAAGAGGTCGAAGGGCAACGTTCTTCTATAAAAATGGACGTTTCAATGCGGTTTTTTTGACCCTTGCCTTCGCCTTCTCCTTCTTCTTCTTCTTCTCTCTGTCTCTTTCTCTGTTTGCTTGCAAATCTCTTGATACTTCTCTTCTTTCTCTTGAGATTGAGAGAAAGAGAGATCTGAGAGAGCAATGGCCAAGTGTTTTGCTCTGCTTTTCTTCCTTCTGTTGGTCTCTGTTGAAGCTCTGGTTTTTGTAAGGACCGAACAAGTGGTTGATTCGAGGTACATTGCTGGGTTTTTTTGTTGTTGGAGATGGGTTTGGATTGGGGTTTTCTCGGAGGTTTCTAGGAATTCAAAAAAGTGGAAGAATGGAGAAATGTCGTTGAATTTCATCCCCCATTTCTTCCTTGCATGTGAAAACAGAGCATTTTGCTTTTCTTTCATTTTTTGGGCTTCGGGGTGTTTTTTGCTTTCTTGTAGTGTGTCTTTGTGTTGAGTTTTGTGGAAATGCAGATGGGTTTGAGGTATTGTAGTGTAGCATTGAGTTGGGTTAGCTTTATTTTGGGTTTTCATTGTTGGTTTGGAAAATTGGGCAGTTTAATCATAGAAATGGTGGGTTTTCTTCTTGATTTTGGTGGGTTTTCTCTGCTGTAAGACATTTTGAGGAGGTGAAAATGAAAACCCAGAAGTTTTTTCTCCAAACAGAAGCAGATTACCTTGTTTTTTTATTTTCAGTTTTCCTTGTTCTTTTACTGAATGTGTAGAATTTCTCAGTTCTCATACGAGGTTCCTGGTTGATTCATTTGCAGGACTACGAAAGCAGTAAATACAACAGAAGAAGATCCTGCAAAGCAAGTGCCTGATGCAGAGACGTTAGTACTTTTTCTCATCTGATTCCAGTTCTTTTCCTTCATTTCAGCTTCTTCTCTTTCTAGAAATTGCAGTTCCTAGTCAGATCTGGCCTCTGGGCCATCTCTACTTTCATGTGATCCGAACCGTCAAAATTTGTTTATCTTGTCGTCTAATGGTTAAGATGAAATTGCGACATCATGCCTGTTTTTTTAATCTTGTCTTGGATAAGATGAAAGTGCAACATTGTAAACCGTTCAGATTGGGATCTGCAGATCTGGGCCGTTTAGTCTGGTAAATCAGTTTAACCTCGTTGAAAGAAAACTAGATACTGTTAGGGCAGCTTTCCATTACTCCATTGAGAGTGAGAGAGAGACGGGGTTTTCTTGGTACCACTACAAATGACCAAACTGCCCTTGCAAACGGTCATCTTTGTCCGCTTCTCTTCCTTCCATCAAGCTGGATTTCTGATTGTTGTAGGCGTATTTTGGTAATTTCCTTCTGGAAGACCATGGTCAAGGTGAAAGATCATAAAAAGCTGGTGCTAGGGTTGTTCCTCTGGGTCTGAGCCCGGGTTGGCTGTTTAGTTCTCGAGCAGTGTGATTTCGCTTCTTTGTCCCAATTTCTCGCCTCCCGAGAAAGAGAAATTGATGTAGAGTGGCATTTTTGCAATTACTAGAATTGGATGGGCCCCACCCCACAGGAGGTAGTGGGATTCCTGGGTCTGTTTGGATGAGGATGTAAGGTGGATGGAATAAGATTTGGAGAAAAATGTCATTCTCTACTTGGCTTTCTTCACATGCAAATGACTCATATATAGCCATCATAGCCACTACATAGCACATGCTGAGCTGACCCAATTTATCATTCTTTTCACTAAAAAGGGGAAATTAGAGGAGAATATATTTCATTCTTATATGTTAGTATTCTCATTATTTTCTTTTAATTCTTTAAAAGTCACAGCATAGTCTACATACTTTTGGGGAAAAGTGGATTTTGACCCAAAAGAGTTTTAGGACCACATTCCACTTGTAAGAAAATGTTTAACAGTAGAAATTGCTACTATTAAATTTTGTTCATGGGCCCAAAATCTTACTACAAGTAGGGCGTTGGGTTTTGCCTTAAATTGACACATTCCTTTGGTTTGTGTATTTCAATTACATTAATTTTGACCGTTTTGGATTTTATAAGGGTGCCCCACTGATGGATTTATAAATTTATAACGCCCTGCTACAATAAATTTAACTGCAATGGCTCCTGTCTTGTTACATCTGCTACTATACTCTGGCTTGAATTGAATGGGTCTATGCCCAGTAGAGGTGATTCATATGTTGAACGATTTTTGTTCAGGTCGGAATGGAAAGCAGGGGAACACGTTGTGAAGGATCCAGAGAGTGTTGCAGCAATGGTGGAGATGTAAGTTCGCCTGGGCCTCCCATATGTTTATTCTATCTACTACATAATTGTCTAATTTATGATAGAGTTATTAGATTTCATCCCATCACCAAATTGGTTCTTAAATTCACATGAATTGGTTGGACATGTGCTATTAATGTAACTGTCCAATGGGACGGGGTTGATTAATAAATAATGATGTGCAGAATGCTGTTGTAATATTTTCTACTTCATTTTAATCAATAGCTATCCATCTATCTAACACTATTTATTGCTTTTTATTAACTTCTTATTATCATTTCTATCTACACTTTGTTTCAGTCTTTCAGAACCCTGAAACTTGAAGTTTGGGAGACCTGGTCTCCTGCCATTGAAGCTCACTGATGGTGATATAGGAAATGCAGTTTCCTTCCATCTTATATTGGAATGGGCTTTCATTTATTTTTTTTTCTTTTCTTTTCTTTTTTTTTTTTTTTTTTTGGAATTTGGGTTTTTCTTCTTTTATTTTGCTTTATTCTCTAATAAGGCGATTCACTGCCCCTGTTTTGAAAATGCTATTCTGGGGTTTGTTTGGCTTTAGACCAAAAATGCATATTTCTGATCCACTTTATTAAAAGGTTCTGAATATTAATGACTCATGACATGTTTCTGTTCATACTCAGAAACCATTAGTTCCAGGAAACTCTGTTTTTTTTTTTTTCCTCTCTCTGAACAGGTCCCAGAAAACTGGCTTTTTCTTGGTACCTGACAAAGTGAATGATAATCTAATGTGTAGGCTGTGTAGGCACTCTATGTCCGTGAATACGTGATCCATTAAATTCTGCTCATTTCTTCTTGCCTTTAGTATTTAATACGAGTTGTTACCTTTTTTTTCTATGTTAAATGCTTGTACTGGGGTTTGGTAGTTTTCATTAACTTCCTTATTTTCTTTAGCTCTCTTCGAATAATCCTTTCTATTTGATTTTTGAGCCAAATCATTACTGTAGTGCCTTCTGATGAACAACTCTGAGCTTAGGATAAAAGAAAACTTCTACTTTTTTCAGTATTTGCAGGGAGCCACAATTGTGGGGTGCACCTCATTCCCTTTGTCAATATTAAAGAGTGGGCTCCACCCAAGGGGGGATATTGAAAAGTATTTCCGCTGCCTCCACTAACGCCTTGAGGTTTTGGTAGGAATGGTTAGCTAAAGAAATTTAATATGATATCAGAGCCAACCGGTCGTGAGTTTGAATCCCAGAAGGAACGACTCGGCGCAAAAAAAAATAAAAATGCGTGTCGCCAAAAGTGCACCGGCCGGGTTCCACCTAAGGGGGAGTATTAAAGAGTGGGCTCCACCCAAGGGGGGATATTGAAAAGTATTTCCGCTGCCTCCACTAACGCCTTGAGGTTTTGATAGGAATTGTTAGCTAAAGAAATTTAATAGTCAATAGTTTGTAGACAAATCTGCTAGGTTTGTTATTAATAGATATTTAATGTAAAAGAAAGATCTCTTCTTGCTTTCATCCTTTTTAAAAAGATGAAGTACTTGTTCATTTAAACTGGATAATTTGCAGCAAGATCTTACTAGAACATAATTTGCTTGGATTGAACAGGAGCATAAAAAACAGCACGGAAAGGAGGAACCTCGGCTATCTTTCCTGTGGCACCGGCAACCCGATTGACGATTGCTGGCGCTGTGACCGCCAATGGCACCTACGCCGCAAGAGGTTGGCCGACTGTGGGATTGGTTTTGGACGCAATGCAATTGGCGGTCGTGATGGCGAAATCTATGTTGTGACTGATTCTCATGATTACGACCCTGTCAACCCACGGCCTGGCACCCTCCGGCATGCTGTCATCCAGGACAGGCCCCTCTGGATTATTTTCCAGAGCGACATGGTGATCACTTTGAAGCAAGAGCTTATCATGAACGGCTTCAAGACCATAGATGGTCGTGGTGCAAATGTCCACATTGCTTATGGCGGGTGCATAACCATTCAATTTGTTACCAATGTCATCATCCATGGTCTCCACATCCACAACTGCAAACCCACTGGAAATGCGATGGTTCGCAGCTCTCCAACCCACTTTGGTTGGCGAACCATGGCCGATGGTGATGCTGTCTCCATCTTTGGTTCCAGCCATATCTGGGTTGATCACAACTCCCTCTCTAACTGCGCGGACGGCCTTGTTGATGCTGTCATGGGCTCCACTGCCATCACTATCTCTAACAACCATTTTGCTCACCACAATGAGGTAATACACATTTTTTAATACTTGAATCCTATCCGGTCTCAATTCTCTTGGAATCCTCTCTGCACAATCAGCTTTGCCCTCTATTTTTCATTGCATAACATGCTATGGTGGTTTAGTACCCATTATTGAAAGCGTAGGATTTGTGAATCTAGTGATAGTTCCATCAAGATCTGATGCTACAGCTGCCTCTGATTGGATTTAAAATTGAGAAAGATTCATCATGTCTTGCGGAAATTTTAATATCGGGTACTTTGAAAGGCATCCATCTTAGTTGTATTAACTATATCCCAAGTGAGAAGACTGCTTTTTATTTCAATTTCAAGTTTGCCTTTGTCGTTTTAACCTTATGCCATTCTCAAAAAAATTCTTTACAGGTGATGCTGTTGGGTCACAGCGACTCCTATGCAAGAGATAAGGGCATGCAAGTTACAATTGCTTACAACCATTTTGGCGCAGGTCTCATTCAGAGAATGCCAAGGTAATATATTCGTGCGATCATAAGCGCACTTCTTTTCTTTTTCCCTGTTTGGGTGGATTAAGTGCATTTCAGTAATGCAATTGCCATCCATCCATTAAATTGGTTCTCGTTTGACAGAGCAAGAGAAGTGAAGGGATGAAAAGTTTAATAATTAATTTACTATTTTTTGTGTGTAAAAATGCAGGTGCAGGCATGGTTATTTCCATGTGGTGAACAATGACTACACTCACTGGGAGATGTATGCCATTGGTGGAAGTGCAAACCCCACCATCAACAGCCAGGGCAACAGATACCTTGCCCCTACCAATCCCTTCGCCAAAGAGGTAACGCAACAACAGCAACAAGAGATTTATTCATATTTCTAATACCATGGATGAGCATAACCGACACGAAAAGCATTGTGTTCCAATTTTTGATAAAATGGACAACAGTACATGTCCGTATGACTCTTTAACACCAAAGTGACTGTTGGATGTATGACAATGGGTCTGGAGCTATAATTGGACAAAACATAATCTGATTGCTTTCAGGATCTAGATATAACAATGGAATGGAAATCTTAGATTATAACGCAATCTACAGCAGTAAGCCTGGTTGAGTGAAAATTACTGCTGATCATCTTGATGTGTTAGAAAATTAACAACTCCTTGTTGCTGGTACAACATGACCCAGAAGCATATTTCTTAGATTCCCAGCTAAAAATATGGGGTGAGGCTAGAGCTCATTGTTTCTAGGCACATGAAGACCCATTGAATAGCTAATCTGGAAGTCTGGTCTGGAGGTTTAGCCAGCCTTCATTGGCTGTAGAGGGGCTGTTGCATTTTCTACTTTCTTCTCCTTGTTTCATGTGCTTATTAGTTTTATGCTGATTTGGATGGGCAGGTGACTAAGAGGGTGGAGACCGCGACTGGTGTATGGAAGAATTGGAATTGGCGGTCAGAGGGTGACCTCCTGCTAAATGGAGCCTACTTCACACCTTCAGGTGCAGGAGCTTCAGCCAGCTATGCCAGGGCCTCCAGCTTAGGTGCCAAGTCATCTTCTATGGTGGCCTCTATCACTTCAGGGGCAGGTGCCCTTCCATGCCGCAAGGGCGCACAGTGCTGAAAGCACTGTGCGGCTCCTACTTCTCTTGACAGTGTATACATTTTTTACACAGTCATAAAAGACACCATTGTTCCGATTCCCTGCTTTCCTCGACCTCCGCCTGCTTCTTCCTATTGTAATACGTTTATGAAGTAGGTGCGGAAGCGTTGTTCTTTCGTCGTTTTAAGTTTCATCCTTTCCACCCCTTAATTTACTATTTTCACATGTCCTGTTGCCCCTTTCTTATTTGACTTGGTCATAGCATTGGTTTTGGATTATTTCTGGGTTTTTTTTTTTTTTTTTCTCTTTATTTTGGTTCCATTGTCAACAGGAATACGTGCATAGTATGAAATAGATTATGTTACAGATGCATATGGGTTGCAAGTGTAAGCAGTCTTATTGGACCAAAGGAAGCAGTCTTATTTGTTTATTTTCCATTTTTTTTTTTTCTGTTTCAATTACATTTACTAGAAACATATGCACACTTGAATGGAATTAAATGTGTATACAGTTCAGATCCTTATCAAAAATAAAATAAAAGATAGTTTGAAAGTAAAGCTTTTACTCTACTTGAATTTGCAGAAGTTGCACTAAAGTTTTTCAAAAAGCCTGTGCAATATGGAAGTAAAGCTTACTCTCCTTGAATTCACAGATGTTGCACTGAAGCCTTTCAGAAAGCCTGTGCAATATCTGGGGAACTTGGAGATGACCTTAATACATGGAGCTTATGACTGTAGCGACATCAAACAGGCAATGACTGGAAATTGTGACCACCAAATAAGTTCCCACTGAGGGAGATTGAGAAATCTGTCTCTCCCAAGAATCTCTGTTACAATGGATGATCCAAAAGGGAAAAGCTCCATGGAAAATTGTGATCTTACATGAGGAGATGTTGAGCCAATCTATAAGAACTAAGCCCAATTGACTTCTCAGGATAAAATCCAACAGTATAAAGTGATTAACCCATCTATGGTAGATTTTTGCTCATCCTGGGAAGAGAAGCAATTGAGAGTTTTATAGAAATTGAGAGATCTCTAGACGACAAGTGTTTTGCTTTTTAAATGTGGCATGAAACCATGTTTTATTATTTCTTGTGGTCGTTGGGAGAACCATTGATTAGTTTGAGATACCATCTAAGCACAGTTGTGCTTCGCTAAGACCGAGCCCTGATTCAAACTGGCGGAGAAACCTTTGGGAATTACACTCCCGTTAATAGAATTCGATAATTTGTACTTCATACATTTAGAATTGTTTGGTGAATGAGTTCAACAGAACAAGACTAGTTTCTTGCATATTTCTGCTGACCTTCGACTTGAAGGTGATGCAGGCCAGGCCAGGCCTATGATTAGACCACATCCCTATTGGACTGACTCAAGAACCTACTGAGCCTCAGTTCCAGCAGGCCTAGGGGACTCATGGACCATTTAGGCCCAAATACGAAGGATCGGAGGCCCATGAACTTTCCCTAAAGCACAGGTGGGTGCCTTGCCCTGGTGGAGCCCATGGCATTCAAGGCCGCACGGCCTTCGTTTTTTATGACGAAGAACCGGCGTTTATGGCCTGACAGAAGTATACATTACTTGGGAACACGCATTTTCCTCGATGTTTTTTATGACGAGGAACGGTTTGGTTTAGATCATTAATTAAGGCCCACAAAAATGTAGAAAATTAGAAAGTTGGATTGCTTTGCTTGCTTCTCTTTTTTTTTTTGCGTATTCCTCAAAATCCATGAAGATGTAAGATACAATACTTTATCCGTTGGGGTTTTTCAAATCCATAACGATACTGAGCAGTTTAGATCAATGAAATGAAGGCGGCCCACAAATGACCAAGTAATCAGAAAGTGTGATACAGATGCTTTTGCGTCTTTCAAATTTCTCAAAAATTGTGAGGATCTAAGATATGAAATTACACGTCCTATAAAATTAGATTCTTCTTTGCTTTTTTCACATATTTTTCAAGATATATGATGATTTAAGATATGAAATTAAATGTTTTAGAGTTTATTAGTACAATAAAAAAAGATCGAACAATTTAGAGTACAATTTTGGGACCCACGGTATTTAAAAAAAAAAAAAAAAAAAGGTGGTTGATGGGTTTTCCATCCTGCAACCCACTGAGATCCCTCTTAGGTGCAAGGCGTGTAATGATTTCACATCAGGAGAATGGTGAAAATGTTCCCCCATTCACACATCATTTTCACCCAAAAATTACACAAATTGAGTACAAACAAAAATGTTCATGCAAGTCACACGCATAACATTTACCTACGTAAACAGGTGCAAACAAACTACCCATAAACAAACAAAAGGGCGAGAAAGAAATTGATGATATCTTTTTCAACAGAAAAAAAATTCCTATAAAAATTGAGAAAAAAAAAAAAGAAGTGAGTTTCACCCATTTTTTCTCCATTATCCATGATTTCCTCTAATCATTAATAGGTATTATTTAGAGAGGAAACAACCTCGATATTATAATTGAGAACCACTTTGTACAGCCCACTTGAAAAGTAAACTTTCTCCACTATATTTCTCCAGTTATTCTTTTCCGCATCGAAACAAGCCCCTTGTATCCAATATCTCTACGTTTGTGCAACAGGTTTTGTGCGGAAAAGTGAGGATTGCAGAAATGCTTTTCTACGCTATACAGTAAAGTCTATATTTGGTGCGTCCATTTTTTTACAAGGAAAAGCACAAATATGAGCTAAAATCTTCGCAATTCTGCAGAAAAGCGTCTCCTATATGCAGTGAGGGATTTCCACGGAACTTTTTTTCCATGATTTATACAAACGCATCCTACATCTTTCTTTAATAATTCAACTTTTCAGATTATAGAACCAGGAATATCACGAGTTCACAGAGAATTAAGACCTATAAAGGATAAAGTCATGAAAATATAACACTCTGCAACAAAGGGTTTTATTCGAATAATCTTTCCTTCCATACAAGAAGGCTAAGAAGAAAGATGCAGAAGAAGCTCACAAGAACACTTCAGCTCTTATAAAGTCAATTAACTTGGTTCTGGACTAATTTCACTTCCACAGTATACCATGAGAAAATATTCATGGAACCACTCACCAGACGTCAGGGCGGAGCTCACCACTAGCAGGTGGCATCCACTTCCCCGAATGATACACATTTTCACCAACTTTCCAACCAGGCACATCTTTCATTATTCTAGCCTCTTCTTCCAAATACTTTTTCCATTCCCGGACAAATCTGAATGACAATTTATTTCAGCCAAAAGGTCAAACAGAGAAATCATAAATTAAATGAAATAGATAACCAGTGTTTTCCAGTGAATGGGAGGAGGTGAATGTGGTTGGGTTTACCTTTCATCCTCTTCAGCCTGAAGCAAGGGAAGTACTGCTCTGCGAGCAGCATATTTCTCTTCTTTAATCGCCCTGCAGTATTCAAACCGATATCACCATGATTATATAGAATAAAATATTGCGATTTCCTATGGGTAAGTTATGAGCTTTTTAATTTCATTATAATGATTTAAAGGGAAAAAATACCAGCCTAGAGAACAGAATGAAGAAATGACACATGGAGTACTAGCAGAAAGACCAGAAATCCAAGTTGGGAAGATGATTCACCAACAATAGGTCACCGCTGCATAATAGACCAACTTCTCCCACCTCACTATCAAAAAAATAATGACAGTCATTCTTCTTTTTCTTCTTCTTTTAGAGAGAGAAGCAATCATGATTCATCTAAATTCCTTCCAACGTAAGGTACATGAGGGGATTTGACTATCAAATTGATAATATATATCTTTTCATTTTTTTATTTTTTATTTTTTGATAACTTGATACCCTCTTTTGATATGCTCATTTCCTTAATATTCTCATTGAAAGACAGATTTTGGAGTTGGCTCTGAGAGCTGAACAAGAACACCTTGCACAAAGAAGAGAGCAGAGTCTCTCAAAAAAAAAAGACAGATTTTGTGGTTTATAGATAGTTGAATTTTCCTTTCCTGTGGATGCATATATAGTTAAGTTATTCAAAAAATTATTTGCCACTTACAAGTAAATAAATGACCCATTCATCATAAATGAAAAGAACCACAAAATCAATGTGAAGTTAGGCATTAGATAAAGCCATTTATCATGTCAACTCCTAACCTAACCCATAATTCCAGGTTCAGATTCTCATTCCAAACCTAATCAATAAACGGGTTGGACTCCACCAACCTGAGATGATCTTGTCCTGAGAATTTAGGGTTCAGGATGACAATTCCAGCCCAACAATCTATACTGGTTGCTTGAAAAGAGATTTCTTCAACCACTCGTCTATGATGCCTAGATACGGCAGGGACACACTGTAAGACCCCGACCCCTAATTTCCGTGTTTAGTGCTGTCTTAATTGCAGATTAGCATTTTTTTTTTTTAGTAAGATTAGAGGTTGTCTGGCTACGTTTGTGAGTTTGACTAGAGTTTTATAGCTTTGGGGAATTTTTGAAAGCGTTGAGTCTGGTTTGACCGGGCCCGGGGTGGCTCGTGTGACGCGTGGTTGTGTGGGAAATGGGAATTTAACTCTGATTTCGAAAAATACTGATTTTGACCTTTTTGGATTTGTTACTTTGGTCCCAACAACTTTTATGTTTGATCCGTTTGAATTCGAATCCCAAAAATCGCGTTTTTCGATAAAAAAAATATATACTTTTTGAAAACTAGATTTTTCGACGATCACTTTTCTCTTCTTCGTCAATCTCATTCGAGACCCACAAAAGGGAGTTTTAAGCCCTTGAAGTGTTCGAGCCATTGGGACCCACAACTCAACCCATTCTTATATTTGAAACCCACATTGAGTTTCATCTTCCTCTTCATTTCGTTTCCAGGAACTGAACCAGAGAAAGTTCTCTTCCTCTTCTCAACTTCTCTCCTTTGCATGTCAATGAAACCGAACTCAAAGTGAAGAACAAACCAAACCATTCTCTTCTCCTCATCTCTAGCTTTCCATTGATACCCTTTTCAAGAGATTTCAGATGGGTTCTTCCTCTTCTCCAAGCTCTTCTTCTTGTTTGAACCATCTAGAGGTAAGCCATTGCTACCTTCTTGATACCATGTGTTCTTTTGATCCTTTAGAGGTCCTTTATCATGCATGCGAGGAGTTTCTAGGAGAACTCCTTTGTTTTCCAAATTTTGTGGATTTTGAGTTGTTTTCATAGGGCTTTTGGTGTAGGATTGGAGTTTGGTTGTGTAGGAGAGTGATTAGAGTGTGATTGATACCCAATTGCAACCAAGGCAAGTGAATAAATTGATTTGGATTGCATGCAATGGAATGGGTGTTTTTCTCCAAAGTTTGGCATTTCATTTGATTTGTTTTTCTTTCTTATGTATGGCTGATTTCTTAAGGATTTTGTGATCAGAACATGTAAGTTTTCTGCAGGGTTTTATGTTGTGATAGTTTGGAAACACCATGCTCATGGATGGTTTCATAAAGATGCAAACTCTAATTTGTTTGAAATTTTGTATTTTTACTTTTGTTGAATCTTGAAATTTTGTTGCTAATGGATATTGGAATGGAACGGGATTGGTGAGGTTGAATGATATGTGATGGGAGCAATGAAGCTCAATTCTGGTACAAATAAAGAAGGAAGGAGAAAGGAAATGAAAGAATGAAGGAAACAGAAATATGAACTAAAATGATTTTACCAGCAAAAGTCGGTAAGGTGTCGGTTAATTGAAAGGGCGACAGAACGCCAGTTCGGCTAACCGACAGGTGACCGACCTCAATTCGGTCACAATTCCAGAAGCGTATTTTTGCCAGGAGGTCCTTCAGTCAACCTTCGGTTAACCGACAGGTAACCAACGGCTAATCGAGTGGTGACCGAACCTCATTTCGGTTCCATTTCCAGAATGTGATTTTTCCTGATTTGGGATCTGACGGTCAGCTGGCGGCTAGCCGACTTGCATCACCTCAGCTAGCCGACAGGTGACCGAGAGCTGACCGATTTTGAAAACTTGAATTATTTATAGGATTTTGATGGGATTGAAAACCCAGAATCTTCTAAGAGCCTTCAACTTGATTATGTGTACTTGGAACTCGAAATGTTGTCTACCTTCATGGCACCAACTTATTTGTAGAAATTCCGACATTTTAGCTTTAAATCCACATGGGATCAAATGATGCGGTCTTAGCATATGTATGGTGTACGGATTTTGAGTGGTTCGCCACGTTTGAAGTAATCGATAAGATTACTCGTTTGATTTGTTCGTATTGTTTGATTTTGCTTTCCTAAAGAGTAGTTCTTTTACCGATTGAAATGTATTTTTTATGATTTGATTGTATCGTTTTGGATTTTAGTCCGCACCACTAAGCTTGAGTTACTTTGTCGGGCTGATCATCCGACTTTAGATCCTCAAATACTTTGCCAACTGTAGTTTGGACCCTTTGTTTGTTTGCTCCGGCCATTTCATACGGTGACGGTTATTGCTCCGGCCATTTTTATGGCCACGGTTTTGTTTTAGCCATTTCATATGGCGATTGTTTTTGTTTGTGTGCTCTTATTACTTCAGTAATAGGAGAATATAGCTAAATGTGGGTCGCCAATGTTTTGATTGTTTATCGGTCACTTTGAAATGTTTTAATGTGAATTTCTTTTTATACAGAAATTGCTTATTTTGATTCGTCTTTATCTATGTTTCGTTGTAAATGCATCCTATGATTTTAAATATGATTTGAAAAACATTTGTGTGCCTTATTTGATTTATTCACCCACCAGACCGTCGTGTCTGATATTCTATATTGTGGTGCCATAGGCAGCAGGTCCTTCGTTCCGAGTTGGAGTGCGTGCACTGGACTCGGAGCGTTGTATTTTGGTAGGTTGGTTGTGCTGACGATATCATGTAGACATCAAGTTTGGCATTTCACATAATTTTGGGTAGCGGTTTGTTTAGTTAGTTATTCTTGGATGGCTTTTGTTAGCCTTTTCTTTGGGTGGTTAATTAATGCACTTGTATAATTTGTAACTTAAACATATGTGGGAAATGAATTAGCCTATTACTGTTAGCTCTGTATATTTTGGTATCATGTTTGTTCCAGTCTGAGTATGAATATTGTTATGACAGCTTTACGCTGACAGATTGAGTGCAACACAGAATCCGATGGCCACGGGCTCCGGCTCGCAACGCCACGTAAGCTTTCGTGGAATGTTCTGTTTGTGATGGAATTTTGTTATCCTCACACACGTAGATCCCGGGGAAAGCAAAGGAAAAAAAAATTTAAACTAACCCGAAAAATCACGATCCCCGAGATCGGACCACTACAGGAGTCCGGTTTCGGAGCATGACACGCACCAAACATGCCAAGGATAAGGATTTTACAAATAAAAAGTGAAGTATCGGATACAATGCGATATGTTGCCCATTTTGAAGTATTCGTGCTTCATAGCCACTCGTGAAGAAAATAATGAAATTCCTCCATATTTATGAGCGTTCTTCTAGTAATAGCCAGTCTAGATTGACAATTGACTATCCCATCCGCATAGTTCAAAATAGCGGTCGCTACGTATCATCCATAGCAGTTGAGGCCGCTATGCTATTTTCAGCGCTATAGTCTAAAACCTAGTAGAGCTAATCGGTTTTAATTTTAAACATTGTTTTTTCTATTTCTTCTCCTCAATAATCTTTCCTAGAGTTGTCTCTACCCTTGTAGGGTTTCAAATCATAGGGGAAAAAAATGATTGGTTATTATATAAGATCGAAATTTTTTTTACCACTTAAAAATTCACACCGCTACGTATCGCCCGCTACGTAGCATTTTGGTCACTGGTCGCTACGCCCGCCGCAACCACTATTTTGATCCTTGCCCATGAGAACCTGAGTTAGAGGAAGCCTAGTAATAAGTCATGAGGTGAGCATATCTCCTCCATTCTAATTCGTGCATCGCTCAACAATTAACAATTCTATTGCATCCACCTTCTCCCATAGTGTAGCCCTAAGACCACTCAGTTAAGAAAGGAGCATCTTAGATGTAATTGAAGTCACAGTATTCTATGATGGCGAATATGACATGGACTATAGAGACAACAAGGAAATTCCATGGTTATGGAAAGGACAGATTTTACAGATAAAATGAAATATTATATACGATGCTGCTTTTCCTGGAGGTTCCATGTATAATGGTTTGTACTCCAGCAACATAATGCCAAATGAGAAATGTACACGCGAGAGCGATGCAGAAGCAAAATCACACAAGGAGAACTAGATGGGTTGATCTTTCCACGAAGATTCATATAGAACAAATCACATCAAAAGGTTGTTACCAGCCTTACTGCAAGAATATAGCACCCCCAAAAAAGCATTTCTCCAAACAAAACAATCTTATTTCAAAACTCAAAAACTAAGTTTTTCCTGCACTGACAACTCCATTTAAAAATAAAATCGATAAAATCTCTACCACCTAAACCACCTAATGTTAATCTAATCGTATTCACAAAAGATATTCTTAATAGAGTCCTAATCTATTTAATAAAAGTAAGAAAGAAGGTGAAAAAAAAAAAAAAGAAAAAAGAAAAAAAAAAGAAACAAAATCTTTCTTGCTTATCTTTACCCTTTTGTGTATGTTGAAGGGCACCATGTGAGCTTGGACAAAAACTCTAGGCCTGGATACGAATCAGCATTTTCATTTGGTAGACTATTAACCAAGACTATTAATCAGCATTCTCAATTCCCTAATCTATTTCTTTGTGCTCAAATGGTTCGAATATGGTTAGAGATCGCTTCTCGAAAAATGATGAACAAGTAGTTTGGAGTCCTGTGTTTCGAAGAAATCTTGACGAAGGGGAGATCGAAGATTTTGCTGCTCTTCTTAGTGTTTTGGATAGCGTCTTCATTGTAGAAGGACAAAAGGATAAGAGAATCTGGATAGGTGCCAGTGTTTTTAAAAGAAAGAGGCGCATCAAGGCGCTAAGGTCTCCTTGGGCTTGGCGCTAAGGCGCAGGCATCATTGAAGCGAGGCGCACATTGTAGATAAAAAATAGATATTTTGGTATAGACAAATTCAAAATTCAATATTGGCAAAATGAAAATAATTCACAAATTAAAACAAAAAAGGCAAGGAATATTAGAAGAATTCTAAAAGTCATAAAGCATCCATCATTGAGTTGGTGGAGATGACTGTTCGTGCTATTAGAAGAATATTAGAAGAGTCATTGCTTTTCTTCCTTTCTGGTTTCCTTTGTTGCTTCCCAGTATGTCTCTTATGCTGATTTGCTTCTAATAAAATTGCATTATCATTCAAAAAAAAAAAAAAAAAGGTATGGGACACGAATAGAGTAGTATTTTAAGGTAAAGTTATTCTATAGTCCCTGTCTTTTAGCCTAATTAGTTGAAAGTATATTATTGACAATTATTTTTTATTCATTAACTTCTACAATTTCTTATAATCCTTGTGATCATGCTACATTTAATGAATGATGCAAATGCCCCTCCACGATGAAAAAGTTTTGGCTCTTATGATTCTTCAACTTTTGAAATCATGATTTCTAATTGCGGTTATCACATAACAGTTTGATAGGCTAACTAGAGGTGATCTATGATGTCCAGATGCTTGTACAAGCCCAATGCATTCGTGTCAGACTGATATGACACTTGTATCGGTACTTGATACTACACCGGTACTTCTAGGATACAAGTTTATCATATACTAGTTCATGCAGTTCTTTTAATTTTCTCACCTCTCAAAATAAAAATAAAAAAATGTCAGAAAGGAACATAAATAGTGGTAATTTCATTAATTCAAAAGTAATCTAAAGGAAAAATAGGACACCTGCATCCATATCCATGTCCTAGATTCTCAAAAGTGTAGAATTGTATCCCTAATTCTCAAAAGTTTATCATATACTAGTTCATGTAGTTCTTTTCATTTTCTTACCTCTCAAAATAAAAATAAAAAATGTTAGAAAGGAACATAAATGGTGGTAATTTCATTAATTCAAAAGTAATCTAAAGGAAAAATAGGACACCTGAATCCGTATCCATGTCCTAGATTCTCAAAAGTGTAGAATTGTATCCCCAATCCGAGTATCATTGTCTGTACCCATACATTTACCCATATCCATATTTGAATTCTAAGCATCATAGGAGGAGATAATTTCTAACCTGACCCATCAACTTACCACGAATATGGCCTAGTGATTTAAGGTTCAAGGTGATCCTTTTCATTTTTTTGGTTTGGGTACAGGTTGACATTTCTAACCCAATTAATAAATGAGTTGGCCTCGATGTAAGTCCATTCTCATTTGTGACCAACCAGCTCAACACAACATGTAAAGGCTCTACCCAAACCATATGCATTATTATTCAAGTTGAAAATGTGAACCCAACATGGAAGACAACAAATCAACTCGAGCCAGGTTTGGGTTGGATTAGCAAGTCATAGTGCAACAAGTGAGGTTGAGCCTAGTTGACGGGTTGGATACTTTGGAAGAACTCGAGCCAAACCCAACCCATTTATTAATTGGGTTAGGAACATCAACCATAACCCAACACAAAAATAAAAAGGATCAACTCGAACCTTGAATTACCATGTTGGTTTGGATTAAGTTGGTAGAGTGGGTCAAGAATTTCCACTAGAGGTGGCAAGTGAATCAATTTGGGTCTAAACAGATTAGGTTCATAGGAGTCTGTGGGTTTAGGCTCAAACCCATATCTAGCACATTCACTAAAAGGGTTAATCACCTTAACTTGCACTTAATGTGGGTTCACCCAACTCAACCCAATCCCCTAACATGTATCTCTTGGGCCGAAGATGTAGATTTTTGGCCGAAACAACCAGCCTTGCTCGGGTATCCGAGGCATGGGCATGACTCAAGCTTGGCCTGCTAACTCAACTACTCAAGCAAGAATAAGCCCCTTTTTTTCTGTTAAACCCCCAAGTGTTGTTTTAATCATATGGAATTATGCATAGTTATTAGAATTCAACAATTCGTATCCTGAATCTTAAGGAAAACAATTCGTATCTATACAACGAATCCCATTTACAGATGAATCTTAGGATTCAGGTGTGAATCCTACAATTCAATACTTGTTTCATCGAATCCTACGATTCAAGCGATTCGGTTAAGCGAAAATAGCTACAACCAATAAGCTAAAATTAATAATCTTTTTTCCTTTCTTTGTTCTTTCTTTTAGCGCTTTTATTTTTAAAATGCTATTTAGTAGTTAATAAAACCTCCTAAGAATTTTTTACGGCTTTGATCAAGTTTTAAAGATTAATAAAGAACATGTATTTAATTAAAGCATTTGA
The DNA here is from genome assembly GCA_029852735.1 of Persea americana. NCBI lineage: Eukaryota > Viridiplantae > Streptophyta > Magnoliopsida > Laurales > Lauraceae > Persea > Persea americana. The sequence continues at coordinate 16,559,111 of CM056814.1, forward strand.
TTGTACATATAGTGCTTGTCTATATCTTCTACTTTTTTTAACCTACTTTATTAACGTATTTATACTGCTATGAATGTGAAAATGGATGGTTATGAATAATTACATTTCCCCCTTTTGTTTTAATTTTTATTTATTTTTTATTTTTATTAGAAAAATAAAAATAAAAAACCCTACGATTCGCGATACGCATTCGATTCGGTTCATGGGTATGAAAGATTTGCGATACAATTCCAATTTTGAAAACTACGGATTTATGCACTATTTGGGCCAAATGACTAATCAATGAGAATAAAACTTGAACATTAATTATAAGCAAACGGAAATAAGATAGTTGATTGGTGTTAATAGAATTTATATTAATTAATTTATTAGGTGTTATAAATATATTAGAAATTATATAAACAGGTTAGAAAAGTCAACCCTAATTTGACTTGTTTAACTACCAGTTAGATTTACTGCACACAATTAATTCACATATATTGTGGCTTAGTTCAAGTCGTGTTAAGCAAGTTGGGTCAATCGCTGCCACTCCTAATTGGCCAATCAAACCATTACGTAACCCACACATTTAGAAACCATAATTTTAGAAGTTAAAAAACAAAAGAACTGTTTTTTTTTTTTTAATCAAAGGGGTATTTGTGTCATTTCTTAAATGTTGTTTGACCAAAAGAACTATATTTTTTGAATTAAAAATCAGGAACTGAAGACTATCAATAATAAGCCAAAATGTAGGGATTATATAGTAAATTTCCTTTTTCCTAAAATTATAATGTTATCTTGACTAAAATAAATGGTTAGGACTTGTGATTAAAGGTAATGATTGACTATAACTATATTAGACTTTCCTTCACTCTTACTATTTTCCATTTTCCTTTCTATTAGTAGCAAAAATCGCATTATTGAGAGAGAAGAATGTGCAAGGAAGACAATCTATAACAAATGGCTACAAAAACAGATTAAAGAAAGGTCCAAATCCACCCGGTGACTTTGTTTATTCTCTACTATTGGTTGTTTTGTACAGGATCCTCGCACTGAGAAGTAGATTGGGACAAGTTGTAAGTCAAGAGGTCTCTATTTCGTGAATTCTCTGCATCTTCATATCAGTCCTTCATCTGCAACACTGATCACCTCTGCAGCCCCATTCGAACTCTGGGACTCTCGCTTGGGGCATTTGTGTTTCAATAAAATGAAGCTTTTACTTTCTAGTGGTAGTCTTGCCAATATTTCAGTAATAGATATTTCTAATTGTACTGGTTGTAAACTTGAAATACAACATTTACAATAAAGGTACCACTATTATTCATGCACCTTTCAATTTAACCCACTCTAACATTTGGGGCCTGCCTTGCCTTAGACAAAAGGTGGATCTTTGTATCTTATGTTCTTTTTGTTGACCATTTTAATTGTTATACTTGGCTTTATTTGATGAAGCAAAAGTCTGATACCTTTTCCATATTATGCCGCTTTCTCCAACATGTTTTCTTCTCAATTTTAATAAAGAAATAAAATCTTTAGATCTATTCCATAGGAGAATACATTTCTCAGAAATTCAAAAAACTCAATGCTGACCAAAGGACCCAAGCTCAATTATCCTGCCCAGCAACCCCTCAATAAAATGGTGTTGTTGAAAGAAAGGAAAGGCATATCATTGAAACCATCAAATTCTTCATTTATTTTTCTCATGCTCCCCAAAGATTTTGGAGTGAATCTGTCTAGACTGCCATTGATTTGATCAACAGAATTTCAATTTTCAACCACTATTCTTCTAATGTGTCCCCTTATGAGAATTATTTCATCACAAACCTGAGCCTTCTCATCTTAAAGTTTTTGGCTGCACATGCTTTATTCTCTTAGTTGATCATGAAAGAACCAAGTTATCTCCCTAGTCCTCTATTTGTTTGTTAGAAGCATATATGATATTGAACAGAAAGGTTATCAATGCTAAGATCCTAAAGCCCATGCATTATGTATATACGGCAGCGGCAGACCCAGTATATTTGTTTTAGGGGGGCAGACGATGGACATAATGTTATTTTCTCCATTACTTTGTCAGGGCGATGGCTTATTTCTGACGGGGCATGGGCCAGCCTTTCGTGATTTTTCAAGGTCTGCGGGGTGAGTGCCCCCAATACACACTACCTAGGTCCGCCCATGATTTCCAGCAATGTCGCTCTCCTTGAAAACATTCCATACACATTGTCTGCCTCTTGTTCTTCTCTAAAGAGAGCTACATCTTTTCCGCTTGGTCCGTTCCCTGACCTTGTTCCATCTAACTCCACTCCTCTACAAGTCTATCACCTTTGTTCCAAAGAACCATCTCCACTTGTGACCCTGCACCTGTTTCTTCAACTCCAGATGTTAGTGATTACCTCCACCACAAAGGTAACCCTTTCATGAAGGTTCCAATTTCTCGATATGGCTTTATGTGTACTAACCAGTAACCACTTGTCTTCATCTTATCAGTCCTTCCTTGCAGCCATCCACTTATTGTCAAGACCCCAGTCTTATAAAGAGGCAACTGCCTCTCTTTGGTGGTAGACAACTATAGCAGATGAACTTGCCTCTCTCCAGAAAACAAAGACATGGGATCTAGTTTCTCTTCCGCCAGGAAAACATGCTCTTCGGTGCAAATGGATCTGTCATATCAAAACCAAATATGACGGTTCCATTGATCGTTACAAAGCCAGATTAGTAGCGAAGGGGTATAATCAAGAAAAATGAAATTGACTATGAAGAAACGTTTACTCCTATTGCTAAAATGACAACTGTAGAACTTTTATCTCTATGGCAGCAATTCAACGATGGCCTATATATTAACTTAACATCAAGCATGATTTTCTAAATGGATATCTTACTAAAGAAACTCATATGCATCAGCCTCCTGGACTTGTCTGGCCTCCACAATGTGTTGACTCAAAAATGAATTATATGGCCTCAAACAAGCTCATCATGCTTGGTTCAAACACTTCAGTACTCGTGTTCAAACAAAATGCTCATGATTCTACATTCTTCACCTTACAGTCAGCTATTGGCTGTGTCTTTCTTCTATTTTATATATATATATATATATATGTATATATATATATGAAGCGAAGTGGTTTCAAATTGAAATCAGTTCCAATTCGCTCGAATTGATGTTAACTCATCTAATTTAATTTAGTTTCACCCTAGCAAACGGATCGGGCTGGGGTAAATTAGGTTGGGCCGGAGATAAAGCACACTTTTTGGATCCAACATGGTAAAAATTAATCATGATATGTTCTGAGACTCGAACTCCCAGACATCAAGCACACTTTTTGGACCCAACATGGTAAAAATTAATCAAGGTATGTGCCAAGACTCGAACTCAGGACAATATGGATTTCAAAGGAGCGACCCTACCACTACACCGCAGAGCATCTTTTTGTTAATAGTTATCAACAAAAACTTAAAATTAGTTAATGAGAAAGGGACTCGGCCCCACTTTGGAATATTGACCGGGAGTTGGAATTTATCTATGAGGTATTTATAAAAACAACTACATTTTTAGAATATTGACCCCTATAAATACTGTTTTTATTATTTTCATACTTATGCATTGTACTATAAGCATAGGTGATCAAACTTTTGAAATAACTATTTTATATGATTTCATATATAGTCATTAATTTTCTATGACAACCATTTTACAATAAAACTAAACTCAAATGAATATATAATATATGGAATTGATCAACAAAAATAATAGGTTTCATAATTAATAAAAATATGACAATATTATTTATAGAAAAAACTCGCGACAACAGCGTGGAGCTAAAGAGGCGGCAGGAAACTTTCTATGTAACTAATGTGCTACCATGCATGCTTGCTGAGGGAGAAAGGGTGGAGTTTGGTTTTTTTTCTTTTTCGTGTATGTGGCTTTAACTTTTATAAATCGTGATGTAAATGGGGTGGAACATTACGATAGACCCCATCTATTAAAAATCACAATCATTAAGACAAGCATCCTTCCTATTTATGAGATACCTCAAACTTTTACCTCATTCTAGGTTATTTCCATGGTCAAATTGATTCTCTAATAAAAAATACAAAATACTGAAGTTTTCCAAATAAAGTTTTTTCTGTGATTTGGACTCTGATGCCTTTTGTCTATTTAAAAACTCCCAATATCATCCTATTTCTATCAAGGCAATAGCATTTTAGTGTTAATGGGTCCTAGTGTCTAAGTGCCACTAATCTAAGGAATTTCAAGTATTTTTGTTTGTTCTGATTATATGATTTTTTGCCTTTGTTTTTTAGAATGTGAAATGCTAATTTCTAGGTTTTCTTTTTTATTTAATCCACTCTCGGTTCTGGGTTGTCTAGTTTCTTTTTTATCTATGATTTTAATTGTACACTTTTTTTAAGAATGCGGAACTAATGGTAAAAGGAATCTCCAATAATATTGGTCCATCTAAATAAAGAATTAAGCTCATTATTATCATCATTTTCTACTTTCTCCAATATAATTCTATTTCTCTATGTCAACAAGAGAAATTTCATTTTTTTCCATTCATTTACTTTTAAGTACATTGTATTTTATTAAAGCAACTTCAATAATTCTTTTGTTTCTTTGTGTCTCTTTTTCGTACCGTCTCATGTCTCATTTGCATACTTAGTTTAGATCAGTGTTCAACCCATTTTAAAATGTGAGCATCTTGAGACAATTGGTACAATTATTAAACGTTTCAATTTGAGAGGTAAACCCTTTTTAATTCATTTACTTTTGAGTTCATCATATTTTATTTGAGCAATTTTAATTATGTCATTTTAATATGATTTATACAAAAGAATCATCATTTTAAAATATCTATAGATTTGCAATATTTTTATGGTTTGTATTTGTATGGTTTTCATAGATTATGAGTTTCTTTTTTTCCCCTTTTTTGTTTCAAGTTTTGGGTATTGGGTTCTCCTTGGTGTTTTTTTTTTCTTTTAAATCACTTTTTATCATGGGATTTTCTGTGAATTCTCATTTTTCTGTTGTATTTTTTTTATTTTTTTATGCTTATCATTATGAGTTAATTATTTATTTTACTTCCATTGGGTTCTTTAAGTTCTCTTTGTGAAATCATTCTATGGATTTTTCTTATTTCTTTTGTGGTTTCAGATTTCCATTTTTGAGTATTAGATTATCATAAGTTGGTTTGGTTCTTCTAAATCTCTTTTATCCTGGTATTGTCTATGGATCTTTATTTATATATATTTTTATAGCCTTTTTAATAAAATTTATTTCGTTTTACTTTGTATTTCTTTTATTATAATTTCTCACTTGTGATGGGTTTTTAGTTTGTTGTTTTTTATGATGGTTTTTCATGAAATTGTGGGTTCTTTTGTCTTTGCCCTTTTGTGCTCCATTTTTTAGTTTTTTTATTTTTTTTCTCATGAGTGTTTGATTCTTTTAAATTGCTTGTGTTATTGAGTTGATTATGGATTTTCATTTCTATGTTTTATTTCTATGTGTCTTTCAAATTTCATTAGATTTTATTCATAGTTTATATTGTTTGTTTGTTTTATTTTGTTTTTTAGTTTTCTTGATCATTAATCTTTAATTTTCATGGGCTTGTGTTTTTTTTTTTTTTAATTATAAGGTATGAGGAATTAAATTCTTATGGACTTCTTTGTTTTTCCTCTCTCTTAGACTAAAACCTTTTGCATTTAATTTTAAAGAAATTGATCATAAATTTTAATATTATGATTATATTGCCCGTGCATGTTTTTCTAGTAGGGAGTTGATGTTGCTTATTCACCGGAAGGATACCTTCTTTCTCAAACCAGGTATTGTAATGATATGAGTCAGAGAGCCAGATTGACAAATCCAAAGCCCATTCCTCCTGTCATTGAGACAAATCTAAAACTTTGTACTGCAGATGGCATTCTTCTTTCAAATCCCACTCTGTACCATCAAGTTCTCAGAAGTTTAGTTTATCTTACCATCAGCAGATCAGATATTGCTTATGCAGTTCACGTGGTTAGTCAGTTTGTAGCTCACCCCATTTTCATTCATTGGGTCACAGTCCTTTTGAATCCTACGATATTTACAAGAAACTGCCAATCATGCTTTACTTCTGTCATCTCACAGTTCTTTTGCTCTGCATGGGTTTTTCTAACTCAAATTGGGCTGATGATGCTAATGACTGCCAATCAATGACAGGAACTTTTTTCTTATTTCTTCACTCATATCCTGGAAAGGCAAGAAAAAAGAAGTCGCTTATAATTCATCAGCTGAAGCATTATCGAACTTTGGCACACATAACAACTGAAATCATTTGGCTTCGCTAATTGCTTCATGACTTAGTTCCGATTTCATGGCAAACTCCGCTTTAAAGTGATAGCAACAGTGAAATTAAAGTTGCCTCAATGATATTTTCCACGAACGAACTAAGCACCTTGAGGTTAATTGTCACTTCATTCGTCGTAATATTCAACATGGCACTATTCAACTTTCCTAGATTGCATCCAAAGACCAAGTGGCAGACTTATTAAAAAAAAAGAGTCATTCAACTATGTGGTTCTTACAACTGGTCTCCAAGCTCTTGATGCTCACCTTCTATCATCAAGAACAAGAGAGAGAGGAGGAGGGGTGTTGGTGTCAAGACACAGGTTAACCTAACAAGTCATGATAAGCCAATGAATCATTAGTCCATGGGTTAAAACAAATCTGTCACACATTATCTTTCTTGATTATCATAGATTGAGGTTTCTAGTCCCCGATTATACAAGACTGATTGTCATCATCTCCTAGATTAGGTAAGAGTGATTATGGCAAGGCTTGCACTATGAAATGAGGAACACAATACAAGGAATGATACGGTTCCTCTTCCCAAATCTTCTTCTCTTAGTTCGAGAACTTTAGTAGTCCTTAGCAAGCCTATCTATATTGTTGATTGCTTCCTTTGAAAATTGATTAAAATAAATCTATTCAGAGGCAAGCAATTTCATCACCTTGACCCAAGCTAAAGTGTTTCGAGTCACGTTCAATAATGGTGTTCGAATAGCTCGATACGCTCTTAATTATAAAAGGTCTAGCACCAATTTCCCACCCACCCAACAATGGTTTACTCGCCCTAAGAGGCCGTCTGCTCTAAATTCCTGAATATACACCACTCAGCACTCAGCAGTAGCTTCTTCAGAATAAGCTCTGCTCCTTACCATTCCATTAACTGAAATATCAGAGTACAACCATCTTTTAAGATTAGATATCATGAGTGTTCTCCAGAAGCATCATGATAACATGGGACCGAATATGTGATTACATCAAACAACTCCTCTCTGGTAGAAGGATCATTCTGTGCCTCTCTCCAGCCACATCCAAGTGGATTTGCAACCAAGCCATGAGCTGAAAACATGCTTTCCCGTTGTTTTGTCTGAAATTTGGCCAAGCTTAAGATTCAAATTGAGGCCTATCAAGGCCTTGAAATTTACATAGGCTAGCAATTGCTTCCTCAGTTTCTTCACTTAACAATTGCAATAAAAAGAAAGGCAATGCTGTTCGTAAATCTTCGATTAAAATAAAAAAAAAAAAAAAAAAGAACCCTTTTAACTCTGATAACCAAAGCAAGTCCGCCCCCTCCACCTCCAGTCTCCTAGAAATTGTTTCTTCCTCCTATCGACCGCTCTCCAACCTCCTGCGATTCTATGAATTTCGACCACCTTGCATATAGCTTGTTGCAGTAAAAGGTTATATCATATGCCATATAAGATGCTCAAATGGTTACAGTGCTCGCAAATTTCATCGGTTGTAATCATCAGAACATCTTTAAAAAAACCACGCACAATCCATACTTGTATAGATTAACTATGAATGTTAACTATAAACAAAAAAACTTCACTCAGTAATTCTCTCACTAGGAGAAGTCAGTTTCCCAATGCATTGCTCAAAGCTGATTCATAAAACACAATTTAAAAGGTTAGTGCAAGCTATCCTTGTAAGTACAGTAAGATAAAATCTGATATTCAGAAGCTGTATTACAGTAGGTACAGTAAGACGGATAAGATCACGACTCCAATTGAACAACCTAAAACAACAATCCTTTTTTCCATTAAATTATTACGTACAAATGAACTATTGACAAGAATTGCTGCAAACCCTAGCAATAATCACCAAAGCATCTTATTCATATATCCAAAGCTGGTTAAACAAGAAAACATTTCAACTCAAATCATAACAATTTCAATCAAAATACGACAGATTCAAGCTGAGATTTTGATACTCCGTTGTTACCAATCCAAAAAAAAAAAAGAACGGGATGCAAGCCCTGACCAAGCGAAATGAGAATCGAAATTCACAGATTTCAGACCCTAACAAAAAACTAATCGATACAGTTCCACATTCCCGAGCTTGGGAAAAAAAAAAAAAGCGAGATTCCTAAAGCGTGATCGGCAATAGAAAGATCAACCCTAGATGATGTTTATCAAAGGAGAGAGAGAGATCCTGACCGTCTGATCTTGTTGCCCTTGCCGACCTGGTACATGCCCCATGAGAAGGCGCCGAAGGTGGCAAGGAATATGGCGATGGCGCTGGGGCCTTTGGTCGGAATGCGGCGGGCGTAGCGGACCGGAGGGAAGCCGCCGGGCGGAGGGCCGTCCTGGAGAACCGGCATCTCCTTGACGCTCACCATCCCCGGCTTCTTCCTTATCATCGCCTCCGTCATCTTCTCCGACAAGGATCTGATACGTATCGGGTTTTGGGTTTCGGAGCTGGGATTGGGCGTTTCTCAAAAGTCCCCTCTCTCTCTCTCTCTTCCGCTTCACTTCAGATGTTTGTAGCGGTAAAAATAGAATCGCCAGAGTTCTGGAATTTTTTTTTATCGTACGGATGTGTGGTCCACCCGCGATCGATCAGAGGCTGTTTGTGAGTTTATCTCAATTGGATACTTTTATCAGACCATTCTCTGCCGTAGATTAAAGAATGGGCTCACAAAGATGTAGGATTTTGAGCTCCTTTACTGTGATAAGTCCAAAAAAAATTATGGGTAGGACTTAGGAGTGGATATTATTACAGTGATGCTAAGAGTGTCGAGGATGGGCTGGCCGAGCTTTTTTTACCCCGGCTCAGCCGACTCGTGGGCAGCGCTTGGGCCTTAGGTTTTAGTAATCGAGCTAGACTTAGATGTATAATTTTGGCTCATTTGGTATATGGACAACGTTTGGATTTAGCGGCGGAGAACCCCAAGCTTGCCCTAGCCGGAATGAGAGACATATAGTAAATGGGAAAAGAACAATTTTTTTTTGCCGAAGAGAGGACTCTTACACATGTATTCTCACACATGCACACAAATCCGAACCAACGGAGCTACACTTTAGTATAATTAGGGTCATTTTTTTGTTAGAAATTTTGAATTTCATGTCTGGCTGTTGAAATTTATAGAATTTGAGATGCTGAAATTTTTAAATGGTACTAAATTTTGGCATTTCTGTATTTCCTGTTTCTTTCGGGCCAGAATTCTTGCATAAGAATTTCATGCAATTTAAATCCCTCAAACTTTTTTGTTTCATATCTATTTGAGTTTCTTAATGGAATTTTACATGTTTATCCATCACTTTTCTACTACAGAAAGTTTTAACTTGTTCATCTACATTACTATTCATCATCGACCACTATCATTAATATATTTATATAATTGAAAAAACCATGCGGACCAGCAAAATAAAATAAACAAAAATAATATATGTTTTTTAAGAATTGAGTTCTCTATAAGGGTGCGTTTGTACACGCGTCAGTAGCACTGGTTTTCCTATCCTCGTGGGGAGGAAGTATGGATAGTCTCCATTGCAAAAAAACGCACCTAAAAAGGCAATTTCCTCTCTCAAATCCTTATCGCACTAAACAAGAAAGGCGCCAAAACTATTTATGCAGAAGGGGGCGTTGGACAAGCATCTCCTAAGAAATACTTGCCTAGTCTAGTAGCATGATTCGAGGGATAATTATATGCTAGATGGTGCCCGCTTTTGGAAAGTTTAATATAGATTGGGCGACTAGAGGCAAGACGGGGTCGGCTGGTATTGGAGGGGCGCTTCGCAATTTTAAATGTGAAGTTTTGAGTTCTTTCTCCAAGCCAATTGGAATTAAAGATTCTAACGTGGCGGAGGTACTTGCCATTCTAGAGGCTTTGAGAATTTATTCTAGATCATTTGGTGATAGCTTAATTGTGGAAAGTGATTCATCTAATGCGGTTTTTTGGGTTTCACGAAAAGATAGGGCTTCCTGAATTTTTTTTATTACATCCTTAATGAGATTAGAGCTCTGTCTTCTTTGATGCAGGTGCTTTTTTTTTTTTTTTACATTCTAAATGAGATTAGAACTTTGTCTTCTTCAATGCAGGTGGTCTTCAAGCATGTTGTCCGGTCGACTAATGCTACCGCGGATTTGCTCGCCAAATAAGAAGTGGATAGGGATGGTCCCTTTGTTGACATTTGATTCTTTGATGTTGCTTATTTGTATGCCTTTTCCTTCTTGAATGAGGTTTGGTACAAGGCTTTTGTACTTTGTAACGATCTTTTTCTTTATTTGATATGAGTTTCATTACTGATAAAAAAATTTTTTATAGGAGACCATTCTGGTTGGAATTCTATTTGAAGTATACACGACATCCATTTTCATTAATTCAACACCTTAAAAGTAATCCATTCGGCTTAGTTGATCAATTATTTAAAAACATATCATATGGTAGAAGTATAATCTAATTTACAACCCTAAAAAATGAAATAATGATGTATAATTATACAATACATACTCATGTTTAGAATAATCAACTAAAGTAATGCATCCAAGCATAAATTAGGGAGAGCTTACAACTGATTGTGCTAAAAGAAATGAGTAATAAATTCATTATATAGGATAGAAACCTAAGAAAGGTAAAAAAAAAAAAAAAAAAAGAAAAAAGGGCTGAAAACTACATAGAATAAATTTTCTAATTGAAAACAATTCTTATATATTGTGTTCATGTGACGAGAGGATTCTACAACAAAGAGGAATTCTGATTTTTCATGCCATTGATTGATCTATGGTTTAGTGTGATAAGTTATTGATTATTGATTTTTCTCGTAGAGAGAATTTTGATTTCTTATGGGAGGAGTGGGAATGTAGAATCTCTCACTCGGAAATAAAAATTTATTGGGCCCCAAATTTATGTTGTTGCACAATCAAATCCATAAGTTAGGACAGCAGCAGCCTCTGCTCTAGACTATGTACGAGTCTAGTTGGCTTATATGGGCTTGGGCCTGAGCTCGGGTTAGCTCAATAAAGTAGACAATATAATTGAGCCCAAACCAAGTTCAAGCTTCAGCATAGCTGGCTTGTTGATAGTCAATCAAGTAGACATTATACTTGAGCCCAGCCCAAGAATACAATCGGAATTCAAACCCAAAATTGAGAATGGCTTGTTTGTATTTGACATTATATTTGACACCAGCACAACCAATATGCTTCCATTTTTCTGAAAAATCAATACAGGCCAGAGCTACTAATCCTTGAAGAGCACTGAAAGGAACATTTAAACCTGTCTTTCTTATATAGGCCATGGACAAAACCACTGACAGACAGAAGAAAAATCTCTTAGCTTTATTACATCTGCAACTGCATGCAATCAAAAACAGGAAATGGAAAACACCCAAAAGAAAATTTTCATATTTTCTTTACTACTTCACTCTGTTCATTCATCTGTTCTAATCCGATGCCAATAACATGACCATGCAATCCTCTCTCCAACTGGGTCATTTTCATTTCGATTTTCCAAACATCATCTATTCCTATTTCCTACAAATGCAGAGAGAGATCAAGTGCCGTCTCCTCCTTCACCTCAGACTCTAATCTTGGATTTTTGTTCACAAGAGAGGAGCCTTCTCCATAGCTCCTTTGCCTGTTCAAGAAGTTCTGCTCCTCATCCCCAAAATATGAAGGAGGAGAGAATCCAGTCTCAAACCTTGGTGCACTGTTCGATCCAAACCATCTGCGGGCTGTGAAATGGCCGGGATTGTGGTTAGCAGAGTGAGATGATATGTAGAAAGAAGGGGAAGGGTATAAGATGTGGGAAGGATAAGAGGCCAGTGAACAGAGCCTGTAATCAGAGGCTGCTCTTTGAGTTCTCCTTGCTGCATGTCTTTCCTTCTTATGGGCGTTTTGGTGCCCTCCCAAAGCCTGAGAACTGTAGAATTTTCTTGAACAGAACAGGCAAGGGAAGACCCTGGCAGTTTCCTGTCCATTGCCTATGCCTGGCACTTCATTTGTTGGAACAGAGAACCCTTTTGCTTGATCTGCCATGTCTGAGAGGGACACAGAAAAGGAGAATCCAAAGATCCAAGTTAACAAAGAAACCCCATTTCAGAAAGGCTAGTAAAAATCACAGAAAAAGTTCTTTGAATTTATGGATTGACTAGATTTACATGGTTTTGAAGAAAACCCATGTGAGAACAACCTGTTCGAAAGCTTAAAAAAGGCTCTTCTTTTCACTGGTTGGAACTTGGAACAGGGACTAGACCCATAAACCTTCAACGTATGATTTGAAATATTCCAGACCTTTGAAGCAGCAACAGGAGAGAATAGATCAAAGAGAGAGAAGGGAAATGAAGAAGGGAAGGGAGTGAGAAGGGGGTGGTTTTAAGAGGGATTCTTTTCCTGTGTGAGTTGGGAACAGACATAAACAGGAGATAGGGTTGGGTAGGAAAATCTTTAGTTGAAAAATGCCGTGCATGCAAGGAGAGATTGATTGGGAGATAGAATTAGAATCCACTGACACTTATCGGTTTCATGGGCACTTGTTAGCCTTTGCAGGCATTTCCTTCTCTTTATTTATTATCCTTTTGGCAGTTTTATGTACTCTCTCATCTCTCATTCGATGACAGACGTGCTAGATCATCTAACTGTGTGACGTATTTATTGGGTGTGGAGTATGGGAGAGAGTGAAGTGATGACCCACTTGTGATGGATGGTTTTGATCATGCAGAAGATCACAGACATCACTGCTCAAGCATTACACGACTCTTCTGCTGTTTCTTCTTCTGCTGCTCTTCCTATACCATGCAATTTGTCGTCTTCTTTCTTTTGCATGCGCTAACTCTAAACAACTGCAGAAGCCTAAAGAAAGTAAATGTCTACCTGTCCATCTATCTACCTATCCCTCTGTTTAACTCCAATGCATGCAATGGTGGGAACTGGGAACTGAGAACTGGAGAGGTGTAGAGATTTAAACCTCGGTAATAGCTTCAGCTGCACTGCATTTGTCAGTGTCTTGGGACGACATGAATGGCTATTGTACATGATAAAATGGTGGACCCACCATCAGAATTGAAATTTCTGTTCACAATTAATTTCCTATCACATCTCACAAGTAGACTGAAATCTGGGTTATTTCATTATCATGGTTGCATCCTATCTATGTGGTGTTTGGATTAATATCACGAGAAAATTCCCTCAATTGTGTTTTCATGGTCTTATCCTGTCTATGTGGTGTTTGGATTAATATAATGAGAAAATTCCTTCAATTGTGTTATGATGGTTGAATGTATGAGATGGGACATTTCACATTTGTGTTTGAATGGAAAACGTCCATTTGTAGAACTGGATTTAACAGCAATACAACATATTTCTGGATGGGGACATGGGGCAGCTAAATTATTTGAATCCTCCGAGCTAAAAAAAAAACCTTACCTGTATTCAATTCTTCAAGGGAGTTTTGAATTCCAAGATTCAGATAGATCTGTCAAAATCCAATGCAGAAAATCCTTGAAAGCTATAAATGAGGAGTTCTGAAGGATAAGATTGTTATAAATCCGGATATAGAAAAAAGCAAACATCCCCACTTTTTCAGGTGCCGTTTTTATAGCCTCACTTTGCCTATGGTTTTAATGGTTTAGAGTTAGTTCTGACTCATTGGAAACAGTGAGTCAGATTCATTTGATAGATCACTGAGTTTTGACCGTGACTTAAAGAAATCGAAAGAGTACAATCAGACTTGCATGAATTACTCAAGTTTATGACTTTTCAAGTTTAGAGTTAAGTTTCAGAGTCTTTTAATATTAGCTTTGATAGTCTGACCTCCTGTAAGGCAGTGGAGCTCTAGACCCGGCCCACATTGAGCCGGGTTGGGCTTTGATTTTAGGGTTGTTGGTTTTATGCAGGCAAATATTTCTGATCCGAATACCAAAGTGGCCTGGGCCTGCGTACCGATCTTTAAAGTCCCAGACATATTTAAAACAAAAGTATATATTTTGTAAATGGGATGGGCATGGGTCCTAGTTAAAGCCCATGGCTGGATCGAGGCCTGTGTTTAGGCCCAGAAACTAATTAGTTTCTGTAATGACGGTCGTTTGATGGCTTAGGATGTCTTTTTTATGGAAATACAACGGGTAAAGGCCGTCGTTTTTCTCGGTTTTTGGTGTAGTATAATGGCTGGGCTTGGATAAGCTTTGGCCAGCCCATTAACACTCCTTTGGGAAGGGATGCGAAAGGCCATAAGTCCATACCTGTTTCACAAATATCAGCCATTTATAGAAAATATTATGACATTACTGTGTAATGATCATAAAAAAAAAAAAAAAAAAAAAAAATTGATTCCTTAATGGTATAATAATAAAATGTCAATTTCCCAATAATATCAGCTCTCCGAAATATCATGAAAATTGAAACATTGTGACGAAAAATGAGATAAATTATCATAAAACAATAAAGGTTGTTGAGAGTTAATCTTAAGAGGCTTATATTTGACAATCCATAGGTGGCCTCATGTGATCAGGCATCTCCCATCCACAAATACGATCAGGCATCAATCCCTACGTCTATTGGATATGAACTTGGGTAGCAAAACTGAGGGGACCAAAGCCACAAAAAAGGCTTATTTTAAATTTTAGGTTTTATAATTTTCATTATGCATGTAAAGATTAATTTATTTTTTGCAATATTGTCCCAATGGTATCCTGAAAAAATTCCCAAACTTTAAAATATGTCAACATGTTCCTAAGATAATTATTATGATATTTGTGACAATGGAAAAGACGGGACACGGTCTATTTGAGCCCCACTATGTCCTCCTTAAGATTAGTAATCTCATTGCAATGTTGTTTTTTTATTTTATTTTTTGCTATCTTTTGTGTATGCTTGTTGAAAGGATCAAGATCACCACAAATTATTTGTGGAAGAATCCCATGATAAGCCTAGCACTAGCAGTCATAAAACAAGATCGCAACCATTCATTCACCAGGACCTCAACAAGCGTCATCAAAACACACACACAACAACACCAAAATGATGCAACACTGTCTCACATTAGAACTTTGGCATGCAAATAAGGAGAACGTTTTCCTACAACATGCAGTCCATCTCGTGACTACACTATATGCATCATGCATGTCAATCAATGGGAAGAGGACAGATGGAAATTAGAAAGTTTGTCTTACAGACGGAGAAAGCCAAAAATCAGCGCACTAGATTATCTTAACCCTTTTAGCAGGTGTAACCCAGGAGAATAGTCTTATTGGATCAAAGAATAATAGCATCTTAACCACACATTTTGTAACAGTCCAATAGTAGAATAAAAAAATTATCTTAGCCCTTGAATTAACCGTCCTTGCAGAATAATAGCATCTTAACCAAACATTTTTTGAGATTCAGTCCAATAGTGAGAATGTTCAATGACTGTAAAATTAGTTATCATACTGGATCATGAGACGACAAGATTATCCAAAAAAGGTTGTATTGAACGAAAGCGAAACAATAACTTCTTCTATATAATTAACTCATGTGAAAATGATGCTTTCAAATAAACATGGTAAGATGTTTCACATGTGAAAGTGTAAATCTAATTTCCATTACTCATGTGTAAAAGAAAAACAATTCCTAATTTAAAGAAACTTGTTTTTTCAAACACTTGGGATTGCCAAATAAGAGAAAGTCTTGGGGAATGATGAATCAAATGAAGGAGGTGATTTATAGAATAAGAATCTTAGAGGTGGCAATTGATTGGGTTGAGAACTATGGGTCACATGTATTGGTTCAACTTGAACCCACTCCATTCATTAATCAAGTCAAAAGTATCAACTAAAATCCATTGGGAAGTTAAGGGTCAATTAGAAAGCGACTTTAATAGGTCAAATTCAGGTTGAGTAGACAGGTCATAGCCTAGCAAAGAGGAACCAACATGATCCAAAAACGAAAGGAAACAACCATCTTGAATCCAAACCATTTATTACTTGGATCATGAAATGAAAAAAAAAAAAAAAAAAGTTGGGTTGTGGGGCGGGGGTCCAAAATTTGAAAAAAGAATGGCAACCCCATTCCTGAATCAGCTGTCAAGTCTCCAGGTCAGGTCAAAAACTGAATTTCTGTCATATCATATTCTTTACAACAGTAGAAGTTCCACATGTCACAGGGGTGAATGGGTGTCACAAAAGTTTCAGATTCTCAGGCGACAATGGATCAATTTAATATCATATAAAATCATTCTTTGATTTTTATATCATTCTTTGATTTTTATTTAATGCATCCCCCCGCTCTCTCTCTCCACCCTCTCTCTCTCTCTCTACATCAAAAAATATTTTATAACCTCTATCTATATCTCACTGAAAAAATGCTATAATTCAACCCCTTTTCGAATATGTTTGTTTTTTCAAGTATGTTTTGTTGATGTATGATATTGACTGAAACTATGTCCATTATAAGGACCAACTTAAAAGTAGTGCTTCCGGGCTAGTTGACAATTCACACTTCCACTAACCTTTGAATCACCTTTAACACCTGTATAAAGTAACTCCCTTTAAGCCTTTAAAAAACAAATCTCTGATCAAAGTAAATAAGCACTCAAAGGAGTTAGGGTTTGCAGGAATGTGGCTGAGCAGAGAACTACCTTGACATGATAGAAGCATTTGTTTGAGGAGTGTCAAAGTCAAAAGTGATGTGTGCGATCATTGCCTTCTTACATGGGTCATTCCAGATTCATCACAGATAAGATGCAATATGCCTGTCTTATATGTCTATGAATCTATTATGGGTAATATCTCCATAGAATAAGATTGAGGATAAGAAAATATAAGTAGAAAATACAATTATAAAGTCAAAAGAAGCCAAAAAGTTGAATACAAATATGTTCTAGTGATGCTTTTAAAAAATATAAAAGAATTGGCTAAGAAACTGGGAGATTTTGAGATGTGTCCCTACAAGTTTAGCTTTGATCCATTTTTTTAATTTAATAATGAATCAAGCATGTATGTTAGGGAGTTACCAAATAATTAGTTTAGTAAATATTGAAAAGCAAAATAATCATTAATGTCAATCATCATTTCATTATTCAATACATGAACTCTAAAAATTAATTTAGGTTGATACTGAAAACTAGGCCAAGTAGGGCAGGTTGAAGCTTATCCAAGCCCGGCTCATTTAGATATTAGTCCTAACATTTAAGGGTTGATTCCAGCACACAGTGACAAGTCTCTTAGTTGAATATGAAAACAATGGGGGTGAAGTATAGTTTTTCAGGGCCTTTAATCTGCATAGGCCCAGTCCATCTGCTGAAAACAGACAAATAGTGGTTGAGTTTAGCCTGGTCCATCGCGGCCTTGCGAGGAAAGAGTTCGACAAAACGCCAGTTTGTCCTAGATTGTACTCTTTTCCGTTTTGGTTTCATTTTGTTTTAGTATCAGCTGAAGTCCTATTTGGGCGATACTTTCAACCGAAAGACCCAAGGACCAATTTTGGACATGTGTGATATTAAGGAACCAACACTACTCAATCAAGAGTATATGAGTTTGTTCGCTCTTCTCTTTTCCATTTGGTGCTTTCATGAATTGTAAAAGTATTAGGCCCACTAACTACATAAGATTCGAACATTGGATAGTATTAGTCAGGTGATAACTGTCGCACCTTACCCAAACCTTACCACTTGGGTAAGGAGTTGGTCTCACCCCTGGTTGAGTTAACTATTCAAACTTACCATGTTCGCCCTTATGTATTGTAAATTGAGTCACCACACTTTTCAAACGGACCAAGGGGTTGAGAAGATTAGTCCTAAAGGTATTAGTTGGGCAGCCTGTCACTCCTGTGGCCCCCCATAGAAGGGTGTTGGGTCCAGCAAAAATCGACCTAGAGAGAAATGGCGGGAAAAACTCTAAGGTAGCGTTTGGTTCACTGGAATGGTTTTAGGCAGTAATGGAATGGAGAGTGGAATGAATCTGGAATGAAATAAGGCATGAATGGTGATTCACATTCCAACATTTTGTTTTACTGAATAATCAATCCAGTAACAGAATGATGATTCTTGTTCTTGCGTTTGGTACATTGGAATAATGCCCGGAATGAAATAAAATTTACATAAGAAAGACCAAAATACTCTCCTCCTCAAGCTCCTCTACTCTATAGTTTTTGCTGCATCTGGGAGGAGTTCTGTTGGGGTTTTCGAGTCATTCCTGCCATCGCCTGCTCGAATCTCTCATCATCTAAAAAAAACATGACTTGGGTTTTCCACAGAAGGAGAGATTGCTGCCGCCGAGTCGCCCCCAACATTCAACTGAGAGAAATGCTCCTCCAAAACCAAACCCGATCGGCTGCCTCCGTCATCGACATGAACAGAAATTAGGGGAAGATTCGACAGGCATGACGCGAATGAAGTAGAACCGAACGACGACGTCATCCCCATCATCGGCGTGTCAGGCACGGAGTGAATCTCTTGCCCGGAGATCTTACCCGCCTTCCCTAAAGGCGAATCGGGTAATTGGGGCGGCTTCGAATCGACACCAGCAGCGGCGTAGTCGAGGCCAAGGAGGCAATTGACGTCAGAGGAGGATGAATTAGCGGAGAGGCCGAGGGGGATGATGTCGGTTGCGTTGAGGGAGACAATGAACCAGTGATCGGACTTGGAGTCGTTGAGGAGCGAGCCGATGGAGGAGACGCTGTCAGGCTTAGAGAGAGGGAAGAGGAAGAGGCAGAGGTAGGGGGTTGGTGGCGGCGGAGGAGGAGGAGAGGAGGCTATTGTACTCGTAGATCATGTTGTCGAGATCCTCTTAACCCCTTGATTAACGTCAGTGACTAGGAGGAGGAGGAGGAGGGTGGAGGAGGGTGGAGGGAGGAGGGTTTGATGTGATAAAAGGGGCATTTTGTTCTCAATGATAAAATATAAAGGAATGGAATAATCATTTCTTCCCCTCCCCAGTGGAATGATGATTCACTTACATAAAGGAATGGTGATTTCAAAGGTAATGGTCATTCCGCCACTTTTTTGCGAACCAAACATGGAAATGATCATTCCGTTGGAATGACCATTCCATTCCGACCTTCATTTTAGCGAATCAAATGCTACTTAAAGGACTAGGTATGCAGGAGCGCATAGGTCCCACATCGAAAACATACTAGTCCTGATTCATAGTTTATTTGTGTGTGACCTAGCATTAACTCCACATGAAGCCTTTTAGAACTGTGACGCAAGGTAGGGTTGAACTCCCATAGGCCAAAGTGGACGTTGCAGTGGACCAGGATCGGAGCCTAGGATAACCCTATTTCCTGGTGGGGGAGTATGTCTCCTGGGTCAAAGATCAAGGTAGATGCAACCTTTACTTTCTTAAGAATTAAATTGCTAGGTGATGGCTAGGCATTCATTTTTTATCTTCTATTGACTCACTTTTAATTAAAGGGGTGGTTATTCGATGGTTGTCTTTTCATATTCACTATAGATCTTTATTTTTAACCCTTTATGACTTGAAGTTTGATGTATTCGATTCCTATGTATTCTATACACATTACAGACAAATAGGATGTGTACACCCTCTCCCAGTCCTTTTTTCCCTGTAAAATGTATATTAGTATAAATATTACTCTTGTATGATCTTTTCATCCCCCCATAGTAGATGAGTTAGACAATTATCATTAGCATTATCATTAAAGCCTTGTCCAAACTATATTAAAGTCAGCTACATACATTTTGTTTCTCCATTTTAAATTCCCATGGATAAATCCACCATCAACCACTATCATCATCAACAGCTATGATTTTTGTTTTCATCGTGGCCATCATCATTATCATCAATGCTTTCCTCAATTTATTGCCAGGGTAGCTTGGCGCCTATGCATATTAATAGCACAATGAGAAATGTGGTTTGAACTTTGAAGGGAGCATCAAGGTCTACATGTGCCATTATGGCCCCCAAATAGGGATAATGAAAACCGTTTCTCCGGACCTTGGAAAATGGATGGTTGAGCCAAATTCGGTAGCATCATTCCCTGATTAATGAAATTAAAGGCTCGTCGGATGGTATGAGAAGATGGGCAGACCCTAGATATTTTAGGTGGGTCCCTCCTTCCCTACGGACCACTCGATTCAATGGTAGATTCACTAGCATGGTGTAAACTGTGAAGACTGTACTCTTGAATTGAGGAATCTCTCCATCAAGATATATTGTCATATGAATCTACAAGTTTTCATTGCCTGTGGTCTAGGTCGTTCATCTGGTGGGACCTATCAAAGCTAGGCAACAAAAAAGAATGCTCCTCCATGGCATAATCCCAATGCTAGCATCTAACGGTGGAAGTGGGAGTGAACACAAGGGGTTGCAAAATTGGTTGGCAACCCTACCTCTTGCCCGGCTGCCAAAGATCACCCATCAATATGCCACTCTTTTCATAATCGAGATCATGTAAGGATTGCTCCTGGTGACTGTGAGTGGACCAATCACGGTCTGCCACATCACCTTGGACAGCCCCTACCAAATGTATGAGAGGCTGCCCGCGGTGACATAGCAGACCGTGATTGGTCCACTCACGATCACCGTGAGAAAAATCCTTAGAGGACTCTTTGGTTCCCCTCCCTTGGCGGGCTAAAAAAAATAGTGAAGAAGAGGCAGTGATTCTCAGACTTCACTTAAAATAATAATGGTAATGTTGGTGAGGCTTAATGGCAAGGGAAACCCAACAAAAACTCAAGATATAGACCTCCTTACTTAAGAAATCTAAATGAACTTTAACATGAATTTGGCGTTCAATCACATGAATTTGGGCTCGACTCCTCTTTTAAGATTGGCTACCCCCAATAACATGAATTTGGGCTCGACTCCTCTTTTAAGATGGCTGCTGGAAGCATTTTATATTTAGTGGCTGACAATTGCAGCCGAGATACATGGCTTAAAAATTTTAAGGATAGAAGAGAAAGAAGTTTTTAGTCAGACATTCTTTTTTACTCTCTCTGTTGGCTGCCTGTTAAAATCTATATCAAATATATTGTGATCTACTAGCATTTCGTGGATTATTGAATTATTTTTACTGCCAATTCAATGGTAAGGCATCTTTCCATAGATATAATCATAGATCCCTAATTCTGTTGGATAGGAATCTTAGGTAGTGTTGGTCTACATATGTAAGTGGGGGAGATAAAAACTAAACATTTGCACATGGAAATAAATCATCAATCATAAAAGCCTTGTACCAACTATATTGTAGCACATAGAAACAAATATGGTATTGTATTTCATGCATCGTTGGCAGAGTACTTGTGTGTTGCATTTCCTTTGTTTGCTTAATGAAACTTCCTTTTATCCAAAAAGATTCACTCAAACCACCTTTAAAGACACAAGCACCCCATCCCGCACCACCTAAAAAAACGAAGTTCAGAATTAAACTTCCAATCAAGGGCGGATAAAAATGCAAGACCCCAGTGGCGATGATGCCAGATATACTGTTTGCAGTGTTGTAGTGATAAATAGGCCATCCAAAAGGGATGCAAAGGAAATCTGAAAAGATATTCCAGTGCTGCTTTAAATTAGTAAAAGTTCAAGCCCTAATACCCATATCTGGTCGCCCACTTGTCAGCCATCAATTGATCGGCCGATAGTGCCTTGGATATGATGTTGCCTGCTCATCATGGATTTGAATTCTTAAAACAGATTAGATTAGAACAGTATGATAAAAAGATTATAAATGTATTAAACTGCAGTGCCGACCTTTATTAAGGAGTGGCAAAAAGATACCTTTGTCCTAGAAAATTAGAACCAAACAGTTTTCAAATAGACATGTTCTCTGCCTCCACTGCCCATATCTGAAGGTCTACTATTAGAGAACAAGAAATTGATATTCATGTGAACATGTGCCTGCTTTGAGGGAATAGGTTGAGATTGGTGTCAGTTTAGTTGCCTAATCTCCATCACAAACCATGAAATCTCTTGATCTGGATCATGTCCCCATTTAGTTACTTCATTGAGTGGCTCTAGACAATGGATGGCAGATTTTATTCCTTGAGGGAAATAAAGCAAGAGATTCTTGCAACTGATTCTACGCTCAAAATCAAATATTTTTAATCCTACTCTATCTGAACATCAGTTCCAATAAACCCTTTTATCCTTGCAGTTGATAAAGGCTTGTCTCCCCATATTAGGTAGTTTTGGGGGGGGGGGGGGGGGGGGGGGGGGTGGGGGGCTGTTCATGTAGAGGCCTGGGACTGGGAAGGCCTCTAATGTTGAATGGGCCCAGACAGTGGGATAGGCACCATTGTTCTAAAACTTGGGTTGACTAAATTATGACCAAATATTTGTATTGATTGTAGTGATATCCAGCCACATGATAATTCATTGAGGTTTTGACCCAATAGTTCGTCTCCATAACTGGTGAACACATTATCCTGATTTTGCTGCTTTGATACATCCAGCTGGATATGATCATTGTATTTTCATGTTCTTTACTATGAATTTTCATTTCATTGTATTTCTATTAGTTTATACAAGGATCTTATTGAGTAATGATAAAGATAATAAGGACTAATAATTACATATGATATCATAGCTTTAGGCTGCTAGAAGAATGGTCAAGAGGAAAATAGAGGGATGGTGGTAAGAGACAAGAAGAAAATGAAATGGGTGGGAGAAAACATATTAAAAAGGCAACTTTGGTTCTCCCTACTCCCACTAATCCAACATGGGCAGCTTTAATCAGACCAGCTTTGGTGAAAATGACTCTCCTTTACTTGGTTGTGTTCCCTTCTTTCACCCCAATATTTTTAGCTCTTATACTCTCTTTCCCACAAACTGCTTCACACACACCCTAACCTTATATTAAGGATTCTTTTTGTGCTTTTTCTTAGAGATTATCCTTAGATCAAGGATTAGGTGGCATCTTTTTATCTAAACATCTTTGTTTACTATATTTTAATTTGTTTATTATGTTTTAATGTTACTTTAGCAATGTGAAGGTGTTGGATCCACGTGCCACATGCAATGCATACATGAGTGCATACGTGCACGAATGCACCTAGTGGCGAACCAAAAAGAATTTCCTTTCATGGGTCACTATGTAAAAAAAAAATTCTTATGGTGCCATATGTAAAATATATATATAGATTAAATTTTCAAAAATTATAGAGGGTTTTCCAAAAATTCCCTAATTTCGCCCCTTTGTGCAGTACCACAGGCAGAACATGTATCCACCGAGCATTCCTGTGCGGGCTGAACATTGTAGAGGGTCTCTTTGCATATATCTTGATCCATGACTTAGTATATAAGATGCTGGCCAGCTTCATATCTTAGAGTAGTCTTAAGTCTAAAATCTAAACCGTTCAAAATCATAAATTCTTTCTGTATTTTAAGAATTAAATTTTTTTTTCATCAATCAGAGATGGGCTTCGATCTCACGAAGATGTAAATTCACCTTTTTTGCTGTTACTTTAATAGTATGTTTTCATAGTAGCGCAATCTGATAGTCTAACTCCCATTTGAATTAGTTTTTTTCTTCTGAAGATAACAAACTAGAGCCAATGATTTTAAACGGTTTGGGGGAGGTGGCCCCACTGATGGACTTATAAGACTGGCCTCCATGAGAGGATTCTAATTCACAACATGCATCAAAAGAAAGATGCTTTTTAGTAGATAAATGGAATACAAAACAGTCCTGTCCCTTAATAAGATGCAGTTTTAAAATAACTTCACCCAAAGATTAGGACATGGAAGAGTGGAAGTTAAGGATGAGTTTGCTTCTCTCATTTGGATTTGTATGAGCTTCCTCTTGTATAAATTGTTAATTCTAAATATGAAAAATTGACTTGGTCAACTGCACACCTCAAATCTATTGACTTCCTGAACACATGCAAGAAATTATAGACTTGCTTGGGGACATTGCTTTGGTGTGCGTTTCTTTCCCACCAGCATCAGAAACCTACAGTAATTGAGTTAGGGGATAGGAGTAGATGCCATAATAATTTCAAGATCTAGAATGGAAAAATATGGAAAGATATAAGCATCAAATTCTCCACTTCCTGGTTTGATGCAGCGTGGATACTGTGAAAGTAACGCTGGGAAAACTATTTTCTAGAATTTTCCCTTTTCATCACTTTGTTTGCATTTTCATGAAGAAAATGTAGAGAGGAGTTGTAGTTTTCTTCATTGGTTAGGAAAATAACAAAACCTCATGTATTGAAGAATTTCTCAAATTTTAAACATGAAACGCTTTTTTATAATAATTTATTTCTCTAGTCCTGTTTGGTAATTTTACATGTAGAGTGAAGTGTGAGGTGAAGGCTATCATAATGTGATGATTTTCTGTCTTTGGTGGGTTGATAAAGAATCTTTTTTACTTTTTGTGTCAAAAGTAAATAATTTTTTTGTCATTTAGTGTTTTAAAATTGTTGTTTTTTTAGTTATTTTCTTAAAAAAAAGTAAAATTTTAAATTTTTGTAATTTTGATATGACCCCCTCATATTTTTCATATCTCTTAAATATGAGGCTTTACCAGCTCACACTTTAATAGTGAAGTTACAGTGCATGCACAACATTACTAAAGAGACAAGTAGGGTTTCTCCACCTTAATATAACTCCTCTACCTGGTAAAGAACTTTTTTTTTTTTTATAATCTTTTTCTCACATTTTAGGGAAATGTAAAAACAATGTAAACCAGGTGACATGCATTTGATTTATGTAAATTGTTAGGGACTGTTTTTCCCCTTTCATTGAATACAATAAGACTTTTGTTCTAAAAATGGTTAAAATCAAATAAATGAATGTAAATTTCCCGTTTGCTGGAAAAATGCACAAGGGAAGGTAACAAATGAATACTCAGTTGTGAATGGCTCTTTACCCAAGTGGTAAGGATCGTTTGTTCTTACTTGGCTATCTGGCGTTCGAACCCGCGTATGTCACCTATTCATGCTTATGTAGGCTCCTTTTCAGTTTAATGGTTTTTTTTTCTTTTTTCCGGCTTGTGCATGCTTCTTTCCCACTTGAAGTTGAGTGGACAATCTTTTGATGCCTTTGTAGTCTCTTTCTTGGATCCCACTCAACTTGCTTGGGTTAAAAAAAAAAGAAAAAAAAGAAAAAAAGAATGCCAAACTTTTACCTCTTCTTTTCCTTTCTTTCCTTCACTCCTCACCTTTTAATCATTTTGAGGGGAGGCCATTTGACCTCAAATGTATGTATACTGCACGTATCGAGTATCAATGTAATGTACCCCCAACAGCGCAGGTGTAGGTCAGGGTGGCGTGTAGATTGCAATAATTCTCATGTATCCAGCATTTCGAGGCAGTTATAAAGAACAATATCTGTAGTGGGCCTAGCGATGGTCGGTGGGCATGTTCCAAGTGGGCCCGGAAGGCTTTTCTTCGAGGGGAGGAAACCAAAATGTGACATAAAATACATGGATATCGGCCGTACAACTCGTCTTGCATCTGAAATTTGCCCCAAAACCATTAAACTTTAAATATTTCACCAACAATTATTTGTATAATAATGGTACAATATCACAAGACCCTAAGATATCATACAATATGATATGTGCGATATTACTTGGCTCTAGAATATCAAATAATATTAGTGCGATATCGCACGGCTCTAAAATGCCGGTCGGAGAAAAATTCTTAATCTTTGACAAATCCCGGGCGAATGCCAGGTTTAATATCAGCACTCGGTTAATATCCCTAAAATACAAGACCGGTCAGATGTCCCTTATGAAAGAAACAAAGGGCCCCACTATTCCGTCTGCCACACGGGATATATTGGCCGACGTAGCATAATAGTCTCTGATGTGTGATGGCCCACTGTCGTACTGCCGGGCCCACCTGAATTAATGTCATGTCTCCCACGAGCACCTTTTGTAGGCTGAAATTCACAAAACATCTGTTGGAAAAATTATATATTTTCCAAATGCCATCCTCAAATTATAGAATTTTTTTTATTATTTATCCTTTTCATTTAACTACATTCCTTTTTTTTTGGTACCAGTTGAGGGGGCTGGGAACCCATCCCTCTATTGAGGGAAATATAGCTTTGGGGAGTTGAGAGCATTCGGATAGAAAAAGCAGATTTGACGTGAGGTAGGAGATCCCGAGCGAGGAAAGGTGGCGGCCCAGAAATAAGAAATGACGTACGCAGTAAGAGATAGTTCTTCTTCTATTAAGCTGGAATTGGGTGAGACTTTGAACTCATAAACTCATGTCCCAATTAAATGAAATGATGAATAGCTTGGGGTTGGGATTGACCATGAATATTTATATGACTTTGATTTGATGTTTCTCCTCAATTTTTGTTAATTTAATTACTGCCTCTTCGAGCAAGTCCTAAGTGAACTTTCTGTGAGCATAGAGAGTGGAAATCACAGTGGAGCCCACCAATTTAAAATCCAGGCTTCTTAAAAAGGAGGCTCATCATGTTCACCCGGTGTCATCAAATTTTGCTTCAGAATGAGTCTGTCCCGCGATAAATTTGATGAAAAATGTGATAATGAAGAAAATACATATAAATTGCATTAATCACATATTTTTATCAAATCGTCAATCTACCCGTGAAAAAAATACATATAAATTGCATTAATCACATATTTTTATCAAATCGTCAATCTTCCCGTGAAAAAATCAAGTTTGATCTAAAATTTGAGTATACCCCATAATTTTTGAAGAAGTTAATTTTATACCATTTAGATTTTCAATAGATATACCCCACCACTGTATTAAAGCCTCCTAAGTTCCGGATTTGCGAGTATTTCAGCAGTGAGAATAAAACAACGACCCCTTGCAAAGGACCCACAAAACAACTACTTTCCTGGTTAGAATCATCCCGACAAACTCGCCGAAATTTCTTCCCAAGCATTTGCACGATGAGAAACACAGGGTCCCACAACGCGCCATCATTACCCCACCCCACCTCCCAAAGATACCCCTCTCATCTCTGCTCTCACCTTCCCCACCCAGTCCACTCCCCAACTCCATTTCCCATACAGACGCTTATACAAAAGATTGCAAATACATATATACAAGCACAAATACAACACATCCATCCCCCTTTCTCTCATTCGATCTCCCCCGGCACCTACCGCACAAGAAAACGTTAATAAAAGAAGGACCATGCAAGGAGGCGTTATAGGCGTTGGTGGTGCTCGTGAATCTTCTAACAACGGCTCCATGTCAACCGTTTCCAAGGCGGAAGTAGTGGAACAGCATGACTATGTTGGGATGACTGAGGTGTCTTCTCACCCCAGAGAAACCAAGCGAGTTGAGAGTGAAGAAGATGGTTCAAAGCTTGAGC
This sequence comes from Persea americana, assembly GCA_029852735.1. NCBI lineage: Eukaryota > Viridiplantae > Streptophyta > Magnoliopsida > Laurales > Lauraceae > Persea > Persea americana. The sequence goes on from CM056814.1 coordinate 16,586,597, forward strand.
TTGGCCTTGGCCTTAGCTTGGGTGTTGGTGCCAAGGTCAAGCCCTGTGCATGGAGGGACTACTGTAGGATCCTCAGTGCCAAGGACTTGTCTTCCTTCGTCTCTTCTCCTCCTAATACTGCTGCTGCTTCTACTGCTAGAGTTGCTGTGGCCGGGACAAAAAGGGCTGCTGAGTCTGATACTGTTCCTCAGGAGCTTGGGACCAACATGTCCAGGTGATTTTTTTGGGGGTTCCTGTTCTGGGTCCTTCTTATTTTATCTGGGTTTTTCTCTGTGTGGTTTTTATTTGGTGGGTTTTGGTGGTTGGGGTCTTATGTTAGGATAAGCCCTGTTTTTTCTTTTGTGTGTTTTGGCTGTTCTGTTTCTGTAGGTGTTGGTGTTCTTAGCATTTAAGTCCATTTTAAGCTATTGTTTGAAGTTTTTCATTGCTAATACTGTTAGTTTTCCGGGTTTTTTTTTTTTATGCTTGAATTGTTTATGGTTGCTTCTCTTCTCTGTTTTAGGCCTTAGGTCATGTTTTAATTGGGATTCATGGCAAACTTACATTGCACAGTACGTAGAAAAATGTTTCTGGAAAGTTTTTGCAGCACCAAACATTAGAAAAGGTGAAACTGAAGAGAATGAGGTCTTCCATTTCCAGTTATTGTTAGAAAATGTGATCCTTGTGGAAATACATTGCCTCAGAAAATTGTTGCGCATAAACATTCTTGCTCTGGATCAATACATTATTTTTCCTACATGTTTTCATATCCAAATTTTCTCCTGTAATTCTTTTTATATTTATTTATTTATTGTTGTTCATTTGAGGCTGCATGTTTTGCTATATATATGCTTGTCTAATATTTAGTTATTTTATTTGTCTACTTCAGCAATCAGGTAGTGGGATGGCCACCCATAAGGGCATACAGGCTGAACAGCTTGGTGAACCAGGCTAAGGGTTCTGTTGAACAGAACATTGATGGCAGAACTAGCCCCAAGAAGATTGTTATGAAGACTAGCAACATTGATGGCAACAGCAATAATGACAAGATTCCAGAAAAAGGACGCCATGGGCATTCCAAGTTTGTGAAGGTGAATATGGATGGAGTGCCAATTGGTAGGAAGGTGGATTTGAATGCTCATATCTGCTATGAAACCCTTGCTCAGGCATTGGAGGACATGTTCCACAAACCCACCTCAACTAATTCTGCCTCCCGTGAGTTCTTCGCTCTTTTCTTGATGTGAATCTTTCTAGATGACGATATTGCCTTACTTCTGTCTCTAACTTCTTAATCTAGTTAAAAAAGAAGGCTGATGACTATACCGATGAATAGGTTGCATGCATACATTACTCGTAAATTAATGTACATAGACATCTATAATTTATTCCACATATTCACTCTTTTTAATCCAACCAATCTGTATTTGGGATGTCTCCAAATTACAATGAACTTGTTTGGGGTGTCTCCAATGAACATGTCACAAACCAATATCTCAGTTGAGATAATATATATATCCATTAGACAACATGAGAATGAACTATATCCAAAACCCATGGGATTCAACAATGATCCTTACCACTAGATCATTAGCATACAGATTGAAGGTTAAATGAGTAACATACTCCTGCATGATGCGTTGCTAACAAAGAACGGCAATTAGATGGTAAGGATGACATTTCCCTTGGTATGCAATGCTCATTACACACTAATGAATTCATCTCGCTTCATTGCCCCTCCACTCGCAGATATGGCTGTATGGTTGATAAATAGAAGTAATCCTTTTGTTGGGATGTACCATATGGCCCAAGGAACAAATACTGATACTGATAAAATAAAATAAAAAACAAATACTGATGCGCATCTCTGTCTTGGAACCAGTATAAAAATAATCTGTCAATGGTCCCTGTTGAATGGGCAACGATTCATCATCTCAATCTCATTTGTATCATTGTGCTACAAGTGACCAAATGCACAGCCATGATTCACAGCATATCACAACCGTTTTTAGAGTGCTGAGCACCTGCTCATCTATACAAAGAAACTCTTTTTCCCCTGTATTGTACACATATTTGTGTAGTAATAGAATACTGTTTAATGATCTTGTCATTTGATTTTCTATCATAGGACCAAGTGGATTTGAAGAACATGAAGTGACAAGAGTAGCAAGAAGGCACTCAAAACTGCTGGATGGCTCTTCTGAGTTGGCTCTCACATATGAAGACAGAGAAGGGGATTGGATGCTTGTAGGAGATGTTCCATGGGGGTATGCTGCATTTTGTTGTTACATTCCTTTACACAGTGAATTTTCAGAAAATTGTTATGGTATATCTAATGATCTCTATACCAATTTACCAAATAGACCAATATTTTTTTGTTAAACACTTTCCCGCTCAGATTTCCACCTCATTCAGTGAGTTGTGCTATTTCTCCTCAATGTCCTCTCATTAAATTGTTAAATTCTTAACTTCAAATGGTATTCTTCGTACTTCTAAAATGCTCCTAGTGCTTTTGTTGCATTTTTTCTACCTGATCAAGTATTTTTCTCCCTGTTTCCTAAATTTTCTGCCTGTTAGCATTATATAAATCATAGTCATATTGTATTTGGCTCCATGTACCCTGAGACTTCAAAATAGGCAATGCATCGTGTTGTATCTATCCTACTATCCCATACTTCACTTATTATATTTAAAACCCTTGTCTCTCCTTATCAATGGCCTGTCCCTGTCGTATCCATGCAAGTATCATAGGTTTGGTTAGTTTGGGCATGTTGAGACATGGGAGATGCCCAACCAAAATCTTAATCTCATCCAAATTGTGATTTGAGGAAGAAAACTATTGCAATCAAGAAAAGCATCCAACACCCAAGCCAAAATTTTATACTGAATTGATGCTATCTGCTGGAAATATAGAGCACATCTGAATGGTGCTTTCTTCCATCAATATGTATCTTGCACTATTACTATCGCTGGATTATTATTTTTTTGTTGGTTAGTACTTGTAGATAATTCTTAACGTTCAACTCTAAACTTCCCCTAACAGCAGATTAGATTTATGCAATATATCTTTACCATTTACCACTTGTTCAGGCCCATAATTTCTTTGGTCTTATATCATTGCCGCTGTCTCTTTTGTTCCTTTCAGTTCTTTTAATTCTATATCGTTACTATTATGCTCACACTCATCTTTGATTGTATGTTAGAATGTTCTTGAGCTCTGCGAGAAGGCTTAGGATCATGAAGACATCTGAGGCTAATGGACCTGGTAACTAACCTTCCTCATGGACTTTGAATGGCATCTATCCAGAGGCCCTGTTTAGTAGTCTAAGATGACCTGGGCTCCTAATTGTTTGATGAACGCGGCCTCATCTCTTACTAAAGTGTAGCATATCTTCTGGCCATGGCTGCTACACTACTGATGTTTTTTCCTTCATTTAACTAATTTTTATTTTATTGTCTTTTCTTCAATGGCTTCTTTAGCAGCTCCAAGGTTTCAAGAGAAGAGCAGCAGGCAAAGAAGCAAGCCTATCTGACTGATACCAAGGAGAATGAATGACACCAAAGGAATCTACAGTGAGCAATCATAAAAAAGAAAAATGACATGATAGAGTTAAGCATTTTGCAAAGTAAAGATCCATCACTGCCTCATTTGTTTGTTTTTTTTTTTTTAACCCATTTTGGGAACTCTAGGTTTTCAGGTTGTGCTCGCAATATACAGCTTTGTTTTTTGCATTTTTTGGTGTTCATACCATATATACACGAGTAGCTGTTGCAGCCTTCTAATGTAAATAAACATGAAGCCATTGTGAGGATGCAAGGGTGTGGGTGAACCTGATTCGGCCTGTTGAGTTTGACTGTTATCGACGTATTGTGTCCTTTTTTCTTTAAATGTCTATTTGATTAAGAACTTAGATCCGCAAACTAGCCAAGCAAGGGGTAGATCGATCTTGTAATTTAAATGCTTTTATTTTGTGGTTTGTGGATGGTACATTTCTCTTGTACGGGTACTTCTTTGAATGGTTTTCTTTTGTTACTTTTAAGCTGAGTTGTACTGTTGTCGTTCTTTATTAAAATTTTATCGTTACAGATGAAAAAAAAAAAAAAATAGAACTTAGATGATAGCTAGAGATGGTTTGTGAATTGGATTGATACCTTTCCTTGGGATCATTCCACTTCAAATAGATTTACAATTTAATCTTTACAAGATTAATCTCTGATTAAGGGGATTACAAGATTAATTTCCTGTTTGAGGGATTACAAAATTGATGCCTTGATTGAGGGGATTACAAGCCAAGATAATATTACAATTTGACAACTCAGTACAGCCAGCCAGCTCCACTCTTGAATTTGAATCTCAAACATAAGTTGCTGGATCATGGGATGTTGGGGGGGTGTTTGGTTTCCATAGCTGAGGCATTGCTATGATACCCCAGCAAGATAATGAGCCAGGAAGGGAGATTTCTGAAATCGAGCTGTGGGTATCAGCTACTTTGGCGTAGGGGACATCAAGATCTTTTTGTACCACCTTTTTACGAACATGCTGATTATAGTTCCTGTTCCTGCGTGAAAGACAGGATTAGACACATGAAGTCGAGCTAATGTCATCTCTCCAAATTAAGGAAGGGTGGAGTGAGGTTTTTAGTCCTTGAAAAAAGACATGACCAAGAAAGTTTACTAGCTGTATGTGCAAGTTGTCCAAATTCACACTCAGCGCTTGATCTAGTGGGTCAAAGGATAGATGGATAGAAGAGAAGTGGCAGGCGGTCTGTCACATGGTCAAGATTCAAGTGTTTTTTTTTTTTTTTACCCCGAGTTGGCTGAGTGACCCCGTTTAAAATGAATACCTTCTTACAGTGTGGTTTTGTTTTGAGGAAATTTGGCTTAGATGTCGATGCTTATTTTTGTTGTGGCTTTTCTATGTTTTGAATTGCTAAATTTGGACCTCAGTCAATAAGAGAAGCATTATGACCTGAATGCTTGGGATCAAGCGGAGTGGACGCCACATGTCCAATTAGACTAGTTGCCCAATGTTGCTCAAAGTAAATGCTTCATCAAAAAAATATTTTCAAATTGAGGAAATTTCCTCATATGAAATATTCCCATTCGGATATTCTGATTGAGACATTATATTGGCAGGCTCCCATCAAACAATCCAAACACCCTTGTTGAGTTTCATGCTGTGCCGACCATAACAATGTGCAGCTAGAGAAAACCTCCCTCTCAAATTTATCTCATATTAAGATATTGAGGTTTTTTTTTTTTTTTTTTGGTTTTTTTGTATATACCCCCTAGGGTTTATATAATTTGGAAATAGGCCCTGTGGTTTCAATATTTGCATAGACCTCCATACGTTTTCGTTTCAATGCCTTTCATCTCCCCAAAATCACTAGTCATAATGAGAAAAGGCGATCACGAAAAGATTTGTATTAATTTTTTATATTAAAATAGCAACTATGCCCTTAAATTCATTAAACAAAGATAAGTATGTCATTATTTATAAAAATACTATTATTTTATCCCAAGTCCCAATAGTCTCTCTCAAATTCTCCCAGGTATAAGGATCGCTCCTTACCCCACTGGTAAGGAGTTGGGTTCTTATTGGGGAGGTCAAGGGTTCAACCCCCACCTCCTCCTTATATATTCATGCATGTGTATATGCGGGCTTTCTTCCCACCTCGGTGGGCTTCCTTCCCGGGTGTGCCGAGTTTTCTTCCCACTTCAATGGGCTTCATTCCCGGGTGTACCGGGCTCTACATAATTTAAAAAAAAAAAAAAAATTTCTCCCATGTACATGAAGCCTACTCATGTATTTGAGACTCTCATTAATTTAATGAGGGATTGTGAATGGATAAGGTCAATTATAACCAATTATAGGTACTAGTTTTAATTGTCATTGTGATCGATTTGGATTTAATGAAATGGGTCCCGTATTGATAAAAATGGATTTATGTAGGGTCGCTCTCTCCCACTAAATGTACTATAGTAGCCGCTAACGTTATAAGCTTTAAATAAAAATATATCCAAGCTTTTTAAAATTATGCATATATATAAAAAGAGATGGGCAAAAGTGTCATTTTACTCTAAAAACGCATGGTAACAATAAGGCTACTATTTTTGGGACATGGAAGGTAATAAAATGAAAAGACAAAGGGTATATACAAATGTTGAAATTACAGAGGCTTATTTAGTACTAGGGGTGTAAAAAAAACCGAAAAACCGTCTAATCAAACCGAACCGAACCGAACCGCGGTTAATAACCGTGTTTCACGGTTCGGTAACGGTTACGATTTTTGAAATAAAAAAACCGCACTTCACGGTTTGGTTACTGTTTTTGTCTCGACTCACGGTTATTAACTAAACCGAACCATTAATCGCGGTTCGGTTAACCGTGTTCCCAAAACACACGGTTAATCGAATCGTTTCGCTAATAAGAAAAAAACCTAAGGGCCTAAATGGAATTTTTTTTAATTTTTAGAGTAATATATTATGCTATTCTCTAACTATATATTTTTTTCATAGTAAGTTTGATTGGTAAATGACAAAATTTTCACAATTTTTTTTAAGTGACAATTAACCGTAACCGAACCGTTAACCGCCGGTTTTTAACGATTCGGTTACGGTCTTTAAAAACAAAAAATCGTGAAAACACGGTTCGGTTAACCGTTTTCCCCAAAAAACCGTGGTTAACCGAACCATTACACCCCTATTATTTACAAATCCTCAAAACCTTAGAGGTATATTAAAAAAAACTCTAAGATATTTAATCAATCACATCTTCAATCTTAGATCAACCTATATTTTAATAAAATTCAATATCCCTTCTAGGTTGATTTTGAGATATTCTGACTTCCAATAAAAGACCCCGTGAGTATGAACGATTAAGGGTGTAACGGTTCGGTTAACCGTTCATTTTGGGAGAACCGCTAACCGAATCATGAATTATGATTTTCAGTTTTAAAAACCGTAATAATAACCGTATCAAGAAAAACAGTTAAAAATTGAATCACGATTAATCATTAAAAACCGAAATCGAATCGTATCCAGAAAAACCATTAAAAACCATTTTGTTAAGTGCGTACTTAAGTTAAAATTTATATACATATTTCATTTAGGTTATTTATTTATTTTTATTAGTATAATGGTACGGTTAGCCGTGTGCCGGTTAATCGAATCGTATTTTACGGCTTGATTCGGTTAATAATTGCGCACCCATACTGAAAATCGTATTGCTTTTCGATTTTAATAATCTTAATCGTAACCGTGGTTGGGTTGGATTGGAGGGGTTTTTATTATTTTAAAACGGTGAGACTGCGAGACGCACGGAGGCAGATCCCTTTGTAAAAGTCATTTTCTACCACGCGGCTGCACTAGAGATGTTTTCTGCAGCAGACGATCTACTCGCGCGTCTGTGTTTATATATATCTTTTTCAACCACTCTTAGACGGCACGCATTCCCAAATAAGCACGAACAGTTCTTCTTCCGTTTTCACAGCTGCCGACCTTATCCGTCCATCGTCACGGTATCTTGTGATTATTTCCATTTCTTACGTATAGCATCCTTCTTATCCGTTCCTAAACCAGAAATTGCATACCATTAAACCGATACGCACGACGACTCCGAAAGAAGAGAAAAAGAAGAAATGGAGAAAGCGATCCAGAGGCAGAGGGTTTTGCTCGATCATCTCCGTCCTTCCCTTTCCCCCTCAGTTTCAGATCTCTCTGTGAGTTTTGTTTCCCTTTCTCGAATTAGGGTTTTCTCCTCCTCTTCTTTATTTTGATGCGTTTGGATGTGCCCCAAAATCGCGAACTCTTTGGATCAGCATACAAATTTATGTGATTAGAATTTTTGTCAACTTGTATTGGCGAGTTCTGATTTGTGTTTGATTTGTTTGATTAGGCATCTGTTTGTTTGGCCGGAGATAGTGCGGCGTATCAGAGGAGTGCTGTTTTTGGAGATGATGTTGTGATTGTGGCGTAAGTTCTCTTGCTCTGTTCGAACTGATCGGAATTTTAGGTTTTTGTGAGTTCTTTTGTCAATTCGTATGGATCCTTTCTTTTATAGAGAATAATAACATGAGGATGACTATATGATGAGGTAAAGAAAGGTTTGAATCAAATCCTTACATATACAGTCCGCTTGGGAAGATCATAATCAATTTATAAATATGTGCTCAATGAAGTCCATGATTGGTTGTAATGGTCAATGGTCATGGTTTGGATCAATTTTAAAAATATGTTTTGTTGACATGTTAAATCGAAAATTTCATACTTTAGGCCAAAATGACATGGATTCAAACGGTTGACTGTTCGAACTCTATGATCTATGCACATGATCCAAATTTCAGTTCAAGTGGAATCATATTAACAGTTAGCTCAGCTGGCTAGGGACATGGGCGTGAGATTGTGAGTTTGAGTTCCCCATCTAGCTAAAAACAAGAAATCTGATTACATGGAAAGTTCCTGGCTTAGACTTCTAGGATTTGGAAGCGTCTGTAGATCTGATTTCTTGGTCTTAGAGTCCCTTCTCCTCTTATGAGCTCTTGCCAATTGGGAGGATACTCGAGATGAGTGATTTATCCTCTCATTCAGCAACCAATGATAAGTGACAAAGTTACCAATCGGATGAGTTGTAAAGGTGTGCTTCCCCTTAAGTATTGCAATTGTTAGGTCTGACAAGGGACTCAACAAGGATTAGTGACAACAACAGGATCAAAAGACAGAGATGTAGACACAGGATTGCCTTCGTTTGAACTGGCAGTTGAAGGAACAATGATAGGAAAACATGATGTCTCTCTTGGTTAGACCTGTAGAGAATCATTAGGTTGCTTTGATTCCAAAATGGAATCATCATGATGGTGTTCAAACTAGGGGTGCTCAAACTTGAGTTTTCCTCATACGAGTTCCTAGGATTTGGGAGGATAATCTAGTTATATGATTTTAGCTTGATTTGTGTGTAAGTGGCGATACCTGAATGCCTGAACTCTATGTATGGGAAAGCTGATTTATATGCACTCGCTTTACACAGATCAAAACTTGTCACTGGAAGATTGTTTCTAGTTTCTAAATTAATCTGTGTAATTGTGTTCTCTTGCTCACATAGAATATTGTCGACTTGTGCAGAGCCTACCGCACTGCGCTTTGCAAGGCAAAACGTGGGGGTTTCAAGGATACGCATCCTGATGACCTTCTCGCTCCTGTCCTCAAGGTTGGTTTTTCCTCATTGAGAAATTATCAGGCTGTGTCTGATTAGTACCCATTTGTGTATATGCAGGACTCACGGCTGGTGAATGGTCTATACTCCATAGACTAGATCACACCACTATGGACCCCATTTTTTGCAGAATGGGCTTCTGAGACGCCAAGTAGAGCACTATTGTTATTCTCATTTGGTTTTATACCCCCGAAGTTCATTGGAATTAAAATTGAAATATCTGTATGGGAGAGAACAAAATTTGTATAGCCGATCTCAACATAGTTGGGACAAGTCTTTGATGATATGTATGGTAGAAAAACAAACTTGGGATGAATTTGCACTTCTTGGTTAATTTCCTTCTATCTCATAATGAATATTTTACTGTAGGCGGTGCTGGAGAAAACTAACCTGAACCCCAATGAAGTTGGAGATATTGTTGTTGGTACTGTCTTGGCACCAGGCTCTCAAAGAGCAAGTGAATGCAGGATGGCAGCATTCTACGCTGGTTTTCCTGGTGATTTTCTTGGCTATGCGTTGGGATTTGGGAATGTTCAATTGTTTGTTTTCCATTTTTGTTTTATCTTGTACACTAATAATCTATTTGGATATACAGAAACTGTGCCCGTCAGAACTGTGAACAGACAATGTTCATCTGGTCTTCAGGCTGTTGCTGATGTTGCTGCGTCTATAAAAGCTGGATTTTATGATATAGGTAAAGTGCGGAAGTAGATCTTTTTTGGAGGTGTGGGCCAGGTCAACAATGAACTAGTGAGCTCTCTTCTCTTGTTTTTCCTTCTTTTTTTCTTTTTTTTTAATTCCTTTTTTTTTTTCCTCCTCCCCCTGTCCATCAGGCATTGGAGCAGGACTGGAGTCCATGACAGCCAACCCTATGGCGTGGGAAGGGTCAGTGAATCCCAAAGTATGTCCACTTTTAAATTTGTCTTCTCTATATTTGTGTGATCTTGCTTGAAGAAAGAATGGTGTATTTGTGCTCTCTTCAATGTTTTCCTTAAATTCACAGGTGAACAAGTACCAGCAAGCTCAGGACTGTCTTCTTCCCATGGGTATTACTTCTGAAAATGTTGCACATCGCTATGGTGTAACGCGGCAGGAGCAAGATCAGGCTGCTGTGAGTTCTATGGAGTTTCAGCTCATGGTCTGATACTGATTTGCAGTTGTTTTATTTAGTATTTTTAATGTCCTAAAATGTATGTGCAGGTTGCATCTCATAAGAAGGCAGCTGCGGCAACTGCTGCTGGTAAATTCAAAGATGAGATAATCCCAGTGGTTACAAAGGTAAGTTTTTTTTTTTTTGCTTTGGATCTTTTGATCTTACATTTATCAATTAGTTTGCATGTTAGCTTTACAATTATGCTATAGGATTTTATCATTTGGCTTTCAGTTTTTGTTTTGTTTTTTTTTTTTTAATTACTGTTCACAAATTTTATTTTCAATTTCTTAAGATCGTTGATCTAAAAACTGGAGAGGAGAAACAAGTTATGATTGCTGTGGATGATGGCATACGACCAAACACAACATTGTCGGATTTAGCAAAGCTTAAACCTGTGTTTAAGAAGGATGGGTCCACCACTGCCGGTATTCTAGATGCTGTGCTTGTTTCATTTTTTTATTGAACAATGGACCAATCTGCTGAACTTGTACATGATGAGTTTAAAACTATTGTTGCATTTTAGGAAATTCTAGCCAAGTCAGTGATGGCGCTGGAGCGGTGCTCCTTATGAGAAGATCTGTGGCAGTGCAGAAAGGCCTTCCAATTCTTGGTGTATTCAGGTATACACTTTCCCTTGCTGATATATTATTATGCAGCTTGTCTGTAGTTGAATAATCTTTTCCAATATCAGCTAGTAGTCTGGTACGACCAGGGCAACCGGTATTACTGTGAGCTGCATTATCCTGAAGTTGCTGCAGTTCATGCCATGATCTAGTTAATATTGTAAAATACCACCCAATTTAAGGATGAAAATAGTGGTAGCGGTGCGATTTGAAAAAATCATCAAAAAAATCTAAAAATTTTATAGGAAATCTAGAATATTGGAAAATGAGAGAAAATGCTTTTTTTTTTCCAAAAGTAACAAGAGAATGGGGTGTAGCGGTCTTCTCATTGTATAAGGTCTTGTATCATTGTATAAATAGAAAATAATAGTAATGATCATTTTTTTCACATGTATTCATGTTGCTTAAACTAATGAAAGGCTCATAAAAAAAACCGTGTCATGAAGTCAAGACTTAAGACTTAAGAGTACCTAGAGAAAAGAATACCTCTACCAAAGGGGGTGTCTAATAGGATATACCTAGAGAAGAATTCTCTTGATCGACTGTAATTCGGTTAGATCATGTGCTTTTTGGTGTTCTTTTAAACATAAAAGGGTAGAAGAGTTGCGTAGAAGTGTTATTTGGAGAGGAAAAAAAAAGAAATAAGTCTTATTATTCATTTTAAATTTTTTTGGAAAGTAGGAATCCGTCTCTCTGCGGCCGCTACAGACGTGAGCAGCGCTAAATGCCATTTAGCGTAGCGGTCCCAATGTAACGTAGCAACCGCTATTTTGATCCATGACCCAATTTATATATGTGGATTATCATAAAGTTAACTTTGAGAAATATGAGGAATATTCACGTGAATAGGGAGAATCATCTTCATGGCATGTGTGAGATCCTAGGTGTTCATCATGTGGGTCCTGCCATGTACATACCCTGACTCAAAATAGGCTGCCCCTCTTCAAAGGGACTTATGAACACAAATTGTGGGGCCTTGATCAATTTGTTTGAACTCTGTTCTTAAAGTAAAATGTGTCCCCCAAATGAGAATGCACCACTTTTGATGGGCCTTTTCTCACCAATTTGGTGAAATACCTTGCTCATAGCTTACTCTTTCACGACAAATATCTTTCCATTTTTTTATAATAAATAAAATTGTTTAGTCAAGTTCACTTTTCTTTCTTTATTTTATGCCCATGAGATGCAAATATATTTGGCAATTGGCACCCCTCAAATTGAGTTCCATGCAACTTTACTATTATGTTTGTTGTGAATGCATACTGTTATTTTCCAAATCCTTTGAAGTATTGACATTCCCATTGACTTTTATATAAAACATTCTGCTCTCTGCACATGTAGGAGTTTTGCTGCTGTTGGAGTGGATCCTGCGGTCATGGGTGTTGGCCCAGCTGTCGCAATTCCTGCTGCTGTGAAGTCTGCCGGTCTTGAAATCAGTGACATTGATCTTTATGAAATAAACGAGGTACTAGTTCATGCAGTACTTCCCTAACTTGTTTCTCATCTATTTGTTGTAAATTAATGGTGTAATTGTTTCTTATGAATTCCCATGTAGGCATTTGCCTCCCAATTTGTATATTGTGCTAAGAAGTTGGAGCTTGATCCAGAAAAGGTGAATGTTAATGGTGGTGCGCTGGCTATTGGTCATCCTTTGGGTGCAACAGGTATTTAAATAATGTTTTTTGTTCTACATCTATAAAGTCATCTTTAAAATAAATCAAATAGTTTGGGTAATAATGGTTTGTTTGTGTGATATGTTCCACCTTTGTTGTGTGGGCATCTAGTCTTAGCGTAGAATGATGAAATATAAATGTAAGATAAGTAACCATTCAAAAAAAAAAAACGATGAAATAGAAATGTAAGATGCTAAACCTAGCTTTCATTGGTATAGTATATAAGAAGCTGACCTAGGATAAAAGGAAGGAGGAGATACAAATTGTATATGGCAAGTATTGCCGTTTACGTATGTATTAGGCCTGTTATGCTCTGATATGTATCTTAGTGTGTGTTCATCTTTATAATGGACAGCTGGCAGCCCCTTTGAACCCCCCAAATATCTACTTTCCACCACTACCTTTTTTCCCCTCACAAGGTTAGCTGTAGGAAGGGTATCGATATGCAACCTATAACCCTTTAAGATAAAGGGGGAAAAAACCAAAACTTGAGTGAATTTTTCATGTCTTATTCATTTGTTCTAGGTAGGAATGGTCTCAAGATCTTTCATGATGCATGTTTTTAGCATAGGTTTGCTCATATATATTATTTGTGCCACTTGCAAGGGTTTTTCATTTTTGTTTTCTGTCTCTCTCTTTTTTTTTTGGTGTGGGTGTTTTGGTTGTTTGGGATTTTGAAAAAAATAAGCAATTAATGGGCCCCATTTAATAAGGGGTAATTAGATTAAGGTCTAAAACAGGACCTTCTAATTTTTAAGCTCTAATTTACAATTAGAATGTTTGGTAAAATTATAAAAAAAAATCTCTTGTTTCTCATAAATATTTATGTTTGAAATCTTAACAAATGATAGGCAACTAATGGGCCATTTGATAAGGGCTAATTAGATTAAGGTTTAAAACAGAAGCTTCTAATTTTTAAGTTCTAATTTACAATTAGTATGTTTTTTAAAATTATAAAAAAGCTCTCGTTTCTTGAGGTAATTGGGGCGCACCTTTTAAAAATTACAATGTAGAGCCCACCATTTTCATCATTTTGAAAATTTTACGAGGTTGTTTTCTTCAAAAAAAAAAACATTTGTAAATTTTGCGTTCTCCACCTCTATCCGCATTACCTAAAAAAGCTATAAAGAAGGCCCCCTTAGCTTCTTTTTTTTTTAGATGCAAAAGCTCTAATTTGTAAATAAGCTCTAAAATAGAAAATACAATTAGAGGTTTATTAAACGCTCTAATAAGTAAATAACCTCTAAATCATAAAATAAGAGCTTATTTTTAGAGTTTCCAAATGGCCCCTAAACCTCATATAGATCATTTCATTAGTAAGCATACAACTAACTGCTATGTCCTGCCCCGCACTGTTCCTTGTAATGACTTTGGGACTGTATCAAGAAAGATGCTCAAACAATTCTTATTGTAGTCCACCAATTCTGGTTAAAGTGCTTGCAACTGTGAGAATGGTGGTCATCCACTGAGTTACCACTATGTTGCATCTATGCTAATGGAAGACATTCAGATTCCTTTTTTATTTTTGCCACATGGAGGACTTGAATTCACGCACTTACGCACGCCCATGTCCCTAGCTAGTTAAACTACAGCCGGGGACAGATTCAGATCCTCCTCTCCATACCCTCTACTATGGAGTATATTTCTAAAAATGTAAGCATAATGTAGTTGGTTTTTGAGTTTCTCTACTTGTATTATTTGCACTCACTTTATATGCTAAACTTTCTACAAGAATTGTGAATTGTGACCACGAATTCTTTTCACAGGTGCTCGCTGTGTGGGAACTCTTTTACATGAGATGAAGCGTCGAGGCAAGGACTGCCGATTTGGAGTGGTATCGATGTGCATAGGTCTCTCTCTCTCTCTCTCTCTCTCACACACACACACACGCACGCACGCACAGATGCGGAACGAAGGGGAGTTGCAGGGTGGGCAGGAATGGATTGAGCAATGGAAAGAGATAAGAGGGAAATCAGGGATTACCTGAACATGGGCCTCACACCAAACTCCAATCAAGGAGGCAAAGGGGACCTCAGAGAAAACTCAAAGAGAACTTTGCAAGCTGTCCCATTGGCGAAGCGATCAATCCCTTCATAGGATATTCGTGCTACTCCAAACACTTATGACCAGTTTTCCGTTACAGCGGAACCTTTTCTCCTTCCCCGTATGGAACGGGCTGAACCAAACCAAAAGCGAACTTTTTGGTGGAATGAATGTTCACCCCGCCAAGGGACGGGGGCTTACTCCCTTGACTCCTATATCTATTCCTATTTCCAACTCCCCTCCAGCAAGGAAGACGGGGGTGACTCTCTTTAGTACTCCTATCTCCCTTTCCCTTTTCCCTTCAACCGCTCGCTACTCTCTCTCGAGTTCCAAATGCATGCATTTCACCAACATCTTAGAGATGGAACTCCTTGTTACGGATGGACTACACATTGGAGGACACATCCACCCGGTGTTGAATGTTGTGTAGTTGAGATAACGGGTCCAGCTCTTATCTTTGAACTATGTATCTGGGCGGTCGCGTTCAGGCACATTTTGCTGACAAGAGATAGACAGGCAGAAGATCAATGAAAAAAGACTAGCTAGCGTGAGCGGGAGGAGTCTACGACGACAATTTTATTATCAACCATCATTTGCTGAAGAGACATTACATCATTATATTAGAAAAATAGAAAACCCTAGTACTAATCCTGGCCACCCAAGCACATCTAATGACTAAGATTAAAACATCAAACTTAAATAAAATAAAAGAAAATATAGTAAAACAACTGTAAATTAAATAAAAACTAATCACAATTCACAAATGAATGGGCTGGTGGGTAGGCTGGGCCCATGGGCTGGTTGAGCCACCCAAGCACATCTAACGACTAAGATTAAAACATCAAACTTAAATAAAATAAAATAAAACATAGTAAAACAACTGTAAATAAAATAAAAACTAATCACAATTCACAACTGAATGGGCTGGTGGGTGGGCTGGACCCATCGGCTGGTTGAGCCATGGGGACCATGGGTCTCTCTCTCTCTCTCTCTCTCTCTCTCTCTCTCGCGCACACTATTTTACTGAGTTTGACAGGTGTGTGTTTGATATAAATAACAGGCACAGGAATGGGGGCTGCAGCAGTTTTAGAAAGAGGAGATTGTGTTGATGAGCTGTGCAATGCTCGGAAAATCCAGCCCCAAAATCTGCTATCTAAGGATGCTCTGTAAGCAATACAGCTACCAATTAGCGGTAAACCATAGGTATTCTTATTACATGACTGTATTGGATCTCCAATAAGTTCGGGGGAATGACAACTGGGTCAAATAAGTTCGGGAAGAATGAGCCCTAGGAGAATGGGCTTGGGGTTGGTTTGGGTTTTATGTGTGGTTGGTAAGTTCACTGTTGGCCAATTCTATTGTCATTTTGTTATGGGACTAAGCTCAATGAATTGTGAAGATAATCTTTTCATTATGCCTTTAGCTTCTTGTATTTTTCCTATTTTGTCATTGCGGAACTCAGTTTATCCAGGTAACTTGAACAACAGAAGATCAACTAGTTTGATGTGAGATCATCTTAGACTTTTAAGTGTTGAGCTGAGCTAGGGTGCCTGGGTCTCCCGTAAATCCCGTCATACTATGGTAATAATGCAGTGGCATGAAGGATAGGCATATTATGGTAATAATGCAGTGGCATGAAGGGTAGGCTATGTTCTTGCACTTTGCACTTTTGTACCATGGGGTGTTTTCGCTGCCCGTGTCCTATGCACTGATTTGTTGAGGCATGCATACCGATAAGTGACCAATTGCTGGAAATTTTTTTTTTCTTTGTTCCTTCTGCTACATTGGGCTACTGATCCAAGAGATACTTTGAATGGTTTAACTGCGGTACCAAAGGATTGATCCCGGGCATGTGCGTGTGAAATTTGGGTGCCAACTGCCAATGCCACTCAATCAAGATTGTGTTGGCAATTGCCTGAGACAGTTTGATTCATATTCTTCTTGTTTATTTTTGTTTATTTTTTTTCTTTTTTAAATATACAATTGTGAGATTTTTTTTTTTTTTTCATGACCCTTTTGTATGAGTAGGTCTACCAAACGGAGTGCTTAGATATTTGTCTTAAATGCTGTATTTTTTCAACTGACAAAGGGTTGATAGGGGTGTGATTTCTATTAAAATCAAGAGAACAGTTGTCCTGTATTACATATAGGAGCAAGAGTTCTCAGTTACATATGTATCAGTTACATATGTACCACCATCGTTAAACCAACCTTTAATCCTCCGTCCGAAAATTAGTCAGGGGTCTAAGAACACTCAAATGTGTGCTGCTCGATCGATCATACTGTTTGCAATTTTTTCTTGTGCGCCATGCTTGGTTTCATCATCTCTCGCCCCATAAATGGTATGGCAAGTTGACTGAGGGATTAGGCCCAGCGCCTGTTTTTTCTTTTCTTTTCTTTTTACGTAGGGGCCTTATACTTTTGAACAACCTGCAAAAGACTTGTCATTTTTCATTTTTATGAAAGGGCCTTTGATGTTAGTTTTTATGGTAAATGACAGGAATACTCTCTATTTATGCTTAGCAATTTTTTTCTGGAAACCAGTTGAATGCATGATGACCAAGCGAGGAATGGCGATAAAAAGGCTTGGATGTGGATGGGGAGAATATGTTTATTAATGCATTAGTATTATCCTAGCAATTTTTTTAGGTCTTCAAAGATTAACGGGAAATTTTTTTTTTTTTTTTTTTTTTAACCGTTGTCTGAAGGGTTTTACCAAAAAAAAAAAAAAAAACTCTTGATTCGAGGGACAAGTCATTTTAGTTTTTGATGCTAGGATAAATCAGTAAAAAAGAGATTTGGAGGATCTAGTTACTTTTTTATAGGTTCAAGAGAGTTTTTACTCAAAACGTATAACATAAGGGCCTTTTTGAAAGAAAAAAAAAAAAAAAAAAACTCATTTTTTTTCATGATTGTCCTTTCTTCTGCTGCCCCAATGGCAATTAATCATCCAGTTTGGAGGCCCTGTCAGTGATTTGGACTAAAAAGGATCCATATCCACTAAATCTCTGATTTGAGAATTCAATGGATCACAACTGCCGAAACAAAGTCCCACTCAAAATGATCGCCCGGTATGAGATGTACATCTGAGAATTTTACCCGATTATCAGTTGGCTGCAACTCTATTGAAGTAAAATTGGGAGATATCTGTGTGGGCGATATTAAATTTTCAATAAACAGGCCCCACTGTGCACTCTTAATTCCAGACTTCTCTCTCAAGTAGAGTCGGAAGTATCCCGTCTCACACGTTGTGCCTTTCCCTTAACAAACCAGTCTTCACCGTAGTTCGCATTAAACGTTGGTATTAAGTTAAATAGCTGGGTTTCCACATGGAAATGGGGATGTTATGGGAAGAAACAATTCCAAGAGCAATGGGTATCTGAGTTTAACAATCAAGAATTCTCCCGGTTTATTAATAAGCATTCGAAGCAGCCATGACAACACCTCACACTCACACGGATATACAGATGGTAAATCATAACTACCCATGTATATGATGGCACCCACTACAGAGTAGATTGGTCCCTACCTGGTTACAATAGGCAGGACCCTGGAAAATCGGATATGGGTCCAGACTCAAGAGTCGAATCATTTTTAACTCCATGTCTGAATGACTGCTTCAGACCAGCAGCATAGACCCAGATGAAGTTAGGGTCTGGGGTACAGGTACATGAGAAGTTCATACTTGCAGACCTGAAAAACCAAAAAGGGATTTTGATTGTACGACTGTCCTTCAACCTTATATTTGTCCCACAACGGTCAATGCTTAAATACTTCCATGGAGCTGTTGGTACAATAAAGGTGCGATATCACAATGCCTTATGATATCACATAAACAACTCTGTGAGAAATACTTAAACTTCAACTACTCATGGGCATAAATGTCAAGCCTACGGACAGCTGTATGGGCAATATCCCTAAAAAAATTACATTTTCATATTAATTAGCTTTCTGCTAACAGGGATATCGTGTTATATATTTAACAAAATATAGCACAACCACCACCATCGTCAAAACCCTTTTTCACATTTCTGTTTCTAACCTGCGTGGCTGTGCCAAATCCTAGGAGTTTATACTTTCTTTGGATTACTTCCAACCACACCCTCTTCTGCTTACCCCTTTTCCTTGTTTGCCATCAACTTGCATACCTGCATTGGACATTCTCTGAATCATCGCAAATAAAGTTTTCTTGAGTTATTACCAATTGATGCTGCCCTAAATGCTTTCGACTGGTGCTCATTTCCAATTTTATCTTTCCTGCCTATATCACATATTCATCTCAAATCAATAAAGGTCAACTACCATATACACATTTGGATAGACGTGCAAGTGCAGGTGTACTGACCCTAATTTGGGTCCAGATCCCATGCTCCAGGTAAGACACCACATAGGCAATGCTGCTGGAAAGAAATAAAACCACTTGGATGTCATAGCCATCCAATTGTAAGGCTGCAATTGGAGGACCAAAATATATCCAATGTAAATACAAAGAAGAACAGATCTACAGTCTGGACTGAGTCATTTGGTAGATATGTGCTACAGTCAAGTGCTGTCCTACTTTCAGACATTCCAGTGATCCTACCAACAGACAAACTACAGAACTCAACTCTAATAAGCATAAATATATATACATGCATACATAACCATCATCGTCAAAAGCCTTATCCCAACTATGTTGGGATAAAGCTACATATAATTATGTTTCTCCATTCGAGTCCATCCGGGAAAAGTCCCCAGATAGGTTACACTTCTTCAAGTATATCCTTACTAATTCATTCCATGTCCTCTTTAACCTACCCTTTTCCACAAAAAAACTTCTCATTGCCGCCAATGCTAGCGTGTTAAACATGTACAAACTGAGTCTCTCTTAATTTATCTCCATAGATACTCCCTAAATGCTCTCAAATGTGCTCATTTTTAATTAATTATCTTTTCTAATTTTACCACATATCCAGCTTAACATTCTTATCTCTGCTGCACTCATGCTTTGCATATGATTTTTGTTAATTGGCTAGCATTCTACTCCTTATGTCATAGCAAGTCAAATTGTTTGTCCTATAAAAATTTTCCTTCAATCTCGTTGATATGTGTGATCACAAAGCAATTAAGAAGCAAGTACCTACTTCAACCATCCAAAAACTATCCCATGTTTGACATCCTCCTCAATCTATCCATCCTTTCTAATTCTAAAGCCAAAGTATTCCTTGTGGTCTCACTTGAGCAGTCCATGTCCTCTTCGGCCTACCCTTTTCCCATGGCTGGCCAAATCCATAATATTATATAACCACAACAATATATCTCCATAATATTGGAGAAACACAAAAGCATAAAACACAAATACCATGAGTTGGAAAAAAAAAAAAAAGGAAAAACTCCTACAAGCCAGAAAGGATACTCATTCCTCTTGTCATTTCTGTAACCCAAAATTTATTTGATTAAGAGCAGAGCAAAGCCTCCCTCCCAATTCACAAAAAAGTGTAATAGATGAAAATTGAAAGTTTAATTAGGTTGTAAGATACTGCTCACAGTAGGTATGATTCAACAACAGTTCGACCAAACTTTTCTTGGACATCCTTGGGAGTTTCGATCTGTATCAAAAAAAAAAAAAAAAAAAAAACAAAAGAAAAAAAAAAGGGAGATCAATCTGTGTGAAAATAAAGAAAGAAAAGTGATGACAGTGTACAAGAAAAGCATGACTTACTGCATTTAGAGCCTTAAAAAGAGCCTTAACAGTGTTATGAGGGTTCCTTGAGCCAACAACCTGCTTAGAATAACTCTAATTAATAAAATAATCAAGTTCTTGAATCCACATAACAATGTAGATGTGCCCAAGTACCTTTGACTTGACATTTTTGAAACCAGCCAAATGTAGGACAGTTTCAACGGTTCTACTTGCTTTCATCCCTGTTCTTGTTGAAGCAGGCCAGAGGTATACCTACAAAATCTAATAATTTCAGAATCAACGTTGACTGGATGCATTTTGATGCACTTAAAGTTGTAACTGTTTTGAATATTTTGGCAGAAGGTATGCTCATCAATTCCTCCATGCACTTCAGATGGATAGGATAGAAAAAAAAGATACATTATGCATAACTCTGTTTTTAGCTATTTCCACAATAAACCCATTAATCATTATCACGCCTAAGAGCCTTATTATTCCTTAAAACTTTTTTTGATTGGTGTTATTATTTAGAACTCAATAATTGAAATTCTTGTGCCTCTGGAGATAATGTGTGTAAGGGAGTTTGAACCCAGTAACCAACATCCATCCAAACCTTATGAAGGAATCAGATGAATCTTAGTTTTACCTTGGTTTTCTTGTATGCTGTCTGTATTGCATGAGCAATAGTATGCTCTTCATATCGTTCCACATAATGGAGATTCTGGAAACATTTCTCATATGCCTGTAAAAAAGAAAATAAATAGCAGTGGCTTTCAGCTGTAGGGTATCAGATGTAAGACAGAGCAGAAGAGAAAAGAGGGTATGGGAGGCAGGGAATCAAGCCATCTAGGAAGTAAATAACAAAGCACACAGTAAAGATGTCACTAGAAAGGTGAAATACAATGATGATGATGTTGATGATGCAAGGATGTTTCTTATTCAATACAATTAGCTTAGCATCAAAAGCATATTTCTCACAGCGGAAATACTTTGTCACTGACAAACAAGCCATTATGCCAAGTTCCTATTAAAAAGAAAAAACCATGACTTAGGCCATGTTTGGCATATTTACTCTTTTTCTGACAAACTATTTAAAATAGAGCCATTAAAAAAAGAGCTATAAAAAAAAGAGGGCATTTCGATTTTAGAACATTTGCCTCTACGTTTTTTAGAGCCTATGCCTCTATTTTTCACATGCCCAGAAAGTGAGCATTTCAATTTTAGAGGATTTGCCTCTATTCCTCTAAAATAGGAAGAGGATAAAGTCATCTACCAAATGCTCTAATTTTTCTAACCTCTGTCCGATTTAGACAAATAGACAAATAGAGGTGAAAAATAGAGATACCAAACATGCACTTAGCTTAATTGATGTATGGCCAAGTAACAGGTACCTTCTGAAGAGCAATGGGAACTGCTGGTCCTTTCGCTTTTGCAAAGCCCACTACTCCATGATAGTTCCCACAAGCTAACATAGCAGTGTACTTGACCACTTGTCCTCCCTAAAAACAGAGGTTAAATATGATTGAGAAACGGAAATCATTGCGGAAAGTAGCCACACAAAAAGCCCGTCAAAGGAAGTAAACCTATACAGAAGAGGCGGAATCACCTTAGTAACTTTACATGTCCTGTTAATATTTATTAGCTTCACATCAAAACCCTGCAGTCAAGAAATAATTTCCATTTGTAAACAAACAACATGACAGTAATATAGTCAAAGCATGGGAAACAGAAAACAAATTTCAAATGTATGAAAGAACTTCCAATGGCATCTGGTTTACACCACAAAGAATAAGCACCTCGTGTGTGTGTTGGGAGTCGGGTTAGTTATTAATGGGTGTGACGAGGTTGAACTGATGATAGGGCTCCCACAAGGGGCTGAAATAGTTTCTTCTTATGGAATTTCATAAGAGATGCTTCTCGGTAAAAGATTTTCGTGCGGGCGAGTGTGTGTGGTAATTTTCAGCTGAGAGGTAACTATCAAAGCTTGCATGAAATGAAACTGTATCAGCAGCCCCTTGTAGGACCCACCCAGCTCAACCCCTTTAGACTCCCAAACCCATGCATGGGCACTGCCACTCATTGAACTATACTCACTGTTGGATTTAAGTTTAAGGGTGCGTTTGTGTAAGGGATATCGCCGTGGAAACCGGGGGGACATGGCGCCGGAATATCCAGCGCCATCTTCCTCACTGTTTGGTGCAGGGATGATTCCTTGCCCAAGTCCGATTTTTGGGCATCTTTTCCATGCTAGAGGGTATCTGGGGATCCTACATCCCAGGTTTCTTCTTCCACGGCTTTGCACAAACGGGCCCTAAATGACAAAATAAAGTAACTTAATAAACCATAAAGTTTTCAACCCCTAAAATCAAGGGTAGGAATGATCCAATCTGGCTGGTTTTCAGCTCAAAAACCCAGTCCACAAGGAGATCTTTTTATCACCCCATTCCACATGATTGGCATATATCCAGAGGGCCCCACAAGAGGGTGAAGTAGTTTCCACTCATGCAACCTATGAGAAGTACCTCTCAACAGAAAATTACCTACACACAAGAAGATCCATTGAGCAACAGACCAGGATGACTGCCAATCTTTTTTTCTCCTTTTTTTTTTTTGGTGGGTCCTATGTGGCCAGATTGAAAGGAAATGTGACGTTAGCACCTTATACTGAAAGCCTGACTTACTAGCCTTTTCTCCTTCCGTCAAGAATCAGATTGAGAGCATGAATAAAACAAACATTCATCACAGAGGATGATACTCAGTGAAGGGAGAAATGACCTTCACTAGAGGGTGCTTGTCTATGCCAACCTCAGAAATAAGAAAATAAGAAAGGATGGACATAATGCATACATTGAGAAATAAATTATATATTAGGGGTGTTTTTCATAATTTCTTATGGGTGTTTTTGTGATTATTTAGGGGATAATAGAAACAAGGTGAATGGCTTGAAGAGGATATCATAAAGTGGATTTGTACAATGTGAGAGAAGTGAAGACAAGCTCGTTGAGTGTTTTAGTATTGATGCGTGCCACTTCAATTGAACAGACATTTTTAACAACACAAAACTAGACCTACATTCCATTTCCAAAAAAAAAGGGACTTGCATTGTTATATGGAGCTCAATGTTGGACAACAAGAAAAAAAGAAGACAATATACATGCAGCTGAGAGATGCATATGCTAAGATGGATTTGTGGAGTAACAAGAAATGATAAAATTAGGAACAACCGCAGGAGGGGAACCCCATGAGTGGCTCCAAGATAAGATAAAACCAAGGAATGTTGTTTGACATGGTTTGGCCATATGAATAGAAGGTTAAAAAACAGCAGCGTTAAGAACAATTAAACTGTATATGTACAAGGCACTAGGAGAGGGGGAAAGGAATAACATGTCAGACTGTGGGGTGATAAACAACACAGCTCCAAGTAAGGATAAAATGGAAAATATATCTTCGAAAGCCAACCCCAGATAGAAAAGAGAAGGGTCCAATAATGATGATGATCGAATCAGTGCATAATTTCCAGATTGTGGTTGGAAACTTGGAGTATTGATGACAGAATCTTGCAAAATAGCAACCGGTAACACATCATGATAATAAAGGGAAATTTAACTAAAGACAACAATACTTTGTTTACAAAGCAGCTATAGAGTGGTGACCTAACTAATTGTGCCCACAACCTAGTTGGAAAATAATTTCTCGAACATAGTTGGCATCAGTTCATCCCACAATGTGGAAAAGAAAACCATAGGCCAAGAGTGTGGTCCACATCACACCACGCCAATAACAATCAATCATCATTAATGACTATGCAGGTCATTGCAAATTCTTTGTCTCAACATGCAACATGCAATCGAGCATGCACTAAATTGTCCCCCCAAGCAAAAGTGGATCCGTCCTGGATGGGATCCATTCCAATCAAAAGAGTGGAAGTATAAGTAATTATACCGAAACAAGGTTGCCATAATATCTTGGAGTTGGACACTGAGATCAGAGGGATAAAGAAGCTACTTTCATTTTAATAACAAAGAAATATTAGTCAAACACAGTAAGAATAAAGGCAATGCAAAGCGACCACAAAATATGAGAGAGAGCTACCAGCTCTATTTGCACAAAGAAAAACTTGCTTTTCAGTAGGATGGGAAGTTCCTCCAATCAAATATTTTAGAGCAGAAAAATGCATCATGGCAATGGCCACATATAGGAAGATTATAGTAACTATAGTGTCTATACATAGCAACTATTTTATTTTAAGAACTGAATGTTTATGAAAAAATAACTGTCCAGTTGTGGAAAAAATTAGAAACAAACACACACACAGATCATGTCAAAATAGAATGCAGTTGGACAAATAAATAAAAATAAATAAATGTATAGACAACAAAATGTATCACATATCATAAATACAAATAAAACAAACATTGAAATTTAGCAGGAAGCTGCCTCCACTTACTTTCCTATAAAGGGGTCTTCTTCTCTTCTCAGTTAAAGAATTTCTCTCTTCTGCAAGATCCCTGATTTCCTCCTCGAGGACCTTGCCCTTCTTTCCAAAAGTGATATCTAGCTCAGCAAGCTTCTGCTCAAGTTTCTTGTCTATTGCATTAAGCTTCTCTAACAGTATATCATCTTTCTCCTTTGTGTCACTGAAATCCTCGTCATCTTCATCATCTTCATCTGCACCACCAAGAATTTGTTTCTCTTTTTCAAACCCAACATTTTCTAGAAGGTCAACGGAAGGGCCTACTTGTTCATGCTGAATGACACCATAGTTTTCAGGATTTTCAGGATCATAAGCCTCTTTCCACTCAACTAGCCTCACTGCTCGATTTAGTTTTTGAAGGAGCATGAACCTTTCCTTGCCTGAGGCTTCTTTCAAACGATTCATCAACTCACCGATAACCCTGTATTCTGACCTTAATCGGAAATGTCTTTGCTCGAATTTATCAATTTTATTCATCCATTTATATGCATCGTCAAGAGTTTCTGTCGGAAGAAAAAATGTATGTTTATCAGAAAAAGGACCAATCATAGAACGCATACAAATTAAAAAAAAAAAAGAAATACTTGCTACTTTCTTACAAGAGATGGTAGAAGTTTCCTGGGTCTTGCAAGAAAAACTAAGATATGAAAAAAAAACTGCTAAGATTTTCTTAACCAACTAAAAATGTGAATACTTTGTACCCCATGTTGAAACAACCAAAGGTAACTAAATAAATAATCAGGACATCAATTTACTGGCCAATGAGGGCTTTCTTGCAAGGTGATTTTAAATGGTCTCATCATACCAGGATGCTGACCTCAATTGGATGACTTTTTCACTAGTGTGCTTTCTTTTTTTCAGTGATTTCTAACTTCTTTTGAGACATAGTGACACGGGACAGACCCATGATTTGTGGGTCAACCAGCCCATCTATTTTCTTGTTTCTATTTAGAGTTGTTTATTTTATGGTTTATGTTTGAAGTTGTTTTTATGTTGGATGTTTTAATCCTAACTGTCAATGTGTTAGAATGGTCAAGATTAGTTCTAGGGTTACTTTTTCTTATATAAAGTATTGTAAAGCCACCATAGTTAGGACAAAGCTTTGATGATGATGATGATTGAAGCATTGTAAAGCCTCTTTGGCCTTTTAGACAATGATTGATGAAAAAATAAAGATATTCGAGTGCTTTTGCTCTCTTCTCCTCCCTATGAAAGGACAGGCATGAGGCCTACCAACTTCATGTGTGGGGCCTGACCTATGCCTAGTTTCTTCCATCTTCCCCTACTTCCCCTGCATTGATTCCCCGTTTCGCATCACAGTTTCTATCATTCAATAAATCCCAACATTTATAAAATGGTAGTGATAACTTTACCAAAATATATAAGTTAATCAAAGTTCAAATCATTGATTCACGTTGCAAAAGGAAATATGTTTTCCTCATAGAAAACTAAAACAATAGTACTTGTCGATTTATCATAAAACATTGTACTCGCCAAAACCACATAACCAAAGACACAAAGTGAGTCTAAGACTCTTAAGTAATCCATCCGAAAAAAAACTGTTATCGAATTTTTTTTCCTCATTTACATATAAGCTGCAAACATAAGAAACAGAAAATAGAGTCAATCTGATAATTCTGCATTCAAAAAATTCCCAGCATGCAAATTGCCCTCTAAAACAAATTGCGGCTCCACGGTTCTTAGTGTCATAAACACAGGAATGTTGAAATGCAGCATAACCATAGAGAATTAATACTAAAAACATATAATTTTCCTAACCATCTACCACGCAGCATGCATTGGCACATGCCATCTGAAGCCCAGAAAAAATAAAAGGAGGGTCGTGTGAGACAGGCAATCATCAATAAAAACTCACAGATCCAATCAAATGATTGGGTCTACTTTTAACAGAAGTAGCACTCAACCCAACCCACATTGACAGGGTGAAGTTGCACCAGATAGGATATGATTTCTGCGGCGATCCAACACACCTGAATCTCTCAGCCATTATATGATATCCATTAGATGTTAAGACCAACTTAAAGATTTCTTGAACTTCTCTCAATACTGAAAATTACAAGTGTTAAAGGGGGAAACAACAAGAAAAGGGAAATACCCCCTCATCAACCGTATACCAAGTAACAATCTTACAAGTAAAACAAACCCAGATGTAGCATTCAATCAAAAACTAAAGAAAGCACTCAATTAAAAAAAAAGGGTAGAGAGAGAGAGGAGGGGGGGTTACCGGCTTCGGTGAAGTTCTTGAGCAGCTCCTCATGCCTCTTGAACTTCTTCTCGAAATCCTCCGCGCGCTTCTTCAACGCATCCTGCGTGAACCTCTCGTCGTCCTCGTCGCTCTCCGAATCCGTGGGCTCTTCAAAATCATCGAGACTTCCAGTATCCTTCAACTTCTCCTTCTCAAGCTTCTCTATCAGAGGCCCAACGCCCATGTAATCCTCTTCCTCCTCATCGTCTTCTTCGACTGCTTCGCCCTTCCGTTTCTTCTCCTCTCTCTCCCTCTGCTTCTCTCTCTCGACCTCTGCAAGAAGCTCCTGAATAGTGCGAGCAGACGAGCAGAAGCGATGGGAAAGATGAGATCTTCCCAAGTTGGAGATGGGTTTTTGGAAATCGGGGATTTGGGGTCGGAAAATGGGAAGAGAGGAGAGATTTCTTGATGGAAAGATTGGATTTTTGTTGGGTTTTGCAGAGAATCGGGGGAGAAGAAGACGAGCCCAAGTTCCTTTGGATTTGGCAATTGCTGCCATTTGATGCTATGCAGAAATGACTGCAGATTTCTTCTTCTAAGTTCTAAGTCATGGTTCAAGGAAACGAGAGAGCGATGAAATGCCGTTGCAGGACGATGACGGAGGTTTTCCAAAAACCCTTGAAACAGCTAAACGGACTCTCAGGGCCTATGAATACTGGGAGGTGATTGGGGGTGGGGCCCATTTGCTCTTGTGGCCCACTTTTGTTGGTATGTTTTGGTAACCCAGCCAAAAGTTGGTTGGGCGCACACAAAAAATGAGCATGCACACGCAGAAAGAAAGTCCACGTGCGAAGAGAACCTACACAAACAAAAAGAAATGGTGTACCTTGAGTTCAAATCAAGGGGAGCTTGCAGATGAAAATTTCACAATATCATAATACCTGCCACCAACAAATATTAATATGGCCAACAATGGGTTGCATCAAGCCAATAGACATCTTGATCATATTATCAAAGCCATCCATTCAGGTGCCTTCAAAATTGTTAGTTTGACCTCTTCAGTTGATAAGATTAAGAGCCAAATAAATTGGTTCATAGGCAATGCATGGTTCGCCTGTTTTGTAGGACTTGGATTAGTTGGCTCATTGACAATGGTTGTACTTGCTTGGTTTGTAGCCTTGATTTACCGAATTCTACTCATTTTATAAGACGATGGTCCATTTAAGTTTAGGCATTCAATAGAAAATGAATAAAAGTTAGTTTTGGATAAAAAGAGATAACTAGATTCCACCTTCTTGACCATCATTCCAATGTGTGGCACCTTTTATTTTGCTGAATATGTGTAGTTATTTTACCCTCTGATTTCCACCTATTTGGTTTTCATATTTTATTTGTTAAAAACATGCAGCAATTATCAATCGAAGGTTGGATCACCATATGGTGGGATCCCACCATGGCCTTCAGAAAAATCCATTGAAGGCCTTTAATTATTTATAACTTACTTGCCACAAGAATAGCTAATTTAGGTCATCATTTCTCTACCCATCGGCCATTGCCAATTTTTTTTTTTTTTAATGTCCCTTAAAAGATGAATGGCTGGGATTGTCATTTGGCATGGTCTTCATGTATTGGCTCATCCATGCGTGGCCCACTAGCTGGATAGATCTGACTGGTGGTCCCAACTCCCAAGGGCAGTCAAATGGCGGGGCTGACACTAGAATTGTCCAAGCCATACCCGGGCCAAAGCCGTCGGAGGGCGTGCACGGGCTGACCCAAGGCCCAAAGAGAACAAAACTAATTCTTAAGTTTTTGAGGCGCCTTGCCACTGGGGCGTTGAGTGTAAACCTGATGTTGACTCTCCATTTTTATCCGAGCACGGGACCATCAATCCAATGCAATGGAAGTCTCACTTTACTAAAACTTGATTTCATATAGTGATGGCTCAACAACCAATTATTATCCAAGAGGAGACCATTTGATGTACATCTTTTTTTACAGCCCATCAATTTTAGGCCCGAATTCTCGTGAATTAAATACTGAACAAACAAATGGATTCTATATAAAGAAATAAAGAAAAAATATATATCTTGTAGCCTTTTTATATAGAAGCCATTGGGAATTTGTAGCACTTCGATTTTTAGGCTGTGGCTCATCTAGAAGCAGAGGCGGAACCACTCTAGGGCCCGGCGCCACCCCCCCCCCCCCCCGGGCTTTGGAAAAGCCTTTAAAAAAAACCAAATGGGCCATTAATGGATTTAAATTCAACATAGATTCTATTTTTTTGAATCAAAATTGAAAATAAGAATTGAAGTTTAAAGTATACTTAGACCAATGGGCGTCAAAATAGATCTGCTAATCATACAAGTGAGTCTCTTGATTAGAATATATTATTTAACCTAAAGTACACTCTAGTCTAACAAACTGGATGGCCTGTGACTATGTATTAAGAAATCTAAAAATAAAAAGTTACAATCAATTCCAGTTCTGGATCCAAATCGAATCATATGATCATGCACACCCACTTTTTTGTTCTTTAAATATCTCCATCAGCAAATCCGTAGATGCAAGGAGTGGAACTCTGCGACAAAGCTCACCTATTAAAAATTCATCGCTACAAAATACAAGTGGACTTATCGAATAATCAGATAATCAGTTGTCCTAAAAACAAAAGAATTTATTCTTTATCCACTTCTTATCTCTAGTTGTCTCAAGGTGAAAGCAGCAAAACTCTACACCATGGAATCCACCTATTAAAAATTTGGTCAACTGGCGAGGATTTGGAGCTTGGGGTCTCTAATAATTGGATAATCAGTTACATCGAAGTCCATTCACATCCCAACTTGGACTGTTATGGGGCTTGGGTTGTAACTTTGAGAAGGGTTTTAAATCCGGCAGCTAGATGCCACTAAAAGTCTATATGTAGCACTGACAACAGCACTGAAAGTCTTGAACACTAATTAGTAACTGATATGTGATATGTGATATATGTCAAATTAGTAACTTAACTGATATGGTTTTAGTGCTTTTTTGAACTACTGTGTCACTGTCTGTCAAATTAGTAACTGATGATTTTGGTGCTTCTTTGAACTACTGTGTTAAATTTTAACTGATACAGATGAATTCAATGATACAAACTATGTCAGGTTATGTGAATTTCGTGTCATATCATTTAATGGATGTATCATGATACATGCATTTTGAGCACTAATTATGCAAGAGTGCAGTTACATAAGCTTGGGATGCAATTAATCATCCTAACTGCAGAAAGCATGTTTCTCTCTTACCATATGATGAGTTATGGTTGAATTAAGCTTTTCTTTTCTTTTCCTTTCTTATTAATACTGAAATCAAATAAGTTTTTATTGGATACTAAACTAGTATTTTAATCATAAAAAAGATTGTCAAATGTTTCTAATCTATGTCAATGGTTGGTAAAGACTAGAAGATCAACAGTCTCCCAACTTGTTTTTAGAGTGATTGAACTTGTGCTTACTCTTCCAGTTTCTATTGCAACTACATAATGATCATTTTAAGTCATGAATATTGTCAAAACTAGGCTTTGCAGCAAAATGGAGGATGATTTTCTCTCTGACTCTTTGATTGTATACATTGAAAAAGAAATTATGGAGAAGCTTAGCACATAATCAATCATAGAAGATTTCCGAGATTTGAAAGAACGTCGAATTCCATTTTAATAGATGATTGAGTTGAAATGTACTAAGAAACAATTATTTTACGACTTTTTTTTGCTTATATTTTGTTAAGGCTGAATAGATACTGGTTTTAATTTTCATGTAAAATTTAGTCTTGAATCGTATATATTTTTTATATTTGAACTTACAATTATGTTGAAAGGAAACTTAAAAATATGATAGTTATAATAATTGGTGAAATAAAAATTTATTCAAGTTTTGGCCTCTCCTGAGATGAAATCCTAGCTCTGCGCCTGTCTAGAAGGTAAGTCATTGGAGTTGAATTTGAATATAAGTTTAAACATTAGACTTAATAACAAAATAGAAGTGATTCCATAATAATAACAATAAAAACCCGTATAAAAATCATGCTCAAATAAATAATATAATATTTAATAGTAAATAATTCACATATATAACAACAATATACATAAAGGGATGTGCTCCTATGAGAGGCACTCTCACCAACTTGGTGAGAGATTGGTGGGGGCCCTCGCATTTAAGTTGGGGGTCATTGCATTTAAGTTGGTGAGAGTGGATATAGAAGTGAGGGCCCTCACCCATCTTTCACCAAATTGGTGAGAGTGCCTCTCATAGGAGCACCTTCTATATATAAATAAGTCATTGCAAAAAAAAAAAAAAAAAGCATATGAGAATCGTGCATGACTTACATACATAAAAATCACACAAGAATCTAATATTCTCTAAGCCCGTCCCTCCCGTCCCTCACATTGACACCAACAAAGCTTTGTCTAAGCCCAACCCTAAGGCTTTTTAATGACAAAAGCCCTCATTTTACAGATTTTTTTACAGCAGGTTGACTACTACGGAGTAGTGTACCAGCCCTATTGGTCCCTCCCTACCAAGAGAATGGTGTATGGATGTCTCCACTATACCACCAGGCAGAAATTCTCTCAACTTTAAGTTGGCCACATTCACTTTAATTAATAACTTTTGACATGATTCCATCCGGTACAAAACATGTTTTAGATTACGATTTTTATTCTCATGAAATCTCAGATATGGTGAACATATTCTCTCTCTCTCCTTCCCTCTAATTTGGTTATGTGCCTTGGCCATGGAATTTAATGTCACAAGGATTCTATAGGTGTGAAATATTTTTATCATCTATACCATAACGTGACTCGAACACCCGACCTACAAGGCTCTGATACCACTTGTAGGATCTTACACCCCATTCATCTACCACTTATTCCAAAACTAATTGATGATGAAAACGGCACAATAATGGTTTTGTGGTGAGGGCAATGACTCGACCACAATTACGACTGCTCAAAAGCGATGACGTTGACCTCAATATAATTGAATTCCCAAGAATTCTAAGATTGTGTAATTCTAAAAGTGGTTAAAAATGAAGAATCAAATGTGAACATACAAAAACACCATCAAATAACCTTCCCTTTAATGAAAATCACAAATCCCATCTACATCTCTACCTTATATTCTCTGTATCTCACCTTTTTAATAATTGTTAGATGAAGCTCATTTGACAATGTATTCAATTCCTTAAGTGTTATGTGAAAACAAGCAGACCCGTCAGGGAGAAATAAAGAAAACACAAGCAGAAGAAGAAGATGAAGAAAACACATGCTTCTCTTTCTTTCCAATGCATTTACCTCAGCAAAAAGGGCACTAATTCCACATTAGTGGAGAGATGGGGTGTTGTTTTTTTTTTTTTTTTAAACTTTCTACAGAATCATTTCTTCCTTCTTAACCCACAAATAGATATTCCAAAGTGCACATCCACTTTCTTAGAAAGCAGAAGCAACAATCGGGAGCTATAGCCTTTTGACAAAATTAACAAACTCCATCTTTCTTCCCATGTCTTCCTTTGGCTTTATTTGTATAGCTTTGAGCATAGAGAAACATTCTATCTATAATCTTTGAGAAACAAGTCACCTTCCTCAAGGTAAAATAGCAGCAGCAGACATGAGATGACCCCAAACCAACCGAATTCATCAAATGGAGCAATGGGTCAAGTAGAGAGTTGTAATAGAAATAGTGGTGGTAGAGGAGCAGAAACCCCAGCATCAGGCCTAACAAATGAGCCTTCCGTAAAGAGTAACCTCAGGAAAAGAGAATTACTGGATGAACATCAGGTGAGATGTGGATCAAGGAAAGTTACTTGGCCTGATGCCCATGGGAAAGATCTTGCCCATGTTCAAGAGTTCCATTCGAGGTACAGATTTGCCCATCTACATTTTTGCTGGCTTTGTTTGGCTTTTGTTTATTCACTTCATTCTCCTTTATAGCTTGGAGGGAGAGGAGCAAGTCCCTAACCTATCTATTAAGCTACTCTATCTGCTCTTCAAATTATTTATTGTTTGTTCTACTATTATTTAGCAGGTTAGATGGGCAATGTGACGTAAAGAGAAATTCTTGCATTTGCTTGATTCAATGAAAGGAATGTCATGGGTACGATGTCTGGCTACTTCAATCTTGTTTCATAAGAAGATTTCAATGCATTATGATTGCATGTCAAAATATATGCTGTTTCATTTAAGATAATAGGGAAATGTGATTTGATTTCCCATGATCCATAAAACATTTGAATGACGGAATCTTTAGGGGCCTGCTTCTTTCCGAGAATTTTTAATAGGAATTTATCATGTAGCGGCTTTTTTGGCACTTGCAAATGCAATATTTCTATAGAAGAATTCCTATGTTTTTACTGCTTAAAAGGCTCTCAAATGACCTTTCAGATTCTTGGAATCCCAATCCCTATATTTTTTGGTGGAATTTCTAAATGTTCAAGTACAAGAGAGCTTTTTAGAATTCCACCATGCTCGGAGAATTTCAAAATTTTCATACACGGATTCCGGTAAAAAAAAAAAAAAAGCCCCTACAAACAACCTCTAGTCTCTTTTTGGCAAAAAGGGAAACCTCAGGCATTTTCTTCCCCTAGTAGGAGATGAGAAACTACAAAAGTAACTTGGTTTCTTTTCCAGGTTTCCTTTTGGTAAAGCAGTAAGGCCAAAGAGAGACTAAACCATACATTACACCAATCATCACTCAGGTGGCCTTGTTCACAAATTGTCAGCCTCCATTTGCTCCATGTGGGTTGATTATGAAACCGGGCTCACCACTTTCAGCTCCATTCTGAACAGGATGCAGACATGGACTCATACGGGAGCAGGGACCATTTTCATATACACCTATTCTACTGCAGAATAGTTCAGGCAATTGCTTCAAGTGTTGTTCTACATATGCTTCAAATACAGTAACAAAATAGGCCAGTTTCCATGGTTTTGAGAAGAGTACGGCCTCGAAATAGTCCCGTTTCAATAATCTGAGATGCATCTGTGCGGACTACACACGCTTGGTAACCTATATAGGAGAAGATAGCAAGCTTCCCAGCAAAATTGATCGTCAGTTCAATCAGAAACGTCACAACCATGAGAGGTTAACCACAAGCAAAGACTTCAAACCCTGTGAAAATTGCCATGTAAAAATAACTGTCATACTTCCGGAGTGGCCACCTACTGATGATCAATGTTACAAAGCTGTAGATCCGAATCACCTTGTGGTCTCTTGGTTGGAACGATAAAGAAATTTCAAATCTCCCATAAATTGAAAGCCTTTTTCTGCTTAAATCACTTGATTTGTATGAAGGTATCCATCATGTATTTCAGTATTTGAACAATAAAAAAAAATACAGAACCCGCAAAAGCAGAAGCTAAACATCCTTTCCAAGCTTCATCTTTAGGAATCGGATTTTTTCATATCATTTACATAGAAAGTGGAATTGAAGGGACGAAAGCCTGAAAGGAAACAAAAACAATGGACAAAGGAGTATGGCCAGCAGTATTTAATCATCCTTCAATTTGGAAAAGATGGTCACCTGCACGCACAACCCTTGTGCTGATCCCATTTTGAAATAATATCACTAGAGAGTTTTGGTGGAACCCATATGAGGATTTGGCCCATCCCATTATAGATGGGAATGATGAAACAGAAACCTCGACATACTTGGGACAAGACTTGGATGATGATTAAAAAAATAACTAAGCATGCATGTTTAGTGTTTTTTTTTTTTTTTTTTTTTTCTCTTTACTATTTTTTTTCCTCGCGCTTGAGAGAGAGAGAGAGAGAGAGAGATCGAGAGATCTTATGTTACGGTCAGCACCGTTGGCAACTTCTACTTAACCTATCCACAGAGGCCTATCTTTGCTTGATTTAAACTACTCATATCTTACACCACCACGTAAAAGTTGGTCCAAATTTCATGTCTTAGTTGAAGTGACATACAGTGTTGGAGTGAAATTTGAATCAATACAGAGGGAAGTATATAATATAAGCAGTTTTGATCATGAGAAGGTCAGGACCAAATGGGTTAAATCAGGTGAAATATGCCATCACCATTATAATGATGGCAGCAACGGGATTGTTTCCCATTCCTTTACTGGAAAGCTCAATATTGGTAATGCATCAATGCACACTATCAGCCATAGTGATATTCAATTAGAATATCATAAATCATGTGATCATCCTCCCTACCTTACCAACAGCTTGCAT
This sequence comes from Persea americana, assembly GCA_029852735.1. Taxonomy (NCBI): domain Eukaryota; kingdom Viridiplantae; phylum Streptophyta; class Magnoliopsida; order Laurales; family Lauraceae; genus Persea; species Persea americana. The sequence continues at coordinate 16,621,846 of CM056814.1, forward strand.
ACATGGCATCAATTTCGCACACAACAGAAAATGAAATACAATGCTAATTTCATAATTAATGTACATCTAACAACAAAGCAGGCTATCTGAAACAGCCATCATAAGCGAGATCCAAGTGAAACATGTACCAAGCACGAAAAACCCAACCCTTAACCTTCGACCCTTCTGTGGAAGAGGGTGATGGGGACCAGGGAAAAGTTACAAAAGAAAAACAATGTAAACAATAGATATGATATCCCCATTCCAATTCTCTGATATTAGAACTGTACCATTTCTTTACTTAAACCCCCTCTGTGCTCCTGAGTATGCAAATCCATGGCTCTGCAGCAGTCTAGGAAATTTCAACAGGATAATAGAATAATGCAGTTCTGTCGTGCACAATAAAACAGGTGTATAGAGAGACACGAAGTAATTGGGAAAAAAAATGTTTTAAGATCTATCTGGCTGGGCTCTTCACCAGAATGTCACATTTTTTGGGTGCCCATTTCACTGCTGGTAAAAGAGAAGGTACCAAGGTTCCACCTCTGAAATGGTTTGAGTTCACCCAATAATTATTTCAGGGAATTACCCTGAAATTACCAGTTCAACTTCAGCCCATTTCAGCCCAGCCAAACAGGCCCTTAAAGTAGCGGGTAAATGGTATGATTACCAGAACATGATCTCTCATGGCCGATCTTCAACAGATCTGGATCGTGACAACCGCCGACGTCTTCTTGGCACCGGGACATCATCACCCATGTCATCGCTCCCCAGATTCCAGTCTTCATCATCATCCTGCAGGCCCAACAGGTTCTCGCCCCACAGATTACGTCGGCCAGAAAATGCACCGGAAGAACGCCGATGCCTTCTCCATGCTCTAGACAACCTCCTTGGCTCATCAACAGAAGCCATTGGACCAACCATATGGAACAGAAAGAATGTAGTCCACCATGGCCCACTACCTTCAATTGGTCCTGTTTCTCCGTCGCCTGACAAACGATCTCCACTATCAATGACATAATCCCCAAGTACGATGGCCCCTGGCATGGCTGAACGAATGGCACTGACAATGTCTCCATATTCTCTCTGGTGTTCAAGGTGACGCCAAGCACGTTGCCTAGATGGGTCCACATCAGCAGGTCGTGTAGTCGGATGAACCCTCCTAGCATGCCTACGCAACTCCCTATAGTTGCCAGTAAATGAGCATGACTCCCTGGAGCAGCTCCTCTGTTTCAAGTCAAGATGCTGCCGAGCCTCTTTTACAATCTCAAAACCTCTCACAGATCCTCGACACAGGGGGCACTTCAAGTGAGAAGTTGAGTCTAAGAAACTACCATCACCTAACTCCTCAACAACGGTCCTTTCTCTGTGCAAATCAGGACCAATTCCTACCCTCTGAGTTTCTGAATACCTACCAGGATCTTGGCTATAATTTTCTTCTTGTGTAGCTACTAACCTAGTGGATATTCCGTCATTGGTTTCTTCTGAGCTGTAGTCATCATGATTTTCTACCAAGTTTCTTTGCATTCTTGGACCCCCAAAGATTGGTCCCGGAGAAAGATTGTGAAGAGGACTCTGACCAGCAAGCCTCCCATTGTCCAGGCTTTCAACAAGAGAAGATGAACTGGGTTGAGAAGGGCTGCTCCTAGATTCAACTTTCAGTTTTTTAAACCGATCCAGACAATTAGAATGTCTATAACTTGTGTCGCAGATGTAAGATCTGCAACCCTTGTCATGAGAGCTGCAAAGGATGAGGACAGCATTGTGTGGATGGTCCATGCAGATGGGGCATGATGCCTCATCCCATTCCTTGTGCAAAGCACGAAGATTTGAATCAGCAGATGCACTTGCTTTTATATCGGTCATCTTTGATACACTGTAGTAAGTTGTTTGAATGTTTGATTAGGTGCCAATTGTTTCTCTTGAAACAGCATAATGATCAATGCAATTAGATTATAATGGACAGTTAGAAGGTTAAAAAAAAAAAAAGTTCCGATGAAACAACTCGAAACATCAACCATTAGAAACCTAAGAAAATCCTTTTTCATCACCAGCACGTCCAGCAGATGGATGTCTTTCACATATCGGAATTTTTATTTAGATTAACAAAGGAAAAAAATATTTTTTTCAAACCCTGAGGTCCTCAATAAACTCAAGTGGCTTACAGCTTGCGGTGGAGTCCACAAAAACTCACAGTGAGTTTTCAATTTTTCATGGAAGATGCACTTCAAAAAAAAAAAGAGTTTTCGAGGAAGATTGGTCTAGTATTTGAATCATGTCAATTCTCCTTCATAAGGAGTTTTGGTCAGAAGAAATCCTGGATCCGTTGCAGCTCTGGTAGTTTTCACTAGGAGGAAAACAAAGAAAGAGAGAAGGCGCGGCATACTCTGAAAGGTAGTATTCTCAATCATGTGTTTGAGAAGGACCCAAAAATAATGTCTTCGAGAATAAATGTTTCAGAATTTATCGGCAGAGCCAATGCCACAAAATCTTTTCACCAGAATCTTACTGCAACTATCCCTTTTACATGCCGATAAAAAAAAAAAACCTTTTCCAGTTATTGTGACTAGCGCACAATTTCATTTGAGCATAATCACAACCCCTGTTTGGTTCAATGGGTGTCAAAATTCAATTTGCCAATGCATTAAGAGGGGCCCAGGTTTGTGCCTCAATATTTTTAACATCTTCAGCACTGAGAAATTTCTTTAAAAAATATATAATACCAGTCAATTAAATGACAATAATCATGCGGCACGTTGTCATGCATTTGTACAATACTACTATATTATCGATCAAGTCATCCCAATACCAACGAGGATTTGATTCCATGATCGCCGTTAACTCTAATTGTATCATGAATATGGCTTCTTTAAGCAAATTGAGATCACATCCTTTTAAAAATTACAGACAACCTTGCATGATATCTATTGTCAGCAGGAATGCATTAATAAATACATGAAAAAATAATATACGAACTCCTAGACACTAGGACTATCTCTAAGACTCAATGCATTTGCAATAAAGGACTGATCCTGTTTGTAAAGATAAATACTAATCTTATGGTACGTGAAATTATACAACCAAGTTTATTGTACATATATTTTCAAATTATTAGTATACAAACCAGGCGTAATCCTTGGCTGATATGCTAAATATGGCTGTATCAGTCATGTCAAATAAACTGCCCATAAGCCAAGTAAGGTATTTTTCACTTTTCACCAGTTTTCGTGGTATTAATGCTTCTAAATGGAATTTAAGATTGGATTTAAAAATTAAAAACAAGGTTTCAAGCTCCGACCTTCAAATCAAAGCCAATACACATGAACACTTCCAAACGTCTCAGAGTTAAAAAGTAGTCAAAATATTGAGACTCGGCATTGGAGGCCATCTCATATCAGCCAGGACCAAAACTAATGCAAAATGCCTGTATCAACTGATACTGGTTACATGTTTGCCTAAAAGTTCTCAATGATACAGTATCATCTGGGCACAAAACTGATACTCGTTGTCCAATAAAATCTCATCATCACCATCTTCCTAGCCTTGTCCCATTGATCTAGGATTGGCTTAATGTGCTTTACTCATAATAAATAAATAAACATCGATGGCCTCATCTTGGTGAATACAATATGTAGCAACAAAAGTTTTAAACCGTAGGTAGCAATAAAGAGAACTACAAGCTAGGTTAGTGTTTGTTGATGGGTTCTCTATTATAGTGAGTTTTGAGGAGGATCCTTTACATGGGACAGAGTCTACCTTCACAAAGGGTAAGGGGTTTGATGGGTGACATGCTGTCATCGGTGTCTCAGCAACTCCTAGTCAATTAGTGTCATGATAGGTGAAGTTCAAAGAAAGGACCATGAACAATGATTTAACCAATAACAGAAAATGTTCCTGTGGCTTAAGATCATATTACACCCCTCACATGTCGCCCTTTTCCTTCTACCACTTTCTACTTTCATAGATTAGAGTTCATAAACAAGAAGTATGCAATCCAAATTACATCCCCAATACAACATGTCTGCCCATAACTATTAGATAATACAAATAAAAGAATATACCAAGTTTTTTTCTTCTTTTTAAATGGTAACATAACTCGAACCCATAGCAACAAATTTACATGCACACGTGAACTGAAGTTTAGGCAGATCAACACTAAAAGAAATGAAACAGGCAGACACCACCAACAATGATTTAGCCAATAACAGATAATGTACCTATAACATAAAGATCATATTAAATCCCTCACTTGTTGGCACTTCCCTTCTGCCACTTCCAAGTTCCAAAGCATATGGTTTATAAAAAGAACGAGAAGCATGTAATCATAATTAGATCCCCAATTCCCCATGTAGTACATGGCTAATAGATATAGACAAATAAAAGAATGTTGCAACAAATTTGCATGAAAACAATACATGAAGTTTGGGCACATCAACGTTAGAAGAAATAAAACAGGACCAGTCCATAACAATATCACAAATTGAGCACATGGAAAGCACTACATCATTCGGACAAAAAAAAAAGATAGTATCTTAAAGCTAACCAGCAACCTTTCACTTTTCAACAATACGAAGATGTAAATACACTCACCAAGAGAAGGAAGTCAGAATTCAGTCAATTTGGAACTGCCATGACAGTACTCAGCACTTGTGTGACAAAGATGGGCAATCTCGAATGTTTCCGACGAATAAAATCTCATTAACAGGCCAATGCAGAAATCTTCCAGAAACCTCAAATCAAGAACAGACTTGGAGTAATCCAATAACAATTATCTCAAGCTCTGCAGACTCATCTACAAGTCTTAAACCCTGCACTAATGCAGTGGAACAAGGTACAACAGTCATGTAAGGTTTTGCGAGTGTGACAAGATTCAGATTACAATGCAGACATGCATAATTAACAGTGAGTAGAGCTTACAATAATGAAACCCAAAAGTTAAACTCAAATTGGTGTGGAAACTAAGCCAAGTTTTCAATTCAGAATATCACAGTGCAGATCAAAACAAACAAAAAATACCAAAATGTCTGCCCATGGAACAATTTGAAAAAAAAGGGTAAGGATGTGTTTGGATGCACCTTTTAATTCCATTAAAAGAGTTTTGATCGTAGAGAGGGTATGACTAATGATATTTCCACCCTTGATATTCAGATCGACAGACACAAAATTTTCACCAGTGGAAGTCTGCAAATGGGGCATTACAGGATTTCCCTCTTTGCAAGCTTCCACCGTTTTCCAGAGTATCTGTTTCATGCTTCCTTCGAACATCAAGTCATCAACAGAGGGAAAGATGAATGTGGAGAAGTCTCAGCCTCTCAGGTGTGGCAACTTTATAGCCATAGGTTGCAAAGAAGAGGAACATGAAGAACGAGAGGAAGAATAGGTGATTAAGGGGAGGATTTGGCATTTCAAATCCGAACTTGATTAGGATGAGAGACTTGGTTGCAGTGAAGAATGAGAGGGACTTCAGGTCAGAATGGAAGGCAACTCAACTCGACTAGGATCAAATCCGAGTTGAATTATATAACCCTAGATACACCACAATTAAGTTGAACTTGAGATGAACATAACTAAACTTTGGACATTGCTCTTTGCTGAACTAACTTTTGACAATTAATATTTTGGTTTTGCATCAAGGTATACCCCATATGAAAAGCAAACACAAAGTGATTAGAAGAAATCATAAAAAATTTCAATCACACAAAATGCATATTGAATCCCTGATACAAACACATCTGCCCCCCCCTCACTCACATCTTGCATTCACTAGATTATGCATGGATCACAAATAATCGCAAATCCAATCAATTCAAGTACTTAATTTCAACTAATAAATCGATCTAAATATTTTTTAACTTTAGAAGAGAAATCAGAGCAAGAGAATACGAGAGACTTTCGTACAATCATCTATTAATCGTCGACATCGATCTCTTCCACTTGATAGTAAGAAAACAATAAAGCTAGAGATCAACATAATAATTAATAATAGAAGAACAAAACACAATTACAATCAGTTGCAAAAGTATACCTACTGCAACCACAATACCAAAAACAACTAACAACAACATTAAAAGGGCCTGTTTGGATGCTATGGTCTTTGGGCTCGATCGGATGCAATCTGCCCATATCTTCACAAAGAGATTATTCCTTGTCAGGATAGTGATTTTGGGCAAAGAACCCAACTTTATTATTTTTATCCAAACGGACACAAAGAACCCACCTTTCTGGATGCAAATCCAAAAGAATCAAACACGAAAAAAGTAACAAACGTACGAATCAGAAACACCATGGATATCCCATCCACTAAAACGTACCAAATAATCACGATACGACTCCAATCGAATCAAGGCAAAAATCTTACCAGCGCCTCACTTCGATTTTCCCGTCCAAAAACCCCAATAGCAAAAATTCAAATCTCAGACAGATTATGCCATGAATTTTAAAACCCCAATCGGATCCCGATCTAAAGCCACAAAAATGGGGGAAAAACCGGCATGGATTCATCATTGAAGAAAAGAAAATGCAGATCTCCGTTAAAAGAACAGATCTAGAGCCAAATCAATATGCAAGAATAGATAGATGAATTGCAACGAAAATTGAACCCTTAAAACCCCGAAATTGGGGAAAAGTCACGATTTTTACAGATTCAATTGGGACATACACAGAGAGACAGCAGATCAAATCAAATCAAATCCTCTTTCTGTGATGAATGAGATGCAAGAAATTCCCCCACTTTTCCAAGTTGGGGGAAAGAGGGTTTTGGGTGGTTTTCTCACGTTTGTTAATGTGTTTATTGTTTCTCGTGTTGAGGAAAACGAGGGAGCCGACGAATGAGAAAACCCAACCCCATCTTGAATACGGAACTATTTCTCTGTTTGGTTTCTTTGTCCGTTTGCCACTGCGATTGTGGATTCCTCTCCTAGTAGTAGGCTAATAATAATCCGAGTCGGTATACGTCGGGTATACATACAGATACTAATTAAGATCAAGTGTATAACTCTACATGATCGTAGGCAAACCTAGCAAAATAATAAATCTACATGTGGTTTTCCAATTCCATAGCTCGGCGTTTGGGATTTAAGATGAGAGCTCCAATGAAGGATTTATTTTTTTCTCTTTTTATTTTATTTTATTTGACGTTGGTATTTCTAAGTTCTTTGACATAATCGGCCTAATCCCTAAATAGCGTTTGATAAATCCACACAAACGTACACATGGCAAAGTTGGAGCGGTTTTGAACACGAGACATGGGGTGCAAGCACCCATGATGGATTTCCGAGGCAAAAATTTATATTTTTATATGGCCTACTACATTTATGAGCACTATTAGTAAGAAAACAGGACACGAGACAATCAATGTAATCTGATTTATGGAGATAAAATGAATAATTGAAATGTATTTATGACAAATAATTGAAATAGCCTTATCCCCTTTCTCTCTGCACACAACTTACCACCGTCATTTGGAGCTCTCCTTCCAATCGGTGAGAACCCTCCTCATCCTTTTCTTCTTCTTCCTCTTTATCTATTATATGGTGAGTGTACTCAAGATCATCATCTTCTTCGTCTCCTTCTCCTCTATTTATTTTTCCATCCATCTATCATTATCATTCTCTCTTGCACCCTTTCAATCAAGTAGTGTTTGCTACATTTTTTATATCTGTTGTTCATCTTTGAATGTGTATTTGAGTTTCGTCATAGATAGGGTCATCATATACTATGATCTGCCGGGTCTAATCAGGATTTTAGCACTTACAACCGGTCCACAATAAAACCCACATCAAACTCGTTGTTGATTGCAAAGTAAAGGAAAATGAGAGAAAAGATCAATATGATCAGCCCTATGTGGTCGAACATAAACTTTTTGTTCAGCCAGATACGCCTAAACAAAATTGATATGTTCAGCTATAAGAGGCTGAACATTAGTAGTTTGTTCTGCATTGAAAATCCGAACGTTTCGCTACAACAAAAATTAAAAAAAGGCTTTACGAGATTCGAGAAATGGCGGAAATCAAAATAAACTAACACAACAACTATTTTTCTTACTGATGTTATGTTCGAAAACTACATTTTTCTTAAAAGTTTACTCATCCATTAGAAAAAAAAATAATACTGAGAGTGACTAAGAAGCAATATGTTTGACAATGGTGTGATATGAAGTGAGAGTGAAATGTAATAAATAGAGAGATGGTGATGTAAAGGAAAGAATGAGAATGGAGGAAGAAGGGAATGAGAGTGAAGGGATGAATGAGACGGTGGGATGGGAGGAACCAGAGTAATAGGAATGGAATGATGAAAGTGAAATGGGACTCGGGGAAATTAGAGGTTCAAGTGTGATAGGTGATTGTCCTTTTTGGTAATTTCATAAAGGGGAATAAATGTAATAATTTTTTTTTTTTTTAATTCTGTGAGTAAAAGGCAAAAGTAGTAGTCTATTTAGAAGCCCTCTCCTCTGGCTACCCTCGGCTTTCTTACCCTTGCCTCCAACATGCTTTCTTTTTCCACTCCATTCTTTCTCTTCATCCGAATCCAACTAAAGCAACCTGTAGTCTCACTGCACTGCAACACCACCAAGGCCAGCCTCCATCATCCCTGTAACCCAACTGATTTCTCTCACCTCTTGCTATCTTTGCTCACTTTCTCCTCTTCCTCTTCCAGGTTCAGATTACACTTCTCTTCTTTTCTTTTATCTTTCGTCAGTTCCTTACTTCCTTATGATGATTTATTTTATTTTATTTTTTACTTCAAAACTTTAAAACCGTGTGATGTTAATTTCACATTTGTTGATTTCTTTATTTCTTCTCTGATGTTGTTTTATTTTCTCCTCTATGTGTTAGAATAAGGATCGGTTTTCCTTCTCTGATAATGGGGTGTGACAAGTTTTGCATAAATTTTTAATTATTGGTTTTATAGTTGAATCTGACATTCATTTTAACCTCCATTCAAATTAAACATGATTTGTCCAATCTTATGCATAACCCACCACCCCATTATCCCTAATGCCAAACAGTAGCCATCTAAAATTGGAGGTTTTAGGGATTGTTAGGAATCAAAATATGGGTGTTTTACGATTCGTCATTTAAAAGAAATTAGGGGTTTTATAGGGTTTATTACAATCCACCCTCTCTTTATTTATTTATTTCTTCTATAATTTTAGGTCGTTCTGATCTTCCTATTGTGGTGGTCTCTGATTCTGAAAAAGTTTAGGTTTTTTCTTCAAGTAATCTAGGGTTTTAGATTGGATCTTAATGTCATATGGATGCAAAATCTTGAGTTATTCTTGCCTATTTAAATAGTAATTTAGATTAGGAATTGATGTGATGCGAAATCAACATGATCACTCATGAACCCCAGCAAATATAGAGACATATTCAAGCCCTACACATGTCCGTGAAATGTAAAATGTATGTTGGAAAATATTCAATTGAGAACTAGTTCTCATCTATTATATGAGAACTTTTTTTGCGGAGTCCAACTAGCAACCCATTCAAACTTTGCAACCAATAAGGAACCCCCTAATAGTCACTTATCCCAATGATTGGCACACATCCGAATGAATTGAACCGTTGGATCAAGGGTTGAATAGTTTTTTGAATATGAAGCCATTAAACTTGTGGGCCACAGATGAAGGGGTTAGGGGCATGGGTTTGGGGTCAAACTTGATACTTGGGTGGTCTCACATAGATCCTTCCATCTCCCCTGGTCCCATCCCGAAATGGGGCCCACAATTGGGTCCCACAAAAAAGTTCTCATATAATATGTGAGAACTAGTTCCCACCTGAATATTACCAATATATGTTTTATGTGTATTTGTATGAAGAAAAACCTAAAATTCCTTATTAAGAAAAATTAGGAGAAGTCAAGGTGGTAATGTGGTTTCATGCTTTTATGGATGTGTGAGGCAACTTGACAATATTAAGAAGATTAAAGTAGAAGGAAAAAGAAAATTATTTAGTTTACACTACATTTTTGTACTTCATGGTCTTACAAATGCCTATAAATTATGGTTCTATGCTCATTGTATTATTGATTTTCGTAATGAACAATTTTGTGGAGTATGTTTAATTAATTTAATTAAATCCCTCAGTTTGGGTGGTGTTTTCTTTTTGTTTGGGAGTAGTTATCCAGGTGAAGAGGAAACAAAAAATAAATAAAAAAATTTGTGTATGCTTTTAATTTTTCTTTTCAACATGTTGTATTGATTCGATCATTATTTTCTCTCTCCCTAATTTGTAATGTCGTATTTTTTAGGGTTTTTCTAGCACCTATCAAATGACGCGAGCAATTCCCTTTTCACTTTGTAATTTTGTATGTGTGTGTGTATATATATTGTTTGATTGATTTATTCCTTGTTCGGTGTCAAATTATTGTTAGATTAATGTTATTACTTATTCACTGTATTTGAAAGGGTTACACCTTCTTTAGTCCCAATGCAGATATCTCTCTCTTGTATTATTGTCACAAGTATGGTTTCTGGAATGACAAAAGTTGATGGATTTTGTTGTGGTTAGGAGTAGAAGTTTCTGGGGCCTAACAAATATCATAGGTAATTCCCCTTTCACTTTCATAAGTAAATGGAGTTTTTCTATTTTTAATGACTTTTTTACTTAAGTAAATCGAATAATTGATATAATTGTTGGAATTTGATGCTTTCTATGCTTTGGAATCTAAGTTTGTTTCGTTTTGTTTCTGTGTTTTTATCTTTCTCTGTATTTCTTTTTTTTTTTTTTTTTTTTTTTCATTTCTTGTTTAGATGTGATTAGATGGAAATAGGATATTTTGGGGGGTTAATCTTTATGTCACGCCACGAGCCTGAGATTTTGCTCATCTCAAAGTGGGACGTGCGCCCACGTGGAAACTCGAATACCAATTTTAAAATCAGATGCACCATATTTGTTTTCTTATTCTTTCCTAAGATCACAATTTTTTTAGATCACCTAAACTAAATGATAGATTTGATAATTCACAATATTTTTGGACAAGAGATCAGGTCTATGAATTATGCGGTCGAGATATGATTGCCGTAAGGACGTTATAAAAAAATCTTATCCGTATATTTATAATTCATGAGTGTTGCTGTCCTAGTCCTTTTAAAGCACTTTAATGTGTCTCATAAGTGTCTTTTTAATAGAATTGCTACTATTAAGCTGGAGAATTATCACACATATCAATCTAGAAATTATCTTCCAGAAAAATGTCCGAGTATCTTCAATTCTAGGGTTTTATTTGCAGACATAATAAAAAACATTCTCTGACAGATGAACTATTTCTTAAATAATAATAAATAAATAAGTATGATATGAATATATAATATGGTTAAAGAAACTTTTATAGATTTATCCTATTTCTCGTTTTTCTGATTTTCTCATGAGTTCCTAGTAATATTTTCTTTTAGTCCTACATTTTGGAAAATTATGATATTATTGGCTTAAGTAGACTTATTAATAGTATAATTATTATTACTATCATTTGGCTGAGTTGAACTACTGGCAGGGAATGGCGCTTTGAACTTAAAGAGCCAGGGATCGATCCATGGGCATATGTATGATACTGAGTTGCTAACACCACTCAACCATGAATATGTTAACATATGAGTACCAGTTCAAGCATATATTATTATAATATCTTCAGAATATCTCTTATAATAATGTTTTCGAAATAGTTCTGATATTTGCGATAGTGATTGTGGGTGACAATAGATTTGGTTGAGAAGGGTTGACCTTTGTGAGGTAATGGGTTCATGATCAGCACTTTTATCCATCAAATCTTATATTCAGGCTTGGTTCCAGCCCATGGGCCTATAATACATGCGCAGGTCCAGTCTGTTTGAAAATTATGCGTATATTACTTTTAAATACTGTAAGGACCCAAACTTGACCCAGCCTAAGAAAAGAGAAAAGGAAAAGTGTGGGTTTACAAGGGATTGCATCGGATGTAACACTGCAGTTGCAGTCTTTCCTCTCATATAAGCAGAGGAAAACTTGCATTCGGACGCTTGCTCAATGCAAGCTCGGCATGATTTTGGGAATACGGATCTTGAGGGGGGAAGACATGTACACCGTCCATTATACTAGTGGTAAAGGTATTAGTGACCACAAATTCACAATTTCTCCTTTCCTAATTGGGATTTACATCTTACAATCACCCCTAGGCCTTTTAAAATCCCCTTTTTGCCTAGAGCATTTAGTCGGGAAGGGGGCGTGGATGTAGCTTTACCATTTCTTGTACCACTAGTAATCTAGCTCTGACATTTTATTTTATTTTATTTTATTTTGATTTTTTGTCTAGGTCAAATATGATTCCCACTAAATATTTAGGGCCCGGCCGGGACTTTAATAAAAACCAAACCACTAGGCCATAAAATTATTCCTAGGTGTAGTCTGCTGGCCTAAAAACAATCCAAACCAAGGTGAATATGAATCAACATAATATATATATATATATATAGAGAGAGAGAGAGAGAGCAAGGCTCTCCTAAGCTCAAGCTTAGGTTAAAATTTTATAAGCTCTATGCTTGTGGGGCCCATCTTTGGTTCATCCAAATGGACCAACACATGACTCTCCTAAATTACACATATCCGCCAACTTTCGGTTAGATCCAAATTATCTAAACCGTTGGATCGACAATGTATCAATTTAAATGGACCGTTGACCATTAAACTTTTGGGCTCATATGGAGATGATAGAAATCACGGTTGGAGCTAATTTTTTGCAGAGAGAAGGATCCCGCGGAGTCCTTAAAATCCCCCCATCTCCATCCCCATGTGGGTCCCCAGGTGGGCCCCACCACATACTTGAGCTTACCTTATCCTAAGCTTGAGCTTAGGAGAGCTGACCCCATAAATATATATATATATATATCAACATGAGCATAAATAATGAGATGGTACGAGGACCAAGGGATTGGGTGTAGGTTGGTCTGTTGCCCAAATTTTTAATAAAAAGAATGTAGAGTATCATATTTTCCGAATGGGTTTAAACAAATATGTCGACCACAAAATGGACGGTTACAAGTAGTTGATAATAAGTGCTAATTGATGTATTTTGTAATGAAGGGAATGAATGCATATTTAGCATCATGCATATGACGCAAAACAACCTTTTAAATATAATTGAAGCATTTTGGAATATTTACTTGAGCAAAAACTATTTGGTTCCACTCTTTGATAGAATGAAGCGGACGGACGTATATAGCCAATGTTAATAAGAAGCAATTTGGACCGACCGAAGCTCTTTCTTCACCATATAAAACTCAATTCTAATAGTAACTTGTGCAATAAGCCTGTATTCATCACACTATGAGTGTAATTCGGAATTGACCCTCGGTTGGTTGCATGGAGGGGAGGTGCAACAGCAAGCTACCAGTGGATTGACTATTAGTATTAGCATCACTAGAGCCTTATATAATTAAATTGGGATCACAATAAAGAGTTGTATCATTACACTGAATAAGTTGTATCTATAAGATCCTATAATATATATAGATATTCTTGACTTTATGAATAATAAATAAATAAATATGAAATAAACATATAATACGGTTAAAAACACTTTTTTAGGTTTTTCCTATTCTCTCATTTATTCCGATTTTAATCATGATTTCATTGTAGTATTTTCCTGTTGGATTATGTTTTGAAAAGACTATGATATTATTGGTGAAGTAAACTTATTATCACTTTTTGGCTAAGTTGGGCTACTGCTCGGGAATGACACTTCAAGCTTGAACACCCAAAATCAATCCCCAATCATGTTAATGATAAAAAGGTGCCAACACCACTCAAGCATGAATGTGTTGGCGGCCGACTGCCATTTCAAGTATATATTATAATAATATTTTAAAAATACAGCTGATTTTTTTTTACGATCATTATGGGTCGCAATAGGTCTGGTTGAGTAGGGTTTACCTTTGTGAGGTAATGGGTATGTGTTCAGGTGACGACATTAATGGCCCAAGTTTGACCATCCTAAGCTCGTCCATGATCAGCCCATGGGCCTTATAATCGGGCTTGGTTCCAGAACATGGGCCTAAAATTCATCAGCAGGGCCAGCCCGTATTCAAATTATACAGGTCTTCATGTTAAATATAATAAGGATCTACACATCGCCCAGTCCAACAAAAACAAAATTGAGAACCAGTGTTACCCACTATTGGCGTAGAGAAAAAAGTTGAAAATCCTAGATTTCAACGAAAAAGTATAATTTTCTGGATTTCCGCCATCTGGACCAGGGGAAAACTAGAAATTGCTAGTTTTCCGCAAGTTGGATCTGCGGAAAAGTGGAGATTTCAGGATTTCCACAAGTTGGATCAGCAGAAAAGTGGAGGTTTTTGGATTTCCGCCAATTGAAGTAGCGAAAAAGTAGAAATGGTTGGTTTTCCACCAATTGGAGCTGCAGAAAAGTGGAAATTGTTGGTTTTCTACCAATTGGAGCTACGAAAAAGTGAAAATTGCCGGATTTCCGCACATTGGAGCAGTGGAAAAGTGAAAATTGTTGGATTTTCAAGGAAAAGTGGAAATTGTTGGATTTCTAAATCTTTGAGCAACGGTAAAGCTGCATTTAGACTCTAGATCCCATCCGCCCTTTTTTTCTGATCTCGTCTAAGACTGAGCAAGTCTATCCTTGTGAAAGGAGAGTACTTGAGTTCAAAACAGCATCCTCTAATTACCGAGCCGTGGTCTAAGCTAATTGCACTTGAGGTGTACAATTAAGTTGGGGCATTATCACAATGCTCGAGAAATTATCATTCCAGAAAACTTCCTGGATATTTTTTATTCTAGGGTTTTTTGGGACAAATGAAATGATTTTTAGATTTAAAAACTAAGTACATATGAAATAAACATATAATATGGTTAGAATTACTTTCATAGACTTTTCCAACTTTCTCATTTATTCTAATTTTCTCGTGATTTTCTTGCATTATTTTTGTTCGGCACAAGGTTTTGAAAAATTCTGATATTTTTGGCTAAGTAAACCTATTATTTTTCCAAAAAAAGTCGGACTACTAGTTAAGAACAACACTTCAAACTTGAAGAACCAGGGATCGATCCTTGGGCATTGGTATGATAATGAGATGCCAACACTACTCTACGTACTATGAATGTGCTTGCGGATAAGTACATCTATGATATATATTTCTTATAATAATATTTTTCAAAATGTTGCCGATATTTTTTAGGGTGATTATCGGTGACAAAATAGGTGGGGTTTAGTGTGATTTTGAAAAATGCTTGTGACGAAATATAGAATTTACACTCATGTAAAAAAAAAAACCTCAACATGTGGAATTCTTTTCAGAAATTCAAAAAACCTCAACATGTGGGATTCTTGTTAAAGATTCTAGGAAAGAAATAGGGCCTGTTTCTTTTGTGGAACTTCTGTGAGGAATTCACCATGGTGGGAATTCTTGTACATAATGTGACACCTTGTCCCTTTTAGAGTCTCCGAATGTCATGTTTCATTACTAGCATTTCTAAATTCCAGCAACATGAAAGGTCCCAAATGACTTTCAGGGATTCAGGATTTCCACCATGTATGCATTTTGGTGGAATTCCTCGATGCTCAAGTCCAAGGGAGCATCCCTGAATTCCACTTTGTTTGAGAATTCAAGAATTCCATAAAAGAAACAGGCCCTAAAGGTCATTTGAGACATTTCAAGTGACTAGAATTTTAAAATGCTTGGCAAGAAAGAAGGCATTTGTAAATGTCAAGGGATAATATGCTTTTTTTTTTTTGTCATTTTGTGATTTTCCCTCCAACTCCTCATACTTTATTTTCATCTGGATTTGACACTCGATTTTATTTCATTCTACTCTTTTCTATAAACAAACATGTACAAATCATAGACTCCTTACACTTTTTCTTCCTTCCAGGTTGTTTATGTTTATCATATGGGATATTTAATCAAATCCTGTTGAAAGTGGCCAAACCCACTGTCAAAGGCATCCATGTTATCTGTGGAGTCGAGTCCAGTTGGTTGTTTACGAAAGCCTACATTAGATATAGTTATTGGTAAGAATCAGAAATATAAAAGCCTGAATTAGATGTAGTTATTGGTAAATATTAGAGAAACGTAGGCAGTTTGATGTAAATTCTTGTTTTCTTTTACTTTTTGTTCTCTATTGGGACGGAAAGTTCCATGTCCTATTGAAAATGAATGGAATTCACATATGGTTACAAGGAGAAAGGTCACCAAGAACTTTCTGATTGAGTCACTAGGGTTACAACTTACAACTGGCTATCAAATGACCTATTTTTCGAACACATTTGGCATGACCTTAGAACCTTGTTCACAGATGTTTTTACTGGTATTCTATTATATTTGGATGCTCAATTAAGTGGGATTTGGAGCATTTAGGGCATGTTTGGTAATAGTCGTTGTTGAGGATTCATCTGCGACTTTCCTTGATAGCGAGGAAAATTCATGTTTAGCGAATCATGGTTTTCCTCGGATCGGATTTGCTGGAGCCACAAAAGCACAGATTTTGTCGGTCTGACCTCTCCCCATCGGATTCCATAAATCCTTGATTTTAAAGGTTGGGTATAAAAAGGAACTTTTCTTCCCACGAGATGAGCGCCCTTGAGCTCATCAAGCCCAAATCTCCTCCCTCTCGCCCTACAATCTTGCACGGCTCATCTCCTCCCTTTTGGCCAAATCTCTTCGATTGTTCATTCCTGTAAGTTCGCCCAACTCATTTCCTCTTTCTTGCCCTTATCTCTTCGATCTCTCCAACCTACAATCTTGTGATCTTGCCCAACTCATCTGCTCCCTCTAGCTTAGATAGATCTACAGATTCTCAATGTTAGTTGCTTCTCCTTCTCTCTCTCCCTCGCTCTTTACCACTCTCTGTCTATATCGTCCCCTGCAAAAAAAAAAGAAAAGGAGAAAGGGTTTGGTGTTGATGAGTGTTAAATATTGCAAATTTTACTCCCCATTCATTTGACATTTATTAGCATTTCATATGTATGTCATTTCCTTTAGGCGGAGATTTTATCCTTTTATCACAATAACGGATTATCGGACTATCATGCGGAAATCCAATTATTTATAAAGCATTTTTATGTAATTTCTCTTGTGTAGGTGAACCCCGCGACTACCCCAACCTTCCTGCAAGTATCCCAAGGCATCAAGAAGAGATTTCAATAAAAGAAACTACATGAAGAAATTTTAAAAAGAATTGAAGAATTTCAAAATAAGAGGAGAAGACTTTAAGAATCAAAGAAGTCATTTTTTAACACAAATGAGTGGTTGGTATATTGGTTAGAGTTTTGTGTGTATGAAGGAGGTTATGGGTTCAAACCCTAACAATTGTATATATTTTTCTATATAGAAAATATTTTTATTTTAGAAGGAAAAATTGTTGCATCCATGTGAAAGTAAATGAGACAATGAAAAGCCTCCAAGTTGTTATCAATCAAATGGAAATAATCCTTGTGAAAGGAAATGAGTTGATCAAATGTCATCTATGTTTATATAAATTGGGATGTAATTATATAACTTGCTCTTTTGGCAAGTTAGTCTTTTAGCAATTTTATCTTACCTTTTCTATATTTCTATATTGTAATTATGAGTTTATTTGTAACTAATCTAGAGAGAGTATATAATTGAAGATCATTAATGAATATTTAGAGCTCTTTCTTGATGTTTAGTGGCTAAAGCTCTTAGATTAGGCTCTCCTTTTGAAGCTAAGTAATGTGATTAGTTCAATTAGATGCATGTTTTAGTTTAAATTCCCTACTTATGCATTGATTGATTAGTAGATTTTAGATCAAATTATGCTAATATCTCTCATTTCTCATGTTCTATCTCTACACTTGATGCTTGGATAATTTCAATTGATGCTTTATAGTTGGAATAAGTTCTCTCACATAGCATACTCTGGAGGCATTATCTTTGGTATTTTGTAGCTTGATTTTGATGATTAATTATTAGAGTAGTTGGGTTATGATCTATGATCTTGACTTTTGATTTTCTTTACTTTGATCTTCATTGATATATCATCCAATCCAATTAGGCAAGAGATTGCTAATTGGATTGTTGATTTATAGTTGGAATAAGTTCTCTCATATAGCATACTCTAGAGCCATTATCTTTGGTATTTTATAACTTGATTTTGATGATTAATTATTAGGGTAGTTGGGTTATGATCTATGATCTTGACTTTTGATTTTCTTTACTTTGATCTTCATTGATATATCATCCAATCCAATTTGGCAAGATACTGCTAATTGGATTGTTGACTTGGGAGTTGAATTAGAACATATATTGTTTGAATGAATTATATACTTAGTGGATTTTGGATTGCCTAATCTCTTATTTTGATTGTTGTAAATTTTAATCTTTATTTGATTTGTTGTTTTTACTTCTAGATTGTTAGATCTATATTTCACACTATTTGTTTTAAAATCCTACTCACTTCACACCACATCTTCACCTTAAATTTTTATTTCTACCGCCATTCATCCACTAGTTTAGTATAGCTTGTTAGATTACCTTAGATCTTATTAATTTCATATTTTAGATTGGTAATTAATTATTTACATTGCATAGTTTAATAGTTTTAATTGTTTGCTTCAATTGTCTATATTAGCTAACTTTTAGTTCAATTCTACTTAAATTGGATTCATCGCTAGTTCCATTCTCTCTCCGCGGGATCGGTAATCCGGACTCTTTAGTCATTTACTACTTGACAACGCCGTAGTCTTGCGGTTAAGCGTTGCACATCTAAGTGTCAATCATGTGTCTTTGTCCGTCCCTCTCTCTGTGAGTAATTCTGCTGATGTTGTTCTAAACACAATCTCAGGTCTTAATGGGTTCTTAATTAGGAAAAATAAAGAAAGGGATGATGACACAGTGATTGAATGCTCTGTGATAAACCGAATGGATTTAGCTTTGATGTTTTTTGTTGGTTTGTTTTTTTTTTTTTTTTCTAACAAGATCTGGGGCTAAGTGTTTCATAGATCCAAACAACAAATATATATAGAGATTATTGCTATTAGTTAATGGTTCCAATAAATTGGTTTACACCTCATTCTATAACAAAGGTTTTACATTTGTACAAATGAAATTATGCTTGATGTAAAAAAAAAAAAGAGAAGGTTTTACAAAGCATCAATTAACAAAACGCATGATCCAAACCGGCAGTGATGATAATGAGTGGATGATTAACATTGCTACTATGATTATGTAGTTGGAGACTTCAATGATTTAGAGTTACAATTCTAATTTAGATGAACATGCATTTGATTTTCTTAACTAATGTTTGTCATTAGTTTTTTATTTCTTGGGTTTTGATATCTTTACCAAACATGGATTGAAGAAATCATCCCTGATTCTACTTTGCTAACCAAATATGTAATGAAATGAATCCTCTCCTCATAAATGCTTAGCTCGGAAACCCTGATTCTAGTGGTAGCTAGTAATCCTCCAAAGAAAGGATTCCTCTTTTGTTACCAAAAAAATCGGTGATTCAACTACAAGGAGAGACATTTAGTCTAACACAATATTGTTTCAGCATCTTTCACTTTCAACTTTCATGTACTAGAACTTTGTCCTGTAAAAGTGCCATCTGTGTTTTTCTAAAAAGACTTAAGTTCGGAGTTGTTGATAAAATTCTTTACAAAGAAAGAAAAAGTTCTCTTCTTGATCTTCCCAATAACCTCTACTCCTCTTCTTTGGCACACAGAATGAGTTAACCCCGATCCTTTTAAAACCTTTATTGGATGGAAATTGGTAGTGGCGGATTCAAGATTTTTTTTTGAGGGGGGCTTACGATAGTTAATTGAAAAATTCGATCACTATTTTTTTTGTTCTTTCTTAACATTAACTCTTGCAAAAGAGAAAGTATTGCAATTACAAAATATCTAGTTACATCAACTAACATTCTATCATTAAATTTTATATGACATTTGTACTTGTGTTTTAAAGTTTTTTCTTCAAAACCCATGTTTCAAGTGGACAAAAAATTTATGGATTTTGAGCAATTTGTGAAAAAATATATATAAAAAAGATCCAACCTATAAATCTATGTGTCACAATTTTTTTGACCCAATTCATTAACATTCTTAGATTAATGGTGTACGTCAATATGCTTAGTTCTTTTAAATTTTAATGGATTTTTTAGAGAGGAAAAGAAACTGGGAAAGGGATTTTTTGAGTTGGGAAAAGGGAGGTGGGGGGCTATGCATTATTTTAAGTGGAGGCTGGACCAGGCTTCTCTTAGGGCCCTAATGGGGTTTTTAAAATGTTGGGGGTGGGGCTGAGGGTGGGGGGGAGGCGCTTCGCTTAATATATGTAGGTCCACCTCTGGCAATTGGCCATTGACTTTTGCCTGTGGAACCCTAACTGCAACCGTGGTATAATTTAAATTATTATTGTATTCATGTTGTTAGATAAATACTTACTTCAAGGGTATGTAATTTGTAACGGCAATCCCAAGATATAGCTTGACTAACAAACGGATGCGAGTTAGTGAGTTTGAGTTTCCAATATAGTAAAAAAAATTCATCATAACTAAACTAAGTGACGAAGGATGTGAAATTTGGTCATCAGACTGATGTAAAATCTGGATCATCGGACAAGTAATCAAGTGCAAAATGAAATTGAGCTTTTAATGGACTATAGTATTTCTTGGGCAAACTTGAGTGTAACCATGTTAATCTGGCTCATCTCCACTTCTCTAGAAAGAATAATTTGTGTATGAAGTATGGACCAATCTGTGGATAGGGTCTTGCAACCCTTGCAACGACCCATCTGGGTTTAACCCAAAATAAACAGACCTATTATTTGGAACGATGTCTAAAAGGTTCCCAATAGGGATTTTCTATGTTATTATAACACAAAACTTGAAAGGTTGACACTCTATCCTCCCCACATTTAGATCCAATTTTGTTATTTATTTAAATTCAAAGCACCCTAAGAGAAATAAAGTTGAAGATTTTAAGATTTTATTTTCTAATATATTTTAGAATTTATCTTGTTTAGTAAAACAAAGCAGCCCAATACAAACCAATCGATAAAATGAAATTCCCCATATAACCCACTTTTTTTTGTGTTTGGTCTTGAGTTTTCATATTTGGGCCCACCCTTAACCAATTCAATCCGTTTGCAACCCACTCCATCTAGTATATGACATTATTCACCATTGAATTTTATCACTATAAAATTGCATGGTGTATGGCTATCGATTTGTTTGGCCGGATATCTCATAGTCCCATCGTCTAGACCTTTATATCATCTATGTCCAGTGGCAGACTCAAGATTTTTGCTTGAAGGGTGCAGATCCTAAAAAGTAGTTTGGTTTTGGGGGTAAACTGAAAATCCTCATGTGAATTTTGAAGATGGACTAGTGATTTTTATTCGATTTTTGGAAGTGGACTTAGGATTTTCATATAGGCTTAGGAAGCACACTGCGATTTGACGAGTACAACCACACCCACATGCCTGTACTTGGATCCACCCATGTGTATATCCCTTGGTTAGCACGCATCCAAATTTCAACCTAAGAAATATTTGTATTGAGATAGACTCTACTGACAGGACTCTTTTTAAAAGAATAAAAAAAGAAAAAGCAACTAGTAGCTTAGATGCAAGGCACCTCCACTTGACAGAAACAAGTGTGCATGAGTATTTATCAAAGGAAAAAAGGCAAACGTTTTAAAGGGGAAAAAAAAAAAACATGGACGCTCAATAGCACAATCTGATAAATAAATACAGTACTATATGTCTTCCTTAAGTAAAGGTTTCGCCCTTGGTCCATGTTGTTGGCACCATTCTTGTGAGACTCGATGATCACATGAAAGAGCTTCAATTCCAATTTATTGGAAACGCTAGCCAATTCCTACCAACCTGCCATTCACTATAAAAATACGATACTATAATAAGAAGGATGAAAATTTTGTGTCCATTTTTAGACTTTCAAAACTTTCAAAAAAGAATATAAAATTTTAACATCTCAAAAAAGTATAAAAGTTTTTTTTTTTATAATTTTTTCAATCAAGTCCTCTCCATAACTTTTTTTTTTAGAAATGACAAAAAAGACCTTTCCATTGTGACAGGTTTTTTTTATATCTTTTCTTAACATCTTTTCTCTCTAAAACTAGCTTATTTGATTTTTATTATAGCCATTTAATGAAGTTAGCTATCACCGTCATTGGTCTCATTTTTCTTCAACCCTCCATTTATGAAGGTAGTTTTGAACTGGAGCTCTACTAGGTCGTTTGGGTTGAACTTGATCATTTCTCTTAAATGATTTATTAAAGAGAAAATTTGAAAAGTGAAATAAGGGTATTTTGTCATTTTCCTAAACATTTTTTTTTTATTTGTATGGAGAGGACTTGATTGGAAGAGCTGTGATAACTTTTATACTTTTTTAAAATATTTCAATTTTTATGTATTTTTCTGAAAATGAGTAAAAAATCTTCTACCTTTTTTTAAATTCATTCTCCCTCAATAAAAGCCAAAAACACAGAGTAAGTGGTCCAGCCTTTATATGATTGGTAGAAAATCTACAATCATTGAAAGTTGTTTCAAGTGGTCTCCAACAATTATAGGACCTTCTAGATGAATGGTCCGGTCGCCACGTGCTGAGGCATTTGGATTAGGAGTCTGGATTCTTTTTCCTGTCCCACTCACACTTCGTGATGAATGGGGGAAGTGGAGCTCCACAACAGATGACCTTTTAATTTTACTCTATTAAGAGTTGATCTTAGTGTAAGATTGAACAATAGTATAATTAATACATATATTAGTAATGTATGAATTTGTGCTAATCACCTTATAAGCCAAGAAGAAAAAAATCCACCTATGAGCAAACCGCAATCAATGCTCGTGCAGCTCATATTATGGGGCCTACTTGGATCCACTCCTATCATTGGCGGTAGGGTAGATGGAAAGGCTTCTTCAATCACATGGGGGCCACTTCTTTCTAGAACATCCAATAAATGATATTTTCCCATGGTCAGAGTTTTTTAAAAGCTTGCCTTCATAAGGAACTCAATTAGGAAGACATAATTGGAAAGATTTTGAATACTTGCTTTGATGGAAAGATTACCTCTCTATAAAAAAATTTCTTAGGTTACTTCATTGCCTATGGTGAATTATATGGGCTTCCATCACTTTGCGAGAAAGAAATGGAAAGGGTTCAAGAAAGTTATAAATTCCTCTTCGAATCCAGCCCCTTTGTTGGTGTTCGAATCATGAAAACCCATAGAATCAAGTATGAAATTCTTATATTTCAGATCATACCTAATTAGATTTTGGGTTTACAAGAATTCTAACATTTAGCATGAGAGACAATTTTGGGTATAACAAATTATCGATTATATTTTATATATTATATTTTGAAATCTTGGGGCTTCCTGGGTTCTCCAGGGAATCAAATCCAACTACCTAGAGGATAGAAGTTTTGGGTATTTGACAAAAAAATATTTTGTTAAGTTTCCTAATCATTTCTACAAAAACCTCAAGACATTAATAAAGGCAACATAAATATTTTTCAATACTCCATTACGGGTGGAGCCTAGTCCTCAATACTCCCTCTCAGGTGGAACCAGTCGGCCCACTTTGGTAGCACACATTTTTTTTATCGAATTATTCTCCCTAAGATTCGAACTCGCGACTAGTTAGCTATGATACAATCTTAAATTTGTTTAGCTAACCATTAATACAAAAACCTTGAGTCATTAGTAGAAGCGGCATAAATACATTTTAATACTCTCCTTGGGTGGAGCTCACTCTTCAACACCGAATTATATTGCCTAACCCAATCTGGAAGAGGTGAAAGTCATAGAAAGCCATGAAATTAGGTACGATTTTATCATATTTCAAATTAATCATATTATTTGTTCATACCTAATGAGGTTTTGGGCTTATGAAGATTCTAACAAAGTCATTATTACCACCCTTCCTTCCATCGAAATGCTTTCATATGGAATCGCGGGAAATTCAATTCCACATCAAACATAATACTTTTTGCCCTTTAAAAGTAGCTGCACAATTGAGCCGTGTGACTTGCGCTTTTTATCTGGAAAAAGAAAAAAAAACTTTTTCTTGTCTTTGAGTTTGTAGAAAACATTTACTTAAAAAAGGAGTTGCAAACACTTTTCCCTAAATATGCAAAAAAAAAAAAAAAAAAAAAAAAAAAAAAACTATGGAGTTTGAATTCCAATGTCACCTATGTTAAATTACCTGCACCAACCAAATTTGCCAAAACCTCGAGGGTTAGCAGAGGAAGTGAAAATACTTAAACCCTTAGGCGGAACTCGATCGGCACACTTTTCCATTCACATTAGATTTAAATTTACCTTGATGGGGTATCAAATTTTCTAGACTAACCATCCCTACCAACTCCTTGGGGGTACTAAGAGACAGTTGAAAAACTTTTTCAACAACCCAAAAAGAACGTGCCATTGTATGTGCAATATATAAAAGCTGTAGAAACTTCTATTTATTTATTTAAGTTTTGTTTTGGTTTAATTAATGGCTTGGAAGTGGAAAAACAATTTCCATTGTTTGGTGGGTGGAGGTCGAAATGGAGATTCCTCTCTGTTGCAGAATCCGTGCAGGCGATGACCTCGTGATATGTACTGAAGTCTTGGACGATCCCTTTCGATGTATATAATATATCCCTCGTTTTGATGGATATTGCCCTTTTAGGAGAGTGGATGTTTATCCACTCCATCCCACGTTTACAGCAATCCGAAATTCAAAACCAGGATTGGATGGGATATTTGAGAAAGGTTGCCAATCTCAACTCCCATCACCCCAAACTCCACATGCCCATTTCTAAACATCCGATCAAATACATTGTATCCATTCACATTTGAGTTGCAAGCACATTAGATGTGAAATGAGTTAAAATTCGTGGTGCGGCTCACTCAAAATTATGACATTTATGCGGAATGGAAACGTTCATTTTGAGTGGTTCAAATCTTTAGCAGCGTCTTCTTTCGAAGATGTTCTGGTCTCCCTCACTAAGGTGCGCTTGGACAATCCATATCTCATCTAATTTTTGTATATGACCCCCTTCAACTTCCTTTCTGAAAAAATTGATTAGCCCTTTAAGGAAATACAAGACAGTGATGACTATATAGAGTGGTAATCCACTAGGAATCAGAAACTTATTTTGAGCTTTTTTTTTTTCTTTCAGTCTTTCCCTCATTATATTGCGTTGAACATTTGCTGCTTTTGTTTGTGAAAGAAGGCCACATGAAATACCCTATTGAAGAAGTGTCAGTTTCCCAATATTACATTTATCTATTGAGTGTCGGTTTTCCTAGTTTACATTTTTCAGTACTGTTAGTGGGTATTTATTATTCCCCGTGGGTACCCATTGGAAATCACATCTTCTTATTCAATTTTAATCCACTTTCATAAATGTCTTTCTTAATTAAAAAAAAATTAATTCCATGAAAGTTTAGATTAGTTCATTTAACTCTTGTAGAGGAAAAATCACTTTTCTTTCAGAGTTTTTCATTTGGGTTGCGATTGTGCATTCCAATTTATATGGATCCATGCAAGTTTTTCGTTGCAGAGGATGAATTGAAAATTAATATTTTTTTTTTCTGGTAAGTGAAAATTTATATATAATAATTCTGATCCCTCCTTTGAAAATGTATTTCCCCAAAAGGTGTTACGCAAATACATCATTGATATTACAACATATTAAAAGAGTAATCCAAGTGTGCTTACATGGCATATTAAAATCCTCATTTGCGTGAATTTTTTCATTTCTCCATCTGTTAAGGATAAAAAGAATATTTCTATGACTATGGAATAAGCACAAGTGATGATTTCGAGGTAGTGTCTCGGAAAAGGAGATTGAAAACATGCTAAACAATGATTACGTGATTATGTCCAAACAGCCTCTAAGAATAAAATAAAAAACATACCCCCATTCTTAATGATACATATAGATCGATTATTTTCCTACACTAGGCTGTTTTTGTACAACCGCGACACTGGCTTTCCCATGAGGAAAGTGTAAAACTCGCAGTTGGCGGATAATCGGGCACCTTGTCTCCTCTCCTTTTTGCGGCAACTCACTGTAGTACAAACTAACTTTAGAAGTTGATCTATTTCATTACACATTTATAGCAGTAGAATATTTAAATTCCACGCTACGCGGAATATGTAATTTAATGATATAGGTATCTTTAACATTTTTGGCACAACAAAACTAATTTTTTATGCCATCCTGTTAAACTCACACATACACACGGCTAATGCCACTCCACCAACACCAAGGTGGTGGAATTATATATAATAATGGTCCACAACAGCAATTTTAGTATTTAATAAAAAGGATAAAGAAGAAAAAAAAATCACTAAAGGCTCCTTAATTCTCAACATGCAGCCAAAGAAATGCACCACGTGGATTCTCCAGGTAAAACCACGTATCAAATAAGCCAATTGGCGCAGTAAGAGACAAAGGGTGAAAACCTTAGCCACGGGGTTTATGCATTATTGCTTAGAAAAGAAGGTCCATTACATTTTTACACACATACGTTGTACGTACTACGTAGTACGTTCATCAGTTCATGAGAGAGAGAGAGAGAGAGAGAGAGAGAGAGAGAGAGAGAGGATTATTAATAAGGAAGGCGATGGAAAGATAGAAAAGTTTTTCCGAACGAACAACGCATTATACAGAAGAGATTTACATTTTCCTGGAAATCCGAACAAACCCGTTACTTTGTAGTTTACAAATCAGGGTTGGGGCCAGCAGGGCAGGGATGAAGAGGAAGGGACCACGTTTCAGGCACCACCTTCGGTACTTGTATCTAACACCAACAACAGCACCGCCAAACAGAACATTTTGCAAAACCCTAATTCTCTTCTGCATTGGGATTTGAGGCCCTGTTTCCAAGGTAAAAATTCCTGTTTTTTTAAGTTTTGGGTTATGTTATTAACTTTTGGATGATTTTTTTCTGTATGCATTTTGTGGACATCGCATGAAAGTTGTGAAGTTTATACTGGTTGATTTGGTCTGTTTTTTGGTTTGTGATTTCTTGTTTTGTAATACTGTGGGATCTTTGGATGGATTTTTAGGTTTGGAGAGAAGTTTTATCTGTTCTGTTGTTAAACAAGTGGAAAAGTTTTGATTTTTCTTTTATCCTTTTTGGAATTTATGGGCTTCATGTGAGTATGATATGATTTGGGTTTGGATGATGGAGGCACTGTGTAGAGATTTCTGCATTTTGATTTTGTAGATATTGGGTTTTTTTCTACTGGGAATTCTGGTGAGAAATTTGGAATTTTTTTTTTTCAGAGGAGGAATTTTGGTGTCTATGGAGTAGAAGTTTTTCTTTTGGAGTTTTATTCTTTCAATTCATTTGTTTTCCTGTTTGCATTGTTTCGAGATTTCTGCATTTTTCAGTCTTCCAAATGTTGGGAGTTTTACTGGGGATTCTTGGGAGTGATTTGGGGTTTGCTTTTGTAGAAAAAGAGGAGTCTTTGAATGTATGTGGGGAAAGGGCTTTTGTTTTGGAGTGTTATCATTTATATAACTTACTTTTTTCTCTCGGGGTTTTTATTTGTTATTTGTGTGCTCTTGATTTGTGATTTGATTGATGGCATGAAATGGAACTTTTCCTGATGAGAGTGTTGTGTGTTTGTTGCGGAATGTGCAGATGAGGAGAATTCCAGTGTTTGCAACTTGAGATTGTGGAATTGTGATTCCATTTGTGTCCGGCATGGAATATTATTTTCTGGTACAATGTGGGAAGAACTGAGATTTTGAAAAAAATGAAGGAGATGAAAGGGAAGCTGGGGCAGGGTTCAACGGCGGAGTCTGTGAAGGCATTGTTCGGGGATAAAATTGCAGGTTTGTTGGATGATAGGTTTGAAGGATCAAATGATGAATTTCAGATTTTCATGGAGGTTTTCCATGGAAATGACAAAGGTCATGCAAGTAAGAGGTGTCTTGTTACAGGAGCTATTAATGCTGAAACGGATGGGAGCAAGGCTGAAAATGCACTATGCTGCATGAGTCAGTCCTCCGTGGAGGATTCACCAGTAGAAAATGTTTGTACTTCAAGAGAGGATTTTAAATGCGCAGATGTTAAGCGAATAAAACTGTCTGATGGACCTCTTAATCATGCGAATAAAGCTTCAAGCGCTTGTTTGTCTGATGTCAAGAAGGATTTGTTGGCACCCTCAAAAGAGGTATCATCTAGCATGCCCACCCCTGGGTCTAACTGCTTTGATGAAATAACTACATGTCACTTGGTCGAATCTTCCACTAAGGGTATTTTTTCAAGTTGTATCCTGCTCAAGCGCCATGGAGAAGCAGACAATAATGAGGAGATTGATGACCATGAAACTTCTAATAGAACCAAAATAGCCACTGCACGAGGTGGAGATGTTAAGGAAACTAGTGAATGCAAAGTCATTACGTCACCCATTGCTCAGGAGAGTTTTACTCACAAGCTTTTGCCAGTAGTTGCTGTCAATGATGCCGAAGAAGATCCAAGAGCTCTTGAAGCTATCAAAGAAAGATCCAAGGATTCTGATCTGCGGAAGTCGAAGACATTCAATGTGTCTTGGAAGGCATGTATTGGGGATCTCCGTCTGCATCTTCGTGAGCATATTGATCATGTTTTGGTTGCGGCGGGGTGGGGATTTGAAGTACGGCAAAGGAATACAAGGTTTTCCTCGGATACATTTTTTAGAACACCAAAGGGAATGATCATTCATACACTCTCCAAAGCCTGGTTGTTATGTGGTGAAAGCTTGTTTGCTGGTGGGATTTATTCAACAGAAGACGATGGGAGGCAGTGGGAGGATGTGCCTGGGTTTTGGTGTGACTTATCAGATACCTTAGCATATATTGAGAAAGATATGCAGCAAACTGAGCCTTCTATTCTGCTGTCGCAACGATGGTGCCTTCTGGATCCTTTTGTGACCATGATGTTCATTGACAGAAAGATGAGTGTGCTGAAGGCAGGAAGGGCCGTGAAAGCTGTCAATGGTGTATCAGTTGACTTGGGCAAGACAACAGATGTAATTTCGGTGGGACAAGATGTTGATGCAATCAGTAGTCAGCCCATGGGACCTTTTGGGGATCCTTTAAGCAGCTTGAATCAGAGTTTGGTACCGCCCCATGTGATCAGTAGTCAGCCCATGGGAACTTTTGGGGATCAGTCAAGCAGCTTGAATCAGAGTCTGGTACCAGCCCATGAATCAGATAGCATTTGTACCCAGCTGGATACTTGCCTACATGATACTCCGCTGATTAGTGAAGGTGCAGAGAGAGTGGTTGATGTGATTAAAGATGTCTATTACCAGCAGGATGGTGGTGGCAGTTTCTCAATCTTGGGTGAACATAACAGTAGACATGGAGATCTTAAACTTGCCTCTACATTTGGAGGATCAAATCAGTATCTTTTTTGTAAAGAAGCATGTAAAAAAAATCTTAGAAGCCTCACAAGGAGCTTTGAAAACGGATCCTCTGATGCTGGAGATTTGAATAGAATGGTGCATAACTTGTCAGCAAGTGAGGCAAAGAAAACCATAAGATCATTAGGGAAGACAAATGTTAGTGAGAGGGAGCCAATTTTTTCTCAGCCAAAGGACTCACTTGTGAATAACCCTTCAGCTCAACTTTCTGCAGCACCGTATTATGAGGCATTAAGATATCAGGATCTAAAGAGGGTTGAAAGTGTTTCTATGGGTGCGGCTACTAACTGCATGCCGCTGAGAGAACATAGTCAACATACGACCCTTGATTTGAATGTGGGAACGAGTGGGACTGATATTCAGGAAATAATGAAGCAACAGATGCAAGAAAATATGATACCTTCTAGGTGTAATGATGACGCAAGAAAATATGACTACCTTCTAGGCGTAATGGATGATCGGATCAAAACTGATAAAAGAAAAGATGATCATATTGAAGGTAGTCTGGTCGTCTCTGGCCTCCAGGAAAAGTCCAATCCATCTGAGAATGGAATGGAATTGGTTGTACGACCAGCTGGATGCCGCAAAGAGGAGCTTAGTGTTGCAGCTGAAACATCAGGAGTCAAGACAAAGGTCACATACGAAGCTGGATCAGAAATTGTGCTGACAAAACAGATACGCAGGTCTAAAAGGATATCAGAAATTCAGGTGACCGAGATGCACTGTGACGACAAGAATGTAGATTGTCCCATGCCTCACCAGTTTAAAACCCGAGATTTTAATTCTATACACTTGAACACAAACCTGGAGCGTATAACTCGTGGTCGTCTTAGGAAATGCCAGACACACTTTAGCAGTAATACGCATGCTGAAAATCCTGATAAAATAATGGCTGTCGGCGTTTCCAAGCATCAATGTATTAGGCCATCCAAGTGTAAGACGTTTCAGCATACATGCAGTGAACTTGAAGAACCAGTTGCCATGGCACATGGTGCAAAGGGCCTAATAAAGTTTGAGTGTAAGAACAATATAGATGAAGCCCATTCACATAATGTGAACGATGCACTCGTTAATTCTCAGACTAGCAAAAAAACTCTCAAAGGGACAACAAAGTACGAACTCCATAATGAAAATGGACGGAAGAGATCACGTGGTTGCCGTATTGATGATGATGACCTTTTGATTGCATCTATGATGAGAAATGAAGACTTGAGCTCCCAGACCAACATTAAGGACTCTCATTCAAAACCTGTGAGGAAACTCAAGAGTCAAAATGTTAGTTGCAAGTTGCTTGTAAGGACACCTCGAAAACGTGGAAAGAACTCGCATGGGAAGTGTAACTCAGGAGCAAAAATGGTACTGTCGTGGTTGATCGATGCCGGTTTTTTATCTGTGAATGATGTGATCCAGTACAGAAATCCAAAAGATAATGAAGTGATAAAATATGGATGGGTTAAAAGGGATGGAATCTTTTGCAAGTGTTGCAAAACGATGTTTTCTGTGTCCAATTTTAAGGGTCATGCTGGTTGCAAGCCATACCGGCCCTGTTTGAATCTTTTCCTGGAGTCTGGCAAACCATTTATCCTATGCCAGCTGCAGGCCTGGTCTGCCGAATACATGGCCAGGAAGGGTGCAGTTCAAGTGGAAGAAGCTGATGAACAGGATCAAAATGACGATGCTTGTGGACTCTGTGGTGATGGGGGTGAGTTGATATGCTGTGATAACTGTCCATCTACTTTCCATCAGGCATGCTTATCTATGCAGGTTTGCCTTCTGCTGAACATGAAATTTTCTGCAGTCTGTTTTCTTTGTTATTTTTGTGCTATACCAGTTTGCTGTGTTCCTCTAAACACTTCCTTTATGTGACATGGGCGACGTAGCCAGAATTATACTTTTAACGAGGTCATATGCCATGCACATAGTTGCTTCTGTGGTTTTGTCATTATGTTTATATTCAAAATTCACTTGACATCTAAAGAAATTGAAGTACATTAGATTTAAACATCCCTTAATGATTTCATGTGGCATGTGAAGATCACGTGAAAAGGGATGAAATTATGATATTTACTTTGTAAACATGAAAATATTTGCAACGGTAACATATAATTTTTTTCCCCTCAGAATGATTATTTGAGTTTTGTTTTTGACAGAGAGCCATATCTTCTTAGGTAAGATGGGATTAGTTAAGTGCTCCTTCTTGAGGGACTGTTTATAAGCACTCCTCGGTTACTAGGGAAAGATAAATCAGATCCATCTATGGCTATCCAATGAGTAGAGCTGGAATGGGACTTAGTAGGGGCATGGTAATTTAATGTTGGGCACAAAGTTGTGGAAGCAAGATTCAAGGGGTTGTCATAGGCTACTTTAGAGTCTCAGAATCTTGCAAACCATCAAGCTATTAAACTTATGAGTCATATGATAAAAGCTTTGGGAAATGGCAATGAAACAATGCCTAAGACAAATATACTATTTAAGAAAAATCAATTAAGGTTTTTATTTTTTTTCATCTTTTGAAGATAGCCA
This sequence comes from Persea americana, assembly GCA_029852735.1. Taxonomy (NCBI): domain Eukaryota; kingdom Viridiplantae; phylum Streptophyta; class Magnoliopsida; order Laurales; family Lauraceae; genus Persea; species Persea americana. The sequence continues at coordinate 16,653,737 of CM056814.1, forward strand.
ATCAGTTTGAACATATGCCAGGTAGATTTATAACATAATCCATTTTTGTACTGGGATTGAATGACTCATTAAAAAGTATAAAGAGAAGAGCGCTATTGTGCATGCTTTTATTGATTTAGAGAAGGCCTAAAACTATCAATATAGCTAATTTGGTATAAATTGAAGAGAAAATGCACGATTAATAGATATATGAGGATTTTATAAGGTGGTAGCAAGTGTAAGAAATGCTTATGGAAAGAAGTTGAGTTCCTAGTTGGAGGTGGGCTTCACGAAACATTACGGATGGCAATGGGGTCAATTTTTTTGTGGGGGTCAACACACCCTAGCCCATCGAATTGACTGGATTGTTGGATTGAGGACCAATTTTTTTACTATAATATAAAGCTGTTAAACTTGTGGGCCGTGGGGTTAGAGGCATGAGATTGACCCTATTTTTTATATTTGGGTCTGTCATGGGTGGATCTTTCCATCCCGCCATGTCCCATGATATGTTGGGCCTCAGGTGGGCCCAAACAGCCGGTGTGTTAGGTAGGACCGCGCGCACCATATGCGCAAGAATATTTATACATGTATATATGTATAAATACTGACCTGACCCTTACCCGTCACGTGGAATGTTTAGTGTCACATACCAAAAGCCCGAATGGGCATTCATGAGTCGAGGTGGGTTTGGGTTAATCTCGTCTTGTACCAAACCTGACCTGTTGCCATCCCTACCCAAGGCTCACCTTGGTCCCTTATGTATTTCCCTGGCAAATGGACTACCTAACAGTAGAAATCTCTGCTGATGAAGTTCTTTGATGCATGCTGTTCACCAACATTTCTGTACCAATTATAGTGTGAAAATTTTTTCAACTAAATGCTAAGCTAGAATGAGAATCTCGAACCCAGTGGTTTGAGCATAAAAAGACAAAAAGACATGAAGTGCAGATTTAGAGGAGATGGAAGCGGAGAAAATGGGTTTATTACAATTTAAATTAACTTGGTGTCTCCATGTGATAGATCTAACTATTTGGGAGCAAATATAGAACAAAATGGAGGGTTCGAGTTTGCTATCGCAAGATCAACAACAATGCACAAATAAAAGATAGTGGACTTTTTGATGACAATTGAATGCAACTTTGATTAGAGCATCATTCTTTTGATAACTCGGTAGTTAGATTTGCAATACTTTTTTTTTTTAATGGTGCTCGGTAGTTAGATTTGCAGTACTATGTGAAGCTAAATTTTCCAATGAAGAAAAAAACATGAAATAGTTGTATATGTGATTGAATGTGTGTTTAGATGTATGTGGAGTATCAAAGAAGAATATAATTAGGAATGATGAGTATATGATGGAAAACCCTATTGCTGCCTTTAATAGAATTGAAAATCAAGGAATGCCTATTGAAGTCGTTTGAGCATGTGCACATGAATGGAAACAACTTGTATGAAGAATTGAATTGTTACAAGCTCAAGGAACTAGGAGGACGTGGCCAGTAAAGACCAAGAATGAAGTGGTCAAAAAAGACATTTTAATTTGTGGAGTGACAAAAGCATGACAATAAACATGGTTGATTGGAAAAATATCACTCATAATTCCTACCTGGTAGACGGTATAAGGCTTCAGTAATGATGATTAGCCACTTTTGGGCATTTTAGGTTGTGTGACGGAGTGGTTCTTGTGGTGTTGGTGATTCATTATCTCTTTTTTTTCCGGCTAGGTTGGAACTGTGGTAGGGGAGTGATCCTCATGACTTAATTCATTTTCTATTTTACAGTTTCAATAAATTAATGGTCTAAGAAAATGACAATTAATTGTTTCTTGTGCGTGTAATTAGTTGCTAGCTTTTATGCAAATTCATACTTTTTGATATAAAAAAGTTTTGTTATTAAAATTGTTCCACAATCATGTCTACAAGATCACTAATGTCAGTGTGTATAAATGTCCTCAATTGTATGTTTTCAGGTTGATCTCTCAACATGATGTATGGACTATGCAATATTTGTCATCAATCATAACGTTCCTCTTACTCCATATCCCCTAGAAAAAGGGGAAGAGTAGTATCTACCAAACTATTCATCTTACGTGCTTATACCCATTCACCAAAACTCACAGCCTTGAGTGGGAACACCCATTAAGTTCCAAATGCTTTAGTTATATGGTACCATATTAGAGATAACAAAACAGAGGATAAGAAGGGCCTTGATATCTTGACCCCATTTTCATTGTTTCAACAAATTAAGGTCCAAGGCAGTCTTTTTAATTCTTTTACCATCTTAATGCATTTGGTTATCAAGACAAATATAGTATGTTCATTCATCATGAATTTGGCTTGGGTTTGTCCTAAAGTTATGTGCTACTTGATTTAGGGTATGTTCACCCTTCCATGGTACTGCATTTATCTTGATAGTATTGGCATGTTTCATTCATTTCTTTAGGTTCGGCTTTCATTTAGAAAAACATACTTCCCATTAAAAAAAAAAAAGATAAACATACTTTTTGACAACTTTTACACAAAGTAAAAATATGCATATTCGCCTTTTGGGATATTAACATTGTTTTATTAGTAATATTAGCTGGTTATATTATTTGTTTAAGCTGTAATTTTGCTACAATTGTTCATGGAATGCTAAATTTTGGTCATGAGATGCACTGCTCATATCCATCTATTGTGTTGAATTCTGGGATGGTTTTGTTCCACTTAACTTCTTAGTTTATCTTTATTTTGTTTCTTTATTTCAGGAGGTTCCTCAAGGCAGTTGGTATTGCCCAAGCTGTACATGCCGTAGTTGCGGGGATGTGGCCACTGGGAAAGAGACTTCAACTTCATTGGTCACTTTCAAATGCTTCCAGTGTGAACATAGATGTAACTATTTTATTTATAATTTTTTTTTATTACACATTCTTTTGTACTCACTATTTTGAATGCAAATTTATCTTGAAAGTGAAATTTGCAAAGTTTACTTAAATCTCTCCACATCTAGACCTTACTGCACATTAGGGGTGCACAAAAAATCCGTTGATCCGTAAATCCGATCCGATCTGATCCACGGATTTTGATCCGATCCGAAGGCAAACAGATCGGTGGCAGATTGGAAATTTTGTAATCTGTTAGCAAAGAATCGGTGGTGGATTTCACCCTTAGTCCGCGGATTCAATCCGATCCGATCCGTTATCATTAAATGTAAAAAAAAATAAATAAAAAATAAATAAGGGTCAAAATATAAAATAAGAAAAAAATTGTAGGGGGTCCTAATTTCTGGATTTTAGTATTAGTATTTATGTTGTCATCTGCTGCAAATTTACTGCAATCAGATGGAATTCTTTTTCTGCTATGTTGATATGCAATGTACAAGAATTCATGGGTTTTTTTTTTCCATGTAATGTACAGGGACGGATTGAACGGATTAATCCGATCCGATCTTGTCCTCCACAGATCGGATCGGATCGTATTTTAATAGCCACGGATTGGTGACAGATTCCAAATCCGTCAATCCTTAGGTAACGGATTGGTGACGGATTTGGCCCAATCCGCACCAATCCGATCCGTGTACACCCCTACTGCACATGTGTGAACGGGTATTCATGCGATACTTGAGCGGTGAGCCTCTCATCAGGCTACGTCCACCGTAGATTTAGTTCGAAGCCAGGCAGGTTGGACTATCTTTACTGCTGAATTTGACTGTTAAATATGATCAGTTGGTGGATTGTTTTAACTGTTCACCTTTTTCCTCAAATCCAGATGATATAGAGGATAGCATGACTGGCCTGATTACGTGGCCACACCTGTGGTGTACCCTGCTTGAGTGGCTCAGCTTACAATCTTGCACACATTTGTACCTCCCTGCTTATATTGTGCATGTAAAATCTTCTTTTATGGAGGTCCAAGTAAGCTCATGGACACTCCTTGACGAGTGCCTCATAACTATCCTTGATTAGAAGTGTCCTTGAGTAGGAGAAAATGTTAGTATGAGACAATGCACAGCATTGGTAGACTGAGTTTGCGATAGATCATCAATTATGTTGTAGTCTTAAGTATGTGGTTGTATTTGCTGAAAACTGTTACCACGTTTAAGGTTGGTGTAAACATAGAAACATATTGATGCCATCCACTAAATAAAACTAGCATGGGAGGTGAACTTTAATCATATATAACTGGAATGTGATCAGTCCAGGTACCTTCATTTGAAACACACTCTGTGCCCTTTCCTATTGTAGAAAGACATCACAGAAACATCTTTATTGAAGTACTGCCTATATTTCCTTTCTAAAATTTGGTAGTCCTTTGTCTGGACACTTCATTTATTTATTTTGTAAAGCAGTCAAATTCTTTGAATGAAAAGTTAACTGGCATTACTCTTTTAATATATTTTTTTGAGACAATGACAAAACTTTGGATTAATGATAAGAGATTACAAAAAACAACACAGGAAGCAAAACCAGGTATTTGAGCCTTATACCCTACAACCAAAACATTACTTTCTTAATAATATTCTAATTAAAAGGAATATTATCGTTCTTTAAAAAGTAAATGTGTGCTTTGTTTTTCTTTTTTCTTTTTAATTTTTACAAGTCGATATATGCATGCTACATTCACTTAACCACATAAAGTTGATGTATTCCATTTTGACAAATGGATGGATATAGGCTTTTCCTGCATTAAGTAGACTGAGCTGTTCCTTAATTTTTTCCTCTTGTAATATTCCAATTACATACGAGGAATTATTCTCCAAAGTCCTAGTTGTCATACTACATTTCCTTATTAACTGGTACTTGAGGACATCTATGAACTTTCTTATAAAGGTGATAATATTTTTGTAAAGTTGTGCTTGAGTACATGCTATATTCCTGATATTCTTCTTTTCATTAACAGATCACAAAACTTGTATAATTGGGAAGGGCATCTGTGGAGGAGTTCTAGTGTCTGATAAATGGTTTTGTGACGAAAAATGTCAGAAGGTATGCAAAGTTCTTGATTTCCTATTTTATGCATGCACTTTAGTTTAGACTAAAAGTATCTGATTTGGATAGAGCAAAACATCAACTTGAAATGTGGCATGACTACACCTGTCTTTGGATATTCCCATTTTTCTATATTATTTTGATATTCTATCTTTAATTTATTAAATTATAGCCACTTGCTGAAGTAGCTTGATTTACTGGTGCTATCAGGTTTATGTAGATCTACATTCTCGTGTTGGAGTCTTGAACAATATCTCAGATGGGTTTTCTTGGACGCTTCTGAGATGTATTGTTGGGGACCAAAAGGTTAACTCCGCACAAAAAATTGCAGCAATGGCTGAATGCAACACAAAATTAGCTGTCGCTCTTTCTGTTGTGGAAGAGTCTTTTCTTCCCATGTTGGACTCGAGAACAGGTGTAGACATGATACCTCACATCTTATACAATCGGGGGTGAGTTTCTCCCTTAATTAGTTTTGCTTTCATTTTTTTTGTTTCACACTTTTTTGGGCCTCATGCTGCTATCCTTTGGACTAGAATGTGATACATAGTATGTATGTAAGTGTCGGATTCATCTTATCATCCGAAATTCAACATTCAACATCATGCTTGGTGCAGCCCTGGATCCTCGATCGAACTAGATTAATCTCCTGAAGGATTGATTGAATCCAATGATGGATTTTGACAACTAGAATACACTCACGACAAAGTGAAACACCATATCGAACGGAACTCTTCTTGATTAATTGATCAAGCGTAACCAACTACAATGGATACTCGACTATATATAGAGTGGGATTGTTTCTTGACCATCAAGACATTCTAAAAATTAAATAAGAAACTATCTAATCCTAATCAAGCATGAAATAGAAATTAGGAAATAAATTTACTAATTTAGAAACTATCTAATTGAGGGATAGGGATCTCTGATCTTGGGAAAATCACTGATCACGTGGGACCCATCAAGGCCTTCGAGCCTGTGACCTGGGCCGGATCTTGGGCCGGCCTGCATCAATGTTGACTAGCTAGACTATGTACAATAGATTGCTTTTTGTGGAGTGCAGTCTGACAGAAAACATAACCCTGAGTGCAAACGCAGAATCCACTAAAAAATTTCACCAAATAGTGTGATAAGTCTTCATAAGTCATGACAATGGCGACAGTAGTGGCCTGTCAAAATCAAAGCTTAATGTACGCCCCTTTGGGGTCAACTGGGGTGCATGCCAATCATCAGGGTAGGGTAGATGGAAACCTCTAAATATTGATTAGGGGTGGACGAAAAATTACCCTGATTGGGTATCATATGGCATAGATACCAGATACTAAGGCCTCAAGATCAAGGGTGGAAAAGTGATAATTTTTTTTGATGTAATATTCAACAGATAAGTAGTCCAGATGAGTGTTAAATTAGGTCTGGTACCAATTCAGAGGGGATAGTGGGTATTTTAAGGGAGATGGGTTGTAGGTGGGCCCCACATGAACTGTAGCTCACGTGATTGTGTGTAAATACACACACATAGATAGGTCCATGTTCATGTATGGACTAACTATCATTTTGTTATATGCAAACCATCCTTTGGTGCCTACCTGGCTGCATGCCAATCACGGGGTTAGGGGGATGGGAAGGTGGTCTATGTTCGGATTAGAGGTGCTCCAAAAATTAGCCTAATCAGATCATCATAGGTATGGACTTTAAGGCCCTAAAATCAAGGAAAAAATTCTTAAAAAAGAAAAGAGCGTGTCAAACTAATGGTGAATATAAGATCAGCTGACTCTGGGCAGGGTTATCAAGGTCTTAGTGCTGTGAAGGGTTTGGATTGATTATCGGTGGGCCCACAAGGGAGTTTACATATAGTTCCGTTTGAACTTGTTCTCCTAAATAAAGTTTATTTTAATTTGCAAGTGCATTTTTTGGTGGGGGTTAGGATGATTGGAAAGGTTAAACTTTTAGTCACGTTCTATCCAGGTGTATCTTCTTGGAACTTGCTGCCATAGGGCACCCTCTGAGGCCAAAAGCCCAAAACCCTCCACTGCACCACCGTTCCACTGTACCTGATGCCGATAGAGGGTAAAGTTTTTGAAGGTAAACTAGTGGTGTTGAACCAAGAAGCATTGTGGTTGTTGTGTATGGAAACATGCACCGGTTCAGTGTTCCTCTCCAGTGATAACCTCATTAAATGTTGCCAAATGTTAATCTATAATTATTGTTGTGTTGATTATAATTTGATCTACATTTTCAAAAAAAAATTATAATTTTATCTATGTGTATTTTGTCTATTTCAACAACAACACCCTTGAGCATTGACGCAGCTTCTACAATTGAGCAATTGAGCTACCATTGCCAAGCTAACTGCAAGAATTTTTCATGGTTGTGCCAACTGGAATTTTTGGGACGAGTTGATTATGGAGGATGGAATAGAGAAGAGCTACAACCTTTCCTTTTGGTGTTTTTCTTTTCTCTCTCTCTTTTTTTTTTATGGGGTGTGATAAGCGATAAAGAAATATCATTCAGGCTAATTGCTGTGGAATGTGATTCAGCCAATGCTATTGCTTGGCAGTAACAGAATGTCCCACAGAGCCATACATGGGCGTCATGGAGGTTTGCCTTTTAACAAGTAAAATTTGTGAACTTTTTTCCTTTTTGGATGCATATTCAGATGGGTTGACTGCTCAGAAATTGGATATTTGGAGGTTTCCCCTTTTTATGAGTGAAATTCATTAACTTATTGAAATTGTTCTATCCTCGTATCCTTTCACAATTGATGGTTCCCCATTAATCTCACTCATGTGAAATTATAGGTTACATTTTACTTTTCCTTTTAGAGTTGTCTGTCTGTTACATGTCTACTTCCGGATCTCGATCTCTGTTGTTGTATGCTAATGATTTTTCAAATAATTTTAGGTCAAACTTTGCACGTCTCAGTTATCAAGGCTTTTACACGGTGGTCTTGGAGAAAGATGATGAACTTATTTCTGTAGCATCCATCAGGTACGACATAATTTGAGTAGTTTTTTCTTGGGCTATTTGATTTGCTGTGCTGGTCATTAATTCAAGAAGTTTGTGTATTTGCAAGTTTGAAAAGGTATTTGAACTCTTCCAATATGCTCTCTATATGTTAAGAGCTTTCACTTCCATTCTTGGTACTTCATTGTTTTATTTTTTATTTTTTGAATGGTTAAAACTAGACTTTTTATTGATGGGTTGCATATTGCAAAGACCTGCCAAACAGTGGACATGGAAGTCAAGTAAGTTACTGTTTAGAATCAAATCAAGAAGTGATGATCAAAAAAGTATCTAGAATAAAAGTAAATTTGGTGCCCTTTGTCTCTTACTAAATTTGTTCAAGTGAGTACCATTTGTTCAACTGAGTTCCGAATCAATTTGAAGTGTGATTTGATAATTTCCTATCTAGAATTTTTTTTTAATAATAGTAGAAGTCAGGATTGCTTTTCCTGCCTGTGACATGCTTCAATTTTCCCCTGCAGTTCATGTCAATCTGGTGGTTTCTATGGCAATAGATAACTGCTAAACAGTTTGATAATTGTTATGAATAATAGTACATTTTGGTTCGTTTTGGCAGAACAGGCCAAAACTAATCGGTTCAGTCGGGTGACTGAACCAAACAGCCCACTAACAGTCTAGAAGTCAGACTTTGCCATTTTGGTGTAGATTTCAGCCGAATTGGGATAGTAGTGCTTTTTTTTTTCTTTTTTTTTGAACTCCGTATATATTTTTTTTAAGTACCAGTTTTGCAGTGCTGTAGTATAGGTGATTATGTGCGAATATGTTTGTTTTATGTGATTTTGGCAATGGAATTGATTATTGGAGATGAGAGCCCAGGATGGATGTCATACTGTCAGAGGCACGCATGGCTTACAACTTATATATTTGACATCTAGAACAAATAATACACTGTTGTTGATTTAGTAGAATGAATGAATATATATATATATATATATATGGGAGGTGCTCCTATAAGAGGCACTCTCACCAACTTGGTGAGAGATGGGTGGGGGCCCTCACTTCCATATCCACTCTCACCAACTTAAATGTAAGGACCCTCAACTTAAATGTGAGGGCCCCCACCCATCTCTCACCAAGTTGGTGAGAGTGCCTCTCATAGGAGCACCTCCCTATATATATATATATATTTATATATATATATGGCATATTCACCATTTTACTGTTTTCATATTTTTAAATTATATATAATTTTTAATTTTTAGAACTTCACTGAAATAGAATTCTCAGATGAACACAGAAGAGCTGAACTGGCCGAGGCGTAACAGTTTGGAATCAAACTGAAGTGGGGTCCCAAATAAAATCTACAACTATTTAATCGTGTCTTATTGATTGCTTGTGGTCTTGAAGCATGGCAGTTATCTGAGGTGACAACTTTGTTAGTTGTCAAGACCTTATATTTAGACTGTATTTCTGACAATTCTGTTTGCATTTTGAATATTTTTTTTCGACTTCTGTTGTATCTTTCTCGAATAACTTTATAAAACTCAGACTGGAGTGCTTTGTCAGACTGGGTTTAACTATAAGTAGCCATTTGCTGGGTCTATCTTACCAGAATTGAAGAAATCATTGACTATCTATCAAAATGAAGTCGGCCATCTCATCTCATCTAATTGTTAGGACTTAGTGTTAGGACTTAGGCCCCCCTTCCATTCACATTTTGGAAGTGAAACCATAATTTGATTTTGGTAGTGCAGCGTTTTCATGGTGCGTGTCGGAGACTCCCACCAACTGTTCTTACTGTTCTATTCCTGTCCTAAATAGTAGAAAATTTTAAATTGTATTCTATTAGTTCTTGGAATATCTTCATGATTAGATGTGCAGGGTGCATGGAGTTATGGTGGCAGAGATGCCTCTTATTGCAACTTGCAGTCAACATCGCCGTCAAGGAATGTGTCGACGTCTCATGAGTGTTATCGAAGAGGTATTTTCTTTCCAAGTTTTAGTGTTTGTTTCCCATTACAGGGTATTGGTGTTCATAAGAGTTAACAGCTATCAGAACTGAAAAGCAAATTCCTTATCAGCTCCCTGCCATCTCAGTTGGGCTTTGTCTTGTTTGGACTCTGATATTACCTTCAGCTTAGCCTCTGTTGTACTGTGTACTAGCACTAACACTTTATTTAAACAATAGTATGAGACTTGCAAAAATATAGGCCTTGGGGATGCCTTTTATGTTGATTATATTGTGTCTATATGGAAATAATCTTGATTTGCATGCTTTTGGAATGTGACTAGACCTGTAAGCCTAATTGTAGGGGTGTGTAGATTTTGTTTTACAAGAATGGGATTAGGCTTTTGTAATGACAAGGATGGTCTTTTGACAATTATCATCTCCACTAAAGCTTTTATTATAGTTTGAGGATGCTTCTATCTTCCATTGTTGGTGTTTAATTCTAGCTAGAAATGCTCTTCACTTTCAGTTCTGTTGGGGCTTTTTGTCAACAAATGGATATTTTTAGTAGGCTGCACTGGTGATGATGCTGAATTTGGGAAAAGAAGTGTGTGAACTTATTCACTGCCTCTTTAGCTGCAAATCAATATAAATTGTAGAGACAGGGACACTAATTTAAAATCATAATAGTGGCCCCCCACTTGTATTCTAAGGTTCACACGTGTGCGTAAGGCATCCTTATAACATATCTTTGAATGGAGATTTGTTGGGATTAACTTAACATCAACTAGCATAATAACCCAGGTTGAGCAGGGGCATGTCCATCACCTACATTTGTACAAATAAATTTAATAAAATATAGACATTTATTTGAATTAAAAGATTGACTCAAAATAGACTAATGTAATAATTAACCCAATCAAGAAAGATCTACATGGAAGGTACCAAATATATCACCAATAACAAGTAAATTGAAAACCATCTGATAATATATAGTAATGTATGACTTTAGCCGGTAACTCCACTTGGACATTGGACGTACAGTTCAATGAACTGGACATAGATTAACCCCTAACCCCCATGTAAACCAACAACAATATAATCCTAATAGATATGGTTTCATGTTTGGTGGGTTTTTTCACAGAAATATGCATATATGGGAAGTTGGGAACCATTTTCATGGGTCTATAATAACTAATTCATAAATGAGGGACTACATTGAATTACACCTAAAAAAAATATGATATATATATATATATAAGCAATGATGGGTTGCAAGTTGGGGATGTAACCCGTTTAATAAAAGAATTTCATATTCATTCAATAACAAGAACTTGGATCTGGCCTATTAAAATCTCAAATTCTATACATGAGTTCATAATTTAGTTCGATAGGTAATAACAATTTTAGCATGATGCTATAAACATACACTATTGTTTTATAATTAATTATAGTTTATAAAATGAGTATTATGTGACAAGTTCAATTACTCACGTCCACCCACGCGCACACTCAGCGAACGCCCTCACGATCAGCGCTATAGCCATCCCTGGTTGATAGCGTGGAAGGGAGGTGCTGTATTATATGATAGCCACAAATACATTCATCCATTTTATATATGGATTATACTTAAATGGATTAATATCTTTTAGCACGTATATTTGATAATAGGATCATATACATTTACTCATAATATTAATCAGATATTACATAACATTTATGCATGTACTATCAATTTATGTATATATTATGGAATATAATTAGTTTATTATAATATATTACTCATGTTTGAGAGAGAGAGTGAGAGTAGGAATGTTGAAACCAATTGCAATTTGGGGTACATAATGACTTCAAAAGTTTAAAGTGGATTCTGACTTTTAGAGTCTTATCTGAAATGCCTCAATGATTTTTATCATTTGGATTTCAGAAGCCTTCTGTATTTTACTTTTTTCATAGATACTCTCTATTTTTAGGTATTTCGTGTGCATTTTCTCAACGTTTTTTTTTTGGTTAACTAATATTTCCTTTTTTATTTTGGTAGATGTTGAAATCCTGCAAAGTTGAAAAATTGGTACTAGTTGCAATTCCAGATTTGTTGGATACATGGATGTTGGGTTTTGGATTTAAACCTATGGAAGATAAAGAGAGAGAAAAGTTAAATACCGTCAACTTGATGGTTTTTCCTGGAACTACATTGCTAGAAAAGAACTTGTGTGAAATAGATGCCGTGGAACCTAGACAAGAAGGTGAGTATTTTCTATTTCTTGCATGAACTTTTCCATGAATTTGGTACTTTTTAAGTGTTTTAACGAATTTTCATTATTTTGGGTGGCAGATGGGTCCGTTGCAGCAGGTGCAATGCGTGCTCTTGGTAAGCAAGAAGCTTTCATTGTTGGAAATGATGTGCAGGTGGACACAGTGCTCCCAGATTTCAAGGATTTGCAGTTAGAAGAACAGGGTGCTAGTCAGCAGAAATATTTCAAGCAGCATTCTCTTGGAGAACCCGTTCAAACACTTACTGCAAGTGAAGATCAAAATGTCTCTAATGTTGAGTTTTGCAGTGCAAAGGCAGAAATTTTAGATAATAATGACAAGAAACTTCATACTGACACAGGTTTAAATGTTACTGATATCGTAATTAGCGATCAGCGAGTTTCAGTGCCTGGAAATATGGCTGCAAGAAAGAGGGAAAAAGTTCGGATTTTGCCGCCAAGGCTGGCTAAGTTGAAGACTGCATGTCCATGAATATTTTACTAATAGGTGTTTGTAAAAATGATTCTCCTCTTCAAAAAGGAAGGACTATTTATGCATGAAAACTGAAGACGCTGCTGGCAGAACAGGTTGTATCCGCAGCTTTCATAGAGATTGTACTGATGCTAGAAATGAATCAAATCACCTGGGATCAGTTCCATGATTCAAAATGCGTATGGAGAATGCAATAAATATAGGACCCAGGTCGTACGGAGTCTCTTTTTCCTTGAGACTTCCCATGATCAAATGTTCTAACCGAGAACCAAAAGAACTGGATTCGATAGATGGGGGAGAATATCTGATATCTAAAACTGATCTTTTTGGTTTTGTTTGGTAAAAGGAAGTGACAATCTTGTTGAAGATGTTGACCACCCAGGAAGATATGCCGAAAAAGGGAAAGCTGCAGTTCTCTCTCCAGATGTAAATGAAATTAGAAGCACTTTTTTTCTTCAGTATCAAACTACCCTAAAAGTCAGCTATTCAAGTCTAAGTCTGCAACTTTGTGAGATTTATTTTTTGTAACCACCAATGAAAGGAACAAAATTTTGGATCCAACATAACAATTGTTACTAGGTGACAATGGGGTTATGTATCTACTTGTCAGTTCATTCATTTAGTGAGATTATCACTTGGTACTTTGACCAATTGGCAGTTCATTCATTTAGTGGGATTATCTCTTTTAACTGTTCAGGGGGAGCTTTCACTGATTGGCAAATGTTCATCTTTGGCTAATGCTTGGTTTTGTGATACTAATCAGTCCCTGCTTTATTGTTGGTTGCAACCACTGTTCTCTTTTGGGCTTCTCAATTTGTACATGATGAGCTACCTAAAAAGTAAACTCCTATATCATTTAAATAATTTTATCTTGTGACGAGAGGAAATTATTCATGCTGGGATTGACCCAACAGTTGCTGCACTGCCAGGATTTCCATTGGCAAACGGAACACCTTATCCCCTCCACATTTTTACAGGACAAAGCATGCATACTGAAGGTGTGCTTAATTGTCTCAAAGTCTGGATCATAGAGTTGCTGGTTTCACTGAACTCATCTTTCAAGAAAAAATGCTAATGACTCTTTGGCTACTTCTCGAAAATTGGATTCCTCCCGAGTTTGCTGTTTTGAGCAGCATGGTGGAGATTCTCTTCCATTTTCAAGGTAACAGAATTTTCTACTCATTTTCCCATATCATATATTTTCTGTTGGGTGGGAAACCCTTGATGAAAGTGTGTATAAAATTTGTGATTGTACTCAAGAGTGTTGGAAAATTTACACCACTTTCTTCCTGTGTCTATGGGTATTAAGTGGGAATCCACTGCAAGACTGTTTGTATCATTGGGCTCTGCAAGACTGTCTGCATTGAAAGTAGTAAAGAAATGCAAAAAAGAGAAAAAAGAAAAAGAACAAAATATTGCAAAAAAAAAAAAGAAAAGAAAAGAAAAGAAAAGTGGGGGAAGAGTATTGTACCTCACAACAAGTTAAAACCCTCCCATGGGGTGATCCTTTCAAAATCTTTCTTAGCCAAAGCATCTGCCATCGCATTGGCCAACCTCGTAACGAAAACTTCCTTCCCATATCCATAGTGGGGGTATTCTATAAGATTGAATAATGAAAATTCCAGTCAACTCAACTTAGTAACTCGAGCGAGTCCAATGAGTAGATGTCCAGACTCAGTCGACTCACTTGGGTTGGTAACTTATTGGTGGAGTTTAACAAGTTTTTAAACTTTCGAGCGTGGAATCCAACTGCAAATTCAATTGAGGTCCTTCTTGAATCTTGTTCTAGTTTTCCTTCATAGGTGGCTCCATCATGTGGGTATGCCACTGCTTTTGAATCTTAACATCTTGATGAGGGCCACAAATCCCGAGCTAAGGGTTTGTTTCGGACGTGACACTAATGCCCATGTACTGTAAGGTTTTTGGTCTTGAACTGAGCTAGCCACATTGAGCCAAACAATATGAGCTGGCAAAATCAATGGATGCTTCTAACGTGCAGTTATCTAATCATGTTATATAAGACTCGTTTTGATTCGCCTGAGTCCACTAGCCTTTTAAGTCTGATTGAACCAATCTGGGTGTCTGCCCAGTCTAACCAAGTGATGAAGTTCTGAGCTGAGTCAAGTTTCTAAACTTTGTTCCCAATCGCAAACGAGGCTCAGTAGTAGCTTGGTCTGTTATTGGTCTTAGTGACGCGCGTCGAACTTAGCTCGGGGCACAACTTTGGTTGGCCGAACCTGGACCAGAGTAGGACTAGGCAGCCATATTAGTTAACCTGAAGTGTGAGTGGGTCTTTTTGGGTTCGTATCAGGATTGGACTAGGGCCTCATTTATTATAAAATAGACATACATTTTACAAACTGTACATTTCGCAATCCGCCATGATCAGACGGTTGGTGTGATGAAGCCCCAAAACTTGTATTCTTGTTGGTGAATTTCGTCATTAATGCCCGTTTGACACTTTACTAATACAATACAAGTGAAGTAAAGCTTCTAGTTTTCCATACAAGATGTCACATCAAATGTACTTTATTCAAAACTCTCTCCATCTTTTAAAAAAAAAAAGTCAAAAAGCAACTATTTTTATCCACTAAAATTTAAAAAAAATTTATTTTCCTACACTAAAACTAAAAATAAAATATCATTATAACCCACTTATATTTTATTCTTACCTCAAAATCAATTTTACTTCACTTGACTATATTAATAGAGTCATGAAACTGGCGCTAAAGGATCCCATGTCAAATGGTGACAGTTTTGGGTCCATCTGCATTTATGAATGGCGGACCTCTCATTAATGTTATGCAGTACTAATTAGGTCGGTGGATAAACTGAAATTTCACTGCAACATTGGATGGGAAGAAAATTCTTTAGTTTCGTATTATCTTATTTTACCAGATATGGGTCACGTTCAACTGAGCGTCTGGTTTGGACCGAACCATCCTGACAAACCTTTCAGACTCACGGCGCAGTTTTCAAGATATTGCTTAAGTGGAGAGATGATTGTGGACGATCCTCTGTCCAGCTATTACATCCTAAACGCCCAACACTTTCCTTAAACTCTATCACGAGGCCCATCTAAACGGTTCAAGATGAATTTCATTTCCTCCGGCCATGGGACGTGACGTGTTGGTTCGTATGAGTAAAGTGAAATAAAATTAAGGATTAAGAAAAATAAATAGGAGGGAATTAAAGAGTGAAAGCACTAAAAGATAAAAAAAAAAATTACTTCTCCCCTCTTTTATCTTTTTTTTGATTTGATCGTTTAATTCTGTTTTATTTCAACTATCATGCAAAGGAAATTGCCCTAAAGTTTAGGCTCAAAATGAGTCGATCCCACCAGTTGATTGAGCACTTGATGGAAAGTTGACTTGGCATCGACATTGCAGCATTGTTGCGTTGGTTTAAATCACATTTCCATTTAGTGCTCAATTGGATTGTATGACTCACTCTTTTTCAGTTAAACCTTGATAATAAATGGTTGGAGGATCGGGGCAGAACCAAGAGTTTTATTTAGGGGGGGCTAAAGAAACATAATCTAAATAAAATTACGAAGTTCAATAAAAAAATATGCAATAATCAAATTATTAAAGTTGTGCTCGATGTTCTTTTATTGAATCGGAATCATCAATTATTGTTTCAATATTGATTTTTTTTGTAATTCTTCTTCAATATATACAATTAAATGATTTATAAGAAATTCATCATCCATTATGGTTGTTGGAAAGTGCAATTTTAACAAACTTCTTGGCCGAGAATATATTAGTATTTCTACGATATGCATTTGAGAACGACTCCTTACCCCTGGCTATCTAGGATTCGAACTTTGGGTCCATTCTCACTTGTATAGGCCTTCTTCTCGTGCGTGTGGACTCTTTTCCCACTTGAGTGGGCTGTGTTCCCGTATACATGGGCTCTCTTTTGGGTCTAGCCCTCTTGGTTAGAGTAAAAAAAATACACAGAAAATTCTCAAAATGGATACAAAAAAAAGTTCTCAAAATGGATACCGCTCCATTCCTTTCTCATATATGTAACTTGTAAGTTACAATTTAAAATTTTATTATTTAAAAATTCAAAGAAAAGTAATAATGACATCCCAAATCTAAAATCCAAATCATTCAAAAGCGTGGTTTTATTGGTTTTTTATCTCTTTAAAATAAATTTCTTTAACTGGATTATTCCGCCATGGATATTAATAAAAAAGAATACAACTACATTTCCTTATCCACGATAGAGAAAACTGCGATTGATCTAAATATTAATGTAATAATACAACATAAATAAACATTGACTTTAAGTGAATTAGATTTCAACATAAACTACTGACATGTAGTAAAATCAGTACATTTATGCAATATAAAGAAAATTCTATAAAAGAGAAAGTGGGTTTGTCGTTCCTTTTGTTTTTTTTTTTTTTATTCATACCTCAAACATCTTCTTTCATTATCTCCAAAAAGAACATGCGCATTCTTCTCTTTCTCTCTTCGATCATAATATTTAGGGCAAGTGTATATAGGATATAATGAAAATTGAGAAATCTCTTATCCAATCTCCATCAACCTACCTTATTTGTTATCATTTCCTTCATTTCCTTTCCTTTTTTTCTTTCTTTTTTCATTTAAAGTTTTCCCCAAATTTAGGAATATTTTTATTTCCCTTTTTTAAGGGTCAAAATCATATTAAGAAAAAGTTCAAAATAATGGAGGGGCCAGAGTATGATTTTGAGGAGATTTTTAGATATATGCCCCCCACAAACCACCAATACCATCACGGTCGATCGGTGGAGGAGGATGAAATTGATCTTGAAAGGTCCAGATGATCTTTATGTGGGCTCCACGATGGAGTTCCGGAAATTAATGTGTAATTGCTACATTATGGGATCCGGACTTCTAGTGGACTGCACATACAATCTATCTTTACGCGGCCCACATGGTCCCTACATATTCTATCATATTTGGTAAAGTGATGATTCCAATTCAACTCAATTGAATTCGATTCGGTTTCGCTGTCCATCGGACCTTTGAGGCCCACCAGCCTCACTTTTATCAGTGTCCACCACGCGTTGTGTTGTGTTGTGTTGGGTTAGACCGCGGAATCTGACCTACAGTCACGATGCGTACGCATTATCATGCGCATGCGCAGTGGTGAAATTGAATTGAATGGAATTTGAGGAGGCGTCCTTTTTTGATTGGACGAGGAGCGCAGATAGAAACAAGCACAGGAGAGTTGGGTTTGGAGCGAGGGCTTCGACTTCGATCTCACCAATGTATGGCTCCTTCTCCTCCCTCTCTACACATCTCCACCGTCGATTCCGCTTCTAAGCTTTTTCAACGGTTAGATCTCATCGAAAGACAATACCATCAAGCCACGGTAATCTCCCTCTCTCTCTCTCTCTCTCTCTCCGCCTCCTCTTTCCCAAATCCCATCTCTCCTCCATTGTCTTTGATTTTTCGTCTTCCGATCCAGATCTTGGAGTCCGATCTAGGTATCTCTTTCTCTCTCTTCACTTCCTTTTCTTCTTCTTCTTCTTCTTTTGATTGTTTTTCTTTTTTAGGGTTTTCGATGGAATGTTTGTTTAGCGTTTCTATCTTATTGATTTTGTTCATTGATTTCCCCCCTGATTGGGAATCGGTGTTGGTGCTTTCCATGAGGATGTCAGATGGCTGGCTCGCCCGGATCTGGTGGGCCCCACCTTGAGATGGCCCGATGTCACACCGAAACGGATGATCTGGTGCCAGAAGCGGTTGATCCAATGGTTTGGATCGCCCGATGGCTTTGGGGCTGCCAGTGAACGTTGGTAATTACCTCCATTGGAATGTGGTCGTGGACTTTCTGTTGTGATTTTGTGTTCATTGAATTGGAAACTTCTTTTTTCTTTTTTAGTTTTGATCTGGTTTTGTTTGGTCTTGTTTCTTTGGAGATCGAAGAAAGACCAAAGAAAGAAACTTTTTTCTTTGCTCTAAGTTTCATATATTGGTCGATGATGTATGTATGTAGATTGGTTTGTGGTCTTAAGCTTGGGCTGGTTTTTGTAAGCGATGGGTTTCGAGTAGAATTCCTTTTGGTGGCCTGATATTAGGATAAGGCTCTGTTGTTGTTGATGAGATTGTTGACATGTATATAAAAATTCATTGAATTTTTTTTTTGTTCATGATTTTTTCTCATGAGATAAATGTGAGAACCACCTACATACTTAAAACCAATTTATTTTCATCCTTTTTCAATAATATCTGATGAAAAAACGGTTTGAAAAATATTCTCAATATTTTTCTTGACATGATTTTTAGAAACTCCATAGGGCAATTAGGGTGCCCGTTTGTTTGCAGAAGTCTTGAGAACTCTTCTTGGGGATATACAACTTCTCCAATTGTTACTTCCAATTCTCAAATGATCAATTAAAATCCCACATTTTGGAAGCTAGAATTTGGAAAATCAAAATGCCAAAAGTGACAATTGAGAGGCCTGGAATTTTGAAACTCACCAATCAAACATGGAAAATCCAAATGCTCGAAGGACAACATCAGATATTTCTCTTAGAAATTCCCAATATATGGATTTCTCTTTGGAAATTCCTCCAAAAAATAGGCCTAAGATTCAAAAATAATAGGGCTAACAATAATAAATCCAAATATATCACAAGAAAACCTTTCTGCTTATTTTAGCACCAAGAATTGTATTTCACTCCAAGCAAGGTAGGTAAGGTAGGTTCCGTGTCTGATTTATCACAGGTAAACAAACTCATGCATAATTAGTTAATGAAAATCCATTGATTAGTTAGTTGTGATTGTTTGATGGGCCACAACGTTTGCAATAGGCCTCGATGGTTGAAAGGGAAACATTGTGAATGCCATTCATCAAGTCATGACAAGGTGGAGTGTTTAGATGTAAATGATATGATCATGCAAAGTTAAGGAGTCCAAATCCCTTGAGTGTCACACGTACACTTTCCGCAAGTGAGGGGAGTGGAACTCCATAATGGGCCGACCTATTGAAAATTCGAATAATTCAAAACGAAAGCCCTCTATTGAAGCGAGATGTCCCCAAATTTTATTCCAATACGAATTGGTCTCTAATTAATCACATACTAATCAAATGCTTTTTCTTGGAGGACAAACTCCTATTGGAGTAAAGTTTGGAGATGACCCACAGTATGAGAGGACATTCATTTTGAGTGGTACTGATTTTTTAGACGCCACTATGGAGTTCCACTCCCCTCACTCATTTTGAGTGGGACACTAAGATGGACCAAACTCAAAGTTGAGTGGGATATCATAGGACCCCCTTGGCTCTGCCCTTGCCCACCTAGCTGGGTGAGATGTAAGGGGGGACCCTATGGATTGGATGGGGTAAAATTCCATCCTGTTTCAGGCATCATAGTGTTGTCATCCAACCACAAACATTTCAATGGCTGAAATAAGTTCGGGTTAGATCACAAGGTAAGAGGTCTTGGGTTGGGTTGAAACTTGATAGTTGATACACCACTATTTGCATGGTCTCTTTGAAACCCAAATCATTCTACTTGCATCTCACATATCTCACGTAAGGTTTAATCTTCCTAGAAAATTTTCCTAATAAGGTATTCAGTTTTTCAATTCTCTCTCTCTCTCTCTCTCTCTCTCTCTCTCTCTCTCTCTTCTTCTTCTAACAGTGGTTTCCTTTGCTTTATGTTGTCTGGTACAATACTGGAGGGTTCTGATTCTGATTTCATTCATTATTGTAGATTCTTTTTTATTGGTATAAAAATCAGTATGCTTGAAAGAGGCCTCCCAAAAGTGGGAATTTAGTGGGTCATCTGTTGAGGATATGATTTCCTTGTGGCAAATGTCTTTGAAGGGATTTGCATTTTCTTTTATAGACCACACATTATTTCCTTGTGTTTGTTTTTTGAATGGTCATTATTTCCTAGTTCTATAATCCAAAAAAAAACAAAAAAAATCCTTGTTCTGAACATATGAAAACGGATGTGTTTGCAGAAAAGCATGACTTTCACTTTCAAGACTTTTTTTTTCTGGCTTTTGATCTTGAGATGAGATTATTGATAGTGTTGATTCTTTGTGGTCTGTATTGACATATGCAGAATATGGACTATTTGGACATTGATCAGGTGATGGATGTCCCCGATACTCCTGATAGACTCACCTCCCAGAGTAGGAATAGTTTGGCAGTGGATGATGATTCTGAGAACGGGAAATTACCTGATAGGGGAGTTCTTAATGGTCTAATGGGAAATCATAGGCCAGTTGCCAATAATGGAAACGGTGCAATGAAAAATTCTAGTCACCAGGGAGATCTTGATATTCATGATCAATTTAAGTCTGGCATTTCAATCTTTTCTTCTGCATCTGATAATGTATCCATTCGTGATAGTTCAAAGAAGTTGCCAAGGTTGGAAGATAAGGTTTCCAAGAAGCCTGGGGTCAATGCTTTTGCACAAACCAAACATGCAGATTCTGCGCTTGGTCATAAGAAAATCCCGCTGTATATACCTTCCATTTCCAACTGTTCTAGTGGTGATGCATCTGATGGAATTATACTTGGCAGCAGTTCTTCCAGTGTTACCAAAAGGCCAGTTTCTGCTGTCAAAATTCAAGATGGAAGTAGAGGAAGGGTTGTTGATTTTGGCCAAAAGTGTCCCTCTAATACTTTAGAGCCAACTAGAAGTAGGGACACAAGGAAAGGGCTCCCAGGTCAAGGAAGCTCCAATTGCAGAAAGGTTCTGTCTGCTCACTTTCCTCGGAGGGCTTTCAGTATCCAAGATAATGACCATGTCATGGACGTTGATGCATTGCCTGAACATACTAGTAAACGTGAAACCACTTGCTCCTATGATACTTCCAAAAATAATGTACCCAAGGAAATGGGTCTGGGATTGTCTCTCTCTGGGGTGTTTGTCAGGGACACACAGAGCCGTCCACACACATCTGAAGGTTTTTCATCTCTCCATGATGGTGAAAATTCTTTTGAAGTATCTAGGAATGCCCGTAAAAGAGAAATAGATGGTACACTCAATGGAGCTAGTGCAAATATGAATCCCGTGGCTAGACTGAATGGTGGCAACAAAGGGAAGGAAATTGATTTATGCCGTGATTCTCAGCCTAAAACTGAGCATGCTGCATCAAAGCCTTTGCAGACCGTTATTTCACCACGGAGAATTGGTCAGAAGAGGCTGGTACGCAACGGTTGCATCTCTCCATTTAATATAGCAAAGAGCAAAAGCTCCTTGGACAGCCCATTCAAGAATGACAATAGCAATAAAGAGGATGGGAATGGCAAAGAGGCATTTGGCAAACCTTCCAATGGCGATCCATCTTGTCAGATTCACGTCATTAGTCCTGGTTCTGAAGAGAATCGGATTGATAAAATGAAAGGAAAAGGGTTAATGGTTGATGTTATCCAAGCAAATGATGGTGTTATTGGAACAAGATCTTCAAGCAGGTGCCTGTAAACTCCACCTTCATTTTTCAGATTTTTTAGTAGCTTTTAAGTTTGTTTCTATACAGACATCGGAAAAAAGAAAAAAAGAAAAGAAAAAGAGAGTAACTGTGGTATCTTTTAGTAAATCGAACTTTATTAATCTTCCAGCCACCAGTGGCCTATGGTACTCGGATACTTTAAACTTAAAGTATGCAACATATTGTTTCATATCGTATCTGTATCTCATTTTTTATGTGTAAATTTCTCCCCCTGCTGTATTCACTGCGTGTTCCTACTGTATCAATCCCATATCTGAGCATTTTAGTAGCCCATCTCTTTTCTGCTTCTTATCCTGTCTTACAGTGTTTGTGCAATGTACTTAGTTCCTTTAATAAGATGACATACATGCATTGGGCTGCTTGTGTCACTGGAAACAACACGAGTATTACCCAGGCATGAAGTGGGTCTGGCATTTACATTTAAAAGTTGGAAGTGTTGGAGTGGGTAAGCACCCATTCTTAAATGTCTAGGTTATACAAGTCAAGTCAAGACTATTGGTTTGGTTTGTACCTCTGAGTATAAAAGCATATGGAGTTTGTAACTTTTATTCCCTAAATACTGTTGCAGTTTCGATGGTCCAAGTAACATGTGAACTCTGTTGTTGATGAAGTACTGACCGATTCCTCTGCTCCATAGTGCTCATCTATTTAATTCCTTCATTAGACCCATTTTACCATGAGTTTTTAAGAATGAGAAAACATAAAGTGTAATAGCGCGTGTATGCTTGCAGGTGCATGTGTATGCCATTGTTAAGATTTAAGAACGCGCATGCCGACATGTGTGTACACCATAGTTGAGAAGCTCGTTTTGTACCCCGTTTCAGTTTGGCCTCTAAACCCAAATGTTTCAGCCGATTTGTGATTTTGGCAAATATTTCAGAGTTGCATTTTGGAAAAATATGAAACTAAAAAGAAATAATATATATGTAAAAAGTACAAAAATACTAAAATTTGAGATAACATATAAATTATAAACTAAATTCATTTAATACCAAATCAATAATGCAATATGTTATTTATACAGACAAAATGAATAATTTTTATTGGTTTATATCTTACTTAAGTGGTTGTATACTCCTATTAGACGGGGCAACTACAAGTGAAAGGAAAAAAATTCTGTTCCCCCACCTCTCTCTCTCTCTCTCTCTCTCTATTTTTCCCTGCCCTGCAGCATGCTACAGTAGGCTCACCCCCTTTCTGATAAAAAAGTTTCGGCTGATTTCCGAAATTTAAGCTGAAATGGTCCGAATTTTGGATTGAGTTTTATCATGGGGAGCAATTTGGTTTGGGCCATTGTCCAAACCAAAATTATTTGGCCATTTCGGCTGAAATGAACTGAAATTTGCAACTATGGTGTGCACACATGCATGTGTTACCCCCACCTGATGTGTACGTGCATGCATTCGTGCGTGTTCGTGTCCCCTGCAAGATCCATTTTGGCACTCATTGGGACTGATCTGCTATTGGATTTATCCAAAAAGAAAAGCGCACACAATGATTAGAGATGTCAAATTTCATATGGGCCCCAATTTTTGTAGACCCTTCATTGATGATGATGGCTTCCCCTCTCCCACTGGGTCTTTGCAAACTAAACTTTGATGGGAGTGTGATTTGTAACCCTGGTTGTGCTGGCATTGTATGAATTATTAGTAAAAATGAGGGGGTGGCTGGCTACCTATGCTCTTTTTTTTTGGCCCAGGTGGTTTTTTATTTTTTTGGTTTAATTTGGTGGAAAAGGATGCTTTGCATGTGGGGCTTTGAAAAGCTACATGCCTTTAACTCACAAATATCCAGGCCAAAGGGTTCCCTCTGTGCGATTAGATTGGCTAAGAGTTCTTGTTCTGCGCCTTGGTACATGGCCGATGTGGCAGAGGAGGTCATCTACCTGGGATCTGAGTGCTCCCTTCTTCCATGTCAAGAGAAGCACTAACTCCGAGGCTGATTGTTGGCTAGAGATGGTCTTTCTAGGATTGAACCTTTTGATATACGAGTAGTACGGTAGTAGTCCTATCTTTTCTGTAGTAATCTCTATCTGTTTGGTTCTTGTGGGGTCCCCTTGATGCTGGGGCTTTGGTTGTACACCTGTTCCAAGCTTTCAGTGTGTTTCTCTTGTACAGTTTAGCTTCTTTTGATAGATTCAGTTACCTTAATTTTTTTTTTCCCTGATCCATCATTGGCATCTACCTAGATGGGCCTGTAGGTTCTCCAACAGAAAACGTCCCCATCTGGGTTTAGGTTGGTCCCAAGCATAGGAATGGGTCCATATCCAGATATGACCGGGTCAGGTGTGACAGACCTGGTAATTGAGCCTAACCATAATGATATTTCACGCTTGGATTGAATTATCCTATATTTGCTGAAAAAACGCTTGCTGACAACATGGCTACCAATAAGGTTGAGTGGAAAACTAGAATTCGCAGACCCAACCCCAAATAAATGGATAAGGCTTCAATGATGATATGGCTCAACAAGCACAGCCCCAAGTTATATCTTGTATATAAACATTAAAAATAAAAAAAAATCAACCATAAAGCACCAGAGAACTTTTCAATGGTAAAACCTCATGTTGTAAGTCTAAATTATACACCAATTATATTATATATGATCACCAGAAAATGAGAAACATACAATCAGAGAATAGCAACATTATTGCAATAGTATATCTTTGATAAAAACTAATAGCTAATTTTTTTTTATGTTAATTTATGTTTGAAGTTTGATCTATTTTGCTCTTTCTTCAAGACCCAAATTTTTGGGGCATACATAATGGCTGTAATTCCATTTTGTTTTCAGGGAGTTGTTGATACCCAGGGTAGAGGATGTTGACACTAGAGCTGAGAATGGTAATGATTTCAGATCTGCTGAAGCAATAGGTTGGAGAAGTACTCGGAATCGCTCAAAGGTGACATATATGCCCTCATCTCATGGGATTCATCTTTCTGAGAGAAATGTCAGTGCCTTTAGTTCGTATGACCGAGACAATGAAAGTAGAATAGAAGATATAGATCAGGTGATGGTGGAAAATGATAGTCCTGAAAATGGTTTTGTTGGACTAAAGGACCCAGTTTCTTTTCAACATGCTGTACCTAATTCACGCCAAGTTCAAGCATCTTCTATCATTATATCTGAGTTAGATACCGAAAATGATAGACATAGGGGCAAGCAAAAGCTAATGAAAAGATTAAGGAAGTCTACTTCAGCACGCAATAGTGGGGAGTCCTCTACTTCAACTTCTGATGATCCCGAAGTCTCATGTCTTCTATCATCTGGGCAGTTTCCAATCTCACGATCAGCCAGAACTCGCAATTCTCAGCGCCGTGGCATCCCTGGACCAATAGTAGAAGTTGATGAGCTGTTTTCCCCTGAAACAAGACACAGCAACCTTCAAGTTTCATGTAACCAGGACTCTGATGCAACTGCTAGGCAAGTTGAGGCAGATGAGATACTGGCTCGTCAACTCCAAGAAGAGTTTTACCATGAGTTGCCAGGAATTGGAGTTGGAGAGGTATGTCATACACGATCATTTTGTAGTTCTCAGTTTTAAGATAAGGTCGTCTTTGAGGACTGGCACAGTAGCTGAGCACTTACCTTCAACCTCTTATGTCATGTTTTCTTGTAATATGCATACTGCGTTCTTGCATGAGGTTAGGATTTATTTTCTGATTGAATTCTCTTTAACAGATTGATTCAAGCATAGCATGGGCATTACAACACGAAGACGATGCACATCATTTTCCATTTTCTGAGAGCAGGCGTCTCTTACTTCCTGTATGTTGGTCTTTTTTTTTTGAATAGTTACTTTCATAAAAGAAGCAAGCAGTAGTGCAAGAAATGTATACTGACAAGCTAAAACAGAAACACACAAAGCAAAGGAAAAACAAAGGTCCCCATGACAAAATACAAGGGCCTTAGAGAGAAAAAGCCAACTCCTTCCAATGCTGCATTATCTGATCTGTAGAGTATCCTTTGAATGACGGGCTGATGGACACCCACAAAGCAACTAAAGTCTTGGTCTTCTCCACCAAGCGCCTCTCATTGGTACCCACGCCTTTGGAGCATCTTGAATTCCTTTCCTTCCATATTGTCCAGAGGACTGCGAGAAAGGAAAGTCTCCATAATTCTTTTCCTCTAGGAGCCCCAGTGGGAGCCTTCCAAGCCTGGAAGAGATCTGGCAGGGACTTCGGAAAGACCCAGCAGCAATCAAACCACTCTACCACCGATCTCTATATAAACTGATGTTGGTCTTTTATATCTTGAATTTTATTATTGAAATAAGAGCTACATACATTGTTTTTAAGAGCCTGTAAGTGTATACCTCATTGGTATTGCAACTGTGCTCAGCATATTATTTATGCCTACAACTGAAACTTCTTGTCAAGCATTGCACCCTGTGACCATCAATTTGAACTGTATGGTTCCAACACCATGAAAGTACGTTTAGTCAATCCAATCACTACCGTATCTTATTCCAATTAAGATGTATTTTTCTTCTCATCAAGAGAGGCCCCTAAAGAGAAGCATCAATTTAAACGCCTCCGTTCTTCAATTCTTTTATCAAGTTAATATCGACATATATGGGCTTTTGACCCTACCCCACGATTGTATTTTTAAGGTGTTAAACAACTTTGCAATCATCATATAAGCCAATCATCTCTCATGTTAACTACTAGAGACATTTTAATCTCAGGCCTAACAGTAATAGAAGGGGCAAAAAAAAAGTGCCATCGGTCATTGCAGTCTGGTAATTCAGGCTCTCTCTCTCTCTCTCTCTCTCTCTCTCTCTCTCTCTCTCAATAAAAGAATTATCCGTGAATAGTTAGAATCACATCAACATGAGTTGATTGAAAATTTAATCAAATAACCTATCAGACTTGGCCAATTTTTTTCTATGGAACATTGTTTAACACGTGAAATATTCTAAGAAAGTGGGAGATACTCTCTCTTTTCTTTCCTTTTCTTTTGTGATCACTAATACTTGTCTCGTTACCATTTCTTTATCCATGTGGCCCAGGGGGCATGGATACTTAGCATGATTTATACTTGCACCAATTCCCCTTGAGTCGAAGGAAACTCACCCTTGAGTTTGTTGTTGATGCTATCATCTTCCCTGATCAAGCACCAAATGTGGCCGCATGGGATGATTTTTTGAATACTTTTCTTTAGATCTTTTCCTTTGCATATTGATAGTATATAAACAGTGAGATCTGGCGTTAGGCACCATTTGACCTTTTGATTTTGAGTAGTGGGGATTGAATCAAGTATCATGTTGCAATATGGGGGTTGCACCAACTTGTCAGAAAAGGTCTATGTCCCTTGAAACTGGTCAGATGGTACTTTCTTCATGAAAGAAATTGGGCTGCTGACTCCAAGGGTGCAAGTTTCTCTTTTAGTGGTCTAAGGCTACTGTGCTAAAGAGGGTGGTAGAGACACCTCATAGGTCTCTCATGTTAAGTAGTTAGTTTACCGCACCTTTAACGCCTGGGCATTTTGGGTGTATTGGTTGGCAACTTGAGATGGTATCAAGGCTAACACGTCCCGGGTTCGAAACTACGCAGGGCAAAAATGCCCTAGGCCGCGTTGTGTGTTTATGCGGGTGCAAGTGCGCAGGGCAAAAAGGCCCATGCCGCGTTGTAGTCTTGTGCGGGCATGTGCTTCGAGTCATGTCCCGCCCGAGGGGGGGTGTTAAGTAGTTTGGTTACTACACCTTTATCGCCTAGGTATTTTGGGTGTATTGGTTAGCAACTTGAGATCTCACATGCCTTTTCTATGTCTTTTCTTTTGTTCTTAGTCTTTTAATATAACCTTTCTATATTTATAAAAAGCTGTGCTTAGTTCTTCCTTTTATTTATTTTCATGAAGAGTTCTCCAAATAGTTCTAGAGTCTGGGAAAGTTAAATAAAAAAGCGGAGTGTAGGAAAGGTAAAAGAGAGTGGAGCTTAAATTCACATGTGCAAATGCATGTTTATCTTCCTACAACCTGCATTGTCTTTTATGCATTTTATTTAGGTTATTTCTCTCATTTGCTGCATATATTATTTTTTGGGCAGAGAGATTCATCTTCTGGGAATCTGTATAGAAATCAAAGGTCACAGTCTTTTCAGAACTCTTCAGCTCGATCAACAAATCGTGTTCGAGGTTCTAGCTCCACAAGAATGGCACAGCTAAGGAGAAACTTCCATGGTCGTTCTCCTCTACAATCTTCTAGAGGAAGTAGTTTACGATTTCCCCCAAATATGAATTTTGAAATGGTAATGCTTTCTTTCACTTGTCAATATATGTCCACGTGGTAATTCCTGAAGTTTATTTATAGTTTATCCTTTAGAACATTCTTGTTTACACTTTTGTTGTTTTAACATTATGCACTTCTTTTTGGACATACAAAATTTAGGTTTTTTTTAAGGTTTCATGAAAATGTAGGGGCCTATTTTGTAAAAACCTCTCTGTTTTTTTTTTTTTTTTTTTGAATTGTAGCTATTCGTTATGAACACCCTAAGTGCATCTCTGTGATCTGCTAGTTGGAATGAAATCTCACTTATCCTCCAGTGGCCTTCATATTTGGTTTACCCCATGAAATGTCATGCAACCATGTGGGCCTACAAAGCGAGTCTGATTCACTCTTATAATAAGGGATTATCTAGAGTGAATGATTCCTTTGCAAAATAGGGAACCATTTTGTGGGGCCCTATTTGTGGCTTTGAGAATCGATTTACTTGATTCAAACCTCTATCCAACTCCTGTTTGAGAAGGCCTTTTTTTTTGGGATGTGGGGAGGGGTAGGAAGATCCAAGTGGGGCCAACCTAGATATTAAATTTGATGTCAATCTAATACCTTTAACCCCTTCATCCGTGGTCCACAAGTTTAATTTTATATAAAACAACAAAAATTGACCCCCAATCTAACGGTCTAGTCCATTCGGATTTTTGCAAATCCATGGGATCGGTGACTATGGTTGTGTGTGTATGGTCCATTTGGATGGATCATAAGGTGGGCCCCACTTGGTGGTCCTCGCTGTAAGATGGTAAGGATTGTGCTTACAAGCATAGTTTTGAAACTCGGAATCATATCGCAAATTGTTTATTCCCATAAATCGAATCGAATTACGAATCATAGGAGTTTTTATTTTTCTAATGAAAATAAAAAATAATTTAAGCAAAGTAGGTATTCTAAACCCTCCATTTTCCCATTAATAACAGTATAAAGACAATGACAAATAAGTCCATACAATCATATCAAGAACATTATGACATATTAATAAATAATAAATGATATGTATAAATAGTTGAATAAGTTAAAGGTATCAATATATATTTATTTTTGGTTATCTTTAAACCAAAATATGAAATCCAAAACATAAATCTTACATAGTAAGATATTCCTTGAGGTTAAGAAAGTGTTCATGAAGAAAAAAACAAAAAATGATTAAAAAAAAAGTAGATATAGACAAGCACTATACGTACAGTCGAATGCTTTAATTACATGCATGTTCTTTATTCATCTCTAAAACCGAAAAAAATCTTTAAGAGGTTTTGTTAACTACTAAATAATATTGTAAAAGTAAAAAACGCTAAAAGAAAGAAAGAATAAAGAAAGAAAAAGGTAAAAGATTGTTAATATTAACTTATTGGTTGTATCTATTCTTGCTCAACTGAATTACTTGAATCGTAAGATTCAATGAAACGACTATCGAATTGTAAGATACACACATGAATCCTAAGATTCATCTATAAATGGGATTTATTGCATAGATACGATTCGTTTTCCTTAAGATTCGGAATTTGAATTAGGATTCGGGATACGAATCGTAAGATTTTAATAACTATGCTTACAAGACCATTAATCATATATATAATTATATAATATTACTGGCATCATTAAAGATAGTTCAGGGTGGTCTCTTCTTTCTTTCTCTGGTCTATCAGAATTTCGTTAGGTTAATGATGTAGAGATGCTAGCTTTGAGAATTGGTCTCCACCAAGCTGATTGGTCGGGATTGTCTAATTTTGTTGTCGAAGGGGACTCATCTTGTGATATTAGGTGGTCTTCAGGGTCCTCTAGGCCCCCTTGGCGTCTTGCGGATGCTGTGGAGGAGGTGTTGGAGTTAGGTTTGAAGCTAATGTCTCCTATTTGGTCATCTAGAGATTTGCTAATGAAGTCGCCGACTGCTTAGCTAAATGAGGGGTTGGGAGATTACTTATTGAGATTTCTTCTTCGTAGGCTTTTCTTCTCTCGTTTAAGGAGTCTTCCTTTTGAATGGTTGCTTTGGCTTTTCAGTATATGTCTCTTATTTTGCTTAGCTTTAATAAAATTCGTTACCATTCAATACACACATTATTGGGAGAAGCTCTAGGAGGCTTTTGGGGACCTTTTACGCTAATTTTTAGAAGATCAAACCATATTTTGTGGAAAATCTGAGATGGGATTTGCTTCAAAGATGAGATGTGTTGTTCATTCAATTGTATGAAAAACAAACGAGGGCACCTATTTCTATTTATTTTAGTCATGACAACTAAACTTGAAAATTTATATTTATAGGACCTTTTATATTTTTTTATATCATTTTATGATTTTTTAAGGCCTTTCAGGCTCTAGTGCGGGACTTGGTCAATTTGACTTGACTTGAAGGGTGGCAGAGTCACCCATCAAGTCTGATTTTCAAAATCTTGCCACTTATGATCCGTAGGGCTACATAGCCAGAGTTTAGTTGTGAGTAGGGAAATGTTTTTGCAGTGCTCACTCCATGCATGCGATAACTGGGGAATGGTGATAGTCTGTTGCTACATAGCCATGTTATATTATGGAGTTTGGTTCAGTGGTAATTTGGTGATGAGATGGTTGTCTCTTTGATCTAGTACTTGGAAGTTAGATCGTAAATGTTGTGCTAGACGTAACAGCCAATGGCGATTTGAGGTGTCCTGGACAATCTTAATGGGATATTCTCAAGGCCTTTCTAGAATGTGTGGGCATTAGGTATTTGAAAGAGCTGTTAAGTGGGTGTAACTGGAAAAATTCATATATTGGTATTTATAAGGGAATTCATGAAGGATTTGGGTTTTGAGATGGTTGTGGAAGAATAAGATTCTAGTAGTATTCATGGTTGGGAGAATTTACACTTGCAGCAAGTTTTTAGGAATATATTTTTTTTTCAAAAAGAAAAAAGGGAAAAAGAAATAGAAGCTATCATGTTTGAGTTTTGGTTTAAAGTAGTGCCAGATATGCTACATATCGGGTGTGACATAGTGGGCCATATGGCATGATACAATAAATACATATCGGCCACTATGATCATGAGATTCAGTTTTTTTTTTTTTTTAAATTAAAATTTTTTTTTTTGGATGAAATATAGTACCAACTTTTGTGTGGTTCTCTTTGCTGGGTTTACTTGTTGTGGCCTACTTGAAGAGTAGGCCTGTCAAAGGGCAAGCCCTACCCTTAATATATGCGGGATGGGCCCGAGGAGGGCCTGGATTACCTAGCCCTTACCCGGCCCTCGTGGGCATGGGCCGGGCCCAAGGCCAGAACAAAAGGAAATTAATTTTTTTCTACATTGCCAAAAGACACAGTGTTAATCGGATGTTAACCCTGCTTTATCTATAGCTTGGGGCTGACAATGCAATGTAACAAGCAACATTGCTGAGAGCTTTTTATTTTTTTGCCGACTGGCAAGTGGTGAAGTAGAAAATATTTATTATGTAACATAAATAATAATTATAATTTACTCTTTTAATATATATATATATATATATATAGCACAAATCTCCCAAAGATGGAACAATAACACATTCAACCAACAAACACAGTTAACAGAAAAAAGAAGAAGGGAAACGCTAAAAAACAGTATGTTAGACACACCAAGCAGAACTTAAAGTAAAACAAAGGAAATTTTTAAAAATTTCACAAATAAGACCATTGAAACCCTTAGGCCATTTGCTTGAAACATAACAATTCGACCAAAAAAAGCCTATAATCTTTACTAAAATATAAAGATACACATGAAGAGACGTATATAATACAATTAAATAACTAAGAAACTAATAAAGAAAGCGATAACTGATCCAACCATAAAAAAAGTTGCAAAAGAAAAAAGAAATCCTTTAAAATAATGAACGCCTAAAGATTACTTTAAAAAGAAAAAAAGAATCACTGAAAGATTTAAAACCCATGATCACAATGAAAATCAAATTCAACCCAAAATACATAATATGTTTTAATATTATATAAATATATATAAGAAAAATAAGAGGGTCGGCCCTGGTATTGTCTAAAGCCTGGTTCTCAAATAGGCGCAAATTGGCGCGCCTGCGGTTTTTATCCTTTCAAAATAAAATAAGATAAAATGGTGCGCCTGCAAAAAAATTTGTCCTAAGTCCAGCCTTCAGGTTTTTCTATTAAAACAAAAGCTTTCAATTTGCAGGCTTTTAAGGGCTGGGCCTGGTACCCTCATAGTAGGGCCTGATTGACAGTCCTACTTGAGTCTACCACCAATTTTAATATAGAATAGAATGGAAGGATCCACAAGGGATGAGATTTGACTAAAAATCATTTTTAGTGAATGGCCATAGCCATCGATTTTAGGGCTTTAAATGATTTAAGGATGTAAAATTAGGATGATTCAATCCACTCGTGGATGTCTCTGATCAAGATTAGCTTTTGTCATTGCTAAATGTTGAACTAGTGGTTTGCTCGTACATATCATTTCCCTATACTCGTTATAATCACACATCCATTTCATAGTGATGCAACTCAAATGCTTCATGGGCCTACAGGAATTGGGAGCCCAAAAAATATGCCCACCATAGTTTGCCAGCCCATTGGGCTAAGTCCGTGGATGGCCGATCCATTTGGCTTCATCCATGGTCAGCCATCTAGCCTGTTGGCCCACCTATGCTTACTTTCTTTGTATATAAATTTTAAATAAAGTTTCCTAGATCCAAAATTCTTAGTTTAGAATATTGCTATCGATATGGGATCCAGTGTTTGAAAATTTTGAGAAGAAAATATCCACATGGAAATTACAATACCTTTCCCTTGGGGGAAGGATCACCCTCTTCAATTCATCTCTATCAAGTCTTCTAGTACATGTCTTTATACAAGATGCCTCCAGTGGTAATCAAGAAGTTGGATTGCATTAGGAGAAATTTCTTATGGGAAGAAAATGGTTCAAGGAAGAAGTTGCACTTGATGAAATGGTGTGAGGTGACTAAGCCAAAAGCTGTGGCGAATTGGGGTTAGGGAATTTGGGCTTTAAAATTTTGGCATTATTAGTGAAATGGTAGTGGAGGTATGGGAAAGAAAAAGATGCATTTTGGAGGGTTATAGTGTCTAAGTATGAGGAGGATAGGTTGTCACTAGGTATAGGTTGTCTGGGTTTTGGGCAATTATTCTGAGTTTTGAGGATTTGTCCAGTTTTAGGGGAGCGGTTTTTAGTAGGAGTTTGGGATTCAAAGTGGGTGAGGGGGGTAATATTAGTTTTTGGTTTGATGATTGGGCGGGGGTTGGTTCTCTATGTCATCTTTTTCCTAGAGTGTTTAGGGTGGTCTCCAATAAAGAGTTTTCAGTCAAAGAACATATCTTGGGATGTGAGTCTTAGGAGCGTTCTTTGTTAGTCAGAGTCGGTAGAGTTTGAGTCATTGTCGAGTCTTCTTTCTAACTCTTTTAATTTAGGGATGTTGCAGACGCTCGTATTTGAAAGCCAGATTCTTTAGGATCCTTCTCGTCGAAGTCTTTTCATAGGGAGTTGGACCATCGTGTGCTTCTGTTCGGATGGGTCTGGTCCACCTACAGTGGAGTCCTTTTGTTGATTGGTAGTGGTAGGCAAGATAGCGACCGTAGATAATCTGAGGAGGGGGTTGAAGATGGAATCCATATCGGACATGTGTTGCCGTTGTGGGAGGGAGATGGAGGCTATAGATCACATATTTATTCATTATAGAGTGACATTGTCTATTTGGGGACATTTCCTCAAAGAAAGCATCTTTTTCAAGTTCGCTATTAGGGCTTCTTGAGGCGTGGAGGGGATGTCCTATGGTTGGGTGTGGATTGATCCTATGAAGACTCTTCCTGTTTCCATTTTTTGGTCTATTTGGAAAGAGAGGAATGAGAGAATTTTTAACATAAAAGAATAGTCGTATGAAGGAATTGTTTCAGTTGTGGCTTTGAGGATTGCAAAATGGGCATTTGCTAGAAAGGAATTTTTAGACCTTAAGATTGACAATATTATACATAAATGGAGAAAGTTTTTTTTTTTAAGTGGGTTCTTCAAAGAATAAAAGGGAAGTATCTGAGTACCTTCTTTGACGAGTGTCCTAAAGTTTAATGTGGATGGAACAGCTCAGGTCAAGTTGTGGTTGGCTGGCATATATGCAGTATTAAGAAATCACAAAGCAGAAGTACTGCATATGTTCTTAAAACATGTTGGCATTAGAGATTCTAATGAAGCTGAAGTATTGGCTATTCTTGAAGCTCTTCGCATCTTTAAATGCCATATCTTGTGTGAATTACTTCAAGGGTCCTTGGAAGATGCAGTTCTACTTTAATGAGATTTGTCTTCTAGCATCTTGGTCTTGGGTGTCATTTCAGCATATTAGTGGGTCTGCCAATAGTATGAAAGATTGTCTTGCTAACCAGGGGGTTACTCTCTCATGTAATTTAAGTGCTCCTGTGATGTGGGTTTGGTTGGTGTCCGGTATAGTTCTATTATACCCTAACGCAAACATGTTGGAGCTTGTTTCGTTGACCCTTGTTTTTCTTTATCATGTTAATATAATTTATAGTTATTGATTAAAAAAAAACCCAATCTTAAATCTAGCAAGACAGTTAATTGGCATGTAATCATTAAAAGATGTTGATTGACATGTAATCGATGAAAAAGAGGCAAGAGAATCCTATTAGGCAAAAGAAGATTGGCATGTAATCAAATTTCAGGGAAGAGAAACTCTATAAGGAATCTATAATTTT
This sequence comes from Persea americana, assembly GCA_029852735.1. Classification (NCBI taxonomy): domain Eukaryota; kingdom Viridiplantae; phylum Streptophyta; class Magnoliopsida; order Laurales; family Lauraceae; genus Persea; species Persea americana. The sequence continues at coordinate 16,688,767 of CM056814.1, forward strand.
GGAATTCAATGAAAATCCTCTTTTTCCCTCCTATTACAATGGTTGCAATGAGCAATGTTTTTTCCTTGTGTGAAGACTCTTTGGGTTGCCAATGGTGATGACTCCAAAGGCTGTGCATGGTGAATGTGTGAAAACTCCATCCATCATTGGGTCCTATCACCTAGCCTTGTGCATGTGTTGTGAAGATGAAATGAAAGGAAGAGCATTTGGGGAGAACATATCAAAGATCAAAAGAATTGCCTAAAAAGCTCATGCTTGTGTTATCATTTCAGAGCAAACGGGCAAGTTTAGAATGATGGTAAATTCCTTGATTTATTTTTTTTATTTTTTAATCTATAAACTTACAATAGTTTCAACAATCAATTAAAATAATGATGCAAGACCTATATTGCGTTGGGTTTTGCTACATATCTTTATAGTATCATTTAATGGAAAATAACATTTAAATTTTAGAATTTTTCATATTTTGGATATTTGATTTTCTTTTTTTATATTTTAGGGTCGATTAAAATTCATGTAATAGACCACTACATGTTGCGGCAACTTTTCATTTTTTTGGGTCAACAGCAACACCACCCGCAACCGCTATTTCAAACAATGTTCGAGTGTCATGAAAGGGTAGTGGAAAATTGTGTGATGTCCCTACATTTAAACGATGCTAAATGGATTTCAAAATAGAATTTTTCCAAGAAATAGCTCTGAGATCTAATGAATTTCACATCTCACTTTGAAACGCGGCAAAAGAATTCAGGCATCTGATCCTTGTAGTGTTTATTCTGGGGAGGCGTTTTTCTTTTTCTTTTTTTGTCTTTTTTTTAATGAACGCTATCCTACATTAAACCTCTTCCTTCCAACTGAAATCTGTATGTGCACCTCCTAATGGTGAAGAGTTTGTTTGGGGGTATATGGCCACCAAGTTATTATTTTAGATCACACTTAACGTAACAACTCTTTGCTTCCCTATATTTGTATCATGTGTTTGAAGGTGTAGGAAACTTGGGAGTACAATTTTTTTTTTTTTTTTTTTGTTTTGTTTTGTTTTGTTTTGTTTTAAAAGGTGACTATATTTTATAACAATCAATTTTATTACTCCAAAAAAAAGGGGACTGAAAAAGCTCAGCTAAAAAGAATACACCTAAACAAAGGAAACAAAACAACCAAACAACATTAAAACATTAAAAAAAAAATCATGGAACACTCCCTCCTTAGCTAGACCATTTTCCATTTCAGTGGCCTCTCGAAAAATATGATGAAATGAAGCATTGAGTTGAGAAGAAATATCTTGTACTTCATCCACCCAATCTGCCAATCTCCAAGGATGCAATGTCTTCCCTAAACCCCACTGGATAGCTGATAAAGAATTTCCTTCAATAGTTGCCAAAAGACTAGCAAATTGAGTAATTCCTGACTCCCAACCAATAAAGCAAGCATTTCAGCTTCATTCTCGTCCAAAACTTCCACAGACCCGGAAAACCTCCAAACAACATTACGAGAAGAATCCCTAAAGACACTTCCTATTGCACCTTTCCTAAGAGAATGCTGATAGTTGCCTGTGAAATTAAGCTTAAGAATGCTGTGGGGAGGCGGCATCCAAAAACTTTGACGACCCGAAGTAGACCACCAACCCCATATAGGACAACTGACCAAAACCTATTGAGATTTCCAAAAAAAATGCTGTCAAACTCATTTCTCTTACTCGCCTATTCCGTTATGGTCCTTGCAATATTCTCAGCAATCTCCACAGAGCCACTCTTACTATTAAAAGTTCTGTTATTCCTCTCTAAGCTCAATATAAAAGCTGTGGGACCATCCTTTGTTGAAGGCATAGGAGTACATGGACATCTTTCTCTCTTTTTTTTAATGAAGAACCTTTGTCTGCTTTAAGAACTCCACCTATCTCACAGAAACCCTGCTTCTTATTTAAAGCACCATTCACTTCGAAAGTTCTGATATTCAATTGGTGGAAAAACAATTGAGTTTTCTTGGACTTAGAACCACTCCCTCAAGAATCAGTGTAACATTTTGTTTGATTTCTGTGGCTGTAGAAGTTTTGTTTGTCAATTTATGTTTACAGTTCATAGACATCTTGGTAGGTAATGGCTTTTAAGTTGAATAAGCAGTGCCTCTCCATGCACTTCTTGACATGTTTACTGAGTTGTTGGTTGCCTTGTAGTATGATTCAATGGTTTGACAGAAGTTTCTTAATTTTTTTCTTCTCATCTGTGAAATTCAAATCATCTTGTGTTTGGCAGAGATTGGATATATTGGAAGCACTGGAAGCTGCAGTTGGCAACCGTAATGGCATGACAATGGTTGATCCCTTATTTCATGTACAGCGTGATTTCAACGAGTAAGATCTTATTGTGTCTGCTTGCTCATCTAAAATTTTTAGAGTTCCCTTGTAGAGTGCAGTTTAAATATGAGCAAAAAGTTCTACACACCTGTTGGCACCTTGGACATTTGAAGTGGAATAATTCTAGGGACCTTCCACTTTAAATTAGAGTTGACGCCTTTTTTTTTCTTTTATAAAAATGTTGATGGAAGTTATACAATGAGATCGACCTGGCACTTATTATTCTTGAACTGTTCAACTTTTTCCCTCTTCTTTTTACTGTACTTGCATAGTGTCACCGACCTGTTTCTTTCTTAAGCTAATGTCTTCCAAAGTACCTGTTTGGTTGGCAGCTTCTATTAAACCTTCCTTCTGAATATTACAGTAGACGTGCCTTTTCACTTGTAATTCTGTGTCCTTGTATTGCCATTCTGAATTTATGGTGTGAATACTGAGGAAGGAGACACCAAGCACATAAGACTGAAAGATACACAACACTGACATCATTTAGACCCAAAATTATTGGCATTGCTATCCTGATGCCTGTATGTCCTTATACGATGTCATTAAGATTGTAAGATTTTGTTCAAATCATATTATTTGAATTTGATTGTAAATTGGGAAATCAGTAACAAATTAAAAAAAAATTAAAATAGTACAATTCAAGTCAATTTGCACAAATTAACTGGACTCTTCAAATAGTGAGTTCAGGTTCCACCTGAATTACAACTCCTAAACCCCTGTTATTCTTTTTCCCCTTTTTGCGTATTTACTCTAATGGTTTATAAAGGTATTTATGTGATTTTCTATTAAAACTTTAATTTTTAGAGGAAAAGTACCTTTTAAATATTTTTTTTAATGGTAATAGTTTGAATCTGCAGTCTTGTGAGACATTGAGCACTTTCCAACTGTGCAAAATTTTAGAATGTCGTTGTTACATTGCACATAACTTATTTCACGTGGCTGTTAAAAAGGATTAGGGACTGTTTCGTCTTGAGTTATGGGTAAGTCAAGAGTTCATGTGTTTGATTGTTCTCGCTTGAGCATGACCTTAGTTGCTGTGTAACTTAGTTTCACAAAATCCAGAGAACTTGACTTACGAGAAGCTCATAAAGCATTTTACTCACTGAACTCTTGTAACAGTTAACTTTAGGCGCCTATCATCCCAAACTGTTAAGCCAGTTGTCTGTCACTGAGATCCAGGCCCATTGCCTGTTCTGGTACAATTTAATCATAAAACAGAGAAATGAAACGTGATCCTAGCGGCAACTTATAAATTAGTAATCCAAGTTGCTGATAGTGAGAGAGAACTAGTGTTACCTTGATTCAGATGATCCTTAGTTCAGTAATGCATTGAAGGTAACTTGGTTTGGAGTGCCTTTATGGAAAGAAAAGGTCGTATTTTTTTTTCCATTTTCTTTTGATACAGCAGTTGGTTCAATGGGTTATAATCTTGTGGCTTATACCTGTGATCTCTATTAGCTCCTATACATTGGAAACTATTCACCTGCACACCTGGGCATGTGTACTGCACATCTGAACTGTCCCCAGAGATGGGGTCCACCATCTGACTATCATGTATGCTGTCCGGATCTGTGGGAGCGCAGAGTGTGGGAGCAAAGGTGAACATTTTCCCAATACATTACCCCTCCATATAGCATTTTAAAGAGGAAATGGTTATGCTCTTGATGGGACTTGAGGTGGCTCATCCTCTGGGTGGGCTCTGCAGTCGTCATTATATTTGAGGTGCCTCGAGCCTATTTTTTGCTTTTCGCCTTTATCATATTTTTTTGTCCTCTGAGCTTATTTTTCATTTGAGGGCATTCCTTGTAATTACAACCTAATAATTCTAAGGAATCACATATTAAAATTATTTGTATCCTATCCTGGGCTACAACTCATCTGGTTGGGGACACCAATGCCCACCTCTAGGGGGCATGAGTTCAAGTTTCTTCTCAAGGGAAAAAAATATTGTATCCTAATGACTGATCAATTGGACCATAATGACTGATAATGCTGTGTTTAGCTTTTTTGATAATTCAGCAAAAATCACATGATAATGGACACTGGTTTTCTTCTTTTCACAGAAATGATTATGAAATGTTACTGGCACTTGACGAGGACAATCATCGGCATGTTGGTGCATCTGACAATCAGATTAATAGTTTACCACAGTCAATTGTCCAGGTAATACATTCTTTCATTGATCAATGTTGCAAGAAGTATTTAAAATTGCGGAATTAGAGTTCTGATGTGTCAGTATGTGTAACCACCTTCACTCATCATTCTTTGCCAGGATGATCATGATCAGTGATCTGAACTCTAGATATAATGATGTGTGGTTCTTCCTGTGTGGCAGATTGCAGGCATCCTGGTTCTTGCTTATAGATGTGTGTTCTAGATGGCAAGACAGAGAATGTCCTCCCACGAAAAAGCCAAACCCTGATCAAAATTTGATATTTAGGATCAGCTCAAATATTGATTGAGCCCATATGATCAATTGCCCTGATAGCTGAATCATGGGTTGTACAGAATGAGTTTGGTCAGTTTACCAATTAAGAAGGAAGGGGAAAAAAAGTGAAAGGGTGAGGTCAATATGCCTAATGCATCCTGATAGATGAAGGACCATTTTAATATTGACAATTACTACTCTAAACGGAGAAAAGGTTTTAAAGAATTTTCTTTCCATCTACTGATAAAAGAATATGGAAACTTGACCATGCCTTTTGTCTCATGGCAATTTTTAATCTCATTTGCAGACTGACAACTTTGAAGAAGCATGCGCCATCTGTCTTGAGACCCCTTCTAATGGAGATACAATTCGACATCTACCCTGCTTACATAAATTCCACAAAGAAGTAAACACTGCCCTCATCTTTGCAAGTATTAAGTACTCTTTTTTTTTTTTTTTTTTATTGTTGCTGGAATATCTGATATGTTGTTTTGGAATGGCAGTGCATTGATCCATGGCTCAGAAGAAAAACATCATGTCCAATTTGCAAATCAAGTGTCACATGATTTGTTCAAGTCTTCTCGGTGCTACAAGCTACAACACTTGCACTGGGGAGTTGAAGCTGCTGTATAATGAGTCCTCACAGGCATTCCTCTATAGGTGATTGGGAATATTGTATCTTGTAAGTTAACGAGCAATTTGATTTACCTATGCTCCCACTGCTCTATCACAACCTAGTTGGAGCACTTTTGAGCTGGGGTTACTCTCCCCTGTTCATGGTTTTGCAAAGCAACAGATTATTCTAATTTCTGATGTCTTTAATTTTGGAGGGGTCAAGAGCATCCATTCTCACAGAAATCATCTTCTTGTCCTCAGTTTTGCAAGTTTGCTGCCAATTTATTGCCCCTGTAAAATATTTATTATTACTTCATGCTTTTGTTCAATTGAAAGTATGGTACTTTTCAAAAGAAAGTGGGGAAGGGGCTCAGAGATGCACCCGTTTGTGCAGAGCGCCCATTTAGTTTCATCAGAATAGGTAGGAGTCATTAAGTAGTTGTCACTGTCCTGAAGGGATATTTTATCCCTCAGAGAGTTTCTCTACTGTCCTGAAAACCATTTTACTTTTTCAGAATTTTTATTGTTTTATGTCGCAGAATAAAGTTCACATGCTGCTGTCAGTATCATTTGAGTTGAGTGAAATCAAATTTAGTGAGGGTGGGTGAGGAGTTGGGTGGGGTTGGTGGCATGGCGAGAGGCTGTCTAATGCTCCATAGGCATTGCCGACAGAAGAAACAAGTGTTCGTTTACCAAATCTTTTGATGACAACGATGCAGAACCATTTTATGAAATTCATATGATTAAGACCTTTTTAAATAGAAAATGGAGTTTAAGCAGCAGAGGCATTCTAACCTGGTTATTGCCTTGTGCAAACGTCACTGCTGATAGATTTCGTCTCAGAAGTTTTTCTTTATTCTTTGTCTTTTTACCCAAGGGGCCTGGGAACCATGGAGGCCCCACACGTGTGGGAAGAGTCCTGGGGCAGCCAGGTGAAATGTAGGGTTTTTAACTAACCGAGCAACCTTTTGTTCTCGTTCAAAAGTTGGTGTCATCCTCTCTACTCGAGTCTGGGATCCATTTAAATGGACTGGACTGTTAGATCAAGTATGCATTCATTTGAGAATTTGAAAACTCGTCAACCATTGATCGATTAGTTAGGATGATCATTCAAAGGTGTGGAGGGAAATAAAATACCTGTTTACATTTCTAAATGATTTACAAAATAGTATATTCTTGAGCATAGTAGCAATGAATATGTGCATGTAAAAGTCCACTAAAAAATCAAAGTTGCTATGAGACTGGGAATTTGTGAAATCCAGAACGCATGAAATTCTCAAGCAGGAACTCCTGCATTAAAACAAAAAAAAAAAAAAAGGGAAAACTAAAAAGTTGCCAAAATTGAGCATCATTTCAAAAAATTTACATCTCAAATTCTCTAAATTCTGGCAGCGATGAATTCCAGAAATTCCCACAAGGAGTCATCCCCTAAATATTGTGTCTTCTACACACTTCCTCGCAATAGGATGCATGGAAATCGACCATAGGGCTCACTTAAAACTGATCCAAGTCGTTCAAAATAAAGGACGACCCTTGTTCTCAAATCTTTACCCCCACCATAGAAAATTGACTTATATAGCGTGAATCAGCGTGAATCATGGAAGGTTGAGGAGCCCCTCCCAGTCCCCACGTCCAAATCACGTGTGGCAGACGCTAGTGACATGCGGACTCCCAGCACCTCTTTTTGTGAGCCACGTATATTTCCCATCGGAAAGGGTGCCGTATTTCAATATTTTTATCTGCTACATTTGCATTCCCGAAAGGAAAATTTTCAAATGACCCTTTACCTTGAAAGAAATTAGGGCTCCAGTTTTCTGGTAAATTTTCAATTAAGGACGGTTAGCCTTTTAAAATTATTTTTGTGTGGCAAACGCTAGTGACATGCGACTCCCAGCACCTCTTTTTGTGAGCCACGTATCTATATATCTAAAGGGATGTGGGAAGTCTTGGGTGAACGACAAGCCTTTAAAACAGATATTTTGAATTTCTAAAATACATGAGGACAGCTGTCAACACCTATCCATTCTCTTCTCTCTCCAGTCTACTCTCTCTCCATTATCATCTCTCTCTACTAACCTTTCTGAAATTGCTCTCTTTAACCGATTATGAAACTGCTCTCTCTCTCTCTCTCTCTCCAATATCCTAATCCAAATGCACAAAATAGGAAAAGAAAATAAAAGACTCAAAACAAAGTAGAGGAAATCCTTGAAAGCTTCAGGGAAAGCATTGCAATTGAATCACATAACCTTCTTCTCCGGTATTGATAAACTTCTTCAATACATTCCATAAACTTTATTATTCTCTGTTTTGTTTTATTTTTGGAGAGGTTGATTGTCGATTGTTGTTGGAACTTGATTTGTTTGTGGAGTTTTAACAAAATAAATAAATAAAACTGAGGCCAACGATCCAACAATCTACACTGTTGATCCGTTGCACCCGAAATTCCAACAATTGATCCACAAAAGATTCCCATATTAGTCAACCAATCACCAGCTATTGAAATTCACGCCACCGTCCGATCTGGACCCAACAGATAAATGGCTAGATTCTATCTATAGGGATAGTGGCACTATAGTAATAAAAAAATACTCACAATTTGAGCAAATTGATCTTGCACTGAGGCCTACCCCTCAATCCAATCAGATTAGATGCTTCACAATTATCCAAAAAAAGAGCTATCGGGTTTTGATATGGGGTGGGGGCAATATTAAAAAATGAACATAAAAAAAAGAGACCATATCCAAAAAACAAGATAAAGAAAATAAAAGGGGACAAATCCAGTGTCCAAGGTCAAATAAAAAAAAAAGAAAAAGAAAGAAAAAGAGGGCTAACACAATATTAACAAAAGTATCCTTAATTGCCATATATGTAGGTGAACCACACTTTTAAAAAATTGCAAGGTTTTAAAATAACTAAAAAAAATGCTTGAGCAATTTAAAAAAGGCCTCAAATACACAAACAACATTTAACAAAATAAAAAAAAAACCCAATAAAAGGTTCCAAAGTTAAAGAATAAAAACAAAAAAAAATAAAATAAAATGACATTTGGAGCTGTACTTCAAGGGTCTAATATATATATATATATATTAATATTAGTGTCAGGTTTAATAGCCCAAAAACAAAAAATAATAACAACTAGCGGAACCTTGTGCTACGCACAGACCCAATTGATCTTCGAACTTTGCTGTCAATGTCTTAAAAATTCTTAAATAAGGTTGTAGATCATACCATATTTTATTGTATTTGAAGGTGTTATAAAATAGTAAAATTATGTTAATAAATTGACAAAATAAAAAAGATATAGTGGGGATTATGGCACTAAAATTTTGAGATATTTTAAGAAGTATTTGGGACTCTTGCTCCAAATCCCAAATGGCCTGCATTTTTTAAGTTAATTTTTAATTAAGAAAAAAAGAGAATAAATATAATATTAGTGGGACTTCTATAATGGCTTAGACCATGCAATTTACATTGCTTAATATTTAAAAATATTTTATCAATATCTAAATCCTACTTTAAACACATCAATCCACATGTCCAGAAGATCAATTCCACATGCAAGGTGAGCTTTGGGTAGATAAAAACAATGAAAAAAAATAGGAAAAAATAAAACAAAATAAAAAATTAAGCAAAACAAAAGGGTTCAAAACCTTATATAACACATTTCCAGATACAATTTCAATAGTTTAGGATTTAATGGCTTTCCAACTTAGAGAACTTAAAGAATTGGGTACTAGGTTTAACTGCAGGCCAATGATTAATTAGGGACCTAGGCATGATATTAGGCCCAGTAAATTATATTTGCAAATTCTTTGTTTAATATATTTTTCCTTTTCAAAAAGCACATTTCCTGAAAAATCTCTATGACCCTTCAACTTTTGCATAATTTTATATCCGGATAAGGATGTAGAACTATCATACATTTAGACCGAGGCCCAAAGTGAACAATTCTACATCAGGGTGGGCTTTGGGCATATAAAACAATGACAAGAAAAAAAAAACATGAAAACAAAAATGGTACAAATCTAAAGAATAAAAAAAAAAAAAGGAGGCCTACATTAAAATGACATTTGAAGGTGTACTTCAAGGGTTTGGAATGAAAAAAAAAATACTAATATAAAAAATTAGTGTCAGGTTAAAGGGTAAAATAAAAAAAAAATAGAAGAAAGGATTTTGCTTGGTATGCACGGGGTTTTGCTAGTATTTCCTATCGGAAAGGGTGCCGTATTTCAATATTTTTATCTACTACATTTGCATTCCAGAAAGGAAAATTTTCAAATGACCCTTTACCTTACTTCAAAGAAATTAGGGCCCAAGTTTTTTGGTAAATTTTCAATTAAGGACAATTGGCCTTTTAAAATTATTTTTTTGTGACTTTTTTTTTTCAATTTTTTTAAAACATTCAAATTGTCTTTTACGAAGATAAGAGGATTTTACTGGAAAAAGCACGATGACTATTGTACAATGGACTTGCTAAATATTACCATAAAGATGTGGTCCCATGGGCCAATTGCATTTTTTTTTTTTAAACATTCGAGGGAAGCCATGATATCGTCGTCCATCTCTTTTTTCTCTCTTCCCTCTCCACTAACCGACGCACTCCCCTTTTTCCAAACCCCAAATCCCATTCTCTTCCAAACATATGATTTTCTAATTTTTGATGTTTCTCTCCTTTCTTAGACTTCTAGTGTTCGGATTTAGACAAGTCCATCTGAGAGATGGGGGGTGCTTGGAGTTTTGAATAAACTCATTTCCTATTACTGAAACCCCGGGAATGCCAAGGCTGGGAAGAAAGGGAGGGATGACTCGATCTGATTTAGAGATCTCGGGTAGTATGCCATCGATGATTTCTCGATTCCTGTCATTTAGGTGAATTAAGAAGACACGAGTTTATTGGCAACATTGTCGCCCATTTGTATTTTGGTGACGATATCGTCACTCGGTCAAATAAGAAAAAAGAAAAAAAAAGGAATAGGACCTTTTCCAGTGCATCAAACTATGGGGTCCTTTTTGTTCATGGGCGATGTAAGAGGTTTTCAACTCTTAAAATTATCTTAAGATAAAATCCTCCTTCGTTTTTGACATTTTCTCATTCGCTCCTTTACCACCATCCTCCTCACAGCGGTAAACGATAATCAGCATCTCCACAGCGATCAATGTCCACAAATGAAAGGCGATTTTTGTGTTTTAAATAACATTAAAAAAAAATAGCTCTAAAATAATTTTAAATAGCTGATTGTCCTTGATTGAAAACTTATAATAAATTTAAACCATAATTTAATTTTTTTTTGAAACTTATGTCCTTTTTTGTTAAATAAGACACGAACTTAACACTTTATTTAAAACTCTGCCTTTCCAAAAAGAAATAGGTCCATGTCACCAAAGGCTATGTAAAAGAGGACACAGTAATAACAAAGAAGAAGTGGATTTCATTTCTTTTCCCATCATCGCATTGAGTTTGTTTGAGCAATGGAACTTGTCATTCCTCTCAAAGAAGAAGATGAAAAGGCGAATTCCAAACACCACCAACATCATCAACCAGGAGAGCAGCATCAGATTGCTTTCTGGTGTCTGTTCGCGGCCGTCTACCTCGCCCTCTTCCTCTTCAACGTCTCCATCCTCGGGTTCCAATTCGTGAACGGCACCATCGATGCCGCCGAAGCCGCTTCGGTCTCCTTCTTCTCCGGGGCCGGCCTTGCAACGGCCGTCGGCCTTTTCCTCTGGAACACGTGCCTCCGTCCGACGAGACACGCGTGGATGCTCTACTTCTTATTCAGCCTCTCGGCCTTTGTCCGAGCCGCGGTTCTATTCTCCCGCCACGAATGGGTCTTCTCCTTCTGCTTCGGTCTGGGGTCCGTCTGCTGCTTTCTGGTCACGTTCTGCGCCCGGAATGTTCTCCAATCAATGGCAGCCCGGTGAAGAAATCCGCCATAATCGTCTGATCATCATCATCATCATCATCATATGTTGGTATTTCTAGCTAGCTTTTCCCTTCTCTATCTGTCTTAGGGTTTACGTTTCTTTCTCTGATGTGTTTGGATGTAATAAGAAGTGTTTTTAGGGCCTTTTGCAAAAATTAATGAAACTGTGTGTTGGTTTTGGTTTTTTTTTTTTTCTCTTGAAAGTTCATAGTGGACCAAAGTGGGGGAAAATCAGACATAGTAACCCCACAGCCCACTTTATGTTGTTTCTTTTCGACCCCACCAAGATGATGCCATGTTTTTCGTAGGGCCGGGCATAGGGTTTTGGATCGATTTAGCATTAAAATCAACCACCAAACTGAATTTATTAGTTTTTAAGTTAATAAATCTGATCTGACAGATAAAGAGGGCTTAGACAGGACCGGATCGAACTAAATCATTTATTTATTATTTTATTTATTATTATTTTAAAATCAAAAGTTAAAATTTTGACACCTCATTATTTGCATTTATTTCAATGTTTTGGGCAAAGATATAAATCCATTATCGACTATAAAAGTTCATACTAAATTACATAATATACCAATTTGGTTTAGGCGGTTAACCGGGGTTCAAGTCGATAACCGATTAATTATGATTTTCAAACCAAAGACCGAATCGATCTGTTATAAAATCGATCTGAACCGTCCGGTTTGATACTGTTTAGTGGTGATGCCGAATTTTCTGTGAAGTCCTAGATTTTCGTATTCCAAGATCCACTTGATATGTGAATTTATCAAAGATCCCCTCAAACATAACTAGAATAATGATTTTGCATAAAACGTCTGTTATCATGGTCACTACTTTTTGGGCATTCATACATGGCGACCACAATTGGAATTGATCCATTTCACGCTATTTTGAGTAGTTATTAGCATTTAAATTCTATCCCAAATAATTTGCACAACATATACCCATCAAACTTTACATAAACGTGATTGGCTTAATATCATATATTTTTCTAATTCATATCTAAGCATTTCATACCTTAGTCATCATGCATCCAGGTGGGCTCCATATAACTCGAGCTATTGAAATTTGCTTAGGAGCTGCTACCTGCACATTGCAAAACTCTTTGCACACACCACATTTAAAAAAAAAATAAAAATGAAAAAACCTCAAACTACCCCTCCTTGCTCCACCCACCTCGTCGCTGCTACCGACCACTCTCCCTTTTCCTTTCTCTCTCCATATCCCTGCTCCCACTTCTTTATGCCCCCACCTCCCCCCACCCCCACCGTTGCTGAACGGCGGAAGGGCGTTGCCGGCGGCAGGTGAGAGATATAGAGAGAGGGGTCAGCGGCGGGCGGAGAAGGAGAGAGAGTGAAGGAGAGGGGCAGCTTAGGGTTTTCTTGGTTTTTTTTTTTTTTTATTTAGAAAAATGTGGTGTGTGGAAAGTAAAATGCACTGTGGAGGTAGCACCTCTCTTTGCTTAGTTTATATATATATATATATATTTATAAGGGGTGTTTTTGTCATTTGTTGAAGCCAATAATTATTTATTACATATTAAATTAAAGAGGTTTTACTAAAAAAAATAATAAAAAAATACAAAGGTTGCAACAAGAAAAAGGTCTTGCCATTCACCGGCTAAACTTTCGCCGTTTGGATCACATGAGTGTTTCACCCCTGCTTTTAGTTATGCTTCTTGTTGGTAGAACAGTGTGTTGCACGCATGATTTTTCGAGGGGTGGACCCAAATAGGTAATTGCATTTTGGCGGGAAACCTATGGTTTTCCTGTGGGCTTGGAAGGGGATCTAGGTCTGAAGAGGGAGATTGCCTCTAAAGACGATATAAGTGGGTTTGTCACCATACAGCTGAGCCGACTTACAAAAAAAATTGAGCCATTTTCTAATGATGTTTTCTAATGTTGGATATTCTTAAATTTCACCCCAATTGGAATAGAAAAATTTCACCAAATTAAAATAGGTAAGACTGTAAGATTGAACATAAAATTAAAAATGTAATGACCATAATATGATATATTAATCAAGCATTCTTTTTATTATCATATATTCAATTTTTTCCCGAGCCACTTTTATTGAGGTAAAATTTAACAAATTAAATTAGTGCATTTATTTTATGGGGCTCAAATTTTTCCTCTCTCCTTACAAGACGAATGTACGGGGTCTCTTTCGCAATAGCGACTCCTAGGACTCTGTGTACCACGGCTCTATATGGACCAATTTTAGTCTCTCATGTTATTGTAAAATTCACGTGATTTTAAATTTAAATAGGGATTTTTTTTTCTCTTTTTTCCGATCGTTATTCATCATTACAATTTTGTTTATTTTTTTCTTTCTGCACTTTGCTTTTCCGAAAGGCAATAAGTGCCACACCACCCCCCAAAACAAGCCAACCACCTGTCTTCCTTTCCCTTCCCACTTTAATATATTAAATATATGAAAGGAAGCAAGATAAAAGAAGAAGGGGATTTCTTTTGTTCCTTCAAGCCTGAGTTGTAACTTGTAAGCCATGGAGCTTCTCCTTCCTCTCAAAGAAGAATATGAAAAAGCCATATCCAAAGCCAAACAACAACAACAACAATATCAACAACCAGGAGAGCACCAGATTGCTTTCTGGTGTCTGTTCGCCGCCACATACCTCGCCCTCTTCCTCTTCAACGTCTCCGTGCTAGGGTTCCAGTTCGCCAACGGATCGATCGACGCCGCGGAAGCGGCCTCGGTCTCCTTCTTCTCAGTCGCCGGCCTCGCAGCGGCCGTCGGGCTCTTCCTCTGGAACACGGGCCTCCGTCCGAGTCGGCACGCGTGGATGCTCTACGCCTTGTTCAGCCTCTCCGCCTTTGGCCGATCCGCGCTTCTGTTCGCCCGCCACGAGTGGGTTTTCTCCTTCTGTTTCGGGCTGGGATCCGTCTACTGCTTTCTGCTCACGTTCTGCGCTTGGAATGTTCTCCAATCAATGGATCTGACCTACCCGGTGAAGAAATCGGCCATGTTCGTCTGAAGATGATGATGATGATATGATTATGATCATATGCTGGTATTTCATGCTTTCTCTTTCTCTATCTGTCTGCTTTATAAGGATTGATGTGTTTAATTAGCGTTTCTTAAGGCTGCAGAGTGCAGACCGATGTATGTTAATATACAAGGGTTTTTTTTTTTTTACAGTATTAGGGCTTTTTACAATAAATAATGAAATTGGGTTCTGCTCCTTCGTGGAAGGTGATGGGGGTGTGGTGGGTTGCAATTAGTAGAAAATCTAGCTTGCTAACCCCACAGCTCACTTGGTGGAATACAAATGATCATTTGTCGAGGGGCAGGATTCCCTTGCATCACACCTTGATTCCTCCAAATATATTTGGTGAGGACAGACAGATAGCTTATCTTTGCTTACCCGTCGGCCACTTTCTTCTTAGATCGCCCATAGAATTTTATATCCCACCCAATAAGACTAAATACCAACTAACAACTGTTAACATCCTGCACGAATACTCCAAGATGGTAAAGTATCGTGCATAATACTTCACTTTTTATATGTAAAGTCGTGTCGTATCATTACTATATCCATGCCTTATCATTCACAATATGTTGTCATTTTGAAGCATCGGTGCATAACAGGGTGTTAGTAGTTTTTTGTTGGTATGTAGTCCTAGGGTGGGCCTGTCTTAAATGGGACTGGTTCAGACTCTGCTTTGGCTTTGATGATTTCTTTTATTGTCTACCTTTAATACTCTGTTTGCTTTAAACTATCTCACTTTAACAAAAAAAAAAAGGAGCAATGTTACCACAGGGGGAGTTTTGGGTTAAGGGAAAAACAGCATGCCTGAAAGGCCCACAAGAACAACAGTTTAGATCAATAGGTCTCCCTTCATGCTCCGTACTGGTCTAGCAATCTCTCTCTCTCTCTCATGAACAGTATTGATTTCAAGGATGCTTGGAAAACATTCAGGCGTAGCAAAGTCAGCAGCTTCCACAACTTTTTCATAATCTCAGTTCTGGAATCTCAAGATCCCATAATTTCACATGATGCGCGGAAACAAGTGCTTGCTTTTCTAATTCCAACTGATATACAATGGAAAAGAATTGCTTTTTTAATTTTGCGTGTTACGCAACTGATTCTTATTGGTAACCATCTTATTCGTAACCATCTAGTCTAGTTTAAGTAACTCATGGCTATACTACGGAAGGCATGTATCAACGCTTAAGATCAGAGTTAATTTTGCTTGGACGTGTCAATTGTTTTGATTAGTATATCTATTAGAGTTATGTGAATAAGGCAGTTCGAGATATGATGTACAGAAAAATTGCTGACCACTCGTGGATTGGTGGCCAGGCATCTGCCCCGCCGTAAGGATCATCATGGATCGATTCGGTGGTTGCTTATTTTGTGAAGGGCGCATGTGGTTTGTGGGGGTTAATGAATTTGAGTATTTCTCAATGCTTGAACAAAGTACATAAAAATTGAAAAGGCTATATTATTGATAATGGCTATTCCACTGGTAGCTCAATTGAGAGGCTCCTCTTCCACAAAAACAATCTAGAGATCAACTTGATTTCAAGAAATGTGAAAAACTCAGGGAAATTTTCAAAATGAGGCTCAAGTTTTGCCAAGATCTCAAATCAGGACTACATAAAATTTACATTTCAAATCAGGACTTAAGTTTTTTATTTATATTTCAAATCAGGGCACCCAGTGATAAAATGAGTTTTGCGGTGACTTCTTCGGGTCTTTAAAAAAAAAAAAAGAAACCCAAAATGCCCTTATCCCCATTCAGGAGATCTTGAAACTTCCTCCTCACTTAAGCCCGCCAAACATTCTTTGTAGAAACTTCAATTTCCGTTTCTGGGGTTGAAAGGTTTCTCAAGAAAATGAAGATATTGTTGCAAACATGAGTTTTACAAGAAGATGTAGATTATTGTTCCAAGTATGAGGTGGGTTATCAAAAGGAAGATGAAAATGGACTGAAGGAGGAACTATTGCAGACATGAACTGGGTTTTAAACAAAAGAGATCGGACGGGCTTGCCACTTCCAACGTCGAGATGAATGAAAAGTTTCTATTGAAGCAAATGAGTCGATTGTTTACTTGCTTTTAGATGAAAGGAAAAATAAAGACCCATATTTCCCCTATTTAAGTACTACAAAATTGATTCTATCTTCATCAGATCAGATAGTATCCAAACAGTAAAGATCTGTTGTTTCCCTCCTCATATAATGCTTACAGAGTTGATGAAGAAAAGAGCTTTATTGAAGAAATTTTGTAGAGGTGAGGATTTAAGTTCACGGCACGATTTTCAGATTGTGATGAGAATGGGGTTCGGGCTTCAGAGCGGGTATGGGTATGGGTTTGGGTGTTTTGGCGGCCACCACGGCTGCGCCATCTGCCCCACGTCGCTCCTCTCGGATCCCCACTCCGACCTCTAGGGCTACCTCTCCGTCCTGAAGCGGCTCGGGAGGCGCTCTGCTTCCTCTCTGCCCACTGTGGCCTCGCGATCCAGTGGCTCGAAGACATCGCTAATGGTGCGGGCTGCTTGAATCGCGA
This sequence comes from Persea americana, assembly GCA_029852735.1. Lineage (NCBI taxonomy): Eukaryota > Viridiplantae > Streptophyta > Magnoliopsida > Laurales > Lauraceae > Persea > Persea americana. The sequence goes on from CM056814.1 coordinate 16,705,628, forward strand.
CAGATGTACTATTTGAGCTTGTTGATTCAGTCATGGAGGAGGAGGAGGGGGCTTGGATTACTGCTGTTACCATTCTGTGATGAATGCTCTGCTAATCTACTTTGCTCTCCTCTAATCTGAGGAGGAAAAGGAAAGGGCCTAGTTCATTTTGGGTATTTTGAAAAAAAAAGAAAAGAGGAAGATGTCGCCGGAAAACTAATTTTATCACCGGATGCCCTGATTTGAAACAAAAATTTGAGTCCTAATTTGAAATGTGAATTTTGGTTTTTCTTGATTTGAAATCGGGGCGAAACTTGAGCCTTGTTTTGAAACTTTTTCAAAAACTTGTATAGATTTTTGAAACATTCAAATCTTTATATACTTTTTTGAACAAAAAATAAACGTTTCATACTTTTTTTAAATTTCTTTGAAAATATGCCAGATTCAAGAAATCGAAGTCGATGTGATTGGTTGGCCAGAAGTGAGGGTTTGGAAATCTTGGGTTTTAAAGGGGTGATCAAGGAGGGGAAAAAACAACGCTCTCAAAGAAAAATACATTAAAAAAAAAAAACTCACTATGCAACTTTCGAAATGCATAGAGGGAAAGTCAATCGTACTACTATCTATATATCTATTGGAATATGATTTGCCTTCGGTTAACCACAGGCCTTCAAAACTACGAATGCTGATTTTAAAAAATACCTCAAAACAGTTGTTAAAATCTCTTTCCATGCTAATTCTCATCTCTCTCCACTCTCCTTTCTCTCCACTATATATTCTCTCTAGAGAGTAACTGGCTCCATAACTTCCTAAAAAAAAAAAAAACCTTCCCACTATCATCTCTTCACACATGTCCAAACAGCTACAAATTGAAATTTTTGTAATATCTTATCATTAATTTAAATTGATCAAGTGGTGGGTTTAAATTTGATTGAAGTGAAATTTGGGCAAAAACTAATTTAGATAAAGACATTGATTTTGAATGGCATATATTTTATAAGGGGTTCACTATTTTTGTAGTGACTAAATGGAAAACGAGAAAAGAAAAAAAGAGAGAATGATGTCTTTTGTGTATATTTTTAATTGGACTGGACCCACCTGTTTTGGAGTAAGTTTTGGTCTAAGATGAGTACATGGGATAGTGACTTTGTGATTCCTCATTTGGACTTTGGCCCCACCTTATTCCTATGATTTGGCTTCTATTGGTGTACACTTGCATTGAGTTTGGTTGTTATGGTAAAGGTGTGACCCACATGCAGATTTAAATGAGTGAGCCGCATGGGTAGGCTATATTGTTAGTGGGGGAGATTTTTGAGAGGCAAAATCAATGAATCCGTCAGTTGGGCCCACCACTTAGACACAAACTATTTGAAATTATCATCACTTCTTTTATGCAGGCTGGACAGAATTAAAGTGGGGTTCATTTTCATTGGATCATACGTAAAAGATGTGACTAAATGAAAAAACAAAAAAGAGAGGGAGGAAATTTGTGCTTTTGTGCATAATTTTAATTGAGCTAGGTTACAGCCAGATTTCAACAGCAAATGGGTTGTGAGTTTGGTCAAATCTAGAGCTCTAATTGGGTCAAAAACCACCCCAAATAGATAGATGTGGTGGGTTGAAACACAGACTAAAAGAGAGTCCTAAATGGACTGAAAACGGGCTCGGCAAACTACTATGAAAAAGCTAAAAATCAGATCTGTGAATGAACTTAAAATTATTTCAAAGTTTGGCTGTAAATAGGGTTTAGTTATAGTGGATTGGCTAAAAAAAAGGTTTTTAATTAATACAGGCTCAAATCCTTGACCAAGTAGGCTAAAAAAAATGGCCAAATAAAAATGGTTGAGGTTGAAGACTCAACCCAAGTTTGTTTTTAGAAAGGAGTTAAAATTAGCCCAAATATAGCTTTGAATGGGCTAATAAGTGAGAGTTATAAATCTGTATCATGGGCGTAAGTGTGACTGTAAAGCAGCAGTATATAACCAAATGTAGCTCTACAATGGTTAAATGTGGTCTCAAATGGTGACTATAAATGGTTTTAGACCCAACTTGAATGAGGGTTGAAAATAAATTGGATTACATTAGATATATAGGTTGTGCTTCACTAAACATGTATCATGAACCCATAACCCCGATTCAATCAGAACATTAAATATGTTGGGTTTTCAACAAATGTGTTGAATTTATATAAGCAGAGAATGAATTTAGATTTTAGCTTGATTGTCTACATTGGTCTATGGTAGGATTACAAATGGGTTACAACTTGACCCAAATTGGTTTATTTAAACGGGCTAAGACTTCTCTAAATGGGTTTCAGCTCAAATTGAAATTGCACATTGTCTCATTACTGAGTACAATTTGCCTAGATTTCCCTTAGTAAACTCTCATTATTGGCCTGCAAGGTACTGAAATCGGCAAGAGTTTCAGCTCATTAATGACAAATACATTGGGTCTAATTCATGCCAGATTTTGGGCCTAAAGAAGGTCATATTTTGAGTCTAATTCAAGACAGAATATTGAGTCTAAACTAGGCCAGATTTTGAGTCTAATTCAAAACAGAATATTGGATCCAAACCAGGCCAGATTTCTGGGTCTAAATTGATCCAGATTTGGGTCTAATTCAAGACAAAATATTGAGTCTAATTCGGGCCAAATTTTGGGTAAAAAATCAGACTAGAATTTTGGGCCTAACTCATGATAGAATGACAATCCAAATCAGGTCAGAATTACAGATTTAAATCGGTCCAGAATTAGTCTATACTTATAATTCTAAGCCAATTTAGACTTATGGGTAAACAAACAGCTAAGATTAGGCTAGAATTATAAGCCTAAATTAGGCCAGAGTATGTCTTTTATTTATTTATTTTTACACGTGCCCGGGCTTCATCAAACTCCATTTACACCTCACATAAAGAATAAAATATTTGGAAGAACACATAAATATCAAATTAACAATAAAAAGGACTCAAAAGTTTACTAATTAATAAATTTAATAAAAATAATTCATATAAGTTTGAACATTTGGTGGTTTCGTGGTTCGAACATAGCACGGTTTTTTTGCTAGTAAAGAATAGAAAGAAATGGAAAACCAAGAGAAGAGCAAGAGTCCAAAGCCTATAACGGGAATTGACCTTTGTTCCAAGTATAAAATGATCTACCTCAAATTGTATTAGTGCATGCCAATAGAGGGGTTTTGGGGGATGGGTCGGAGAGGTGGGAAGCCCCATATGGACGAGGGATCTATAAAAAGAAACTGGTTCATGTGACATTGCTTACCATTGATTTAAGGTTTTTGAAGTTTCCTTTTGTTTTTTTTTTCTAAATGAACCTTTTTTTTTTTTTTGGTTTAATCCATAAGGAATTACAATGTGGGCTACCTTCTATGATTGTCAACATGAGACCGACCTTTAGAAAAACCCCCACCTTTGAGAAGCACTTTCAGAAACAAATAAGGGCCCACTTTCCGAAAATTAGAACACGGGGCCTACCTTTAAAAGTGCCACCTTTAAAAACTACTACATGGAACTTTTTTTTAGAAACTAGTAGATAGAGGCCTTTATAGGAATCACAATGTGGGTCCACCTTTAGCAATGGTAAACATAGAATAAACTTTAGGAAGCTGTTATTTTAAAAATTAACTCTTATTGTGCACTTGGTGGCCCCACTTTGTAATTTGCCATGGCCTCCATATTCACAATCATATAAGGTCAACCCACATTATAATCCTATAAAAAGGTGGGTCCATATTTTGATTCCTTTTTGCACTTGGGGGCCATGTTATATTTTTTAAGGCGGTTCCTATGTTCTAGAATTTATAAGTGGGTCCTTGTTGTAATTTCTAAATGTGAAGTCGATGTTGTAATTTTTAAAAGTGGGCCCAATGTCTTAATTTCTAAGTGGAAGCTCCATTTATCGTTGATGACTTATACTATAATTGATAGAGAGATTCTTTGGTTATACCGTGGGCTTATGTTAAAGTGGGGCCATGTTTCTCTCACAAAGGGTAGCCTCCATGTCTAAATTGAGAGAAAGGTGGCCTCGTTTACAAATCAAGTGGAAAGAATTTCAAAATGACAATACGGAGATAAAATATATTTATAAAGGATGAATTAGGATCTGGTTCCAAAACCGCGTCCACGGCCAGAATCCATTTTAAAAAACTGGTTTTAGTTTCTTTTTATTTATTTCTTAAGAAAAGTGTATCGTTCAACTTATAATAGTGAGCCAGATCTATACAATAAAATGTAAAAAATTAATAAATAAATAAAATTTTGAACTATAATTTGCAGCATCAAAGACTTATATGCCAGGTCTTCGGACTATGGGCCAAAACCTATATGACTCTAGAACTGGATCCTATTATCAACCGGAACTTAAATTGGACTCTGAACTCAAGCCCGTTTATTATGAAATGAAACCTAAAATAGGTTTTAACTCAGTTTCGTGTCAGAACTTTTGAGTAATTGGAGAATTAAGTACCCTTTTGTAACCCTAGGTTGAGTAGAAGACATTATAAGTTGTGTAGGTAAATTAAAATTCCTGATCATGTGTTCTGTAACTATTGGATGGATATGAAGCGACACCGGAGCCTACCCTCAAGTTTATAGGCTATCCTTAAATTTCGCATCAATTAACTTAAAACTTGGTCCTGCTAAAAGATTGACCATTTAATTAAAATATCATTAAATGCATGCATATTCATTAACCTTGTTGCTCTGTCAAAATAACAGCTAATCAGATTTTCACTAACAAGGGATTTATTGAATTCAGCCTGAGTGTATTGTCTTTTTTTCACAAAAGTGACGTGTAAAGTCAGCATAAACGTACTTCTTTTAGTATTCCTTGTTCGGTCCGTCACCTCGAGTTTGGGAAAAGAAATCGCATCTCTTTATCACATTCCTCTTTCCTCTTTTGATCCTTCATCTATTTTGATTTTTATCTCTTTATAGCATGAGTCCTCCGTGTCCCTCTCGGGTATATATTCAAAATCCAAGGTCCTCAAAAGAAGATGCCCGCCTACATTAAATTCTTATTTAAAATAGTAGTTGATCTCACCGACACACTGAGCAATACAATTATCAAATAATAGTTGATCTCTCCGACACACTGAGCAATACAATTAAGTGTAGGTGGACCTAAGTGGCCATTGTAATAGAGTGTGTGAGTTGTAAATTACAACCTTCGATTTTTTAGTTGCAGTGCTTGGGTTGTCCTGAACCCAAAACCATTAGGGAGAATGTGGAACTGAATCCAGACCTAGAACTATTTTTTAACTAGTTTTCTGGTTTAGAAATCTGAACTAGAACCATATGTGGGACAGGTCTAGATCCAAGTCCGAGTCTAAATAGAGAATGATATTAAGAAAATATTATTTTTAGGAGAAACTTATGAAAATTGAGATAATATATTTGGTCTTGAGTCCACGGGTCTGAAACAAAGTAGAATCGGATCCGAATCCGGACCCATTTACTTATTGGGGCCTAAATAAGAACATAGACCCAATTTTTAATGTATCGAAACCTCCGGATAATCAGAAAATCGAAAACCTATTTACATTCCTATGTAGTGCTAGTCAACTGTGATTAATACACAAATAATAAACAGATATTCATTTTGAGCGCCTGTTATTTTAAATAAGTCACGCGAGTAGAATTCCGCTAGCTCTTTTGGCTCAGGGAGAGGAGAATTCGACCCAAGAACTATGGCCCCATTACACTTGTATTTCAAGTCATCTATAGCGGAGGATCCGAACGAGAAACTCCGGTGCCATTACACTTGGAGGACATATCATGCCAGTTGTCGTGTTTTTTTTTTTTTTTTTCGTTTTCTTATGGTGGGGTCAGGGCTTGCATTATTCTGTCTTCAATTGAATAAACAAATTATGTCAACATCAACAAAATGATTCTACCAAAATTCAAAACTAACGAAGCTTCGCAGTAGTTTCGTAAAACAACTGGCTTACCTGAAATGCTTTGGGCGTGATGAGCAAATAACTAATTAAATTAAAGTGAATCCAGACAAAAAAAGACAAAAAAAGACAATGGATCATATTAAAAATACACATTTTTAAAATTTTCACTATCTTTTTCAAAAAAAGACAAAGAAAAAAAAAAAAAAAAACTCCCCTCTTTGCTAAAAGACAAAAAACGAACATTACTTTTTTATACAAAAGGTCAAAATAATTATATACTAAACAACTCAAAACAAATAACATTAACAACTTGTAGAGAGAAGAAGAAGTCGGTGTTTACATTTTATTCATTCATTCCCCACGAACACCATCGTCCATTCAGTTGTGAGTGTAAAACTTGTAAGCCATGGAACTTCTCCTTCCTCTGAAAGAAGAAGATGAAAAAGCCAAAGCCAAACAACAACAACAACAACAATATCGACAACCAGGAGAGCATCAGATTGCTTTCTGGTGTCTGTTCGCGGCCATCTACCTCGCTCTCTTCCTCTTCAACGTCTTCATGTCAGGGTTCCAATACGCCAACGGATCGATCGACGCAGCGGAAGCGGCTTCATCCTTGGTCTTCTCTGTGGCCGGGCTCGCGGTGGCCGTCGGTCTCTTCCTCTGGAACACGTGCCTCCCTCCGACGGAGCTCGCGTGGAAGCTATTAGGATTATTCAGCCTCGTGGCCTTGAGCAGAGCGGCGCTTCTATTCGCTCGCCACGAATGGGTCTTCTCCTTCTGCTTCGGGCTGGGATCTGTCTCCTGCCTTCAGCTCACGTTTTACACCTGGAGTGTTCTCCAGTCAATAGATACGGGGGCCTACCCGGTGAAGAAATCGGCTCCGATCGGATGATGATGATGATGTGATCTTATGTTTTGTGGTGGTGTTTCTTGCTTTCCCCCTCCTCAATCTGTGTCTGTCTTCGTGTAATTGCTTTATTAACGTTTAGTAGGTTTCTGTTGTCTGTTTGTGATGTGTTTTGGGTTTCGGATTGTGGGAAGAGTTTGGGGGTTGCAGACTTATGTGAGTATAGAAATGGTTTTAATAGCTTTTTCTAAGAGAAATTAATGAAAATGGGTTCTGCTCATTCGTGGTAGTTGATAGTGTGATAATTTTTGGGGTAAATCAGATAAATGCTCATCCCACTGCCCACTGTTTGGTGGTAGTCCTCGCATTATATTTTTATTTTTCCCTCGTCGTCCTCTTGATATGTAAAGCTATATTAAGAAGGGTGGATGGCCCTCCACAACACTCATGTGTGTGTTCAAACTAAAACAGAGGACCTTGTCCTTATCTAGCATAACGCTTATGCGTCTCCGGTGCCTCAATGGGGGCAGTAACAAAGCCGCATGGGTACGCCTATGGGGCTAAAAGCAGATAGTATTATGTTCGATAAGCCGGATCTGTATCTTTCATAAGGCTCTTCTTTGAGGGTGGACTGGCTAATACAGAGCATCGGCCTTTATCTAGCACGATGCGTTTTGGGTGCGTCAATGTGGGCCAAAAATAAAGCCATGTGGGTACCCCCATTATGGCCCGAATCCGACAATATGATGCCAGCCTCATATAATGATAGGGTCATAAAGCACATCTCTATACATGGTGTGGGCCACGTATTTTGTGATCAAGGGTATTCACCGGTTAATCTCATGTAATTAATTAATTAATAATTTAAATGAGTCACCACAAGCCCATCACAAATTAAAGTAATTAATTATATATTTTACTAATAATATCATAAATATTCTTATAGTTTAAAAAAGTTAAGATACGTTGCAACCCACTAATAAAAAATATAGGGAAAAAGTCCAAAAACTCAGTTACTTCATGTCTTGAAATTAAAAAAATTAATTATTTTATTTCTGAAAATAAAATAAAAAACCAATTACAAATGCTTCTATTGATATTTTTTTAACGAAAGCCCCCTAATGTCAAATCACCATTTTCTATGCTATAGAAAAAAAAAGCCAGACACACATTTCTATGAACATAAAAAGTAGCAAAATAGCTAGCATTGGAACCATAAACCATACTTGGTAGGGTCGTACCTTTTGGTAGGGTAGGTATACTTAACAAAAGGAGCGCGGAGGTAGAGGAAGAGGAACCAGAACATAAGAGGAAGATTAATATGAGAGTTACCCTCTGATTTGGGAAGGATGTAAAATGAGGAGGAAAAAGTAGAGGGAAAAAGGGGGGGAATGCTCTCACAGATGGTGTTTGGGAAGTGGGGAGGGGAATATGGGGGAAAAATTCCTGTGGACCCCACTCATAAAATTTTTCCCTCAAAGCTGAGGGGAAAATATGAGGAAAAAAGAGGTTTTATTATAAATTTACTAAACTGCCCTCTAACAAAAGAGAGGATTTTTTATTTTTTCTTAAAAGTAAGTACAAATTGGTAATTTTCTCTCTACCTCACAAACAAACAAAACACTATTTTTTCACTTTTCTTTCCCCTACTTTTTTACTATCCAAAAAAGGAGAGGTAAAATTAATTTTACCTTCCCTCCCCTCCCCTTCATTTTCCTTTCTCCTCCACTTTTCCTCCATTTTCCTCTTTTTTTTTTTCCTCCCCTCCACTTTCCCTCCTTCCCAAACGGAGGGTAACGAGGGGGTTTAATTGAGAAAGAGCATATTTGAGTTCTTGGGTTTAGGAAGGGGGAGAATTGAGGAAGGGGGAGAAGGAGAAGTGTCATTTCAATGTTTAGTATGAAGTGTCATTTGAATGTTGCGGTTGTCTCTTTTCAAAATTCAAATTTGAGAGGTTGGAGTTGGGACCCATATGTTGATGTGGCTTAATAAAAGAACGATTTACATTCAAAATCTCCCATATCTTGGCAATCGTTATTCAACTTTAAGGAGAAAGAATTTGTGTGAGTGTGTTATGTAGGTAGTTAGCTAATATGTGTCATGTAGGCAGTTTGTTAGAACCCCCTGTGATGATGGGATCAGTAGAAGTTGGTTAGAAATATAACAGTTGAATTGCTTGGGTTGTATTTATTGAATGTTCTTAATAAAATAGGGAATGGATATCTTATCTTTATGCAAAAACTACTCACTGGTGCAATCTCCAATATGAGATTTTATCTTATTAGCCTCCTCTTTTAACAATGAGACTCATTTTTTCGGGATAAAAGAAAGCTACATATCAGAATCCCTCGTTTTTGCTTGATTTCCACGTGAGGAGGACGAGGACGTCCTTAACGGAGTGGTAGTTCGTGGCTGTTCTCTCTTTTGTGGCCAGCACCGAACGCATCCAAGTATTCTTCACCAAGAATTTTAGATAAAAATATCGATGCATGGCATTGCATATAGGCCAATAAAATGTGGCATATGTGCCCACTCCAAAAAATCGATAATCCGACCTCCAGTACCTGGAAATCCTCAAAATTGAGATTTTCCACCTGCCTAAAGCGATGGGGAACTTTCACAATGCGAAAAAGCTGCTGAGGAATTCTTGAGAATCTAATTGCGTGATTGTCAAACGTCACCTGATTGGGGATTTCCAAGCCCAAATCCTAAGGTAATTACAATTGTTGAACATGGAGAAAATAAGAAGAGCAATTTATTGCCAAATGTGACATGATAATACTTACTATCTTTCTTTTCTAAGTAAGGATTATTTTGGGCTCACTCTGATGGCGGTGATGATGTGGACATATGTTTTTTGCTAGAGTTATATTAGCCAACTCGTGATCTACACATCTTAGCCTTCTCATCATCTATCCTTGAATTGTATGTATCCATGTACATAAGATGTACATTTCAGAAGCAAATCTGAGTTATCCAGGGTCGGGAGTCCCACGTACATCTACAAAACTCCAGTACAGCAATGAGACCTGGTCATCGGGACTCCCGCCCAAGAAGTGTCCTTTTCAATTTTTTCTTTTAACTTACATTAAAAGGATAAGTAGTCGAGGTGCGTTCACGGGCACTTCCTAATCGTGTATTCCTGTGGAATTCCGTGCAGTCCAGCCTATGTAGCCCACCTGAGTGGGTGTCAATCGAGGGGTTTCGCTGGAATGGGTGGGAGAGGTGAGAAAACCCAGTGGATGGTCGATCTATAAAAAAATAAAAAAAAAAAGTTGGTCCATGTGACACTGCTAAACATTAATTCAATGTTATTGAAGTTTTATTTTATAATTATTATTAAGTACAGTTCCTTCTGTTTTTTCCCTAATTCACAAAGAATACAGCTCTGATTAGATTCAAATGGCAATGACATTTCATAGGATGAGATGTGGCTAGTGAACGTGAAGGGGTTGGCTTAGTTATTATGTGCATGGCGGAATTAGAGGAGGCGGGCAGGGCCATGGCCCCTCCAAAATTTCAAAAAAAGCCCTTTTCTTTATAAGATTTTTAGAAAAATTTACATATGCCCCCCCCCCCCAAAAAAAATTAATAATAAAAAATAAAAAAGTCCCTATATATTTTAAAAACTAAATTTATTTTTTATATGTGGCACTCCCAAAATTCTTTTCCTACATAGTGGCCCGCCTAATGCAAAATTTCTGGGTCCCCCCGATTATGTGGGCCTCACGTAGAAGGTGCCCATTCATCATATCCAACATACATCCCCAAGTAGGAAATTTGGACCTATTGTGATCTCGTTGATTTAAATGAAACACCGAAACCTGGTGGATTTGGGTGCACTGGATCGTTCCTCACCATCTAGAGGTCATTTGCCTTTTTCATAATGGTTGTCATATCCAGTGGATATCTTAAATATTTCCGAATCTCCTGTACGTCCTTCACTTGCTTTTGCAAGTTAGTGAACTCCATACTTACCTTACTTTGTAAGGACGCGTTTGTATTACGCTTTTTGCAGTTGGTGCAGAGTCGGTTTAAGTTGGTGCAGAGTCGGTTTACTGACGAAAGCTCTTTTGTTTTTGGGTAAATTAGCCACAAGTCTTCAAGTGCGATCTTTTAAAATATTTAATTTAATAAATTTTTTTCTAATGTCTATATTCTATATAGTTGGAAATATTTTGGTGAGAGGTCCCTAGTATGCCACATCATATGTTTTCATGACTAATTTGCCCCTTTCAACAGTTTGAGCATAAAACTTTTGAATTTTAAAAGTTTAAATTGTCCATTCTCCCTCATTCATAGGCCAAGTTCTCTCTCATTTTCTGTTGTCTCGGATAACCCTTTATATCTTCTTCTCTAGGAACGATAGACTTCAACAGAGGACTCTGCAGATCGAAGTCGTTCAACTCAGACTACACAAGCCACGATGGCAATGGAAATGCGTTTGATCCGAGCCTTCTCTGGCGACGGGTTCTGCATAACAGAAAAACCTGTTGCTGTCTTTGCCATTTCTTTCTTTTTTTCGTTTCGTGTAAGTCTATTTCGTGCAATCATAGCAACAAAAAATGAGGTATCTGTCTCTTTCTTACAAGAAAACTGTTGCCATTTGAGATTTGAAGATTTATCAGAGTTTTGAAAATAAGTAGTTTGGAAGGAGATTTTTCTGTTTCGTTTTTTGGGGTGTTTTGCTCTGACCCTTTAGCAGAAGCCTAGCACATAGCAGCAGCCTTCTTCTTTTGAAAAGTTATCTGAGTTTAGATAATTTATCAGAATTTCTAAGAAAATCAGACAAATTTGACAAGAACTCAAACAAATTTCACAGAAACTCTGATAAACTGGACAAAAACTCAGATAAAGATAAATTTGTCAAAAAATCAGATAATTTATTTGATTTTTTGGCAAATTTATCTTTATCTGAGTTTTTGAAAAATTTATCTGAGTTTTTGGCAAATTTATCTTTATCTAAATTTCCTAAAAATTTATCAAAGTTTTTGACAAATTTATTTCCGTTTTGAAAATCTTAATTGGGTTTTTGAACAAATCAGTCTGTTGGTTGGCAAATTTCTTTGCGTTTAATGAAATCTATTTATGTTTTTTAATTTTATTTGTGTATTTTGAAATTTATTTGCGTTTTGTAAAAATTAGTTGCATTATTTTGAAATTTATTTGGGTCTTTTGAATTTTATTTGTGTGTTTTTTTTTAAATTCATTTCAAAACCTCATTAATGGGATTTCCATTAATCGTGGCAAATTAAATAGTAGCTGGCCATTATTAATGGCATATCCCACTAATCATGGGATATGATTAATCTTTAAATGGATAAGAGCTTTTAAAGAAAGGGCAACTTGGACATTTTAGATTTTCATATTTGGAAAAAAGGACTTATTACACTATGAAAAGAGAGTGTGGAACTATGGCTATAAAATCAAATGTTGAGGGAGTTGTCGCCGAATGCCCCCTTTTTTTAACTATGTTTTCTGCAGTAGAGGGTGTTCAAAATTCCTGTGTTTGTGTTCCAATAAAACTAAGGGTTTACACATATCAGATTAGTGCAAATTGGGCTAAATCCGTCACCTATCCGTTATCTATGGATTGATGGATTTAAAATCCGTCACTAATCCGTGGTTGTTAAAAATTGATTCCACCTGATCCGTGGAGGACCAGATCGGATTGACCTAATTCGTTTAATCCGTTGAATCTAATGTTAAAGAAATTTTGAAGAGCATGCTCTCAAGGCTATGGTGAGATTTGATTTAAGTTTTCATTTATTATACTTATATATGAAAGTAAATTACATTTTGACTATAGAAGTTTTTTTTTGTTTTATATTTAGACCTCTTTACTTATATTTAGATCCCTTAAATTTTTTTATTTATATTTATTATCAACAAATTAAATCAAATTGAATCCACGGACCAACTTAGTTACCAATCCGTTGCCAATAAATTACAAATTTTTTAATCCATCACCCGTCCATTCATCTTCGCTTCCGATAAAAATCCGGAAAGACAAATTTTCGGTGCACCTATGGCCAAAACATTGTTCCTTCCGTACACGGCGCCGTGGAAAGGGTATGTGTAGTATTGTGGTATTTGAGTGACGTATGAGCGCATTTAATTTGAAGTTTAACAAGACACCTGATATGCTAAGCCAGCACATCGACCTTCCCTATGGAATACTCCTATAGTTTCTTATAGTTTCTGTAAGCGGGAAATTTCAAAACAGAATTACATTTCAAACGAGGACTTGGTTTTTCTTTTATCTTTCAATTCAGGACATCCGGCCAAAAACATTGCTGTTTAGGCGACGAAAGAAGTTTTCCTGCAACTAGTCTCGTACTTCTTTCCTCCCAACCAAACTTGGTTCATCCTTCTTTCTTCAACTAGCCTGCATCACACCATCTTGTTTTGAAATTCTTAAAACTATGCACCATCCTGTTTTGAAATTTTCCCTTTCTAGCTCCAAGTCTCAGAGAAACTATTCGTTGTACGTTTATTATTGCATTAATTGTGATGCTTTGCAATATATATATGATTCTAACAAATTTTAAAACGAACTGCTTGGCACTTTTGTAAATTGTAATGATTTCACTTGATGTTGAGTGTCAATTTTATGGCTTCATTTTGCTAAGTTGGGTTAATGCTCAGAGGCAGACAACATCATGAATCCACCATAATCATTGGCACCAGCAAGAGCTAAACTGAAGAACCACGGTCGAGTCATCCAACCATGTATTGTTAGCTTGTCAAACCAAACCCACACACTAATATTTCATGATCCACGCATGTCAGTGTTGGTACCAGACCCACTATCACTTTTTAGTAACAAATTTATTGTGATTCCAACCAATCAAATGCCGTGGTTGTCTGTTATTGACCTCAATCAAGTAGTTTTTACTTTTACTGCCAAAATAGGGGAAAAAAGGTTAAATCAAAACACAGACTTACAGTTGCTCAAATATGATTACAGAGACTTGGGACATGGTTGTCGGCAGAAGCTCATAGGGAAAGATGCTGTGGGGAGAATGAGGTGGAAGAAGAAAGAAATATGTGTTAGTTATGCAACAAAATAGATAACTTGCGACGGGCTCCTGTATACATAATCTATACATACAAATATCAAGCAATCAATCTACGAAGAACACAGTACAGAAATAAACAGAGCTCTCGTCAATTCTCATAGACCAGGCCAGCCCAAACTCGGCCTGGGCCCGGTCATATTTGGATCGGGCTTGCACCTTTTGTATTCGTAATCGGGCTGGGCTCAAACATTATATTTTGGCCCGTTTAATCAATGGCCAGGGCTTGGACTATGTTGTAGAGAGCCCAAGAGAGCCCAAAGCTCAGCCCAACCCGATTAAAAAAAAAAAAATGATAATAGGAAATTGTAGAGCATGAATTCAATCAATGGCACTTTCATATAAATAGTCCAACTACGCTACATTGAATACTGCATATTTTGACGCTCTTTAAAAATTATATATTAATCTCAGGCTGGGCTCAGGCTCGCAAGGTTCCAGCCGAGCTGAGCTTGGGCCAGTTCCTTGTATCCCGATTCAGGCCAGGGTTGGGCTTGGACAGACAATTGGAAGCCAGGCTGGACCTGGATCTTTATTAGCCAGGCCAAGCCCAGCCTATGAACACCCCTATGCTTAGGGTTAGGGTTGCATCATTCAATAATATAAAAAATGACGCAAAAGACCAAAATACTCTCTAACCTAATTAAATCCAGGTTAGCCCATAATGACTGATCCGACAAACCCGAAATACAAGATATACCCAACAATATAGAGAGACCTGTAACAATCATATTATTATCGAAGGGCCATTTTGGAGAATGGCTTCTTCTTCTTAGGGAAGAGCCCGTGCAATGAAAGATTGGAGATTGAAATATACTGTATCCTTATGAAGCGGGAAATCTTTCACTTTTTTTTTTTTTTCTTTTTTTAATATATTTTCTAATGAAAGACTCTGATCCACAACTTTCCTCAAGACTCCATGAAAGTGTACAGTACTTTCTACTTCATCAGGTTTTCTGTGGGTTTCGGCTTTGCCAAATGTTAGATAAAAAGTGCAAAAGTGCCACAAAACATATGCAAAGTAAAATTAATAAACCAAAATAGCAATACGATCTGCAATTTTGTGGAGAATGTTGTATATGTAGAAATCGACAGAGATCAGCGGCAGCAACTCGTGGCCGAGGCACGTCTAGTGATGCTTTCTTTATGACGAGTTTCACCCAGATGGAAATAGGATTTCTACATGAACTGCCCTCATGATACAATGGCCTTCACAGACGATCTGGATTGGTAGAATGCTCACAACGAGAAAAGGGAAAGAGGAAAGAAACAAAGTAATTTTCTGCTTTGATTTTAGAACCCAGCCCAGCCTTTAATCCCTTCACAGTTAACTGTCGGTTTGGTTTGGTTTGGTTCGGTTGGTTTAGGTAAACAATTTCTCAATATTTCCTTTACACCCCAAAAAAGACAAAGCATCCTTTCAAGTAAAGAGAAAACATCTTTTGTATTTTTGAAACAACCGAAAAACCCAAAACACCAAACACTCCCTAAAATCTCATTCATATATTAATGAATAATGATGTTGTATCATGGACTCCGAATCTACACTATTTATTTTCCTCATGAACAGGCGCACTCATTTTAAAGTCCAATCAGACTGAAATCAAGTAGACCTACTAGGGTCTAAGCTTGCCCAGGCTCGCGAAGGCTCTGGACAATGTGGTTCAGTTACACTTCCACGTTGATGATGTTACAATCATTAGTTGATTTTCATTTGTATGATTGTCTTAAAACTGGAAGTCAGTCTGATTAATGATTGTAAATTACAAGGGAGGAGAGTTCGCAGGCGAGGCTAATGTGCAGCAGCGCAACCCCAACTGGGGACTACTCTGCAGTGGGCTGGACTTGTCTCTGTTTTTGGCCCATGGGTGTACCTTGGGACCAATTTTTGGATAGGGGTAGGTTGGACTTTCATATATGTCTGAAGGCCGGATCAGCCCAACATAATTTAGCACAACGGGGTTATATATTTTTGTAAATGGGCCGAGGCGGGCCTCACTTTCAGGCCACAGAATGGATCCAGACCGGAACTTTTTGCCTAAAAAACCTAACTGACCAATGCGATGAGGCCCATGAAGACCCCACTTGGACATAGAAGCCCTGTGCAGCGATTTTCAAAAATGGGCCAACATGATCCACACAAGCCACAAAAGCTATACTGCTCATAAATCCTTAAGGCCTGACTAGCCTGCACGATCCATTAAGATAGTCCCAAACGGTTGTCTGTGTGATTGTGTCAGATTTAGGCCTGGGTGTATGTAAATTAACACGAGGGCACACACACTTTGCAAATGATCTGGACTTGGGCTTTAGCATGTGAACTGCACCTTGGACTGAACATTAGACCCGGTAATTAAATGGTCCGTGTTCAACATGCTTTGGCCTAGCCCAAACTGGCCCACGAGTTCCCTTAACGAGACTCAGATGTCCGTCTTCTGAAATGCAAAGCTAGGTGGCGACTTGATCACCATACAGATTGGCAGATATCTACATCAATCCAGAACATACAAAGCATGAGTTCTTCTGTGGTCGAAATTTTGTGGGAAGCAAATGATTCAATCAATCGGTTTGCTCTGATGCCATATAAAAATTTTGTAGCCAACTATTCTCACCAAAATCTCGAGACGTTGATAGAGGCAGTGAAAATACTTTTGAACATGCAATTCACATATTGGATTTCGGCCATTGAGCCTCCGGAATCGAGATTGTAGACCGAGAAAACTATACTTGACGGAGTCCTAGCCGAACCAAGATTTAGCAAAGTGGTTTCAAAATCTGATAAGATATCTGAATGGCCTTTAAAAAAAAAGCTATTAGGTAATCTGATGAATTTGGTGACAAGATAAAAGCATGATCAAACACATGAGATCGCTTGAAGGTCATGAAGAGCATTGAGAGTCTATTTGTTCGAATAGAATACATAGGAATTCAAGCTCAAATGATTTTAAGGGAATAATTATTGAAGAAGCGAGGAATGAAGGATATGAGAAGTGAGGATATCAAATGGTGATGTAGATGACACCTTTGACTTTCTTAGAATTTGAATAAGAGTATGATGTAGACTAGAACGATTTTGAACCATTCATAATTAGGTTTGCAACGGTTATGAACAGCTCCAAAAAAGGATGTCTCTAAAAGATTGAAACAGATTTAAGCCGTTTCAAAATTAGAATATTGGAACACTTCGTGATCGCGATTTCAATCAACATTAAATACCAAAAAGTGCATGAGTGCCTACAAATAAACTTCGGCAAGTACGGGTCAAATCCATAGAGAATGAATCAAGAAGATAATCTAATTAAGATGGTGTCACAATCAACTAACTTCTAGAAGAGTACATTTTATAAGTCATCCAAAAAATAAAAAAGTTTCGAATCAAATTCACCCATTGTATTTCTATTTTTTGTGTTGCTAATTGCAGCTTCCTCTTAAATTCGCACTTCACTCCCAAGGAATAAGTAGTGAGAAGATCTTCCACTTATTACTTTTCTCTTCTTTTTTAACTTTTGCTGCTTCTCTCCATCAATGATCACAGCGAGCCTCAGCTTTAGCGTTTCTCTCAAGTTGTAAGTAGCACGTGAGATGTCTGAGAAAGAGTCACTCGAAATCGAGAGAGAGTGAGTCGAGGCAGAGATCTGCGTAGAAAACTGATTTAAATGCCTCTCCTTTAAAACCGATTATTTTTTTAAAAGATCTGATTAGGGTGGTTCGACCGAAAACAGATGTCTTCTTTCCTCGAAATCAGATGCACCCAAATGTAGGTTTTCCATGAAAGCACAGAAAATAGGGGAGGATTCCACCCCGAAGACCATTACCAAACATGCCCTAAGGGAAAGCATTTGACTAGAGGAGGTGTTGCTTTTTTGGTTGGCAACCCTGCGTCTCTTTCACGTGATTAGGGACTAACTCTGGTCTCCCCATGTGCGAGTTGCGGCCCCCCCAAAAGGATGTGGTCAATTTCATCAGCTCAAATTCACCCACTGTATTTCTATTTTCTGTGTTGCTTATCCACACCCAATTCAAATATTCCATGTATCTCCCTCTGTTTTCAAATATAGCATCGCATATTCACTGAGAACTTTATTCATAATAAGTGTGTGTCATGTAAAGTCATAGGATCATTTTATCGGATTAAATACTGAGCCCACCCTTATCCATACCTTGTTCTATTATTCCATGTATCTCCCTTTGTTTTCAAGCATAACATCCAAGAGGGGTTCACATGGGGTGATCGAATCTATATGTACGCTTATAGTCATTTTTAGGAACAATAACGTAGATGCACCCGCCAGTTGATTTCATGCAAATCAGGTAATGAATTAAAATTAGTACCCAAAAGGCACAAAAGATGAGATGATTCATATGGATGTTTAGATCTCAGAGTTGCGATTTTATTAGGAATTTACTAATTCAGAGTTGTGTCTTAAAAAATGGATGATAGAGGATGTGGGTTTAAGGTACCCATTTCCTCATTTCCTTTGTTTCTTTTATTATCAATCTAAATCTCTCTGCTCAATCTCTGAAGCTTTCATGCTTATAGGCAAGTTTTAAGATGATAGGCTCTCCAAGATGGCAGATTAATTAGTGAAAAAATAAACAAACAGTTAACTTACATGGATGATAGTAGGATCATAATAATTAGATAAGGAGGTCGTGCCTGAGTCAGGATCACTGAAGTCGACACAAATCAAGCTATATAAAACTATTATTTATAGACTTTTGAGAATCACTTTCTTCCATAATTTTACAGTAAGTTTCATTAGATGAAAGATCTACATTTCTAATGTAAATATGAACTAACCGTATCTTAAGAATAAGGATAACCTAATATCCTAACAATTCTAGTAATCATAAAAAACAAGGATACGCTTTCTTCTAACATTATTTCCTTTGCAAGAAAACATAACAGTAATTGTAGTATTCATGGCTCATGAACCATTAGTTAGTATTAGGGGGGGACCTTGGGATGATAATTCAATTGTTATCATAGTGGAGTAAGTGGTCCGACCGGCTCATTTACAAAATTGTTATCATAGTGGAGTAAGTGGTCCGACCGACTCATTTACAACTCTAATGTGATGACCTTGCTTTGATGGATATAGGGATCATCATAAGCTAATTAGGTTTCTGTTATAATGGATAGAGCAGTCCGTTGGCAGATGAGCAAAATATTAAGTACATTACACGAGAAAGAAGTCTATCTTACACGTAATAAGAAACACAGACACATTCAGTACAGTACATGAACGATGCCTAACATGCACTTAATAAGAAACACAAACATATTGAGTACAGTACATAAGAACGATGTCTGTCATGCACATAATAAGAAATACTTAAACAAATTCTAATCCAAGCAGCAACAAGATCATCAGAAACACCATCAGAAACCATCACAGCCCCTCTAAACGAACAACACTACAATCATCTACCAGCATCCCATTCTGCTATTTTTATTTTTTTCCTGTTCTCCGTAACAAAACACAAACGAGCAACAAGACACCATCAGACAACCACCACCCACCTAAGACCCAAGAACACGACATGTACAAGAGCAAAAGTCAACCCCAACCTAATTACTAGATGCCTTCAAAGCCTGCTTAGAATGATGTTAGCTCCATGTTGTGGTTGAAGAGTGATGATAAAAGCGAAAGGTGCATGAATATAGTGAGGTGAGAGCTCAAAAGAAAATTTTTGCAATATCATCGCTATTACCATCTTTGCCTGTATCATGGCAAAGTTCATGCCAGGACACATCCTTGGGCCCGTCCCGAATGGAAAGAAGAGTTCCTTGAATGTCTTCGAAATTCCATCCGAGAACCTGTTTGGATTGAATTCTTGAGCATCCCTGCCCCAAATAAGAGGATCGTGGTGTATGAGGATTATCGGCAGGATGATCTCCACACCGGCAGGGATGGACAAGTCGCCGACTTTAGTTTGTACTCCAGTGTGACGGTGCACAACAGGCACAGGTGGATACAGCCTTAATACTTCATAGAGGATCATAGTGACCTGCAATTCTATAGGTGTAAGCAAGAAAGCCAGTATTTTGTGTGAATTTTATAACGAGGAACAAAAATTCAAAGTTTTTACTTTCTTTTTCCTGTGTAAATTTAAGAGGGATTGGCAGTCCTTGAGCCCGCCGACCTGGTGCTTGTATGAGGTTGGCAACCTAGGGTACTTAATATACTGCATAGGGTTGAACCCATATAATGAGCAGAACCTATATGGGCTATTGGGACACTTTTTTTTAATAGGCAGACCTGTGGGTTAAAGCCTGAATTCTTCCTTACTGCTGCAAGACAAGACCAGAGTCCAGACCGCTCTATGTAAGCGTGTACTCGTCTGAATTTCCTGTGGTATTGATTTGATCTCGTGACTCAATGAAATAAGTGACTGATTGTAGGAATCCCACCTAATAGCTAGAATATCTCTAGTGTGTTTATCAAAGAAGATATAAGGGCACGTTTGGTAATTTTACTGTAAAGATGAAGATAAAGTAAAGCAATAAATTAAGAGAGAATAAAATATAAGTGAATTATAATGGTATTTTATTTTTAATTGTTTGATATGAAATCTTTTTTTACCTTTTGTATAGAAAATAAGATTTTTTTTTTTTTTTTTGTTTTCTAGTAGAGAAAGGAAGTTTTTTTTTTTTTTTTTAACTTTTTTTTAATGGAGAAAATATTGAAAATGTATACTTTTAATGTGACTCCTTATCTGGAAAATAGAGGCTTTATTTTTTACTAAACTAGTACAATAAAATCATGGAAAATATGTGAAAGCAGAGCCTATACATGGGCCGTAATTGATTACATTTCATGTATGTGGACTGTGAATGTCAACAGAATCCTAAACAGGGACTATTTTATAATTACAGTCTAATTTTTGACTGCCTACTGCCTACTGCCTACTGCCTAGAGTAACTGATTCCCTAGCAGGAGCAGTTCAGCTCTGTCGACCAATATGACTGACCAACGCTCGGGTCATCTGAACACTTTGTAAGAGAGGACTGGTTCTATGATGAGTTAATGAATATACAGGGAGGTCTGAGCCGGATAATAGACTACTGAGATGAATTGAATAAGGTTCAGCATGTGGTTTTACCCCAGTTCCTACCTGTCAAGGGTTGGTTCAAAGAATTATCATGGATCGAATACAAGTATTCCCTTACTATTTATCAACTTAAATCTAAAAAGAGCATTCTGCAATAGCACCAGTGTGGATTGTGACCCATCTAACCATGCACCACCCTGATTTTTGGAGAGGATGAGTGCATAAGTGATGGGCCCCATGGGCGTGGGTGTATGCACGATGAAGATAATACTCTTCAATTTGTGCTTGAGAAAAAGACGTACCTAGAAAGGAGTTTAAAAAAATAAATATGTAACTCACAATCTTAAGACGGCTTATGCACTCATAATCAGGGGGATTTTTCCCACATATACTCACAACCTCCTCTCTTGCTTCCTCCTGCCATCTTGGGTGCATAGCTAAGAGGATCAACGTCCATGTGATCAAGGAAGAGGTTGTTTCCTCGCCAGCAATATAAAACAACTTGCACTCTTCTATGACCTCGTCGATGGTGAGTGCACTGGACTTTGTGGAGTCGCCATCTCTGTTTGATTGCACCAGTAGGCCTAATAAGTCATCGCTGCTCAATTCCCCCTTCTTCATTCCTTCTTCTTTCCTACGGATCAAGTCTGTTAATATTGCTTTCATCTTTTTATTCAAATACAATCTCCGCTTGTTCTTCTTTGTGGGAATGAATCTGTATAAACAGTAGACAGAAAAGGTAAATGCTACATGACATTTTCGAACCCACTCTTCATTCACTCAGAGAAAATAGTATGTTAATTCCCGGTTCAATGGTTCTTTCATAAACAATTTCAATGTATTTTGGAAAGAGGATGCTTACCGATTACTACTGTAGCATTTACATGTTGATCGATAAACAAAGGCTAGAAAAAGCTGGTATATATGTTTAATAATTTTACGTTGAGATCAACTTTTACCCTCGCTCCTAAGCGGTTATAATCGTGGTCGAGCCCTCACCCTCACTATGAAACCATTGTTGTGCTGTTGTGCTGTTTTCTATCATTAATTTGTACTCTGATAAGTGGTAGTTCAATAAGGTCACTTTAGGAACTAACTTATAGCATTGCATTTCGTTGTACAACCAAGTACACCAAGATCTAAATGAAGGACAAAGAAAAAAAACAAAAAACAAAAACAAAAGTAAAACCCAGGGGATTAGCAGTGCACCTGAAACCGGGGACATACATACTATACGCTGCTTCATTCATAAGAGCAATTTGCTCTTTCTGAAGTTGGAAGATGATTTTGCCTTCTTCATAACTGCTGCTGAATGCCGCTCGAGAGATTGCATCTCCAGTGAGGTTCTTTATTTCAGGCCAGACATCTAACTCAAAAGATCCCTGAGGACTAGTTAACTCCTCCCATCGTCTGATAAGCTCATGGCAACTAATAGAAAATGTTGGTATCATTCCCTGTAATCAAGACATTTAGTTAGCTCTATTCGTAAGTACAAAGATGACACATTAAATATGGCATAAATGCAAATAGACAGTCTGGCTCAATTTGATCATCTGTACCATAAAAGCCCAAAACAATGAATAATAAGTTCATATAGGTCCGTCATAGACTGAAGATCGATGTAGGATACAACCTTCAATTTCAACATGTAGAAAGCAGGGACTATTATCTTCCTGTGTTTCATCCATTGCTCTCCATCCAATACGGAAAGACCCATGGTTAAGAGCTTCAAAAGGGGGTTTGTCACTTGTATCTGCTGAAAACATCCATTCTTGTTGGCAAAGACCTCTTTCAGCAGCTGTACATCGGAAATTATTACTCTTGGCTGAGTGCCAATCCATAGGACCGACGTCTTGCCTGACCATTCAATGTCCAAATATCAATACATGTGCAAAGATTTGCAATTAGTCCAGAACAGGTTGAAAATCCGCAATGATAAAATGAAAGTAGAGAATCAGTAATGAACAGACTTAACATAAATGATCATATAAAACACAAAAGTGCCAGATTGGTAGGCTTTAAAATGACAGCAAAAATGATTGCTAGTATTTGTTAGATACATCCATGTCAATCCAGGCCATTCAGACTTTGGACTAGATATTTCGTCAGCTGGCACGGTCGTAATATTCCTCTGGTCAGACAGTCATAGTACCTGATTGGTACGTTGGCTTAAAAATGACAGTCCAGATAAGAATATAAACTGTTCAAATATTGGCTTACACTTCCCCGTCGTCCCAGTGCAGATGATGTTGAGTGGGTCTGATTCCTGTAGAAAATTTTGATTGAGTTAATCTCTCCATTGATCCAAGAGGAGTCCGGATTGGAGATATAGAGAAAATTAACCTCAATTAGGGAAATCATCATAAGTGAATTCTTATTACCAGCAAAAAAACGTATTTGATACATCTACTTGTAACCATCTAACTAATTAGTTACCAAAAAAAGCAACCCTAATTACACAAGAAAGGCAGGTAGGAAGCTAACTTCTAACTCCTGATACTTAATGTGGGCCAAAGCATCCAAATATATCCGGGCCTCTTGGGGCTTGGGAGATCGCATCAATAAACTCCATCCATCTTATGGGCGAATGATCAAAAGGGGTCCAGTTGTTTGGATATGAGTGTGACTTCATTTGTCATAATTTACATGCCACCATGGATTTATGATTGAATGGGTCTTAGGTTAATTTCTCAGAAACAGTAATACTATTGGAACTTGGAAGAAATTCTGTGTCTCCTGCCACCCACTTTCTATACAGGATGTGTGGTGTGTGGAGATGATAAATTAAGATGAAAAAAAGAAAGTTGAGAGGTAATCCTAACAATCAGCAGATCTAAACAAATAATGCTGAATATCAAATACTAACAAACTCAGCTGAGTAACAAACAGTAGCAAAGCCAATGTCCACAATGCCGAAACTTAAAAAACTTGGAGGGGACTTATTTAAAAAATATGTCAAATCTTATCAAGTCTGGGGCGCTTTCACTTTTCAAACATGTTGGCCCCCCTGCCCCACTCCCCCTACCCCTCCCTGGTTCCTCCAGTTCCAGTCCGTCCCACGTCAACTTTTGCCAAATCGACTCAGAAGTCGGATCCACTCAGGACCAGAAGAAAAATAATAATAATAATAACCAAACATTGGTCTACCATCCCATACCATGCTTTTGGACAGCGTCATGCACGAAGGGAATTGCACGTGGAACAATTTCATGGTTCATATCCATTGGTCTGGTCCATGATTCCTTCAGGGACCTACCAATCTCTTTAAAGTCACCAATTAAGAACTTATAAGGAGAACCTTTGAAGCCTGTCCGCTTCAACTCCTTATCAAATTTTTTGGGCATCCATACTAGAGTGTAGAAAGCTCTTGCCAAAATAAACAGCAGTAGCGATGTTGAAAATATGATGAGAACAGTGGAGAGTGACGCTTCCATTTCCTTACAACAGTTTAGAGGCCAAGGGTTATGCTTTGGAGTGGGAGAAGCAAGGAAGAAGGGAAGAATGTCTTTGTTCTCAGCTGCAGGAGCTGGACATGGACATGGAGGCCGCTCATAGTGTGTATATATATACATATATATGCGATAGGCTTTGATGGATAAAGCATCATTATGCAAGATTGAAATTTAACTTAAGGCTTAAGCTGTAGATTAAATGTTTCCAATGTCTAACTTCCAACTGTATAAAAGCAGCTTACCAAAACAAACTCTATAAAAAGAGAAAGACATCCAAAGCAAGCAGAAAAAGAACAAAAAAAGCAACCAGGCTCCGCCCTGTTCATATCAGCCCGAGCCATGTGATCTGCACTATTCTTTTGGTCTTTTCAGTTTTTCAACCTTGTCCCTTTGCCAAAGGAGGGAAATTAAAAGTAATCCAAGGGCCCCAGCAACATTGGGTGGGAATGTTCAATTCCGGTCTGTTGGACCGCGTGAACCCCACGCGGGGTCATGGCTTCATGGGATTTAACGTGACTGTCCCATGTATTTTTTGCATGTCAAGTTTGGCAGGTCAGGTTGGGTTACTGATTGTAAAGTCAGGTCAATCCACCTTGGCCTTTTCCATTTTAAAAGAGACAAACGGCAATTATTATCTTAGCCAAATGATATTCCTATTCCAATTTTAAGGCAGATGTAGTCCCCTCTTGCATTCTCTTATCAAATTCTGGTTGATTCCTTTTTAGGTAAGATAAAAGTCCATTTGCATTGCAACTTGCAAGTGATAAATCTTAACCAGCATGTGGGCCATCATGTGGGCTGCATCAGTGTTTTTTTAATCATGAGATTGTTTTTTTTCCTAATGGCGAGGAACCCAACAACCCCATTTGTAGTTGATAATTGACAAAATCCGGATACACAATATTAACCACTGACATTGTGTATCGAATAAGGCTCCAAAAAATTCGAAACTAGGACCTCCGACTAATTACATAACTTATTAGCCACATAAACAATTTAAGTTTGGGTAGCAATATAAGTGTGGGTCAGTTTAATTGTGCCTCAATTTTAAGTGTGGTCAGTTTTAAGTTAAAGTGTGGTTCAATTTAAGTGACATGCGGAATTTCACTTTAACAGCTATGGTACCCGTTTGAAAATGAAATGCATACTTATTTCCCAATTGCTGGTGTTATTGCATGCTTCTGCTCCTCGAAATGGCCCCCATTAATACTGGTCTGTTGAATCCTCACTCCACTCATGTATCAAATCAAGTCACCATCAGAATAGAATGATCTGTGAACAAAATATTATGAAATCATGTCACACCATCGAACCGATCGCCCCATTTGACCCATGGACAACCCAAGGCCATTCATGTGTGAATGTGATGTAGGGCCTGTTGTTTTAGGTCATTCCAAATCCAAATCCAAACCCAAATCCGACCCAAAGCAAAGGACAAATCAGATCTTTATGCGATGTAGGGCTTGCTGATGTTAGAGGTCAATTGATCAGATCAGTCAATATTACTATTACTATAGTAGTTTGTATTTATGAATGAGATGATGATCTACATTATTTATTATTTTTTTAAGGAAAATTTTCAAATATGTCCTTAAGCTTTTACCTTATTTAAAAAAAGGACACAAGTTTTGAAACTTTTCAAATTAGCCCCTAAGTTTTCCAGTAAATCTTCAATTAAGGACATACAACCATTTAAATGTATTTTCTGGTGACTTTTTTCCTCAATATTTTGCAAATACCCAAATTACCCTTCATTTAAAGCCATGACATGGTTTCGGCAGCCACTACATGCAGCCAATCGCTATAGAAATACTAGGTGTCCTTGATCACCGTAAGGACACCAGTGATGGAAATGAGGAGAATGTAGAAGAAGTGAATGAGAGTTTTATTACAATGAAGAGTAATTTGGGTATTTTCAAAATATTAAGGGAAAAAGTTGCTCAAAAATAACTTTAAATAGATGAATGTCTTTAATTGAAAACTTTCTGAAAAACTTAGAAACTAATTTGAAAATTTTTGAAACTTGTGTCCTTTTTTGAAATAAGGCCAAAACTTAAAGACTTTGTTGAAATTCTCCCTTTTTTTAATTCTATTTATCAAACTCTTATTTAAAATAAAAAAAGGTGTAATAAATTTAGTTAAAGATGGTGATGCAACCCAATAACTTGATGAACTTATTGTTCATCAGATTGGATGACAGTGGCCTAGCTCAACCACAATCTACTGAATAGAAATATCCACAGGGCTATCAGATATAGTCCATTTGATGATTAAATCATCTATACTGAGTTTTATAGTGGGGACTTGGACCCATTTTCAGTGGAGTGCCATCATATTTCTCACTTGTTGCTTTTAACCATTTCAAAATATTGTTAAATAAATAAACCGTCGACCAATATCTTCTTCAGTTTTTCTTAAGTAGGACCCACCTACCATCTAAACCCCTCTAAAAATGTGGGGCCCATAACTGGAAAAAATCAGATTTCATCGTAGTAAATAACATGCCGGGCGTGGTCTTAATCCAATCCCACGTCCTACTTGGACCCAATTCCACCCAAAAAATAAAAATAAAAAATGGTCTTAAAGGTATGTATCCATTGAAGGCCTGGTTTCGGTCAAAGAGCTCACTTTATACCATACTAGCTTGATGCCCGTATTTGATGCATAAGTTAAGTCTCGTGCGACCGGAATAATATATTAAAACAAATATTCCTTTCATATAAATCCATTTATAACAAAATAATTAAAAATTAAAATCACCCAAAAAAATATGAAAATCAAACATTTCTTCCCTTAAACCCACATTAGCATACATGTTTCATCTTAAAAATAAATTACTCGTATGCATTTTTGCTCATTTTAAATACTTTATAAAAACTTTGAAAATAACCTTAATTTATAGAATTGGAAGCCATCCCTTTGAATTGGGTCGTATCGACAAAAAAGGGCCTAAGAGACACATTTTATTGAAAAGGCACATATGTATTTTTTAGAGTTTAGATCATCTGTTTCTCAAAATAGGGAGATATTGTTTCATGTAATCCACATTCGTCATCTATATAAAATCTTATGCCAGCTAATGCACCTTCATTGGAATGAAACAATCAAGATAAGGTTTTGTATAAGTGGTGAATGTGAATTGGATGAAATAGGGGATCCGGGCATGTATCTTTAAAAAGACACATTCGCAAATGGGCCCCAAGAAGGGGAACATATGTATTTTCCAGAAGACAATTTCAAGAGACACATTCACAAGTGGACCCAAGAAGCTGACGTGGCTTCTCCTAAGGTCAGAATTGAGTTTTTTTTTACAGCTTTAAAGAGAAAGAATACATACAATAATTAAAAAGGTACATTACATCCATTTTTATTAATACATATGAATACAACATTACATCCATTTTTATTAATACATATGAATACATGTTTACACATACACACACACACACACACACACACACACACACACACACACACACAACACACACACACACACACACACACACACACACACACACACACACACACATATATGGGAGGCGGTCCTGTAAAGACCATCCTTACGATTTACTGTGCGGACCGCCTATTGGGGTCTACCATGAGACCCCACTGGTCATAAGACAAGCGGGACTAAAAAATCGAAGTGGGGCCAACTTACATATAAAATTTGAAGTCAATCTAATACCTCTAACCCTTCATCTATAGTTTACAAGTTTAATAGCTTTATATCAAAGAAGAAAAATCGACCCTCAATCCAACGGTTTAATTCATTTGAATCCATGTAAATTCATGGGATTCAGTGCCTATAAGGGGGTTATGAATGAGTAGTCAATTTGGATGAGTCATAAAGTCAGCCTCAGTGGGCATTCTAAACGGTGTGGACTGTAAGGATGGTCCTTACAATTGGACACAATGGGACACAGATTGTACACAAATAATGAAGCACCAGATGCCATATAACATGATGCTGATGATGATGAAGAAGCATAAGATAGACCATCGATTTATAAAAATTGTGATTAAAGATTTGTTGTTACGTCTATATAGAGCACATCTAGACCATCCTAAAGGTGGGACCCACCTCTGTACCTTCTATCAAGCCTAAAAGTCCAATCAGGTTTCCCAAAGTTGAGTATATATAAATATCATGTGTAAGTATTTTAATGCAGATACAAATGTACAATATATTGTATGTAGAAATTTAGAAATATATAATAAACGAAAAACAATACTATAACATAAAGAAATTATTAAGTAATTATAAATAATTGTATATCTCATAAAACTCATAGATAGAGCCTTGGGATTTAATGGCTTTATTAAGTATTTTTATGAATGTTCTAATTGTAGATAATAAGTTTGTCAATGTCAAATCAAAAAAAGAATCTAATGTCAAGTATTTCTATGTATAATAAAAAGATCTAGACAGTACACTAGATATAATGTAAAATGTCATCATATTCATGCTTGAGCTAACATCCTATATAAAGGGAAAAAAACCCATTTCAGTACTTTTTAAAAATTGATTCACCCATGATGGACGGCTAAAACAAAGATGGCTGGCAAGGTACCACTAATGTAATATGGACCGTTCATCCCTGTGATGCATTGATTCTGCCCAATCATGTAGAAATCATGTAATCAAGAAAGATGATCACTAACATCAATTAATCAAATCAAATCATAAACAAAAAATTCAAATAATGTAATCAATGTCATCAAAAGATTATTAAGGTTGAATATCATATGATCCAAAATCTTCTAAAACAAACGATGGATAAAGCGGGCCAAAACGAATAATTTCATGTTGAGTTGGGTGGGGTATTAACAATAATTGTAGGAAATATATTGGTTGTCGGCTGAGATTGGTCCGGTCCAGCGAAAGTAGCATTGGAGGATGAGAATTGTGACAATGGGGAAGGAGGGTGAAGCTGGTTGTCGCATGGTCTGCTTTGGGAAGGACATCTTGCAGATGTCACCGGGCCGTTGGTTGGGCTGGGATATGTCTAGAAGTAGGGATGTAAATGAGTCCCCAATTCTTTTATTATCCGGATGTTCCGACCTATATAATAATCGGGTTTAGGTCCTTATTTAGCTCTCTATAAGTAAATGAGTCTAGGCTTGGGCCCTTTTTTTGGACCCATGGCCTAAACGAGTTCAGGTCTAGTTCCGGCCTGTGGACCCGACATATTAACTCAGTTTTCAAAAATTCCTCCTAAAAGCTAGTTTCTCCCCAATCATTCTCTACCTGGACCAGTCCCATATACAAAACCAGTTCCTACTTGGGCTTCATCTTCTCAGTAATGGTTCCGATTCCGAAACCAGAAAACCGGGTTCCGAACCGATTTCGGGTCCGGGTTCACTATGGACCCGGACTGAAACCAGCCCATTTTCATCCCTATCTAGAAGATGATATTAAAGCATTAATTGAATTTTGAACTTTACTATTTGATTTGACTGTCCTCTTTTAAATTGAGTTTGGTCATTAATCAATATATGGGTTTAGCCGTTAATGAATTTGACTTTTGATGTTTTTTTTTTTTTTTTTCAAGGTTTTTCCTTATAGCTTACCTTTAGAGATGAGTTTTCTTTCCTTCCCAAAAACTCTAATTTCCTTTGCACCTTCTCACTACAAGAAAAACTGCTTTTAGCGGCGGCCACCAGTGGTCCTGGCCGCTGGTAAAACATATAGCTGTGGTCACTGTGGTCGCCACATGGCAAGGGTATATCGCGGGTGGGTAAAGGTTTTAGCGGCGACCAATTATTGTTTTTTGTTGTGGCGGCTCTGACCGGCGATACAAGAAATCCGTCGGCTAGTAAGACGACGGGGAAAACTTTTACTTGTGCCCATTGGCCACCGGTAATAGTAAAAATGACTGCCACTAGAAATCAAATTTTTTAGCAGCGGCCATTTGAGTGCCACTAAAAATAATGATGTTTTTTACTCTTGGCTGCCGGTAATAGTAAAAACGGCTGCCGCTAAAAATCATTTTTTTTAGCGGTGACCTTCTGAGCGCCACTAAAGGCAGCGTTTTTTTATTTCTCTTGGGCACTGGTAATAGTAATAGTGTCCGCTGCTAAAAATGTAATTTGAGGGTTTTCGAATGGAGGGTTTTCGATGATGGGATGGACGATGGTTTGAGAGAGACGAGGGTAAGGGTTGGAGATTTGGGGGTTTTCGAATGGAGAGGGTGAGAGAAGAGGTCGATCGGCTAAGAGGGATGAGTGAGAGAAGAGGTGGATCGGCTGAGAAGGAGATGAAGGAGGTCGAGAGATGGAGGGCGCAGGGGAGGGAGAGACGGTGAGAAAGTGAGAGAGTGAGAGAGATGGAGGGTTGTTGCTTGCGCAGGGTAGGGAGAGTGAGAGAGTGAGATAGAAGATGGGCGAGAGAATGAGAGAACGAAGGGATATTAGCACGTGCACTTGAGAGTTGAGAAACTTTTACCATCAGAGCCACTTATGGCCGCCAACACTTGACTGACGCTATAAAGACATTTTACCCTCGAATATATTAGCCGCCGTTATATATTCGACAGTAAAAACAAAAAAATTCCCGCGAGACTTTGGCGCCATCGGACAAACGTTTTTACTGATGGGCACATAGAAGGCCGCCGGTATAAGTAACTTAAAAATTGAGTTACAGCGGGAGTCAGATTTGGCCAACGCTAAAAGTTTCTTATAGCGTCACTTTTGGAGGACCGCCACTATATGTCTACCGCTAAAACTGTATTTTCTTATAGTGGATCTCAATCCCAGGGGAAATGTCAAAACTACCCCAACCTTTTCTTAAGGCACCCTCATTCTTTTTTTTTTTTTTTTACTTTTTTCCCCCTCTTGGTATGATTTCTATTTTCCTCCTCCTTTATCAAACATTTGGTCATTGCATCCTGTGTGGCCCACCTTTATGTACAATCCACCTTTACCTATTAAAGTGAAATACGATGCAATGAACATATTGTGAGTGGTTGTTCATATAATAAAAAATTTACACGGTGAAAGGTGGGGCTTAAATAGAATAAACTAATTATATCTTCATTTTTTTCTTTTTATACATTGGTCTTTTTTCCATGATCCGTACATTTTTTTGGGTCCTATCACCAAAAATCACTTTGATTGATTGATAGTAAGGATGGAAGGCTCATGAGACTTTAGTTGGTTGTCTTGCTTAGGGGCGATTTTATTGCATAGAAATAATTCTTACAAATTATAAGGAACCACTTTGCAACTAATATCTTCGCCCTAACATATAAAAGGGCTTACTTATTTGCATGGAATTGAATTATCAAGGATTTAAAGAAATAAATCCATTATTGTTAAAATATGATCTATTAGTATGAATCCAAATTTCTAAGAATTCAAAATAACCCATTATGCCATGAAATATAGGACCTATTAGTTCACATGAAATTGAATTCCTACAAATTCAAAGGAACTTGTTTTACTATAAAATCTATTCTCTTGAGATTTTATAACATGTTTGTTTGCATGAATATAATTCCAAGAAATTCAAACAAACCCATTTTACCATAGATCTTTATCTTGAAAATATAATTGGAGATTTTTTTTATTTTCGTAGAATTGAATTCCTAGAAAATGGTGTCGTCATCTTGTCATTTAAAAAATATTGAAATAAAATTATAAAGTTATTGACCATTTCTTCCATTTGAAAATTAAGGTTAATCTTGAATTTAGCATATATTATAGTATGAGATAATTGTCAAATTGCTTAGTTCTAAATCTATTGAATGTTTGGGAAATTTTCAAACCACAACAATTTTGAAATATTTTAATATTAGAATACTTTATTATGTAGTATTTTATTTTTTTAGTATATAAATTTAGAAATATTTTATTATGTACATTTCCATCCAAATATTCCATAAGATCTAAAAGTATATAAGAAAATGCACATTAGATCACCACTATGCAATTATAAAATAATGCTATATATTTTCATCCAAATTACACCATTGCTTTTTCAATCCACAAATGCAATAATACAAGTATGAGTGTTTTCATTGACCAAATTCCAACCTACTTACGAGAATGCATTTTTCTAATGTTATAGCCCACACTATGGGTATTTTAGTCCTAAGATGGTGTAATTGTAGCTAGGGGAAAATATTCAGACTTTGGGAAGGTGGAGGGAAAAGTCATCTCTAGAGGTAAGTTGTAGGAAAAAACCTCTTTTTTTTCCTTGAATGATTCAATTTATTTAAGAAAGCTAACAGTACAAGAGAGCTATACTGACATGCTTAGAACATCAAACCCAAAGCAAAGAGAAGAAAAAACTAACAAAACAAATAACCCAGGAAGTAGGAACACCACTAGCAACCCAAGAACAACAACAATCCAAAAAATTAAGTTAAAAAGAGGCAACATCCTTCCAGTTGAACATAATTTGATCCACCGGAAGCCCATGGAAGAGAGAGTTGACCCACGCCCAATTAGTTACTAAAGAATTTATCTTAACCATCATAGACTCGGTTGATAATTCGTCCCCTTTAAAACACCTAGCATTCATCTCTTTCCATAGAAGTCGGTTGATAGCAGGAAACAATTGCTTCGACATTTCTTTGCCTTGAGGAGAAAGAAGGGGAGTAAGCCATGCTTGAAAAAGATCCGGAATAGATCCTAGATAGACCCAACTACATTTAAACCAATCAATCACCGCAATCCACATCATCTTAGCAAACCTGCACTTGAGGAAAAGATGGTCAACCGACTCCTCACTTAAGCACATGAGGCAAGCATTCACAACAATCATACCTTTTTCTCTCTTCCTCTCCTTGTCGGTCTCCCACCGCCTCCTTCTCTCCCTCCCTTTCTCTCTCTAACTCCCTCTCCCGCCAGAGTGGCGGTGGTGGCTTCGGTGTGGTGGGGGTTTAGGTATTATAGGGGTGTGCAAAGAAAAATTTGAAATCCCCACACTTCAATGAAGGGGTGCTAATGGGCTGGCGAAGCTCACTTTGGGTTAGGCTTGGACATGTGATTATGGTCTGTTTAATAATTGTGCCAGGGCATGGATTAAGTGATAGGAAGCCCAAAGTTTGGCCCGGCCCGTGTAAGGAATGCATGTAATTTAATTCATCTACTACTTGAATGCCCATAAAACTGATAAAAGCCTAGTTTGACCCGTCCTGATTTATTAAATGGTCGGCTGTGGGCCTGACTTTTACAGCCCGTGTTAGGCTTGGGCCAAGCCGGGGCCCATGTTTCTAAAATCGGGCCAGGCCTGGATATCCTTTAGCTCGGCCTAACTTATGAATACCTCTACTTCAATGGTGGGTGTAGAGAGAGAGTGTGGAAAGAAAAAAATGACGTTCATTTTGAAGCTCCCTTTCATTTGTTTCGCTCATGCCCAATCTAAGCCAACGTTCTTTACCCTTTTTCGTTCATGCTCTTTTTTGTGTGACATTCACCACGAAAAGATACCTGTTATTTTTTAACTGCTGCGGTTACTCTTCAAGCAAAAATGTCCATGTGCGATAGCAGCGTTTAGAGGGAAGTGGATGTGGTTAAGAGTCAATTCACCAGCTGATACCATCCAACTTTGGAATACCTAGCCAGAATATAAGCATTTTAGCTCTCATTTTCCTTTAAAGAGGAAATTATTTGATGATCATATATATAAGTTTAGGGTCCCAGCAACGACATGACCCTATAATTTTGCTACGCAGGGCCTTCATAAAGAGTAATGTTATTCTTGAACATTTACATTGAACGTTATTTGAATTAATGGTAGTTCCACACCATAATGAATAGTGTAAGAAATTATGATTAATGCATTCTTTCATAAAATTAAGCATTAATGCATACAATCAATCGTTCAGAAATTATTATTTCATTAGACTTCATTAAAGCGAAGCTTTTAGAATTAAATACATAAACAACAGTAGTAACTTCGATAACAACATCACCAAGCCTTTTCTTTCTCGTGATAGTCTCTTAGTGGCACTGTTGTATTTGGGTGAAACAAGACTGACAAGGACTCAAAGGGAGAAAAAAGGAGTTGGTTTTTTTTTTTCCATTAATGCATACATACACATGCAATGGACCAGCAATAGCCAGGGGTCTTCTATACCAAGATTATTCAATTCAGCTATATATTTTTAGAGAATTTTATAAAAACAACACATTAGATGCATGATAGACTAAAAAAGTCAGTTTAGGTGAGGGTCAATATCAATCTGCCAGTGGTGGAAAAATCAGTTTTCTGTCATCTTCTTCGCTCTTTCTCAAATCCAATTCAATGAGGAAGGAAGAACCAAATTGGTGGGTGTGACAAATTTAGAGTAAGTGTACAAAAAATGAAAGAGTTTTAGTGATAATTTTTCAACGATATAGCTGTAATTTCTCGTGTGGTACGTACCTTCGTCCAGCGAAGTCTCATGCCACTTGAACAAGGATAAAATAAGACAGTTAGAGTGATAATAATGGAAGTAGCATGATTCTCAATCTAAACAAAAAGAAATGAAAGGTTTCAAGAAAAGAAAGGTTGAAACAGAAACCTACATTTGTAGTGAAATAGCTTTGGATTGAAGCTTTTTTCCCACACCCAGTTGCTCGAGTGCCAGCCAGCCAAGATACATGGAAGCGCAGAGAATAGCCCTTTTCCAAGTTCACACTTCTTAGACCCTTTCTGTATTACAAAAGAAAACCTACAAATATTTGTGATTCAAAAGTCGCATATCCATAAAACTTGATAGGAAAGTAGAAATAGACCATGTCAACATGACCAGAAAGACCAGTTTTCATATCCTAGAATGAAAGATTAGACGATTTTTGGAAGAAAAACAAAATTGCATGCAAACCTAAGACTTGGTTGTGCATGGAGAAGATTTTGCACCACGTGGATTCCTCTTTCCACTCCGAGGGAGGATTCCTGTATTCCTGCCTCCATAGAAAACATAAATCATGATTATCAAGTCAAATCAGTTCAATGTGTTGAGAGGTTCTTCTTCATCTCCGTATTATTCTTCCCCATTGAATTGGATTCGGGGAAAAGAGGAGGAATGAAGAAGATAACGAAAAATGATTTTTCTGCTTGTGAAGAGTCAATATCAACCCTCAAGAAAAAATTAGGTAAAAAACTGGGAAACTAAATTGACCCTTTTGGTTTAGGGTGCATCTAATGTGTGTGTGTGTGTGTGTTTTTTTTTTTTTTTTTTTAATAAATCCTTTATTTTTTTATTTACAGCAACTTTTAATTACTGTACCATATTTTAAAATCTAGTTTAGGTAAATGTTCTATTTAATTTTGGTATTTTCAATATTAGTTGCACACTCTGGCTGGGTCCTAGTCAACATAGAAGCTGCCACCATTTTTGCGCCCAATATATGCGTAGATTGTGCAGGTTCATCCCATGTGTTTTGGGCTCTTTACTTCCAAAAGAGTGCCTATTTGCATATTCAATTACCAATCTTATTATTTCCTGCTACATGCACATGTGGCTGCCCTTTTAAAAAATTTGGTGCAAGCCCATTTTGATCTCCACAAGAGCTCTCAAGCTGATTTTGAGGATACAGCCACCCGCTATTACAACCCTTAACTGAGGTGCCTAGGATCGGTCGTGATTGCAACTCAAAATGAGTATATGCTCACTATATACTTCAAATATAAACATCAAATTAGTTGATCCTGAAATGTATGGACTGCAATCCCTACCATCTACATTGCACACTTTCATTAGTTTATCATTGTATAACAAGCTCTAAATAATATCTTATCCCATGAAGATACTATATATGAGAATATTATTAATATTAGATATTACAAGAATTAAAAAAAAAAAAAAAGATCTTATAATCATTATAATAAGATCATAACTTTAAATAATAGGGCGGGCACATTTTATTAATTTTCTTAAAGATTAATATTTTAACTTTATTAGTTTTACTAAATCGAAATATATCTTTTTTTATTAAATAGAAACTTGTTTTCGGCCTGGGTTTAATTACCTTCTGTTGTTGGCGTTGATGGCAAATGGGAATCCGTTCATGTGCCAATTAGATGCTGCGAATGGTACAAAATAGGAGATACTCCGGCCCGGTATGAGGAGATTATCTTGATTTTTCTACTAGTCTTCGTCATTTCAAATGTTGGAGATGTCATTAGAACCATTTAAATTTAAAGATTATATGGGTTGTAATATATATGTAACTCACTTAGCGAAAGGCCTCCCATCCCAGGCCGTGATTTAAAAACACAAGAAAAAAAGTCCTTACAAAAATGTATGAGTAATTAATATTAAAATGAGAGCTCCTTCATTAATTCGATCTGAAAACAAGAATAAAAGTTGTTCCAAATCAATAAAATTCATTTTCAACAATTTTCTAAAAATCATGAAAAGCATGAAAGGCATAAAATGCATTCAAAATTCTTTTTTCATAACTAAACCAAAACTTATTTTTTATGGAAGAATTGGGCTTTAAAAGATTTATTTATTAATAAAAAAACCTTCTCTGAATGAAAAAAATAAACTCAATTACAAAAGAAAAGGAGGACTAAATATTCAAAAATGATGAAGATGTTTTCAGCATTTCAATGTAAAAAATGGGCTTGCTAATGGAGGACTAAACATCAAAGCTCAGATCTTCTGTGGCTAATCAATCTTCAAAAAAAGAAAAACTTACCCATCCTTAAAAATCCAATAATAGGGCTCACATTTGATTCACTTTGGTCCTAATAACTTTCCACTAGGCCATAAAGGCAGTCCAAAGGGCATGATCGAATACACCAAATGGAGGGAGATCATGTATCTTGAATGCAATCAATCTTGTGCTGCGCCCAACTCCATCACCATCAGCGGGAAGTGCCTCACATCTAACACGCTCATATAGTTGAGTGGGGTCGGCACCTTGAATCTAGATTTAAGGCATTTGAATTTCATACATTTTACCACTATATGGTTTCTAGATTATATATTTCTAAATTAAGGCTAAATTTAGGTCCTTTAATGGTTAATCTAAATAGTAGCCATATGATTTGGGCACTTAGATTTAATCAGTTCCCAGTTGCCGGTACCCCTCTTACAACTTTTAGTGGGTTTGCATGATATTTATATATGCTGCAAGAGGGGGTTTCGTAAATATTAGAAGTTTCATCCCAATAAGAGTCCCCCACAGAAAGAGCAGACCATAACTCCGGTCGTCTCTTTGATCTCCATCAGTCGAAGCAGGTAAGTTCTCTTCCTTTTTCCTATTCCATGTTGTTCTTTTTCCCTCTTTCTATGTGTGTAATGTGTGCAACTGTAATCCCTGTTTCTATGGACATTAACACCCATTCATGCCAGGACACTAACACCCAGAGAATGTAGACATTTCTTTCTCTCATCCTAGGACTAGGAGGGTTTCATGTACAATCAGCTGTAGCATCAGTTGCAGTCCTTTCATTTCAGTTTTGGTATTGTAAGATGTTGTGATGTTAAATTGGGCTGAAACAATTTAACTCTGGGACGATGTCTGAGCTACAACAATTATACTATATTAAAGTCATGGTTTTTTAAGATAATTTTGGTCATAACTTCTGATTTTGACTAGAAATTATATCTATTCTTTGCAACTTACCCACCTTCTCTCCTCATTTCCAATATGTAACCACTCAAGTTTCTTCCCACTTTTCACTCTTCCACGACAACTTCATTTTTATCCCAAATTTCATATACCCTTTCTTTCTGCCCCATTTCCAATATGTAACCACTCTAGTTTCTTCCCACTTATCACTCTTCCACGACAACTTCATTTTTATCTCAAATCTCATATATCCTTTCTTTCTACCCTATTTCTCGTAATCCATTTTTACTCCACGGACTTTTGGATTGAGAAAAGAGGCATTATCATAACCTTTTCTTCTTTTATTCTATTTTTCAGATTTTTTGCACTATCTACACCAAATCTTTGTGGGTCAATATTTGAGGATGATTTTGCATGATATGAATTTCTTTTTAATGTATCATTGGACACATAGTTTTGCAGTTAATTGTAAACATGCCCGTGCCAAGTACGGGTTGTTGTGCTACTTCTTGTATTATGAATGGATATTTGCTTTGTATGGATGTTTGAGGAGTCGGAAATGTTTGATGAATGCCTAATTTGGATGGAATGGATGTGTGTGGTAAATAGCTTGTTGTAACATATGTATGAATCTAATTTGAGAGTTCCTCAAAAGAGTAATAATAGCTTTTCGTGGTTACTTAGTTTGTGCTAAATTTATGTGATCGGTTGTGTCTACACATACACACACACTTCAGATAACAAATTCTCATCTAATGGGCACTAAAAACATGTTGAAGTTGATACTCAGGTTTGAACCGAAAAACACAAAGGTACGAATCCGGTATACTAGCTCATTGAAGCAAATAGTGAGATTTCAGAAGACGTTTTGATTCCGAAATTTTGTGTTTGCACTTCTTACATGCTGTTTAAAATACTGATATTCCAATCCAGTTTTTGTGGATTGATAAAGCCTGACTCTTATTTTTCCATGTATAACTGTGTTTTTCCTTTTTTTTTTTTTTTTTTAATATCTCAAGATGTCCCCACGTTTGACGGGACTAATTCACGGGCCCCACGCCCGCACCCACTGCATTTTTTCATTATTGAAGCCTTGAATTCCTTAAATCAACCGTAGAAAAGTGCTAAAAATCACAAGAATGGTTGACTTGATGTGCACTATTAGGCTATTCTGTTAACAACATATACATATATATATATATTCTTATTTCATCTCAATCTATTACATTACATAAGAATCGCTCCTTACCCCACTAGTAAGGAGTTGAGTTCTTATTGGGGAGGTCAGGGGTGCAACCGCCACCTCCTCCTTATATATTCATGCATGTGTATAAGCCGATTTTTTTCTCACCTCAGTGGGTTTCCTTCCCGGGCTCTATATAATTTATAAAAAAAAAGGGTCCCAACCATTAAAGCTGGGGTACCAAAAAAAATAAAAATCTATTACATTACACTATTAACTCTCATTATCTATCAGCTATCATTCTTCACTAGTATAGAAGTTCTCACATTTGCATCGAACATCTCAAGTTTTCTTTGCTACATTTATAAGGTTGTAGAAAGGAATCGGTGAAAGTTCCCTCAGTTACTTCACCATAACTCTTTCACACCCCCCCCCCCCCCCCCCCCCCCCCCCCCCCCGCTTAAATACCCAGCTTATGGGGCTGGGAACCAAGCCCTCTTGTGAGGGAGTAGACCTAGGGTGAGGTAAGGGAGCCCTCTGTGGAAAGAAGATCTCAGGTGAGGTAGCATGGCCCCTGGCTGAGGGAAGGTTCCTGCCCAAAGTTCGTACTCAGGAGAGGCAAAGGAAGGTGCCAGCCCAGGTTAGAACTCAGGACATGTAGGTAAGAATTCACATCTCTTACTACTATGGTAAGAGGTCGTTCTTATGTCACCATAACTCGTAGGGCACGTTTGTCTAGCCCAATTCTCCAGAAAAGGATGTGGTTTCCTGTAGAAGACTTCTTTTTCATATGTTTGGTGCGATAGTTTTCCACGAAAATGCTTTTTCGCCACGTCAGTTGTTTCCTTCCTAGGCATGGGAATATATTTCATGTTCATGTGGGGGGATATGGGAAGTCCATTTCCACAGAAAACTGATCCACCATTTTCTCACTCCCACCCTCACTCCACCTAGCCACCATCTTTCTTCCCCCTCCCCTCCCCACCCCACACACATACTGGCCCACCCACCCAGTAATTTTCACTAAACAGTAGTTTACATTAGCACAAATTCATCGAAGAAAAACTTTCTGCACCAAACATGAATTTATAACTTCCCTACAAAACCTTTTCTGAGGTATTTAAAAACCATAAAATTTGCTGATGTGGCAATTTCATCTTTCCATGAAAATCGCCTCTACACAAACGTGCCCTTAGTAACTCATTTTGTCTCATGTGTTTTCCTCACATACACATAAATTTCAATATCCAAAACCCTTTACTTAACCTCAAGTGCCATTTTCTACCTGTTACCCTTGCATTCCTCCTAATAGTAAACCTAGGATCAACCCTCTCATCACCCCAACAAAGACTGGTCCACTATCCCTTAAGGCATATCATCAAAACCCTCTTCCACCGGAGAAATCCAAACAACCCAACTATAGGAAATCGAATGGCCCGCATGCCATAGGTCCCACGTTAGATTATGTACTTGATCTATTGTAGATAAGATATGGACCCTCAATAATCAGATAGATGAGTCATGAGTCCTCGCAAAAAATCGCAAAAAGCTCCCGACGCAGGAGACCCGTTTCCCACCATCAGGAACACTACATCCCGATCCTTCATCAACATTACAACCACCAGCACCAACATGCCCACCAAAGGCGGACCCAGGTACAAAGGTTTGAGGACTGAAGCCCCCTCCATGCCTGAAAATACTTAAAATTCTTTTAAGAATCCCCCCTACAAATATTATAAACTTATATATATTTCTTTTACATTCTCCCCTTTTTCCAATATTCTTTTACATAGAGCACCAAGTTCAATCTCCTGGGTCTGCCCCTGATGCACGCCCACCACCACTCCCCACATCATGCAACAAGCTCCCACCCTCCCTTGTCTAATCTGTTCTCAGAAATTGGAAATGAAGCCAGAGCATTGTTAAAAAGGACAATGCCATTCACACTGCCTTTCCATTCCCCTGAAAGTTATATCTGACAAATAGTTGGCCCGCAAGAGGCCCAGCTCTCTTCCTCTCTGTGTCTCAATCTCAAAAGGCGTTAAAAAAGACCAAAATTCCCTTCACTGGAAGACTACGCAAATCCCCTTTTTTTGGACTCCTCTATCCAAATTACTTCTCTCTGTGGTTTTCACAATTCCATGAAACTTACATTGTCAAGCAGATGCTGGAGTTGATTTAAATCTCCAAGGCTCCATCTTGTGGGTCTGTATATGAAGAACATTAGAAGGGACCACATGGAGTGTAATCATAGTCAATTCCATTTCGTTTCGGCTGAAATGGCCGGAGTTTTTTGTTCCAATCCTTTGGCCGAAATGGATTGCGGGTAAAAAAATCTCGGTTTGAATTTCGATCCATTTCGGCCCATTTCGGTCAATTTCGATCATTCCAGTCCATTCGGGTCTATTGCGGTCCATTTCGGTATGTTGCACAATTTTCACTAGTCTTTTTTTCTCTCAATACCCATATCAAAAGTTATATATAATTTATATTTTATTTTCTCATTTTTCACATATATGTATATATTTTTTTTTAATTTTTATTATTCCTAAAAGTTACTCCGAAAATTTTTACCCGAATTCCAAAATTCCAAAATGCCAAAATATTTCATCTTTGAGGCTAGACCGAAATGACAACCTAAATGGGATTCAAATATTAGTGTAATCCCTTAAGAACTGAAAAAAATGAATGAAGAATATAGAGAAGCAGGAAAGAAGGAGAGAAGATGCAGATGCTAATTTTCTCTGTTTCTCGAAAACTTCCTTGATAAGGAATTACATCAGAACCTATTTATACATAAATTTTAAGCAAACAACTATAACATTTATCATGAAGAATGACGACGATGATATAATAATTTTTTTTATTTAAATAAAATTAAAAAAGAGTATTTATAAAAAGTAATAAGTGTAAGTGGAGGTGTGAATTGATTTAATATTTGAAGATTTAAGAATAATATTTGAAGCTTTCACTTAAATAAAATTAAAAATAATGCTTGTTAAAAACCTTAAGTGTCAGTGGACAAGTGAATTCGAGTCTACTATAAATTAAGACCAAAAACTTAGAAGAAAAAAACTACTCCCACCACCTACCTACCTACTTTGGAAAACAAGGCAATGGAGAAATATCTAATTTCCAAAGAAAAAGAAAGAAACAATAAACCCTCGAATCATAACCGAATATAAATGAATCCCTAAATAACCCATCTAAGAAATAATACAAATGGTAACAAAAAAACTAAAAACCCTGAAATATCCAAACAAATGATGTTGATTGAGATTTTAGGGAACTTTGAACCTCAGAGCTCCTAGGAAGGTGTAATCATTCAACGATGTAAGCAACAGAGATTTAGGGAGTGTTTGTGCAACGGTTTTTCGCAGAAGCAAAAGGATCATTTTCCGTGCAACATAATCCGATTCATCAATGCCGCAAAAATCAGCATTTTTTAAAACTATCTGTCCGCATAAGGACAAAAACCTGAATCTGAGTACCCTCAAGGGAGTTTTTATGGAAATGATTTATCAAGAGATTTAACTTAAAGAAAGTGAAGAAGATGTGTTTTATGATTTTCACCTCAAATTGGATGAGAATAAAGTGGAGGCGTTAAGAGGCATTTTAATATAAAACACAATATGTTGTATGACTTAATGAGAAAGTGAAAGATTTTAGAAAAATAAATGTATCTCATTGAGGGACGTGTGAAATTGGAATTAATCGGTAAGCAGGGAGGCGTTGTGGTAATAGCAGACATAAATCTGGCATCAATGAGTTGCATTATGTGTGGTATGATATAACTTCCACAATGGGCTTCATATATTAATTTTACTGAATATAGAAAGGAAAATAAGGAGGAAAAAAAGTAGCAGAATACAGTCTATGAAAGTGGCCTCTTTAAATTGTGATTTTGGAAAGAAAAAAAATATATGGTTTTCATAATGGGGCCTATGGATTCATTTGATTAAATTCGTAAATGTAAATGATAAAAAACTGTGCTAAAGATGGAAATTCATAAGAGAAATTCTAGGCAGCTGAAAAACTTTAGGGGAAGATCAAGTAGAAAATAAAGATTTTAGGATCTTGATTTGATTATATTTATGCTTAGGCATAAATTGAGTATCATTTCAAAACTAAGTGTGGATTTTGAAATTAACTGGTTTGCACAATGGTCCCCACGAATTAACCATACCAAATATTGAAAGAAAAATGAGGAAAAGAAATAGCAAAATACCGCCTACAAAAGTGCCCATATTTTTTAAACTTCGATCCTACATGAGAGTCCCACAAACTGATATGCAACAACATTTAATACACACATATCCACCTATCACTAAAATCATAGCTAAAGATCATTTTTTTTTTGCTAGTTTAATAATATGTGGGGCCCATTGAAGGTAAATGGTCAATGTAATCTATCTATGTAAATGATTTTGGAAGGACTAAAGAGAAGTTATTATTGTATGCTATATTAGGGAAGAATACATACTTAGGGAAGGGAAAAGCATCTTATTTCAAGAATAACCTAAATTTGCATTGAAATATTTTAGAAGGTTTGTTGGAGAGTGTTGGACAGTAATAAAAAGAGCTAAAAATCTGTAGAGAAGATAGCTGCCGCAAATATAAGCTATATTACTATATCACTATTTCCTTACCTCGATAAAAGATCTTGAGAAATCATAATAAAATGACCAGCAGAGAAGTCAAAATAAAATGATAAAAAAAGGGGAAAACTGGTAAAAATGATTTTTAACTTTATTCTATATATATGCCCACACATGATTAATTTATTGGTGGGGGCAAACTCCAATTTGATATGAGGCCTTTATAAGTCAGCCATAATTTGGCATAGACTTTTGACAAAATGAAATGCAAATTCTTTCTTGGTTTAATCATGCAAAACTTGGCATCTCTGAAGACCCTTAGTGGAAAGGAGTGGAACTCTAGAATGGGGTCATTCAAAATTTCGAGCCATTCAAAATGAACACCTTCTCTTTTATGGGACATTCTAAAAGTTGACTGCAATAAGGGTTTAGGGTAACCCCTTGTAGGTAGCTTAAGACCTACACATAAATTGCATAAAAGACAAAATACTAGGCCTTCTTTGGGAACCACTTGGATATACCTAAATCATAGGAGAATAAGGTCTTGCTCTCAACATGATTTTTGGTACATCTCATCTCAATAATGAAATCACAACCATGGATTTAGGGGCCCTAATGTCTAATAATTTCTTAATTTTCAGTTTTTATAGATTAAATTTAATGCTGAGTAAAATTCAGGTTAGTGTCGTATTGGGCGATTGCTGATTCACGATGTTAGTCGGCAGGAAGGGTCCCATGTATTGGTAAGAATTTGTCTTATGAAATAATAAAATTCCAGGGTGATGTTACGTGTCACTCGCTCATGGAGAGGCTGCTATCATATATATATATATATATAATTTGATTTACTTTCCAAAACAAAGAGAGTCCATGATCTAGCCGACCATAAATCCACGAGAAGGCACAAGAGGATGCCGGCCTCAAACTCAATCTCATTAACAGGAAGGTCGTCATCATCATTAGCTCATTTGCACGGCTATTTAAGATATTGGTGTTACAACTACCCTATAGTTATTAAGCTTATGGATCTTCTATATTCTTATAATATTTTTTCCTCTCTTTCAATTATTTC
Organism: Persea americana; assembly: GCA_029852735.1. Lineage (NCBI taxonomy): Eukaryota > Viridiplantae > Streptophyta > Magnoliopsida > Laurales > Lauraceae > Persea > Persea americana. Next base: position 16,750,323 of record CM056814.1, read on the forward strand.
TATATTCTCTTCTTATCTATCAACTCTCTCCAAACTAACTTCACCCATTTCTCATTTTCTCACGTTGGGTATGTAGATCTTCTTTCTTGCCTATTGGGTTCGTTGAAAATTCTGAGATTCTGATCGTTCTCTGTGTTGGTGTGCTTAAATTAGTTTGCTTTCTTTCTTATTGGGTTCCTTTAAAATTGTTAATTTTGATGTTCATCTTCATGGGGTAATTGACCAAATTATAAATATTGCCATTCTAACTAATTGGGTAACTTCATATGACATGGATTTTGTTTGCTCTCGCTCTCATGCATTCATGTAATGATAAATATCTTTGATTTGTGTAGCTGTTTTCTACGTACATGGGGCTTACTTATGGCTCGAGGTGGTCAGATCTGTTTATGAGCCATGGTATTAACATGGTCCACGATCCACCTGCTTGCTGCCCCGACCCCGTCTCTAATAGCATAATTTTATTGCACTTGTCTCTGTTGCAAGTGACAATGGAACATAATTATACTCTTAAATGATTTTTTTGGCCTGGGCTTAGCACGGGCCATCAATAATATAATTGTTTATCCTAAGGTTTATTTTGTGCTTAGTGTGGTTGGATTAAAAGAGTCATCGCCTTGTATAATTATTTGTTGGAACATGTATTTAATTATGGCGAAATATATCTCATGTAAACTTAACAAAAAAAAAGTCCATAAATTTTTTGCATATAACATCATCTTCTTGATCATATGGTTCAATTTGGGTAAATGTGTGCTTAATGAGAACAATATTCACGTGGACCCTGTAAGCCTTTCATATGCCTACCCTTTTTTCCTTTTTCTTTTTTGGAAAAAAAGATGCCTACCTTTGTATAAGTATACTGAGAGTGATGAATAGACAAGGCAGTGGGCATTTGGATAACATATAAATACATGTTCATGTAATGCTTTCACTCGAGAAATTTGGTGAGGACCCGCATAATTAAATCTACATTATTCAAAATCAATGGCCTCCACTAGAATGAGACGTGGAGCTACCGTTCGACCTTCACCTTTAAAAACCATTCAAAATTAAAATATTTAAATGTTGTATAAAGATGAATTTGATGTTGAGATCACTATGTATGGGACTCTTCTTGAATGGTTTAGATTTTCCTAAATGGCCTCTGGAGGAGCTTTCATATGAGTACAAATTAGAAATTAACAGGAAAGTGGTGTAGGGGTGTTCATGGCCCGGGCTAAGGCACGTCTAGGCGTGGCCTGGCTTTAGAAACACCGGTCTAGGCCTGGCTAAAGCCCGACATGGGCCTTAAAATTAGGTCTGAGCCCGCCCATTTAATCAATTGTGCCAGGATGAATTGAGTTTTTTAATCATTTGTGGGAATTTGATCAATTGTTTAGACTAATAAATGCATTCCTTATACAAGCCATGCTTGGGCTTTCTATCACTTTATCCAAGCCCGGCCCAATTATCAAATGGGCCCTAATTACATATCAAGCCCTCCCCAAAGCGGGCTGGGCCCGGATCGGCCATGAACACATTGTGGTGGCAGCCAATAGAAGCCCTCATTTGTGTTTCACCATCTTTAATATGTATACAAAGCTTCTATTTTATGCTGAGTGGCCCAGTGTGCAGAAGTGGCTCCCCACCCATCTGTAAAAGAGTTTATGAGGGAAGATAGATTTATTCATTCATTGATCATCTTCTGTGTGTCTCTTTTTGAACTTCTTCTAGAAAAGAAAGGGAAGAGAGGTTTAGTGGGGAGAGAGAGATGGGGAAAGAAGAAACAGATCGTTCAGGGGCTGACGAGAAGGTTCCCTTCTACAAGCTTTTCTCGTTTGCAGATGGGTTGGACATTTTGTTGATGAGTGTGGGGACAGTTGCTGCCATCGTAAGTGGGCTCTCGTTGCCTCTGATGACTCTCATCTTTGGCCAGATCATAAACTCATTTGGAGATGCCAACAGTAGCGACGTCGTTCATGTGATATCCAAGGTATGCATGTTTGTTTCACGAGGTATGGGATGAGTCAACCTACAAGGTAAGATAAATTTTTTGCATTGTTTGTTCATAACCCCACGAATTTTTGTTCCACAAATGTGTCCAAGTAAGAAATTAGCTGGTGCTATTATATACTTGTGGGACTTGAAATTTGAATAGTGGTTTTTGGATGATGTTCCAGGTTGTTATCAAATTCGTTTACTTGGCCGTAGGTTCGGGAGTCGCTTCATTCTTACGTAAGGCTTCTACTGCAATTTGAGTGCATTTGTCTGTTTGGGCCTGGAAACACTATGCTTGGAAATATAGAACATGCATCGGGTTCCACTTTTTATGCATAGGACTGACATTCCACTAACACTTGTCCCATAAGATAGCAGCATGTCTTTTCTTCAATATATTCGGTGTATAAAATGGTGCACATATATTAAGATCGATTTCCAAGATGCATTGAGGCGGAGCCTATTGTAGCCACTTGATCACGTGTCAAGTTTTACTGTGTGACTCAACTGGGACTTAGACAGTTTAATTTGTGAACTTCCAAGTTGAGTCAGGTTTTTCAGCTTTCAAAAGAAAAGTGTAGTGTTATCTGTAACTTTTAGTGGAGCAGAAGAATTCAAAAAGCATGTGCTACCTTGAATGAATCCTATAAAATAAAATCATTTGATCAATGCACTATTAAACACCGACTAGCCGATAGTCTTCTTTGAGTTTCATTGTTGGAATGATTAGGATTTTTTTAGGGAGGAGAAAGAAGACAATTAATAAGATTACCATCTGACATATCTAAGCATAAATGTTGTTTGCTACAGAGGTGTCATGCTGGATGGTGACAGGCGAAAGGCAGGCAGCGCGAATTCGGAGCCTGTATCTGAAAACCATACTTAGGCAAGATATTGAATTCTTCGACAAGGAAACAACAACTGGAGAAGTCGTGGGAAGGATGTCCGGGGATACGATACTCATTCAAGATGCCCTGGGGGAGAAGGTGAGCAGCTTAACTTCTATGCTAGCACAAATTTCTAGAGAAAGCCTAATATTGCTTGAATGCTTGTTCTTTCCTAATTCTAGTGGTAGCTGAAAATGAAGATGATTTAACCATCCTAACCTGAGATGAAGCATTTGTCGAATCCCTTCACTTGTCCTAGGGACTAATGCAGTAAGCCTTGCTGTCAACTAGGTCCCTTCATCAGACTTACTTGATTGTGTTAAATGGTGAAGGGATTTTGTTCATGAAAACCCGATCCTCAAGTCAAAAATAAAAATCTCAGCCTCAAGGTTTCATGTCCCCTTAACTTACAGATCCAGCATTCGTAATGACTTGAGAAGAGAGTATAAATCCATGCTCTCAACATTTGTTTCTTACTTATTCTTGTAGTTTTAATGATTGAGGGTATATAGAAATTAAGATATGCATGGCCATTCTTCATTACCAATTAATGGAGAAGCAGACTCTGATTTTATGAAAGACAGCGTATGTGTTCATCCAAAAGCTTATATGATTACTTCATTTTATTCAGGCTGGAAAGTTCATTCAGCTCGTCTCAACTTTCATTGGTGGCTTTGCGGTAGGATTTTTTAAGGGATGGCTTCTTGCATTAGTAATGCTGTCATGCATTCCTCTAATAGTTATTGCTGGAGCTATCATGTCAATATTCTTGACAAAATTGTCAAGCCGCGAACAGATTGCATACACTAAAGCCGGAACCATTCTAGAACAAACAATTAGTTCTATTAGAACGGTAAGCACCTATAGCTTCTTCAAATTTTATTTCTTTTCCTTGACATACTTGTGCTGTACTGATTTTTTGCACATATTTAGGTCGTATCATTCACTGGTGAAAAGTGCGCAATTGCAGATTACAACGAGTTGCTTAAAAGTGCATACATTTCCACTGTCCAACAAGAACTATCGACTGGCCTAGGCTTTGGTGCTGTTATTTTGATAGTATTTTCCAGTTATGGATTAGCCGTGTGGTACGGCTCCCAGTTGATTATTCATAAAGGATACAGCGGAGGTGTAGTGATTAATGTCATGATGGCAATCATGACTGGTGGAATGTATGTCAGATTTGGTTCCGTGACACTTGCATAAGTTTTTCTCTCTTTATTTTTTTTTATTTTTTCTATCTTTTTCCCATGAGAAGAAAGCTTTTGCAGGCTCTCTTTACTCACCTTTCCTTGGTTGCATGACATCTTGCATTGAGCAGGTCACTAGGCCAAGCCTCCCCATCTGTGAATGCCTTCGCAGCAGGGAGAGCTGCAGCATACAAGATGTTCAAAACTATCCACCGGAAACCAGAGATTGATGTTCATGACAGCAGTGGAATTGAATTGGAAGAAATGAAAGGTGATATTGAACTAAGAGATGTCTACTTCAGCTACCCAGCAAGGCCTGACATTGAAATATTTTCTGGGTTCTCACTGCGTGTTCCGAGTGGTACAACCACTGCTTTAGTTGGAGAGAGCGGCAGTGGCAAATCAACAGTGATCAGCTTGATTGAAAGATTCTACGATCCCCAAGCAGGTGAAGTCCTCATAGATGATATTAACTTGAAGAAATTGAGGCTTGGATGGATAAGAGAGCAAATGGGGCTGGTTAGTCAAGAGCCTGTCTTATTTTCAACCACCATAAAAGAGAACATGGCATATGGAAAGAAGGGTGCAACAATTGAAGAAATCAAGAGAGCGATTGAGCTTGCTAATGCTGCAACGTTCATAGACAAGATGCCACGGGTATTTCTCTTTTTGGTTCACTTGCATAGAGGTCATTATGGATTTTCATTGGCTTAGTTGAGGGGTGGAATGTGTTATGCAGGGACTTGATACAATGGTTGGTGAGCATGGAGCCCAACTGTCTGGTGGACAGAAACAGAGGATTGCAATCGCGAGAGTGATTTTGAAGAACCCCAAGATCTTGCTCCTTGATGAAGCTACAAGTGCTTTGGATGCTGAGTCTGAGCGAACGGTTCAAGAAGCACTAATTAGGATCATGGTAAACAGATCGACTGTGGTAGTTGCTCACCGCCTGAGCACAATCAGAAATGCTGACACAATTGCAGTGGTGCATCAAGGAAAAATTGTTGAGCAAGGTAACTTCAAGACGTTCACATCATATTCTTGAGAACCAGAAATTTATGAATCCATCTTTTTTTTGGATGAATCTAAGGCACATACATTCAAAACTTTTCAAATCCCAGATTACTATGAAGTGTTCTTGGTTCTTGACATCCCAAGAATCTCGGATTTGTTTTTCCAAAACTTCAAAAAAAAAATTTTTGGGTCCACATAACTAATGGGAAAGTAAACATAAAATGCATCAATTAACTCACATTTCCAACCTTCGGAGCTCCTGGTAAGACTAGAATATTCAAAGTTGGGAAAGTATAAAAAATTTGAATGCAGTCTACTGACTACAAATAAATTGTTTGATCCAAACGTTGAAGCCTTTAGATATTTGCTTTCTGTATTTGTCTCCCTGTTTATCTTCTTTCTTTCTGGCTAGTTTATGAGCTTGTGTAGAGTTAATCTTTGGGTTCTTTTTGGAGGCTCTATGCCTATGTAATCTTCCCCCTTTTTCTTTATATACATTTTGCCTTTAAGCAAAAAAAGATATTTTCTGCCTTCATCAGGTTCCCATGCAGAGTTGATAAAGGATCTTGGAGGGCCTTACTCTCAGCTCATACTTTCACAAGAGGCGAATAATAAAGATGAAGCCATCTCTGCTGTGGACCCAGATAATGTTGATTTAAGTTTCTATGACAGCAAGGCAGCAACCAGCTCCGGAAGCAAGAGGATCTCTTTGAAGAGGTTGATGAGCAAAGCTTCTTCAGGTAGCAGAAGTAGTAGGCACTCTTCCTCAGTATCCCTTGGTTTGCCTGGTCCCATAAGCAACCAGGACGGTGACCAACCAGGTGCTGAAGGTAAAGATGAAGATTGGCGTGAGAAAACTAAACACAAAGCAGTCCCAATCCGGCGGTTGGCTTACTTGAACAAGCCAGAGCTGCCAGTGCTGTTATTAGGAACTATTGTTGCGATTGTAAGTGGAGCAATATTACCTGTATATGGATTGCTGATGTCAAGTGCCGTCAAAATCTTTTTCGAGCCCCCACACAAACTTAGAAAGGATGCTAGGTTTTGGGCTTTGATGTTTGCCACTCTAGGAGTCATTTCTCAAATCGTAGTTCCACTACAACAGTATCTTTTTGGAGTTGCAGGTGGAAAGCTCATCCAACGCATCCGTTCGTTGTCATTTGAGAGGGTGGTGCACCAAGAAATCAGTTGGTTTGATAACCCTATGAATTCAAGGTTTGTTAAACATGCACTTCAACCAACTGGTATCTATCTCTTGACCTTACTGACTATGAAATTTCTTGTTCCATTTCAGTGGAGCAATTGGAGCAAGGTTATCAGCCGACGCTGCAATTGTGCGACATCTTGTAGGGGATGCCTTGGCCCTAGTGGTTCAAAATATATCGACAATTATTGCAGGGCTAGTGATAGCCATGGTAGGAAACTGGCAGTTAGCACTAATAGTTCTCGCGGTGATTCCTTTGGTGGGTCTGGAAGGATATGCTAAAATTAAGTTTCTAGAAGGTTTCAGTGGAGATGCAAAGGTTTGTAGCTCCAATGTTTGATACTACTTTCTTGTATTTGTTTTTGCGAGCTTTAGTAATCTTAAACAATTGGGTTCAAGTTTCAGCCTTAAAAACTAGGTGAAGGGGCACCTACCACACAATTATGTAAATATGGAGTGATTCAAAAAAGTCATTTAGAAGCACTTAGAACTTCAATATATCAACTCGAGATATGCTGATAACTAAATATAGGGGTTTTGACATTTTAATGCACCATAAATTTTAAATTCTCAATCTTATGACCCAAAGTCACTAAATGTCACTAGAGTCCTTTGACTCTGGTCAACTTTTTTTTTTAACTTTTTTTCCTTGAATCCCATGCTATCATGGGTTTTTAAAACCCATGATATCATGGGATCCAAGTAGGTTTTCAACTTTTAACATTTAGATAACATGATATCATGGGTTTTTAAAAACCCATGATATAATGGGATCAAAGGCAAAAAAGTTAACCAGAGTCAAACGACACTGGTGACATTTGCTGAAATTTAGTCATGAAATTGGAAATTTCATTTCTAAGAGGTATTGAAATGTCAAAACCCCCTAAATATATAACGTTGGTTGCAGGTTATGTACGAAGAAGCCAGTCAAGTAGCTAACGATGCAGTAAGTAGTATCCGGACAGTGGCATCTTTTTGTGCTGAACAAAGGTTGATAGATCTCTACAAGAAAAAATGTCAGGCGCCGGCAAAACGTGGAGTCCAGCGAGGAATAGTCAGCGGAGTGGGTTTTGGATTCTCAAACTTTGTGCTATTCTGCTCCTATGCCCTCATTTTTTATGTCGGAGCTCGTTTCGTAGAAGATGGGAAGGCAAATTTTTCCCAAGTTTTCAATGTAAGAAATAAATTCTTCAATTTTCATACTCCCATTTCTTTTTTCTTTTTTTCATCTCCGAACCATCTTGTTGTTTGTATGATCCTCTACAGGTTTACTTTGCCTTGACAATGGCCGCTCTTGGTGTGACAAATTCTGGTGTTCTGGCTCTAGATATCACTAAAGCCAAGGACGTGACCAATTCCATCTTTGCACTTCATGATAGGAAGTCGAAGATCGACTCTAGTGTGGATGAGGGGATTACATTAAACGTGAAGGGCGATATAGAATTCCAACATGTCAGTTTCAAGTACCCCACACGTCCTGATGTACAGATCTTCACAGATTTGTGCTTAAACATTCATTCTGGAAAGGTACCATTATTCATGCTGAAGTAACCTATTTGAGAACTGAAAGCATATATCTATTGGTCCAATCTAGTTACTACTTTATTTTTAATTGTTTTCTACTTTAAAACTATAGTTCTTAGACTCATTGGATCAACTTGACTATAGTCCGTCAAGAGCCTGAGTCATAATGGAAATCTAGTTGAGTTGGTTCCACTTGATTTCAAAGTTACATCTAACTTATAATTAAACCGATCCTACTATATTAATAGCATCATTGAGCTAAGATTAATTGTTTTGCAGACTGTAGCTCTTGTAGGAGAAAGCGGCAGTGGGAAATCGACTGTGATTGCGTTGCTAGAGAGGTTCTATGATCCGGTCTCTGGTAAGATATTACTGGATGGAGTGGAGATTCAAAAACTTAAGCTACAATGGCTGAGACAACAGATGGGACTTGTCAGCCAAGAACCTATTTTGTTCAACACCACTATCCGTGCTAATATAGCTTATGGGAAGCAAGCGGGGGCATCTGAAGATGAGATAGTCGCAGCTGCCGAAGCAGCCAATGCACATCGCTTTATATCAGGTCTTCCACAAGGATATGATACGTGTGTAGGTGAACGGGGTGTGCAATTGTCTGGTGGGCAGAAGCAGCGGATAGCAATTGCAAGAGCAATCATAAAAGAACCAAAAATCCTTCTACTTGATGAGGCCACAAGCGCGTTGGATGCAGAATCAGAACATGTGGTTCAGGAAGCGCTAGACAGGGTGATGGTAAACCGGTCAACAATTGTTATCGCCCATCGCCTCTCCGCCATCAAGGGAGCTGATGCAATTGCAGTGGTGAAGAATGGAGTGATTGCCGAGGAAGGAAGACATGAGATGTTGATGAAGATTAATGATGGTATATATGCATCTTTGGTGGCGCTTCATGTGAGCTCTTCCACATGATAAGAAGGGACATTTTTTTATTTTTTTTTTCCTTTCTTTCCCTTTTTCTCATTTATTTTGTCTATATCAATCACTTTGTTGGAAGCCAAAATATTTCAAGAATCACTTAAGTAAATGCCTGATTTGCTTATATAATTAGTTGAATGTTAATACCTTGTCGTTTCAAAGGATGCAAAGAATCATACTAATCACTTCACTACTCTTTTTTCTTCCAGTAAGAACATAGTTAAAGATGCATTGAGATTATATTCCACGTAATAAGAGATTAATTCGTGCTTGCATGTTGAAAGAAAGTCATCACTGAGCCAATCATTAGGTTTGTTCAAGTCTATAAAATAATTCAGCAGACTATGTGAGTCCCTTTCCAGAAGTTACCTTCAATTGGCATTTGGCATAGATCTTCAACAATGTTTTCAGAGCTTGCTGAATGAGAGCAATGTTTTGCACTTCCTAAATTGCATCTTCAATCACTGCGCTGTCATTGTATGTGGAGTTTGTACATGGATTAGGGACAGTAATTACTGAAATATTTGCATTAGTTAGACGGTAGTTTCCCTGGACCCGTATGTGTTGTATCATTGGATGGATTGTAAAAGCAAGTATAATTTTGAGCATCAAAGGATTTTTTGCTTGTCTTGATTATTTGTCTATTGTAAGCTGTGACGTATTTAGGCCTGACCATGTGCACGCATTCCATCTTTTGTAAGGTTGCTAATATGCCGATGCAACAAAGAATATTATTCAAGCTGAGCCAGTTTGTTTGTCATGCCTAACATTGAGGCTCAGATGATCTTTGACAATGACAATGACAATTGCCGAAAGAATAAGCATTGACACAGGCTAAGGTCCCTTTGTATCAATATCTCTATTAGATTTCAATCCAGTGATTAAACTAGCCAATTATCCTAAGTCCAATTAAAAGGCAATCACCACAAAGAGAAGGAGACAAGGATATTTTGTACATGGAAAAACTCAACTCGGAAAAAAACCACGGGCCTTACCGTCTAGGTCAATAGATGAACCAAGTACTAATAAATTGAAAGTTACAAAAAAACTTACAACCATTTCCTAGTTGCAACTCAACTTAATGACTGTTTTGATCTTGCCGGCTACTCACCGTACACCTTCACCGTGCTTAAGCCAACCACCTTGAATGCTTCTTCAAGATGAATCTACTGCGAAAGAGTAGTAAAAAAGAACTCCAAGGACTCTGAACTTTAGCACACCAACTTGTTGAAGCTTTAGGAAAGAAACAATCAATCGCTCAACTAATCTCTAGGTTTTGGATGGGAGAGAGGTACCCTAGAATTGAGAGAAGAATGTTATATATAGGCTTTAATTCATGCCTCAATACTTGTAGAGTAAGTAGGATTCAAATAAGTAATCTATCTCAATACTTTGGTGTTTGCTCACCCTCAGGTGCTTCGTGTCTTTGAGTTGTAGCTATTGGGAAGCACTGCCACATTCTTTTGTTCCCTTTACCTTTTGGAATATACTTATCATTTTCCAAAAAAAAAATAATAATAATAATCTATTTTCAAATTAAAATACAGAGTCCTAACATAATCCAGCTTTCTGCGACCCAAACTCTTGAGCGGAGGTTCACGCGCTCGAGCGGGTGCTCAAATCCTTCAATACGTTAAAGCGCAGAATGTGTTGATCGAGCATGGTTGCTCACTGCCAATTGTGCGCTCGAGTGCAGGATTGCCCACTCGAACGGCTACTCAAATTCCTGTTTTCTTATATTTCTTCTTTCATCTCTTCAATCTGGGCAGTCCATCTATAAAATACATTATAAATTGAATTTCCGGTTTTGTCCATTACCCAATGAATTAACCATCACTCAAATAAACCTTACAATTACTCAATAAAGAGATGCAAGGATGCACCTTAGACAACATTTTCAGACTTCTGATCTGGGATCCGTTTCTGATGTCTTAAGAGATGCAACTTACAGGCCTATTTGTTTCATGTAATTGAAATCCTAGGAATTTTAGGACTTCATATTTTGTAAGAGCTTAAAAGTGAAGAATCAAATATGAATATCAAAAAATGACCATCAAAATGAGTGAAACACTCTAGTGGGGCCAAACCGTTAAAGACATGGTCCACTCAAAATAAACACCATCCCAGTATATAGAGAATAGAGAGATTTTACTCCTAAATTTTATGCCTCAAAAACTAAATGGTCGAGACAACATTTAAACCAACCGAGGCCCCGCTCTGATACCACTTGTAGGATCTTACACCCTATTAAGCTACCACTTATCCCAAAACCAATTGGTAATAGGAAACGGCACAATAATAGTTTTATGGTGAGGGTGAGGGCGAGGGCTTGACTACGATTATAACCGCTCAGAGCGAGGGTGGACGTTGACTTCAATAGTAACACATCTCCTTAACTTAAGTACCATCTACGAGTTTACAGCCACCAGACTTAGGTAATGGGCCAGTTAGCCATGTCTCAACATATGCTTGGTCTGCCTAAGGCTCTCCCAGACCTGTCTTCTTGCCCCATAGCTAAAGATTTAGGCCTGGGTGTATGTAACTTTAACACCAGGGCGGATACATTTTGAAAATGATATGGACTTGGGCTTTAGTATGTGAACTGCACCTTGGACTGATCAGTAGACCCGGTAATTAAATGGCTAGGCGTGAACATGCTTTGGCTTAGCCCAAACTGGCCCATGAGTTCCATTAACGAGGCTCAGATGTCCATCTTCCGAAATGCAAAGCTAGGTGGCAACTTGATCCACCATACAGATGGCAGATATCTACATAAAAAGCATGAGTTCTTTTGTGGATGTGTTTCCGAAATATTGTGGAAAGCAAACGATTCAATCAATCGGTTTGCTCTAATACAGTATTAAGTTTTCTAAAGTAACTATTCCTACTAAATTCTGGAGGCGTTAGTAGGGGTAGTTGTTAGTTTGTATGGCTCAATTAAAGTAATAAATCTGGTTAACCGGGCCCTTGTATTGCCCATGTTCTACTGTGATTAGAAGTAGGTCTATTATCATAGGTCTACTGTGATTAGAAGTAGTGTTTGGGTGTAACTAGGTATTGGGCTGATATTATAAATAGAGACTTAGGGTCTCTATGATGTACAACCTTCTTCTGATTGCATAGTGAATTCTCCCGTCTTCCCCGTGGACGTAGACCAAAAGCCGAACCACGTAAATCTCCTGTGTTCTTATGCATGCTTGATCTCTTTCCATAGGCCCTAGATCACAACAAACTGGTATCAGAGCTATTTGGCGTGATCGGAAGAAATCCGATGGATCGGATTTGAAAGGGTTGATCGCAGGAAGGAAGGGCAATTTTGGTTTACTGCTAGACCCACATCACCGGAAACGAAGACAGAGTACCGCCGTCTGTCGCCGCTGCGCGTCGTCGGAGTCACGAACCGAAGGAGCAGAAGCAGCAGCGTGAAGAAAAAAACAAACTGCTGGAGCTTGTCGCCGGTGCTGATCAGACACAGAAGACACATCGGTTTGGGTTTATTTTGTTTTCGGTGGGCCCCACATTGCCGTGAAGAAAACCCGCCGGAGTTTTCGCCGCTGCCGCTATTCGTCACCGGAGAAGAAGCGCCGCTGCGCTGTTGCCGTGGAAGAAGAAGAAAGAAACCGGAGAGGAAGCAGACAACAGGAAGGTATCAGCGATTTGGATTGGGTTTTTTCGGTGGGCCCCGCGTCGCCGGAATCCCCACCTCCGCCCGTCGCCGGAGAAAGGGGGTCGCCGCCACCGTTGTCTCGCCAGTCCGGCGGCCGTTCTCACCGTCGGCAAGGAAGACACTCGCAGAAGGAGGCACAGCGCTTGTTGCAGGCGTTGGGAGGAAGAAGACCCAGTTGGGCCAGTCCCAGGTCTTGGGTTGGTTCAGGTCAGGTCCGACCTGACCTACTACAGAAGCCCAACAGTACTTAGGTCAGTTTCCAGGCCAGGTTCCAGTCCAGGTCAGGTCTGACCCGGCCCAGTCCTCAAATCAGAAGCCCAGAACCAGCATTAAAAGGCGCTGACGACAGCATTGACGTCAGCAGATTCTTCCGGTCAACACAGTTTGACCAAATCAAAGGCTGAAATTTGTTTTCGCGATATCTTGACGATCCGGAGTCCGATCTGAGATCCGTTTGAACCTACGGACTCATTGCGAGCAGATCTACGCTGTTGTGGAAGAAGATTGGCTGTTCAACAGTCAACGAAAGAGATTGACTGATCGGAGTGCAGAAACTTATTTCTGCGATATCTTAGCTGTCCAGAGTCGGATTTCAGATCCGTTTCTTCCAGCGTGCTCGTGGTGACCAGATCTACACAAGTATAGTGAAAGATTCGTGGAATGGCTATGAAGTTTGACATTGAGAAATTCGATAGTAATAATGACTTCGGTCTTTGGCGTCTGAAGATGCATGCTTTGTTGGTACAGAATGGGTTACATAAAGCTTTGAGGGGAAAGAATGCTCTATCTGAAAAATTGTCAAATGAAGAGAATGATGAGTTGTTGGAAAAGGCGTATGGTCAGATTCTGCTGTTTTTGAGTGATGGTGTACTGCGAAAGGTTGTTCAGGAAAAAACTGCTGCTGGCATATGGCAAAAGTTGGAGAACTTGTACATCACAAAATCTCTCACGAATTGCTTGTATTTGAAAAAGCGATTGTTCACATTACAAATGCAGGAAAGTACGTCTGTTTCAACTCACATTGATTCTTTTACAAAAGCTATTATGGATCTGGAAAATATCAATGTTGGAATTGATGATGAGGACCAAGCTATTATGTTGCTGTGCTCGTTACTACCCTCATATGAGCATTTTGTTGATACCATGATGTATGGTAGAGATACTCTATCCAAAGAGGATGTAGAGGCAGCCTTGAATTCGAAAGAGTTGAAGAAAAAGGTTGCAGCTGACAATGATAGTTCGGGTGAGGGTTTGATAGTACGAGGAAGAACAAAAGACTCCAGTGATAAGGGCAAACATAGATCCAACAGGAAAAACATTCAATGTTATTATTGCCATAAGAAATGGCACATCAGAAAAAACTGTCCCGAAAGGCAGAGGAAAGGGAAAGAAATAGAAGATTCGTCATCTGATGATGATTCAGTCAGTGTTGCAGATGGAAGATCAGATTATGTTTCCGATAATGCACTTTCTGTGATTGAAAATGGTATTCATCCTAAGGATGAATGGATTCTTGATTCGGGTTGTTCTTACCATATGTGTCCCAATAGGGACTGGTTTACCACTTATAGAGAAATCAACGGTGGTAGTGTCTTGATGGGCAACAATGTTACATGTAAGACGGTTGGAATTGGAACAGTTAAAATCAAGATGTATGATGGAATCGTCAGAACGTTGGCAGAAGTTCGGCATGTTCCTGATCTGAAAAAGAATCTTGTTTCTCTTGGTGCCTTAGACTCCGATGGTTGTAAATTCTCAGCTGAAGGTGGAGTCATGAAGGTTGTGAAGGGTGCTCTGGTTCTTATGAGAGGCAATAGAGTTGGAAACTTATATGTTTTGTCTGGAAATACAGTTACAGGTGGAGCTGCAGTGTCTTCCTCAGATGACCATTAATCTGTCTCAACACGCTTATGGCACTTGCGCCTGGGTTACATGAGTGAGAAGGGATTGACAATACTGAGCAATCGGAATTTGCTATGTGGCACAAAGACAAGCAAGTTGGATTTCTGTGAGAGATGCGTCTTTAGGAAGCATCGAAAGGTTAGTTTCAAGACAAGTATTCATCGCACGAAAGGTATCCTTGATTATGTTCATTCAGATGTATGAGGGCCTTCTAAGGTTTACTCCAAGGGCGGGTCCCGGTTTATGCTGACTTTTATTGATGATTATTTAAGGAAAGTCTGGGTTTATACTCTGAAGATGAAGGATCAGACCTTTGTTACATTCAAGCGATGAAAAGAAATGGTTGAGAAACAGACTGGCAGAAAGGTGAAGAAGTTAAAGACAGGTAATGGCAAGGAGTACAGATCGACAGAGTTTGAGAACTATTGCACGGATCATAGCATAGTTCGACATTACACCACTACAGAAACTCCGCAGCAGAATGGAGTTGCAAAGAGGATGAACAAAACGATCTTGGAAAGAGCTCGTTGTATGTTGTTTACTGCAGGATTGTCCAAAGACTTTTGGGCTAAGGCAGTAAATGTTGCAGGCTACTTGATAAATAGGTCTCCACACACAAAGATTGGTTGCAAAACACCGGAAGAAATGTGGTCAGGTAATCCAGCTGATTATTCTAACTTGAGGATCTTCGGTTGTCCGGCTTATGCTCGCGTGAAAACCGATAAGTTAAAACCAAGGGCTGTTAAGTGCATCTTGGTGGGATATTCTTCTGGGGTGAAAGGATACAGGTTGTGGTGTACTGATCAAGATTCACTCAGATTTATCATCAGCAAGGATGTTACATTTCATGAGGATGCTTTACTCGAATCGAGAAAGCAGGTGGAGAGGACAGAAGTAGGTAGCAGCAGTGACACCGTTCAGGTGGAGTTCGACATCCTAGTGAGGAAGGAGAGTGCATCCGACTCCCCCCGAGATACAGGGGAGCGTCAGACTGTGCAGTAGATGCAGCAGATAGAGCCGTAGATGCCGCAGACGGGTAGACCGCAAAGAGAAAGGAAACCGCCGGTTAGGTATGGTTTTGAGGATATGACGACGTACGCGTCGACATCAGACAATGGCCGTGATGATATGGTTGCATACGCATTGACGACTGAGTCTCTTAAATTAATGGAAGGGCTGGAAAGTAGTCAACAGGCAGCAACTATAACTGAAGAGATGGAGTCTCTTGATGAGGAAAATCGGGTCATCGGATGCAAGCGGTTCTACAAGGAAGATGAAGGAGCTTCCAGTGCAGGTAGAGTGCAGTTTAAGGTTCCTGATCATGTATGCAGTTTGAAGAAATCATTGTACGGGTCGAAGCAAGCTTCTGGACAATGGTACAAGCGATTTGATGCACTCATGAAGGAATGGTTTAAATTCAAGTTCAAGCATTGCTTGGACTTGATTGGTGTGCTCAGTACCTAAGTGCCCTAAGGGGCAGGTGGAGACGGTGAGACGTGTTTAGTGCATGAGGATCAGCTTCAATGTTCGCCAAGGTGGAGATTTGTTAGGTTGTATGGCTCAATTGAAGTAATAAATCTGGTTAACCGGGCCCCTGTATTGCCCATGTTTTACTGTGATTAGAAGTAAGTCTATTATCATAGGTCTACTGTGATTTGAAGTAGTGTTTGGGTGTAACTGGGTATTGGGCTGATATTATATAAAGAGACTTAGGGTCTCTATGATGTACAACCTTCTTCTGATTGCATAGTGAATTCTCCCGTCTTCCCCGTGGACGTAGGCCAAAAGCCGAACCACGTAAATCTCCTGTGTTCTTGTGCGTGCTTGATCTCTTACCATAGGCCCTAGATCACAACAGTAGTGAAAATACTTTTCAATAGACATTTTATCTATTGGATTTGGACCATGGAGCCTTGGGAGTTGAGATTGTGGACTGAGAAAAACTATACTCTACAAAGTCCTAGCCAAAGCAAGATTTAGTAAAGTGATTTTCAAAATCTGATAAGATATCTGCACAACCTTTAGAAAAAACACTATTAGGTAATCTGATGAATTTGTTGACAAGACAAAAGCATGTTCAAACACATGAGATTGCTTGAAGGTCATGAAAAGCATTGAGAGTCTATTTGTTTGAATAGAATAGATAGGAATTCAAAGTCAAATGATCTTGAGGGAATAATTATTAAAGAAGTGAGGGATGAAGGATATGAGGTCAGGACTCAGGAGTGGAGGATATCAAGAAGTGATAATGTAGATGAGACCTTTGACTTTCCAAAACTTGAATTAGATAATGATGGTCGAAAATTCATTTCCCATATTTGCTCAATTCAAATTCCATTAAGGGGAGGGAAGGTTATTTGATGGTCGTTTTTGGACATTGACATTTGATTCTTCATCTTTAGTCACTGCTAGAAATATAATCATAGGGTCTCAATCACATGAAACAAACTGGCCCTAAATAGTAGATAAAAAGCCTATTGAGTTCAGAGAACAGCCAGTCATACTTGGGATGGACTCACGACCTAGGATCAGACTCATTTATGTAAGGCCTACGCCTCAGCTCAAGCCCAACCATTTGCCAAATGAAATCACCAGCCCATATTATGTTAACCTCTTAATAGCTGGGCTTGGGCCTGCTATTAATGCCTTAAGAACCCATCAACCTGTTTAGATCCCGTTATGCCAAAATTCTCCATAGATAATCTAGTAGACGAAAAGTCTAATCAGTCCCTGACCCTTTGTTTATATGCATATTTGACAATAATTGAGATCTCTTGAGCAAGATCGTTCATGGGCTTCATGGGCCAGACCCAGTGGGAACCGCTTGAGAGGAGTGTCGTGGGGGATGAAATGCAGTGGTAAGGCCAGTTTGATGAGGTCAATTCAAATCGATGGCAATTCACTTGCTTGCAAGGGAGAAGGAGAGATCACAAGTGATGTATTGACATGCTCATAGCGCCCAAACCGATCCCAGTGACTGGTGGGCCACACAGGGCTTGCCGTTCCTCCGTCCAAAACGGTCAATCCATTTGTGAAAAATGTCCAAATACATAAATGGGCCTAATGGGTCCATTGTAGCTTATGATGGACCTTAGACTGAGGTCCAATTCTCCCATTTATTGAACGGGCTGTGTCTCAAACGTAGGTCCAGCCTGTGGGCTGATAAATATGCCCAAGAAGCCTGCTACCATCAGGCTGGGCCGCACCGGACCAGATGAGAAGCCGAATTAAAATGAGTCAATTACTAACTTTTAAGGACAAAAAAAAAAAAAAACACACATGGTTAAGTTGTATAAAATTTGTCATTGCATCAACAAAGTTTAATTTTATGTAACACATGAACCCAAATATCTGGAGGCTGCATGACTCTAAATTCATTCATGTTTTATTTGACGATAATGTATGCAAACCAGAAATGAGTTCTGTCAACCATGGCTGCCATTTAATGAACAATGACAAGTAGCTAAAACCAACTCTAAGTGCACCTTCCCTTCGCTTTCTAGCCCATGAGGAAATCACATGTACTACCAAGTCCTTCCACCATTGCCACAAGCCTAAGCATCAAATTTCCCCCCTATTTTCAGCCCTCTCCTTCACAATCTGGGACCATCTTGGCTGCAACAAGGACCCCAATTGGACCACTATCATCTTACTCTTCAAAGAATAACAATCCAGTTTCTCCATGTGGCAGCAACACGGCTACACGTACCGTATCAATAACAAGATTCTCTCTGACCTTTCGCAAAATTGCAGTTACAAGCTTTAAGTGTCATTAGAAGCTTCATGCATGGTTGGGGTTGACAATTACATTTCAATCTCTGTCATAGGTCTCTAGATTCAGCTCAAGATGATTGTGTCCTTCATGATATTCTCATTGGCTATCTACAAGTTTTAAGGTGGTAGCCAGGTCCCCTCCCCTCAATTTGTGTCATGTGGTAGCCTTTTAGTTTCTCTCTACCAGAGAATTGGAGTCCTATATAACACGCGGCAGTCACATGCGCCTGCTATTACCTGGCAATGGTGGGCCTATCTCTCCCTCTTCCCAAGCAAAAGCCCCAAGGATAAGGCTGCAGTCACTCAGTCTCAATCATCGATGGATGATTCTATTTGCACGGATTGTGATTTAGCGGACCACAATGATAGATAGGTCTCATGGGTCACTTTCATCATCTGAGTATCATATGAGTAATGGCAGAGTTCACAGCTGAATTGTTCTAGAGGAGTCCTATTCAGTTAAAAATAGATAGTATCACATATTAACCATATCATATTTATGTGATCTATGTTTGGAGTTCTGAATGAGGGAGGGCAAAAGAGGTGTTGCTTTCTTTTGTGAGCTCATATCATCTACTCATAATTGCCAAACTCAAGCCTTGGCCCTAGCCAGGAAACTTAAACAAGGAGCACCTGGATAGCTATTGCCCCATGTGAACTACGATCTGGGTCACCATTATATCACCCGCAGATCACTATTGGCTGTAAGCTAGTTCAACTTGTATTCTGTTCCAGATGGTTGTGGGTGGTGATTTTGAAAATATAAAAAGAAATAAAATATCTCATCCTTGCACTGATCAAAATTTGACATCCAGACTATGAAGTAATAACTGCTTTGGCAATCTAGGCGAAATCCAGTTATAAATTCTATCCCCTCTTGTAGATCCACATATTCATCCGAGAAGCAAATGTATTGGTGCTGAGAAGATACATGCTAAGATTGAAGTAAGGTGTTATAGTAAAGGATATATGAGCAGATAAAAAGAAAATTCGCAACAGCTCTAACAACAAAGAAAAATCAAGAAAACACAACTCATGATAAACAATCTCATGTTTTAAAGAGTAGCGAGTTCAAGAAATTAGGATTACTAAATACATTGAATAAACTAGGGAAAAGGCATGATATATCGTAAATTTATGAGAGCATGACTTTAAATAATGTCGAGCTGAATAAACCTGGTCCTAGATAGGCCAAGCATCATCTGATATACGGTGCAGTGAGGTCTATTACATTTGATTTTATAATCAAATGAGGGCTGAAATGAAAACAAGGGTTATATCATTAAGAAAGTTTGACGTAGGGCCATTGAGGAGCCACAGTGGTTTCAAGTATCGATACTGGACCCCATGTAAGTCCGTTCAAAATAGGCACAAATATCAGGCAAATTAGTTATTCATATATTACCACTGGTAGTTCGGTGAGGCACCTCCCTTCAACAGAAATATTAAGGATCAATCCCTAACCTAGCAATGATGGAGAGGGACTTTGGGTGAGTGGGTGTGTGAGTAACTTACCTTAATCAGAAAAAATCGGTGATATGTATTAGTACTTGTTCCATCCCATGTCATCTAAGAAGGGGTAAAAAGAGAAAAGAATATCTGAAAATTGAAGAAAACTGGACCACTAATGTTATTATTATTTTTAGAGACTTTTTGCCCCATTTGTGTACATGTCAGGCCTTGCGCTATTATCAGATGCTCTTTTCCATCTGATATAGATTCTATATATAATTCTCAACACTTCTGAATAAAGTTTTATGTGCTTCTTTAAGCACAATCAACTGTAAATTTCATGGTACTTAAGGTTATTTTATATGATATTTTGTACATTAAATGTTTTCAGCATCAGTTAGACTTTCATAAGTCATAAGCATGCAACACTATTTATGTTTATTCTTGCGAGTATGTAAACTAAGATAGTAGATTTTTTAAATGAATTTTGTTTTTTTTTAGAAATAACTAGTTAATTATGTCACTGTGAAATCAATAGTATTAATGTGATTAATCAATTTGGATCTCATATGTAAAATCAAAATAATTAGGTGCATGCCTTGTTAATTTCTTGAGTCGTGCTTGTAGTCCACCGTAGATGTATACAATCAAGAGAGACGAGTAATGGATATGTAAAACATGGATGAGAAATGCTTCAATGTCAGTCTGATTAAAAGATCCTATCCCTTTATTAATTTCGTTCCCCAAAGTTTAATGATTACATATTGTGCGGTTTAATCATGATATAAATCTATATGGTGTCTAATGTCTAGAATAGTGTCGAACTAGGATTAGGTCAGTCAATAAAAGGGCGCTGTAGAGAATTTTTCTTCTCTATTTCATTATTTATTAAGCAAGATGTAAATCATCTCTCAAGAATTATTAACTTGGACGGACCACAGGTTGAAGACTTCACAGTTGCTGAAAATTGCTTTCTTTGAATCCCCATCATCTGCATTTTATGTTTTGTGATAAGACTGAATAGTATTAGTTATATTCAGTGTGAATGTAGTTGTGGGGCTGGGAAGTGGGAGCACCAGCAGGCTAATTGCTACTGATTTGACCGACATTAGTACGACTTTGTGAAGCTCTCTACCTTCGTATTTGCCGACAGGTATGAGGCAAAGCTGCTATCTAAGCAGTCAGTTTCAATTAAAAATGAAAAGCAAGTATACAACACGATCAACATATCTATATTCTTGTTATTTACATTTGGACTCTGTATCATTGCAAAGTTATGTGATAGACTCTAACAGTAGTCTGGTCCAAGCTTTTGATGGAGAATATTGCATCAAGTTATGATCATAGTTAATGTAGCCGTTTGGAAATGGACCACTGTCGACTGAGAGATACCTGTAGTCGTATTACACTTGTGAGTTTTACATGATGCAATTGAATCTGTGGATATTTTCATTTGAGGAAGGAAAAGGAAAGATTGTGCAATTCTATCTCTTCTGCACTTTAATGTCCACAACGGCCCAGACAAGCCAAAATCTGATGATCATAATACCTGTGCTGTCCCTTAAGACTCTCTCTCTCTCTCTCTCTCTCTCTCTCTCTCACCAAGTCCAAATTTCATTCAGAGTTGGCATCACCATTGGATTGACCAATTACATTGATTCACACCTTCTCTGTAATGTTAGATCAGATGAGTATTTTTGCTGGGGCTTTCAATTGTCCAGCCACGCAGTTTCAAGAATTGAGATTTTAAATAAGCCCAGCCTGTCGGCCTGGCCCAATATACTCATAGTAGTGATTCTATGCTTCCATGGAAGCATTTCTCTGCTTGCAAAATCCATATAGTAGAGTGATCATTCATGAAAAGCAAACCTTTGTACAGTCCCTTCTCCATTGAATTGGCATGTGTCTAAATTTCACTTGGATCATAGTGACATTTACTGTTGGATATTACAAATGAGAAAAGCATGATTTAACTTGAGATCTTTTCCCGCGTTTTCATTTGTCCAATCTAGTAGTGAATATCACTCTGATCAGGACGAATTTCGGGCATGGTAAATTAAGTTAGAATGGTTTTATTGTTAGTCTGGATTCATGAAAAGAAGTTGATGTGCACTGTAATTTCATGTGAAGAAGGTGGGGACAAAAAATATGCCTCCAGAAGGGTGGGAGATGGACTTATTATCCACACTTCCACAGCATGAGCATTAATATGACTAAGTAAGTGGGGCCTTCTGTTGATGAACCAGGTCTATGGATTGGATTTTTCCCACTGTGTATACCGAGTGCAAAGAATCTATGGATCAGATGATCCCAATCATTCTATCAGCAGCTTGCAGAAAGAATTTCTACCATATGGACCATTCTCTGTATTGATAGCTCTTTTCAGGCAATATATTTATTCTCCCTTAGTTTTCTTCAGTAAATGCCAATCAGGATAAGACCTTTGTTTAGCCCTTATTTCATCACTTGGTAGGTATTCCCAATTTTTCTTTTTGCCAAATTCAAATACCCCTTTTAGTAGCAAAGCTCTTCCTTGTATAGATTGCCTTCCATATTTGAAATGAGTTCAGATTAAGTTGAGCCTCAAATAGAAATAATAACAATATGGTGAGCACCCAACACAATGATATCATGACACAACAAACATTTCTAACTGAGAAATTATTAAACGGGATCACTTAATTATTGCAATCCAAGTCAAATGTACATCCAAACTGACCCATACTAATAAATGAACATTTAGGTTCCATACAAGGGGAGGGTTCTAATGATGTAGGGAGAAAATATACTAGAGAAATTCATCAATAGCTAAAAGATGTAGGATCATTCAGGAGTTTCTTTTGGTTTTAAAAGAAATGGTTAGATAGGTTAACATCAAATTCCAAAGAAAAACAATAGTAGAAAATTCCTAGTGTATATTTCACAGAACTCTGCAGTGGGCTCTATTCATCTTAAGCTAGGAAACCTTGGAGCCTGAACTTTCTTTGTTTTCACTGAAAATAAATCATGGCAGCTGCAGTCAGTATCTTTTAATCCAGTTGGCATAGATCTCTTTACATCCAATATTGAGATATGATTTATATAAGTCTGAACTAGGCCCATGAATCTGTTAGTAGATTTTCACTCTTTTTTTTCTTGATTGGTAACCAGAAACTTTAACTAAAATTAAAAGAGTAGATTTTAACTTTTTTGATCCTGTAAAATGAGTACGAGTGCAATATTATCTTTATATGTAAAAATCCATGGAGTTTGTTTAACTTACCCCTAAGTATTACTGGCTCTTTTTTTTAGTATGCCACCTGTATCAGATCTGAACAGTTAAACTGGAAAGCCCCACCATGGATGCCCATAATCACACTGGACTGCTAGTAGAACTTTGGTTAATCTATTCTCTAAGCATCCATTTTACTGTTTTCCTAAGTCAGCAAATCAATGGTTGGGCTTGTCAAAATCCACTTGTTTTTCAGGGATACCCACAGCCCATCCAACGTAAGGCCTTGAACAGGATGAGTTCAGGTCTTATTATATTGTAATTTTTTCAGGGAAAAAGAGCCAGATACAGTAGTCAAGAACCAGTTTATTCATTCCTTTTCTCTCTTGGTTTTTAGAGGTTGACTTTTTTCTCATGAGTTGTGTACAGTTCATATGGACATGTACATTATTATAAACATAACAAGACAATAATATGAGAGAGAGAGAGAGAGAGCGCATTATGTCATCAATATGGCAACCCAATAACAAGAGAATGATTTCACTTTCCTTGGATCTAATTTTGACTAATTTTACAAACTACAAAATTTCCAAAACTGACCCTTAGATATCCTCTATACACAAGTGCCCATCCCCCACAAAACTCGGGCTTCTCAGAGAACTGGTTTATATGCCTTTTCTTATATTTTATACATATTATTTTACACTCAAGTCTAAGTAACCATCCATGGTGCTGGTGGTGGCCAAAGAGTATGGAAGAAGAGTAATTTGAATGTAGCTTTCTCAGAACTGTGAAATGCATCTCCTATGACAGGCAGTAAACCGTTTTGTAGGCTTTGTTTCCTCTTTCCAGACTTGGCCAATATCGTTTGCTATTCTCATAGCATCTACTGATGCACCAGACAATCCTCTCCTTGTGAACCCAACTGCATAAACCCCTGCTTTCCCTTTCCACCCATTGGGGAATGGCTGCTTTGGAAATCCGTTCTTTGTGAAGAAATCACTCTCCTGCAACACAAAATCACAGCAATTTTCAATCAAAACACTTCTAAACATTGTTATAACTTATAAGAATGTCGCAATCAGAAGAATGCAATGAAGGTAAGAAAACAAAACCCCACTAGACAAAACTGGTAGTTCTCCAACAGAAGTCATTCTGGTGGCACAAAAAAGGGTTAAAAAACTAAAATCCCCAGCAGAGTAATTCTGGTCTTTTTGCCCTTTGACAGGTGAAACGTTTTGAAAAAGTTGCCCAAGTACTGTGATCCTTTTTTTTTAATCAAAAACACCCCCACTAAAAACTTTCAGTCTAATCCAACTCCTATAACGGTCTTCTATAATTTTACCTTTTCTTCAGACCATTGGTCTCTACTGATGAACAAAAAACAGAAGACATTGAAAAAGGAAAGACGCAGAGTAACACATTTTTATATGTCTAAAAGTTCAGTGAAACCCAACTTCCATAACTGTCAAAATTGAAGCTTAAAACGGGACCCAATTCTTCATTTCTCCTATATGTTTAGAAAAACTACCCTTTCCCTATCAACAGAGGAGGAAATAGAACACAGTCTCACCTGAAGCCATGAAGGAACATTGCTGCGGTAGCCAGTTGCCAAAATCACCGAATCAACATATAGATTCTCTCCATCGACAAGCTCAACTCTATCATGAGAAAATCTCTTGATGCCAGGCACTACTTTGATAGCACCTGACTTGATCTTCTCCAATGCACCTATGTCCAAAACAGGGGTCTTTCCTTCTGTGTTCTTCTGCTGCATAGGACCCGTTGAAGGGCGTTTGAGCCCATATCTTTCGGTGTTTCCAAGCACCAACCACGCCAAAATCAACAAGAGCTTATCCACCAACCAAAGGGGCAGCAATTTCATGAGGAAAACAGCAGTCTCAAATGTCGATTTCCCGAAAATTTCCCTTGGCAAGACATGAACCTGTTGATTTGATGAGATTTATTTCGTTAGTGCCAACAAAATCCAATAACAAGTAGCCAAAATCTTCATTTAGTGTTGGTGAATTATGCAAAGATCTACTCACCGAGCGTCGAACCACCATTGATGGGAAGGCATTGTGGTTGCAGAGATCTAGAGAGACTTCCATGCCAGAATTCCCACATCCAACAACTAGTACTCTCTTCCCTTTGAAGCCCTCGCCCGACTTGTAATCACAGGCGTGCAACATCTTCCCCCCAAACTCATTCAACCCTTCGATATCGGGCACCATGCACTCTGCGTTCTCCCCAGTGGCCACAACCAGCCACCTGCAGATGTACTCAACCTCGGAGCCTGCCCCGCGAGCCACCGTCCCTTTGGTGCTGCAGGTCTTAACCCGCCACAACCCACAGGTTTCATCGTACTTAGCAGACTGCACACACTCATTGAATTGCGGGTTGATTTCAAAATGCTGAGCATAGGACTCCAAGTAGTCTATGAACTGCTTCTTGCATGGGTACTCTGGGAAGTCCTCTGGGAATGGGAGCTTGGGTAGCTGGCAGAACTGCTTGGGGAGGTGGAGTTTCAGGCGGTTGTAAGTGCGCCTTTGCCACAGAGAGGCAATGCAGTCAGCCCTCTCTAGGATGACAAAGGGTACACCCTGTTCCTTGAGACAGGCCGCCACAGCCAGCCCAGATGGACCAGCACCAACGATGACCGGGCCGTTCACCCACACGCATCGGCGTGCGAAGAAATCGTTGTGACCAGGTGCAAATGCCATTGGAGGAGGTCTAGAACTAGCTATTGTATAGAGGGATGTAATGTGGTGGAAGTGTCTTAAGTAGTTGAATCAGTTGTTTTGGTGATTGCAGTGAGAGAAATGAGGATTCTGAGAGATGGGTGTTGTTGAAGATTGTGTTTTAGAGTAGTTCAGATGATGAGAGAGATGAGGAAATGTAAGAGAGATTGGCAGATGGAGTTGGTTTGAGTTTGGGAAGGATGGAAGGGTATAAATAGGGGGAGCTTGGGGAGGTGGCAAAGAGGATTACATGTGATGAGACTTTGAGAGTGATGTGGTCTCAGATGATGAGGCCCGCCTTCTTTATTTTAAAATTTGTATATATCTTATATTGTTTTAGCCAAGTTTTTTTCTTTCTTTTCCATTTGTGCATTCTTTATTAGAGAAATCCTCCATCCCAAGATTTGTGGGGTTTTGCAAAATTCTGTGGAATTATTATTGTTAGATTGTATGTAGTTATCGAATCAGCCTATCAGTATTTAGAAACTTCCAGATAAGCTTGAATCAAGTCTTGTTTCTGCTCAACACAGAGGAGCCAACTTATTATAAATCCCAACCTTCTCCTGGACACCTGTTATATTAATTTACTTAGAATTCATCCCATTTGACATTGATTTGAATCAGTATTAAGATGTACTTGTGAAACCATTGAATGGAGACGAATGGTCAGAATGATTTGATCATAGTAGCATTTGGTGCACCCTTGACTGCACCATATCCTTCTCTCCTGATGCTCAAAGATTGGCATGCATCCAAGTTGGCACCTCAAAAAGGGCATCCTTCTTAAAGCATATGCGGACTTTTATAGCACCCCACTTTCGCTATATAGCCTAGCAATAAAAAATGTTAAACTGTTTGGACCAAATAGGGGATCCTCTTCCGTAGTGTTTTGATTGTCTCATCATTACTGTTTCCAACTATATATTACAGTTTTTCAGTTTATTGTTTTATTCTCTTCCATGTTAGATTGATCACATCATATTTATCTTAGATTTTATTCTATAGATTGCTGGAATCTTAAAGATTTCCTACAAAACCAAATCTTACTAAACCTTCCATTATTTTGAACTTTCATCTCATAGAGCATTTGACTTCTTCTATTTTTTTATTTTTTATTTTTTGTATTCTTTCCACAGAGAGAGAGATGGTTTTTCCTTGACAGTTGGTTTTTCCTTTTTCATCCCTTGGAAAGGAAAGGGACATGTTGTCCTAATCCAGTTCGGGAAAAGATGTCATCTTCACAAGAACGAACTAGAAATGTAGCAGAAGAATAGGAAAGGCCCACATAGGCATTAGGC
Organism: Persea americana; assembly: GCA_029852735.1. Taxonomy (NCBI): domain Eukaryota; kingdom Viridiplantae; phylum Streptophyta; class Magnoliopsida; order Laurales; family Lauraceae; genus Persea; species Persea americana. The sequence continues at coordinate 16,777,100 of CM056814.1, forward strand.
TCCTGGGACAAGGCTTACGCACGTGGACAGAGCGAGGTTGGGTTGGGCCCCACTTTAGATATTGAACCATGGGACTCTATTTTGGGCCCCGCTGAAGCCCAGTTTGACTTTAAGCTCCCTTCGTCACCAATGACCACCCACTTCTCCCGAACTCTTTGCAATGTAATACACGGCAGTGAAAATTTAGTTCGACTTTGACTCTACAACATGGCCTTTGAGGGCAGCCCTTTGTTAACATGGTATTGAAATTCATGGTCAAATGGATGGTTACAAGAGGTGAGGGTCCGGATTACAAGGCACGTACAGTGTTGATTACCAGGTCCAGATTTAGGATGGTTACAACTATGACTTCTGTGGGAATTGAACTGTTGGGGTGGCCACCAAGTATTCATTTGCCATCTATTTATTTTCAACACTTGATGCTCATTTTTTAATATTTACCTTTGTTTCTTCATTAATCTTTTTTTTTTTTGAGAAATGTCCATTTTTAAATACTTAAAAATTTAATTATATGATATGAATGTGCGTGTGCTAAGAGTCCTGATCTATTTATTCAATTAGATATAATTGTTGTAATGAGGCCTACTGTCCATCAGTGAGGCTGCTTCTATATGTTGGGAAGTTCCACATGGCCTAAGTAATAGCTTGCCATATCTTAATATGGGCCTTTCACCTATTAGCTTAAGCCTTTGGGTTGGTATATGGTTTATTATATAGTATAAGAGCGGATTTTGATCCCGGTGTTCTTATGTAGCCCACATGACAGGCCCGTCCATGAAATCTGTTGAGCATGTACGTGAGGGGGAGTATTGGCATATCCCATATCCTACGTAGCCTAAGTAATAGGCTTAACATGTCTTAATATACTTGTATGGGCCTTCTACCTATTAGCTTAAGCTTTTGGGTTGGTATATGGTTTATTACAATGCGCTTTCTATTTTACACAGTGGCACTTAAGTAGTAGATGATATAAATTATTGTATATATTCTTTTGTCTAAAGTTTCATACCCGAAAAGCACCCAAATTAATATAGTATTTTGATCACATGATGATATTGATCCAAATATTCAGGGAAAAAACTAAAATAATGATTCTCATAATGAGTTTTTCAGTTTTTTTTTTTTTTTTTTGGGGTAAACAAAGATTTCATTGAAACAAAATAAAGCCAAAGCAACAATTAGAGAGGAAGCAAACAAGGTCAAACCCACTATGGAACATCATCAATCCTACGAAAACCTCTGCTAAGCCTAGCTAGAGCAATGCACGGCAAAATGTAATTACATTGACTTTTGATGTTCAAAATAATTGGGTTGATGGCCCATTCCGCTTGCCCATTGATGGCTTTAGTATCTGAAAAAAGCATGATCCTAGAGAAACTCATGCACAGAGGTTTTTTTAGTGCATAAAGAATGACCCTCACTTCTGTTTCTTTTGAGGAACGAAAGAGTTATTCGACTTCATCAGATAACCAAAAGAAGATTTTTCATCTATTGGTTTATAATCTGCATCCGTGAAAATCAATAAGGAATTATTTGAGGGGCCCTCCCTGGCAGCCCTAGGGTACAAGTTTTGGTTTATGCCAATAATTTGTCTGAGATCAATGATAACACTTTAAAAAATGAAATTATTTCTGACTTTCCATAAAACCCACCATATAGTTAGAGGCATAGATGAAAGGTTGGGGGGTTGCAATAGTGGTAGGAGCAGCACTAAATTGGCTGCAGAAAACAATAGCTACATCAGCAGTAAGCCAATAACTATGCCTGTCTTTTTGAGATAACGATTTGAACTCAACCCTTGAGACCTTGAAATCACATTTCAACATATTGGTATGTGTTAACAGTAAGCCAATAACTATGCCCGTCTTTTTTAGATAATGATTTGAACTCAACTCTTGAGATATTGAAATCACGTTTTAACATATTAGCACGTGTTAAGAGTCTAAACTTAACCAAAAGTAGAGTGACTGATGATGATCTTTGCATATCTTAGTGGTAATGACACCACTAAAGAATTTGATAATACATGGAGAGGTGGATTATGATGGTGAAACTCACTTCCTGTGTATGTGACAGTGCAATCGTATGGTGGGGTGGGCATCAGCACTGGCTTCATGGGTTTTCTATCCTATTCATGTACAGGAAAATATAGGTAGATGTTTGGCGTTTCTCTTATTATAAGGGCCTTGAAATGAGTAGTCATCCCATGCCAACCCTGTGGTGGCCACTAGTACTACTATCAAAAGGAGCACCCAAATGCAGTGCACCAAAAGAAGAATTCAAAATACTAGTATCACATGCACGAGTTGCCAATGCCAGTTGCATTCTATCCCCAGCCAGCAAAGATAATGAAGCTTCCATCTGATCAGGTTCATGTTGTCATCTGCCTAGTCACTTTTTAGAATCAGATGAGATCACTAAATCTCTCTCTTATCTTTCTGTGCCTTTTAGTGGGGGCCTTTCGGAACTTTTTCTGGTAGACCCATTGTCCAGATTTGCAAATATCTTAGGGATGTTAGTGACAAAGTACTGAAGATTGGCGTAACTACAGTGTACCTATGTATCAGAATTGGTATTTTCTTCACACTTCCCTCAAATTAATGCAGATCATTAAGAAGCATCAATTTGCTCACCAAAACATTTTGACGACCACCAGACATGACTTTAGTAAACAGATTGGCTATTTGCAGCTGAGATGACAACAGATTCTATGTACACCACAGTGACATGTATCAGGTTGTGTGGGTTTATGATGTGCCCAACAGGTGCCAGTGATGACCATGGTATGGTTATAGGCAAGGTTGATCTTGGAGCTCCATCATGGGATATAGGTTGCCTGAAAATCTTTCAGATTTGGTAGATCAACTTTGGCCTTTTTTCTATATACTGTAGTCGATTGTCTTTTATTTACCTGTTAATGCCAGTGATTGAAAGTGTTTTTTTTTCCCCTTAGGTATGCCCAACTTACCAACTTATAGTGGGGCCTTTTGAATCAATAGAACATAAATAATGAACTTCTCATGAAGCATTAGAAGTTAGGAGGGACCCATTGAGCTAAGTTAGCTTATTGCAAAATCTGCAAGAATAATTAATATCCGCACCATTGCTCATAGTGCAGCACTCATTTCTTCTAACTAGGGCCTATGGTTCGACACTCCAGACCATTGATTTCATGCAATATATGAGAATAATAAATTTCAGATTTTATGATCAAACCCAAACACTATTTTGCTCTTTTTTTATTTCATCCATATTCAAATTGTAGATCAAAGGTTTAGGACCCAATAACTCTTCAAAGAGTATGTCTTGGGGTACCCCAACCATAGGGCAATCTAAGAAATTTCTGATCTTCAGAAAATTTAGGGAAATCTTCAGATTTTTAAAGCCTCCTTGAGATATAATTGGGGGGTGGGGGGTTGGGGGGTTTGTGAATTGTTAACATTAAAATAATAAAAGAATTAGGAATTTAAATTTGAATCAATTTTTTTTTTTAAATGTAAAGCTGAAAATTGTGGGTAATTTTGACAAAACATCATGAAAATATTGATAAATGATTTTAAATGATCATAAGATTATAAGAATGTCATGTTTGGTGATATTTGAAGATATCTTCATTAATATTCAATTGGACCATCTTTTTGCACAAAACATCACAATAGTTTAAAACTAGCAAACCCCGTGCAATGTACGGACCACGGAACCACCAACTGGACAAACTGATACGAATTATTTTGATTAAATTTATTAATTAGTAAACTTTTGAATCCTTCTTTTTATTGCTAATTTGATCATCATGTATTTTTCCAGATATTTTATTTTTTACGTGAGGTGTAAATGGAGTTTAATGAAGCCTGGGCACGTGTAAAAATAAATAAATAAAAGACATATTCTGGCCTAAATTAGGCTGCATTCTGGCCTGATTTAGGCTTGTCATTCTGGCCTAATCTTAGCCTTTTTTTTACCCATAAGTCTAAACTGGTTTAGAATTATAAGTATGGACTAATTCTGGACTGACTTGAATCTGTAATTCTTGCATGATTTGGACTGTCATTCTGTCTTGATTAGACCCAGAATTCTAGCCTAATTTTTTACCCAAAATTTGGCCTGAATTAGACCAAATATTTTGTCTTGAATTAGACCCAAATCTGACCCGATTTAGACTAACAAATATGACCTGGTTTAGACCTAATATTATGTCTTAAATTAGACCCAAAATCTAGCCTGATTTACACCCAAAAATCTGGCATGGTTTAAACCCAATATTTTGTCTTGAATTATACCCAAAATCTGGCCTGAATTAGACCCAATATATTTTTCATTAATGAGCTGAAACTCTAGTCAATTTCAATCCCTTTCAGGCCAATAATGAGAGAGTTTACTAAGGGAAATCTAGGCAAATTATAATCCAATAATGATCATTTCAGTTTGAGCTTAAACACATTTAGAGAATACAGTTTGGGTCAAGTCTTAGCCCATTTAAAGAAACTAATTTGGGTCAAGTTGTAACCCATTTGTAATCCCACCATAGACCAATGTAGACAATCAAGCTAGAATCTAAATTCATTATATGCTTGGATAAATTCAACACATTTGTTGAAAACCCAACATATTTAATGTTTTGATTGAATCGGGGTTATAGGTTCAAGGTACATGTTTAGTGAAGCCCAACCTGTATGTCTTATGTAACCCGATTTATTTTCAACCCTCATTCAAGCTAGGTCTGAAACCGTTTATAGACACCATTTGAGACAATATTTAACCTTTGTAGAGCCATATTTGTTTATATACTGCTGCTTTACAGTCACACTTAGGCCCATGATACAGATTTATAGCTATCATTTATTGGCCAATTTAAAGCCATATTTGGGCTAATTTTAACCCCTTTATAAGGACAAACTTGGGTTGAGTCTTCAACCTCAACCCATTTTTATTTGGCCTTTTTTGTTTTAGCTTGCTTGGTCAAGGGTTCAGGGCTGTATTCATTAAAGACATTTTCTTTTAATCAATCCACTGTAACTAAATACTATTTGTAGCCAAACTCTGGAGTAATTTTAAGTCTATTCACAGATCTGATTTTTAGCGTTTTTATAGTAGTTTGCTGAGCCAGTTTTCAGTCTATTTAGGACTCTCTTTTATTCTGTATTTCAGCTCACCACATCTATCTATTTTGGGTGGTTTTTTACCCAATTAGAGCTCTAGACTTGACCAAACTCTCAACCCATTTGCTGTCGAAATCTGGCTGTAACTCAACCCAATTAAAATTATGCACAAAAGCACATATTTCCTCCTTCTCTCTTTTTTGTTTTTTCATTTAGTCACATCTTTTACATATAATCCAATGAAAGTGGACCCCACTTTAATTCAGTCCAGCCTGCATAAAAGAAGTAATGATTATTTCAAATATTTTGTGTCTAAGTGGTGGGCCCAACTAACTGATTAATTGGTTTGGCCTCTCAAAAATCTCCCCTACTAGCAATCAGGCCTACTCATGCGGCCCACTCATTCAAATCTGCATGTGGGTCACACCTTTTCCATGACAACCAAACTCAATGCAAGTGTACGCCAATATGAGCCAAATCGTAGAAAGAAGGTGGGGCCAAAGTCCAAATGAGGAATACAAACAGTACAAAGTCACTATCCCATATTCTCATCCTAAACCAAAACTTACTCCAAAATAGGTGAGCCCAATTCAATTAAAAATATGCACAAAACACATCATTCTCTCTCTCTCTCTCTCTCTCTCTCTCTCTCTCTCTCTCTCTCTCTCTCTCTCTCTCTCTTTTCTCGTTTTCCATTTAGTCAAACTCACTCCAAAATAGGTGGGCCCAGTCCAATTAAAAATATGCACAAAACACATCATTCTCTCTCTCTCTCTCTCTCTCTCTCTCTCTCTCTCTCTCGTTTTCCATTTAGTCACTACAAAAAATAGTGGTCTCGTTTTCCATTTAGTCACTACAAAAAATAGTGGACCCCTTATAAAATATATGCCATTCAAAATCAATGTCTTTATCTGAATTAGTTTTTGCCCAAATTTCACTTCAGTCAAAGTTGGCCCCACCACTTGATCAATTTAAGTAAATGATAAGATGTTACAGAAGTTTCAATCTGTAGCTGTTTGGGCATGTGTGAAGAGATGATAGTGGGAAGTTTGTTTTTTTTTTTTTTTTTTTTTTTTAGGAAGTTATGGGGCCAGTTACTCTAGAGAGGATATAGTGGAGAGAGGGGAGAGTTTGCATGGAAGGAGATTTTGACAACTATTTTGAGGTATTTTTTAAAATTAGCATTCGTAGTTTGGAGGCCTGTAGTTGACCGAAGGCAAACCACATTCCAATAGATATATAGATACAGGTGATGTCTATGGATTGCTAGGGGTTTTACTCATCAGTAAATATATGAGCAATGTTACAAACCCTATTCTTGGGGGATCATCATCTTAGAAAGAAAGATCTCAAGAAAATTTCAGAATTCTGAAGTTTTCTCATGAAGTTCAGATATTGTTGTGAGAAAGAATTTGGAATTTTCTTGAGACAGAAATAACTAAAACATAATAAGTAAAATTTAAAAATATATATTTTGCCCAAGACATAGAGATAACTTTACGCTATAGAAATCAGTCTATAATTATGTATTTATCATATTTCACAATTTCCCTAGAAGAAAAAGATTCTCTAGAAGTTATCAAGAGATTTCACAATATAGGTTGTATTTGTGATAGTGGTGGTCAGAAGATGACAAAGGATAACTTTCATACCATTTGCCTATTTCCCAAGTGGTTGATTCACTGGGGTGGGGATCTATTAAGACTGAGAGAGATTGTGCATGACCCCAGTTTGATTTTCTTCTCTTTCTTTTTTTTCTTTTTCTCACAATCTCCATGTTTAGTTGGTTTCATTGCACCTTTTAGTTATGTCAAACAAGGAATCTCTTCTTAAAATGGAAAGAATATACTACTCATGATTGCCTTTTGTGATGAGAAGAGGGCCCACTAGCTCTCATCTCTTTTCTATTAATTTCCTTGAAGGAATCTTCTTCATTTCTTTCTTTTTTTTCTTTCTTTTTTGTTTTTTGTTTTTTTTTTTTTTTTTTTTTTGGCTATTCTTCACTCATCTTTTTTGGAGAAGTTATTTAGAAAGGTACCTAATCATAAACTAATGGGCCTACAGTTTAATGACCACATTGTTGATCTAATTGGATATACTTTAGATGGATTGTACCCAATAAATCTCCAATGAAACTACTATTAGCCATCAGTCAATTGCCCAGTTCACATTTAATAGATATTAGTAATGGGAGGATTGATGCCTAATTGATCAAAATGGTACCCACTATGATTCCAAACCTTCACCTAACCCCACCCCCACCCCCACCCACCCCCCCAAGCGGCATTCTCCTCAATTTGGTAGATCAACCATTATCCACCGTTGGATTTAACTACGATAAAAGATGCATTTATAAAACACTGAGAGGCTTGATCCCCTAAAACTGAAAGTTAAGATCATTTGTTAATAAGAGTTGTACTTAAGAAAACCCTGATAAAATAATATCCCTCCCAACCACTGATGCCTTGATGGTCATTCATCAAATTTGGCCCCACACAAATGGAGGTGCACTGTTAGAAAAGTTATCATGCATCACTCATTGCTTCCACACATGGATGCTATACGGCGGCATGTAGTTAGTGCGAAGTCCTTAACTAACTTCATCATTGAGTCAGCATAAGAAAAAAAATAACAAAAGACCTACTCTTAGTTGGTTTAGGGACCCATCCCGTCACCATATAAAAACAGAGAACATATTAAAAAAAAACAGAGAGCACAAGGCTTGACTGCTATTTTACTTACAAGTATAGGGTTCAAGAAGATCTCATTTTTACAACCACAAACCCCAACCGTTAAATGCAAGGCAGTTCAAAGGATATACAAGTATATACAAGTGAATGGCGAATATGATTGAAGATCTTTGATACTAGTTCTATGAGTGATCTCCATAATGGGAAGCCTTAAAATAATCTTCTAATGCAAGCCTCATGACCCCTTTTATATGCTAAGAAATGCTAATGTAATGCCTAAAAGGGAATGTGAGCCCACACCACTTTTTTCTTTGGGTTTCTTTAATTTGAGTAAATAATGGGGCTTGGTCAAATTACAAGGATAGTCACATGGCACCCTTCGGAAACTCATGGAGAAGTTGTGGGTCAGATTCTAACACATCATGAAGGAATTTTAGAAAGCTAACATAGATTTTGTGTAAGTCTCATGTTCTCCTCTTCTTTGACTTGTAAAACCCTTCAATGGTTTCCTGAATGACTAGAATTTGATCATACTCACTGATCATATGACTATCATAAAAGAATCTCCTCTCCCAAATATGTCAATCCCTTTTGTATTGATAGAACTTTAAACCTAAGAATAGACATGTGAGAAGATACCGAAGCACTATAAACATTAATACATTCCCTAATAAATGCAAGTTTATGAAGGTTAATGTTTGAAAGAAAGAGGAACTCTTTTTTTTTTTTTTTTCTCACATGCGTGACCCACTTGCTAAACGGATTCACTCCATTTCTTAGCTAGGTCAAATATGTAGGACGCACCCTCTTCTTGGGTTAGATATATTACAAGCGTGCAACACTAGCACCACTTGGGTCCACCTTACAGTTCATATAAAACATATGATAAACCCTGCCTTCTTATTCTTTGTAGCCATCAAAAATCTTTCAATGTATTGTAGAAATTTCCTTCAGAATTTGAGAAATTGGGCCCCAAGTACTAAATGCCTTCTCGTGTCCATGTGGTACTTCTTTCAAAAACATCCGTTAGTTCAGGAATAAGATAATCTTTTGTTACTTACCCATTAAGGGGAGGTGTGATTCAAGTCATTCCTTTTGAATGTGGGCTCTCTCTCTCTCTCTCTCTCTCTCTCTCTGACCAGTTCCCATTTCCCAACAACTAGATTCGGTTTATGAGGTCGGTAGAAAACGGTTAGAACTTTGAAGAAGGAGCCTGAGTCAGTAAGGGGGAGTGCACCTGGCACAAAGAGAGGCTTGCATGTGGCTAAAACCATGTTATTTTTTTCCAACTTCTAAGGCATTCGAGTGAGTGCTACATAGACTTTCGTAAATGGAAAGTGAGATCTCGAATCTCAGTGAGAAAAAATGAAGTGAAGTAGGGAATTGAGATGACATGTGGTGGACTTCCTTGAGTAGAGGTGCCCTCGTTTCCCTAACCCATTTCCTAGAGCTCTACACTCACCCCACATGGGAATATATGTAACCTATAATGGACCAAGACATTAAATACCTTTGTCCATTCACTTATATAACTCCACACCCTCCCCCACTAACCCCACCAAAACACATGTGGTCTTACTTCCCTAGGCTTTAACTTAACACAAGGGGTACTGGTAATGGGCCGGATGGGTCCCAAGCTTGTTCAAACTGGACCCATTTAATCATTGGGCCTAATTTCACACCTGCATCCAGCCATCCCATCTGCAGTATATGAATGGATCATTTTCTCAATTACATTGGTCAGTCCATTAAGCACATAGATATTCAGACAAATTTAATTTAATTATCGTCCAAGCCCTGCCTACGGTCCAAAAACTGTCCTAATCCAGCCCATTATGGGCCATGCTTGGGCCGAGCAGTGACAACTGCCTGTTTCGGGCCCATGTAAGTTCACATGTCAATTTAAGCTTAGAAAATGTAGAAGCATTTGGTTAGAAATTCAAGAGAATGGCTCTTTGATGTATGTGTATGTTCTTTCCATCTCTAGTGAGCAGTCTATAGAGGTAAAGTAATATTATCTCTGAAACTGATGCATGCATTGCCCGTTTTGGGCACATCAAAGATGTGAGGGAAACGAGATTTAGGACATATAATCGGTTTACTGATTAAATACAGATTATTGGGGGTTTATCTTCCCAAGAGTATTAGTTAATTGTAGGTGTAAGCTTATAACTAACGACATTTGGGGGCCTGTGAGCATGATTTTAAAAGATGGGTGTTGAATAACAGTTCTTCCCCAATGATGCAACGATTTTGATAACACAATTAGACCTCTACCATTTTTGTGACAGTTATTCTAAGCCTTCATTTGAAAAACAATTGGAGAATTTATACAACCCTATATTTTCTAACAATTACAATAGCCTTCTATGTTCTTTATAGGTATTTGCAAGAGCAGCTCTTTGGCATTTTTTTTTTTTTTTTTTTTTTTTAAGATAAGTATTCACACACCCACCTACACACGCTAATCCAAGTCCCTCATCATTAATGTTATAGTCAAAAAATTGATCCCTAGTAATTTATATTCAAGGGAGGTGAGATGCATGATCACCAACTGAGCTATCCGTGGAATGACCACCACTTTGTTTTTCTCTGACATTCACGGAAACATCTTTGACTGGCAGTCCAATTAAATTGTGTCTTCATAAAAACACCCTTTATATGTTAAGCTCATGAGATTAAAGTACTTCTGATCCAATCAAATTTTGTGTTCATAAAAATACCCTTTATATGTTAAGCTCATGAGATTAAAGTACCTACGAGAGAATGGGTTCGGTCTAAACGAGTTCAGGGTTCGCGTCGGGTTAAACACTGTGGGTCACATGTATGGCTCCAAATTTAACCCGAAAGTAAAAGGAGTCAACCTGAATCCTGAATTATCAAATCTGATTTGTGTTGGGTTTGCAGGTTGGGTCAAGAATTGTGACCCCGCTGTTTCCATAGAAGAGATGAGGAGTTCTAGCACTCTTTAGTGCTCCCTTGATAATCTTAGGACTTGCGTCCTAGCCATTCTCACAAATATTCCTGAGCTTTTGTCGATACTGGAATATTGTGATGTTATAACAATTTCAACATATGTTGTATTTCTTTCTCAAAGAAGATTTGATGAGAAATTGCAATACGTGATACAGGGTCTAAGATTTCTTTCCAAGGGAGCAAATGGCCCTCCATCTTAAGAACATGGCCAAAGAATAGAAGCACAGATTCTTCTCTTTTATTGTGTCAGGAAGACCATGTTGACCAAGTAACGAACACATGAGACCACATGGAAATCCCATAATTAAAACATACAAGTGAATATAGTTTGTGAAAGATTTAACGACTTCAATTAGACCGTTAGTGAGAAATAGGTCGGCCAAGTTAATACATATGCTAACATGTGCAAGACATATAATCGAGCCTATCTCTCTTGACATATCTTGGGGTGGATTATGCTTTATAATAATGCAAGTGCCTTTGATTCTTCAGTTTCATTAAATAATAAGAGAAGCTATGCAGCCAACCTTTGCTGGTTTGATTTCTGGTGATTTGTTATAAAGTGTTGGTTGGTACCAAGCACTCCATCTAGCCTTGGAATACCATGGTTTTGTTGGGATGGTTAGAAGTTGAGCCCACAACATTTAGGTCAAGATGCACTGCCATCTTCTTAAGCATGACATGAGATTAATTAAATGAAGAAGGTCTCATCATTATTAAACCTGAAACATGTCAAGATCTCCAACCACTTTGAGGCACATGAGAGAGAGAGAGAGAGAGAGAGAAGATTCGATGTGGTCAATATGATAACAGTATGACCATATGATTATTAGTCCACCTAATTATTAGTTGGGTCCACATCTATTTGACTAAAATGAAAACCCAATTATTAAACAGACCCAGGATTTTTTTGGGGGCAGATCTTTGGGTCAGCTGGTAATCTGAGACCCATTATCGAAGTAACTCAATAACCATCTGTGCTATCCATGGACATGCTTCAGCCTGGTTGGGCCTACAAATGAACACATCATCTTCACAGGTCATCAATGCTGACTCGAACTCGTAGTCCTAACCCCACCTATCAAACTTATACTCACCCATACCTCCAGCATTCATGGAACGGACCAGTTTTAGTAGCCCTGATGCTAAATTTGCACCATTGATTGTTCTAAAAGCTTTCATTGGACTTGCACCCGGCCCAGATCCATATGAGCACAACAGAGTAACAGCGCTTTCAGTTTCAGAATGAGGCCCAACAAGCTGGACCAAGCAAAGTTTTTCCAGAAACTCCTATTTGGTCAGACCTCGAGTCAGACTCATGATGTTCAACATTTATAGGCCGAATCAGGTTTGCCGTACCCTTATCAGGCAAACTCTCTTTTTTTTTTTTTTTTTTTTTTTTTTTTTTGGCAAAATTGAAACAAATGAAGGGTCCGTGTCCGATCCAGACTCAGGGTTAGACCCTGGAACCTATAGCTGGCCTAGGCCGGTTTTAGTGGAACTCCAGCACAATACCGAGAAAATCTTCACTGAGGGTCACTATGTAGGAAAACTATTTTGGGAGGGCCACATAATAAAAAATAAATATAGTTTTTTAAAACATACAGGGGCTTTACTGAATTTATTTATTTTTTTTCGTGTGGGGGTGGGGGGCGGGGGCGGGCGGCTGCCATATATAAAAATTTATAAAAATCTGGTAAAGAAAAGGGGGGGTTTGAAATTTTCGGGGGGCCATGCCCCTGCCAGCCCCCCTCTGGTTCCGCCATGAGTACAAATATGGTCAGTAGATAGAACTAGTAGTTTTCAGTATTAGCCTTTTCTAGTCATAGGTTTGGGATGAATACAGCAAGGGCCCAAACCAGACCTCAACTGTTTTCATCCCCAGCCCACACTCCCACCCATCGAGATTTTGGTAGAAGGGAAACCCACCACACCAGCGTTGGCCATATTTTATCAAGTTGGCCCATCATGGGATTGATCATTTACCGTGATTCACATCCACTCTTTCGTTTTCCTATCACATTTTTTAAATCATTCAATCTAACACCGGCTCCCCAGTGCTAATACGACGTAAGGGGTGATTAAAGGACCCCACAGAGATTACCATATGAGAAATGGTTAGGACTCCAGCCTCGTAAGCTCTCATAAACAATTCATTTAGATCAAGAAGTGAAAAGGAAAAGGAACAAAGAAAGCATGAATGTATGTCGGGCATAGTTCAATTAATCTGCTCGATTCCACAATCATTTAAATCATAATATTTAAAACGAACATGGATTTATTCCTTTACAGACGCAATCCAGATATGTTAACACCCACAGACCCACTTTCAAGTTACAGATGTACAATTGTAGGGGCCGATTGTGACCAGTTCATCCCTCGTATAAAAATTGGGATGCAGATCTCTTATTGGCCCATAACTGAAAGTTAATAATGGCCTGCATTTACTATTGTACACAATTAAAATGGAGATTGACAGCACTGAGTGCTCTAGTTAAACCTATGAGGCAACATACATGATTGATGTTGATGGAAGCACTGTCAATGAATGAGACCAGCTAATCCTTCATGACTGGTAAGATACCCCTTATCCTTCCACTCCTGCAGCATGTTGCTGGTTGGGTAGGCCAACTGTGATTCCCTAGATTCACATATTGGAGCTCATAACCAACATATGAAAACTTAATAAGCAGGTTCTTAAAATAGAACTACTCTTTCTCAAAGTTCGAAAGCCTAGAATCTGATAGTACAGAAAACAGTTGAGTCTCTACAAAAAGCTGCAAAAAAAAAGAGGACATTTTGAAGTCAGAATAGGTTGTTTTACCCAGCAGTATTTCATGAAAAGATAACTGAAATATGATATACATTACTAATCAACCACATCTCTCTCACAATTAGGGATACTTAAAATTTCGTGTCAAATTAGTCCTACCTGACAAGAAATGAGGCTGTCTGCTGAGTGGATAATTTCACTTACAATTTCACATTTGTCGGATGATATTTAGTTCTCAGGAATTTTCTTATTCGTCAAATGCATTGTGTTGCTGAGATCTGCCACATTTGTGGAACAAAGCCCGTTACAGTACCATATTGTGATGGATAGACACCATTTCACTTACTATTCCTAAAATCTCACCAGCTGGATGATTCCATTCCCACTAACCCCACAAGCACGACAAAACAGACCCTTCAGACTAAAACTAAACACCTCCGTGGGGGTTTCTCTGGATTCCCCTCAAGAACATGTGGTTTTAGTTTCCTCTTTTAAGTGGCAAAAGGAAGCCATGGTTGAGTCTTCAAACCATAAGTCAGAGTCGGCTTTGTTGTAGCATTTCTTTCCATATATGCATGGCCACAGTTGTATAATCCCAACTACCAGACTGTATGGTCTCCGTTATTTAGTCCTCTCTTGGCTTGTTGTTCCATTCTCTTACATATTTCTGTTCAACGGCTTATCCTGCATGCACTCAAGGTTCGTTACATTAAACCTTGGTTCCAGGTCCAACACCTTCCCGAGGCCGAGGACCTAGAAAATTACTTGGTAGCAACACGTGGCAGTGCTACTTGCTGGCCAAAGAAGCTACATCTCGGAACACGGGATAGGAAATGACTTCCCAGTCCCCACCCTTAACATCACAGAATAATATAATGGCTCCAGTGCGAGTTGTCTTATTTAAAATATAGCATGAAGAAGAAAATGAAGCACAAGAAAGAAACAAAACAAGGGACATAAGAAAACAGATTGGAAATTTTAAATTTGAAATACCTTAATAAAAGGTCGGTCCCTGCTTGGGAATGAATCAACAAAGCTATCCTTAAGAAGCAATGAAACCTGATCAAGTAAAAGCCAAACCACATTAGTGTTAACTGCGGATAACATTTGAATATTCAATTGAACAAGGAAATACTGAGAATGCTAGGTAACCATGGTCTAGTGTTTTCTAACCCTGTCATTATTTGATTGCACGCTAGTGATGGTATGAGACCGAAAATTTGAACAGAGTGATTCCAGGTAGCATCTTGTCACACTAAGAAAGTGTGCAGCAGCTTCAGCCTGAAACATAAGCAAGACATGGTCAAGAAGTTCTGTACATGATTGAGGCAACACCACACTCATTACCTCAGTTTCAAAGTTCAAACAAGAGGATATAACTAGAAAATAATTGGAATGTTTTTTAAATCCAAATAAAAAGAAACTTCCAGAACAGCCTCATGCAAGTTGACAAGTGATACCTCTGCTGTTTACAAGTTCAAAAGGTTGGTAACATTCTAGTGAGTCTTATCACCTATAGAACATTAACGCTTACATATTGATGCATGATTAGACATAAAACAATTATTAGTTTGGATAGCAGAAAAAATTAAACATATCTAACCTAGCTATGTAAGTAGGATTGTACCAAGGAAAGTTGTTCAGAAGAGAATCCCAACATATCCCCTCTAAAATTTGCCTAAAACTCATTCCATCACAACATTGACTTGTCCACACATAAACATTGTGGGCGTCCTGACATCAAATCTGACACCAGGTTTAACTAGCAAGAAGTCAAGCTGAGGCAAATCCACATTATCGATGCAAAAATATATATTTATACTAGTACTATTTTGATGGTAACTGGTAATACACTTTTAGCAGTACTTGGTAAAGAGTGATCCCTATTGGTGGTCTTCAATAAAGACATGTCGAAGAAAAAGCACAGAGAAAACACAAGCTCCTGTTGGTACTTGCAGCAATAGAACTCGATGAAATGGAGTTAATACTTAATGCCCTGTGAATTGCTGTTAGTGAATGTCACATGAAATTATTTCTAAGGGGTCCCATTTTAAAAGCATCTTCAGGACCTCTCAGTTACTGTACTTTTAACAAAGCAGAAATGAGAGCTACAGGCACAAAATGGGATATATTACATAAAACACCCAACATTATTGTAGAGGGTGACTCAAATAATGCATTTAGTTAGGCTGTATCAGACATCATATCTCTGTTGAAGCTTGCAAATGAGTGGATAACTGGATATCCTTTACCCACTCTTAACATTAAGCAAAAAAATGAGGATTCCCTTCCAAAGCATGGGGTCCAACATACTACATTGTTATATCATCTTCCTTCTCAAGTTTTTTTCATTCAGGCCCTATGTAGTTGAAGAAAAAAGAAAATTTTATTGCCAGAAAAAAACCAAAAAAAGATGAAGCGATCTCTGAGTCTGTTCTTTGTTATGGCTCTAGGAATGCTTAATCATTTTTCACATTTGACATGTAAATATTAAATTTGTAGCTTTACATTTCATTGGTTAGGTGAAGCACCAGTTACACCCTTGTTTTGTCGAAACAAACATTCTTTCTTCTTTTAGTGTTGCATGCAACAGTTGTATTCTGCTACCAAAAAGTCACTTATGCAGTAAAAAGAATTATGTTAGCTTCTGGCCTGAATGTCCATGTACCATGGAAATTTGTGAAAGGTGCTTATAATCTTGGCAATGGAAATAACTGAATGCTCAATGCATTTCACTTTTGTTGACAGCGCTGAAGAATCCAAGGCAATCTTTTGTTTATTGCTAACACATTTTGTTTTATCAATGGAAGAACACAGAACATCTCAGTAAACCTTTCTTTAGGAAACATTTGCATAAATGGAAATAGAGAAAATGGTTGCACTTAACGCAATAGTGCCAAAAGAAACAAGGGCAAGAAAGAAGTGGACTCAGAAACCCAAGAGGAAGCTAGAATCAGTGAGCACCTGAACTTCATTGCACTTATACACAGGATGCCTTGTGGCAACAGACTTTTCACATGAAAGTCTTGCATGGATAGGCCCTAGTTCTCTGACAAGTTCTCTATATCGAGGTAGCTGGGGTAATGAAGGCATCTTCACCTGCAAGTGTCAATATGTGAAAAGAAAATAAGAAGCCACAGGCAATCAATAACACATCAACCATTTTGCTAAGAAATCTTCAACGGAGTTAAAAACAATAATAATTCTCCAAATAGCGCAAACTGCCAGATGTCATTTGCTGCAAGAACTATTAACGGCATGCAGAGAATGAATCAGCTGCATCTGGTGAAACTTGAGAATTTTAATTTTAAACAACCTATACTTTTTGTTCAAGCTCTTAACTTTTATATTAGAAATTGCAACATCATCATCACCATTGAATAATCCCGTCTATCTAATATATTCAAATTTAATCATCTATATATCCAAAGAGGTTATATATAAGACTAAGAGACAACTGTGAGAGAGAACTATTTGGGCCCACGTGAGGCCATGCCAATCATGCAGAACTTGGGGGGGGGGGGGGGGGGGGGGGGGGGGGGGGGTGGAGGGTGGAGTGGGGTGCAGAAAGATCTCAATGAGAGCTAATAGTCGGCAAGGTATTAATCCCAATAGATCATCTTTATCCCTTCATCCTCATCCATGGCCCTCAAAATTAATGGTTTTAGAAGGAATCATTTCTTGAGGACTTTTTTTTTTTTTTATCAGTAACGAAAACTAACATTAAATAAGGAGGAAAAATACACAGAGGAGAACAAGGAATAAGAGAAACAAAAAGTAGGACCAAAGAAGAGAGAAGGTACAAGAGAAATGTACCCTACTCAACACAAACTTACATAATAAAACCCTCCCATGGTGAAGTTCTCTCAACCCCCTGTTTAGCTAATGCATCGGTAATAGAATTTGCCAATCTAAGCACATGAAGGAAGACAACATTAATGTTGGAGGATAACTCCCGAATCTCATTACAATGAAATTCGAACTTCCAAGGATTAGCCTTACAATTGGACACCGAAGCAACCGCATTTGAAGAATCACTCTCCACAACAAGGACACCATTGAAAAACCTCGAAAAGTATCTAAGAGCTTCTAAAATTGCCAACACCACAGCTTCGTTAGAATCACAAACACCCACAAACTTTGAGAACATAAATAGAACTTCACCCCTACTATTCCGAAGCACACCTCCAATTCCCAACCCCGGTTTTGAGAACATGAGCAGGCAGCAGCTTTTGAAGATTTCAATCCAACAGTGAGTAATAGTTGGATGTTCTCCAAATATGGGCTGGTGCCTACTCATGGGGGGTAGTGACTGCGAGTGGGGCTGCGAGTGGGGCTGGATTGATCATAAGGGGTGTCTGACGCACCTAAAAGAGGGGAATCCACAAAATATCTCTCATGAGAAACGTCCTTAGGAGAGCCTTTAAGTAATCCAATGAACTCTTTCATGTAGTTCCCAAAATAATCTGCTAAAAATGAACAATATATTGATCGTATGGATTTTGTAAGAACACTAAAGGCCTGTTAGTTTAGTCGGTATTGCATTCCCACATCCTTGGGATTCTAAGGAATGTCTTCCTAACAATGGGGCTATAATTAAACAAGAAAAGGCATGGATCACAAAAATCAATTAGTATGCTATTTGGCGGTAAATGATTACCAAGCTATCACCCCAGTATATCAAATCCTAGTAAAGTGAGGGTCCCATCTGCCTCAACCTTTTGTCCTTCATTCAATACTTCAAAACCCCTCTTAGAACCCATTTTACTTTGACTTTCAAGGAATTCAATACCGACACGGAAATTATTGTCAGGTTCTATGACACGTAATAGTGTATGCCTTCTCAGTTCTTTGTAATCCTCCCCTCTAATACTCGTTAAAACTTGGAAACATCAAACTGCAGATTGTCTTGTGAAAAAACAGAGAACAGATTTTAAAAGGATCTGGAAAAGAAGTTCTTATATTATATGGGGCTAGCATCTTCAGATTAACCAAGGTTCCTCATGTTTTGACTTTTGATTCCCTCAAGTAAAGAAATCTTTTGTCAGGCAGTGGTGAAGGACAGCATCCCTCAACTGAAGACACGTGCCCAAAACTCCAACACTAACAACCACACCCCCGCCCCCAAACCCAGAAAAAAAAAAAAAAAAAAAAAAAAAGCCAAAAAATAAAAAGAAAAAAAGAAAAAAGAAGAGAGAAGAAAAAAATCTCAAGAGAATATAAATAAATAAATCAACAAAGACGTCCCTACCCCACCTCAACCATCATATACACATGCACACAAGGTGCCTGGAAAGCAAACTAGTATAGTTTGACAACCGCATGCACTTGCAAGTTACACTTGCTCATGTTTCAACAACTATGTTCTCAAATGAATATATTTTGATTTGACACACAGCACAAGCAACTCCACTTCCTCCATAAAAGTAGGACCACCTTTCTGAAGAGAAATAAAGGTCATCATTTTTGTTTCTTGCAGTCGTCGGAAGAACTGAATACTTAAAAGATTACACATATAGATTGAGTTAACCACGATTAGATCCCACAACTTCCCATAAAAGAGTGTTTTTTTACTTTGCTTCGGAATGATCTAGGGGCTGTTCTATTTTTATTCTCCAAAAAGTGGGGGTTATGGAGTCTAATGAGGTGGAAGTGGTGGCTATTTTGGAGTCCCTTCAGTTCTTTGCCTTGCTCCTTTTCAAGCTTCTTTAATTGTACAAAGTGACTCTCTTAACACTATCTCTTGGGTGTCTTCTTTTGCTAAGGGGCCTTGGAGGTTTCAGTTCTACTTTAATGATATCATATCCATTTTGGCTTTGATCAGTGTAGAGTTTCAACATGTATGGCGGATGGCTAATAGTTTTGTAGATGCCTTGGCGAAGCAAGGGGTGACAGGATCACTAATTTAGTTGCTTACACTTTGTAGTTTTGTTTCTCTTGGTTTTTATCTTTTATACCACTGTGTTGCCCCTGCCTTTGTGTTAGTGGTAATAACTTTGGTGTAGTCTCTTTCCTTTCAATATAATTTTCTGTTACTGATTTAAAATATATATATATATATTCATGATGCTAAACAATTGGATCTCGCCTTCCTCCAAAGATAGGTGACAGGCCTAATATGACTTGGCTAGGAGTGACATCATTCAACAATCAAGACGTGGTTTGCCGCCATGAAAGGTGCTATCTACCCGTATGGATTTGCTTAAATATTGTTTGTAGTCTACAAAAACCAAAAGTGATAAACTAAATTACAATAAGGATTTTTGTAGTCACTAACCTCGTCCTTGTTTACATTGACACACACAAGACTGGAGGCTTTCACCTTTAAGTTAGCTGGTTTGTTCTGTATACCAGCCTACAAAACCAAATGGAAACAGGCAGTACAATCAAACATCATTATCAATATCAATCACAGAAAAATCAGCAAGAAAACTAGACAGGAAAATTTATTCCAAGAAGCAACTTTAGTACAAATTATAAAATATTTGGAAAAATGAAATTCTGAGTGGTATAAATTTCTGCTAGAAGTTGAAGAAATTAGCATGAGGTAGGTACGAGACACCTAAATTCCCTTGCCATGTAAGGAACTTAAAATTTGAAAAAGCAAGGATTCGCCTTCAATAAGTTACAGCAATAAATCATTTGAGGCAATCAAAACAACAGTACAGCACATCTTCACATGAATTTCATAAATCTCCAAATGATCCATGCATAAGTTATTAGTGCCGAGCAATGATCCACAAGAAAGATCAATATAACATAATGCTACAGAACTTTTCACGTTTCATCACAATCTACACAGTACTGAGAAGAAACCAATCTAAAACTTACAATAAATGGAACAGGAGCATCAAGAAAATCCAGCATATTCCTTGGTAGAACCTGCAAAGGATTAATATATTATCATGCAGTGGCAGTCAGTATCACCTCCTAGCAGCTGAATAAATACTGACAAATCACATTAATCAATAATAACTTAATTAAGCGTGGGCAGGGTGACCTTTCCAGAAGTAATGGCCACAAATTGCTAAATAAGTGAGTCAAACGGTGATGAGAACTTACACAATACTACAGTATTTAAAACCATTATCCACATAATTTGAAACCCAGTCAAGATACTGAAACATTAAAACCAAATCAGAGAAGAATGATGACTCAATGATAAGAACTTACACAATACTACAGTATTTAAAACCATTATCCACATAATTTGAAACCAGTCAAGATACTGAAACATTAAAATCAAATCAGAGAAGAATGATTTTGTTCATTTGCCTAAAGAAAATATGCTGAAAAACCACCAGTTATCATTATGAACACCAGTACAACAGAATAAAGTGGTAAATCGCAAATTGTTCTAGATGAGTGCCACACTGCCATATAATCCCAAATGCGCAATCTGCAAGAGTTTCTTATCAAACATAATAAGTTCTGTTCAAGTGAACCATAAAACATGTCAACTTAATCTGCACAGAGGGTATTTTATATAAAATCTTTTTGGTAAGCAGTTTTATTTTCCTACTTTTGACGGGGAAATGCCACTCGAACCCACAACCTCATGGTTGCAAGTTGCATCTATTAGCAACTTCCCACATATCAATGAGGCAATTACTGAAATATGCTAGGAGACTAGTGCAGGAAAGAACATGCACCATTGTCCCAGGAACACATGCCACAGCATATCTACATGAAC
Organism: Persea americana; assembly: GCA_029852735.1. Taxonomy (NCBI): domain Eukaryota; kingdom Viridiplantae; phylum Streptophyta; class Magnoliopsida; order Laurales; family Lauraceae; genus Persea; species Persea americana. The sequence continues at coordinate 16,798,331 of CM056814.1, forward strand.
AGGGTGGGGCAATATGCAATTGAATGGAATGGCATTTCTGAGTTGAAGCATGCGTCTCTCTCTCTCTCTCTCTCTCTCTCTCTCTCTCTCTCTCTCTCTCTCTCTCTCTCTCTCTAGCCTTTTATCATTGGGAGTAGACTTTATTTTTGTCTTTCTTCTATAGACTTTTGTTGCCTTTTTTGTCGCTGACCTGTAAAAAAAAATACTTTCATTTTCTTTACAGCTTGAGTATTGTGGTGGACTGGATATCTTGCTTAGCTCTATATCATATCACTATTGGATAGATTAACTGTCTTGAGATTTACTTTTATAGCTTCCGCATACCATTAACTTGATGAATGATGTGATGTCAAATATCCTCACAATGCAAACTACGATCCTTATGAGGAAAAATTTTAAATAGCTCCGCCCCGAGATTCGGACTTCCGCATTTATTAGGTAATCCGGGTTTGGGGGCGTGACAAATTGAAATGGGATGTACAAGGATACACAAGGAGACACACAGACACTTTCAAGCGTGAACTGGTCACTATTTGCAAAGAGTCCAGGTAGGAAAACCGAAGTGGCCAGTTTGTGTGATAGCCCTGACAAATGCGTTTTCAGCTGTAATACCCAGCATCTTGGTGGGGGTCCAATAGCCCTGCTAGACATAGGTGGATTGAAAATTAGGGTTTAACGAAAATCAACTCCATGGGATATTTCCAGGCTTTAAGTCTATGAAGACAATATGGAGGATTATAATTATTTCATTTCAATTGTCGATTTCATGACCCTAGATCAGATGGGTAGAAGTGTCCAATGGTTAGACATTTGTAGGCCTAAATCCTAATCCATGGCTCGTCTATAAACCTGGTAGGGCCAATTGACCCCCATTGAAATTCCAGGTATCCCACAGGAAAAATTGTTTCTGGCACCAAAGGACGGCTTCCTCAATTTAGACTGCTCAGTCAGCAAGAAAGTAACCACCTCGTAGGGCCCACCTGGACGAACACCAATGAGTAGGGTTGTAAAAAAGAAATCCAAAGCATGCATCTGTTAAGAGCATGATGGAGAAGGAGATTCAAGTATAAGACCAACACAGTGGCAATTTAGAAGGCGGGGAGGGTTGTAAAAAAGAAATCCAAAGCATGCATCTGTTAAGAGCATGATGGAGAAGGAGATTCAAGTATAAGACCAACACCGTGGCAATTTAGAATGCCAAGAAGCAAGAGCGAAACATGAGAGAGGCACCAAGGATAAAGCTACTTGCAAGATCTAAAGATGCCAAGATGTAATACCAATATTTCTAGCTATAAAATTCCAACAAAAAATTATTTGTGCATCAAGCTAGTGGACATACCGGAAGCAGTAAACTTTGCCATTCAAATGGATGAATCATTGGTATAACTGACAAGACTGTAGCTGATAGTACACCCTGCATCCATATGATAAGAGTTCAACAAACAAAAAAGAGAACCAATCGGAAATAATAGGTACTATTTCTTTCTAATATTTCATGTTTAGTGCATCATATAAATACAGTAAGGGGCTATCAAGTTAACAGGTTTAACTTCTATTATTGCGGACAATCAGCAAAATCATAGCCAACTCACCAAATTTGGGCATACAATCACCACTTGTTTTTCCAGCAATGCTCCCACAAATAATCCTAGAACCTAAAAGATATAGTCATCTACTTAGTCAGCTGGATTGTAAAACATATTCTTCAACACAGAACTCATAAACAATGACAAGTTAGAGAAAAATAGATAGCTTGAACTTAGTAACAAAGATCCAGTTACTGTATTAAACCATCTCTAGTATATATTAATCATCATCAGAACACTCAAAACGAGGGTAAAGCACGAAAGAAGTTGATAAACAATTAATAGTAATGCCAGTCAAATAAAATAGTTTCTCCATTTGGCACACAAATTGCAAGCTGTGACACATGGCATATTGTCTGTTAAGCACTGGCCCTGCCAGATGCATAAATGGGCTTATGGATTATATGTCTACCAATCATCCTCATTGGACATTACTAGCCATTTGGTTTATGATAGTCGGATACTTCAAAATGGGCAACTTATCCATATCCAATTCACTTTTTATGCGTAAATACATACCTTGTTGTGCCCGCGACTTGTCCTTGCCATATCTATCCTATATTTGTACATCAGAGCATCTGATCTAAAGCAATCATACGAATGATTGAAACAATTCCAGTGCCTGAGATCAAATGGCCAAAACATCAGGGGCTTGGATTCTCTACACCTCTAATCCACTTATGCATCTAGTAGGGCTAATGGATCATACCAAGATGCCATGTCTTGTGAGACAACTTGTTTGTCACAAAATAAAAAATCCACTCATGCATCTAATAGTGCTAGTGGATCATACCAAGATGCCACATCGAATGAGACAACTTGTTTGTCACAAGGAGAAAAAAAAAGATTAAAAAAGAAGCAGCCATTAGCAAATGCATGTGACAGTCATATGATAACCATGAAATTTAAGTCACGAGCATAATGTTGAGAGAAGACAGTACACTTTCAAGAGATAGAGCACGACAAACTGTTGCAGTAGTCCATATTGACAGTGCAAGAGCTTCCTCAGCATCTGCTAACCTTGCATTAACCTTGTCAAAATAATATCATCTTAACCAATGCCTTTCTGATAAAATTGGTTCAGGAAAAGAAAAGAAATACATACCAACAACATGAAGGACTAATGGTCTTACCTCAGCAAGTTCTAAAGAAGAACCACACCGTTCCACATTAGCACAACTTCCATATAATTCCAGTTCAGACACTCTAGGTCGCCTATACTTTATAGGCTGTAAATGATCTAAAGGCTGAAAAGTCATTTCAGTTCCCCGTGGAGGCAGAGGCAGAGAATGATAACCACAAACTATCTTTAGCAGATCATTGTCTTGTTCCTGCAAGAGAAGCAACAGTCTTATGTTACCAAAAGAAAAAAAAAAAAAAAGAAACAACAGTCTTTAGAAAAAAAATTTTTTTTTTTTAACTGCAGATCCCACCCATAGGGTGCAGCTTTGAGCATGAATATCAAAGTTAGAATTTACCGTAGCCCATTCCATATCTTGTTTGGAGCAGACTTCATCCATACCATCCTCCTCTGATCCAATGCTTCTTACTGAACTGTCCAGAGCCAGATAAAGTACATAAACAACTTATAATTAAAGTTGCAGAACCAGTTGAAAAGAAACCATTTATACATCCAGTATGTTACACTGATGAAAAATGAAGGCACAGCCAAACGAGTTAAATGATAATATCTACCTTCAGTTTTTAACTAAAAACATAATGTACTAATACAAAACCATATGGTCCACCACTTCAATTTAACAGAATTGTGAAAATGAATAAAAGATTATATCAGAAAATTTATAACCTGAATAAGGACTCAGAACTTCCGATACGCTCCAATGTGTGGCTAAAAGAGCATTGAAATGTCCCACCCTCTGGTGAAGTTTGACAATTGTCATAGCTCCCATTCATTCTTTCAAAACTATCAGACCTGGATCCTGAGGTCTCAGATGTATAACCATCAAAAAACTGCAAGTTTTTCTGCGTATCCTTGTCCAGTTCTCTTGTTTGACTAGAATCCGAAGCCTCGCTAGCAGAAATGCTTTCAGGCGACAGGCTCTCCAAGTGCCTAAACGTGCGAGAATGAACCTCATTATCTGACACGAGGCCAGCAGCAGCAGCAGTGAAACCTAACACACTGCCAACCGGTATTGCAGAAGCCATCCAATCAGCTGAACTTCCACTGGTAGGCGAATCAAGATCTTCATTCATTTGATCGGGTGTTCTGACTGCTGGTGGAACAAAATCAGTGAGAGTCATTTCACTAACAAACTGTGTTATCCTTTCAAGACGCTCCTGTGCAATTATACTGTGCCATGAAAACAAGAAGAAATGAGTCAAACAAATTATACAAACAAACAATGAAAAGAGGAGGAAAACAAACTATAACAATGATATTCTTCTAGATGGTATCTTCCTTAATAAAGAATGACCTGTTAAGCATCTCATAATGTAGATCAAAAAAGGGTAATCTGGTAAGGATGCAATAACAACGAGGTGCAGAAACCAAAAAACGGCTTCGCATGCCAGAAGGTTGAGAGAGTGGTGAAACGACGCCTAAAATACTGGGCGGATGCTGAACTATTTCCTGAACATGTAAACAAACACCGTATAATGTTGCATGGTCCGCCACCTGGTCAGAGTAGCAGACAAACAACAGATCAGAAATAATAATCAATAGGAAAAAAAAATTACTTGTATCCTAAATAATCTAGCAACATGCTATGAACTTCAGAATATTCAAACTCAGATTGCAGCCATAAAATAATGAATTTGGCATCCAATTTAATCAGGACTCCAACCCAATCTACCATTGTAGATGCCAGTGACAAAAGTATTATTCTAGGTTTGATTTTATTTGATGTGTGACAAAATATTTTACTTAATTTTTTCTTTTAAGCAATGACCTAGGATCATGTGGGGGCAGTTAAAGTTAGTGCGACGATACCATCAAAGAAAAGGTTAGTCCTAGGGTATACTCTCTTTGTTTTGGGAGTATATTAAAGACTGGAAAGAGTAATAGTTAGTTCTGGGACTCATTGGATGAATTCCTAAAAAACTACACTATTATACCAATTGTGTTGATACTAAGTGTCAGTCATATAAATAATTATCCTTCCAAGATCCACCTTCAGTGGTCCTAAAATAAAAGGCACCAACAATATACCACTGTAGAACTTTAGCCATATTTAAATCTTCCTTTGACCAACCACATGTAGCTGCAAACAGAACATAATGAAGTAAAAGGATGAATGGCGAACCTTCAGAGAAAAAATAAAAGATGAATCGTCTCTGCATAGATGCTCCTGACAGAACATAAAGAAAGGCAGTATCAAAGGCATTTCTATTAGTTGTGCATAAAAGTAGAAGACTAATCAATGGGAGCTCCAAAATGCCAGTTTGCTCAAATGAGAAAAGAACACTGCATGTAAAGTGATATGACATGCAGCCGGACATAGAGAAGAACCAACCGGCTCTTATTAACAAAGTATCAGGATCCTGACTTCCACATTTAACCAGGATTCTTGCATTTCTTTTTCTTTTCTTTTTTTTTATTCACATTCTCGCATTTCTCTTATGGGTCCAGAAGCAGACCCAATAATTTGACATGCTATACAAAAGTCCCATTGAAATATACTATCCTCATGTGACCAAACAGGAAGTCAGAAAACGTGACTGAAAAATACAGAAATTATTTTTATGTTAAACCAGCATTTCAGCACATCATTATCTCTTAAGCCAATTAGATATCTGTATAAAAGTGAGGGGTCTTCTACAAACTAGGGTTGTATATCTGAGCTCTCGAGTGTGCATCTAATAGACCATGTACAAGAAGCACTTCAAGCTCCTTAATTATAGGGATGCTGACAGAGAAATGTAAAGAGGTCTAGTGGTAGGTCCTGGAAAGAAACTTCTACTAGTCTTCATTAATGCAGCCAAGGAAGTTTTACAGTTAATAAATATGTGGTACTTTTGGAAGTATAGACGGATGGGTTCAAATAGAATACCAAAATAAGTTCACTATACCTGCCCATAAACCATTTCATTAAGATCACTCATAGATGGTGTCCTCTCCATCAAGCGGGCCTGTGTAATTTGTTTTGCTCACGAATCAGTAACTTATAGGTGATGAAAAATATGACAAGAAAAGGTAAATATGTAAAACATTGAAAGAACAGAAACCATCAAAAACTTAATGGTTTGCATGAGAAATCAATTCTTAAAAAAGAAACGAAAATTACAAAAGCCATTGTTATGCACACCTACAATTACCAAATGCAACCAACTTGCACTTTCTTTCCATACATTTGCAAGCAAAAGAAAGGGCAACTGATTGTATTATATTGGTAAATGAGTCAAGTAAATTCAGATTTTTAGAACATGGAAAGACAGGATGGCAGCATTACAATAATAACTATATGAAGGATAAATACTGAGAAACTATAGCCACTGTGATAAGTCACTATGTGATAACATAGCACAATTCAGAGAAGAACTGCAATTCTTTCACAACAAAGACTAGTTCATAAATGGACATATTTAAGTTGGGAAGCAGTAACAAGCATGGGCCTGAATGTGCAGTCGGAAAAAAACACGGTTATCAAAGTTTGTTCCTGGTTATCAAAGTTTGTTTCTGTTTGTCCCTGAATGAAATGTTTCAGCCTTCTGCATTCTGTTCCAGAAAAGACGCGACAGAAAAGAGAAAAATACTAAAAAACGGAAACCTTAGGTAAAATAGGGAAAATAGATATAAAAATAATAGGGTTTTTTACTGGAAAAAACACTTTATGTGGCCAGTGCACCAAATAGGAAACATTAGGCAAACATGCACTTAACAGGGAATCCGTACAGAAAAACCAATTTGTTCCACCATTTTTTTTGGGTGGTCGCTATCGACCTTCATTTTATGTGTCGAGGGTCGTAGTCGACCCAGAGCAAGCATAAACTCATCTTCCTTCTTCCTCTCTTCCCGAAACTCAATCCAATGATGGAGCATATACAAACACACACTCACAGGTGTGCCCTTCTAATGTTGAGAAGACTTTTTGGGGCCCATTAGGATGTGTGCCAGTTTATGAAGGTTTGTGAAATATAGGGGAGATCATGGGTGTGGATAAATTTTACTATATCCAATTGCAATTGCCCCTTCATACAAGATGATGAGACTTTTACATCTTTAAAATGGATGAGATAATGGCCAATTTTCTCTTATGTTCAAAGATTGGATTGGAGTAAAACTTCATCCAGTACCCTATCAAAACACAGATATACAATTCCCATCCACCCCCTCCCCTTGTGTGGACCCTGTGTGCCCCACAAAATCATCATCAATATTTGCCCAAGTTGCATAGTAATGATGCAAGGGAGGCTCTCCCATAGAAGAGTTGGCACGATGCTCCTTCCATGACGAATGTTTTAAGTTAGGGCCTTGCCATTTGTAGGAAAAAACACTATCAGTTCCATTCATTGTAAGTGATCCAATGCAGAAACTAACTTAAAAGATATTTACAAGCATCGACTATAATCGTCTTGTTGAGAATATCATTTGTTTGATGCATTGGGAGATTTTCTTATTTACAGTTATGATTTGGACAAAATCAATGTATCCTAAGCATCACAAAATCAATCTTGATAATAACTTACATAAAAATAGATCAACTACATGTCATTTGTGCCACCCTCACTGGAATAATCTATTACTGCACCATTTTTTCTTGTGATGCCCATCTTTTACTATACCAAAAAGTACAAAACAAACCTCCTTCGAGGCCCACCCACAAGACTCGATCAAAGGTCAAGATCATGACAAGCTGTTGACATGGTAAGAAAAAAACATGAGGCCAACCTACTTAGCATGTCTTCACAGGAATAAATGCGGACAGCGGACAAGCGAGTCTTCCCTCTCTCCATGATTGGATTGGGTTTGGAGAAGAGAGGAAAAAGGAAGATGATGAATTTATGCCTTCTCAGGGTTGACTGCGACGCTCACTTATTATAGCGAGGGTCGCCGTCGACCCACAACAAATAAAATGAAGGTCGATAGTGACCACCCAAAAAAAGGGTAAAAAAAAAAAAGCTTGTTTTTATGTACGAGTTCCCAGTTAGGTGCATGTTTGCCTAATATTCCATGTTTGGTGCACTAGCCACATAAAGTGTTTTTTCCGGTAAAAACCCCAAAATAATTTTGTTTGGATGTACCATTCTAATATTCCCTTCTGGCTACAACGGGCCGGCCATTTTGGCTGCGACGCAACAGAATTGACAACTATGTATATAACATTAGTACAAAGAAGCATATAAACATGCCTATCTCAAAAAGGCTGGTTACAAGAGAGGCACTTTTGACAAGTCTAACTAAAATCAGCACAAAGGTCTATATTCTTCAACAGGTGAACAATCCAGGCGTGGAGATCATTCTAGAAGCCAATAATATCCAACGTTTTGTTTTTTTCTTTCGCATCCAACTTAACTAAAAACATGCGTTGAAAGGAGCACACATTGTAAAATTGAGCAGGGAAAAATGGACAACAGTGCTTTTACTTCAATGAGTTAGATTCACCACACCATGTAAAAATCAAATAAATATAGAACCTACAGAAAAGTGTGTAAATATCAGAATGTCAATCATGCAATCTAACGCCACATGTTAGAGAATTTGGGAACTTTTTCACAAGTAATCATGTACATACAACGTATTATGGTTAAAAGTGGCATAAGAAATCAATGAACAAGACCACATCAGTAGTGACATGATTCAGATTAAATGAAAGAAAGATGCATTGCCATCTCAAAATTCCAAAAAACAAACTTGTGTACAAAATTATCTCAGACATAGGACAGATTTACCAGGCAATTCTTCCTACTAGTGCCAGTTACTAAATTCCTTCTTTTTTTTTTTAGCTTGAATAATGTTATATGATAAGCCAATAAGTAATGAAATCCATACCTTAACTCCTCCTGGAAAACAGAATGCAGGTAAATCCTGCACCCTCATGGGTAACCTCTTCTTAGAAGGATACTTGAAAAGAATCTGCGGTAGCAAAATAATCAAAGCATCAGTGGAAAAGGAGGATTCTAATGAAATGGAAGTTGAATTTCAGGTTCAAAAGGAACTAGTCACAACAATGACAAGCCGATCTCTAAAAAACAGTGGATGCAGCACCTTTGTAGGAAAAATTGAGTTCTTGACTGAATACGAAAGGGAAATGACAGGTGGTAATAGAATGAACAATAAAGACAATGAAATGGTTCACTTCAGAATCATCCAAAGACAAATGCAACACCTAACGGGCAGCACAAGGAGTGGCAAGACTAAACAGATCAAGAATACTGTAAATAAACAAATGTTGCAAAACTGAAAACCCAATTGCATGAAAGTCGGCCTACTATGTGGAATAAGAGAGATACTGCTATTTTTTTTTATGGTATCTGATATGCATAAAACAGCAAAGTTATAGCTTTATAACAAAATATTGTTTCATTCTAATATATATGTATATATATATATATATATATATTTTTTTTTTTTTTTTTATTTTCATTCAAGCAAGATGGTCAACCTGAGGCTCCAATGTAGGAAGTGGGGGTCCACGATACTGAAGCTTTCTAAGGTCTTGGATTTCAGATTTCGCCATCTCCGACTCCCATATCTTCCTTTGAGCAAATGCATCTTCGATGACCTCTAGATTGGCATCCGAATGAAGACCCACAATAAAGAACTGTTCAATTAACGATGTGGGCTCCTTATGCTGTTTACGGTCCTGCATAAAAAAGCCCCATCTAAGTTGCTTACTATAAAAGTAGATATAACATGAAACTTTCCATGGGTTGAGCTCTGGAACATGCATCAAAAAAAGGAAATTTAGAGGTTTCTAAAGAGTTTTCATTTCAGGAGCAGTAATCAAAAGTACATAAAAAATTTCAGATAATTGGAAAAATTAAGAACAAACAAATAACACTACTGATATCAACTAAAAGATCAAAAACAGAGCTAACGGTCCGGGAAGGGTAGTTGTCAAGCTTTAGCTGCTGATAAAACAGGACAGTAGTGGTTTCAAGTTACAGCTTTCGAGTTTGACTTCCTAGAAACAAGTCGGTAACAATGCATTTAACAGGTCTGAGCATTAAAAAACCCAAAATGAGTTTTCTCAGTCATCAATGGTTTAAATCATAGCATCGATTACTCAAAGCTTGAATATTGGTTCATTTGGTTTGTGATTCCAATTAATTTAATTCAAAAGCCGATTAGAATCTCATTATATACCCGAGGGTCAGAGGTTGAGGGTTCGAAACTGCACCACCACACTAGGGCACATGGGATTCACCCGGCTCCCCTGGGCCCGTAGGGATTATTCTGGCCTAAAGGGCTTGGCCACCCTCCATTATTAAAAAAAAAAAAAAATGGAATCTCATTATATACCTTGCAAGTTCCAATTTCGATTAGCTTTCTCTATCCGAGTTTAATTTGTCAGTCTGGAACCCACTTTTTTAGTGCAGATGCCATGTACTGACCACATCTTCATAGTCAACAACTATTATACAACAAAAAAATACACCCTAACTACTTCAAGCAAACAGATTGATGCTCTCTATTGATTGTTCCAGGATGCAACACATATAACGGTTGAGGCATGAGTGCGCTACATCAAAGAATTGATATGCAATAATATCATAAAAATTATACATGAAACAGAGATTCCACTCCATACAAAATGGTAAACATGTTGCAGTGTTGGATGACTTATAACCGGTTCTCATATATGGTGGGGCTCACCTGTTTTTCTCACAAATGGGTCTAGATTTCCAATAAGCATATGAAACTTTATTGAGTTTTAAAAGTCTCTAGTACTTTACATGCTCTCTCATTCAAATATGCATCAATTGGTAATTTCGTAAATCGATGTAGCCGGCCTCTAGGAAACTTCACTATAAATTGGGGCTTTTTTTCTCAACGAATGAGAACTTTACATGCTCTATCATTCAAATATGCATCAATTCGTAATTTCATATAGTGATGTAGCCAACTTGTAGGAAACTTCACTAAAAACTGAGACCCCAACGAACAACTGGAAGTTCATTATCAACACAAGAAACAAAGAAAGCAAACATAACGAAACAGCCAGAATGTAGAAAAAGCTAAGATCAACCCACCAAACTCGAGTGAAGCTGATACCACTGGCGCTTTTGATTTGCCAACACCTCTGGATTAAAAGCAGATTTCAGACCCTGTTCACGTGTACCGGGCCCCCATTTCCAAGCCCTCTGCATCTGATTTTTCCATCTTTGAAAACTACCACTGCGCCTATGCCCCGCAGATGCAACTCTGGAAGTCCACGATAACAAACTCTGCACAGATTCACCAGATAACCTACCCGCCTCCTCAAAACTCTTTTGCGGAGCCGAAGGGTCCGACACATGATCACCATCATTAGCATCTACATCTTCCATCCTCCCCATCTTACAAAATTCAATTGAAATCCAAACGCCAAGCTAAAAAAATCAACAGCAAGCCCCTTCGTGCGGGATCAGAAACAATAAAATCCCTCTCGATGCAAACCCAACCTTAAAATCAAAATCACTCAACTCCCTGAACAACCAGAGCATGATGGCTACATATCGAATTCTCGACCAAAAACGGAAATTCCCAACTTTCTTCCCATACAATGAACTAAAGAGGAGTAAACGCAAACGCTAGGGTTTTAAGTTAAGCATGAATCACAACTCGTAAACTGCAAGTTTAGAGAAAAATCGAAGCTTTAAAGCGAATGGAACACAATAAACAGTACGTGATAAGAAAAAGACGAAGCATCAAACCCTAAAAGTTCTCAACTTCGAGAAATCGGCAAAATCGAGGGATAAAGTTGGAGTCTTGGAGAGAATTCAGTTGACGAGAACAGTGCTTTGCTACAGTAACAGTTTCCTCTTGGAATTGAAGAGGTTGAATTGCGATCTGCAGAGGCTTGGCGTTTGGAAGGAGTAGGAGAAGAAGAAGAAGTAGAAGATAGGGTTTGTGCTGCTGCTGCTGCCTACTTTTTTCAAGGGTTCCTTGGTATCTTTTTCTCTTTTACGCGAAGATTCATGAGTTTCGGGCAAAAGCAGCGATTCGGGGAATAGAAAACGAGCGTCGAGGAAATACAAGGTCACACTCTCATGTGAGTGTGTAGCCGCCCCGTCTTCTTCTTCCGTTTTTTATATGTTGGTTCGTTGCCATATGACGCTGGAAAGTTGGCGTAAACATACGGAGCACTGGAAATTGTATTCCCACTTTAGGTGGCCAAAACAAATTGACTTTTGCTTGCGACCAAAAATACTTTCAGCTTTGTTAAACTCAGCAGAATCGGTACAGAAGTGCAATATATACAAAAACTTTAGTCGCAGATAGTTTGGAATGAAAAAATATATAATTGAAGCAGATTACACAAACATAGTTGGGATGAGATTCTGATGATAGATTAAATCGGCCGAATTTGATGGGCCCTAGCCTTGCTCAACCCTGTGCGCGAACACTCTTAGTCTTAGAATTTATCATATTTTATAATGTCATTTAGAAATAATTAGGTTAAAACTTGAATGGCTATGGTTGGTTCTCATGTGCAATGTTCATCCTATTTTTCTAGCAACCTGGGTCACATGTGATCAAATCATCTGGCACACTATACCCCTTTATACATTGTTGCAAACCCAAATTCAATGCTCATCCAACTACAATATTAAATTTAGATCTAAAAAGAAGGAATCGATATTTTCAAAATTCAATGAGATTGCAAACTGTAGATCAAAAGGTTAAAATGATCGATAAGATTTTGCACGTCTGAATCCTATTGATTTTTTTTTTCTTTCCATCCTTCACCTCTCTTATAAATTGAAGACAGAAATCTTGATGGGTGGGAGGACACAAACCAAAGGCCTATCCATTGTTTCAAATAGGGATGACAATGGGCATGACATTTTTTTTTTATTACTACCACTTACACTAATTTACATTTAAAGCCTTACTTTGTAATATATAAAGTAAATTTGTACGGAGCAGGGCAAGGTTAGACAAGCCCAAATCCAAACCTACCCACAACTAGGATTAGTGTAAAGAAAAATCATATTTAATTATAACTCTAATAACGCACTACCAAATTCACTCCTAATAGGATTGGGGTGCGGCAGGTCCCATTTAAACCCATTGCCATCCCTAAAATCAGGGACACCTAGCCGTATGGTACTCCCTCACTTAAGCAGTAAATTTGCTGACAGAGGAGAAATTTCTAATGCTTTGCACATGTCGCTGGCGTGAGTTCTGATTGAGTTCCTTGAAACTGTGAATTGGGCGGTCCGTTGACAATTTGCTGAGTCGGGAAATATAAAATACCACAAATGCATCAATTTGCAGTTTTGACGGCATTGGCCCACAGGCCACAACCCAGCCATGACTGAGTCACTGACTCATGGCCGTGAAGCAGCAAACTCCACCTGGTTGGGTTATAAATCTACTTTAATACACAGGTTACAGAGAGGATTTGGGGCCACGATTACTTCAATATCATGCACCAAATCTTAACATGACAGAGAGGCCATCCAATTCCAATGTCAACAGTAGCATTGTGATTGTTTAAATTTTAAAAGCTCATCAACTAACTTCTTTGTAATTAGCAGGATTGCTATTATTACTCTAATCACAGTGATATTAACAGTTGAATAGAACACCATGTTAGATGGATTGTGAACTCCAATTTCAGTTATTTTGGATGTGCCAATTCGTAAAGGAAAGTTTTTAAAATTTCAAAGATACTAATATCTTAAGAAATATAAATGTGGATTTGTTACAAGGAGACTTTCCAATATGTACAAGTGAGGAAGCTCAATCATATGATTCAAGCTAAAACAACTTTTCTAATATCGTTCTTACCTTTCCATCATCTCTCTCCACTTTTAATATCTCTAATACCTAAGATCTAATATCACTAGCAACTTAATATCTCTAACAGGAATTAGATACAAAGCTCTCAAGTACTATATCATTTCAGTTTTACATTGTATACCTATTACCTACCACAAAAAGGACTTTGATGAGGATGACTGTACATGCTTGTATTCAATATATGTTTCTGCTGTCCCAAGCAAATCAAAGGGCTTTTTTCCTGCATCTAATGGACCATGACTTGGAACACTTGTACTCATGGCCCTAGCAATGCTAATTTGTTTAGTAAGTGGTAAAAGTGATAACAAAGTTAATATTCCAGGTGTGGCATATTCTCTATGTCATGTTGTGGAAAAAATAGAATTGAAAAATAATCTTCAGCCGCCCCTTTTTTTATTACAAACTTTACCACAAAACTTTTTTTCACGTAAAAGCTAAATAAAGTGTGATGAAGTAAATTCAATGCAAAAGCAACTAATTTATCACTCTCTATCAATTTAGTTTATCTAAAATTGCTAAACACAAATATTATTTTGCAATATATTTTATCTCACTTTTACCTTTAACGCGACATTTACTCAGCCTTTGTTTTATCACACGTCACACGTATAAACAAATATGCGAAAGAAGGGACTTTGTTAGTGGTAGAATTGATCAGATTTCAAGTTCATCAAGAGTCAAAAGTTAAAGATGATTTGATGGACAATAAATTCGGCTGCCAGCAATCCACACCAAGTGGAACCCAAAAGTCGGGGGCACCTCATCTCAATAAAAGGCATGGACTCGCAAATGCACGTCTATATCATTTGTGGAGCAAACCTCCTCAATCCAACTACCTTTGACTATTTACGGATTGATTGAACCACCCAAAAACGAGAAGGTCATTGTCAAACAGCGAGACATGTAAATCGTTTACCATGTTCTGACAAAGACCATTTGTTATGACCTGATGAATGACAACTTTGACCCACTGCTACTGGATTCTCTATCCACCGGGCCAGACTGATTTATTCGGGCATCCAATTCAGACGGTCTTTGGATTTTTGAATCATTAACCCTCTATTTGGGAAGGAGATAAAATGAAGGGAAAAAAAAGAAGAGGAGAAAATGGAGGAAAAGTAGAAATTGATGGTGTTTGGAAAGGGAGGAGGAAAAGTGGAGGTAAAATTCTTGTGGAGCCCACATTAAAACTTTCTCGTTAAAAATAAAGGGAAAGTATGAGGAAAAGAAGGGATTCTTTGTAATTTTACGAAACTGCTCTTTTCACTTTTTCACTTTTTCATAAAGTAAGGGTAAATTGGTAATTTTCTCTCCACCTCACAAATAAACAAAACTCTACTTTTGACCATCCAAATAAGAGGAGATAAAATTAATTTTTTCCTCCCCCCCCCCAAACATAGGGTAAAAGAAAGTTTTGAATCAACTACTGGTGGTAATTGGCAAGCAGCAGCCCTTTCCATTTGGTGAATGAGAGCCACACGGCAAGTTCATGCCGTGTGTCTGTCACCATATATTTTCTCTTGCCAACTTTAGCCTAGTGGCCAAGAGGAACATCTTAAACCTACCCACAAAGGGAGCGGTCTTTGAACGAAATGGTGAGAGAGAGACCCCTATGATCCTATCCACATAGACATCCCTTTGTTCTCATTTCTATGTCAGTGCCATATAATTCAAGCAATGGTGTGGCATGTGGTTCATGCAAATATTCAAAAGGGGGAGCACTGATGACTCACGTTGGCCCACAAGATGGCAGCTGTGTCTTGTTTTGTTTGGCTGCTCAACTTCAATCAATAGGCGAATGCAAAACCTGTCTAGGACGAAGGAAATAGAATCCACGGAGGGAAGATAAGGGATGAGGTTGGCCTGTCGTCTTGTCCATTGCAGAGGACTTTATATGCCAAGGGAGTTGCACCTACCGCGTTTGCGTTTTCTTTCTCTTGGAATCTGTTATAGGGTGGATTCTTTCTAATTACCGTAAAATGTCCAAAGACAATGTCTCTCAAAACATTAGAATTAGTGTAATTGAGCCAACTCGACATGGCATAGTTGGGCTCGGTATAGAGCTCCCTAAGGTGTGGGTTCGATCCATGTATTTACTAATCCGTAGTTGGGCTCGGTATAGAGCTCCCTAAGGTTTGCTCGGGACTAATACTGATGTGTCAACATTACTCAATCATGAATATATTGAAATGTGTGCATGAGAAATAATTTAAATATATAAATATAATTAAATAATTCAGAGACAGATGAAGTGCCGAGATGGTCGGGTTTTGGTTGACTATGGCAATGATGTAAGCCAATAAACCTCACGTTCAAGCCACGTGCAGATTGCTTCTCTTCAGCATGTTCTTATAAACGATATTCAATACTAATATACTATCCTATTTCTCTCCTCGATCATCACTTCCTTTTCTTCAAAGGTTTTGGAGTTGAGCCTTTTCTGACGCAACATTTTCTAATAGCTGGATTTCAAATCTTCAGTGCTTGGGCATGTGTCTGTGCTGCTGTACAACTAGGATCTGGGATCTCAAGTTTTCAGTCTTGAGCCAGGCTCAGATGCTAAAGCATATTAAAACAATAGTATAATGTAATGTCAGTAATGTTAAGGCTCGTACTGAAAGTAGGGATGTGACTAGGACTAGTTCTGCTGGATATTGGCTCGGTTGAAGCCCAATCTAAATTGTATATGATTTCATATAAGCATCTATTTGGCAACTCAGATCTGCCTTAAATAGAGCTAATTTAATTATATCAATATCAAATAAAACTATTTTAATTAGACCTTTTTATAAATGTACTGTTTGGTATGACTGATTTAATTAGAAAAAAGGCAAGCTTATCATACTATAAAAGCTATATGGAGAAAGTTGTTACAAATAAAAGTAGTATAAGAAAATTTATCATATAATAGAAGTACTATAATCAAATTATTCATATTGAAAAAGTTTTATGGACAAACTTGTAAAGAATATAGTGTCTGGTTGCTTTAGACGTCAAGGTCTGTTTGAGAAAGTAATCTTTTTTCTTTTTTTCTTTTTTTTTTTTTTTTTTTGCGGAATTTAAAACACTCTAACATCTAGCCGATTTAGACATTAATGTCTATTAGAAAGCAATCACTTTTTTTTTTTTTTTTGTTTTTTGTGGTGGGGGGGTTGGGGGGTGGGAATAAGATCTTAAAGCTAATTGGAGAAAAAACTTACATAAACTTTGTCAAACAATCTAAAACACTCTAACATCTATTTGAGTTGGTTTTAATTCAAATAAACTCAAAAAACAGACTTGCTAAGTGAAGTAGATAAAAAGAAAAAACACAATTCAAATGGAACTTGAACATGCCCAATATAAACCCGACTCAAATTATAAAAATCTTAAACAAACGCTAATTTGAGTTGAGTTGAACCATCTTTAGCTAAGTAGTCAAAATATATATGCCTAATTTATAGATACGCAGGGTGATAGGGTCTAATTCAGGCACTCGAAACACAAAATTGAATCTAATATGAATTCCATGCAGGTTTTTAAATACATACCCCAAAACAGAACAAGCCCAAGCCCAACCCGAGTTTCACATTTTGAGTGGTTGGGCTGTGGAGTTCAAATTTGAGCCGATGAACTTCATTCCAAAAAACACTCCATATTTCCAATATATGTCACATGCAACCATGCTATATTTATTTCCTACTCCATCGACTTTTTACCTCGTGGCAAAGAACTAATACTCGGTGGGGGAGTCAGGAATCTCTCTCAAGAGGGGCAAAGAAGAATTAGCTCATAAAATGCTAAAACAAGGACATGTCTCTGTACCATGCTCATAGTGTAGAGTAAAAAAATAAGAAAAACATAAAAATGTTGATAAAGATTAATCTAATATGAGAGAGATATATTTAATGAGTTTTTTGTGGGTTGAGATTAATCTAACATGATTTAATAGAAAGTGTTGATAAAGATTAATCTAAACCTTTATGTTTGCCACTTTTGAATGAAAATCCAACTATGTATATCATAGCCATCAAGTGGGTGGTTGTCATTTGGATTAATCATAATGGGTCCAACTTAGTGAATAAGACCTACTTCTTTATTGTTGGGAGCTCCACATAAAGCAATCAAACATAGATTGTATGGCAAAAAAGAAAGTTCAGGGAGAAAGTCTGGCTCCTTAGGAATGACAAGAATTTTAATTATTTTTTTGGGGTTGTTTATCAAAAATTAAATGATAGGTATAAATGTCACCTTCTTTATTGGCGCTTGCCAGGTTTCATTATAAGAATAGTTTTTTTTCTTTTTTTGGGTAAAGATTATAAGAATAGTTGGATCTATCCAAATACAACAAATAATAATGATGACGATGACAACGATGATGATGATCCATGTTTTGCCATTCCGATTTATGCTTGATCAACTTAATCAAAATGATTTTATATTAAATGCATAAATATTTTATATTAACAATATCTAATAGGTACTCAATGATACAACATTATAATACATGATACTTACAGATTAGACCACATCTACATATACTTTTCAAATTTTCATGCCATTAGTGGTGCATATAGGTCATTTTCATGGAGTCTGGATCCCTTGTTTCTACAAAACAAGGAGATACTATTTCGTCCAATCAAAATTAGTCATCTGTGTAAAATCTCATGTCAGCTAATACACCATTTCAATTGCTTTCTTGGAATGAGAAAATCAAGCAAGAGATTTTACACAGTTGGCTAATTTTGATTGGACGAAACAGGGGATCCATACTCATTTTCATGGCATGCATTAATAAATAATTACATATTGGGCGGGCCACATCAATGAATGCTTAATCTAATTCATTCGTGCTTAAAGCACTACCCTAAATATCCGCTCAATCAAAATTCATCTTCACACTTCAAAGTTCTTAACGGACAACAATTTTATCAATTGAACCCAATAGAGATTCCTTGAAACATGATGGTATCATCAAGTGAAGTGAGGCCCACATTTTAAGAGATAGCAAATATGAGATAACCTATTTGTATGAAAAGCAAAACAAAGAAATAAGGGAGGAGTTAAAAAAACGAGCACCGGTATTTCAATTTGAATAATGGGAATGGGCTCCAGTGTTTTGTGCTTTTTTTTTTTTTTTTTGAATCTAGCCAAGGGGGTTGGGACCCAAGTGAGAGCTCGCACACACATAGGAAGATAACACACTCAGGTGGAAAAGGAGCACGTAATAAAAGGCCAACACAAGTAGAAAGGAAAGCCCACACACTCAGTAAGATATGGCGTACCCAGGGTTCGAGCCAAAAGCAGCTTGGTGAGAACAAGTACTTCTTACTAGTTGGATAAAGAACCATTCTCACCAATGTTTGGCCGGTTGAGTGCAATAAGAGAACTTTTCTTTTTGAGAAGTTATGGCTGGAACAAAAAGAGGGTCGGAGAACTTGCCTTGCGAAGGTGCCAATTAGTTGTCAACATTACATTGCTTACTTATTATGAAAGAAAAGGACACAATTGTCCCCCACCTTCTTTTTACTAATTATATTACTTCTCTACCCAAAAAGTTGGGGAGGGACAAAAAGGCGCAAAAACAAAAGAAAAAGAAAAAACAAAACAAAATGCCCGTAGAATTTTTCAAAAAGTTCAAGAGGGGCGATTGTCCCTCCTCGACCCCCTCTCCCTCCTCCTCTGCTAATATTTGACTTAAGCTTTTGAATTAGTAAAACTCTCTCAATGCAGTATGTACTTTTCTTCCTTCGTTTTTTATTCTCTTTTTTTTTTGGATAAAGGAAATTCATTAGTCAAACAAATAGAACAAAAATAAAAAGAAACAAGAAGAAGCCTTAGACAGTGGGCCAAAAGTTAGCTGGTCCAAAATAGGGCCAAATTACTCACTTACCAACCTATTTGGTTGCAAGCATGTCTACCAAAAAGATTTCTTTAACTAGAATACATAACAAAAGTGCAGGTGTTGTCTCCTTGAAATACAAATGCCTTATTTAATTTTGAAGAATTCTTTAAAGTGTCATTCCAAATTGGAGATGTCAGTTGGACATTATTTTTCTTAGATTGATCAATTACTAGCACGGTGGCTAGGTATTAAAATCCCATCTTCCTTTTATTTTGTTTCTTTTAAAGGGGGCTTATTTGACATTTGTTATTGGATCTTCACCTTTATAAAAAAAAAAAGAAAGAAAGAAAGAAAAACTAACAAAAAAATGATGTAGGAAAAGTATTATTCAGAGAATATATAAAGAGCTAAAGGTTCATTCATGTTTTAATAATTTAAATGTGTAAATGACCTACATGCACAATGCTTATATACTATTAAATTTGTTTGTGCCATTTTACGCACGAGATGGGTAAAGTTTGTGTGAAAATGGGCTGATTTTGAGCATAAGATTTTTATACCTTATGAGATGGTAAAAGGTGATGCAAGTAAGTGTTCATAGGCAAGGTGAACAGTAATTTTGATGAGATTTGGTACAATCCTATTTTGTAAAAAGTTATACACTTTTGTGTGCCCCGAAATGTCAATATGAAGCTTCAAGACTCTTTGAAAGATAAAATATGGCTATGGTAACGATTTTCAGCAATTGATTTATATTAACTTTTGAGATATCTACTAAAAAAAGGAACCATAAGCAAAAATTAGCCATTATTTTTTTTTGCGGGCCTCGTTTTCATGATTAATTCTCTTCAGAAGTCCAATTACAGCCCGGGGGGGTGTCAGATTTTACATCCCAAATCATTATAGATTATGATATATTTACAAAAATAAAATAAAATACTATCATTGGATTAAACACATGTATACTACATGCTCAAAACTGTGCTTAATTTCCAATATATTTTATTTTTTAAATTTTTTGATGACTTGAACCGTCCATCCCTTGTAAAAGATTAAAACAACTATGGATCCAAATTTCAGCCATTGATTTGTCTTAGATTTGGAGATATTTACAAAAAAGTTCAGATTATTCGATTTAAAATTTTGAATTTTATGGACCCGATTTTCTTGATCTGAACCATTTATTCTCTTTTAAATACCAAAACGAGAAAGAGGGCCGAGTCTCGTGTCTTTATTTATCTTATATTTTAGAAAAATTTTCAAATAATGCCTTAAGTTTTTGCTTTGTTTCAAAAAAGGACACAAGTTTCAAAACTTTTTAAATTAGTCATTAAGTTTTCCAGCAAGTTTTCAATTAAGGACATTCGGCCATTTAATGGTATTTTTTTTATGACTTTTTCCCTCAATTTTTTTAAATACCGAAAACACGCTTCATTTTAAGCCATGACATGGTTCCAACAGCCACTACATTCAGCCGATCGCCTTAGAAATGCAAGTTGTCCTCAATCACTTCGAGGACGCCGATGAAGAAAATAAAGAGAATATATTGAAAGTGAAGGTGGATTTTATTTTAATGAAGGCTAATTTGGGTAATTTAAGATTTTTTAGGAAAAAAGTAACCAAAAAGTAGCTTTAAATGGACGAATGTCCTTAATTGAGAACTTTTTGGAAAACTGAGGGACTAGTTCGAAAACTTTTAAAACTTATGTCCTTTTTTGAAATAAGGCAAAGACTCAAAGCCTTATTTGAAAATTTCCCTATATTTTAATAAATTTGTAAAAAGTGATGAAAGATTTGTGAAAATTGTGAACCGTCGGATGCACTCATATTGACATATGAAGATGTGTGAAAATGATAAACAATAAAATGTGTTTCACAGGTAACTCAATTTACATGTGAAAATGACTTATATACACATGTGGACCTTTCCTATTGCATGAGAATTTGCCAAACAACCCTCAATGAAAGTGAATTTTTGTTGTGAGTGGTATGACTAAGGAGATCTTTTTATGGAGGGAAACATTTGGGAAGAAAAAATAGAAGATAAAGCCATATTCTTATATCAACCCCAACCCCCCCAATATTCTTATATCACCCCCACCCCCCGGCCACGCCAAAAAAAATAAAATAAAATAATTAAAAAAAATAAAGATAAAATAATATAATATAATAGAAGGATGTGGTAAAATTTGGGTTGAGAATGAGATTGAAAGAACGTTAAAAAAAGGGTTAAAAGATTATGCTTATAAAAAATTGAAAAGGATGGAGTAATTTATTTAATTTTTCCTAATAGTGGAAATTGGGAAATGAAAAGGACGTATTAAAATCTTTATGGAGAGTGGTATCTCGGGAAAAAATAGAAATTCTGTCCCCACCCCAAAAAAAAAATCCCAAAAAAAAAAAGATAAAAACTCCACCCCCAAAAAAAAATCCCAAAAAAAAAAAAGATAAAAAAAATATAATAGAAGGATGTAGATGTAGTAAAATCTTGGTTGAGAATGGAATTTGAAAGAAAGTACGGACAAAAAATAGATGGAGGAATTTATTTAATTTTTTTTGGTAGTGGGAATTGGAGTACAAAAAGGGAACGTAATAATTAAAAAATAATAATGTTGAGAGTGGGATTTGAACCCACGCCCTTTCGGACCAGAACCTTAATCTGGCGCCTTAGACCAACTCGGCCATCTCAACATTTAATCAATTTCAAACAAAGTTAATATAACTATGAAAACTGGACTGACTTTGACTACTTAAACAAGACTGACTTTGAAGGCTAGCCCCTCGCCCAACTCATTTGCTGAAGATAGATTTCGTTCATATCTCACGTGTTAGCCAAGCAATGCATATAATGGGGGCCTTTGAACCCAGATAGCGAGAGGTCTGCCCCCTTTACTGGCATACTCTTAAATAGCCAGCGCCTGTCTATGGCCAAACACCACAGCCCAAATTCAGCAAACTGCAGGCTGGGCATGACCATAAGCAACACAATTACCAGAAAAAGATGGCCCAATTAAAAGTGTGAATCATTAGGTTGTCAAAGGGCCCACAGGAGTCCAGATTCATATCCTTTTTGGATCCCACTACCCATGACTGGGTTTTCCAACTACGCCACTAAGAAGGTCAGTCCCATATGGATTGGAGCCTAAGTTAGTCCGGGCCCACCAATTGAGTACAAGGTCATTTTGGCTTATGTTTTTGAACTCTCTTTTATGTTATTTGACATGCAATCTTAAGAACCACATCCAGTAAAAGTTCCATCATGATTGGTTTTACAATGACCACAATTGCTTAACCATATCAACCAAAAACCGAAAGAAAGTTCAATCATCAATAAGAGCTGGTACTTGTTTCTTCCAATGACATCACTCACTGATAAAAGAACAAGAACCAAATTTACTTTCTCCCGGCACATAGTTGCCTTTAAGCAAGATGCAACCCATGGCATTACAGTCTTAAGATCTTCTGAAACACACCTCAAAACTCTCAACATTTTATATGGTGGTCTGTGGCTTATGATCCCAGGCAGTTTTAGGTGGAATAATGAATTATGGCTGTATTCTTCTTATGAGTTTAGTCACCACCTGATGGTTCTGTTAATCATGATTTATATCCTTCATTGGTCCATCATATCTGGCCTAGCTATGTGAGCTGAAGGCCTGGCCTGGCTATATATGTGAGCTGAATGCACCCACACAGAATCAGAGTGAGATTGTATCTGAAATGATCAGACTCATTCAACTTGGCGATATAGTAGCACGGAGTTAGCTCGCTCTGAGTTGGGTGAGTTCAGAACTAGAACTGAAATGGCTCAATCCCCTTGAAAACAAGGGCAAAGCCTGGGCCTTGGGCCAAGATCCAACTTATTTAGTTAGGATTTTATATTTGTTGTAAACCGCAGATCAACGGTCGCTTTTAAGGCTACTAATAAAGTGGAAAAATAAAAAAAATACAATAGCTTTTATGGTATTATATAGATTAAATACTAGAGACCACAATTCTAAAACTCATTTTTACTCCTTGGATCCATGGCGAGTCAACTCAGCTCAACAGGTCATTATGCAAGTTGAACAACTACAATCAAGTGCTTACTTGACTTATTTGTTAGGGAAATTACTTACGAAGAATGTGTAATCAGAAAATCAAATAAACAGTTAGTATAAATAATTAGTGTATAAAAGTGAATGTGAGGAATTAATCTAAGAAAGCAATAAAAATGGGCAAGGCACACCAATTAAGATACTTTCTTAAAAACATCAATTTCCCACATGCAGGTGGTTTAAATGAAATTATGTCCCCAGGATACAATGCCTAACTCTTATTTGAAGTCTGCTCACTGGAATAAGAAATATGGAATTACCCTTAAAATAAAAATAAAAATAAAAGAGAATAAAATACTCTTAGACAACATGCTTCTAAAAATACTGCATTATGCTCATTTGGATCTTCTTGAAAATCTTCTTGAATTCTATGAAGAATTCCAAATCACCTTAATTTATCATGTTTGAAAGCAACCTTTGAAATTGGGTCACATCCACTCAAAAGGGCCCAAAAGACACGTCTCATCCAAGGGGCATAAAACACTTGATTTTGAAAAGACACATTCAAATGTTTCTTGGAAATTTATTTTTTAAATTATTCAGTTTTAGAAAATATCCAACATCATCACCATTCGGCCCCAGTTTGTAAGCTTAAACATTTCTAGAGAGAAACTCAGGTCTCATTTGTTTGCTTTATTATACATATTTAAGGATTTAATACTAATGAATTCATAGTCAAATGAGCTCCATTGAAGTAATATTAAACTGCGGAAGTGTGAATGTTACGAGGCAGGGGATGAAAGATAAACGGTAGTAATTTAGATAGGATGACTAGTCCTTTCTTTTCTCTTTTTCGTTTTCCTAAAAGAGTGTATTGCAGTAAAGAACCCATAGCAAATGCATCTTATCAGTCAAAGGAACACAAAAATGAACGTAGACTGACCTATACATAATTTTAGCTGATAACATATTTATTCATGGTATTGGCACCTTGGGTGAAGCTTGGAGGATAGTGGATCATCAAAAGAGGGATATTTGGCATCACCAATAGAGGGATGCTTAAGATCAGCCATATATAGGGTGGCAGGGTGACTACTTTACTTGGATTTGCATGGCTACGGTGGAGTCCGAATCCCCACTTTCATACAAACATGGAGATACTATTCACCAAATCCAAATTCTCCAACGGTGTAAAATCTCTTCTTTGAATTTCTCATTTCAAAAAAGCAATTGAAATGATGCATTAGTTGGCATGAAATTTTACACAGTTGGCGAATTTGGATTGGTTGAAATAGTATCTCCCTCTTTCTATTTGGACTTGCTATGGTGATAGCCGAATTTTCATTGTCCATCTCCCCTCTATTCACTTTTCATAAAAAAGGGGAGGGTATTTGATGGTTACCTCGAGTCTTTGTTTTTAACAACTTTATGATTATGATATGAATCCATGTATTCAATTCCTTTGTAATTTAATGCAAAAAATAGGCCCATAAAGGCCCTAAAATTAGTTCACGATGGATAAGCTTTTGGACTTAAATTACAAGTTTAAGGGCATGTTTGTGTATATGTCGTAGAAAATTAATTCTACAAGCAGCCGTATCAAATATATATATATTGTAGCGCATAATTTAATTTTTGCCATCCTCATTTTTTCTATGAAAAACTTGCCACGCAAATGGACCCTTGGATGCATGCCCGGCCCAATTCTTACAATCCAAAAGACTACTATAATCCCATAGCCATCGTCTGGATCCTCTCTTTTTAAGAAATCGAGAGATACTGTTTCGTCCAATCAAAATTAACCAACCATGTAAAATTTCTTGCTAGCCAGTATACCATCTCAATTATTTCATTGGAATGAGAAAAATCAAAAAAGAGATTTTACACGTTGATAAATTTTAATTGGATGAAACAATATCTCCCTATTTCATAGAAAATGGGAATTGGACTCTAATATAAATCCCATTTCAGTGTAAAACGCACAACATAATCCGCTCGACTGCATTTATTGGGCTTTGAAAGCCTTCGTGGGTCTTTCTCTTCGTCTTCGTTCGACGCAAGGGGAGAAGGAAAGAAAAAGAAGGAGGAGAAAGAAGGAGGGGAAAGCTTTTCCTTCGCGCGAAGATGAGCGGCCACGACTCGAAGTACTTCTCCACCACCAAGAAAGGAGAAATCCCAGAGCTCAAAGACGAGCTCAATTCCCAGTACAAGGTATCATCAGATCTATCCTTCGATCCATATGTTTCTTCACCATTTCCTCTGATCTCACCAGATCTGTTGCCGCTTTTATGTTTTCTTGATGATTATTGCGTGATTCCGTTGTTGCGTTTTTGTTTGCTGTGATCTTTTTTACTGCATCTCTTTCGAATTCGATGAGATTGATGTATGGCGAAGAGGGGGCGATCTTTTGTTAGCGTGTTTTTGATCGTAACCCTAATTTGGCGGCTTTGTTATGGAGGGGTGATGCTGTTGGAAAGCACCCACTTTTGGATGATCTGTTTATCTAATTGCTATTCTGTGAGATTTTATGGATTGAATGAACATGCAGGAAAGCAACAGTTCGTTTCCAACAGAGAAGAAAAATTGTCTTGCATTTGCGAAATATGATTGCTTTTTGAAGGACACTGTCTTTTTTTTTTTTTTTTTTAACCGGTGTTGAAAAGTGGAAATTCTAATCAGGCCATGAGTTGCTTATTTGTGGATAATGCTATTTGGATGAATTAGTGGCTAAGTATCTACTGCTTAGGGGCGGGCAGGCGGGCTGGTTGATTTTTCCAATCAAATTGATATCCTGTAATGGCTCATTATGAGATGGAGTGTTCTGGTTATTGATGCCGAGGTGGAG
This sequence comes from Persea americana, assembly GCA_029852735.1. Lineage (NCBI taxonomy): Eukaryota > Viridiplantae > Streptophyta > Magnoliopsida > Laurales > Lauraceae > Persea > Persea americana. Next base: position 16,824,534 of record CM056814.1, read on the forward strand.
AGACTAGAGAGTGGAGAAAAAAAATAATTCCATTCTGCTGATAAACTTTTAGCTTGTGTAATTTTCTGTATCGGGGTACGTCTGGGACACCCATTGTTTGCAAACTTAGGGTAGCTGTCCTAGGTAGTGAAATCTTTTTGTTGCGATTGTTCTTTTCTCAATTTAGAGAAGATTTATGAATATGCTCTATTAATGTTTTGAAAAGCTAGCAGCTTTCTTTATTACTCATAACTATAGCTTATGGTATTTTCTAAGACTTACAACTCCTCCAAGCGGGCTGTAGGTGAAAGTGTGCAGGCCTTCTGTCCATTTTATTATTAGTATAACCAATTTATTTTCCCCTTTTTTTTCCGGCGGAAGGGATATATATATTTTTTTGGAGGAGGTGTGTGTGTGGTCATAAAATAAAGCCTTTCTTTTTAGTATTAGTCTTAATGTGGTTTTGCCTGCACTGTTGCTTCTGAAATCTAAAGCTAAGATGACATTTTCCTCTGCTTGATTGATTTTATAGATTTTTGGGCAAAACATTGTTGAGGTTGCCACTAGTCGTGTTTTTTGTATGCTTTCCTTTAGAATGTAGCAATACAGATACTTGTTAATTCATAAATAGAGATAGAAACTTCATTAATTTGGTCTTAAGAATTGATTATTGTTTGGATGACTGTACGATGGAAAGCTGTTGAATTGTTAGAATTATTCTTCCACAGTTCCACTGATTATGTCTCATGTGTTTTTCATACCGGTTGACTGTAGTATGAACTCGTTAATATGCCTTGCAGGATAAGAGAAAAGATGCTGTGAAGAAGGTAATTGCTGCAATGACGGTTGGAAAGGATGTTTCATCATTGTTCACTGACGTTGTGAACTGCATGCAAACTGAGAATCTGGAACTGAAGAAGCTTGTCTACTTATACCTTATAAACTATGCTAAAAGCCAACCTGACCTGGCTATACTTGCTGTTAATACATTTGTGAAGGTAAGCGCATTTAGGGAAATTTCATGTAGTTATATGTTATCCTTCTGGTATCTCTTATTGGAAAACATAGTCCGTGCTTTCATTTATATGATTCTTTTTCCCCAATCACTCTTCATAAATGGTCTGTGCTAGATTGCTGATCAATATTTCAAAAGTTGTGTAGGAAAGTGAAAAGAACCCATAGCATGCTTGGAAGGTACTTATTCTCACAACCATGAGGTTGCAGTTTGAGTCATGTTAATATTAAAGAAAAGAAAAGAAAAAAAAAGAGAAAAAAAAGGAAAGGGAAGTGTATGAAGGCTATAATGATGATAATAAACCTGCTCAATTTGTATCAATTTGTATTGAACATAGACATATGCTTTTTTTTATTTATATTTACATTGAGACACTTTTTGGATTTGAGTATTGAAAGTTCTGGTTAGTAGTAGATTACTTCTTGAATCTTAGGATTAAAATTCTGTTCAATAGTTATAGGTAAAAATGAAGGTACGTGACAATCTTCTGCAAAATGGCACTCAAAAGGTCAGGTCCTTCTTTGTATTCCTCTTGCGGGGAAGACACTTAGTTTCTTTTTACTAAATAGTTTTTTTGGAAATTAATATAATATTGATGACTTAAGCATGCATATGCTTCCACAGATGTTATTATTTACCTATCATGTAAGAAGAAAAAATACAAATTGTTCATCAGAACAATTGCAATTGTAGAAAGATAGATACAATTTCGTTATCAGGGTCCCTTTAACTCTCAATGCAATCTGGTTGCTGATGACCTTGCTTTCCTAGCAGTTGATTCTCCAAATTTGCTTTGCTGGAACGATCAGCTCCTTGATGCTATACTATTTTTACTTTGCTCATGATCTGATATATATATATGAAGTAAATTTAAAAAATATATATATATATATATATATGAAGTAATGCTATTTTGCTTCTTTACAAAAGAGGCAGATACTTGGTAGTGGAAAGATCTTCATCATTTACCAATAAATAAAAAAAGGTGGTTGTCATTCAGTTGGACCTTTGGTAGTTGTTTCTTATAGTGTGTACTGTACCCTTATTCAACGGAATCGGGATAGTTTCCATTTGTACCATGATCTTTACCCATATAGAGGTTTTATGCCACTTTCTTCATTTTAGCTTCTGCATTCACCATACTCTTAAATAGATAGCTTATTGTTCTTTGTTATCAGAATTCAGAACCTTATCTGTAGTATAGTGGCTTGTGGTTTTATATATATATATATATATATAAAATTATTGCTGAATTTTATTGAGACATGATTTTAACATGGATGGTATTTTCAATATCTTCATTTTTTCTTTTTGCTGCAATACACCATTTTTGTTTTGTTACTCTGTGGCGATATTGAGTTGTAAGACCTATCTCTCTTTGCAGGACTCACAGGATCCCAATCCCTTGATTCGTGCTTTGGCTGTTAGGACTATGGGGTGCATCCGTGTCGATAAAATCACTGAATATTTATGTGATCCTCTTCAGAGATGTCTCAAGGTTACTTTACGCCAAACGACCTTGTTCCTTCCTTTTGTCTTTTGGGGACTGTTCTACATTCATATCTGTTGTAATAATTATTTTTTTATTGCTAATATTTTTAGATCTTTTGTACATTGCTACTTGTCAAAATCCGTTACCATTCATTTATGATAATTTATTTTTACATTGTCACGAATAGGCCTTGCTTGAATGTGTATGCTCAATTTACATAAGCAGTCAAGCATTTTAGTTATGCTTCTGGTTTATTATGTGTTTATTATGTTTTTCTCTTACTACTGTATTGGTTGACAGGATGATGATCCTTATGTGAGAAAAACGGCATCTATTTGTGTTGCTAAATTGTATGACATAAATGCGGAACTCGTGGAAGATAGAGGATTTCTGGACGCTCTGAAGGATTTGATTTCTGACAACAACCCAATGGTAGTAGCGAATGCGGTGGCAGCACTTGCTGAGATCCAAGAAAATAGCAGTAGACCAATTTTTGAAATCACCAGCAATACACTTACAAAGCTCCTAACAGCTTTAAATGAGTGCACCGAGTAAGTTTTAAGTTTAAGACAGTATTTACTTCATTGCTTGGTGCATATGCTTCTTTTCTGTGAGATTGACGATATACTTGGTTGCTTAGATACCCATTCAAAAAAAAAAAAAAAAAAAAAACATGGTTTCTTAGATAACTAATTTATCTCCTGTAATACCGATACTCCATGTTTCTGTTGTTTGCATATCAACAGTGTAGATCTTCAAGTATAATAGTTCCTTGCATCTTCATTTGCTTTTGTACAGAGAGATTGTCATTTGAATTTTTTTGCCCAAATTGTGTGCCAAAAAAGCTGTCATTGACAGGGATAAACTTGCATTGAGCACGTTATTATTGTTATTTATTACTATTATTACTATTTGAAATAGTGACAGATCAGTCCATTAAAATACGAACAAATTATATAGGCAGAAGTGCTTGAAATACAGAACTCAACATCAACCCAAGTGAACCTTGGTAGATCTTCTCAATTGTGTTTTGTTTCTTCTTTTAATATATTTTTCGTTTGGTAACATCTAGCAATTATTTGCTTTGAATACCGATATGATATAATGTTTTGCAGATGGGGTCAAGTTTTCATCTTGGATGCTCTTTCCAAGTACAAGGCAGCTGATGCCCGTGAAGCTGAAAACATCGTAGAACGAGTTACTCCACGTCTTCAGCACGCAAATTGTGCAGTTGTTCTTTCAGCTGTCAAGGTAAACTTGTTAGTTCTATTATTCTTTTTCTCTTGCACCAATTACTTTCACCAATTACTTGGATGAGCTTAAGTACCTCCTCGCCGGTTCCATCGTATCCTTCGCCCAAGTTCCTAGAAGGTCTGAAGGGACGCAGACAGACCGGTGAAAAGAGAGTTACACATCAGGTTTTCATGTTTGACCGTGTAACTTATTGGGGTTGAGTTCTTGGAATTGGATGGTTGTTAGCGTCGTACAAGTAGTCACTGTATAACTGCACCATATGAGCTCAACAACTCTGTATTCTATTGTAGGACAGACTTCCAGGAGACAGCCAACGATTGTGACAGTTAATTCTATTTCTTACTAAATACACCATGTGAAACCTAGATAAATATTTAGTAAGTCTAATCCTTCCTCTCAACAGGCAGGTACATGCCTGTTTCCTCTCTGAGTTATTTTGGAACCCACTCTGGAATGTCTGCATGATCCTGACAGTGATGTGAGCAACATATCGAGTATGAAGAACCCCAGATTCACCCTGGAGCATTGTAAATAGTAATGAAACTAGAACCTCACACCTCAAATTGCTAACACTATCTTGTGTGTCTAAAGAATATCTTAACGCTTTCTGAAAAGTGAAAGATTACAATATTTTTTCCCTATGTTTCCTCAAGTTCTCAGTGACTATTCTTGTATGACTGTAATTGCCTGATTGGAACCACTCTTCTGGTGGTTCCCATTGTTGATCCCTAGCCTTGAAGTCAGACTAGTGAATATATTGATCTTGTCATTTCCTTCTAACTTGAACTCTTTATTTATCGATTCAGCATCTGTAAGTTATCCCGTTTGTCTTAGCTTGTCGATACTTATCTCTTGTACTGCCTGCTTTCATTAATCAAAGTAGCCATTCAAAAAAAAAAAAAAAGTTATCCCGTTTTCAAACTTCCTTATTATAATATTATGTCCTTGGTGCATATTATCACGCCATTAATTGGTTTTTGCAGATGATCCTTCTACAGATGGAACTCATCACCAGTACTGATGTGGTCAGGAATCTTTGCAAGAAAATGGCTCCGCCGCTGGTAACCCTACTTTCTGCTGAACCTGAGATACAATATGTTGCATTGAGAAACATCAACCTTATTGTTCAACGGCGGCCTACAATTCTTGCACACGAAATTAAGGTGATATTTAATTAGCATATCTTGAATTCTGGATTAGTTTTATTTATTATCGGTTATAGGGTTCACATATTAACTTTGTTCTCATACCTGTAATATCTGTTTTCAGGTTTTCTTCTGCAAGTACAATGATCCAATTTATGTGAAGATGGAAAAGCTAGAGATTATGATTAAACTTGCTTCCGACCGGAACATAGATCAGGTGCACAATTTATTGTTTCTTATTTTCAAAATGTTGGTTCACACACAGTCATGCTTTACTAGAGAGTTTCTTACTAGATCTTGCTGTGATCCATAGGTAGTCTATTGTTCACTTGTTTTCCTTCATTTATATAAAAATAGATGTTGGAGATGCATTAATGACCTAACACCATAAGCAAAACTCCCTTAACTAACATATTTATCATGTGGCTGGCTTTTTAGAAACCCTTATTGATGAAGCAACAACTAGCAATTGGAGCACCACTTGTTCAAATTGTTCATTCATCTATTCTCTATGTTGTTTCCCTTTTTATACCCGAATTGATTACTGATTTCTATATTAAAGAAAGAATAGATACTATGGAATACAATAGTGGAAAGTCGAATAAAAGCTTACATACTAGAGAAAGCTCAAAAAAGAAAAAAGAAAAGAAAAAGAGCTTAGCATCACCATTCTAGCTGTTTCTCCAAGTATCAGATGAGGAGACTCCTACAAACTCTTTGGTTAAAGTTCCCTATAAAATAATCAAAGATGAGCTTTAGTTGCAACATTATGCAGGGCCTCCTGACAAATTTTGAAAAGTCCCATTTCTTTCTAGCACAACCAACCACATAACAACTACAACATTATTATCCTATAATATAGATCCTATTTTAGAAGGATATCCAAAGCACCAACTTTCGTTCAAAACTTTAATAGATCAAACACCATCGTGCTCCATAGTTGGAAATAGTGAGTCCAGACCAACTTTGCCCATGGGCAGTTTAAGAACAAGTGAGGGATGTCATCAACCGCCCATAGACAGAATACACACATCCTATTGTGGGTACTTCAGTGACCAACTGTTAAGGTCTTGTTCCAGATTGCTGTCCAACAAAAAGTGGGGACCTTCGGAGATGCCCTCCCCTTCCATGAGTATGCAAAACATCTAGATGCAACTCCATTGCTGACTAACTTGTTATAAAATGATTCTACAGAGAACTAACCATTTTGGTCCAGCGTTCAAACTTCATAGTCTCTCTGGCTATCCAGAGTAGAAACCCTATGAAAAAAATTATTCCATTTTGGTCCAACGTTCAAACCCGATAATCTCTCTGCCTGTCCAGAGTAGAAACTCTATGAAAAAATTTATCTTTCAAGGACGGGTCTTGGAGGTCTTCTTGAAAATCTAGTGGCCAAAATAAATAGCTCTTTAAATGTTCAAATTATTAGAAACCAATGCGGGGATTGGGATTCCCCCCATCCGCCCCATGTTACGCACTCTTTGTTAGCTCATTATCTTCTTTTCTTCTTCTAATCTCCCTTTTATCTTTTTACCACCACTTTTCTTTCATTCTCTATTTTATGCACTCTCTTTTTTGATGTGTGGCGATCAAGTGTTCACACATCATACCCTTGGGCCAGATGCCTTTTCACTCGAGGAAGGATAACTTATAATTGTAGCTCTTTTTAACTTATTGGAAAACTGTCTCTTTTCAGGTGTGTAAAAATTGTCTTAAAAGACTTAAGAAGATTTAAAGAGACTTATTTTTGCGAGAATTAGAAGGAAAGACAAAAAAAAAAAAAAAAAAAAAAAAAAAAAAAAAAAACACAACCTACTGATGTGGCACGAGATTTGTAAGCTGAAGAAACTAGTAGGATCAGGAAAAATATTTTAAATTATCATGATTGGAGGTCTCAAACATGGTTTAAAAAATCGGCCGAGTCCGAGTCGACTTGGACTCGGCATCTACCGAGTCGGGTCGGACCGACTCGGTATTGGGGAAGTGGGATTCGGACTTGCCCGAGTTGGGGGTGAGACCACACAGGCTCAGTTTGAAACATTGGAAAAAAAACAAGAGAAAATGAAGAGAGAGAAGAGGGAGAGGGGAGAGAGGGGGCATCCCTGGAAAAAGAAGAAGAATAAAAGAAGCATACCTGTTGTAGCTGTAGCTGCCTGCCAAAAGTTTTGCTGTTGACAGCTGTAGGTATGCTGTAGCTGTGCTACACTGCTGCTATAGGTCTACCTGCCAAAAGTTGCTGCCTGCCAAAAGTTACTGTTACTGCCTATTCCTATGCTGTAGTTGTAGGCATGCAGCCGTCAAAAGTTGTTGACTTGCCAACCCACTTGTTGATGCATTGCTGCCTATTCACTTTTTTCATCTCTGTCTCATGAGTCATGTCACCTTTTTGAAGACAGAATAAAAAAAAAAGAACAAAATGCTGGAGAAGGAGACCTAAACAAAAGGCAAACATGCAGTCTTTGACTCTTGGTAGTGGAGTTTGGAGAGAGGAGGGAGGGGAGGCATTGCTTAAGTAAAAAAGAATTTTGCTGCGTTGTTACTGTTCTGCTGTGCTGTTCTGTTGCTGTGTGCTGTATGCTGGGCTCATCTTCTTCTCTCCCAGCATATCTTCATCTCCCCTCCCCCACTTTTCCTTCTGGGCTTTCCCCCTTTTCTATTTTCAGAATCTAGGAGTTGGGAGTGACTTCCAAAAGATGGGATTCTCCTTGTTTTCTTTTCTTTTTTTTTTTTTGTCTTTTTTTTAACATTTTTTGGGATTGAACTCGACTCGGCCGAGTCGACTTAGCCCTAGCCGAGTCGGGTCCCAAGTCTACCTTTTAAACCATGGTCTCGAATGGCTGCGGGGGTTTGCAGAGAAGGGTAGCTTTAGAGAGAGATAGAGAGATGATTGTAATTTGTAAGTATGGATGGTTGGCTATCAAATGAGATGAGAGATAGACAATAAGGGTTGAGCATTGAGCACCAATTTTTTTTTGAATGGCGATCCCAATGAGAACTCCGGTTTTTATTGCCGGTCCCGGGGGGCTGCATTAGGTAGGTTGATAGCCAACGTAAAACTTTTTCACAACCCAAACACGAATTTTGAGGTAAGAACGTTTCAAGATCATGCTAGGGCATTCCCCGCTTAAAGCGATGCAACAAAGTGCCACCCCGTTGTAGTGGAAAGTAGTAGGCAAGGGCTACCGCACCATTCTTGACGAGTGCGACTAAAGAAGTTAGTCCAAAAGAAGAGGAAGATTCAACTTGCCACTTGAAATATAGAAACCTTGGCAAGAAAGGGCATGAAATTGGTTGAGGTCATGAAATGAAGAAGAGTTAGTGTAGCCTGTCTACACAAAACAAAGTGGAAATGGGATAAAGCTAAGGAGCTCATTAATGGTTATATACCTTTTTATGTGGGAAAGAGCAATACAAGAAATGGAGTGGGTATAGTTGTAGATAAGGATTTGAAAGAGAGTTGTGGGGGTAAAGAGGTTGGATGATAGAATTTTGCTCCCAAACAAAATTAGTTGATCGTGTCAAAAGAGAATTCTGGGAGGATATGAATGCTTTACTGCGAGAAATCCCAACTAGTGAAGATTTTCCTAGAAGGAGACTTAAATGGGCATGTAGGAAAGGATAATGGAGGGTCTGAGGGAGTGCATGGAGGACAAAGACTTGGAGAAAAGAATGAGTCATGGGACACTATCATGGATTTTGCATTAGCATTTGACCTTTTCATATAGCAAACACCTTTTAAAAAGAGAGAGGAGCATTTAATTAGCTATAAAAGTGGAACTACCAGGAGCTAGATAGTCATTTTTCTAGTTTGAAAACATGATCGATTGGCTTGTTAAGTGATGGGGACATCAGGCAAAGGAACAAGAAGAAAATAGCGCACATGATCCCATTGTGGATCGATCACCCTTTCTTAGGGTTAATCCGTCAAGATCAGGAGAATCCACCGTTAGATCGAAGTTTGGAAGAAGATCTACCATCGGATGTGATGGATGGCTGGCTGAAGACCTCCCATGGCAATCATGAGGAAGGCCCCACATTGGGATGGGCCAAGGGGGAAGATATGTTGCTGATTCAAGATGTTCTAAAAGGATTGAGGGGCCCAAGAAGTTTTAAATGAGTTCAAGTTATAAAGAAGGGGCCCAAGGAGTCTTGTGTTAAATAAAAGATGTAAAAATGGGGCCCGCGACTTAAATTTACTAGGGAGAAGTGCGTGGGATGACTTGCACACGTCTTCCCATGCGCAAGTCCTCCCCAACTCATGACATTCCTCCCTCTTTTGCTGTTTTTATTTATTTCTTTTATTATCTTTGGTTTATTATTCTCATCTAAGGACTACTAAGATGTTTTAATCTCAATCATCCATTGTTAGGGTTGAGTTCTCTTTTCTTTTAAGTCTATAACTCCATTGTGGAGGCCATTATTGAACTATTAACAAAGAATACTCTTCAATGGAAGCTTTCTTGAGTCCTCTCATGCAAGTTTTTCATATTTCCTCGCCCGAGATGGGGAGTTTGGCGTGAGGCCAAGGTTGTTATCATCTCCAACCAGGTATTTCTCCTATCTCTTTCTTCTTCTTTCATTATTTATTGCTGTTATCACAACCCTAGATCTAATTCAACCCATCCATCTAAAATCCCGGATCTAGCCTTGATCCCTTTACCGAACTCTAAACCAAACCCAAAACCAACATCAGGCTTAAGAACCAGCCCCATAGGACCTGACAGATCATAGATCAGACCCTATATTCACCTGGCTGAACCTGATCCAGTCCATCTGGGCTAATCAGACCTGGTCCAATCCTCTTACAGTTGGGTCAGCCCAATTTTGAAAGCCCAATTTACCATTTTATTGCTGTACCGCCCCTTCAAAGCCTGAACTTAAGATTTAAATGCTTATATTTGGATTATCCCTAGACAAGTTGGAAGTCCTAGCTTCCCATTGGTTATAACTCGGTCTCGGATCAAGACATAATCACCTTTGCTAATTTATTGTTAGAAATGTGTTTAGTGTCAATTTTGAGGATGATTATGGTTGCTATTAATTCAATATTTTGATCTCACATTTGCATTTTGTCAATTTAGTAGTAGGTCCTGCATCATTAAGACTGTAAGGTTATTCTAGGAGAGAGTTTGACCAAACAATATAGGCTAGTAGTTTTAGATATTTGCATTAGAAGTAGAAAGAGAGGGGCAGTAAATAAAATGTGTACTAAAACAAGTTGGAGGGATTTGAAAGGAGAAAGAGCAACATTATTTAAGGATAAAGTGATAGACAAGGGAGAGTGGAATTTTGAGGGAGAAACTACAGCAATGTGGAATCAAATGATTGATTGCATTAGGAAGGTAGCTAAAGACGTGCTTGGAGAGTTAAAAGGGAAAAGAAACTATAATAAAGAAGCCTGGTGATGGAGTGTAGAGGTTCAAGAATCTGATTGAGAGAAAAGACATTACATTGTTTGGCAGGGGATTAGGAATATAGAAAACTACGAAATGTATAAGAAGGCATATAATAAAGAAGCCTGGTGATGGAGTGTAGAGGTTCAAGAATCTGTTTGAGAGAAAAGACATTACATTGTTTGGCAGGGGATTAGGAATATAGAAAACTACGAAATGTATAAGAAGGCAAAGAAAGAAGCTAAAGTTGTAAGTGATGCAAAGTTCAAAGCGTATGATGACCTATATAATAGGTTAATAGGTTGGGAACAAGAGAAGGATATTTTTAAGTTTGCAAAAGTTTGGGAAAAGAAGAGCAGAGACTTAGACTATGTCAAATGTATTAAAAGCAATGACCAAAAAGGTTTTAGTGAAGGTCGATGATATCAAAGAAAGGTGCAGGGAATATTTTAGCGAACTTTTAATGAAAACTATGTAGGAGAAGACATAAGAACAAGAGAGGATACTTTGTTAGTAGAGCATATTTTTTCCCGCAAAATTAGGGTGGTGGGAGTGAGGAAAGCATTGAAACAAATGGAGACAAGAAAGCCTACAGATCCAGATGACATTCTTACAGAGGGCTTGGAAATGCATAGGAGAAGTTGGGGGGCTTTGGTTAACTAGGCTCTTCAATAAGATATTAATGACAAAGAAGATGTCTGATAAATGGAGCAGAAGTGTTGTAGTACCTATGTATAAGAACAAGGGAGATATACAAAAGCTATGGGATTAAACTTATGAGTCATACCATCAGCTATGAGAGAGTAATGGAGCAAAGACTTAGACAGAAGACTAAGATATCTGAAAATCAATTTGGTTTTATATGGAAGTCATCTTCTCACTTAGGCAATTAATGGAAAAATTTTGAGCGAAGAGGAAAAATCTGCATATAGTCTTCATTGATCTAGAAAAATCTTATGATAGGGTACCTAGAGATTTAATTTGATGGGTTTTAAATAAAAAGAATGTTCCAAGAGCTTATATTGAGCTTATTAAAGACACGTATGAAGGAGTGGTAATGAGTGTGAGAATTACTTGTGGAGAGACATGTGAGTTCCCGGTGACCATGGGTTTGTAGCAGGGGTCGGCCCTAAGCCCTTATCTCTTTGCATTGATTATAGATGAGTTAACTGCTCATATTCAAGAGGAGGTACCTTGGTGTATGTTGTTTGCAGATGATATAGTGTTGGTGGAGGAATCAAGAGATGTGTGAATGCAAAATTCGATAGATGACGAGAGGCTTTGGAATCCGAAGTCTTTAAAATAAGTCGTACAAAGACAGAACATATGGATTGCAACTTTAGTGCGCATTTACAAAGAGCTGAAACTACTGTGAGAATTGAAGCGCAGGGGATACCACATAGATCCATTCTGTTACCTTGTCTCAATAATTAGCAAGGATGGAGAGGTTGATGAAGATGTCGAACATGAGATAATCCATTCTGTTACCTTGTCTCAATAATTAGCAAGGATGGAGAGGTTGATGAAGATGTCGAACATGAGATAAAAACTGGATAGTTGAAGTGGAGACTTGCTTTTGGAGTACTTTGTGACCAATAAATGGCTACAAGATTGAAGGGGAAATTTTATGGGGCAATGATTAGACCAAGCTATGATCTATGGAGCAGAATGTTCATCAATCATGAAGCAACATATGCACAAAATGGATGTAGCAGAGATGACAATGTTGAGGTGGATGTGTGGTAAAACTAGGAAAGATAAAATTAGAAATGAGCGATTTTGAAAGCATTTAGGGATAGCATTACTAAGGGATAGAATTAGAGAAACCTATTTGAGATGGTTGGGCATGTACAACGCAGGACGGCAACGGCACCGATAAGGAAAAGTTTGGCTATGTAGGTTGATAACCCACCAAAGGGAAGGGGTAGGCCGAAGAGGACGTGAATGGAGGCAGTAAAAGTAAATCTAAAAAAGTGCAACTTTTTTGAGGATTTGGCTTAGGATAGATTGGAATGGAAAAATAGAATTCATGTAGACAACCCTAACATAGTTGGGACAAGGCTTTGATGATGATGATGATGATCCTAATGAGATACCAATTATAATATTTGGTTCCGGTCATCTTGGGGGCTCAAGTTTTATTCTGGGAGAACTTTTCATGCAGTGATAGTACTTTTGTGATCATGTTTCTAGATTTTGTAGAGTTTCAATGCAGACAAATGCCCTAGTTAGTGACTACTACTTGAATAAAGATTCTCCATTGGTGCTGTATCATCTTTCTCACTGCATTCTTGCTGATGATGAGTTGGAATGTTATACATCTTTGCATCCTTCAAGTTGTATACTCTAGAGAAGAGTCTAGAGCAGGAGAGGAGGAGATGAGAGGATTTAGGGATATAAATTGCTAGGATCTTTCAGTTATATCCTTACGTGCAAGGAATTTGGGTGGTAAAGGAGAAAATAATCATTAAAGAATTTATTCTCTCTCTCTCTCTCTCTCTCTCAAATGGTCTCAAATTAGTTTATCTGCAGAAATGCTTCTGATTTTGCACATCTTCTTTTGGTTATTCTAAACCCATTCTGATCTTCCCTATTTTTAAGGCACTAAATGGTCGGAATGTCCCTCTTCCAACAGGGGCGCGAACCAGGGTATCCTGCATCCCTTTTGGAGGACTTTTAATGTCCCTTTACCAGCTGAGCTACCAGCACAGGACTTGCAGATTAATATATTTTTTGATCGGTCAGGACTTGCAGATTATCTACTTAATCCACTGTGATTATGTGAAGGAGATTTGGATTTTTTTTTTAATTGTTGTTCACTTTTTATCCCATATGTGGATAATGAAAATGATTTAGAACCTGTGCATCAATCTGATATCCATCTCTGTTTTCTTTGGCAATCGGATCTTACACTTTTGGAGTACTAATGTTATCTTCTTTCAGGTTCTATTGGAGTTCAAAGAGTATGCCACAGAAGTTGATGTAGATTTTGTTAGAAAAGCTGTCCGTGCCATTGGCCGCTGTGCTATCAAGTTAGAAAGGGCAGCCGAGCGGTGCATAAGCGTGTTGCTAGAGCTGATAAAGATAAAAGTAAACTATGTTGTCCAGGAGGCTATTATAGTCATCAAGGATATTTTCAGGCGATATCCTAACACGTGAGTCTTGAACCTTTTGGTGCTTTAAATTGGCACATGGATAGTTCCACTGCTGCCCTTTTTATCCCATTTGAAGCTTATTTTGTGTGGCCTTCTTATTCTGCAGCTATGAATCCATCATTGCGACTCTCTGTGAGAGTTTAGATACTTTAGATGAGCCTGAGGCTAAGGTATTCTTTAATTATTATGTTAAAAATAGCTCAACTTGAGTTCTGTTTTAGTACCATCTGCAGTCTATTTCCATATGTTTAACAAGATCCTTTGATTGCTGCAGGCGTCAATGATCTGGATTATTGGTGAATATGCAGAAAGGATTGATAATGCTGATGAACTCCTTGAAAGCTTCTTGGAGAGTTTTCCAGAGGAGCCTGCACTGGTCCAATTGCAATTGCTGACTGCTACTGTCAAGTTGTTTCTGAAGAAGCCTACTGAAGGCCCACAGCAGATGATTCAGGTCCTATATTATTACTTTCATTATTATCAATGTCATCATCTCTCATCGACTTTGCTGTATTATCACTTTGATGATGCCCTTTTATACTGATCTGGTATTTTACTGGCATATGGCTAAAATCTAAATGCTCTTAGCTCCCCTCTTTACCGGCATCTTTTCTAGTCCATCCCACTGTAAACTTCTGTCTATCATTCACCCAGTTGTGACATCTCTCGCCCCTATTTCTTAGAAGCCTCTCCCCGAGAGCTTCTTTGGCTCTTAACTACCGCTCTTTGTACATCCGGTCAAGGTAAAATTCCCTTCTTGACATACTGATAACTGGCTGACCAGAGGGAAGAGGGTTTTTACCACTGCCACGAGAATTCTGTTATCAACCCAGTTTTCTTTTCCCCAGTAGCTTCCTCAATAAATAAATAAATAAATAAATAAATAAAATAAAATAATGCAGTTTCTTGCATTTGATATCGACTTCGGTGGACCATCTCTTGCCTCTACGTACTTAATGTCATTCCCATTAGACCTACTTTCTACTTTCTTGTCACCGTGCTGTCCAATTATCACTCACATGATCCACTATTGCTTTATTCTTCTCTTGCAGTTGAGTCTTCATGTTTTCGCTAGTTATCATTATTTACAATTTATTGTTGAAAGCAAATGAATATAGCAAAGTCAGTCCAATATTCCATTCTATTTTTGACAGTGGATATATATGATGCAAGGATACTTTAAAATGGGCAACGTATCGTATCTAACACTCAACTTTTTATGTGTAAAATCCGTATCCCTGTTGTGTCCGTTGCGTGTCCCTGCCGTATCCATGCCCGTATCCGGGCATCATATAGTATATTCCTCAAAGATAGGATTGTGGGTTTTACGTTGACTAAGAGGGCTGATATTATTCAAGCCTGGTGAGCCCATGATTGGTTGATTAATGCTGTTTGGATGTGAAGCTATTTATTAAAGAAATAATGGCTCCTACCATGCATGAGACTGAACCATACTGCTGATCTGATGCAGAAAAGGTAATGACCCAATGATCTTTTAGATTGAAATATGCTGATCTTGTGATAGTGGAAATTGGTTGTTAAGAAGTGACAAAAATGGTGTAGGGGAAGACCAGTGAACAGAGTCTTTCTGGGGGCATCCTCCATCTATGGTGAACACAATCAGGTCACCAGTCTGGATCAATGAAAATGAACGCAGGCATGGAAATGGAGCTTCTAAAACAGTACATGACTCGGTATTAGCTTGCTGTACCAAGTACTTATACCTAAAGGTCAAAACCAATGGCGGACCCAAGATTTTTCATTTGTGTGGTGCGGGCAATGGTCAATTTAAGAAGTCAAATAATAAAATAGAATTTTTAAGGTATTATTTAAGGAGTTTCTCGAATCTCGTGGGTGCGGTCGCACCTGCATTGTTACACTTAGGTCCGCCCCTATTCTAAACTGGTTGCATGATAGTACTAGTCACACTGAAGTTGTCTCTTGCTAAGATTTAAAAAAATTTTTATTTTCTCACTGAAAATCTCGTTTACATTGGTGGTGAAGTTTTATACTCTACTATGATTGAATTGCATGTGACAGGTTGTTCTAAACAATGCTACTGTAGAAACAGACAATCCTGATCTGCGAGACCGTGCATACATTTACTGGCGCCTTCTTTCCACTGATCCTGAGGTATATGAAATGCTTTTTTGATGCTTTTAAGATGCTGTACCATTCCTTGTACATGACTGATCTCCTACCTATATCTCAGGCAGCTAAAGATGTTGTATTGGCTGAGAAGCCTGTAATCAGTGATGATTCAAATCAACTTGATCCTTCACTTCTCGATGAGCTTCTTGCAAACATTGCTACTCTCGCTTCTGTGTATCACAAACCTCCAGATGCATTTGTGACCCGTGTCAAAACAGCAGTGCAGAGGCCAGATGATGAAGAATACCCTGATGGGAGTGAATCTGGGTACTCTGATATGCCTGCTAATGCTGTTGACAGTGCAGCAGCTCCCTCTAGCTCGAGTAATGTTCCACATGCTGCAACAAGGCAGGCAGCACCAGCACCCCCTGCACCTGCTGCTCCAGTACCTGACCTACTGGGTGATCTGATTGGTCTGGATGGTGCTATAGTTCCTGTTGACCAGCCGGCAACACCTTCTGGGTGAGTATTTTGGATGGCTGAAATTTTCTTTATTTGGCTGTCCTGAGTTTAATTTGAAATCCGGTTAGGTTTTTGTGCATTTGATACCTATGAATAGAACTGATATAGCGTTCTAACAATGTTTACGTAGACCACCGTTACCTATTGTACTGCCAGCATCCACGGGCCAAGGTCTACAGATCTGTGCACAACTTACACGGCGTGATGGTCAAATATTTTACAGCATGTTATTTGAGAATAACTCTCAGATTCCTCTTGATGGATTCATGATTCAGTTCAACAAGAATACACTTGGTCTTGCAGCTGCTGGACCTCTGCAGGTGATTCCTCTGTCCTGATAATATCAAATTTTAGCTGTTTCTTGCGTTTAACTTACCTTGCAATGTGCATTATTCTGTTGGCTAGGTTCCACAATTGCAACCCGGTGCATCAGCAACGACTCTTTTGCCGATGGTATCGTTTCAGAATATCTCCCCTGGACCTCCAAGCACACTTTTGCAGGTTGCAGTGAAAAATAATCAGCAGCCCGTATGGTACTTCAATGATAAGATTTCTTTGCAAGTTTTCTTCGCTGAGGATGGTAGAATGGAGCGTGCAGACTTTCTTGAAGTAAGTAAATATAGAACCTTCCTCTTTCTCCCTCTTAGAACAATTTCCTGAACGTTGTTAGTTTGGTTTTCAGTTTTTTGGTGCATATCTTGAATATTACTTTATGCATACTCTTGAAGGTTTAACATGTACAGTTCAGGAGGAATTATTAGCTCCTGATAAATCCTGGCATTTGAACCTTACTGTTTAATATAGTTGATACTTTTTACTTCCCTTATAGTCATTATACTCTGGCCCTACTGTGCAGTCATGTGTTATATGTGGCACCCTTTGCTATGTACAGTCACTAGCAACAAAGCCCCTTGCTAAACCCGGGGCCAAAATTAAAGATATATTAAAATTTAAGAGATTTTAAATATAATTAGTGAAAAATAAATCTAAAAGTAATAGATTACAAAGAATAGATGAAATGAATTATATTCTGATGGAGTATAAAATCCACTAAAAAGAATATCTTTATTTTCTAAAAGAAAATCCATAGAAACAAAAAGAAAAACCATATGCTAATGGATTTGGAAAAGAAACCCCAACAAATTAATAAACATAAGATCTTGCTATGCTAGGAAAAAAAAATGTATAAAAAAATACCCCAATGAAAACCTCGAAATGTGATCGTAATATCTTTAAAAAAATCCACAAAACTCAAAGGAATAAAAATACCCAATGTAATGGATAATAATGAGATTTTCATGTCTTAGAAAATAAAAATAAAAACGGTGTGTGTGATGATTTTAATCCATATTCATTGGACTGACATTTACTGTCAGATTGTGAAAAATCTATCAAACTAATGCTAAAATAGTTATTTTTAAAAAATTATAATTTTAAATACAACATGGTCTCCACAACTTACATTTGATGTGCCATTGGTTTAGATAGTCACGATTTGATTGCTTTATTTAAATGTCTAATATTCCTGATAATGAGAAAAATCTTGGGAATCAAACAAATAAGAGATGACATTTTGAATGATTGGTTTGGATGCGCATAAGGTAATCCACTATTTTGAGAAGGATACCTTGATGCAATTAGGAACTCAAATATTAAAATAGAAAAATTATAATTTTGAAAAGATGAAAGATAAATTAGATTGAGAGTGAAAACAACTGTATCAAAATAGAGAGGTTTTAGGGGACATTGATTGATAGACTTTAGGAGTTAAGAGGAAATGGATGGAGAGATTTTTGGAGAAACAAATTGTGGCGGTAATGACTTGGCACCTAAAAGCAATGTATGTGTTTTGTGCATATTTCCTTTAAAAGAGAATTATTGTGCTGCTGTCACTCTGTAGAGCCCCCCTCCTTATTGCTATAATATATATAATATATTAGGGGCAAAAATGAAAAAAAATATTAAAATTTATATTTTTTGAAATATTTTAAGAAAAAGATCAATATAAAAGAAACAAATATATTGTCTAATGGTAGGAGTAAAAGAGATTTAAAATAGTATATATTGAATAATTAAGATTACAAATAAGTAATCAAGAGACCATCAAACCATATAAACAACAGTAAAAGAAAATAAATATTGTTAGGTACATTATCCACCAAGTAAGCTTGTCCTATCCCATGATCATGCCCACTAACAAAAAATAGATGATCATAGCTAGAAAATCTATCGAGGTTGATATGAGTGGGCCCGATGCACTATGGTGGGCCCGCAACAAAGACTTGAGATTAACCTGAAGCAGCATGGAATAAGCTTCTTGTTGATGTAGCCCGACAAAAGACTAGGACCTGCAGGTCCTGATGGACCATCTGATGGGGTCCACATGATCTTTGATTTGGCAGAGATCCCTATCCTTATCTAAATTAGTAATATTAATTAGTTGCTTAATATGATTGCTTTCTAATTTCTATTTAGACTAGGATTAGGTAATTTCCTATTGTCAGTATTTTGATTAGTTTAGAAACAGGATGCTCTATATAAACAGAAGAGATCATTGTTATTCTGCATGCATTATTCAATCAAAATTACCTACGTGAGTTATTTTTCTCTCTGTCTGTGTATGGTTTGTCTTGAGCCTTAGGGCTGGAATCTATTGAATTCGATCAATCTCATTCTTGAGATTGGTCAACCTTCCGATCGAGGTCCCGGAGCTGTGCCAGATTGGTATCAGAGCTCAGATCCGGTCGCCGAGGAAACGACTGTCTTCCCCGGTTCATCATTGCCCACCCATCTCTCCCTAACCCATCCATCAGTGCCTCCATTTCTCCAACACATTCTGTCACCCATCCTCTCTACCCACACTCTTCATCGAGACCTAATTTCTCAAAAAAAAAAAAAAAAAAAAAGACCCACAGCCCTCCATCCGAACTCAATTCTCCCATCACACCAACCCTAACACACCAACCCTCCACTGAACGCCAATTCCATCCATCCAACAATCCCAGCCGAAACCCAACTTTCCAAAATCCCAAACCCTAATCGAAACCATAAAGTCCACATTCCCAGCAGACCACCGAACCCAGCCTCACCCACATTCCTTTCCCCGAAACCCTAAAAATCCCCAAATCGTCCCCAAATCCATAATCGCTATCCCCACTCCTTTCCATCATCCCAATTGTCCAACTTACCCCAACCGAGCTTCACCCTCTCGTTCCATCTTCATACCCAGAGAAGCACAAAAAACAAAAAAAGGGAGAGAGAGAGAGAGAGAGAGAGAGAGAGAGAGAGAGAGAGAGAGAGAGAGAGAGAGAGAGAGAGAGAGGAACCCACCAGAGAAATAAAAGAAAAAAGAGAAAAAGAAGCTATAGAAGAGAGAAGGAGCTCTGAGTTGGGAGCATACCTTGCACCGACGACAAGCACACAGCAGCGCCTTGATCTTCACATCCACCACAACTCCGTCCTCACCGCAGCACGTAGAAGAAGCCCGCATCCTCAGTCGCTGCACAGCCATCGCCCTTTCTCTATCACCGTAGCCAGCGTCTTCCTCCAAACTCCTCTTCGTCTTTTTTCTTCTGAGTTCTGAGTCGAAACAGGTAAGACTCCTCTCTTTTATTTCTCTCTGCGTACAAAGATCGAGGACAGAAGTCGATCTGTTTCACACGTGTTCTAGCCAAGCACCGAAATGGGCCTGAGTTTTGGGCCTGACTGCAGTTTGGGCCCGATTTGAGTCCAGACCCGACCCAGCTCCAAAAAAAAAAAAAAGAGAGTTTCCAGCCATGCCTAGAAGAGGCAATAATCTCAGTCATTGGCTCACAGACAAGGAACGTGATGAACAGTTATCCAAACTGGGCCAAGATATGGATGAGGTAATGGATCGTCTACGCACTGTAGAATCCGCACTTATTGAATTGCAAAATAAACAGTTGGCTGCAAAAGAAGGGTCTTCTGCTGCCGCACAAATACTCACACCCATTCAAACAGAACGGCTTGAGCAGCGGGAATCCATGCGTGACTTTGTACAGCGCCTCATCGCTGAACGAGACAACTCGGGTTCCCAAGTTCCACCCCACACTGATGATATCACAAAGAAGGTTAAAATCGATGTGGCTGATGTATCTGGAGATGTCAGTCTGAAAATTTTTGTTGATTGGCTTAATTCTCTGGAAGACTATTTTGCTTGGTATAACATGAATGATGAACAGCGGATAGCCTTTACGAAGGTTAAGCTTAAGGGTCCTGCTAGAATCTGGTGGTATGGTGTTGAAAATAATGAACTTGCATTGGGACAACCCATTACTAGGTGGTTCAACATGAAAGAAAGGTTCAAGAGCAATTTCCTTCCTTCTGATAACATTGACACTGCACCAAGAGTTTCTCACCCTCCAGCAAGGCAATCTATCTGTGGAAGCATATACAAACAAGTTTCGCGAATATATTGTTCGTTGTAATTTGAAAACAGATGATCGTCTAACATCACTAGATTTCGGGATGGATTACACAATGACATCAGACGAGAAGTTGCTATGTTTGATTACACCAGAGTTGATGAGGTCTTTTGTAAAGCCCGGAAAGCTCAGCATGAACTTCAGTTGCGGAGACGCAACACTTTTCAAGTCGGGGAGTCTTCCACTAGAAGAGGACATGAACCTACTTTTAATCGTCCTCAGACGTAAGGTTATCGTCCTCCTCCTCCTAAACCATTCCAGCAACCACCACAGAGGCCACAACAAGCAATTCAGCCGAGGCAGGCTTTGCCACAGCAGAATCAGCGGGTGCAACAGAATCAGAATGATAATCGTGCTCGCGGAAGAATAGATAAAAGAGATATTGTTTGTCATGCCTGCAAACAAAAGGGCCATTGTGCAGCAGAGTGTCCACATAGAAATTTATATATTGCTAATGAGCCAGAAGATGAGGAACAGTATGATGAGGAAATCGAGACGGAGCCGTTCAATGCGGAGCCTCAATATGAATCCACAGAAGATCAATTGCACGATACAGAAGCTGATGACGGTTCACCTCTGCTTTTTCTTGACCGTCGTCTGTTAGTAGCTGATGCAAAGGAAGAAAATGAAGATTGGAATCATGCCTCCATTTTCCGGTCAAGAGTCAACTGCAAGGGCAAGTCTTGTAACATGATCATTGATGGAAGCAGCGCCATAAATGTTATCTCTCAAGAAGCCGTAGAGAAACTCAAGCTACCAACAGTGAAACATCCAAAGCCTTATAAAGTTGCATGGGTCAACAACTACTCCATTCCTGTCCATAAGCAATGTGTAGTCCCTTTCCGGATTGGCCAGTATGAAGATACAATTCGATGTGACGTCATTCCAATGAACGTTACACATTCTCTTCGGACGACCATGGCTACAGAAACTGAAGGTCATTACAGATCATGAGCACAATACTTATACCTTCAACTGGAAAGGATGCAAGATCAGGTTGATTCCATTGCCTGCTAAATCTTCATCATCCACATCTGATGTAGCTTCAACACTTCCTATCTTAACTATGCGAAAGTTTGAAGAAGAAAGCAAAGAGCAGGGCATCATGTATGCCTTTATTGCTAGGTAAGTTCCAGAAGAATCTCCTAATACATCTATCCCACAAGAAGTAGAGCCCCTTCTGCAGAAATTTGCTGATCTAGTTCCCGATGAGCTGCCTAAGGAGCTACCTCCATTACGTGATATCCAACATGCCATTGATCTTGTACCGGGAGCTTCATTGCCAAATTTGCCTACATACCGGATGAGTCCCATGGAGCATATAGAATTAAGAAGGCAAGTTGATGATATTTTACAACGGGGATATATCAGGGAAAGCCTCAGTTCCTATGGAGTACCCGCACTCCTCACTCCAAAGAAAGACGGAAGCTGGCGCATGTGCGTTGACAGTCGTGCAATCAATAAAATCACGGTAAAGTACCGCTTCTAAATCCCCAGATTAGATGACATGCTAGATTTGATGACTGGTGCATGTATTTTTTCTGAACTTGATCTGCGAAGTGGTTATCATCAAATCCGTGTGAGGCCAGGTGATGAATGGAAGACTGCATTTAAAATCAAAGATGACCTTTATGAATGGTTGGTTATGCCCTTAGGATTAACTAATGCACCTAGTACTTTCATGCGGGTCATGACACAGCTGTTACAGCCTTATATTGGGAAGTTTGTCGTTGTTTACTTCGACGATATCTTAATCTACAGCAGGAACAACACAGAGCATCTTCTGCATCTGGATGTAATTTGCCAACTCCTTCGCCAAGAGCGATTCTATCTTAATCTCAAAAAGTGCACATTTATGAGTGATTCTGTTATTTTCTTGGGATATGTTGTGTCGGCACAAGGAATTAAAATGGACCTTGATAAGGTCAAAGCAATTCTTGATTGGCCTATTCCCACTATGCTCACTGAAGTTCGAAGTTTTCATGGTCTTGCAAACTTTTACAAAAGATTTATTTGAAACTTCAGCAGTATCATGGCTCCTATCACCGAATGCATGAAGAAAGGTGAATTTAGGTGGACTAGTTCTGCCACCAGAGCCTTCGAGGACATAAAGCTTACAATCACAGAGGCCCCAGTTTTGCGAATTCCAAATTTTGACAAGGTCTTCGAAGTTGCTTGTGATGCCTCACATGTTGGCATTGGGGGTGTTCTTAGTCAAGAGCGTCACCCGATTGCATTTTTCAGCGAGAAACTTTCTGATGCCAAGAAAAAGTATTCTTCTTATGATTTGGAATTCTATGCCGTTGTACAATCACTTCATCATTGGCGGCATTACTTGATTGGCCAAGAGTTTGTTCTTTATTCTGATAATGATGCTTTGAGACATCTACATTCACGGCAGAAGATCAGTGCCAACCGTGCAAAGTGGAGTGCTTATATACAAGAGTTCAGTTTCAGCATTCATCATATAGCAGACAAAGATAACTTAATAGCTGATGCACTCAGTCGACGGAAGCATTTGTTGACAAATATGTCTGTTAGTGTACCAGGTATTGAACAACTCAAGCTAGATTATGCAGATGACCAGGACTTTGGCACTATCCATGCAGAACTCAACAATGGTGATCTTGGTAAGCATCCTCATTATAGCATTCATGATGGTTTCTTGTTTAAAGGCACACAACTCTGCCTTCCTACTACATCCATTCGTGAGTATGTTGTCCGTGAGTTGCATTTTGGAGGATGTAGTGGCCATTTGGGACGCTACAAAACTCTTGCTCTTGTCAGCGACAGATATTATTGGCCCCGCATGAAGTCCACTATTATTCGCATTTGCGAGAGATGTAGGACATGCCAGATAGCCAAAGGTACTAAGAAAAACACTGGCCTTTATCAGCCTTTGCCTGTTCCTCATTCTCTGTGGGAAGATATTAGCGTGGATTTTGTGCTTGGTTTGCCAAAGACTCAGCGGAAAGTTGATTCCATTTTTGTGGTCGTTGATCGCTTCTCAAAGATGGCTCATTTTATTCCATGTACTTCAACTAGTGATGCCTACAAGGTTGCCAAGCTCTTTTTCAAAGAAGTCGTTCGTCTCCATGGCCTTCCAAATACTATTGTTTCTAATCGTGACACAAAGCTCGTGAGTTATTTTTGGAAGACTTTATGGATGCTGTCCAATACCAAGCTCAAATTCTCTATAGCTTACCACCCGCAAACTGATGGCCAAACAGAAGTGGTAAACAGAAGTCTTGGACAGTTGTTACGCTGCCTTGTTCGTGATCACATAACAACTTGGGATCAAGCGTTACCTATGGCTGAGTTTGCGTACAATAACTAAGTAAATCGGTCTACTGGTATTTCTCCATTTGAAGCTGTGACGGGAGTTCACCCGCGACTACCTGTTGATCTTGTACCTTTACCTGTTGATGCACGAATTAGTGCCGATGCGGACAATATCTTTTAACACATGCAACAAGTGCACAATGACGTCCGCCGACATATATCTGCCAGTAAGGCCACTTACAAACAGCAAGCTGACAAGCATTGCCGATTTATTGAATTTGCTGAGGGGGATATGGTTATGGTCCATATCCGTCCAGAACGTATGCCTCCTGGCGCATATAAAAACTTGCATCCACGGAATACTGGTCCATATAAGATTCTCAAAAAGATTGGCTCCAATGCTTATATGCTAGATCTACCGTCTGATTCAGGTGTCAGTTCTACTTTCAATGTTGAGGATCTTACGCTCTACCGTGGTCATGATAATGATGGAGAAATTGAAGAGATTGTTGCCGTGCTTGATGATCAGATTGTTTCCACTCGTCAAGGAGGTTTTCAGAAGTTCTATGTCTGCTGGAAGAATCGTCTTCTCTCCGATGCTACGTGGATCACTGCAACAAATTTTCAGCGATTGAATCCCGATCTTTATGAACGCTATCAAGCAATTAACTCGCCGGAGTCGAGTTCTTTCAAGCCGGGGAGAGTTGATGTAGCCCGACGAAAGACTAGGACCCACAGGTGTTGATGGACCATCTGATGGGGTCCACATGATCTTTGATTTGGCAGAGATCCCTATCCTTATCTAAATTAGTAATGTTAATTAGTTGCTTAATATGATTGCTTTCTAAATTCTATTTAGACTAGGATTAGGTAATTTCCTATTGTCAGTATTTTGATTAGTTTAGAAATAGGATGCTCTATATAAACAGAAGAGATCATTGTTATTCAGCATGCATTATTCAATCAAAATTACCTACGTGAGTTATTTGTGTGTGTGTGTGTGTGTGTGTGTGTGTGTGTGTGTGTGTGTGTGTGTGGTTTGTCTTGAGCCTTAGGGCTGGAATCCCTTGGATTCGATCAATCTCATTCTTGAGATTGGTCTACCTTCCGATCGAGGTCCCGGAGCTGCGCCACTTGTGCTGCTTTGTATGATGCCGTGAATTCCAAAGAAATCTTCCAAGCCCCTATAATATGGCATAAACATTAATCAGATTGAAATGATCTCCACCGAATCTTTCAATCACTCTGCTTAACAAAAACAACATAACATTAATAAAAATCCTTAGAAAAGAAGGCAGTCAACTACACAAGAACTAAAAATCATGTTCCATACATCCGATGAACCGGGAATATAAATAAATGAATCATATATCCATAAAAGAAAAAAAAAACATCAATAATTCTTTGGTAATAGCCCAACGTCTGATAGATCCGGAAAATGCAGTAGAAGGGGACTTCGTACATAATGTGTTTTTCAAAGATGCAATCTTGCAACAGAGTTCAATAGAACAAAATGAAAAATATGAGAAAACTCTAGCAAAAGAGAGAGAAAGATGACGAACATATATAAACAAAGGAGCACACTTGAAAATGCCCAGGCAACTTGCAAATGTCATAACCAGAACATCTTTGAGAGTAGTATAAAGGAATGAAGGAACTTTTCAAAGCACTGGCTCGTGCATACACCCTGCACGACCCTCATATAGTCATATTAAAGACCATTGCTATCATGGGGGGATTTTTATCTTTGACGATGGGTTTTGCAAGATTAGTTTTTGGTGATAAGAGATAGTTGTGGCTTCCTTGCTATTTTTCAGAGAGATAGGGTGGTTAGGAATTGATTAAGATAACAACAGAAAGAATGGAGATAAGATTAATACTTGAGATAATAGCTTATCTCGATAGATTCAAACTGGAGAGAGATTATTGCCTAAATTCTTGGTTTTGATTTTGAAATTTAGAAATGGGCATCAAGAGATAAGGATTAGAAAATAGAGTGTTGCTGATGTGGCATCTGAATGCACGGTATTTTTTTTTGTATATTTTTCTGAAAGGAGAACTCATGTGTGGGTGATGACGTGGCACCCCTCACAGCCCACCTCCCCGTTTGCTTTAATATATATAATGTGTTTTTCCTTAATTAGTACCATTTGATATGTTTTTTTTAAATGGAATTAAATAACAGAGGCAATAGCATACTGCTTTAGGAGTGCAAAAAGGGGTCCTGAACAATGCTCCTACACCTTTATGACTGAGATCTAGGGTATTTCATGGGATGAAGTCAGCTATTATGAACTGCTATATTAATTTTGTTTTGATTTATGTTTCAGATGTTAAATGGGCTTCTGTTATACCCATGCAGTCATGTTTTGGCATTCATCTTTGTTGTTGTTGTCGCCATTGTCAAATATACTGCATCTTTAGAATTAGAAGGCTGCCACATTTAAATTGTTTGTTCATGTATTTTTTAAATATATTATATTTAGATGTTAGCCACTTTTCCTTTTGGTTTTGATGTATAAGCTTTCATATGCTGTATAGCTGTTTTGCCTCTCTTTTTGTGCATTGCCTGTGATGTGCTGCTTGGATGCAGCGTGACACTCATTGAATCCTGGCAGGAGGGTATCATGGTATTTTGATTGAGAGTGCCACTGAGGTGCAATTTTGATTGTATTTGTTCATGGGCTTTGGCCCTTTGTTGGTTAAGGTAGTGACTTACCTTCCAAAAGAGATGAGGAGTTATTTTCCCTGCTAGAGTAGATTAGTCAGGAACTAGCTTGATTTATGATTTTTTTTTTGGTATATGTCCATTACCTTCACAAAAACCTTCACATTTTTTTAGTACAACAATGAGCAATTTTTTTTTTGAAATGTTCTATCTTCCTTTGTCAAAATTTTTAATTGTTGATTTTTGGGGTCTGCCCATTAGCTTCGTATAATATTTCACATGTATTTATCCTGCATAACTGCAAAGAGCTCTGCATTTGAAACGAGGATCATTAATTTACCTATAAGAGTGGAATTAATAAAAATGAGAGACTTTTTTCAACTCAGAAAGCATGATTGCAAAAGAAAAGGTGGGGGGTACTTGAAAGGGGAAAGGACAGTAACATTTATGCATAAAATGATCGAGGGGGGAGAATGAAATTTGGAGGGTGAAACAATGGCAATTTGGAGCCAAATGGTTGACTCTATCAAAACGGTTGCAAAAGAAGCGCGTGGAGAGTTGAAAGGGGAAAGATACTTTGATAAAGAAACTTAATGGTGGAATGTAGAGATTCAGGAACCTATTTGAGTGAAAGGACATTCCTAGAAAGTTTGGTAGGGGAAAGAGCAACTCTCTTTTGGTACTTAACTTGAATTGAGAAATATTTTTCATAGAGCTCCCTTTTGAATGAATCCCAATTCATGGCAGTCCTTGTCTCATCGTACCGTCTTTTGATGGTGTCCCTTTAACTCTATTTCTAAGCATAAAGCTTCCTAACAGTACCTTATCACCTTCAGCACACTTCATAACTTCGAACATGGTTTCCATTTCTCTGACCCGAGATTCAGCATTATTTGAGTCCAGGTCACCCTTAAAGATGCTAGGTCTAAGTTCCTTGAACCTCTTTTATAGGGTGCTCTCATGGGGTGCGGAGGAGGAGCAGATGCTTGTCGACTGAGCATCTCAATCAATCGCTCTTGCAACTGGGTTTGTTGCTGATATGCCATTGCAGAAGTCCTTATGAAGTCATTGACATACTCCGGCAGAGTAGCAGTGTTGTTCTGAGTGTTATCCTCAGAGGCGTCAGAACCTCCGGATCAACCAGATGATGGGGTCCGGGTCCAGGACCAGAAGGTTTAAATTAGGACATTTAGTAGGGGAATGGTAAAGTAGCACATTTATATTTATATATTCCCTCCACACCATATAGCTTTACCCATATCTCACCACGTTTCCTAAATGTTCCTATGAAAGTTTTTATATTGTTTTATTATCCTAGAAACTCGAGCAGGGGAAAGAGAAAACTCTATCTCACTATTTAAATCTATTCTGCTTTTATACGGACGATGGATGTCTGTTTTACATGCCTTGATAATTGATGGTTGTATTTCCAATCTTAACTGCAGACATGGAAATCTCTTCCTGACTCAAATGAGATTGCCAAGGACCTACAGAGTGTTGTGATCAACAGTGTGGATGTTACGGTTGATCGTCTGGCTGCATCTAATGTATTTTTCATTGCAAAGCGAAAGAATATGAACCAGGAGGTTTTGTATCTGTCTGCCAAGGCCCCTCGAGGTATTCCATTCCTGATAGAGCTTACTGGTGTCGTTGGGATCGCTGGAGTCAAGTGTGCAATCAAGACACGGAACCCAGAAATGGCACCACTATTCTTTGAGGCTATGGAGGCTCTTCTTAAGTGATAGCTATTGTTTCTCATCTTGAAGCTTTTGTAACATGTATGTTGAGCGCTCAGATTTTCTCCACCTTTCCCTTTCCATTGAAGTCGGGTTTTTCCGGAATTGTTATAAGGTTTTTTACCCCCTCTCAGAAATGTCTTTTGTTAGTATTTATTGCTGGTGCAAGCTTCATGGCTGTGGTTGGGTTGTTATATAATTATATTATGTGTTCCATAGGCCTTGCACTCATTTTTATTTGTGAGTTTGCAGTCAAACTTATACTTTACAAATTGGTGTAATGGTGTCCATTGGAATGTGGGGAGGGGGAGATTTAATAGCAAACAAATTGTCTCAGGCCCTTGTGAAATGAATTTTTTTTTTACACTGCATCTGATGTGGAACAGGTCCTTGAGAGATTTTACATTGTATCTCACTTTGCACCTGCATTGTGTTAATTTTGTCCTTTGTTCTGATTAAAGGTAATGCTAACAATACAAAAATCCAAAATCTACACATTTGCTTCTTGTAAAACCTAATCCAGGTTATCTACATCCATTTAAATTCCGTTAGCGTCTAAATTGCCTGCAACGATGAACAGGTCCTTGAGAGATTTAGATATTGTATCCCGCTCGAGCCTCTTTCTTGTGTGATATTTGTCCTTCGTTCTAATAAAAGATATTGTTAACAACACAAAAATCCAAAATATACACATTTGCTTCTGGCAAAACCTAATCAAGGTTACCCAAATCTATTTAAATTCCATTTCGGGGGTCTATAAATTGACTCCTACTTTTTGTGCAGTGTGATATAAGGTAATCTTTCAACTCTGCCACCTCATTTCTTTTTTAGGGAGAATTTCAATGAGGTATAAAACTTTGGGCTCATTTTTTAAAAAAGTATATCAAGCTTAGAATATTTCAAAAAAGTATAAAGATTTTTCACAATTCTTTCAATTGAGTCCTCTCCATAAAACTTTTTGAGAAATGACAAAAATTAGCCTTTCGTCATTTTTCAATTTTTAAAAATAAATCATTTAAGAGAAATGATCAAATCTAACCCAAATGACCTAGTGGGGCCCATTTTAAATACCTTTATGCATGGATGGTAAAAAAAAACAAGAAGATTTTACCAAAAAAGAAAAAAAACTTTAAGTGGCCACTGCATCAAACATGAAATTTTAGCAAGTAGTGCACCAAACAGGAAATCTAGATAGAAAATATAATTTTTTTCACCCTTTTTTTTTGTGGTTGCATTCGACCTTCATTTTCTATAGTAAGGGTGGACTGTGACCCTCGCTATAATAAGTGAGGGTTGCATTCGACCTTGAGCAGGCATAACCTCTTTACCTTCTTCCTCGAGTGTTAAAGTTTTCAATTAAAGGAAGAGAGGACTGGAAGATCTGCCATATAAAGTTTATTTTTTGGTAAGTTTCTTATAAAGGATCCTTCCGGAAAAAAGCTTATGCAATTTCAAATCCAAATTTCTAGCATGCTATGGTTTTGTGCAACATCACGTGAAATAGATTTTGCTAAAATGGAAGAATAGATTGGAGGAGCAATTCAAAAGCTAAGATTCACGCTCATTTGTGCTGTGGGTTGGAAAAATGATACCCATATAAGAAGATACCAATGGCCTAAAATAAATGATGCTACCAAGAAAACAAAGATGAGAAAGAGAACATGGCAACATCAGTTCACATGATGCACAACCAATTGATAGCATTTATTAGGGATTGGACCTTTCTTAAATTGACCAACCCACCAATAACATTTTTAAAGCCGATTGGCAACTTACTAGGTTAGATCTTCCAGTCATCTCTTCCTTTAATTGAAAACTCAATGAAGAAGGAAGAAGATGAAGATGTTATGTCTGCTCAGGGTCTTACGAGGGTCGCGGTCGACCCTCAACACAGAAAATAAAGGTCAAATGCAACCACAAAAAAAAAAAAAATGGTGAAAAGAGTTACTTTTTCCTTACGGATTCTCTGTTTGGTATACTACTGGCTAAGGTTCTCTGTTTAGTGCAGTGGTTACTTAAAGTTATTTTTTTTTATAAAATCCTCAAAAAACAAAGAGGATTCTAAATTACTAAAAAACTATTTTCATTAAATGGTTATGATCATCAAAATCAAAATGACTAATTTTAGAGAGAAATGAAGTTAAGAAAAGACAAGAATCTATCGTAAGGGGAGGCTATTTTTATCATTTCTCAAAAATCCATGGAGAGGACTTGATTGAAAGAATTATGGAAAACTTTTGTATTTTTTTTTTTTTTTTTGAAATATTTAAATCTTCATGTATTCTTTTGACTCTTTGGAAAATGAGCCAAAAATCTTATACTGTTTTGAACATTTTCCCTTTTTTTACTCAAAGGGTACCCAGGCCTCTGTACTGTCAATTGAAGTATCTGAATACGCTTTACAGATTTGTGGCTTTTATACTTGATTTGCTCTATGTGCTGGGCCCTTCGCAAGAGCCATCTCTTCAAGAGACCATTGGACACCAATCTCTCACCCCAAAGACCATGTGTAACCGGTTACATAAGCAACCTCCTGCTCAAAACCGAAAGATATTTTCATATCCCTTCTCTGAAGTTCGAGAAGATATGCCACATGACACATCCTATAGGAATATTTGGATCAAACAGTTAGGGTTTTGTGATCCAAGGACTTGTTTCAACAGTGCTCCGTGTAATGACTTTATTCTGTAGGCAGTCCTCATTTCTATAAAATTGATGCTAAAAAAATGACATTTTAAGTAAATGGTTAGAAGTTATGATTTCAACTGTCCATTTATTGACAGGACAAGTAAATTTTTTCAGAGACGAGTATCAAGTCAATTGGCCATCAATATTCATGATGTGACCCACCTATTGAACGGTTCGATCACATACAATAGCATGTCCCCCAGCAAAGGAACTTGGTTTACTAGGTGATCTTATGAAGTAGAGTCCTTGGTTTGTTCATCCTTTCAAGGAAGATATATGTCTCTGGCTTGTGTGTTTTGCCTGCCATTTCTTTCCACCCAACTCATACACAGCCATGTTGGCGCATTTGATACCTTTTCATTTTTTTTTCTTAAAAAACTTCCATCCAATCAAAGCTTGTTGTTTTGAGTGACCCTCAAAACTCCTCTCTGATCTGTCCAATATCCTATCAAATAGCACTCCTACATGCCTTGGGTGGAGGAAAGAGAACCACGTCATTTAGGTCTCCTCAAAGACCATGAAAAGAACTAACTAGAGAAAGGACATTGAAAAGAGAATCAAGATGATTAGAATAAGCAGCGAATGAGGTCAGATGGGTGATCACCCATGTGGGCTCAAGGTCCCCACCACATGGTTGTCTCAAAGAGCCAACGCAGGCACTTTCAGTATTCTAATGGGCCATCTAATCCCACATGACCCCACCCTTCCCAATATTTATATCTGAGAGCTACATGTGCATGCAACAGACCTCACCCTCTTCACATGGCCACCTTCCAGCAGTAAAACCACAAGCCAACCCACTTCAGCTCACTGCCTGGTTGTCTCACCATCTTCTTTGGTCAATTAAATTCTATAATTTCATGATCCATTAAGATCAGACAAAAAATCTATCACAGCAAGACAGATACTCCCTGTGTCTTTGTTCTTTGACCACTATAGACTCAACTCCAAACAAATTCTATATAACAGTCATCATCTCACAATCATCCAAGCAACATGCATTTTAGCTTTGTATGTTCTCTGACTTTGCATCTGGTTCATATACAGATCCTGCATCTATAGGACTAATTATCGGTTCGTGTTTTGTATGATGATATCCTTCAGATCCTGCAATGGCTTTTCAAGATGCTGTTTCCCGAACAGACCATAGAGATCACAACTGCTAGCAAGAGAATGCTCACAAGTACACACTAAAAACCTCTCTCTCAAATGCTGGCTTATACCGTGATCATAATTTTCTCTGACTTTAGATTTTGACATGTTCTTTTTACAGTTGAAGAAGGAGAGGAGGCAAGTTGGGACGACGAGTTAAAATTTGAGAAAGGTGGGGTGGCGCGTAAGGATTCAATTGCGATTTTACTGACCAGAGCCAATAGTAGGACCTGTTTCTATAGCACACTCAACTTCAAGAAGAATCTCAGGAGCATCTACGAAAGAAAAGACCGCTTGAGGTCTTCTGTGAAAGAAGACCTCATGGTTCACAAGGACGAACCTGCCCAATTGGGAGGTGAAATTCAACCTATATGTGAAGAAACCTCATCGGACTCTAGTGGTGCAGACTACAATAGCGACACATCAATCAACAAGAAAAGAAGAGCAATTTCTCGGATGAAGGAGCTTCTGAGATGGACTCCTACTGCTAAATCTGAAAAAGGAGGAAACAAAAGATGGAAGGTAAGTGTGAATCGCGGTTTATGCGTTCAAAAATAAAAAAATTGAAGTACTGATTCTATATCTGCATCTGGATGAACCCCAAGTTGCAAGCAGTTTGAGTAGTTCTTTGGGAGGGAGCCATCCATCCATTCTGTAATGTGGGTGAATTCACATTAAGTGGTGTGATATTTTCCTTCCTCCCCATCTTAAAATCATTTTTAATTGCTGATTGCACCACAATTTCGGGTGGAAATTGTATAGAACTCTTACCCAACTGACTTTGATTTCAATCCATTCTGCTTAAATATTTGAATCCTGGTGGTTTCCAGAGGACTTGTCTGGTTGTTAGTCCCACCAAGTTCTAGGCTTCTGACAAGGATGGCACGCTTGTTGAGTTCTGAAGGCACTCTGTTAGACCTTGGAACTTAGTTTCCTGTGACTAGTTATGCTAAGAAGGGGTTAAAAAAAAGATTTTGATTTACATATAGACCAAGTTAAGAAGTTCCAAAGGGGCCCTAAACACCGAACATTAACTGTAGACAACTTCAACAAAATATTGACTGGATTTTATGATCTCTGACAGTTGTAGAATTGTTGTTGAAGGTACTCTACTTTCGTAACAGAGGCACCACCAAAGGCACACGTGATGACACAAGCACTGAATCTAGTAAGATCAGCTTCAGCTGGGATGTGGGCAGTTGTTCCACTGCATCATCCTCATTTTCTCCATTGTCATTAGCATCTTCATCTGCAAGTCATTTAACATTGTCAAAGCGCCATTTGGAATGCATCACTAGGGAAATATGTGATAGCCCGAAAACTGAAGAATGCATGAGAACAGGAAATTGGATCACCAATGACTCTGAATGTAAGATTCTCTCTCCAATTTTCTCTACCTTAACAAGCAGAGATCTCAATTTATATGATTATGACATGAAATGTAATAGGCTTCGTTTTGATTTTGTGGATGATTTTGCAGTTGTGGTATTGGAGCTCTGAACCAAAAAGCAAGGAAGATGCTTTTTTATCTATAGATTGGATTAGTTTTGGCTCCATATTTCATGGTCCAAAGAAGAGTTACTGGTGCAGTTGTCTCAAGCCTGCTTCTAAAGGTGTAACAAGCCGAAAAAAATGATCCAAATGATATGTAGCCATGGATATTGATGATTGCGTTATGGATGAGGATTGAGGAACCATCACTTTTCCTACTAATAGAATTTTCATTTTATCGATTACAAAGATGGAATCTGTTTGCTTACTAACAGAATAATGTGCATTCAATTCACTCCCAACTGCCCCCCAAAAAAGAAAAGAGGCTGTGATCCTTAACCAGGGTTCTCACTTCTCAGTGGAAGTTTTTGGCCATTTATTGTGCAAACACCATTGAAAATCAAAAGACGAACTCAAACCAATTTGACTGAGCAATGGAAAGAAAACTGAAAAAGGATAGCCCCAATCATGTACGTGTGGAAGCACCTATTAGAACATGAATATAGGATGTGGGTGAATGGCGTTGAGTTGAGTGACTTGAGTCCAAGCCCAACTCATTATATTCCGGCATAACCACACAGAGTTTAAAAATTCCAAAGGCATTGATATTTTGGTTTTAATCTAACGGTAAGTATCAATCTAATGAGTGCCAGGTTGGGGATGAATGCCAGCCAATTCATGAGGGGTTGATGGATCAAAGTTAGATGCAAGATCTTCAAAGTAGATTATAAGAGCAATTAGTTTTTTTTTTCCTTTTTTTGCTTATTTGGCTCAGTGGCCAAGTTGGAGAGGAGCAAAGCCACCACCAAAGATCGATTCCTGGTGGGTGGGATGGGAGTGGGAGCTCTTACCACTGGATCATTCTTAAATTTCCAGAGCAATTAGTTTTCTTCCAAGGAGAACCAGCATGGTACCATGCCCACTCGCTTATGAGGCTCACATGGGGCCATGCCAATCACGTGGAAGGTAGGGGATGAATGATCTAAGTAATACCTAGGGTATGCAACATATAACCCTTTTTAGCACCCTAACCCTTTGAACTATGGCCCTCGAGGCAAATGGTTTTAGAAGGCATCAATTTTTAAATTTTTTTTTTTTTTAGATTTTGATCTAATAAGGAGTAATAGTTGGATGAGTGTCAAACTTAAGCTTGTATTTATTTATTATAGGGCAGTGTATTTGAGGGGCAGTTGAGTTTGGATCATTGGACGCTTTGACTTGGAGAAATCCCAAGATGGTGGAGTAGAACTCTAAAGTAGGACTCACCTATTGAAAATTTGTTCAAAATGAATACGCCCTCCCAATGCATGAGGTTTCTCCAAATTTTATCCCAATAGGAGTTGATGTTCTCACCATAAGTTGACAATTTGATAAAAGCCTAATTAACACAATCTTACCCCTTATTCATTGTTACATTCATTTTGGTGCATGGGTAGAGCTGGGTTTTGGAGATGTGCCCTAGTAAGCTCTAACCTATATTCTCCCGGGAGGAGGATCCAACCACAAACACTTGCAGTGGTTGAAACAAATGAAATCTAAGGAGGTCTTGGACACTGTCAATGGTATCCATGATTGGGTTATCAACCTTATATTTTTTAAATATCGTATACTTAGTTTCATCTTTTGCCCATGTCAGATTTACTTGTACGGTTGAACCTAGATGTAAGAATGAGGGTGCTCATATGCCAGGAAAACTGGATTACTGGGACAGGGACTTAAGTGGATAGGTAAGTAGATGTTTTGTTTCTTTGAGATGATATTTTGTTTTTCCTTTTTGTTGCCATCTTGCCTTTGGGTTCTTAATGATTGCCAAAAATTGAAATCTAGATCAGAAAAAATAGGAGTCTTGAATTACATAAAACTTCTCACAGAACCTATTCATATGATCAGGCATGCATCACACACCTGCATTGGCCATCAAGAACCTTCATACATTATCATACCAATTAAAGGGGGTCATCTCATGTGATGTGACACTCGTACTTACACCTAGGCACGTGGTCGAGCTTGGAATGTGAGTTCATTCACAAGCTTTGGTACATGCAGTCTCTGTTTCATCCAGGCTGGGCCTTGTGCCATCCATTCAGCCCAGCCGAATTGCACCCATAATTGCAAGAGTATTAGATGGTTTAGGTCCTGTTAGTTTCAAGTAATTGAATCCCTTGGAATTGTCAGATTTTTATTTCTGAAAATAATTAAAATTGGGTGCATTTCCAAAAATGTTCATAAAATTATCCCCTTCCGTATGGAAACCGGAAATGGATACGCAGCTACCATTCAAATCTTAGAAAAATGAGGATTACATCTACATCTCCAACTTATATCATTTACACTCACTCCTTTAATAAGTCTAGTAGAAGCCTTTTTTTCAAAATGAATTTCTATGTATTGAAATCCCATGCAAAGAAAACGGGCCCTTGATGAAATTAGCCGAATCCACATTGGAGGGAACAAGAGAGGACCATTGAGGAGTAAATGGTATTGATTTGTATCGTCAGAAGATCTGAGCAGCAGGGTCTCACCTTTGGATAAAGCCATATTTAAGAAAGCATGTGGGAACCACCGATGAGAGAAAAAGAGGATCGTTGCAGTGGGTGTTGCATTTTTACGTGGCTTCAATAATGCGCATACCATCAGGCCTCACTCCGGATTCCTGAGTTGTTGGTATGTGCGTGATAAGGGGCATACTCTCAAGGTCAAGGACCAAAAATTTGAAAGCCAAGTATTGTCCTAACAAATGTTTTTGGAAAGCCAGTGCTAGAAGGCGAAATTTATAGTTTTGTAAAGGTTTTGTGGAAACACTAGGCTTTCATCAATGAGAACATTGGATGGGATGTAGGGAACAAGAAAAGATCTCCATATGGCATTGCAATTGGATTCCTCATACGTGCATATGGCTTCAGAAAACCCTTTTCCCCTACACCCATCCTAATATTATAGTTAAGGACCTTAGGGCCTGTTTGGATACACAAGAAAACACAAGAAAATAATATTTTATAAAATAAAATTTCTCATTTTATGAAGAAGGGAATCTTGTGCGTTTGGTAACCAAAGAAAAATTTAAAGAAAATGCTTATTTTTTTCAAAAAGAATCATTTCTTTCAAAAAGCTCAATATTTTCTCCTACAGCTCCCCCCTGTAAAAAACATTCTACAAGATAAGAATATTTCAAAATGACAATTAAAAAGTGGTAGAGTAAAGTAAAGACTTTAGTTCACCAAATCCATCATGATGTGTTTGTTTACATATATGGTAAAGTAAACTAAAAGTAAATGTCATGGCACGGTAAAGTTGAAGTAAAGTAAAGGTGGGATAAAATATCTGGTAAAGTAAAGTGGGAAGGAATGGTAAAGTAGTTTCTTTTTATTTGACTTTACTTTATTACATTTTATCATAGTTTTATATGGTAAATGAAAAGTGACTTATTTACAGGTGTGGTAAAGTAAAATAAAGATTGATGTCATATCATAGTAAATGTGAGGTAAAGTAAGGTGACATAAAGTATATGGTAAAGCAAAGTGGGAGAGAGAGTTGTAAAGTAGTTTTTTTTTTTATTGACTTGATTTTACCATACTTTACCATGATTTTATGTGATAAAAGAAAAGTACTTAAAATAAAAACATGACAGTTGAACTTTACTTTACTACACTACTTTTTTGTCCAGATATGGTAAATTACATATAAATTAAAATATTTAATAAAAAAATATTCTAATAATGTAATTTACTTTAATCATAGCACATTCCAAACAATTCAATTTAAAATCTGTAAGATTCTTACAAAATCGCCAAATAGCAAAAATATTATAATATTATAATATTACATTATTCTATTCTATACTATCTTATTCTTGCAATATTTAAATCTGTAAATATTTTATTCTTTAAACATTTAAATGGGCCCTTAGGGTTACAAATCCGGATCCCTTGTTTTGAATTAGGAGATACTGTTTCAAATATGGAGATTCGCCAACTTTATAAAATCTCTTCTTTTCTTTTTTTCATTACAAGAAAGCAATTGAGAGGATGCATTAGTAGGCATGAGATCTTATATAGTTGGCGAATGTTGATAGGATGAAACAAAGGATCCCGACTCGAGGGATACATATAAGAAGAGAGAGAGTTACAAAAGATTAGAACCATATCTGGGCACCCAAGAGAGATTAAAGATATTTCTAAACGTTTATCTTGCACTCATCAAAGGACGACAAGAGAATTTGGACCTACCTTCGCTACAAATGGGGAATTAACCATAAAATCAACCAATAAATGCATTATCAAAGCTGATTTTGAACCCCACGCCTCATCTTTTAGATGGAATTATCATTATCGTCGTCGTCGTCTTATCCCAAATTATATTGGGGTTAGCTATATGAATTTTATATTTCCATTCTGATATATTCCGAGCCAAATTCTCAAATGAGTTGTACTTATTCAAATATATTTTTATTACTTCTGCTTTCAAAAGAACTTATTTATAATTTTATCCTTCTTAGTTTTGGGAAATTTCCCTCCCGCAAAAAAAATCTTCTTTTTGGGTGGAAATGTCTTAGAAGAGACATCCTGGTAAAGGCCTTCTAAAATCAAGATTTCGCATGGCTAATTTCTCCTCTGTGTGTCTCTCATGTAAGGAAAAGGAGGAAACTAATCAACATATCCTGTTCTAATGCTACTTTGCAAGGGCGGGGCGGTTCTGTTCCTGGTTTGGTGCTTTGACCATAATTTCTCTCGTAACAATATCTTTGAATGGTGGAGACATTGGACCAACTGTGACAAAACCTGGCTCTCACTCCTACTACTTACCTATTTGGTGGCATGGGAAATATGGAAGGTGAGAATGAAACCAGTATTAAGGGGTACAATCCAAGCCCTTTTTTGGGCCTTAGGTCCTGCCAATAATATGCTGATTGACCCCAACATGAAACTCTAAATCCCATCCAGTTTTTTCGTTTGGGAGCTGGGATATTGAGCAAGTTGCTCTCCTCTATGGTGATGCGGCTTTC
The DNA here is from genome assembly GCA_029852735.1 of Persea americana. Taxonomy (NCBI): domain Eukaryota; kingdom Viridiplantae; phylum Streptophyta; class Magnoliopsida; order Laurales; family Lauraceae; genus Persea; species Persea americana. Next base: position 16,863,044 of record CM056814.1, read on the forward strand.
GATGCCTCTTCTGGCTAGTCAGTTTTTGATTTTTCCATGTTTATGAACGGTTCTTAATTTTGTGGTTGCAGGAGAGTGTAAAGGGCCATGATCTGTCTCTGCTAAAGAGGCTAAAGCGGGAAGGCCTTGTTTGCGCCAAATGCTGATAAAGGGTGTAGTCAGTTATGGTTTATTTTGTAGTTGGACGCACCGGAGGTTGTAAATTTCATCCAGTGAGAATCTGAATCTGACTAGCATAGTCATCAAGTCTGGATCCCCTCTTTCTATCAACATTCGCGACCTGTATAAACTCACTTTTGTTTTTCTATTTTCTATCTTTCATTCATTCATTTTTCATTATAGGGGAGATAATTAAGATGGTCATCTTTTTTAAACTCACTTTTGTTTTTCTATTTTTAACAACTTTTAGAAATTGAAACTTCAAATTTTATACACTCAATTGCACAAAACAAAGTGTATAAAATAAATAAGAATTTCCTCCTCCATTTAGAAAAGGAAAAAAAAAAAAAACAACCATCATTCTCTAGTAAATGACAAGAAACGTCAGTGTAAAAAGTTAAAAAAAAAAAAAAATACTATCAAGCCACTAAAAACAAAAGACCATCATAACCCTTAATATTTTATTCCCTTTTAATTTAATGCTTCACTACACTTACATCAATTCACCGTCCATCCAAATACGCTCTAAACGGAGTTTCTAACATTTCGATTTTTATCCCTACCCCTACCAACTCGTGTTTAGTAAGAGCCTTATAAGATTGGGAACTCTAATAAACTTCTATAGTATCCTTAATCTCAATATTAAAACCTTTGAGCACCTGACATATGGACACGACGAGTACGTGTGCGTATACCACACTCAAATCGGACTCCCGATGCTTCAGATACCCGCAAAAGCAGAATTCTATCGTCCAATTCTGGTCAAACTACTACTATACCACTGCTGACGTATGAAGCTTTAGCCTCTGCTTGCTGATGACTGCTGATCTGTGCTTGCCTTATCAGACGGTTCCACCACCTGACCTGGAGCCGGCCTGACCTAGGTCTAGTCTAGGTTTCTGCTTCTGAAGGCACAACTAAGGCAGTGGTGCCTGCAACGATGAGGCACTGTCGGTTTTGACAGCGGCAGAGGGCGAGTTCGGCATGTGGCCGTTGCCGATCTCGAGTTGTGGCGACACTAAACCAGAAACCGTCCCTACCTTCTCTTTTTGAGAAACCGAACAGAAAGAGTTCCTGAGTTCCTCTTCCTCTCTAGCTCTTCCTTTGTCAGGCATGTGACCATTGGCCAACAAGTTTGCTCCATCATTAAATGAGTGGTTTGGCCAACAACATTGCTTGTAAGGTGAAACAAGTAATTCATTTATCAAAGATAGGATGGTTAAGATCTCCATCGATTAGTAATTTAGATGTTTTTCCTTGGGTCATGATGCAGTATGTTACTAGTTAGACTCTCGAACCAAGAACTAATATACTGAATACATGACTAATGCCTTTTGGAAATCAAAGTAGCTGGCTTTGCAAAGCTTCAGTTGAGCATGTAGGACTAGCTTAACTCTCGCATTTCTACTGATCATATGAAGTATTTTGGACATGCTATGAATATGGAGGAAAAGGAAAGGCATTAAACTCAGAGAAGTGCTTTTGTTAAGTGGATGTTTGGTATTAGAGCTCTTACCATAGAGCAGATCCTCAGAAGTAGCTTTTGTAAAGTTTCTTTCTTATAAAGTTGTACAGAGATAGAGATAGAGATAGAGATGTGCGGCCGCTACACAGTTGAGATTATTATGTTATTTTAAAATTAGTAGTACTACGGTTTAAAGCCCAATAAAGCCAAATAATTTTAATTTAAAACTTGTTTTTTCTTTTTCTTCTCCTCAATTTCCTTTTCTAAAATTATTTCTATCCTCATGAACATGTTCGATAATAGGCGTGGAATCTGTAGTTTTAATGACTCTTTACTACCACTAAAACAAGAATTCCTCAAAGAGTATTTGTATATAGTCAAGGATTTCACTTGATATTGGTGTGTATGGATGCATATAGTTGAGAAAAATGAGAATCAGTGTGTAAATCCATATAAGTGAGGATTTTCAAATCTTATGAAGAGATGTCGGATCTAAAATTCTTAACAAATGCAGATTTTCATTTGTCCGAATCATCAAGAATTTATAATTGCCAAACACGAATTTTTCATATTTTTAAGAAAATTGAAAATCTTTTTCCTAAAGACTTGATTGCCAAACATGACCTACATGTTTTCAAATCACTTAAAAAAACACAAAATCAATTGCTATACAAGATTTGAATTATTTTGACCACTTAAGAGATTTACACAGCTATATCATTACGTATTGCCACGACTACTATGTATCACCCGCGATATAGCATATTGGCCACTGGCCACTTTGCTCTCAAATGGATGCACCCCAGAATTTTTTTGAAAATTAGAATTTTTTTTTTTTTTTTTCATTTTCCATTACATGGGGGGCATTCTTACGCAATATGTACGTCAATGCTATAAATGATATGCTACATTACCAAATAGTATCTGCAGGATATGTGGGATGGAGACAGGTAGCGTTAGCCAAGACATCAAATTCGGATATGCATAGTTTTCAATATTACACTTTGACCTTGCACATTTGACCCGCCACCCGACACGTCTACGTCCCCAAAAAGAAACCAAAATCAAATCCAAGTAACAGAAACGTTGAATGAAGGCTTCTCATACGTTATTGTCATTATTCTCAGAACTTCTTCCTGTTGCAGCGATGGCTTTTTCAATGAATTCATGCATAGCTTTAACGGAAGAACCCTCCAACTCTTTCTCCACATGAATCGCTGCCTCCATCGTCTCTTTAATCTCCAAAGCCTTCCCTCTCATCTTCTCTCCTTTCTCCGTATCTCCCATCACCATCTCTATCACCTCCCTCACACGACCCTTTTCAATCTCAGAGGAATTCCCCCTCGCAATCTCCACACACACACCAGCCTCCACCTCCAGCATCTTCACATTGTAGAACTGCTCAGCAGCAAGGGGCCATCCCATCAAAGGAACTCCTTGGCTCAAGCTCTCTAAGATCGAATTCCAACCGCAGTGGCTAAGAAAAGCACCCGTCGACTCGTGAGACAAAATCTCCAACTGGGGCGCCCATGTCCTCACCAATAACCCCTGTTTTCTCTCTGCAACCCTCACTTCGAAACCCTCAGGCAGCCATTCCGCTCTAAATTCGCCGCTTACGTCGTTTCCGAGCGGAGGACGAATCACCCAGATGAAGGCCTTGCCGCTCTCTTCCAAACCCATCGCCAACTCCATCATCTGGGATGCTGAGATGGTGTTCTGTGAGCCGAAAGACACGAACAGAACGGAAGATGGACGGTGGAGATTCAACCACGAAACGCATTTGTCTACAGAAATCCCACCCTTCTTCCTCCCACGTTCTTCTCCCTTCAAAGGCCCGATCGCCCAGACCGGCCGGTTTGTCTTCTTTCTGAAATACCCCAGCCCGGTCTTCTCCAGATCCCGGACCGTATTGAACAAAATCCCATCAGAGCGCAAGCAGAGAGAGAGCTCCTGTTGCAGGAACCTGGACCACGAATCGGACCCATTGGCTGCTTTGAGATGATTCGAAAGCTGGGACCTTTCCACGGCAATGGCTTCAGGAAAATCGGGAAGGGAAAACTCGTCCGAGTCGGTTTGCGAGTGGGGGAGGTTGAGCCACAGAGAGAAGTACACTGCTGTTCCATAGGCACCACTAGCAATAAAAACTGAGTGGAAGATGCCGAGCTGGTTTGCAATCTCGACCGTCCATCCGAAGAACATGTCGGAGATGATGCAGATGGGGAGGGGATCCATGGATGTGATGAAGCTGTGGAAGGAGGGCTTGAGGGACCGAGAGGCCTCCAGGAGTTTTAGAAAGAGGTTGAAACAAGGCAAGTTGTGAGCGTTTTCGACGTTGGGTGGGAGGCCATGATCAGAGCCGTCGAATGGGATGGAAGCAAGACGGATGGTGGATGATGGAGGGAGGGTGGATTGGAGGGTCTGGATGTTGAGAGGGGTGTTGACGAGTGTGATGGTGTGGTTTGTTGCCTGCTCGAGGAGACGTGCGAGAGCCATGAAAGGGATGAGATGGCCTTGGGCCATGAAGGGGAAGAGAACTACGTGCTGTCTCTTCGGGCGAGTCATGGTTTACGGAAGTTGGCAACTCGTGTAGGGATTGATAGAAGAAATGTTGAAAACGTATGAATCTGAATATGATGGTAGAGTTATATATAGAAGTCTTGAATCTTTTGCAGATTAAGCGATCTACGAGCGGCTAAGAGTAGACACGTTGAGGGATCTGGACTCTTTTGGTTTAAACTTTAAATGGATATGGAAATCTTCCTCTTCCATATATAGTCAGCGTCATTTCATGGCCTTTAATTCTTACAGCTGCTCCATTTTATGCGTACAGTCATTAGAATTTGATTGATAATGAGCTCCACAAATTTTGACCTGTGGCAAAAATTTTTAAAGTGCAAATCTAGTTATGATTTCTCTCTCTCTCTCTCTCTCTCTCTGTCTCTTCTCTTGCGCGCGCGCGCGCTTTTTCAATTGAGAATCGATCATAAATCTTGGTTTAGAATGCCATGGCGAATTAAAATCAATTAAGAATCAGTCTTAACATTTTTTATCCTTCTATTATACATGGTTTCCTCTAATGAATAATGTACTCTTAACATTTCTAATCTTTGCACTACCCTATTAAATACAATTTTTCTAATGACTGATTTAATTAACATTTCTCAATATGGATTAACCAGTCCAAGTTTCATGATCCAAGACATTCTAACAATTGGATTGGACGAGTTTTCTCGAGGAATGTGGACTGCTACTCAGTTTTCGTTTTTAATCATTAATTTTTGATAAAAATCGATTGGACGATTCAGATCATTGGACAATATCAAATTTTTTTGTCCAGGGTGGAATCCCGACCTTAAGTTGTGGTTGGAGGCTTCTGAAGGAGAATCTGTCAGAGGAAATGGCAGGGAATTTTGGAGAATTCTGCAAACAAGCAGGGATATCCAAATGTTAGGGGACAGCCAATTAATATAGTGTCGGAATTATCAAATAATAAGAATTCTCATCAAGAGTTTTTGAGAATGACAGGCCCTATGTAAATTAGGGAGAATCACAGGGGCACTGTAGATAGCACACCAGCCTCCCCAAGCTCCCTCCAAAGTTCGAACCCTGGAGTGGTAGTGTTCCTTTACTTATCCAGGCCACCAAGCCAAAAAAAAAAGGGAACATGGTCGAGCCACTAAACAAGCTGAGCAGAGCTGAAATGAGACTGGCTTAAGCTTGGCTTATGAAGCAATTGAGCTCGATTAGCTTGGGGCTACTATGCAAAAAAAAAAAAAAAAAAAAGGAGTAAAAGAAAATCTAAGGGGGACCATGTAAAGATATATCAGTTCCCTATATTCACGTGCTTAAAATGTTAGCTTGAACCGTCCCTGAATTCATAATTGCAAGCCAAGGCCAAGCTCACGCTTGGTTGATAATTATACATATAAAATATGTAGGGGAAATGTTCATGTATGTGCATCCATCCCTCACAATGTTATGGTGAGGGACATTATAGTAGAGTTGACTTTGTAACACATCCAAATGATTCACATACATGGAACCCCTTTAAGTACACTAAACACATTGAATTTTCACTATCTAAATGGATTGGACTGTTGGATTGAGGTCAAATTTTTTCTTTTAATATAAAGTCATTAAATTTGTGAGCCACGGATGAAGGGTTTAGAGGCATGGGATTGACTCCAAATTTGATATATGGTCGCATCTAAGATGTCTCTTCCCATCCCCCACAAGTTCCATGATCAGTGGGTCCCTAAGTGGAGCCCATTAAGTTTGTCCCTCACCATATGGTGAGGGAAGGATGCATAGGAATCTCCCCCAACATGTAGATTGCATTTAAAATGTACGAGAAGAGTCCAATCCCAAACCAACAAGACAAGCCCTAGATGATATTTCAATATATAAACTATAAATGTATGTATAATTTGAGTACAAGCAGCGGCGGACTAAAGAGATTTATTTGGGTGGGGCTAAACTTTTGCTCAACTTTGCTAACTTTTTCACATTAAAAATGCCAAATGAGAAAATGTCGATTTTTTAGTGGGTTAAGTCCTAAATGGGCTTAAGAACTGCTCCTTACCCCACTGGTAAGGAGTCGGGTTCTTATTGGGGAGGTCTGGGGTTCAACCCCCACATCCTCCTTATATATTCCTGCATGTGTATATGCGGGCTTTCTTCCCACCTAGGTGGACTTCTTTCCCGGGTGTGCTGGGCTTTCTTTCCACTTCGATGGGCTTTCTTCTCGGGTGTGCCGGGCTTTCTTCCCACTTTGGTGGGCTTCCTTCCCGGGTGTACCGGGCTCTATATAATTATATTAAAAAAAAAAAAAAGGTCCCAACCATTAAAAGTTGGGGTGCCAAAAAAAAAAAAAGAAAGTCCTAAATGGGCTTTGTGAAAAAAGCTATTGGCTAAAGGGCGCTTGTGGGATGAATTTCACCGGGTCCTACCGTGGTGACGGTATTGATCTGATTAGACCTTAGACCATAAGAGCGTTGGAGAAAATTGTTCTCCCATGTGTCATTCAATTTGAAAAAGAAAAGTCGCCATACTATAAAAGTTAAATTGAGAAAATTATCATACAGTAAAAATAGTATATGTAAGTTTGTCAAAGTAGAAGTAGTATATGTAAAACTCATTGTAAAACTAAAGTTATCTGCGCAAACATATAGTAAAAGCTAATTGAATTAGACATTCACATGAACTTTGTCAAATCGTCTAAAACCTTTTAAATATTATTTAAATCATTTTTTAGTGATATAGACCAAAATACCACAATCGCCAAATGACCACTAAAAGAATTCACAGCTTAACTTTTTAATGAACATTTGTGTATAAACTCTTTCGACGATAGAACAATATGTCACTAATTCTTTACCAGAGTTGAAGGAATTCTTGTCTGGAGAATTTCTCAGTTCTCCATTCTGAGTAGAATTCTTGAACCCTACTATGTGGAGTAGTTGCAAATGCAAAGGAAACTGAAATGTTAGTGATTTCGAAAGTCATTCAAGACATTTCATGAGGCTGAGATTTGAAATTATAATAAAGAAATATGGCATTTCAAACACCAAGGGGACAAGCTATCACATCATCCCAACATCAATTTCATAGAAATGAGATATATGCTAAATCCACATTTATCTTTTATCTCCCCACACTGTCTCTCTCTACACCCACTAATTAAATTAAATATTTAATAAAATTACTCTCTCTACGTCCCATTTTTCCTAAACTACCATAGTCTATACTCTCTCAACTTCTCTCTACACTCTCTCTCTCTCTCTCTCTCTCTCTCTCTCCCTTCGTATCCCCGCCCTTCGCCACTCTCTCTCACTGCCCACCTTCGCCCACTGCCCGCTTTCCCTCTCTCCCTCTCCCTCACCCCTCACCCTCCCTCTCTCTTTTCCTCTCTCCCTTCGGCGGAGCTCCCGAAGGAAGTGGTGGTGGTTCAGGTGGGAGTGGGGATGAGGATGGGTGAGTTAGAAAGAAGTTGAGGAGGGAGAGACTTTTGATAAATGTACTTTTAGGTAATTTAATGAAGAGGAACATATTGGCCATAAGAAAGTATACGGGAAAAAAAAGAATCAGTGTGGACTTAGCAGCTATCAGAAATGAGGAGTGCACAAATTATATAAATTAAAGCAATAGGGAGGTGGGCTATGAAGGGTACCACGTCATCATGTAAGAAGTTCTCCTTTCAAATAAATATTTAAAAAAAAAGAGAGAAATTTCACATGGTTTGCCCTATCCAACTCATTCACACGGTTTTCAAAATCATCTCACGTATACTTTTAGCGGTCATCCTAATCCATATCTACATTTTCCATTTTGAATTCAAAATTATAGGGTGAGATTTTACACTGTTTGTCATGATTAGTACCGTTTGTAAAGAGCCCATGTGTTACCAAAAAATCATATGCTGTTTATAGGAGCCATTTCACTTGTCCAAGGTACGTGTGATATATCATGATGGGCCATTCATAGAGAATTCAGCAAGCATTTACTATGATTCCTATTCCATTTTCTAATTGACTCATTCACACAGTTTTCAACGTCAACTCATTCATAATTTTAGCATGTTAATCCACATCTACATTTTAAATTTTCAATTCAAAATTATTCATTGCAATCACAGGGAAGATCCCTCGCCCCTATCTCTCTCCCTCTCCCTACAAATTCAGCGTCCAATCCATCTCTCCTCAAATACCCCCTCTCTCTATTCGGATTTTCTTTCTCTCTTTATACAGTGGAAAAATAACAGAGGTCTCTTCCTCCCTTTGTTTATGTGAATTGAATTATTCTCAAAATCTAAAATTTCTATTTTTGTGATTTCTTTGCCAGATTCCATTATTCATTAGTGGATTGGGATGCTTTGATGTGAATGGCGATGGGTATTTCAACGCTCTATCTCTTCCGAATCTATACCTCTTAGAAATGTTTCTAGGGTTGGGGTTTTTTTTTTTATTTTTTATGTTAAATAAATAGAGGACATTTGCTCTAATTTACATTCATATATATGGTATGTTATCCATGCTCTTTTCAATCATTAAGGTTTACTGTTTGATTTGATTAATTGATATTTATGATTGTCTTCCTTGATTATATAATTTTTCTTTCATACTTTGTTATAATATGTGGATTTAAAAAGGTATGCCCCCGCCTTTGATTTTACTAAGGACATTACATTGTAGTTAAGCCCAAATTATGATTATGTAAGTTGACATTATCATCAAACAATTCAATTTGATTTTTTTTACAATCAGTTATTCTCTTTGCTCTGTTTATTTATTTTTCGTTGTTTTTCCTTTTCTCAATGGATATGTTTTTTCTTATATTAAATAAATAGAGGGCGTGTGCTCAAAACTGCATTCATATATAAGGTACGTTATCCATGCTTATTTCAATCATTAAGGGTGGTATTGATTATGGGTGCTGTTGATTGCTTACTAAATCAACAGCAAATGGGTATCTTCAAAAAATTCTCTTCCCATTGAACATATCATTCAATTTAAACTCTTATTAGTATCTATTACGTTCCTAATTTTTCTCCATCTCTTTATTGAGATGAGATTATGATTTGAAATGGGTTAGTGAGGAAAAGGCTAAGATGATATCCATCTAAGGATAGCGGGGTCCACATGGTTCCTATTAAAATCTTTGATTTATTCCGTTCTTTGTTAAAATTATTGATCTTTTTAATTAACTTTTTACATTTTATTCCTCTTTTGTTACTTCTTAGAGTACCTAAAAATTTTAAAAGAACCCCTTGTAAATCCTGAGAATTAGTATGTATTTTATTTTTTACATTTGCCTCTTCCCACAATATTTTTTCTACATTTTTTTTTTACTTCATTATTTTTCCATTTCTTGTCAAGGGACTCATCTAAGCAACTCTTACACTCCAGACGATGTCTCTAACAGACTGAGCCCCAAACGGGTATTGATGTATTTGTACGAAATTTGACACTTGTTTTTTTCTCTTTTCTCATTTTTTATTTTTCTTTCTTTGAATGGTATCATTTTTTTCTTTTTGCTTTCATCCAAAATTTCCTCTTTTTTAGTGGGGTCTTTTAGCCCATTCTTTTTTCCTATTTACAAAGATTTTATAGGTGTAATATTACAAAGAGGATTTTATGGGAAAATTCCCGGCATGCGGATGTTGCACGAAATGGTTCCCCCTAGTTGAGGCCCTACGAAAGGGTTTCGTCATTCCATTTTCGGTTTTTTTTTTCTTACTTTAACTGAGGCGACGCTAGCGTCACTCGTCTCTAATTGGAGCGACGCCCTTCCTTTCCTACGAGAGGTTTTGGGACCAACGTGGAAGGCAGTCATCTGACTATGAATGAGAGATGGATGTAGTGATTGGGATGATGATGACCAAAATGATAATCAGCAGCAGGATCAATCCAATGCACAACCACTTCCTCCAACTACTCCTTTCCTCTCCATTCTTTTCTTTCTCTTTTTCCTCCTCCTCTTCTTCTTCTTCCCCCAGTCGCTGCACACCAGTTCAAAATTTAGTCAATGTTCAGGCCCACCATCATATGTCACTGATGGACAAAGTAAATGATGAGATGGGAGTGAAATCATGTTTTTTGAATGAAAAAATTTCATCGGCTATCAATAATAGTAGCAAAGATTATAATAATGATTGGACGATTGTAAGTATCTACATAGGGCATTCTGTAGCCGGTTACAAAGTTCCTGAACTCGCCATTACTTCTAATGTCGCCCCCCCCCCCCCCCCCCCCCACACACACACACCTTCTTCTTCCCTTCTTTTCTTTTACTTTCTTTGTTCTTCTCTTCCTTATCACAGCCTTTGCGTTTCACCACCCGCACTTTCTTCTTCCCCTCTTTTCCTTTTCTTTCTTTCTCTTCTTCCTCCTCCTCCTTCTCTTCCTCCCCATCGGCGCATCACCTTGTGTCCCTGCCCACTAGCTCGATCGCCTTTTGAAAGATTTGCTCGCTTCCACCTTGGTCCCGAAACCTTTCATAAGAAAGGTGGAGCGATGTTAGCATCGCCCCATTCAGAGACGAGGGACGCCAGCGGCGCCCCAGTCAAAGTAAGAAAAAAAAAAACAAAAATGAAATGAAGGAACCCTTTCGTAAGGCCCAACTAAGGGGAAACCATTTTGTGCAACGTCCACATACGAGGAATTTTCCCGTAAAATCCTCTATAAATTATTATTCAAAAATATATGGGATGGCCACCATTGATTGACTGCATCTAGAAAACGTGATGGACATCCCATATAGTGATCCAACAGTTGGCCCACGGAAACTAACTGTCAAGATTTAGACACAATTAATGAATACAACGGGTGTTGGTCATCAACTGTTTTAAATTCTCTGTTTAAAATTTTTGGGTTACTCCCTTTAATTCCCTCATTTCTCTCTCTCTCTAGGTCCTTCTCCTTCCTTAAGTACTTTTCAAGTGTCATTCACAAATTTCTAAAAATCTATGAAGACTTAAAGATAAGATATCTTACCCCTTAATCATATTTCGCTATATAATGATGATATATAAGCCAGATGATGAATTTTGGGCCCGCATAAGTAAAAGAAATTATTGTGGGTGGGGTTTGAACCCCAATTTGCTAGGCATCACGTGTATACCGCCTTTCTACAATAATGTGTGTAAATAACTTTTCGGGTACATAAATTTTAATTCAAAATTGATGTTATTTACATTATTTTTATACATCATTTTAACATCACATACATAAATTAAAAAATTAAAAAATTATCGTGTTGCTTAATCATTACGCATGTAAATTTTTTACCTATATAAATTACTGCAAACAAACTGCCCGCCTATTTGAAAAAATAACTAGTATAGTGGTGTAAAGTAAATGGTAAAGTCAATATACAAGAAAATAATTAAGATTAAGGGGTCAAATAAAAAGTTTTAAATCTCAAAAATCACTTCTTCTTTTTTGCCATAAAGTTAGAAAGTTACTTTCTCAAGCCAGACAAAAAGGCCCTCTTCTTTTTATTAAAAAAGAACTCAAGAACCTATTTGTGTGGATAAAATACCGTAATTAAGGAGAACGACGGTAATAAGCATTAACTGCTTACCTCAATCTCGGTAAACACAACCCAAGAGCTCGGTAGCTCGGTAAAGAGTGTCAACTCAATGGGTATTAGCTCGGCAGCTCGTTGTAAGTGCCAGCTCAGTAAAGTACTAACTCAGCGAGACCCTTCCTGGTCTCGGTAAAGGCACTATAGGTTAGGAATGGGCCATCACTCTCCTATGAGAAGTATGGGTGTGCTCTGACAGATAGGGTGGCTCATTAATGGCGATAAAAAGTTGGCTTTATCATCTCGTCACGTCAACTGTCCAAAAGCATAGAAGCTTCTGATGGGATGTGCCCTTTTTACCTACCACTAGGTGTCAGGGTAAGGCCCGATGGGACCTTACCTCACCTACCCCACTCACAAAGAGAATGAACGAGGAATCATCTACAAATACACATGGGATCAGCCCCTTGAAGGTACGAAAAACACACAGCACGTGAAACCTTTGAACTAGTTCTCTTCTCTTCTCCAGTCTCCTCCTGCTTAGTTTCCTGAACTAACTCAGGCATCGGAGTGACTTCGGTTGACGGCAGCCAGGGCCTCTGACCCCATCTCCTTTCCTTCCCTTTCAGGTCCTCGACGTTCGGTCTTCTCGATCATCAAGTTCTAATTCCTCCTAATTAAGTGGGTGTCGTGTTTTTACCACCTACAGTTGACGCCGTTTGTGGGGAAAGGCTGAACAAAGCTTACTAACACCATGCCTCCAAAGACCAGAAACGGTGAAGGATCATCCAAGGCCTCCAAGGGCCCGTCCCTACAACCTGTTCTGGTACAGGTTCTACCACCTCCACCTCCTCGACAGAGGAGGTCCGGGGGAAGATCTGGCGCACCAAGCGTCGAAGAATTTATGGTGACCCATTCGGGCTCAATGTCGAGAGGGGTGACAGTACCTCCCTGTCGAGAAGTCCCACCATTGGACAGCCCCGCCAGAGCAAAGAGCATACCAGGCGAGGTGAAAAGTCTGTCACCAAGCAAGGCGAGGCTTCTGTTGTGGCCAAGTCTATGTCCCATCACCAAGCCAACCCCGACGACGACGAAGACCTTTTCCTGAACAATATCAGGGCCCAAAACCTTGTTATCTAGGAGCAGGATGAGCTTATCCGTCCGCTTAAGCAACAGCTTCGAGGGAGAAGGGCTCCGAGTCCACCTCCCAGACCTAGCCATGCTTCGGTTCCACCACCCAAGCACGGCCAGGCTCCCCCATCGGTCGAGCATGATCTGAGACATGTCCTAATAACAAGAGACGTGACCAGGTCTATGACGAAGGTTCCAGCAACAGCCATCTGCATGAAGGACCCAAGAAGCAGCGTCAGAAGCCAGAAGACGAGGACGAGTTGAAGCAATGGCTTGATAAGCATATCAAGCACACCATTCGGTAGAATATGGAGACCGCTGGAATCGCCTGAGATCGGTACAGCACCTTCGAAGCTGACGATCTCGGCGCGTCTCCTTTTTCCCAGGAGATCAAAAAGTTCTCTCTCCCAGAGAAGTTCAGCATCCGAGGTTCGTCCTTTATAATGGGACCTCGGACCTTGCAGCGCACCTTCGACACTTTATTCAGAGAATATCGGTGTGGGGTGACAAAGATTTCCTGAACTGTCGAGTCTTTTCCTCCAGTTTGGGAGACCTCCCCTTGAGGTGGTTCTGCTTGCTCCCCGAGGGCTCCATCTCTAGCTGGCGGCAGCTTCGGAATTCCTTCCTGGAGAAGTTCCAAGCCCATAGGATCATTCCGAAGACGGACGCCGATATTATGGCCCTCAGGATGTGAGGCCCCACCCCTGGTGGGCCCTCAGTTTGAATTTAATAATAATTAATAGAGTATTTTATACTTTAATAAGCTATTTAATAGGGAATTAGTAGTATAGTTTATAATATCCCTAAGTTTTAGATATAGCTTTAATTTAACTTATGTTAGGTTTGATTAGATTAGAGTTTAATTATAATTAGCACTAATGGGATGAGCTTGAGAGTGGAACCTTCTAGAACCCACCTAATTACCCAACTACCCATGGCCCCATTTCAATTCCATTTAGAACCAAAATACCCTTTAGGTAATTAGCCTAAAACCTTAATCTATATAAACCTAAGCTATTGCAAAAGAGCTTAAAACCCTAATTGCCTCTCATCTTTCCCAATTAACCTATCTTTCTCCCCAAGCAACCCCAATTTCCCCCAAATCCCAGCACAAGGAGGCTAGAGACTCTCCCCATTGGCAACTATCATTCCATTGGATCTCTCTCTCACCTTAATTTCCATTTCTTCTTCATTAAGGCAAGTACCCTATGCAATTTCATTAGATGCATGCTCTCCTTCCTTGTTTCTGTAATTACATTTCAATGTTTTGATAATGCTAGTTTAGAACTTCTCTTGAGCTTGTTTTCATGGTAAAATGGCCATTGATGGATGGGTGTATCCATTTGGAAGATCAATAGTCCAGATGGATTGATGGATGGTTGGGCCCGAAGTGATTTTATTGTCTTGTATATGTATGTGATGAAATGTGATGGATGGTGAATCGGTTGAAGGGAAATCCAGGATTTAGCTATTGTAACCGTAGATGAAAAAGTGAATGAGTGAATGGGTTATTTATTGCGTTGATACCGGAACCCAGGCGGGCCACCCGATGATCGATCCGACAGTAGATCTGAAAGAGGACCCACGGGCGATCCTATAGGTAGTGGACCCGTCCGAGGTGGGCCCCATTTGGCCCACCATCCATGCACTCCAAAACCAGGAAGCGTTAGTGAAGGGAAGAAACTCAGTTGGGCACAGGCCTTGGTGGGACCCAATGGTTGATTGGATCGTAGATCTAGTCCGACCACAGCGCCGTGTGTGACCGGGCGATGTTGGAGATCAGACCCATCTTGGGTTCTTGATTAGTGGGGCCCATCATCTTAGCTTTCATATTGTTGCAGACTGTAGTAAGATAGAAAGAGGGCAGTTTCGTTTTGGGATTGTGGGGCCCAGGTGGGCCACCGATTGCAGATTAGACCCCTACATCTTCTAGTGGGGCCTAGGGCGACCTTGATGGTGAAGCCCGATCGGAACCTTGATTAGTGTGGCCCACTTCCCAGAAGGGCCTGATGCGCCTGACGAGAAACTGCCCATTACAGAAATAGGTTCTGTGTAGCCTGACGAGTGGGGAAAAAGAAAGAAAAGAGAGGAGAAAAGGAGTAGATGGAGATGCCACGTGTGGGATAAGAAAGAAAAGTGAGGAAAGAGATAAGTAAGTATGGTGGTTTGAGGGTGCATGGGAATAAGAGAATAAAAGAAAGAGAGAATATGATAACTGAGCACTTTTTGGATGGGAGTAGTATGACGAAGGATGTGATGGGATAAATCATCCCATGTCACCAAAAGCCTTTTTGAAATAGTTATTTGCCCATTGGATTTTAGAAATTAAAATAAAGACTTTGGTTGTTTTATAAACCTTAATTAGATCCTTGTGAATTATGTCAGCCCATAGTGTTTTGTTTGGTTATTTATTACCTGCCCCATTAGTTTCTAAGAAATTAGGAAAAAGAACCCTTAGCCCTTAGTGAATCCAATTGGAATTCTAGCATATGATTTGGATTTTCCCTCAAACCCAAAGTTCAGTGTGCGGGGTCGACCGGACACACTGAAAACTGCAGAAGTTGAGATTTGGCCTGGAATATGTTGATTCAGGTAGACCTGTGTATCAGGTCGACCGGCTGGCCACCTGGTCGATCGGGTACACTGGAAATTCCATAATCTAAGCCAAGTCCCAACCCTGATTCCTATGGACCAGATCGACCTAGCAACATTGTAAACAATAAGTTGTGAGTTTAGTCTAGGTTTTGTGATTGATCGATTATGGGGCCCACTGACCATCCAAATGAACTTCCATTAATGTGCCAAGCACGAGTCAATGGTGTGGCTCAGCCTTGACTCGTGGGGTCCACCAATTGTGGATTTAGGATTTGAATAATCATTGACTCGAATTTTAATTGTAGTCCATGGTGTCCACAACTTCAGGAGCACCAGGTTTACCATTTTGGACACCTGAGGTTACAGTTGGGGATCCAATCAGATGATGAGGCCTGAACCAAGAGTGGACCATTACCTAGGATTGGATTTTTGCCTATTTCCACTTGATTCCCTATTTTTGAGGATTTCATGAGTTATTCTTCTCTCTTATCCTTGTTGTTGTCTTAAACTTGTTAATTAATGGAAATTGGAGGACCTGAACCTAGGAGTACTTAGAGTTGACCCTATGTGGTGTTTGGAGATAAATGACCCGTGTCTGTGGAAAGGCGGTCCCTCATACGGCCTAAGGTTGGGGATGTGAAACCCTAGCATGAAGAGGTTAGGTTAAATGGATTGTTAGCTCATTGTGTATGAGCATGGGATGAATACTTGTGGAATGGACATGGTATGGTACTTGTGTTGCCTCAGGCCACGGTTGTGAACCTTGGAGTGGATCTAATGGTGTTGGACTTGGACATTGGACCGTGTTCCATGTCGATGTACTTTAACCTCTTAGAGACTTGGTTAGGACCTTGCTCATTCAAGATAAGCCTAGAAAGATACAGACCTGTACTTGTGTCCCAAGTCGGCACTGAACATTCACTCAGCTGTTCTAAGCTCAGCCAGTTGACTGATCATCTCTGGTAGGAGCTATGTTCTGGTTACTTAGAGCTATCATGATGAGCTGTGATTAGACGGACGGTGTGATACCGCGTCTGGGTTAATCTGATAAAGGGGTGTGATCAGTGTTATGTATATTGTGCGGCATAATATCCCGCGGTGTATCTAGCTTTTGTGAATGTGCTTCTTGTTGCCTGTGTAGATTAGATATTTTATCTTTTTGATTATAAACTACTATTATTGTTCAACTGCCTAGATTATGTATTCTGTTCACTCATATGATTATGTACCTGTCATTACTCTCTTTTGTTGTGTACACCTGGTGTTATCTGCATATGGTGCCTTGTCAGATCTTTAGATTTGACCCATCTTTGGTGCTTAGGTTCAGACCTTGATCCCGCGGGTGACGCGATCCACGAGGCACTTGTAGTCGGGGACTACGGATGGGGGCCGGTTGACCAGGTAGTCGAGCCGGAGGACGGAGAGCCTGCACTGGAAAGTTGGGTGCAGATTGCTATTTTGGGATTTGAGAGTTCATTTTTGTAGTGAGATGGGTAGTTAGACTGATATGTATAAACATTTAATACTTACACTTTGAGATTATTATCAGGCTTACGCACTTTTACATCTGATATATATACATAATACTATTGTTTCTGCTATCTTTTATTCCGCTTCCGCATTTCAACTATTGATTATGTTGTTGTTTAAAAAGTTTTAAATTTTGACCTGACTGCGGACTATGATCTTGAAAGTTTTCGGTTTTTCCGGGAAGTAGCGCGCCAACTTCGGATGCCTTAGCGTTATCTTCGGTATTCGGAATTGGGGCGTTACACAGGATGTGGGACAGTGAGAACGTCACCCTAGTTCACTAAGAGATTCTGGACGGTCTACAGCCAAATCGAAGACGCTTCTGATGAAGTGGCTGTCAAATCCTTCCAGCAAGCCCTGCGGTTGGGCCTCGACCTGCGGACCGACCTGGTACGATCCCTCGTGGTCACGATGAAAGCTCTCATGGCCTGGGCGAATTAGTTCATCAGGGCGGAAGAAGATGAGGCCTGAGGCCAGGAGAACTTCGGCCTATACCAGGAGCACCGGCCATCGAAGAAGGACAAGAGATCCTCCAAGAGGGAGGAGTCAGACTAGCACAAAGCCCCGTCCTCGGACCGGCACAGAGCCCCATCCTCAGATCGGCACAGGGCCCTGTCCACCTCGGCAGCGGCCTCGGGGGAAGGTAGGAAGTTCAAACGCGAAGCCGCCACCTACAAAGCTGTGAACACGGTCTTCAAGGAGCCAATCTACAAACTCCTCAGCAAAATCAAGACGCAACCCTTCTTCAAGTGGCCGCAGCCGATGAAAGGTTACCCGTCCTCCTTGGATCAGAGCAAGTTTTGTGCTTACCACAAGCAGAATGGGCACAGAACCGAGGACTGCAAGGACTTTAAGGCTCACCTCGAAAGTCTCGTGAAGGACAGGCACTTGCGAGACCATGTCAAGGAGGAAGGCAGGGACACCAGCGGACCTCGCCACCGAGATGATGACGGCCACGACAGCGAACCCGAAGGCATCATTAATGTCATTCACCTTGCCCCTCAGTCCAAGGGGAGGTCTCAGGCCCGTGCCGAGGCCAGGAGGGCCTCCCACCAGAAACAGGTTCTTACCGCCGAGCTGGAGCCTGCTGCGAAGAAAGCACAGATAGAGGGGCCTAAAATCTGGTTTTAGATAGGGACCTAGATGGCGTCAAGCTCCCTCACAACGACCCTCTAGTTTTCACCTTGAAGCTGAAAAACATTTTGGTTCAGAGAGTCCTCATCGACCCCGGAAGCTCTTCGGAGATCCTTTATTATGATTGCTTCAAGAAGATGGGTCTTAAGGATGAGGATCTTCAGGCGACCTGCACCCCTCCAGTGGGCTTCAGCTCAAAGCCCGTCTACCCAAAGGGCAAAATCTCTCTCAGAGTCCAAGTAGGAGGCGCCTCCAAGCAGGTTGACTTCCTTGTGGTCGACGTCCCGTCCCCATACAATGTAATAATGGGGAGGACTTGGCTGCACAGCATGGAAGCTGTTCCCTCCACCCGCCATCAGAAGCTGAAATCTCCTCTGGAGAACCAGTTTGGCTGAATGGAGGTGGTCACATTCAGTGGTGACCAGCACATGGCCAAGCAATGCTTGATGGCCGTGCTGCCAAGTGAAGCCGAATCCTCACAAGTCCACATGGCCAAGCTGGATAGAGAAGCTGAGCTCGAGGATGTCGGCCGGGCTCCAGCACAGAAGAGCATAGAAGATCTTACCGAGGTCAGGGTCGACCCTGTCGACCCTGACCGGTTTTTTCTGCTGGGGAGTCAGCTGCCCGAGACTGAGAAGGACGAGCTGCTTGACCTCCTGTTGAAGAATAAAGAGGTCTTCGCCTAGACTCCTTATGAGATGCCTGGCATCAACCTTGAAGTCATGTGCCATAAGCTGAATGTGGACCCCAAGCATAGACCTGTCATCCAAAAAGCACTCAAAATGGGGGTCCCACAAGCCGAGGCCATGATTGAAGAGGTCCAGAAGCTGCAGGAAGCCCAGGTGATCAAGGAGGTCCACTATCCGGAGTGGCTGGCCAACACAGTAGTGGTCAAGAAGAAGAACGGGAAGTAGAGGGTCTACGTGGACTTCACTGACCTCAACAAAGCCTGCCGTAAGGACAGCTTCCCTCTTCTGAAGATCGACTAGTTAATTGACGCCACTGCTGGACATGACTGCATGACTTTCCTCGATGCCTACCGAGGTTACCATCAAATCCCACTGTTCGAACAAGACCAGGAGAAGACAGCCTTCAATACTCCCCGAGGCACCTATTATTATAAAGTAATGCCTTTCGAGTTAAAGAACGCAGGAGCGACATACCAGCGGCTTGTCACCAAGATGTTCTAAGCACAGCTCGGCAAGAAGGTGGAAGTTTATATTGATGACATGGTTGTCAAGTCTAAAAGGTCACAGGACCACTTGGCCGACCTTAGTCAAATCTTTGATATCCTCCGACAGTTCCAGTTGAAGTTGAACACATCTAAATGTGCATTCGGTGTCGGTTCTGGCAAATTCTTGGGGAGCCTGATCACAAGGAGAGGGATCGAAGCAAACCTGGACCAAATCACGGCAATCCAGGAGCTGTAGAGTCCGGCATCGGCAAAGCAAGTCCAGAGGCTGACCGGCATGGCTGCCGTGCTCAATCGCTTCACAAGCCGAGCTTCCGACAAATGCAGGCCTTTCTTTCAGGTCTGCGGAAAGGCTCCAAGCTCTAGTGGACGCCGGACTGCGACCAGGCCCTGTAGCAGCTCAAGCACTATCTCTTTTCACCGCTGTTGCTGTCCACTCTAACCCAAGGAGAAGTGTTGTACTTGTACTTGGCGATCTCAGATCATGCAGTGAGCTCGGTACTTATCAGAGTGGAAAACTGCCAGCAGCGGCCTATTTATTACACGTGCAAAATCCTCCTTGACGCCGAGACCCCATACTTGCAGCTAGAGAAACTTGCCCTTGCACTCGTCAGTGCCTCCCGCAAACTCTCCCACTACTTGCAAACATACAAGATTGTGGTTGTTACAGTACATCCACTGAAGGCTCTCTTCCGAAAGGCAGACTTCTCCGGTAGAATCTCCAAATGGGCTGTCGAACTGGGACAATATGATATCAAGTATAAGCCCAGAACGGCCATCAAAGCCCAAGTCTTGGCCGACTTCATTGTAGGATTCACCTCTCCAAGCTTGGCACCAACCCTACTCGAAACCGAACTGGGGGGCAATAAGGATATGGGGGCAGTCACTGTGACGGAATAAGAGCGGTCCTGGAAACAGTTCCTGGACTCAGCTTGAAAAGTTTTCGTCGACGGATCCTCAACATCCAAGAGGGCTGGCGCCGACATAGTTCTCCAGTCTCCAGAGGGCCTTGTCAACGAGCAAGCTCTAACACTTGGCTTTAAGGCATCCAATAATGAAGCTGAGTATGAAGCGTTTATCGCCGGACTGAACAGCGCCAAAATCTTAGAAGCTCGGCATCTGGTGGTTTTCAGCGATTCCCAGCTGGTGACGAGCCAGCTCAGCGGAGATTACCAAGCCCGTTATGACTGGATGGTGGCCTATCTAGCTCATGCGAAGGAACTCCTCTCTCAGTTTGAAAGAGCCGAGGTCTAGTAGATCGGCAGAGATTCCAACTCTCATGCTGACGCCCTCGCCAGCCTCGTCTCGGCTACTAAGGCCGGGAACCGAAGGATCGTCGAAGTGGAGACGCTACAAGAGCCTAACATTGTACTCCAGCGACCTCGGCAGCTCATATGCATCGATATTGATCTGAGCTGGATGGACCCAATCATCGCCTACCTGAGAGATGACCAGCTGCTCGAAGACAAAACAGAAGCTCACAAGATAAGGCAGAAAGCAACCCAGTTCTGGCTCTCCCCAGATGGCAGGCTTTACAGGAAGTCATTCATCGGACCCTATCTTCAATGCGTTTATTCGAGCAAGGTCGAGGACTTCCTGTATGAAATTCATGAGGGGATCTGCGGTAGTCACATTGGAGGTCGGTCACTGGCTTACCGAGCTATATGCCAAGGCTACTGGTGGCCCTACATGTAGAAGGACGCCCAGCTCTACGCCAGAAAGTGTGAAAAATGCCAGAAGTACTTGTAGACACCTCGTTTTGGCACCCTATGAGGGGCAATTCAGTCCACCCTATTTAATGATGTCCTGATTAGGCCCCGAGTCAAAAGTCACCTATCACCTCTAGACCTCTGATCGCCCGGGAGTTGGCTCATTGTGATCTCCTCATCGAGAGCTTTCCGTCCATGTATAGAACTCCAAGATCTGACTGGCGGATCAAAAATCATGACAGCAGGTCCCACACCCCCGCGGCGCCCGCGTGAAAAATCACCTATCATCTCTAGACCTCCGATCGCCCTGAAAATTAGTTCATCGTGATCTACTCATCGAGAGCTTTCCGCCCATGTATAGAACTCCAAGATCTGACTGGCAGATCAAAAATCATGACAGCGGGTCCCACACCCCCGCGGCGCCCGCGTGAAAAATCACCTATCATTTCTGGACCTCTGATTTCCCTAAAAATTGGTTCATCGTGACCTACTCGCCGAGAGCTTTCCGTCAATATGTAGAACGTCGAAATCCGACGAGCGGATTGAAATCTACGAAACCTGGGCCCCGGTAATGACAACCCGACTAATCTCCATCGGACTCTACTTTTTAGACCTGAAACCAGTTTCTTTTAAATCCAAACCCACCAGGCCTGGCCCAATGAACTCCAGCCCAAGCTGAACCTGACCCGATCCAACTCATCAGGCCAAGTCCAGACCTCACCTGACCAAAACACAACTCGAGCCTGATCCAAACCTCCTGACCCGAACTTGACCCGTCCCACGAGGCCCATTAGCTGCATGGGAGAGGACAGTCCATGAGATCTGGACTCTCCCCTCCCCCTTAAACCTCGTCTTTCCCTCTCAATCTCTTAACACCCAAGCCTTATCCCTCTCATCTCTCTCCCAACCCAGGCCTTATCCCTCTCAATTTCAAACACCCAAGCCTCATCCCTCTCATCTCTCTCCCAACCCAGGCCTTATCCCTCCAAATTTCAAACGCCAAAGCCCATCCAAAAAAACCCATGTGCAGAACCCTCCGCAGGGCCTCCTCCAACATCTTCTTCCAAAAAACCCATACGCAGAAGCCCCCCACCATTCCCTCTCTTCTTCTGCGCCGGTCTCCATCTCCCTCCACCTATCCTCTTCAGGCTCTCTGTCCGCACCCTCTCCTCCATCTCTCCCCTCTCCACTGTCTTCCCTGCAACCCATCTCATCATCCCACGCATTCCAGATCCCTCATCTCCATCCGACGCACTCCCCAGGCATCACCATCACCCTCTCCGCTCTGCCCTCTTCCTGCACCCTGCAACCCATCGTCCACCATCATCCTCCTTCCTCGCCAGCGTCTCCAGACTCACGCAGCAGCACCGCCTGACGACCAGCAGCCCCCGGACACACACAACACCATCTTCCTCCTCGCACCGCCGAACTCCTCCCCGCCAGGTACACCTTTCTTTCTCCCTCCTCTCACACCCAACGCACACACTGCCCTCTCCCTGTTTTCTTTTCCCTTTTTTCCTCTCCCTTGCTCCGCCTTATCTCTGTCCCCGCGGTTCTCTCTCTGTCTCTCTCCTCGGTCTTCCTCGGCTTCTGTCTCCTCTCTTCGTCTCCCTCACCCTTTCTGCTCTCCCTCGCGGTCTCTCTCTATCTCTTTCTGCTCCACCTCTCCCTCTTGTTCTCTTCTCCCTCCTCTGCCTGCACTCTCACTCTCTCTCGTTCTCTCTCTACCCTCTCAGCCCCTCTCTCCTTGCTCTCCCTATCTCCCTACTCTCTCAGTCCCTCTCTCCCTCACCTTTCTTTCTCCCTATGCGACCCATCTCCCTCTCTCCCGTCCCCTCTCTCTCAGTTCCTCTGTTCCGCCCACTCTCTCTCTCTCTCCCGTTAGCACACCGTCCCTCTCTCCCTATCTCCCAACTCTCTCAGTCCCTCTCTCCCTACTCCTTCTTCCTCTCTTCCACTCTGCGACCCATCTCCCTCTCTTCTGTCCACTCTCTTTCTCACCCTCTCTCTGCTCCGCCCACTTTCTCCCTCTCGTTCGCTCCTTCTCCCCCTCGCTCTCTCCCCTTCGTTTCCGCCCTGTGCCCACAAGCAGCAGCGTTGCCTCCCCATCTCCTTTCTCTTTCTTCTTCCTCCCTCCTTCCTTTCCCCACTTCTTCTTTCCCCGCCGCTATGCATCACTATCGCACCCCCCTCCTTTTCCTTTCTTCCCTTCTTCTCCATCTTCCTCTTTCTCCGCCTGTACACCCCCCTGAACTAACCCCATTTCTCTCTCTCTCTCTCTCTCTCTCTCTTTCTTTCATTCTCTTCTTCTTCTCCTCCCCTGCGCACACACTACACTCTCTCGCCTGCACACGTTTTCCTCTTCTTTTTTCTTTCTTTCTTTTTCCCTTTCTTCTCCTCCCCACTGCATTTTCCCTTGCGGCTGCACGCACCCACTTGCACCCACTGCACCTCTTTCTTTCTTTTCATTTCATCTTCCTCTTTCTCTTGACCCCACCTGCAACTGCACCCCCCTGTTGCACTCACGACCGAGCCACTGCCCACTTGCACCACGTGCATCACACCTGTGCACCCACCTGCACTCCTTCATTGCACACCCACTGCTGGCGCCACTTGCACCTTCTTCACCTCCGACTTGCCCGTTTGGATTGCCAATCATCGGAGCTACCAATCCAGCCCAAGCACGCACAGCCCCGTTTCACTCCACTATCTATTTCTTTGCATTCAATTCTTCAGTCACTGTAGTCCGTCTTTTGTTCTTCATGCATCTAGCATGCCATGCATTTAGATTTAGATTAGTGTTTTTGGCCATTTTTATTATTATTATTATTTTTTAAATTAGCCTTAATCTGTATGTCAACATGCATTTAACATGCCCATGCATTATAATCGTATTACATCTTGTTTCTTTAGTTTATTCTCTTTATAAAAATTGAGATTGCATTCCCTTTATTTGTTCATGTTATTTTCTATATAAAAAATTAAAATAAAAACCAAAAACACCAAAAGAAAATAAAAATAGCAGTAAAAAGTAAAGATTAAAAATAGGACTTTAGCTACCTTATTAATTAGGATAATTAGGCTAAATTTAATAATTAAGTTCTTTTCATCCCTCCTCTCATTAGGATTAGGAAATATTATTTAGGAAATCTCAAATAAATTCTTAATAAAAAAAATTAGAAATTCACTCCCCTCTCCTTCCCATTTCAATAGGATAAATTAATTGAGGATCTTAGGCCCTATAAATAAACTCAAAAATAAAATAAAAACTATAAAAATAAAAAAAAGACCAAAAACAAAGTAAAAGATATTAAAAACTCTAAAAAATATTAATAAATTGGAGTTAGAAATTAGACTATAGCCTAACTGATTAGGTCGGACCCCGGACCTAGATCTAGGTCTCCCCCTAGCCAGCTTAGACTACCCTAATTTCTTAAATTCCAACTGATTAGGTCCCAGTCTTTCTCCGGGCCCCGCTAAGGGATCGGGAGAGCGGATGTGGGTGGTTAGGACCTTAGGATAAGGTAGAGATCCATTAGGGAAATGGAACAGTTAGATTGAATCCAAGTAGGAACTCCCCTAGTTAGGCCCTTCTAGCCCCAATTATTAAAATCCAAATAAAAAAAACAATAAAACCAACAAAACCAATTCCAAAAATATTTTCTTCTCTTTTCCTCCACCTCCGGTGCCAAATATTTATCTGAACTCAATGATTAAAGGGAATAGAGGCTGATTCCGAGAACTTGAATTAATGAGAATGATGAAATGAGACGAGTGATTTCACACACCCCAATATCAGTTTATTTACTACCGGCCCATCATCGGCCACCCTCAATCAATCTCGGCCCAACATCGGCCATTTTTATCTTACTTCTGGCCCATCATCGGCCATGCACTTTTATCACCTGCGTATCGCACGCAAACCCACAAAAATCACAACTTGAAGTTTCGTCTGCATCATTCTTTCGATTCGAAGAATCAGCCTTTAAACCCTAGGTCGTCAAAGGACATTGAAGGGGGTACCCAGGAATGGGGTTGATCCTCTTCTAAATATTTGGCACCTTTCCCCTTATTTTCTTAGTTTATTTTCATTTTAATTCGCTTATCCCCTAGAATACTTGGATTTAACTTTAATTAGTCTTTTCAACCCTAGATGTTGATTTCCCCTGCCTAGTTCATTATGGTCCCATCTTGAAGCCCATAATTTGACCCTTGACCCAAGTTTGACCCGAATTGAAAGACCCAAATTAAGTGACGAGACAATCGTCGTGTGTCGCTGGCGGCACATTAGACGAGAGAAGAACCCACCCCATTTTCCTCCCTCATTCTTTCGGCTTTCGTCGAAGGACGGTGTTACGGCCGAATCCGTAACTGCCGATCGTGATCCGTCGATTTTGAGGGTAGTTAGAATCCTCATTTTCGATGTATTTTTTTTATCTCACACTGTTGAATGGCGATTTCCCTCTCGGGGGGGTCAAAATTCACATCCGACAGTACTCACACCCCTCCACCAGCCAGCGCAGGATCTGAGCCCCTCTCTAGTCCATGACCCTTCGCTAAGTGGGGCTTGGACATCGTGGGACCACTCCATCGAACTCCAGGGAACAAGAGGTGGCTGATAGTAGCCACCGATTATTTCACCAAGTGGATCGAAGCCGAACCTTTGTCCTCCATCACCGAGTAGGACATGAAGAACTTTGTATGGAAGAACATCATTACAAGATTTGGGATCCCACGAACTCTCATCTTAGACAACGGGACTCAGTTCGATTCAAACTTCTTCAAGAACTTCTGCTAGGAGCACGGCATCCGAAATATCTTCTCCACCCCGACATACCCACAGAGCAACGTCCAGGCTGAGATCGCAAACAAAGTAATTCTCGACGGACTCAAAAAGAGACTTGATCGAGCCAAAAGAAGGTGGGCGGAAGAGCTTCCAAGTGTTTTATGGGCGTAAAGGACAACTCCAAGGCGGTCCCCCTCGGCGACACCCTTTTCCCTTGCCTATGGCATGGAAGCGGTCATTCCTTTTGAGGTCGCCTCCCGACCTTGAGATCGGAACTCTACGACCAAGGGCCGAATGATCTGAACCTGGATCGAGAACTGAACTTCGCCGAAGAACGAAGGGAAGCAGCAGCTATCCGCCCAGCCGCCTATCAACAACAGTTGGCCAGGGGATACAACCAGAGGGTCAAAGAAGGAAAGTTCGCGGCAGGAGAGCTAGTCCTGAAGAAAACACTTCCTAGAGACAAAAATCTAAATGAAGGCAAGTTGACACCTAACTGGTACAGACCATTCAAAGTGCTCTCAGCTACAGGGCGATCTGTGTACAGACTTGAGGAAATGGAGGGTAGAGAGCTACCACGGCCATGGAATGCGATGCACCTCAAGAAGTACTACTTCTAAAAATTGTATTCAAAAGTTCAAAAATCAATGAAAGAAACATTCTAATGAAAGAAACATTCTTTTGGATCGGATCTGTCTCTTTTAAATGCTTTAAGTTATTTAGCTCGGTGACAGCATTAGCTACAGCTCGGCAACAGTGCCAGCTTCCTTGGGCTCGGTGACAGCACCTACTCCGGCTCGGTAAGAGTCCAGCCACCCTTAGCTCGGTGACAGCACCAGCTACAGCTCACAGCAGTGCCAGCTTCCTTGTGCTCGGTAAGAGTACCAGTCACCCTTAGCTCAGTGACAACACCAGCTACAGTTCGGCAGCAGTGCCAGCTTCCTTGGGCTTGGTGACAGCACCGGTTCCGGCTCTGTAAGAGTACCAGCCACCCTTAGCTCGGTGACAGTATCAGCTACAGCTCGGCAGCAGTGCCAGCTTCTTCGGGTTCAATGACAGCATCAGGTCCGGCTCGGTAAGAGTACCAGCCACCCTAAGCTCGGTGACAGCACCAGCTACAAT
This sequence comes from Persea americana, assembly GCA_029852735.1. Taxonomy (NCBI): domain Eukaryota; kingdom Viridiplantae; phylum Streptophyta; class Magnoliopsida; order Laurales; family Lauraceae; genus Persea; species Persea americana. Next base: position 16,889,890 of record CM056814.1, read on the forward strand.
GCGGCAGTAAAAGCGAACACTCGGAGGTACCCTTGGTTACAAGACTAAGTACCCTACACTTAGCAAATGAAAAGACCTGAAAATATTCCAAGGCGTCGACTTCGGCACCTGGAGACACCTTGGGTTAGAGAACCGAGGTGGGTTCCTCGTGCCAAGTCAAAAGTTTGGACTAGTTCATCCTTTTAGCAACTAAGGATGCAAGTTACTGGGGCTCCGGTTGCTAAACCGAGATCAATTACTTGAAGCTAAAGTCCAATTCCAAGCATACGAGAAGTCAGGTTACCAAGACCAACTACTTAAGCAAAAGAAAACCGACATTCCATATAGCCATACAGATGTAAAATTTCAGCCAGGATATAAGAAAGCTGTTCTATTAATAAAACTTCTTGTTACATTGAAGTAAAAGAAAAAATACAGTGGAGTACAAAAAGAGAAGATTAGGAGTCTGTAGCATCTGCATTACAATCTATCCCCTAAGAGGCCTCGACTTCGGGTTGACCGGATTGAGGGTTAGCCGGAGTAGCTTCGGAGGTGGCCAGGCAAGCTTCGGGCGCTGCAACCATCACTGGAGGAACTTTGTAGGATGGACCGGAGGTTGAAGGCGGAGCCACGATGGAGAGGTGGTTAGAGTCCGAGCTGGGAAACTTGGGGGGATTTTTGAAAGCAGGAGCATCCCCAGGAACCTGACCTACTTCAAGGCGGCCTTCCATCCAATTTCCCAGGCACGATCACGGACCCGCTGCAACTGCGCCTTGTACTTTGCAGTCACGTCCTGGACCCCCTCTGCCGTGGCAGTGTCGAACTCGGCCTCGTACTTCTCCTCAAGCTCAGCCTTTTGCTTTGCCAGGGCAGATTCGAGCTCGGCCGCCTTCCCCGCTGTTATGCATGTCATAATATAAATAACTATCATTTTATTTGAATGTGCTAGTTGTTTATTTTGTCTTAAATGTTCTACTTATAGCCTTTTTCTTATTATGCAGGAATTGGAAGGAGCTGAGCATATTTGAGCTTAATTATGAGAAGTTTAAAACTAAAAACCCATTTGAGAAAAGTTATACAAAAAGAGTATATAAGCTTGTTGGAGGAGAGCTGGAATTTCAAGTCAGAGGTTATGAGTTCAAGACTTGGCACAATCAGTTTTTATTTTTTTTAAGACCGAATTTGGTGGCCCTCACCATATCTAATGCTTGATAATGGTTGCTAAAACTTAGCAATCAACTTTGCAAGAAATGGAAGGAATCTCATGGACATCAATAAGAATGCTATTGTTTAGCAAGTGGTCAAATTATGAAGGAAAGAAGATTTTCGGAATTGTAGCCATCCTGCGTAAGCTTTACCATTTTGATCATAACTTTTGATTCAAGACTCCGATTAAGGCAACGTCAGATGTGTTGGAAAGAGGACTTAAAGGAGAGGAATATCATACATATGAGGATATCCCAATTCTGACGATTTGGGGGTCAAAACAGGCTGTCAAGTAGAGGGATATGAGGGATGATGAATTTTGAGTGATTTCTCCTTCTTTTTCTTCCTGTATTTTTCTTCTTTTTAAGGGGAGGCTCTCTTTTGCTCTAGGGAGAATATTATTTTTCTTCAATCTTTATTAGAAATTAAAGGTGGAGATTGAGTGGTGTAATAGACAACTTGAGGGTTTTTAATAATGACGATTTGCTTCATTGTTATTGTTTGTTCTACAATGCTTGGCTAATCCGTGGATTAGGGTGGAGGAGGAAACCAAAGCCGGTGAGTTTGTTCCTTATTTTTCTTCAATGTCTTTTTCTAATTATGCTTAATGATTTAATAGGTTCTCCTTCATGAATGTTATTCAACTTCTGGTTTTTGTAAAGGTTATTTGGAGTGTCTTTTACTTTTTATGCTTGATCTTGACATATCATGTTTAGGTTAAATTCCTTTAATAGTTTGTGCTTAATTTTGATAAATAGTAATTAGAGTTTCAACATATTGAAGTGAAGGGAGTCTTAGGTACTATTTAGAGAATTGAATTTTAAAAAAAAAAAGGGTTTTCAAAGCTAAGTCTTCCAATCCAAGGCAATTGCTTGCACATTGGATTGAGTTTTATTAGGATAAGACTATGAAGTAATTTTGGAATGATTAAATCTGTTTTGGTGAAATCCGATACCCTGATCTCTCTTTCTCTGATAAGTTTGTATTTAGATTTCCTTTGATATCAGTTTAGTTATTATTTTCTTGACTAATTGTGGTTTTAAAATCTCTAGTGTGAAAACTGATTGAGGGTTTTTGGATCTTATTTCTACAAATCTCTGTGGATCGATCCATATTTGCTATTATCTACTTAATAGAAATTTGTGCGATTGCGGTTAATTATTTCGAGTACATCACCCGCCAGGACGGCTTCCAACTGGGTCCTTGCCCGATTCATCTCGGTAGCTAGGTCGGTATTCGCCTATCTCAAAAGATGCGCGTCTGCCTCCAGCTCCTCCACTTCTGCTTGGGCCCTCTCGAGGTTAGCGGTGAGACTAGCGCTCTGGCTCGCCCCCTCCTCCGCTTCCTCCCTCAGCTGCCCTATCTCGGCCTGAGCCTTCTCGAGGTCAGCGGCAAGACTGGCGTTTTTGCTCGCCTCCCCCTTTAGCAGCTCATCCTTGGCTTCCAAGGCACTCTGAAGCTCCTCCCTCTCAGCTGTCCACTCAGCCACCTTGGCTTCGGCTGCTTCTAGCCTCTCCATGCCGATCTGGCATTTTTGTATCACCTGCAAAATCAAAATGAACTTCAGAAGACGAATACCAAAGTCAGAAGACTTGAAAGCTGTCAGAAACTTACCGATATCGCCGACTGCATTGACTCGTTGTCCATTTTTTCCCACCTCTCCATATCCAGTGGCAGGGCGCATGCTCGTCCCAGTGCGGCAACCACCATGGGAGTGTTAGCTGCGAGGTCGGTCACCTTTAGTGGTCTCCCGAGCATGCCCTTTGTGTCCGGTCTCCATCTAACCGGCGGAGGGGACTGCGACGCTTCCTCAACGGGCGGTGGCGGTGCGGGAGTGGGCGAAGCCTCAATCATGGGCCTATTCTCCGGCCGTTCCTCCTTCGTGGCCTCGGCAGGACGCTCCCGACCTTCTACCCTTGGAGAAAATCGAGGGGGGGAGTCGTCGATGACGATGGCAGTCGGAGACAACTGGGCAGAAGTGGTCTCAGCTGCGGTCGCAGGAGGCGGCGGCGACGCCGGAGCATCGTCGGCATGTTGGGGGGCATCTAAGGCCTCGTCCCCAATGCCCTTGAAAGCCATGGCCTCCAGGTCTTCCACCTCTTCCACCACGAAGCGCTGGCAGCGTTGGCGCAGCATTCTCTCCTCTCCTTCTTCCAAGGTGGAAGACACTGCAGCACTCCTCCTCGGTGGAGAAGAGGTTTCAGCTACGACTGTGCAGTCCCGGCAGGCTCCGAATTCGAATGAGGTGTGGAAGCCTGGTCGCCGGACTCAATCAGACGCCCTGCTGGGATGGCGACGGACGCCTGTTCCGCACTTGTGCCTTGGCCGGATAGGAGAAAGTCTATCTCGGTCACCCTCCTCTTGGTGTTGAAGGACCGGTATTTCGGTTCGTACCCTAGCAGCGACCACGCAGCTCGGGTATGATGTCCATGGTAGTTTCTTACTAGTTCAAGTGAGGCAGTGTTTCTCGCCCAACCGTTCCTTTGGGCCCTCTGTCTTTTCTGGAGAAAATATGCACAGTAAACCAACAGACGTCAGCACGGCAAACATAAAGGCAGAAGATGAGCCGAAGGATCTCGGTCTTTACTTGGAGGGGTCCCTAGGCGATGAGGGATCCGAAGAGATCTCGACGTCTTTGATTTGTCGAACTCCCATTCTCCCAGGACAAAAATACGGTCATCTCCCGCATATCGGTAGGAGTCTTCCAGTGCGGTGACAAAGCTAGATCGCTTGGCCCTTACCCGGAGGTAGTATGTGTTATCGTCCCTGGACTTACACAGGTCATAAACATCCTCGATGTCCGAGACACTGAGGCTGATCCCTAGGATCCTGTTCAGTTCTACTACCCCCATGATTATCTTGTAGCCGTTCGGCATTAACTAGCAAGGGGAGAGCTCCCACTCCCTGAGGCAGTCCCTGAGGAGTGGATGAAGGGGGAACAGGACCCCGCCTTCCACCACGGTCACTAACCAGAACGGCATCCAGTCGTTGGTGTAGATGAGGCCGTCGAAGGGGTTCTCAAGGTCGTTCAGCTTGACTTCTACGGTGTCCGGAATCCTATATTGGGTCTTGAAGTTAGCTATGGCGTGCGGGTTCTCTAACATATATCTGAAAACCCCCATTGTCGTAGAAAAGACAGGAAAAGAGAGAACAAAGAAGAAAGGAGAAAAACCCTTGGAAAGGGGATGCGTGTAGGAAGGCGACTTATGGACAGGAGAAAAGAGCTTAAAAAACGACAATGGCGACTTACGGGCAGCAAGTTTCTCTTCAACAGTGAGAAGAAAAACTCCAATAGATGCAGAGAAAATAAAAAATCCAGACGAAGAAGATGCCCTGACTTATAAGGGTTTGAGGCACCTTTTCAACTTTCGAAACTACGTTTATGAGACGTCACCTCGAGCAACCCTAATGTCCCTTTGAAACGATTCCGTGACAGTCGAGGAGGTGACACGTGGCACCAGCAGCGCATTCTCCGAAAACTATTAAATGCCTCGGGCAGACGAAAAGGCACATCTTGATTAGGATCGGACGTCAGCAACCGTCATCGAGATAATGAGGAACTCCTTCTTCGAACCAAGACTCCACCATCACAGTACTCTTTTTCTGTGCTTCGGCAATAGCGCCAGCATGACAGCTTCTGCTTGGCAATCATCTTTAGCTCGGTAGCAGTAACAGCTAGGCAGTATCACTTAGCTTTCGACCTCTGTGAGTTGGGAGAACTCTTAGGAGTCAAAAGCTATGGGGCAATTGTGTGGATAAATTACCGTAATTAAGGAGAACCACGGTAATAAGCATTAACTGCTTACCTCGATCTTGGTAAACACAACCCAAAAACTCGGCAACTCGGTAAGGAGTGTCAGCTCAAGAGACTCGACTCAGTAGCTCGTCAGCTCGGTAAAGAGTGCCAACTCAACGGGTATCAGCTCGGCAGCTCGGCGTGAGTGCCAGCTCAGCAAAAGCACTATAGGCTAGGAATGGGCCATCAATCTCCTATGAGAAGTACAGGCGTGCTTTGACAAATAGGGTGGCTCATTAATGGCGATAAGAAGTTGGCTTTATCATCTCGTCACGTCAACTATCCAAAAACATAGAAGCTTCTGACGGGATGTGCCCTTTTGACCTACCACTGGGTGTCAGGATAAGGCTCGATAGGACCTTACCTCACCTACCCCCACTCACAAAGAAAATGAACGAGGAATCATCTACAAATACACATAGGATCAGCCCTATGAAGGTACGAAAAACAAACAGCACGTGAAACCTTTGCACCAGTTCTCTTCTCTTCTCCAGTCTCTTCATGCTTAGTTTCCTGAACTAACTCAGGCATCGGAGTGCCTTCAGCCGATGGCAGCTAGGGCCTCTGACCCCAACTCATTTCCTTTCCTTTCAAGTCATCGGCGTTCGGTCTTCCCGATCATCAAGTTCTACTTCCTCCTAATTAAGTGGGTGTCGTATTTCTACCACCTACACTATTGTAACATGATTCTTTGTCATTTAATTAGTCCTATTTCATTTTCCCCTCTTGTTTTATTCTCTCTTAAATCTGCCATTTACTTTTACTTCACTGATAAACTAAGCTTACCAAATACTCGCTACATTATTAAAACTTTGAAAATCTTACTTTTATGGTTATGATCATCTGATGATATAAACTTAAATCTAATTTCTATTATTCATTGAAATAAAAAGAAGTCCTTCGGTCCCACTTTCAAAGCTGTGCTTAAAATGCATCGAATGTTTCAAGCAAACGATCTTTCAAACACAAACATGGTGTTTCCGCAAGGAGAATCAGGAGCCACCCTTCACTCATGCATACTAGATTGGATTCAAAATTTTATAAAAAAGAAGTGCACTGATCTGAATAGCTTTTTTAGTCAGCTTGTTCCTTTCATCTTTCTCCTCACCGGCACTGTTGATGAAAGCATCCATGGCTTTTACTGAAGAATCCTTGAATCCTTCCAACTTCTCTAACAACTGCTTTAATCATCTCTTTAATCTCCAAAGCCTTTCGTCTCATCTTCTCTCCTTTCTCCGTCTCTCCCATCACTATATGTATGATCACCTCCTTCATACGCCCCTTGTCAATCTTAGAGCAATTCCCCCTCACCATCTCCACACACACCCCAACATCCTCCTCTAGCATTTTCACAGTATAGAACTGTTCTGCAGCGATGGGCCACCCTATCACTAGCATGCTCTGGCTCAAGCCCTCTAATATCGAATTCCAACCGCAGTGGCTGAGAAACGCACCCGTAGATTCGGGCGACAGTATCTCCAACTGGGGTGCCCATTTCCTCACCAATAACTGCTGTTTTCTCTCTACAACCCTCTCTTCGAACCCCTCCGGCAGCCATCCTGTCACGTCCCCAAAATAAGAATTGGGGAAAAACGTGAAAAATAAATCAAATTCAAATTTCCTGTGTTTAATACAACACAAGCTTCCAAAAGTGGGCCCACATAAAATTTCAATCTGTGGTGAGTCAAAATAAATTTTATTAAATGCAACGGAAGCTTTATTCAATTGGTATTCAATGTTCATAAATGAAACCCAACACAAAAATCAAATAAATATTAATAGATAAAATTGTAGAATTAAATAATTTCTAAAAGAGGTTTCAACACTAAAAGAAAGTTCATCTAAAAGATTGCTAAGATGTCGTTCACTCTTATGCTGGTTCAGACAGCTCCAAAGTCATCTTCAGCATCCCACTCGGATTCATCAGTTGGCTCAAACATTTGAAATGCTTGATCCTCCTCCGTCTCCTGGGTAAAGTAGGGCTTGGTACCTATGCACCAAATATTACAAAGTAGATAGCAAGAACATAATCATAATTCGAAATTAAATACGATAACGAGAAGGATATAGACAAGTGTGATCATAATGAAACAATAACAAAAATAATAACGAGAACGAATGTATGACAAAAACAAGTGTGACAAGTGTCCCCGTTGTGGGTGGTCAGTCCTAAATAAATCGGGAAAGCCCGTCCGTAACGTCGGTAGTAATAAACCGATCAAAATAAAATCAGGATAACCTGTCCATAAACAAAGCGGATTATAAGTGATCCGGTCACATCAGTGACCAACTGTCCATATATCGATCTGTAGTCGTCCATAAAATGACCAACATATACACATAAACATATATTCATAATAGACCTGATCAATAATGCTCTGACACAAGAATTCTAAGTCGTGCTGACCGTTCCACATTTTATATCTTATTCAAATAGTCATTCATGTATGCAAACCCGAATGTCAAAGAATAACCTCAAGCAAATCCTAAGGTCGAACATAAGGTCTCATACCCAATAACCACATGAATCTCTAATAGACAAAAGAGAGTCAAAGCATCCGTTCTCCATCAATGGTGCATAAACCCAATTAACGGTTTTCCAATAGAGATGGGTTGAGCTCAAATCCATTAGGATTTCTCCGATGTTATATAAAGCACTAAACCCCATGTTAGTAAGATACCTTGTGCCCAGACGGTTGTTTACTTAGTCCAAAGACCTTCTTAATAGACTTCAAAAGTATAGGTTTAACACATTAAAAACTCAAGATATCATTTAATGTCTAATTTACAAATAATAATGACAAATAAAAATCTTAGTTTATAATTTTAGAAAACCCGAGGATTCCACCTATAACATTTTTCAAATTCAATTCTTTATAAAATAGGCTCAAGGGTCTGATTAAGTTATAACATAATCAGGCCCTAATTTCGAATTCCAGAGAGCTAACAATTTTCACATGGGCTCCCTCATCAAACTGGTGCCCAAGTCAACAATCTGCTCACTTCTTTATCTTCATACATGTGAGGTCATCAAGTCAAGTCATCCCATTCTCTCTCTTTCATTCCTATTCTTATTAGGTCATGTCATGTACTAATATCACATGGGATACATCTCCACTCTCTTATTTTATTTCAAAACCCAGCCAACTATCCAAGTCAAAACTGCACTTACCATGAGTCCCCTCTCTTTCCTCTCTCTTTGTTCTATTGCTAACCCATGCTTATCTGTGCAAAATTGTCCCCAAACAGAACCTGTTGCAGCCCACAGCTTCACGCCTCACATTTGGGTGGCATGATAGCGGGTCCTACTGGGCCCTGATCGAGATCAACCCCACCCAAAGGTCGCCCGAGCAAGTACGGATAGATAACTGGGCTAGATGTGCGATCAGATTCGCCCATTGGGTCCCACAGTCCAAGACACCCAAACACTCTTTCCTCCTTCAAGCACGCCCTCTCCCTGATCAAGGGGCTGGATGGTGGCTGGACAGGGCCCATCTCTCTCGGGTCCGCCATCTATAGGGTCGCCCATGGGTCTATTACCAGATCTACGGTCCTGATAAAACATCAGTGGGGTCCACCTGGGCCACAATCCAAACCAGTGGTAGATCTCTATTCAGTCTTGGCTGCATGGTTCCGATGGATATGAATTGCATCCAACTCCAACCAGCCACCGAAGTATTACCCCATTACAGAATTATAAATACAAAACGGGATTTCTCAAAATCACAAAACCATATTATCACATGAAAAGGGCATCAAAGGCTTCTACATGTATTGACATGTCAATCAAGAAGAAAACATGTATTAAATTTATAAATCATGATTATGTACTTACCTTTTACCGGGGTTGAAGAAAATAAATAGATCCTAACCAATACCTAAACCGAGATTCCCACAGCGCTCGAGAATAATCCTATCACCGATTTGACAAAGAAGATGGGACAGAAATGCTCAAATGAACAGATCTATGGTATTCCTACCAAAAACCTAACATTGGAAAGAAAAAGGAGATAACCTAAGAATATAGATCTACTCCTAATGATTTGAGGAGAGGGTTACCTGAGATAAGAAAGTTGAACCAAGAATGCTGGTATCCTCTGATCTTGATTCTGATTGCTGGATCTTAAAGCTGGAATGGCTTGGGAAGTTGAAAGAGGAAGAAGATGAAGAATAACCAATAGGAGTTGCAGAGAGATAAGTGGGGAGGGATAAGACGTGCGGTTATTGAAAATAGGGATTAGGTTAAAAGAATACTCTTGGGCTTAAGTCATTAATGGTGGGGCCGGATCTCGGTGACCCAATGACTTAAGCCCAAGAGTATTCTTTTAACGTAATCCCTATTTTGAATAACCGCACGTCTTATCTCTCCCGACTTCTCTCTGCAACTTCTCTCGGTTATTCTTTGTCTTTTTCCTCTTTCAACTCCCCAAGTCATTCCAGCTTTACGATCCAGCCATCAGAATCAAGATCAGAGGATACCAGCATTCTTGGTTCAACTTTCTTATATTAGGTAGCCCTCTCCTCAAATCATTAGGAGTAGATCTATATTATTCGGTTATCTCCTTTTTCTTTCCAATGGTAGATTTGGATAGGAGTACCATAGATCGGTTCATCTGAGCATTTCTTTCCCATATTCTTTATTAGATCGGTGATAAGATTATTCAAGCGCTGTAGGAATTGCGGTTTGGGTATTGGTTAGCATCTGTGCATTTTTCTTCAACCCTGGTAAAAGGCAAGTACCTAATTATAATTTATAAATTTAATACTTGTTTTCTCCTTTATTGGCATGTCAATGCATGTAGAAGCCCTTTTGATGTCCTCTCAGATGATAATGATGTACTGATATTTTGTTTTGTGACAAGATTGGAGACATTAGGGGATTATTCGACTTACTTCATGAAACTCTATTTTACTATTGTAGTAACCCAAATCTGCTACCATCCTTAGCCCACCCCTATTTGGTTTTTCAAACCTCTCTACAACATCCAATATTCTGTATACTTCGGTATTATTGTAGACAAGAATGAGTGGAGTTGGATGCAACTCAAACCCCATCAAAACTGTGCAGAACTGGATCGTTTGATATTCATTTTCGCGGGTTGGATTGTGGGGCCCAGGTGGATCCCCGATGCTAGATCAGGACTGTAGATCCGGTGGTAGACCCAGAGGCGACCCGGTGGTTGTGGACCCATGAGGAGTGGGTCCCATTTGGTCCATCATCCAAATCCTTTTGTGTTTTGGGCGTGATTCACTGATGTGGTATTTTCATTTGTTTAATCTTGATGTGGGGCCTAGGGAAGGAACTTGTGATAATCCAGATCATGGATCTTTTAGTGGGGCCCGCGGCGACCATGGTGGTGGGGTTTGATCTGGGTTTTGATTAATGGAGCCAAAGATTTAACAACCTTATTACCCCAGGCGAGAAACACTTTTGGTTTCTGGTTATGTTATGTATAAAACGTGTGATGTTGGGATGAAGGCAAGGAGGAATTCATGGTCTGGGAGTGTATGGGAAAAGGTGGTCATCACCTATGTGTCAGAATTGATCGGATAACAAAGAGAGAGGACGTCTTACCTTTATTATACATGAGCCTAAATTTTCTCCAATCAAGTCTACCAAATGTTGATTAATGACATTTAGATCATGTGGTTTGACTTTTTTTTATTTTCTCCTAATCTTTTATTTGTGATCATTCGAAACTGGGTATAATTTTCATAAGAGTTAAATTCGTCCTTAAGATATTTTAAGGGGCACAATGACTCTGTTGTTTATGTTAATAGTATATACTAATATATTTATAACAGTGATCCAAATGGAGCCCTTGTAATTCACATTTTACTTTTTATTTCAAACTTTTCAAATATTATTTATTACAGTTAAAAATTAAAATATTTTTAATAAAAGAAAATGATAGCCCATTTAGAATTGGCCTCCTTGTTAAGCTAAAAATAGCAAATAATTTTTTTAGAGCTTTTTAGGATTTTATAACGTTTATTACTCATTGGGTATAATCCTCTAAAGAGGGCATTGAAAGCTACTACCTGTCCCATCGATGGTACAATTTACTCCAACAAGGCTAAAAGACAGAAAGTGAAAAAGATAATATATTATTTTAATTTTTTATATAGAGAGAAAGCTTGTCTCGTCAAATTGATTAGATCGGCCAAGACAAAGAGTAATCTATTAATTTCCTTGGTCTTCCTGAACCATAGGGAAGAGGATCCCCTTTCCTCACCCGGTTTGGTCTAATCACGGGGTGCCACGTGGGGAGAAGAAAAAAAAAAAATTTTTTTGAAAGAGATGGGATATGTTAGATAGAATATTTTTTCCCCATGTGACACACCTGATTTGTCCAAAACAGGAAATCCTCTTCCCTCTACCTACTGCTACAACTGTATCTTGTCTTGTCTCTCTAGATTTTTTTTTTGGACTCTGCGTCTCTCTATGTTTATCGTTGTTTTTTTCTCTTTGGCTATATGTAGGGTTTCGATTAGTGCCTAGTATTGAGAGAAAAAGAATAGCAATGGTGTGTCAGAGGACAGAATGGGCGTTCTGGCTTTGTCGCTAGCAAAGCAGTTGTGTCCGTGTACAAAATGGGTCTCCACTAGCAAAGCAATAGTGAAGATGGAGCTATTTGGGATGACTCACAATACTCGCCATAGAAGAAATGAATAGTGATGATCAGTCCTGGCCCCGTTGGCAGTTCACTACATGGGAGAGCACTTATAATTATTTTCCACCAGATTCTCCTGTGAAGTTAAAAAACAGAATCAAGAGAAATGAAAGAAAAATGAATTTGTGAGAGAGATACTAACATGGCATCAGTTGCTTGGAAATGGTGGAATCTTTTTATCTTTTCTTCCCTATTCTATATCTCTCTTTCCTTCTCCTTAGGTTTGAGCCGTTCTTTTTCTTTTTTTTACTTAGTCTGTGTATTTGTATTAGAAAATTGAAGAGAAAACAGTTTCAAAATTAGATTGAGAAAGCAGTTCCAAAAAAATTAATGGAGAGAAATATAGTGTAGAGAGAATGGAGAGATTAACAATTGTTCGTTCTGACGTAGTTTAAGACATCACGATTTTTGTTTTGAATGCCTGTGGTTAAACGGAGGAGAATTACATCCCATAGATAGATCAATAGAAAAATAGATAATGAGACGACAGAGTTAATAAAAAACTCCTTTATGTGGACTTTGATAAGACAAAACAGAATGGCCTTTTCTTCACAGTAGCTACACGTGCTCCACTAAAAAACAGTCTGCCTTTGGGGCGATTGAAAGGAGAAAAGTTGTGATTACGCGCGAAACCGGAGGCAACACAAAGAAGACTGGAAGAAGCAGATCTCTTTTTTTTTTTTTTTTTGTTAAAAAAGAGGCAGATCTCTTGTTTGCAACTTCGGCTTCTTCTTCCCAACTTCGGTTGCTGAAAGAAAAACCAAGGAAGCTTGGTTCCGACGAAAACCTTAGATGTACTTCGATATAAATGGTAACTTTCCAATCCAAACCGTCGAAACACACAAAATCTGGCTCTTATAGTAATTGTTGGATTTGAATGCGGAAACTCCAACACCAGTTCTAGCAATAGAAAAGTTTGAGGACACAAATCCCAACAAGTCACACTTACTAACTACGTTTTCGCCAAAATACCCACATACACGAATCCTATTTCAAAAGTTTAGACAGGCCTGGATGTGTAGTAGTTTATCCGCTCACTCTATTTTTCAAGTTTGTAAGCACATCGTCTAAAATCAATTATCCATTTTAGCTTGTGCACTACTGGCAGCAATATTTAAATACTAGCACGTCAAATGAGAAAATTTTAATACTAGCAGGACAAATGAGAAAATGTTAAAAAATCATGAGACCTGCATGCCGTAGGGTCAATGTCAAATTAGTCGTTCTATTAATTACTAATAGATGCATCATCTCTTATTTAATGTTTTAATCTGCTACTCTAGGAGAGTTTTGATTGGTATCTAACTCTTGATATAAAGCCTTGGGTTGACATCAAAGTCCTTTGGTGTACGTTTCCAATCGATGTGGAGCTGGGAACGCGAGTTCGGATATCTAGAGATCTCTAGCATTTTAACTCGTTCTTAGTCACTTTTTTTTAGGTAAATCACTTTGATGGTTGGGATGGTTGGAATACACAAAAGCTTAAGGTTGCAATGATTTGTATGCCATATGATAGAATAAAAGAGGAGTTTGAAAGTTTTCCCCAACGTATTTGGAAGAAGCACGGGTAAAAGTGAAATAAAGCTGTCAGGTGACATGGCACCCCTTTACTCTACTTGACTTATCAAATTTTCATTCCAATCAAAATAAATAACTTGCTTATTTTATCCCCTCCTTTTTTCTTTTCCATGAAAGTCACTACCTTCACTTTCATCTCACTTTATTCAAACAAACCAAACACATGTAAAGTAATTCGATATTAATTTTATTTCAACCCACTCCACTTTAATTTTATTCCAAATCTGAGATTTACTTTACTCTTACTCTATTTCTCTTCGAACCAGAGTAGAGTTGTTTACCCCTTAATCTCACCTTCTATACTGTAGCCTGCACTCCTTTAGAGACTTTTTTTTTTAACACATTTGTCCGTAAATTTTTATATATTCTATGCAAACTAACATATCCTTACTAAATATGTTTTAAAAGAAAAGGTTATATTTAATAAAGTGTAAAATATAAGGTGAACGCATTTTTGCAAAAAAAAGAAGTGAAAGATAATTCTCAAGAGCAATTAAGACTTTGTTCCTTTATTTTACCTATGAAAACATGGAATAATTACTTGCACGTTGCCAACACACCTCCTTGTCATCGTTGATCTTACTTCTTCACCTATTTATGGATGCTGTGACTTCCACCAGAACCAACGCCTAATTTCTATTCTCAGCCTTACCGTTTCATAGAGTGATATGGAAAACAAGCACATAGTCCTCTTTCCCTTCATGGCTCAAGGCCAACTCCCCTTTCCTAGCCTTAGCCAGGCTCCTAGAGCACACAACTGGCCACACAATCACCATCGTCAACACCCCTCTCAACATCCTCACCCTTCAATCCATGCTTCCTCCAGAATCCACCATCCGTCTCTCATCTCTCCCATTCAACGGCCCAGATCACGGCCTCCCTCCCAACTCAGAAAACACAGACTTACTACCCCACCCACTCATCTCCGTCCTCGTGCAAGCCTCTCGATCCCTCAAGCCCTCCTTCTACCACTTCATCTCCTCCCTCCAACCCCTCCCCCTATGCATTATCTCCAACATGTTCCTCGGATGGACGGTCGAGATTGCACACCAGCTCGGCATCTTCCACTCTCTCTTCTTCCCAAGTGGCGGATTCGGCTCCGCCGTCCTCTTCTCCCTGTGGCTCAACCTCACCTACTCGCACACCGACTCGGACGAGTTCTCACTCCCCGATTTCCCTGAGGCGGGTAACATCCACCGTTCCCAGCTCGCCCCAGATCTCAAAAAGGTCAACGGCTTGGATCCACACTCGCGGTTCCTGCACCAGGAGTTCTCGCTTTGCTTGGGCTCTGATGGGTTTCTCTTCAATACCATGGAGGAATTGGAGAAGACCGGGTTGGAGTATTTCAGGAGGAAGATGAACCGGCGGGGTTGGGCCATTGGGCCGTTGAAGAGCGAAGTGCGTGGGAGGAAGAAGCCCGGGATTTCTAAGGACGACTGCGTTTCGTGGTTGAATCTCCACCTACCCCCTTCCGTTCTGTTCGTTTCTTTCGGATCCCAGAGCACCATCTCTGCTTCTCAGATGATGGCGTTGGCAATGGGTTTGGAAGAGAGCGGCAAGGCTTTCATCTGGGTCGTTCGTCCTCCGCTCGGACACGACATAAATGGGGAGTTTAGAGCGGAATGGCTGCCTGAGGGCTTTGAAGAGAGGGTTGCAGAGAGAAAGCAGGGGTTGTTGGTGAGGAAATGGGCGCCCCAGTTGGAGATTCTGAAACACGAAACAACGGGTGCGTTTCTCAGCCACTGCGGTTGGAACTCGATACTAGAAAGCTTGACCCATGGCGTTCCAATGATGGGGTGGCCCATCGCTGCTGAGCAGTTCTATAATGTGAAGATGTTGGAGGAGGTTGGGGTGTGTACGGAGATGGCGAGAGAGAATTGCTCTGAGATCGACAAGGGGCATGTGAAGGAAGTGATAGAGATGGTGATGGGAGAAACGGAGAAAGGAGAGAAGATGAGACGAAAGGTTTTGGAAATTAAAAAGATGATGGAAGCTGCTGTTCGAGAAGAGGAAGGATTCAAGGGTTCTTCAGTAAAAGCCATAGCTGCCTTCATCGATACTGCTATCTCGGCAAGGAGAACGGTGAGCGAAACAAACTCTTGAGAAAATCCTTTTTTTTTTTTTCTAATCTTTCATTGGGTGTAACTTTGAAGTAGAAATCTCGTGTGTGCGCGCGCGCTCAGTAATATCTATCAATGTTCTTATTTTCAAAAGGGTGTCACCTTCAACTCAAGGAATTTGCTTTCATCAGCGAAATCTTATGGCCTCATGGCGAGGAAGAAGTCCTTCGCCTATAACAATGGGTTTAAGGAGAAAATCATGTTTTCTCATGTGATCAGTGCAAATATTAACTTGTATGGTGTGACGTGTGAGAAGTGTGCCCCTCCGGGGAAAAAACCATGACTGTACGTGTGGGTCTGTTGGCCAGTGACTTTAGTTGAATAGTGCGTTCGTGTGGGTGTGCAAGTGCCAGAGTGAGAGAGAAGAAAAGGCAGTCCATGTCTTCTTAAAAGAAAGAAATCAAATAATTGTCCCTGGCTGTGAAATTCTATATTGGGAAAAAAAACATAAGCGAATGGGCTCAAATCGTGGGTCTCATCAGTGTTGCACGTATGGTTATATGTACTACTCACATCTAACAGACAACACTTGCGAGCAACCAATTGGGTACGCTGATGCTTATCGCAATTGTTCATCCAATGGGGTGGATGATTCCAACAGATGAGATAAGCAAACGATAAACACTTGAATTGCGTTGAACTAGATCCAGCAAGCCCACTGCACTTTCTTTTTCTATATAAATATAAGAGGATTTGACATTTTAATATCCCTTAAACACTCAATTTCCAATTATGTAAATGTTCCCCTAAATATAATAAAAAAGCATGTGGAACTCTTCTACCAAAAAAAGAAAAAAACAAAAAAAAAAAAAACTATGTGGAATTCAAGATGCATGTTCTAGCACATGCAAGTAGCAATAATATCAAATATTCTTCTACTGTGCTGCTTTCGTTGAAAGTAATTAACTTAAAATTTTATTCAGAGATGAATGGTCTGTTCTAGAACTATCTTTGTCTATTTGAGTTGTGGTAGATCTGATCCAACCCGTGTATTTATAAGTACCATGTGAGAAACTCATAGTGGGACCCACCTGATGGTCCATCCAAATGGACCACACATTAGGAACCACCTAACAGTCACTGAACCCTAGTTGTTTTCCAAAGACCAAACATGGCTACTAAATCAAATTTGAGTCATTGATTTTTTATAGATCTCAAGAAATTTGTAAAAAAAAAAAGTGTAGAACCATTGATATGCAATTCTGGAATTTCGTGGGCCTCATATGGCAATTCAAACCGTTGATCCTCTTAAGAAGGCTGAAAACAACCATGGGGTGAAAAATCAAATCTTGTTTCATTTTGAATATCAAGGAATTCACGAAAAACATTCAACCCTTGGATATACTTAAGTTAAATGGTCCGTAGAATCATTTTCGAAGAATCTTTTTTTGCTAAGTCCATGAGAGGAGACTTACGGACGATTCGGACCTTCCTAATTTTTTATTTTTTTGGCATATCCATTTAGCAAAACTCGAGAATTTAATTCAAGATTTCAATGGAGAACATGTGGCACGAGGTGCAATTCCTCAAATAATCCATACAATGGGCACACTATAATGGTCAAGAAGTATTTAGACATAACGAACCCCACCACAACTCCCATCCCAATCCATTGTAGATCAGGTACTAACCGTCTTTAGAGGGTTGGATGAACATGGCAAAGCCAAGTTCAACTCTTAATGAACATGACATACTTTTGGCTGAAGCCAGACATTATTTTGTAAATAACATTTTTCTGAGCGTCTAAGATGCTTCTTTACGATGCAGTTGTGCAGAGATGTAATTGTTGGAAAACTGAATATATCCTTGGGTTGTGATTAGTGGGTCCACATTCTTGTGATCTGGAACGTTGAAGTGATGATCATGTCTTGATAACTGTAAATGGATAAAGCCATCCTGACCATCTCCCATCAATGTGTTGCACTAATGTTATATGGTAATGATGTCATCCACCGGAAGATTTTTATAATAATGTCATATAAATGTTTTAGTGGAAAAGTAAATGGGTCACATGTAATTCCTTGAATAATCACGGATGACTTGATCTCAATGATTTTCACATGGTGAAGGTAGCATCCATCCACCCGCTTCAGCATGTCTTATGAAGTTAGAAAATAGAAGTTATAAGAAGTTCTCATTTGCCAAAAATGCTTTTGGTGTATCTGTTCCTCTCTCTTCTTCTATATCTTTTAAGCATTGATTCATGAAGTTAGTTTTCCTTTATAATTTGGACTTTCTTTTTTACATAAAAATCTCAAGTAAATCTTAATTTATTAATAGATGTTTAATTAAATACGTTATGATTTATTAAGATTTACCAGAGAATTTGCTATAAACATCTGCAATAGATTTTAAATAATCCACATTCATGTACTCTCTTTTTTACTAAATTTCTAAGAATGATAAAACTAAAGTATATCTTATATATATATATATATATTCCTCCAATAATATTTCAAGTAATACTCTAAGTTATACTTTTTTTAACCCCGGTCTAAGCACAGGGCTACTCAGCTAGCACTATATTATTATTATTATTATTATTATTATAGCTCGGGTTAGAGCACTATATCATTATGGGCCTTCCTTCCCAATCAATTCAAATTTTTATCTTTCCCTTACTCCCTCACCCATCTTGCTTCCTCGATAAATCTTTTTTAGTCATATTTTAATACTTTTTATATGTACTAATATTACTTTTATATTATTATATATATATATATATATATTCTTTTTTGGCCTGTGTTGGGCATGGGCATTTCACACTAGTCTATTTCATATATAAATAGGAACTTTTTTTTTCTTTGTTTAATCTTTGGGGCCATAATATTTGACAAATTCCAGATATATGATCTTATCTTTTCTATAATTCTGCTGCTGGGGGTATTCATGGGCCGGGCCAACCCAAGTCTGAGATGACCCCATTTTGCTTTAGACTAGGCTTGGATATGTAATTTGAGCCCATTTAATAATTGGGCTGAGCTTGGAATAAGTGAAAGAATGCGCGGCCCATAGTGCATGTAACTTAATTTCATTAGGCCGAAGATTTGCTAGAAAGCCCACAAAATTGATCAAAATCCGGATTCAACCCAGCCTAGTTGACTAAATGGGTGGGCTCGTTCTTGACTTTAATGGCCCATTTCTAGCTTGGGACTAGCCTGGGCTTGTATCTATAAAGTTGGCGGGGGCCTGGATATGCCTCAGCCTTGCCCGGTTAGACCCATGAGCACCCTCATCTAGTGCAGCCCTAGGGCATGTTTGGCATTGTTCTCGTGTTGTTCTCAATTTTATGCTCAGATTAGGTTGTGTTGAGATCGGGTTGTGCCAGGTCTATACTCTACATAACTTGTTTGGCAACATTATATTAAATTACTCTACTAATAATATGCTACACGAAACTTGTTTGGTAATATTATAAAAGTTTTGTTCCAAGGAGCAAACCTGAGATTTACAACGTGGGACCCCACCTTTTATTGTTTGTAGTACTATTACTATCATATATGGGCACCACCTGTAGAAGTTACAACGTGGTACCTGCTTTTAAAAATTAAAACATGGAAGGATCCATTGGATTTATAATATGAGTTCACCTTCATAGGAGTTATAATGTGGGCCAACTTTTTGTAAATGTAAATATGAAATCTACCTTTAGAAATTAGAATATGGGTTTACATTCATAGGATTTACAATGTGAGCCCACCTTTTGTAAGTGAAACCATGTTACCTATTTTTATGAATTACAAAGTGGAGCCACGTTTTTTGTAATTGCAGACACATGGCCCACCTTTAGAAATTAGAATGTGGTGCCCATCTTTAAAAATTAGAACATGGGGGTAACACCTTTATAAAATCTACAATGTGGGCCCACCTTTATAGGAATTATAATGTGGGGCCATACTTCTTGTTCATTATAAACATGGGACCCACCTTTAAAAAATTACAAAGTGGTACCCACAGTTAAAAATCCGAACATGGGGCCATCATGAAAATGTGGGGCCATACTTTTTCTTAATAGTGAACACGAGACCTACCTTTAAAAAAATTACAATGTGGTACCCATATTTCGAAATCAGAACATGGGGCCATCATGAAAATGTGAGGCCATACTTTTCGTTAATTGTGAACACGGGACCCACCTTTAAAAAATTACAATGTGGTACCCATATTTGGAGATCCGAACATAGGGCTACCATTAAAATGTGATTGTAGACACGGGACCACCTAGAGAAATTACAACGTGATGCCTACCTTTATAAACGATTTATAATGCGGTCCTACCATTATAGATTTGTAATAGGGGGTCACCTTTTGTGATTGTGATCATGTGACCCACTTCTGAGAATTATAAAGTGGGGCCATCTCCTTTGAAAATGTGAACGTAAGGCCTACATTTAGGATAAGTGATAATATTTAGAATCTTCAAATAATATTCTTTAAAAGGCAAAAGATAAGAAAGAAATAATTGTACTAGCAAGTTATTTCTTAAAAAAAAAAAAAAAAAAAGAAACAAACAAACAAAACTTTTTTTTCTAAACTTGGAATTACAATTTTGAATTTCTTCCCACGAGGATAAAATTCGAAACAAACATCTATACATACCAAAAATATATTTTCTATACCTTTATCTGGTGAAAACATGGAAACATCGTGCACCCCTTGTTTTAAACATGGAAACATCGTGCACCCCTTGTTTTAGAAAATCTTATAAAATCCCTGCCCTCCTTCAAACTAAAGTCAAAACCTGGTCCAGGCCCTGTTCTTGCTCACCTTCCAACAAATAGTTTATAATTTAATATTCTGAACCTCCTCTTGTTCCCATTCCCACAGAGATATGGAGAGAAAGCACATTGTACTTTTCCCCTTCATGGCCCAAGGCCATCTCATTCCTTCCCTATCCTTAGCCAGACTCCTAGAGCAGAGAACTGGCCACACCATCACCATCCTCAACACCCCTCTCAACATCCTCACCCTCCAATCCACTCTCCCTCCAGATTCCACCATCCGTCTCGCATCTCTCCCTTTCAACGGCCCAGATCACGGCCTCCCTCCCAACTCTGAAAACACAGACGCCCTCCCTTACCCTCTCATCTTCCGCCTATGCGAAGCCTCTCGGTCCCTCAAGCCCTCCTTCCACAGCTTCATCTCCCCCATGGATCCCCTTCCCCTCTGCATCATCTCCGACGTCCTCTTCGGATGGACGGTCGAGATTGCAAACCAGCTTGGCATCTTCCACTCCTTCTTCCTCTCCAGCGGCGGGTACGGCACGGCCGTATACTTCTCTCTGTGGCTCAACCTCCCCCACTCGCGCACCAACTCGGACGAGTTCTCGCTCCCTGATTTTCCCGAGGCGGGCGCCATCCACCGATCCCAGCTATCCAACGAACTCAAACAGGCCAACGGCTTGGATCCACGGTCGCTTTTCTTGAAACAGGAGCTCTCGCTTTCCTTGGGCTCTGATGGGTTTCTCTTCAATACCGTGGAGGAGTTGGAGAAGACCGGGCTGGGGTATTTCAGGAGGAAGATGAACCGGCCGTGTTGGGCCATTGGGCCGTTGAAGAGCGAAGGGCGTGGGAGGAAGAAGCCCGGGGTTTCTACCGACGACTGCGTTTCGTGGTTGAATCTCCACCGTCCATCTTCCGTTCTGCTCGTTTCTTTCGGATCGCAGAACACCATCTCAGCATCTCAGATGATGGAATTGGCAATGGGTTTGGAAGAGAGCGGCAAGGCTTTCATCTGGGTCGTTCGTCCTCCGCTCGGACACGACATAAATGGGGAGTTTAGAGCGGAATGGCTGCCCGAGGGGTTCGAAGAGAGGGTTGCAGCGAGAATACAGGGGCTATTGGTGAGGAAATGGGCACCCCAGTTGGAGATTCTGTCGCACGAATCCACAGGTGCGTTTCTCAGCCACTGCGGTTGGAATTCGATACTAGAGAGCTTAAGCAGGGGCGTGACTTTAATGGGGTGGCCGATCGCAGCAGAGCAGTTCTACAATGCGAACATGTTGGAAGAGGTCGGTCTGTGCGTGGAGATTGCGAGGGGGAATTGCTCTGAGATTGAGAAGGGGCATGTGAAGGAAGTGATAGAGATGGTGATGGGAGAGACGGAGAAAGGAGAGAAGATGAGAAGAAAGGCTTTGGAGATTAAAAAGGTAATGGAAGCAGCTGTTCGAGAAGAGGAAGGATTCAAGGGTGCTTCAGTAAAAGCCATGGATGAGTTCATCGGTGCTGCTATCTGCGCAAACAGGAAGAAGGCAGCAGATATTATAGGAGAGTAACCACATGTGAACGCTCAACTTTGTCTCCATGTGGCAAAAAATCTATTAAAAATAAGAGGATTTTACTAGAAGATTCTCGGTACGTAGACGTGGCACGAAATGGTTCTTCCCAGTTGGGGCCTTATGAAAGGATTTAGTCATTTCATTTTTTATTTTTTTTTCTTACTTTAACTAGGGCGACACTAGCGTCACTCGTCTCGAATTAGAGCGACGTTAGCGTTGCCCCTCCTTTCCTACGAGAGGTTTTGGGACCAACGTGGAATGCAGTCATCTGACTATGAATGGGAGATGGATGTAGTGATTAGGATGATGATGACCAAGATGATAATCAACAGCAGGATCAATCCAATGCACAACCACTTCCTCCTGCTGCTCCCTCTTTCCTCTCCCTTCTTTTCTTTCTCTTCTTCCTCCTCTTCTTCTTCTTCCCCCAGTCGCTGCACTCCAGTTCGAAATTTAATCAATGTTCAGGCCCACCATCATATGTCACTGATGGTCAAAGTAAATGATGAGATGGGAGTGAAATCATGTTTTTTGATTGAAAAAAATTCACCGGCTATCAATAATAGTAGCAAAGATTATAATAATGATTGGACGATTGTAAGTATCTGCATAGGGCATTCTGTTGTCGGTTGCAAAGTTCCTGAACTCGCCATTACTTCTAATGTTGGCGCACGCTCCCCCCACCTTCTTCTTCCCTTCTTTTCTTTTACTTTCTTTCTTCGTCTATCCCTATCACAACCCCTGCCTTCACTACCTGCACAGCCCGCACTTTCTTCTTCCTCTCTTTTCTTTTTCTTTCTTTCTCTTCTTCCTCCTCCTCCTCCTTTTCGTCCCCACCTGCGCATCACCTTGCGTCATTGCCCACTAGCTCGATCGCATTTTGAAAGATTTGCTCGCTTCCACCTTAGTTCCAAAACCTTTCATAAGAAAGCTGGAGCGACGCTAGCGTTGCCCTAGTCAGAGACGAGTGATACTAGCATCGCCCTAGTCAAAGTAAGAAAAAAAAATAAAAATGAAATGAAGGAACCCTTTCGTAAGGCCCCAACTAGGGGGAACCATTTCACTCTTGTCTCGCTTCCCACATGTGTGATCATTGGTAAAAAATAAAGTCGGTGCCGACGTAGGTTTTCTATTTTTTTTACACAGAGTTATAACTTTTTCATGACAATAGAGTCGACACTGACCTTACATAGTGTAAAATAAGGTCGGGACCGACCACGTGCCAAATTGGTAAAAAGGAATGGCTTTTCAGCCCAATTGCTCTTCTTGGTGCACCAACATCTAAAGTGCTTAATTGTGTCACATGTGCGCATTAAGTGTTTTTTCCAGTAAAATCTTTTTTATTTTTTCACTCTTTCTTTATGAACATCTTTTGAAGTTTAGAAAATATCCTAAGCATTTAAGATTGACGATTTGAATTTTACTTTCATTATTTATTTATAAAGAAGGAAATAAAAAACTATTGCAACTTGTTTGTTTTGTTCTACAAACATTGATATCTTAAACATATTTAGTTATCCACACATATCATCTATGTTGATATATCAATACATGTCAATGATGCTCTTCATATGATTGCATTATAGTCTTATTTGTCATTTTTTATGTTGCTATGAACGAAACTTGGTGAATTATGAATAGCTATATTCTTCTTTTTTTTTTTTTTTTAATTCTTTTAGTTGTTTTTAACTTTTATAAAAATCTTAAAAAACCATATAATATTAGGTATGATTCAAATTAAGATTTGATTTATCCCCTCAATAAACGATTTACAATACAGTTTTGTTTTTCGGAACAATGATCTTCTGCTTACATAAATTGTCCACTTGAAGGGTTTTGCCATGAAGTGCTTCCCACCCGAAGGCATCATTCTCAGAGGGGGACTGATGGACCACAAATTCTCTAACATATCTAGAGGCATCTCCTTCCTTACATAGTAAAGTGTAAATGAGCCAATTAAGAAAGACCCCCACAACCAAGCCAGCACAAAACCTTATACCTCGGTGTAGGGACATGGGCTATTTTTACTGGCCTCAAGCAAGAGCAAAACAATTGGCCTCCTCATCCCAACGAATGACAGGCAGAAACAGGATATAGGCCTTGGGAGAGCTATTGTGAAAAAGAAATAATTATGGGGGGCATTGCTAAAAATGGCTTTAAAATTTCATTTATCTAATGGGGTTTTTTTTTTTTTTTTTTTTTTTTCAAATTTAGGAGGTGCCATGGCCACCACAAGCCGCCCTAGTTCTGCCCGTGATCATTGACCGAACAATGCTTGCACAATGGCTAGCCATCTTCCCTTTTAATGGTACTTGT
Source organism: Persea americana (assembly GCA_029852735.1). Lineage (NCBI taxonomy): Eukaryota > Viridiplantae > Streptophyta > Magnoliopsida > Laurales > Lauraceae > Persea > Persea americana. The sequence goes on from CM056814.1 coordinate 16,913,836, forward strand.
GCTTGAGGAATGAGTGAAAGCGAGGCAAATCTCAAATGAGTACCCGTTTTAGATAATGAAGAAAAAATGGGTATTGACTTCCATCCATCATATTAGAAAATTCAAGGGATAGAATTGTCCACATGAGAAGGCAACCCCACTATTTTGCCAAATGGAACTGAAACTATTTCCGGAATTGACATAATAATTCCTCCAACCATACCGATCTTAACAGAGAGCTACTACGATGGAGATGCATGTGGACCATATTTTAGACAGCGAGTATGGTGGCCTGAAAAATAAATGTAAACATCATTTTCGTTGCATCTGTCGAAGGAGGAGCTGGAAAAGCTTGAAATTTAAGTCGATTTGGTCCTTGGCCTTGAGGTACAGGTACAGCAAGGCCTACCCGGGCATGGTTTTGGATGATCAGAACTTGAGTTATCAATATCATCCCCAAAATATTCAACTCAAACCCAACCCAACCAGCCAGAGGTTGGGTTTTGATTTTCAGGCCTCTATATATCTAAACCTAGTTTGGATTTATTTATTTTTTTATTTTTTTGGTATAAGAGAATTTCATTCAAACAGCCACAACCAATAACACAGCCAAGCAAACCAACACCTTACAAAAAGCGGCTCTACTATGTACTCACAATTAGCAGCCTACCCCTATGTACAATAATGCCCTTTCGCGGTCAATATCCATATTACATGGCTAAGATATCTTAGCCAACGAACCGAACCTAAATTGGATTAGGGTTTAATTAAATCAGTCAAATTGGGCTCAGCCCAACTTCCACCCTATTTGCTTGTGCATGCACGGCTCCCTTTCATCAGTTTGCATGTTGGCTGCACTAATGAATCTCCCTTTCTTATACCCCCAAAACAAAATCACTTCGGGCTAGATCCAGGCCCCACATGTTTGTTTCAATATCTAAATGGCAGGCTATATACTTGGATAAATTTGACCTGGAAGGATCTTTGTTCAGTTACAACTTACAGCCCTCTTAGGCCTCTTTAGTGTCACACTATTATTTATACTTGCTTTTGATGCTTATCAATGTGGGTGACATAGATCGAGTCATTTGAATGTTTTGAAAGGCAAAAGTTTTTGAAAATAAAAAGTAAGTGTGAAAATATGTTAACCTCAAAGAGAAAACGAGAGTGCAAATTCAACTGGATTAGGTATGTGTGCAAGTGGGTTGATAATGACTCTACGAGGTATGATTTATGATTAGTACGATATGATAATACAACTGTAGAGACGAATATGTCGGTGAAGTGATGTGCTTTTAAGTCTTGGATATCTTCTCCGACAGTATCTTAAATCCTATGAACACATGATTAATTAAGAGTCTATGGAAGATTTTTCCTTATAAAGGACTGATTAATCTCTTCCTCACCAATCACATTGCAGGTATTTGTTATATAAGCTTCAATGCGTCATTCAGTTCGTTACCTATCCTGTACTGCTTCTGTAGCTTTCGTTCTAGAATTTCAAGTTTTATTATGGACAGCCAGGCAGCAACCCAACGGCAAATGGTGGTAATCTTAGCTGAAATTGCCAAATAAAGCAACCCAATCTAATTAGTTGTTCATTATCTTTTTCTATTCTCCCAAGCTTTGCATGTTCAAATTAGAAAATGTTGGCCTCGGGAAGTACTTCCTACTATACTACTACGTACGTACAAGTCTACATTAATGGTTGAGGGGCAATCAAGTGGGTCCCACTGATCTCACCGTAAAAAAGAGAATTTGGTGAATTTGTAGTTGTTTCTAATCCATGGATTTGAGCAAAGATTAATCTCTTGGCCCTATAGTTGAATAGCCTGTTCGGCTTGGGCCTATTATAAATTCTTAAAGTCTGAGTAGGTCGAAGACATACAATATAATACAAAGTGGTTTCCGTAGTTTACAGATGGGCTAACCAATAACTAAATGAGCAGGTCTTGGATAAGCTTTTGCCCAACGAGAACCCAGCCCATGAACAGCTCTATGAATTAACTCTTTAGACTTTATAAAAGATCGATCTTATTTCCTAGTTGTCTGATTAAAACCTATAATTTCATACTGCCCAGTGATTCCATATTTATGGCTATCGTCAGTCCTGCATGATATCATGTTGACTATTTGTATTGCGGGCCATTGGGCTATATCTTTATGCCATGTGTCTTGTATTAAATTAATCAATAGTTCATATAATAGCAAGACTCTTTAAAATTAAGTTCAACCATGAAGCTTTATTCTAATCACTTAAATTAGTGAACTTATCATCAAGCATATCTAGTGAATTACATGTTCCAACCTCTGCCCTAAATGTGGCACTAATGAGCCGGTTTCTTTGGAGTTTCTTGCCATCTTACTTAGGTTTAATGGATTGCTAGCAGTTTCCACTTAATTTGGTAGAACCACTAGGAACGTGCATAGGTGGCTTAAAAAGCATACTAATTAGAGTTATCAACCTTGGTCTCATTTTTAGCTCATGTTTGGCAATCAAATTTTCATAAATTCCATCTCTCTTTTTTTATTTCACATTGTCAAGAAAAACTCACGAAAGACTCACGCTTGTCAATTGTAAATTCTTAGGATTTGGAGAAGCAGAGATCTTCAATTATCCATCTCCTTTGATTTAAAAAATCTTATTTTTTTTTTTTTTTTTTACCAGATTTACACACAAATGTCAATCTTTCTCAGCTATATGTGAAATTCTTTTATTTTTATAGTTTGGTAAAACTGATGTGAGATCTTTACTGGTACGTATTCCTAGCTCCTACGATGCGGGCAGCAGTGAGTGACACCCACTCCACCGACCTTTTTGACTTTTGCTTGTGTTTTTCCGACTTTGTTCGCCTACCTTTGTTTTCTACTTCCTTCTCTTTGTTATTCCCTCTTGACCCACTTAAGCCACATGTTGCGCAAATGAGATTGGTGGAAGTTGGTGAAAGATTTGATCCTTCAAACATAAGACTGAAAATTTATAGTAATTACTATAATCGGATAGCTTGGTAAGGCTGGATCTTATCCTTATAGGATTAGAGGATATGGGTTCATTTTGCGGAAAAGTCTCTAGAATTTGTGTTTCTTTGGAAACGATTACATAAGAGAGATGGGAGCCCTAATTTCGAAATACAATCGCTAAGATTCAAACACGAGATCGGAGGAGACAGTCAGAAACCTTGCATCAAGCCACATATGTCGATCCTTCAGTTGGAACCACTACAAATGCCCAAATGCAAGATCACCATGGCACTTATCTGCCTGGTCCACCTTACATATGGGCATAGACAGTAAGGAAATTGATAAAACATACTAAGCCATCTGACTGATCAGTGGTAAGTGGTAATTTTCGACTGAGAAATGATGCAATGCATCTTATACACCCTATATAGGCAGTGTGTCCCCTAATCTAGCATCGTATATAGCCATAGGCCATCTCGTTCGTCCCTTCAACGTTAGAAAAGTCGGGGTTTCAATATTTCTTGGATTGCAATGGCCAATGTGTGTGTGTGGTTAGAAGATCGAACACGTCCGCAAGCCCATAAGGCAGTCCCCTCACGATGGATCATTTTGAAAATCAAGTATATGTCATTCCATTGGATGCATGGGCAATGGAGTCTGGGGTTGGCAAGTTGAATGTAGTAGGTGTTTTTTTTTTTTTTTTTTTTCCTTCTTCTTTTTGGGTGTGTGGGCACGGCATGTTAGCCCAGCAAGAGGGCCGGGACCAATTGGGGGGAAAGAGCACTCACACAAGCGAGCACGCAAGAAAGAGGGAAGACTCGCCCATGTAATAAAACGATGCTCACACATGCGGAGAGAGACTGCCAGGGATCGATTCCTATTCTCTGAGTGAGAGGCGGGGTTGTCCCGGATCTCAATGGTTGACAATTGTGTACTAAAAAAGAATAATGAAATGTATGGGTCCCTGATGAGCATGGGGCCACACCCAATATGCGCACCTGGGAGTACCATTGGAAACATATGGGTTGCAGATTCGTTCAGGGTGGAGGATGCTAGATACATCTTGGGTTGTACTTGAGAATCATCTGATTCAGAGTTGAGTCACTACCCATTATAAGTGGGGCCCACGGAGTTTCAAACCAAATTTTTTTTTCCCCTTTTTTTGGGAAAAAAATCTGAATCCGAACGCATCTCAGTGCTGAGCTAGCCAGGTCCTATGAATATATGCACCGTATTGCCATTAGTGCATCACGGGGCCGGGAGTTTCTCAAACACATTACACCCAAAGCACGGGATAAATTGCGTTCCTATGATCGATGTGCCGACATCGTGGGATGCTGGCTTTACAGCTCTTTAGTATTTGTTGGTGCCGAACAGCTCTTTAGGCTTGACAACATCTATCCCATTCAGCAGTTTTGGTCCACTCATTTGTTTGTCATTTTCTGCACTGTTCTATCTCATATGGATATCATCTCACATCTTCATATCTCATATCTCATAATATCTCATATTCCTTTTTTTTCAGTTTTAGTTGACTCCTTCATATCTCATCATATCTCATATTCATTTTTTTCCTAAGATACAATCTTGTGGGGCCCACGGCATGCAAACCATTTTCATTATGGCTAAGAAAAATAAGGAAGACATCTGAGAACTCTTTGAAGTTTTCTTAGGCTTAAGAAGTGTGGGGCCCTCGGCATGCAAACCATTTTCATTCTTGTCAGAAAAAAGAAGGAAGACATTTGAGAGCTCTTTGAAGTTTTTTTGGGCTTAAGAAGATTATTTCCACCATCTTTTGAAGTTTTTCTTCGGCGTAAAAAGATTATCTCTTCCCTCCCTCATCTTGCAAAATAAAATTGAGTCTCCTCCCTGGATTAGGTTAGTGGATGTGTTTTTGTCATTTTGACATGCATTTGGTTATTGATTTTATGTTATGCATTTTGTAGATATTTGATGTTCTTCCATTCATGTGAAAAAAAAGTATAAGTTAAAGAAAGACCCTCCTCTGCTTTCTGTTTGATTTGCATTTTATACAAATTTAGGGTTTTCCAAGTTTATCAGCAAATGGATATATACATTGTGTTTGCTTTTCTACCGATTTTCTTTTCTTCTCTTAAATATATTGTGGTTTTTAGTATTTGATTTTGTATTTATCAAACAGGTGTATCGGGAATCGATTGCTGCGACATACAATTTGGATGAGCCCAAGGTCAAATCTGCTCATCTAGGTTCTGGATGATTCAGATGACCCAATTACTTAGATGTTGATCAAAGAAGAGGTGCCGAAATGGCAACAGAATGGTACTCATAGGGAATCTTAAGTCGGCGATTAATTGCAGCTACATCAGGGACTACGAGTCCTTGTTACACCAATTCATTAATCCTATTTGACAAATGGCCCACTTGAATAATTTTAGAGGATTTGACATTTCAATGCCCCTTAGATATGAAATACCCAATTTCATGACTTAACTTCATTAAATGTCACCAAAGTCGTACGACTCTGGTATTATGGAAGTTTTAAAACTCATGATATCATGGGATCTAAATGTTAAAAGTTGAAAACCTACTTGGATCCCATAATATTATGGGCTTTTAAAAACCCATGATATAATCGGATCCAAGGCACAAAAGTTAAAAAAAAAAGTGTATTAGAGTCAAACGACTCTGGTAATATTTAGTGAAATTTAATCATGAAATTGAGAATTTCATATCTAAGGGGCATTAAAATGTCAAATCTCCATAATTTTATGATGCTGTCTACCTATACGAAAATGGGTTTCTGATATATTTTTCATGTTATCTTTACTCAAAAAAAGATGAACTTATGTAAACTTAGTTGATTTAGGTGTGTTGCATACCCATTATATACTTTAATATAATCTAAATTTTGATAGCCATATTAAACTGACAACGTTATGGTCTTTCATAAATTCCCTTCTTATTTCATTTCTTGTCCTATTATTATACTAATATGCATGATTTACAAGTCCAAAATCGATCTGCAAGCTAAAAGATCCCACATTTGCAACAAAAACACCTACTCCGAAAAAAAAAGATCCCTCCGTAGACCGCTCAAAGCTTGCACTGACAATACATAGAATGTAAGTATATGTTAGTATCCTATAAAATGTTATTGTAAATCTTTCAATAGAAACAAATGCTTTCTACATTCTTATACTCTGAACTTAGAATGTAAGCATATATTAGTATCTATGAAGTGTTATTATAAATATTTTTTTTATTTGAATATAATAGGTTGAAACTTCTATTTTCTTTATTATTAAAATCAAAATATGCACACTAGCAATTAGATAATTGTATACTTATCATTTTTCATCTCTATAAACATGTAACTACAACGTAAACACTTTCAGCAACAACTACGTGCAACGCACGTCCCTCCCACTAGTGGTTTTTAAAAAAGGAAGATTTTAAAAAGTATTAAGACTTTTGGTTACAACTCCATTCCAGAGCTGTCAGCTTCCAAATTCCAATTGCAATTGAAAGTTTTGTATTCTAGTGTCGTAAACTTGTGTCAAAGAAAGCAAGCTCTTCCGCTCTTCTGCTAATACTCTTTTGCGACAAATTTATTGTGTCACTATATTGGCCGTCGGTGAACCATCGCTAAAGGTTATTAGCGACCGCCTCCTCACTTGTAACGACGGTTTTTGGCGGCCACTAATATCCCTTTTTCTAGTAGTGTAGAAAAATTATTTCAATATTGTTGTTGTTTGGGAATTTCCAAAACATTCCATAGACTAAATGCGATAGAATTTTTCAATTGTTGTTGTTGTTTGGGATACATACGAAGTGAGCCGGCTACGGGGCGATTGAAAATGGAGCACACGTTATTTTGTTAATAAGATGTCCTGCAACACCCTAGTATTTTCTTTTGATATTTCAGTGAATATGAGTATATTACTTATATTTTTTACTTCTGTTAATTTGTGATTTTTTTTTTACATTACTTGGCCCATATAGGATACTCATTTTCACTCATTTATATTGATTTTATGATTTTCTACTGTCACCAGAAAAAAGATAAAAAAGATTAACCGATGCTTCATTACTCGACCCATATCGGATACTCACGCTCATTCATTTCTATTAATTTTTTTTATTTTTTACCGTCACCGACAAAAATGAGGTGGGTGCATTTAGTAAGTAATAAATGGGGTGGGTGCATTTAAAAGCCCCTTTGAAAGTTTTGTATTCGAGTGTCGTAAACTAGTGTGAAAGAAAGCAAGCTCTTCCGCTCATTCCTTAGCTTCTTCCGATGGCGCACTTCATCCTCTTTCCCTTCATGGCCCAAGGCCATCTCATTCCTTTCCTATCCTTGGGCAGGCTCCTAGAGCAGAGAACCGGCCACACCATCACCATCGTCAACACCCCTCTCAACATCCCCACCCTCCAATCCATCCTTCCCCAAGAATCCAACATCCGTCTCGTCTCTCTTCCATTTAATGGTCCTGAACACGGCCTCCCGCCCAACTGCGAAAGCACCGACACTTTGCCTTTTCCTCTCATCGTACGTCTGATCGAAGCCGCCCAGAGTCTCCAACCCGCCTTCGACGGACTTATCTCCACCATCGTCCGAGAAGAAGATGGCCGCAAGCCCATCTGCATCATCTCTGACTTCTTCTTCGGATGGACGCTCGAGACCGCCCACACGCACGGGATCTTCCACTCTGTCTTCGTCACGGGCGGGGCGTACGGCTCGGCCATCGACTTCACCATCTGGATCCACCTCCCGCACACCAAGACCGACTCGGACGATTTCCAGCTGCCCGGTTTTCCCGAAACGTTACGAATCCATCGCTCCCAGTTGCCCGGCCATCTCAAGGTCGCGGACGGTTCGGATTCGTGGTCTCGAGCGCTCGCACCCCAGATGTCGCTCTCGCTGCGTTCTGATGGGCTCCTCTTCAATTCAGTGGAGGAGTTGGAGAAGACAGGGTTGGGGTATTTCAGCATGATGACGAAACGGCCATCGTGGCCGATTGGGCCGTTAAGCAGCCAAAAGCGGAAGAACATGGGGAGTGGGATTTCTGTGGATGATTGTGTTTCGTGGCTGAATCTCCACCGTCCGTCTTCCGTTCTGTTCGTGTCTTTCGGGTCCCAGAACACCATCTCTGCCTCTCAGATGATGGAATTGGCGATGGGTTTGGAAGAGAGCGGCAACGCCTTCATCTGGGTCATTCGTCCTCCGCTTGGAAACGACATAAATGTGGAATTTAGAGCGGAATGGCTGCCTGAGGGGTTCGAAGAGAGGGTTGTAGAAAGAAAACAGGGGCTGTTGGTGAGGAAATGGGCACCCCAGTTGGAGATTTTGTCGCATGAATCAACGGGAGCATTCATCAGCCACTGTGGATGGAATTCGATACTAGAGAGCTTGAGCAAGGGCGTGCCTTTAATGGGTTGGCCCATCGCAGCAGAACAGTTCTTCAATTCGAAGATGTTAGAGGAGGAGCTTGGGGTGTGTGTGGAGATTGTGAGGGGGAATAGCTCTGATATTGACAAGGGGCGCGTGAAGGAGGTGATAGAGATTGTGATGGGAGAGACGGAGAAAAGAGAGAAGATGAGATGCAAGGCTTTGAAAATTAAAAAGATGATGGAAGATGCTGTTAGAGCGGAGGAAGGATTCAAGGGTTCTTCAATAACTGCCATGGATGCGTTCATCGACACAGTCATGTCGGCAACGAGAACAACGAGCGAGAAAAACGGATGAGAGAAAAAAAAAAAAAAAGAAAAAAAGCCGTCATTTATCTTTCGTCGGCTGTATGTAACCTTCGATGGGGAAAATCGAACATCCGTGTTCTTATTCTGTTCGTACGTATCGACTAGTATGAAAAACTTAGCTTTGGTCTGTGTAGTCTTTCAATTGTATTCTTTGGTATGTTTCCGTATAAACGCATCATCTTAGCTGAGAGTTAGATGATGGAAATCGGCCATTCTACTACGTATGTTTGTGTGGTTTGGGTCCCTTCTGCGGCATCATCGGCGCTGCTGGAGGTGAAACTCATGCACAGACAAACCAATTCGTCAGATGTGGAAAGTGGGCCCAATCTAAGAAACCTATTAATAATTTATATAATCATTAAGCCCAAACAGGAAAGTGGGCCCAATCTAAGAAACCCCCTCCTCTTTGCACATTTCCATCCTCATGCTGTAGTAAAGAATGAGTAAATGGAAAATGTACATAGTGTTAGGCAAGTCTGCTTTTTATCTCTTAATTGCCTCAAAACGATTTCAATCAATTTTTGGACTATTTGGTAAGTCATGTTCTTTTTTATTTGGATTGGAGTCTAGACATTATATGTTTGCTTCATAAGGTCAAGAAAATGCGAAGAATTGAAATAGACAAATGGGTCTAAAGCAAAACGACATGCATAGCTATAGTGTTTTGGACGTCCCCAAGTAACAGTGCATTTTTCCCTTTTTCTCTTAGTTCTGGTCCTTAAATTATGATCGAAACCGTTAGATAGATTCAGAAGGCTAACTATGGCTATGGATCCAAATTCCAACTATTGGTGGATGATTATATATTTCAATATATTTGCAAATCTTAAACACATGGATCTACATTATTGAGTTTTGTGGGCCCAAACGCAAGCTTCAAACCATTAATATTCTTTGGAAGTCTAAACAAGACTACAAGGTCAAATTCCAATCCTTGATTTATTGTCCATCTTGAGATATTTGCAAAAAAAACTATTAGCCAGTTATATTCCATGCGCTCTTGGCTAGGTTTTAGATGTGATTTTTCACCGTTCTTTGTTTCATTTTAAGTCAATACTGGGGCCCTAAACCATGAATTTTAACCATACAAATTTTTAAGAAGACTTAAGAGCGGCCACCATAACAAATTTCGACCGTTGATCTTAGACTAATCTCAATATGTCTTTTTTAGAAATGCGAGCCATTTAATATTAATCTCTAGGTTTCTATGGGGCCCTATATTAAGATTCGAATGGTTGATCCTCTTAAAAATACAAAAACAGATCCTGGGGTCAAATATCAATCCTTGAGTCACTGTGTATATTGAGAAATTTACAAAAGAAAATTTAACCATCCATTTTAAAGAGCCTATATATATAGAGGAATGTTCATATGCATCTTTCCCTCTCCATAGAGTGAGGGATACTTCCATTTTTTGGTCTTTTCAAATACAAAAAGTGATTTTTCAAGTAAATGGGGTGGGGTCTTTTGTACTTGAAAAGATCCCACAAATGGAAGTATCCCTCAACATAGGGTGAAGAAAAAATGTATACGATCATTCTCCACACACATATATATATATATATATATATTTATATGGGAGACCCTCTCCTCAGTTCACGTTGAGGAGAGGGTCCGCTCAACACGTGCGTGCCAAACGCATGGCATTAAGTGGTAAAAAAAAAAAAAACCCCGCCCATTTAGTTTCTCATTCCCGCTTGTTTCAGTAGAGAAGAGAAAAAAGGAACTTTCCTCTCCAACCCAAAATCTTCACCATGAGCAAGAAAGAGAAGAGGGCTTTGTCACCAATCCGATATCTCTAATGTGAGCAAGAACGTGGAGTTAGCTTTTTCCACAATGAAGATGACTACAACAGGGCTGTGATCTTGTATGTGAAGACTGAACAGATTATGGATGTGTGCACTGCAGTCTGAGACGGCCTCCTCTTTTCAGGAATAGTCCGTATCCCTAGCAAAAAGTTCAAATCTGAGTCTTCTTGTTATAGCGAAGTGCAGCAACTAACTGCGAGCGGAGACTGGAGTTCTGAGATCCTCCCCGTCTCCTTCTCCTTCGGTTGTCAACCAAACGACCTCAAAGCTTGTCGTCCGTCTCTTCTGTCCCTCCCTTCCTCCACCCGTCGTTCTGATGTGTTTTTTTTTTTTTTCCCTTTCTTCTACCAGCTCATGTTCAATGCCCTATTATGTATATTTTTCTTTTTTTTTTTTCCGGTTGGGTTTGTTGGATTTGAGGGTCTGGGTTTGGCATTTTTGGGTTTATGGTGGGGATTTGAGGGGGGTTTTGTGGTAGGGTTGTTTGATTTGAGTCTTTAGGTTAGAGATTTTAGGGTTTATGATGGGGATTTGAACTTGGGCTGTTTTTATTTCCAACTGAATAACTCATTGAGCTGAGCTAATTTGTATGTGACTTTGTTATGATGAATGCAGAGTAATTTTGTAGATTTATTGTAGAGTTTAATTACCAGAGAAGATGAAATTTACTGTTGATATTGAGATGGTCTATCTAGATAGGTCTGATTCCTGCAATCCTGAATAGGTCTGGTGTATATTAGTTGAGTTTTTATGCATATGGGTTTGCAATTGATGGTTTCCATATTAGATTCCAGGGGTGAAACTGGGGACGGAACTGTGGCTTGTGTTAGAACTCTAGAATGGTCTGGCACAGCCAATAGCTCCAACTCGCATGCGACTGGCCCTTTTGAATCAAGATTTTTTGAAGATGCACCCTAATCGGTTACTTCGTGTGCAACTTAAATATTCCATCACGACTCTTTTTTTTAACCTCCTCTTATTTCACTAATGAATAGAATATGGTTCCTAATTATTTTAAATTAGGATTCATCACGAGGCTGTTTTTGTATATTTTGATATAGACTAAAAGTCATGCTCTGAATGTAAATAGTGATTTCTAGTCATCATAGAGTTACCAAGTGCTCAATTTAGTTTTTATATGCCCTCGAAAAGTAATGGTTTGAAACTATGATTTCTAGTCATCATAGTTTTGATATATGCCCTTGAATGTTCTCTATTCATTTCATCAACTGATAGTTGAATAAATGTCTTCAATCTGAAACAAAATTTGCAAATTTGCTACTCATAAAATTCGAATTCCTCTCAACTTAGCAATGACCATTTGCCTTTGCATTGGGATGGGGACAACATTTGTAATCTCAGCTCGACTACTCTTGCAACCATTAGGTCCATTTTTCAATTAACAATCTACGATTTTAAACCATTGATAAGCCTGGTACAGGTCTCAATCATGATTGATTTACAATCTAAATATTACATTATGAAAATTTTTGTCACAGCGCCCATTTAGTTTCAGAGAGCCAGGTCGTGGTTCATAGAGCAGTAATTAAACCCGTCCAAGAGTGTGGAGACAGCCAGTTACGTTATCTTTGTTTATGTAATTGAATGAAATACCTAGGATTATATTTTTTTATGTGGTAAGAATGAAAACCAAAAGTGGGTATCCAAAAATCCTTTTTCCACCCAGAAACAGGCCTTTGTTTCGTGAGAAATCATTCAATGAGCCAGTGAAGCTGTGTCCCTGTGCCCAACCAAAAGCCTGGAGTTACGCTCAACAAAGTAATGATGTTATATGGTACATACTTCTGCTTAGAAGAAGATGCACTGGGCAAGCCAAATCCATGTAAATACATGAACGGAGGAGATCAAACACTCAAAATCACTACCCCAAACACTTAAATCCCCATCATAAACCCTAAAATCTCAAACCCAAAGACTCAAATCAAACAAACCAACCAAAAAAAGCCCTCAGATCTCCACCACAAACCCTAAAATCCCAAACCCAAACCCTCAAATTCAACAAACCAGAAGCTGTGAACATTTCAAACCCAAAGACTCAAATCAAACAAACCAACCGCAAAATCCCCTCACATCCCCACCACAAACCCTAAAATCCCAAACCCAAACCCTCAAATCCAAAAAACCTCAGAAAGAAAAAGGAAATAAAAGAAAAATACACATAACAGGAAAAAAAAAAAAAAACACAGCAGAATGAGTGGGGGCGGAGGAAGGGAGGGAGTGCGTAGCAAAAGCGACGAACAACAAGCTTTGAGGTTGTCTTTTTGCCAACAGAAGAGAAGGAGACATGGTGTGGATCTCCAGATTTCGGTCTCCTCTTGCGGTTAGTTGCTGCACTTCGCCAGAGTAAGAAACTCAGATTCAAACTTGAGACTCTGTTCAGTCTTCACATATCAGGAGAGATAGAAGATCACAGCCCCGGTTGGAGACAAACCCTCTCCCCTTTCTTGCCCACGGTCATGATTCCTATGTGGAGAGGAAAGTTCTTTTTCTCTCTGTTTTTTTTTTTTTGAAACAAGCGGGAATGGAAATCTAAATGGGTGGGGTTTTCTTTTTTACCACTTAATGCCATGAGTTTGGCATGCACATTCACGCTGAGGAGAGGGTTTCCCTGTATATGTATGTTTTTTTTTTTTTTTTTTCTTTTACCAAACGGACTACTTCCAAGAGCATCTAAAATTCCATTTGTTTCATTGGGATAAGATTTGCCGAACATATAGTGCATTGGAATTGCAAACACGTGGAATGTGTTTCCATTATGCCCCCAAATACCATTAAGAGGATTTTACGGGAAAAATCCCGAAATTTGGACATACCTCCGAAAGGGCCCCCAAATATTGTATTGTACTAATGAGGTCCGTTAGGCCTAATTTCAATTTTTTTTTCAACTTTCATATGAGTGACGCTAGCGTCACTCGTGTCTGACGAGGGTGACGCTAGCGTCGCTCGTCTGAGCATCTCCTAATGTCTAGCGTCGCTCGTATCTAATTAAGGAGATGCTAGCGTCGCTCGTTAGAGCATCTCCTAATGCCTTCTTCTTCCTCTCCTCCTCCTATTTCTCCGTCTCCTCCACACCATCTATTAGTGGGATTCATTCTTTTGAAAGTGCACCACTGAAGCTAGTTTCAGCTCCTTAACCGAAAACAATTCAGGCGCATCGATTCCACCACTTTTAGAATAAGGACCTAGTGAATCTAGAATACTAAAAATGTTCATTATATCACTGCAACTCCCACCACTGAAACAAGAGAACCTAGCATCCCTTCCAATGAAAGCAGAGTTTGGAGGGGAACTAAGAGAAGCTTTGTGGTAGGATCCTAGCGCCAGTGTGCATAAACACACCCCCTTTGGACATTGAATTTGGAAGGTTCCACCCAATATTAAGTGGTTTTTCTATCCCTGATCTTGAAGATCCAAGACCTAAGTTCCTAAGGACTACACCATTAGATGTGCTCGTGTTGCTCTGAATGTTATGCTCGCTGAAACCTAGGTTTTGTAAGCTTTGGTGATCCCATAGCTCAAGGCAAAATGAGTTAGCCATAGAAACAGATGAACTCATTGATGGATTTATGATAGAACTGCTTGTAGGAACTAAGCTCGCAGATGAGTTGGTGAGATTGGCACCACTGAATCGCCAATTTGATGATATATTGTTATTAGATGTGTGGAAGTTTAAAGGATCATCACTTGCACTCTCCTCCAAGTAAATCCCTCTAGATTGTTTGTTTGAATTCACAACTATATGTGTGCAATGATTAATAGTGATGAACCTAAAATATTTATTAAAGATGGAGTGGGAGAGATGGAGAAATAGAAGGAGGAGAGGAAAAAGAAGACATTAGGAAATGTTCTGACGAGCGACGCATGGGCGATGACGAGCGACACTAGCGTCGCCCATGGTGACGCTATTGTCACTCAGAAAAAAGTGTAAAAAAATAAAAAAATTTAGCGAAAAGACCTCATTAGTACTATACAATATTTGGAGACCCATTCCGAGAAATGTTCAAATTTTGAGATTTTTCCAAGGGAAGTGATAGATGGATGATGCAATGCATGCCCTAGTGGGACAGTGTCAGAGAGGGGATGGCGCTAGTTAGTCCACTCTCTTTCCACCTCTTTTTTAACTCTCTTTATTGACTTCATGCTTTGGAGGAAGGGTATAGGGCAATGCCGCCGATAACGGGACAAGTTTGCACCTTAATATGATACGACGCCGAGTCTTTCCTTATCCAATTAGGGCACGCCACATCAGTCTCAATGCTTGAAACACGTTTTTCTCCTCGCTATGAAGGGATGTTTATTTATTAGAATTCATTATAAGAATTTATTATATTCGGATTTTTTTTTTGCACATAATGTGACACCTTGTCGTTTGCATTTCCAAATGTTGTCCTGTTTGCGACCTAAATGATCTTAAATGATCTTTGAGAATTTAAGAATATAAACTCTTTTACTTTTTTTTGTGAGATTTCTAGATGTTCTTGTAAAAGGGATTCCTTGAATTCTAGCAAAGGGTATGTTTGGTTAGAGGCATTTCTAACAAGGAATTAAGCTTTTTGGGGATTAATGACATCTTATACCTTGAGCGTTTCTAAGGCCATGCATGATGTAAGAATTCAAAATTCCAAACCACATAATAAAATACTTTTAGCCTTAAGAATTTTTAGAATTCCAGCATTCCAAATGCTAGAAGGAGATTGAGCACTTAGAATTCTACTTTAAAGACATCATTTGGAATTTTCAGAATTTTTTCATACAAGAACTTTCAGAATTCTTCTAAACAAAAAGGCCCAAAGAAAGAAGCCCTAAGACACGCTCACTTAATTATATCCATTTTTATTCCAAAACTATCGTAACTAATTTCTGAATAAATCCATTTACAATATTATTCTTAGAAACTCATAACTTACAATATAAATGTGGGTCGTATGTACTAAGTTCCTAAAAGCTTAAGCCAAATTAAAATTTCTACAGGTAACCCCATGTTAAAGTTTTTACCACGGTTATATCCGTACTCACTTTACAAAAAGTGTTTCATATTGAAATTCTCGTAAATCGTAAATGTGGGTCTTATGTTGTGAATCGTAAATGTGAGTCTCCTGTTGCAATTTCGATAGGCCATGAAGGTGTCCAACGAGAGTCAAAATTCCGAAAAACGCACCTCACAAGGCAGCCTTGCAGACTGCAGTTCAGTGGATGAGGACATGGGATGGCTGACGATGGGGCGGATTTTAAAAAGCTATACTCTCGTGGCCACCAGCTGGTCGGCCTAATCCATATCCTCACAAGCTCTAACTTAGTGAAATCTCGAGTTGGAATTATGGAAATCTGAACCATTAAGAATAAACATCCTATAGGTATTTGGGATGTACCCAAATTTTACATAAATCCAAACTCGCCCCACCGTTGGACATACTGTTTCATGAAAAATTTGATAGCACAATCAATCGTGTCACATTTTTTCCCCTCAAACAGTGAATCCAATGATTCAGAAAACTCAGATCCGCGTAAGATTTGATCAGACCAGATATAAAATGGTGGGCGCTTGCTTCAATCAGTTCAGGTTATGAAAAGCTGCGCACCCGTATGGAGCTGCACTCCCTTCACCACCGGATGATCGTTTTGCGCGTTCACCCTTATCTCAGCTCAGATTCGAAGTTGCAGCTCCAAACACTGTTGTAGCAGAGAAAGGAATCTCCTTTGCAGTCTTTCCTCATCCTCTTCCACTGCTATGGCTCACTTCATCCTCTTTCCCTACATGGCCCAAGGCCATCTCATTCCTTTTCTTGCCTTGGCCAGGCTCCTAGAGCAGAGAACCGGCCACACCATCACCGTCGTCAACACCCCTCTCAACATCCTCACCCTCCAATCCATCCTCCCCCCAGAATCCACCATCCGTCTTGCCTCTCTCCCATTCAACGGTCCTGATCATGGCCTCCCACCCAACTGCGAAAGCACCGACACCTTGACTCGCCCTCTCATCGTCCGCTTGGTCGAAGCCACCCAAACCCTCCGACCCTCCTTCGACCGACTCATCTCCACCATCGTCCGAGATGAAGATGTCCGCAAGCCCATCTGCATCATCTCTGACTTCTTCTTCGGATGGACGGTCGAGATCGCCCACAAGCATGGGATCTTCCACTCGGTCTTCATAACGGGAGGGGCGTACGGCTTGGCCATCGACTTCACCATCTGGATCCACCTCCCGCACACCAAGACCGACTCGGACGAATTCCAGCTGCCCGGATTTCCCGAAACGTTACGAGTCCATCGCTCCCAATTGTCCAGCAGTCTCAAGGTCGCGGACGGTTCGGACTCGTGGTCTCGAGCCTTCGTACCCCAGGTATCGCTCTCTCTGCGTTCTGATGGTTTCATCTTCAATACCGTGGAGAATTTGGAGCAGACCGGGTTGGCGTATTTCAGCATGATGACGAACCGGCCCCTGTGGCCGATTGGCCCGTTATTTAGCCAAAAGAGGAAGAAGATGGGGAGTGGGATTTCTGTGCATGATTGTGTTTCGTGGCTAAATCTCCACCGTCCGTCTTCCGTTCTGTTCGTGTCTTTCGGGTCCCAGAACACCATCTCTGCCTCTCAGATGATGGAATTGGCGATGGGTTTGGAAGAGTGTGGCAAGGCCTTCATCTGGGTCATTCGTCCTCCGCTTGGAAACGACGTAAATGGGGAATTTAGAGCGGATTGGTTGCCGGAGGGTTTCGAAGAGAGAGTTGTAGAGAGAAAACAGGGGTTATTGATGAGGAAATGGGCACCCCAGTTGGAGATACTGTCGCATGAATCAACGGGAGCATTTCTCAGTCACTGCGGATGGAATTCGATACTAGAGAGCTTGAGCAAGGGCGTGCCTTTAATGGGTTGGCCCATCGCAGCAGAGCAGTTCTGCAGTGTTAAGATGTTGGAGGAGGAGCTTGGGGTGTGTGTGGAGATTGTGAGGGGGAATTCCTCTGAGATTGACAAGGGGCGTGTGAAGGAGGTGATAGAGATGGTGATGGGAGAGACGGAGAAAAGAGAGAAGATGAGACGTAAGGCTTTGGAAATTAAAAAGATGATGGAAGATGCTGTTAGAGATGAGGAAGAATTCAAAGGTTCTTCAGTAACAGCTATGGATGCGTTCATCGACACAGTCATCTCGGCAATAAGAACAAGAAGCGAAAAAAACGGATGAGAAAAAAAAACCCGTCTTTTGTCTTTCGTCGAGTGTAATCTTCGAAAGGAAAGTATGAAATCTTGCTTTGGTCTGTGTCTGTGGACTTGTAATTGTTTTCTTGTGGATTTTTCCAAACGCACGCATCATCTCAGATGATGTTTGTTTGTATGGCTTTGATGTTTGTTATATGGGCTACTGATTTGGGTCCCTTCTGCTACTGTTATGTATCGAGAAGTTTGATTTTTACCTCTTATCATATTAAAACGGTATTAATCAGTTTTTAGATTATTTGGCAAGTCATTTTTCCTTTTTATTTTGGGTGCCCGTTTCCTCACCAACAGCCCCTGTTTTCTTTCTACAAACCTCTCTTCAAAACCCTCCGGTTGGAGATAAGAGGTATTTTTACTACCACTACAACAAAAATTATTTTTTGTGGTAAATATTACGTGGCATTTTGAAATTTTGTCACTAAATGTTATTTTTCATGACGAAAAACTCATCTTATCGCCTAAAATGAAAACACAAATTACTTAGCGACAATAATTTCCAATAGTCGCTAAATATTGTCTTGAAAAGGTTGGTGCCAAAAAATGGAGTTGGCGCCATGAAGATGTAATGTTTTTCCGACGAAACTATTTATTTGGCAATGAGTTTTTTTTATCGGTAAATCATTTATACTATATTTTATTAAAGAATTTTTGTGACAAAAATATACCATCGCAGGATCCCTTAAAAATAATCCACGACGAAATTATTTCGTCGTGGAATGCATAATATTTTGGGCGAGCGATCGGTTTTCACGGTTTATTTTTGTGAGCTATTGGGCGACAAAATCAAATAACATAACATAGAGTCGTGCGCCTTACTTCTCCCCGCCTTCAACTCTCCCCACACTAAACTCCTCCTCGCCTTCTCTCTCCTTTTCATTTCTCTCAGCGAGTTTTCACTGCAGAGGATTTCTTCTTCTTCTTCAGATCTCAGAATCTGAATCTGGTTTTCCCTTCTTTCTCCGAAAATCTCTGGTTTTGTGAAGCATAGCACGCACTGAGAAGAGAATCAGACAAATCAGGTGCGTCTCTCTCTCTCTCTCTCTCATCATCTTCATCATCAACGAATCTTCTTCCCTTCCTCGAAACGCCTTCTTCAGGAAACAAAAAATACCTTTTTGCCGCTGCTTCTTGTGGCTTCTGAGAACATAAATTAGGGTTTCTTCTCGTTTCTAGGGTTTTTCTGCTTCCTAAAGAGTACATGTTCAGGCGATCGGGATAGCAGATTCATCTTTCTGAAGTACGCTGCGTGTCTAGGGTTTTTCGCATCACAATCGCATGCATTTTTTGTAGTTAGGAAGTTGAGAGAGCCAGAGACTGTTGTGTAGTGATCTTTGAGGAACGATGTGAGAGTTTTTAATTGAATTAGGGCTTGTTAATGACAATGTGTGTTGCGGAAATGGTGATTTGGGGAGGATTATGGAATGATTTGTGGAAAGGGCTTGGGAATGGACGTTCTGAACTATTTTTCTGATGCATGCGGGCTGTTTGATCGAGTGGCCCTCTTCATTTTCAATTCATGAAAAGGAAGAAACCCAATGGCTTGCGCCATCGATGGAGGCTGTCCCAGGGATTATATTACAATTGCAATAGCCATCATATGCACAATCCTATAAACTCCAATCCCTCTTCCCACTAGTCACTAATTCTTAGTCATTATATTAACCATTTGTAACAATCATCATTAGTAGATCATGTTTTTAGTTAAAGTTTGTCATTTTAGAATGGGATTTTGTAGGTTGTATTGATAGTGATTCTGGGTATCTAGTGTTTTGTGCTGAAACAGTACCCTTGATTGTTAGTATCTTTTGGGTGGTGTTGTTTTTCTCTATTAAACACATTCTTTTTTTCATGAAATGGTAAGGTTCTAAATAGGGGTTGGTTGATCTTGTTTGTTCTCTTTGATGGGTTTTCATTTTTGAGACCAGGTGCTTTGGAATCAGAGGCTGTGTATGGAATTTGGTTTGTTTTTGTTAGTGGGTCTTTCTTGGAATGGGTGGGTAGCCCTTTGATGGGTCTCATCTCTTGATGCTTGTTATTTGTCATTTGCTACTTTTTAAATTTTTTTTATGAACATGCGGCTGGTTGTTCTTTGAATAAAGGCCAAGAGAGTTTCAATTGGTAGATAGATTTAATTGTTTGTTTTGTTGCTAGTTCTTGTGGCATTTGAAAGTGGTGGAATGGGGTTTCATGTCTAGTTGTAGAAATGGTGTGGTTGGGATACATGTTTCCAGGAATGGAAGGCTGTTATAGCCTGTTTAGATGCTCTCAGTTCATCCAAACAACTTCTATTCTTATTTAATACTTGTCCCAACTAGAATTTGAAGGACTTTTAATATGTTTCCGTCTTTTTCTATTCTTTTAGTTACCTGCATTGGATCGTTTTCTAAGGGTGAGGTGGAGAATGGATTTGAGGTGGTCATTTTTTTCTCTATGACATGGTGCTTGTGCGTTTATGGTGGGGTGCACTGTTCTGGTTTTCTTCCTATGTTGGGCACCCACCCAAATATTTTTGGAGGTAGCTTTCCCTCTTCTCAATCCCACCCCATCTGTAGATGTGTGTGTGTACCCCATCTGTAGATGTGTGTGTGAGAGAGAGAGAGAGAGAGAGAGAGAGAGAGATCCATCGAATTCAACGGTGGCTATTGCATTTGCAAAGGAAGCTCACTATGGCCAGTTAAGGAAAACAGGAGAGCCATATCTAACTCACTGTATCCATACGGGAAGGATTTTAGCAGCTTTGGTTCCATCTGGTGGGAAACGAGTACGTGTTCCGCCTTTATAATACTTTATAATACTGGATTTTATGATTCTGACATGTTTTGCTTCAAGATTGCTGTGTATTGGGCACATTAATGTTGCTGCTATGTCTTGAGTACGTTCATTTTATATAATAAAAAACACTTTATTTTAATTTCCTCCTCTTGTACAGGCACTAGATACGATTGTAGTTGGAATTCTACATGATGTGATTGATGATACGTGTGAAAATCTGAGTGGCATTGAATGAGAGTTTGGTTGTGATGTTGCAAAGTTAATTGCTGGAGTTTCGAGACTAGGCTACATAAATCAGGTGCATTTCGAAATGGATAGTGGTCTCTGTAGTTCCGTTTTTCTAGTAAAATAAAAGGTTGTAATTTTTTCCCCAATTATCTAGATATGAGGAATCTGGATTTCATTGTTTTTTTTTCTCAGCGCCCTTTTTTGGCCACTGTCAATGGTCTATCAATGCATTTGCATCCATGCATTGTCACATGTCTACTTTTTCAGCTAGAGCTTTGATGGTTTGGTTTGATGTACTTGTATGCCAATACACACTAGTCATGTCCACAGCTATAGATCATTACAACATAGGCCATTGCATAACAATTGACACCCATGGTACAAGAATCACTCAAGCACTAATCATTTCTATCATATAAATTCTGTTTCTTTTTTTATTTTTACTACAATTATACACATTTAGTAGTTGATCAGGCACTTAATTGGATGGATGCCATAAGCCCATAACTTTTCCTTTCATTCACATACCCATAAAAATCATTGCATTAAGCAATGTGATTCTTTATTGAACCGCATTAGTGTAAGTCCTGTATTCCAAGGACCAATTCATATATGCATCTGTTCCCAAAACCCCTGTCCTTCTACAGTTACTATAGAACAGATTCAGAAAGAAAGACCCAATTGCTAAATAGACATATGGGTTTTTTTTTTTTCTTCAAAAAAAGAAGATTACACAGAAGCCATACCTGGAGCGTCCTAGGTTCTTGGGCTTCTCGAATGGCCTGGACAAGGGCAGCAGTAGCAAGGGCCTCAACGGGGGTTGGATTTCATCATAACAATGATAGGAATAAGAATTAAATTTACATCATAAAAGACAAACTTTGCCAGTTTGATAGTACACGCATAAACTGACATAATCATTAACGGTGATGTTGTAGGTCACCAAATATAGACAAGACTTTGATGAATTGCAGGAATAAATTTCAATCGGAGTATACAAATGGGGTGAGGTCATTTATTAAATTTGCCAGTGAACATATGGGTGAGCATAGTAAGATTTGGTGTCCGTATTTGAAATGCATGAATGTAGAACTGCTTACTTACCCCCACCGTCCAAGAACATTTATTGTTTAACGGAATCATGACGACTTACACGGCAAGGATACTGCACGGGGAGCCAATGCCAATGAATGTCGAGGGTGTACAGGACGATGATTCCGACGATGAGGGGGGAAGTGTTCAGGGTGGAATCTTTGACATGGAAGACTACCCTCATGATGAGTTGCCCGAACTTCTGGAAGACATATATAGGGAGGGTTTTATGGACGATGATTTGGGCGATCTGGGATCTGGCCATGGTTTTGATAGTGTTGGGCAAGAGAATGTCCATAAATTTGAAAAATTGTTGAAAGATGCCCAGCGTGCCTTATTTCCAGGTTGCACAAAGTTTACATGGTTGTCATTTGTCATTAAGATGCTGCATGTAAAGGTGTTGAATAACTTGAGCAACAAGGCATTCAACATGGTGATGATGATAATGAAGGATGTTATACCAGACAGTGAGATGGTTCCAGGTTCTCTTTATGAAGCAAAGAAATTCTTACGTGAATTGGGATTGGGATACAAATCCATTCACGCTTGTAAGAATGATTGCGTGCTTTTCAGGAAAGAAAATGAGAATCTTGAAAATTGTCCAGAATGTGGGGAGTTTTGATATAAGCGCAATGATGGCAAGGGTAAAAAAATTCCAGTTAAGGTGTTGCGACACCTCCCTCTGATCCCAAGGTTACGGAGATTATTTATGTCAAGAAAGACAGCTACAGATATGCGGTGGCACAAGGAGAAGCTTGTGGATGATGGGGAATTCTCAATGCAGCCCGCAGACCGTATAGAGTGGAAGGATTTTGATCGGCAGTATTCTGCATTTGCCCAGGAGTCCCACAATGTTAGGTTAGGGCTGGCTATTGATGGGTTCAACCCCTTTGGTAATATGAGCAACTCCTATAGTATGTGGCCTGTGATACTCATGCCTTATAACCTGCCACCCTGGAAGTGTATGAAAGAACCATTTTGTATGATATCTTTGCTTATTCCTAGACCGAAGGCATCGGGAAAAGAGATCGACATGTACATGCATCCATTAATAGATGAATTAAAAGAGCTTTCGGAAGATGGTGTATTAACTTATGATGCACCCAAAGGAGAGACTTTCCGAATGCATGTGGCTCTTATGTGGACTATAAACGACTTTCTAATAGGGGTGTAAAAAAAAAAACCAAAAAACCGTCTAACCGAACTGAACCGAACCGCGGTTAATAACCGTGTTTCACGGTTCGGTTACGGTTACGGTTTTTGAAATAAAAAAACCGCGTTTCACGGTTCGGTTACGGTTTTTATTTTGACTCAAGGTTATTAACCGTAGTTAACCGTTAACCATTGTTCGGTTAACTGTATTCCCAAAACACACGGTTAACCGAACCGTTTCACTAACAAGAAAAAAACTTAAGGGCCTAAATGTGATTTTTTTTTAGAGTAACATAGTATGCCATTCTCTAACTATTTTTTTTTTCACAATAAGTTTGATTAATAAACAACAAAATTTTCATAAAAATTTTTAAGTGACAATTAACCATAACCGAACCGCTAACCGCCGTTCGGTTTTTAACGGTTTTTCACGGTTCGGTTACATTTACGGTTTTTAAAAACCAAAAATCGTGAAACATGATTCGGTTAACCGTTTTCGCAAAAACCGCGGTTAACCGAACCGTTACACCCCTACTTTCCAACATATGGTAACTTGTCGGGATGGAGTACTAAAGGTTATATGGCGTGCCCATTTGTAACAAGGATCCATCATCACAAAGGTTGAAAGATAAGATAGGGTACACGGGCGCTCGTCATTACTTACCTAAGAACCACACATGGCGAAGGAGTAAGCTCTTTAACAGGAAGTCAGAGAATCGAACGATTCCGGTGGAATTGTCGGGGGAACAGATATTAGAGCAATTGGATTGCTTGCCAAATGTCAAGTTTGGGAAGCAAACACTCAACAGGAAAAGAAAGCGCTTGTCGGAGGAACTGAACTGGACAAAGAAAAGCATTTTATTTGAGCTACCTTATTGGAAGAAACTGAAACTCCGACACAACCTTGATGTCATGCACGTGGAGAAGAATATATGTGAGAACACTCTTGGAATAGTGATGGCCATAGATGGGAAAAATAAGGACACGAAAAAAGCTCGTATGGATTTGGAGGGTATGAAATTCATGAAAGAATTACACTTACGCAAGCGTATTGATGGGTCCTTTGAAAAGCCCCCCGCAATCTACACATTGTCCCTAAAGGAAAGACAGGCTTTTTGTGATTTCTTGAAATCGGTTAGGTTTCCTGATGATTATGCAGCAAACATTTCAAGCTGTGTAAACACCAATGATGGTAAGGTATCAGGTCTGAAAAGTCATGATTGCCATGTAATTTTACAAAGACTTTTGCCGATAGGAGTACGTGGGCATCTTCCTAAGGATATCTGTACCACATTGTTTGAGCTAGGCAATTTCTTCGAGCAGCTGTGCTCGAAGAGATTAAGTTTGAAGGACTTGGAGGCATTACAGGACCGAATAGTTTTAATACTATGCAAGATGGAAAACAAATTTCCACCAGCATTCTTCGATATTATGGTCCATCTAGCCATTCACTTGCCTCGTGAGGCCATGCTTGTCGGGCCAGTGCAATATCGATGGATGTACCCTATTGAAAGGTATTAATGTCTAATTTTCATTTAAATTAAAAGTTTAACTCTACTGCATTTTCGTGCTAACAAAAAATAAAATTCTCTTTTTTTTAAGGCAACTAGGAACTTTAAAACGGTTTGTTCGCAATCGAACTCGACCTGAAGGTTCGATTGTTAAGGCTTACATTGTCAAGGAATGCCTTACTTTCTGTTTCATGTATCTACAAGGGGTAGAAACTGTATTCAATCGGGATGAATGAAATGATAGTGGTGGTGAAGGTGGGCCAGGGCTAGGTGTATTCTCACAAAATGTTCGTCCTTTCGGTCAAATAAGAAATGCACCCGAGGTGTCGCAGGAGGAACGTGATATGGCTCAGTGGTTTATACTGCATAATAGCGCAGAGTTGGCACCTTATTTAGAGTATGTGATCATATATTACTTATGAGCATTACTTGTAATAGTGTGTGTTGATGCTTATAATTTATTAATTATGTGAATGACATGTTTTCTAATTAGGGAGCACAAGAACCTATTAATGATGCAAAGCAGTTGTGATATCGACCAGCGACAACAACAAGAATTCCCAAAGTGGTTTGAAAAACGGGTAAGAAATACATAGTTAGCTCACGTATACACAACTTAAACGTAATTCATTCATTATGTTGTGATTCTCTCTATGTATTATGGTCATGCAGATGAATGAATTGCGAAGTCAACAATTAGCAGAAGCTACATATGAACTTTGGTTATTGGCAAATGGTCCAAATTTGTTAATGAAGTTTAACTCAGGTTGCATGTGTAATGGGGTCCGATTTCACACTAAAGATCGTGACAACCGACGTAAAAGTCAGAACAGTGGGCTGGTGGTAAATGGGGATCATGACGGGAAAGCTATTGACTTCTACGGCTACTTGTGTAACGTTTGGGAAATGACTTACATTTTTGGGTAACAAGTTGTCTCGTTCCGTTGTGAGTGGTTTAACCTTGGTAGTGGTTGAACCGTACAAACCAATGCATATTTTACATCAATCGATGTAAGAGGTCGATGGTATCAGAACGACCCCTTTGTCCTACCTAGTCAAGTGCACCAAGTCTTTTATGTGAATGACCCCAAATTAGGCCCACATTGGCAAATCGTCCAGCATATTCAACATCGAGGAATATGGGATATACCAGAGTTGGATGATGTAGAATCCAATGATGATGGACCATCGATTCAAGATGATGCGTTCTAGCAAGAAAAAATAACTGATTTGGTCCCCATCGTTGTTGAAGATACTTTATCTGCGATGACAAAGATGAGACATTGGAGGAGTATTGTGATGAAGTGGAAAAGGATTTACATAGTATAGATGACTCTGATGTAGAATCTGATTTGTAGTTAATGTTTATTTGTATAAGAATCACTACGCGATAATCATAGCTAAGATCATTCTTATTTTGTTCTACCTTCTTTTCTATTTACATGGATATTGGTAATATTACATAACAATTCATTGTATAATGAATTGCTCTTATATAATGGTACGGTAACTAAATTGTTATGTTTTTAGATACTTTTTTTTTAAGCCGGTTACACACATGGCACCTTCTTCTCGACTTCGCCCTCGATCTGCACCGGCATCTGCATGCAGCTCTACTGACACTACTCTGTCGCCGCTTGATGTGATTTCATCACCATGCATACGAACTCCCAGTTCTCATATGGATTGCAGCAGTGTTGGTAAGATATCAAATCTAATCATGTGAGCGTCATGTTTTAGTGCATTATTGTTTGTACTAATTGGGTTTTATGTGAAATTTGTAGGTTCTACATCCCGACGGGGCCGGGGCCCAACTAAAGGGTTTCGATTGGAGCATGCAAGGGTCAAGACCGGGGGCAGACCGGGGGCGAGCTATTAGTTCAGTTCAAGGATAATGTGCCAATAGGGATAAATGCCTCAGATTTTGTGAGTGAGATTGGGTTGCAAGTTATTAACGTCGCCCCAGTTAGGGGTGTGCGGAGATGGAAAGAGGTTCCAGCTGATGTTAGACAAGTCATCAAGGCTCGCTTATTTGTAAGTCTAAACTTGACAACTGTTTGATGTATAACGGGTCCTCAAATAATCGTATTAATTTGAATTTCAGACAAAGTATGAGGTTGTGGATTACGACACTAGTGATGATGTGCGGGTAGCCGTTGATCGTAAGTTTCAAGCTAGGTATAAGGATTGGTGCAGCTGGATGCACACTAATTACAAGAATTGCTTGAAAAAGGAGATCGATCCAAAGACCGTACCCTTTTCAGGTGTTGACAAGGATGATTGGGTGTGGGTGATAGAAAATGTGTACGAGGATGAGAAATTTGATGTAATAGGCTATGTTTTTTAGCTTTGTTTTCAATCTTTACTTTTGATATGTTGTGTTTCTATTTAGTCAACACGTACAATAACTAAAACTTTCCAGCTCACTTCTTATTCTTTGCGTACAGGAACGCTCTATGAAGAATATTGAAAGTCGGAAGAGATTGCCTTACAATCATTGCATGGGTTCCAAGTCTTTCAAAGCTGCAATGCATGCCTTGGTGAAGTGTTTTAACTTATAGTTTATTAAGTTTGTGGCAAGGTTATTCTGAATTTGTTATCACCTATCATGAAATCTTAATTATGTACTAACATTGAAATTTATGCAAGTAGCTGGACCCCGAGACAGGGGAGGAGCCCCACATCGTTGAGTTTTATAGGGACTCGCACTACAATAAGAAGAAAGACAAGTGGATAGACCCAAAATGTCAGGAAATACATGTAAGTACAATGATACGTCCTTAAAATCATGGCTGGTATCAATACCAATTATGTTTTTCTTTGCTTCTCTCTGCTCTATCAATATTTTTTATTTAGTCTTGTCTACTCTGTCATTGCCTTTTGTTAACATGTAAATAGAGTGGCGTCTGTTTTTATTTGTTTTATTGTTTAGATGGTTTGAGTGGTTAAAACTGGTGTTTTTATTTGTTTTATTGTTTAGACGGTTTTATTATGGGAGGTTTTGGATAAAACTATAGGAAAACTGCCATCTTCTATGTTTATCCTTCTAACTACCATGCAGAACATAGATTTTGTTCTTTTGTTCTTTCTGCAATATGATTTAACTTATTTCAAATGGCAGGAAAAACTTATAGCAGAGTGGGAGAAGTGTACGTAGGAGGGTGCGATCCAATTGACTCAGGAGCAAATATCAATCAATGTCCTTGGTGGTCGATCCGGATAGTTGAGAGGGTTTGGAAATGGGCAGAAGCCCATGTCTATAACTAGGAGCACCAGGACGAACTCAGAGGATGGTGAATGTGGGGCATTGCGGGCTACGGTGGAGAGATTGCAAAATGAAAATGCAGCTCAATCTCAAGAGACGGAGCAGATGAAGAATAATCAAGTAGCCATGCAGCGACAGATGGAGGAGATGATTCGGTTGGTGGCGAGAGTGACGGGATCAGACATGATGACACAGGGAGGAGTGCTTACGTAAGAGGTCAGTATTCCTAGTTTCTTTTCATTTTAAAATTAAAAACAAAGTACAACAATCAAAAGAGTATAAAGTTTTGAACTCCTAATTTATCATTTGTTCCAGATGAGACTACTTTTTACTAAGAAGTAGAGAACGAGCAGTCTGCAATGACTTCAAAGTTGCCCTGGGATAGTGTCCCCAATGTAAGAAAAAAATCACATAATGTTGTTTGGGATGATTTTTAGGGGTGGGGGGGATATAGAATGAATTAATAAGTTCTCCTCTTTGTTGGGGCCCCTAAGTTCTCACTCTTTGTTCATTACATAAATCACCGGCCTCTCTTTACTTATACTAGAATCGCACATTTATCCCCTCTCCCCCATCCTTTTCCATTTGTCACCAACTGATTTCCTCTCTCACCCAAAGCACATTTTCCTTTTCTCCTGATAATCCTACACAGTTTGGGGCAGGTGTGGGTTTTAGATTTTGATCCAAGTAGGCTTCAATTCGGCTACCCCATTCCTTCCCACCCTCTTTTCGTGTCCTCTTCCCTCCTCATAGTCTTCTTTGTCCTTATGGGATAGGTTCACCTAAAACATCGGTTTATGGGCTATCATCATCATTCAACACTCTTAAAAGGCTAAAAGACTTACATCGAGTAGTTTATGGGCCATCGTCAAAATTCCCCAAAACAGCTGTTTATATCTGATATTTTCCCCAAAAGATAGAGAATCCTCAGGCTACATCCACATCAAACCCTCTTGTATAGCTTGGTGTTCAAGCTGATTCTTTTTAAAAGTGCGTCCACCTTTCAGTACACAGAGAATTTAGAATTTTTTTTTTATTTTAAATTTTGACATTCATCAGTACTGATGAATGTTAAAATCTTGACAGCAAAAGGTGAAGATTTGAATATTTCAGGTCTACTATGGAAATCTGTGTTTGGAAAATTTTTTGCAGGTCCTTCATTTTTGAAGGCCAGGCTAGGATAGTACTAAGCCCTTATGTGGTTTGAGTTGTTTATGAATGGTTTGTTGAGAATTTAACAGGATTTAAGTAATGCTTTGTTCAGCATTTAAACGTTGGTTCAACAGTAAAGTTGCTGTAGAATGTGAATCAATTCAATTAATGGCAATTTGATTCACAAACATGGGTTTTGATTCGTGGCGGCTAAGTTATTGTATGTTTTGAAGTGATCTGTTTTACTCTTGTATCATTTTTTATTTTTTATTTTTTGAATCTGATCTGATGTGTTTTAGTATCTGATTTCAAACAGGACACAGCATGGCCGAACTAATCTGATTTCAAACAGGACACAGCATGGCCGAACTAATCTGATTTCAAACAGGACACAGCATGGCCGAACTATGTATGAAACTGTGTGATAATTTTGTGGGCTATTTGAACTAGTTGTAAAAATGATTTTCTGCACTTAAACAGAGAAGATTCAGATATGAAACTTAACTGAATAAGCAACATTTAAAACTGATTTCTGAGTTTATGTGCATTAGTGCTAGGTTGCATACATAAGTGAAAAAATCCCTGCACTCGTTTTTGGATACACGGTGAGATTATTTTGTTTGGATGTGAGGAAACCCAATAGATTTACATTCAGTTTGGTATTAAGCATCAGAGATGGTGAACAGAGATTGGGTGAGGTAGCTTCACCAACCATTAGAGAAGCTATAGGTGCTTTAATGTGATAGAAATGCCACAGCTGAAAGTTTTGATGTGATAGAAACATGGTTTAAAATCTCGGCCGATACCGGGGCGATATTTTGCCGCAATATCGAGTCAGGCCGATATGGTCAAAATATCTCCAAAATATCGGTTCATCTCAGCCGATATGGTCAAAATATCGGTTTTACCGAAATATCGGCCGAGATGGACTGCGATGGAATAATAGTAAAAAAAAGTAATTTTTTGTAACTTTTCCCCTATTCTCCAATTTTCTTCTCCTCTCCCCTCATCTTCTTAGAGGAACCATGTCTCCATAACTCATTCTCTCATGTTTTCCAAATTCCAAAACTATTTTTTGAAGAAATCATTTTATTTAGTAAGAGAAAATCAAGTACTTAACTACCTTATTTTTACTATTATGTTTTTTTATTTTTTATTTTTAGATAAAGCATAAAAATGAATGAAAAGATCATTTGCATGTCGTTTTTTGGTTTGTGCTGTGTTCTTTACTTAGATTTACACACTTTTATGCTAGATCTATTTATAAATATGATTTTGGGTATAGAAAAATGTTGCTTTTTAAATCTTCTACTTAAAAAAAAAAATTTGTTGGAGTATTTATGCTACTAAATAGTAAATATTAATAGCTTATTAATAGTTTATAGATAATTTTTATATTATCTTTGTTTTCTTATATTTTACACTAATAAATTGATTATGAGCATCAATAATGGTTGCATTATATAAAATACTGGAGAAGACAGCGAACTGCGATACAGACAGGGCTCATAACTTAAGGTGACCGAGATTTCTATTTATTGTTGTTATTAATGGAAAAAAATATTGTTTTCCACAATTTTCTAATATTCTGGATTTTTTGGATATTTTTGCAATTTTTTTTGGATTAAAAAAAAATAATTCACACCGCGACGACCGCGACGGACCGATATCCGCGACCGATACTGATATCATATTAGTTTTTCGATCCGGCCAAGACCGCGACCGATACAGCGATTTTAAACCACGAATAGAAATGCCACGGCTGAAAGCTGAATGCCACAGTTTGCCAATTCTGTTGCTTCCCTGTACAGCAGTTAGGAGTTCCGAAGGGCTGTGAGGAGTGATATGTTGTGTTCACTTTTCTCTCAGTGCAGGCTGTGAGAATTTCAGTTGCTTGTTTCTCCTTTTCTTGGTTGTGCAGTGCGGTGTTGTGCAGAGTGGTTTGGTAGTGCTGTTAGTTCAGAGTTTCAGAGCTGCAGTGGACTGTTGAGCAGCTTTGGTTCTGTTCTGCTGCTGTGCTTAGGCCTGCCCAGTTTCAGTGCAGGGTAGGGCTTGGCTTTGTGGAGTCTTGTTAGTGCAGGGAGGGAGGAGCTTTGCAGTTGATGCTGCCCTATAGTGCTGTATGGTGTCTTTTTTTTTGCTTTAAGGTGAAAACTGTATTAGAAAAGAAACAGAGAAGAGGAAACATGGAAATGCATTCTTACCAAGTTAACTTGAATGCACTCCTCAAAACCTTCCCAATATGGAAGCATTTTTATCTTTGAACTCCTCAATACCCTTTCCTTTTTTCTTGCTGTCCTCTAACTTCTTCATTTCCTGTGTCTTTGAAATTTCTCCTTGCCATTGTTCAGATTTCATTTACTACTTGGGTCTCACTCATATATGTGAATACTATCTACAGATCGCAGCTTTCTTCTCTTGAAGCATGAAGGAATCGATGGGCCTGTTTCTTCTCTTTTTGTGGGTGTCGTCAGTTGCTGCTGTTACTAAAGGTGGATTTTCTGCTGTTCATGAGCCTCATTTTCTTAGTGGATTTGGTTTTTTGGATTCTAAGGTACTGAACCGTTCTTGCATTTTCGCCTGCATTAAGAGATTGCGTGGTTTTAGTTACCTTTTCTTCTGTGTAAAATGGGTTGGTAGAGAGGCCATCATTTTCTCTGAGATTTCTGTTGCTAGATCAGAGTAAACTCTCGAGGCCTTTATATATATATATATATATATATATATATATATATGTTGTGTTGTTTGGGGTTTGGATTTCTGGGTTCTTCTTACTTTGTGGGCATTGCATCAGTATAACTTTCATTTCACCATGGACATCACATACTCATATTAATTGTTAGGATAGTGATTCAGGTTTGTGATCTTGAATCAACTTGTTTTGCTTCAAGTTCACTTTTATTTTTTTAATTTTGCCAGGTTTTTATTTTGTCTCACTTTGCTTTTGATTCCCGTGTTTAATTCCTAACATTCTTTTTTTTTTTTTTTGTACCACAGGTTGGGACTGGAGATCAATGTAATAGAGGCCAATTGCTTGAACATCTTTTTGTTTTTCGTAAGAATATGTACTTATACTATTTTGGATGCTACATTTTTATTTGAATTGGTAACGACGACGTGGCTAAACTTGTGGGTTGGATTTAATAGTTATATGTTTCCTAATATGATGAAGAAGCAGGTTTTGTACATTTTTTATTAGTTAAATGAACTAACTTTATTGTACATTTTATTTGAGTTGAATGAGTATGTTTTATTGTACATTTTGTTTGAGTTGAATGGGCATGTTTTATTGTACATTTTATTTTTATTGAATGAGAAGGTTTTATTATACATTTTATTTTAGTTGAATGAGCATGTTTTATTATATTAAGCATAACGGAGGTTTTTGAGGTGGTAGGTAGTAACTTATAAAATAAATATATTATTTTTAGCGACGAGTTTTATTTGTCGCCTAACAAGAATAAATATATTTTTGCATATTATCTCCAACGTATATAATTTGTCGCCTAAGAGAATTTGTGGCAATAATAAATATTGGGCGATGAATTAAGGTGGTCGCCTAATGTTTGCAAACTGCACGCGACAAAACTAATCCGTCGTCTATTATCACTCATGGCAATTCATACACCTTAGCGACAATATAGTTTTGTCAGTAAAAGATATAATTCAGCGATGATTCTATTTTGTCGCCAAATTCCTTTTTACCATTTTTCATCTATTTTTTTTGCAATGAATCATAGATATTTGGTGACAAAAAATATCCTTTTTGCCGACATAACGTGTTGTCGCAGAAAATTGATATTTGGCGACGATAACGTATTGTCACAGAAAATTTCATTTGGCGACGATAATGTCTTGTAGTAGAAAATTGATATTTGGCGACGATTAATTGTGATCGTCGGCAAAAATATTCACCGACGCCTAATCGGCGATGAACTCGCGAAAAAAATGGTTTTGTTGCAGAAAATATTGGGCGACAATTTTTGGATTTTCTGAGACAAATATTTGTGTCGCAAAAAATGATTTTTGTTGTAGTGCACCAACTCATCGAGGAAAAGCCTTTTGCACAAAACATGAAATTTTGACTTTCCCAGAAAACCTTTCCCGTGGTATTTAAAAACCATAGAATTTGACAATACGGCAAATTCTTCTTTCCATGGAAGTTATATGTACACAAACGAGCCCTATATGTTTGTTTCAGAAGGCCAGCAAAATGGGAAGAAGCGAAATAGATATTTGGGTACAATGCAAAAGGATTTGCTGAGCTACAGTGTTTTGGACGTTGCAATGGGACGGTCCAATTTTGTTTCCTTTTTTTTTATTAAACCTTCGACCCTTAAATCATGATCCGAATCATTTGATAGATTCTGAAGGTGAACTACGGCTATGGATCCATATTACAACCGCTGGAGCA
Source organism: Persea americana (assembly GCA_029852735.1). Lineage (NCBI taxonomy): Eukaryota > Viridiplantae > Streptophyta > Magnoliopsida > Laurales > Lauraceae > Persea > Persea americana. The sequence continues at coordinate 16,947,139 of CM056814.1, forward strand.
TCATATATTTCAAGATTTTTGAAAAGAATCTTAAATACTTAAATATAAGTAAAATACTTCTGCGGACTTAAATATAAGTTAAATACATATGTGGGCCCAAACGCAAGATCCATACCATTAATCCTATTTGAAAGGCAAAACATGACTACAAGGTCGAGTTTTAATCAATGATTTATGGATCCTGAGATATTCGCCAAACGCTATTGTCCGATTTTGTACCATGCACTCCTGACAAGGTTTTGGTTATAAACCATTCAAATGCTTAAGAAGACTAAGACTGGCCATTGTATTAAATTTTAACTATTGATCATTCACTAATCTTGAGATATTTATAAAAAAATGTGAACCATTTAATGTTGATTTCTTCATTTTATGGCACCCTATATTAATATCTAAACTATTGATCCTCTTAGCAATACTAAAAAGTTTCATGGGGTCAAATACCAGCCGTTGATTGCAATAAATCCAAACCCGCTGGACTTCTCAGTTCTTCTATAAAAGAAAATAATCTTCTACTATGGAAGTAGAAGAAGCGGCTCTCTAGATTAACTCTGCAGCACAAGTTTTCAATGACATCTCTAGAAAAGAATTCTCTCAATTAGGTTTTCCAACTTTGAATAGTGAGAGAGGTGTGTTCTCTTTATGATAGCCATAGAGTCCTTTAAAAGGTTTAGGGATGAGCTTAGGGTTATTTAAGATAATTAAGACTTAAAACTCAATTTCAATAAGAGTGAGTCTTACTTTGGTACGGACCATATGATCAAAATTTGATTAATGCAATCTTTTTCAAATTCAGTACGAGATTGGAAAACTTGAGACTTGAAAACAACTCGTTCAATGAAAAAAAAAAAAAAAAAAAGAAAAGATTTGGATATATTCAATATCGTGACCCAAGAGAGCCATGTTTCCTTTTAAATAATTTTGAAAATAATTAAAAGTGGTTGAAATACATATAAACTATGTGAGTGCATGTACTCGTATCTATATTATATAAAAGATTCTCAGTAGACAGCTGTTATCATTACTATCCGAAATTTCCAAACCAATGGCAAGGATTCAAAGAGCATCAAAATCTATCTGATAATGGCCACTAGGGTATAATCAAATACTGAGAACGCAAGCTCTTTTGCTACTTTTAACAGTCCCTGTCCCAATTTTCTCCTCATTTCCTACTTGAGCTATATATATACTTGCAAGTTCCAGTTTCAAATACTGAGAAAGCAAGCTCTTTTGCACTTTCCTCATCCTCTTCCCAATGGTGCACTCCGTCCTCTCCCCCTTCCTGGGCGAAAGCCATCGCATGCCTTTTTTAGCCCTGGCCAGGCTCCTACAGCAGACAGGTGGCCACACCATCACAATCATCAGCACCCCTCTCAACATCCGCACCCTCCAATCCATCCTTCCTCCGGAATCCACCATCTATCTTGCCTCCCTCCCAATCTGCACTACTATCTCTACCCCTGTTTGTTCGACCAATTCATCTCCATCACCGCTCAAGAAGAAAATGGCCGCCAGCCTATCTGCATCATCTCCGACCTCTTCTTCGAAAGGACGATCGAGATCGCCCAAGCAAACGGGATCTTCCACACGGTATTCATCATGAGTGGGGTGTACGGCTGTGCCCATGGTTAAGAATCATGGTATTGGCCAGGACAAGAAACCGATATCATATCAGTATTAGTCGCAGTTATCGGTATGTCCCGGTCACTGCGGTGTGAAAATTTTTGCTTATCCAAAAAAATTCGCAAAAACACCCAAAAAATCCTTAATATTAGAAAGTGCTTGAAAATATTAATTTTCCCATTAGTAACAACAATAAATCAAAATATCGGTCACCTTAATTCATGAGTCCTGTTTATGTTGCTGACTCGCTGTCTTATTATGGTAAAATAAAAAAATGATATATTATTATTCAAATATTAAAAAATTTAAAAATAAACCAATTAAAAAAAAAATCCAAAACCATCTATATGAGTAGATCTATCATTTACACACTATTAATAAGCCATTAGCATTTAGTATCATAAATACTCTTTAAAAAAAAAAGATTTAAAAAAAATATTTTTATACACCCAAAATCATATCAATAAGTGTATAGAGCCCGATTTGTCTTGCCCTAATGAAAGACCGATCCTAGCTGGAGGGCTGCAATGATTCCACTTTTGCTTTGGGGGATGTATTGGATTTCTTTTCTTTTCTTTTCTATGATGTGATTTGTTATCTATCATAAAAAAAAAAAAAAAAATGAAATGATGTTAATGCCTTTTGGGTCCTACATCCCACACCCATTGAAGTGGCCCCCACAAATGGTCTAGCACAATACAAGTCCTATAATTTGTGAAGTTAAGATAGATCCTGCAAAATAATTTTAGCTGCAAACAACCCTTTTTCACTTTAAGTCTATGCCCAAAAACAAAATAGGCCCCATAGAATTACAATTGCAAAATAGTTCCGTTTTGTTTTTTCACAACTCAAGTTACATACACCCCAAAATTGCATACAGCCATACTAAGTTTTGCGTACACCCCAAAATTAAAAAGACGAAATCTATCCATCATAAGTGGCCCATAGTAGAGTAACATTTCTTTTTCTTTTTCATTTTTCCCATATATGGAATACTCTAGTAAACACTTTAGTATAGAAAAACGACAAAGAAAGAAAATTTTACTGCTACTCCCAAATATAAAATAATCTTATAATGGTTTTTCTTGACTTTAAATATGAGTTTTGTAACAACTATGAAAACATCACTGTAGGGGTAAAACTTGGGTCGGGCGTTATTAGAACCCAACTGACCTGCCCAACTAAACCCGATTTGAAGCTGGCTATGATTTAGAACTTTAGGTTGTGATTGGGGTAGGTTGTAAATTGTAATTAAGAAAATAATATAAACACGATGTGCCACTTTAGCTGAGTAGGAGTTAGGTCAAGTCATGTTTAAGTTTGCCCAAGGAGGGAAGGTCCACCTTGTAACCCAACAGCCCAACACCACTACTAATGTCCCTTTGAATCAACACCTATTTGAAGAAACTGAATTGCATGCAACCTATGATTTGATCTATAGAAACTCAGACTCCCACATGCAAACTTTAATTGTGGAGGACTTCGTAATTTGGATGAATTTGATAAATCTTGATAGATATCAAGACAAATGGATGAGAGCTAGTGGGTTCCATCTAACAATTTTCCGTAAAGTTAGTGAGACCAGGTATTATACTTGGGACTTTGTATGCGCATGGAATAGATACCTTCTTTTTTTTAGGCTTTTATTTATGTGACCCGAGTCCGACCCAAACCTGACCATCAACACCCCTTAGTTCCTAACCTACTTCCCACACCCACAATTGGCAATTCTGCATTTGATCAGCAAACCCTAAAAATAAAGCAACCCCCAAAAGCAACAGCCCACCACATTCTCTGATAGTGCCATTTTAAAAAAGTTTCATCATTTTATTTGCTGGATTTGATCCGATGGTGATTGGATGTAGGAACCAAAAGGCATTAACATCATTTCATTCTTTTTTAATGAAAAAGGAAAAAGAGAAAGAAAAAAAGAAAAAAAAATCACATTCATTAAATTCCTAAAATGGGTCCCACCCCACGAGGCCACAGGCATTCATTATAGAGAACAAGACACGTCACAGAAAAGAAAAGAAATCCAGTACATCCCCCCAACAAAAGAGGAATCATTGCAGTCCTCCAGCTAGGATCAGTCTTTCATTCGGGCAAGACAAATAAGGTTCTATAGACTTATTGAAATCATATATATGAGTAGATCTAGTATGAAAGTGTGTAGATATATGAAAAGAACACAATCCAAACAAAAAAATAATAATATATCAATGATCTTTTCATTCATTTCTATGTTTTGTCTAAAAAAAACAAAGAAAACATAATGGTAAAAATAAGAGAATTAAGTTGATTTTCTATTACCAAATAAAATGATTTCTTGAAGAAAGAGTGGTGGAAATATAGAAGAGAAGGAGCCAAGGAGGAGGGGCTGCTCTAAGAAGGTGAGGAAAAAGGAAGAAGAAGAGGGAATGAGGGAAATGAAAAAAAAAAAAAAAAGGGTTTATTCCACTCGAAAAAAAAAATTGTGATACAGTCTCTTTCTCTTAACTATTTATTGATTGATTAGTGAGTTGGAACTAGCTTTTTAAGTAAATTGATGAGCCATCAATGCTTTTCAGGGTAAGGCACTTTGAAATGTAAATGAAAATTAACCAAAGCAATCCACTTAAGTCAGAAATTAACCATACCATCCTTCCTTTAATTATCCAAGCATTCGAAGAGTAGTTTACAAAACATAGTAGGATGAGTTCCTTTGCAAGTGATTCAGCAGGAGTTGACCAGTTGAGTTCTACGATAAATTTCCATTTGAAATTGGTTGTGCTTGAATTTATGCTTTTAATATGGACCACCCCTTCTATTTGCATTACCAGTTTACCACGTAAGTTCGGTTTGCGCGAAAAAGTACGTGTTATAATAAAGTTCTCTAAGGACAACTCAACTCCATTCCAGAGCAGCTATCTGCTTCCGAATTCCAATTCCAATTCAAAATAGTGTTGTGGACTTGTTTCACAGAAAGCAAGCTCTTCCGCTCATTCCTTATCTTCTTCTTCCAATGGCGTACTTCATCCTATTTCCCTTTGTAAGTGCCAAAATGGACACGAACTTGTTAAGGTGGATGTAGAATTCTTTGAAAAAGACCGAATGCCTGAGACTTGAAAGGGAAGTAGAGAAACAGAGGTCAGAGGCCGAGGCTGCTGTCAGCCGAAGGCACTCCGATGCCTAAGTTAGTTTTGCAACTAGACAAAGGATGAGTGGAAATGAGGAGAATGTGTATGTTTGGGTATATGCATTTGCATGTATGTGTTGATGTGTACCTTTCTGGGACTGACCCTCTGCATATATATAAATGGGAGTCCCATTGACCTTTTCCTAAGTGGAGGTAGTTGGTGATGAAGTCCCATCGGACCTTACCCTGACATGGTGGTAGGTGGAGGGAGAGTCCCATCGGACGGCTTCCCATTCCTTCCAAGACTGCTGACGTGACTGCCTGATAAGGACATCTCCTTTTTGCCATCAGTCGCCCACCCTATTTGACAGCACATCCTATAACATGTTCGTACTTTTCTTAGGAGTATGGTCATACTTGACTTACACCCAGTACTCGTACTGAGATCAGAAATAGCCATGAGAGGTATGCGTCTTGGCACTATTGCCGAGACGCACGTAAAGCTAGCACTGCTACTGAGCTGAATATAACCGGTACTATTACCGAGCTGAATATAACCGGTACTATTACCGAGCTGACACTATTGCCGAGTTGAAAATGAATGGCACTATTGCCGAGCTGACACTATTGCCGAGCTGCACATAAATGATACTGTTGTCAAGCTGACACTGTTACCGAGCTGCATATGACCGAAATCAAGACAAACCTAGCCGGTACTATTACCGAAGCTTAGCATAATCTTAGTGTTGCAGGATTGCCCCCACACAATTGCCCCTAGCTTTTGACCTCTTAGAGTTTTCCAACTCTTTGAGGTTGGAAGCTAAGTACTATGATGGAAGAGTCTTTTAAGTATTGACTTCGGAGCCCATGCTCTTTTTCATCTCAGTGTCTGTTGCTGACGTTAGATCGTTATCAAGATGTCGTTTTGCCTACCCGAGATAATTAATAGCCTGTTTGAATCGCCGCAATAGGTGTGCTGGTGGCACCATGTGTCACCCCTTGGTTGGCTGTCCAATCGTTTCGAGGAGACATGTGGAGTAGTCTAAGTGACGCCTAGCACACACGTCCCTCGAAATTCGAAACGGCACCCCTTTTTCATTATATATGGGGGTGCTACTTCCCTTGCTCTTCACTTCTGCGTTTACTAGAGAAAGAGGATCTGCTGCAGAGAAGAAAGCTGTCGAAGTTGAACCCGTGCGAACCCGCTGTTCTCTAGAATTTGCTTCGTAAGTTCTTCCCTCTTTCGTCCTACTTGTTTCTGCTTCTAAGGTTTCTTTTTTCTAGGGTTTCCTACCTCTTTCTTTGTCCTTTTCCTAGTTTCTTTAAACTTAGGAATGGGGATTTATAGGTACTGATTAGAAACTCTATGGCCATAGCTGAGTTTAGGGCCAAGTATGAAATCCCTGACGACGTTCAGGTTAGACTAGATAACTCAGAAAACCCTTTTGATGGCCTTATTTTTACCAACGGCTAGATGCAATTCCTTCTGGAGACCGTGATCGAGGGTGGAGTCCGATTCCCCCTTCACCCTCTTCTGAGGATTTGCCTGAAAAAATGGCACCTCTGCCCCTGCCAGCTGATGTCCAACGGCTTCAAAATCATAATGGGCGTTGCCAAGCTGAATAGGACCTTAGGCATTAACCTCGGTGTCCATGACATCGAGGATGTCTATGACCTGTGCAAGTTCAGAGGGGGTGACAACACCTACTACCTTCGGGTGAAGGCCAACCGGCAGTGCTTCGTCAACGAGCTAGAGGACTCCAACTGGTATGCCGGGGACGATCGCTTGTTCGTCTTGGGCAACTGGGAGTTCGGTGAGTCTGAAGTGGAGATACCTGATAGGGTTCCCCGCGGCTTCGGGACCCCAACAAGTAAACACCGAACCCCTTAGCTTTTTTCTATTCTTCTTTTGTTTCTGCAGAACTGACGTCTTCTATTTGTTGTGCAGACGCCCGCCAGAGAAGATAAGAAGCGAACCGGGTCGGCTGGTCGAGAAACGACTCCTAGTTTCGGACGCTATACAGCTATTGAGATCAAGAGTGTCGAGCTAGTTGGGCGCTCCTCAGCTACGAGCCGAGGTATCACTCTTTTATTAAGAGGAGGATACCTCAGGGAGGGCGTCAGGCCTCTGAAGAAGAAATAGTAGAGCCGGCAAGGGCCCCGACTGACGTCGAACAGCAAGTCGCCTTTGGTGCCTCCACCTCCTGGTCCGACCCGTATACCGCGAAGCCCAGCGTAGTTGCTGCGGAGGCTAAGACTTCCAAGCGGCCAGTAAGACAAGTCATCGATTCTTCTAGCTCAGAGGAAAAATAAGAAGAATAGATGTAAAGGCGCCAACCCGCGTAGTGATTGCGGACCTCGAGGCTCGGGTATTTGGAGCCCGAGCTCCTCATGCCCCCTTGTCTGCGGGTGCTGCTCCTGCTACTGTTGCTAATGCTATTGCTCTTGGGTTGACGTCTATTGCTGCTGCTGATGTGTCCACCCCTACCCCTACTTATCCTCCAAGTACTAGGTTCGGCAGAGCCAAGCAGTAGCAGAAACTCGAAGGGAGGAGGGTCCACCAGAAAAAATGCCTAGGGTCGAGGTCTCATCCATCTCTTTGGCTCCGCTGTCATGCATCTCAGCCCACTAGGCTGGTTCCCTGGAGGCCCGACCTCGATGTCAAGCCCGAAAGGCCGTTGATGGTCGAAGACAACATGGCCAATGACGCCTACATCATTGCCGCGCTGGGGCGAGCCTGCGCCCTGCCTCGGGATATGGAGAGGTTGAGGAGGCTGGGTGATGTGACGCTAGCTGTCTCGGTGGGTTTTCCAAAAAAACTAACCAAGTGTTTGATTTTGGTTGCTACTTTCTGACACTTGTTTCTTTTGCAGATAGTACAGAAATGCCCAGTTGGCATTGAAAGGCTTCGGGATGTTCACACCAAGGTGACTGGGCTGGAGGCAGAGAAGAAAGATCTCCAAGTGGCCTTGGACGCCAAAGATCAAAAGCTGAAGGAGGAGGCGGACGTACAAGAACGCTAGCCTCAATGCCAAGCTTGAGAAGGCAACGACTGAGATCGGTGAACTAAAGGCTAAGACAGAGGCTCAGGGGCGGCAAGTAGCTCAACTCGAAGCAACCCTGGAGAATCTGCAAGCCGAGCACGAGTCTGCTCTGGAGAAGCAGAAGGCCGACCTCGAAGAAAAACTCTAGGCCGAGGCTGACGCTGCCCTTGAGGAATGGGTGCAGGAGGTGACGGCATCATATGAGGCTCAGGTCCTCAAAATAAGTCAGAAGGTTTGGGAGCTCAGGTGGATGGCTGCCCTGAAGAAGGCAGGAGTCTCTGAAGACCACCCTGCGAATAAGAATCCACCCAAGTTCCCAAGCTCGGATCCTGGATCGTCTTTTGCCCCCAGTCTGTCGTTCGAAGCCAACACTGTGCAAACCGAGACTAGTGCCAACATCGGAGCTACTGCTTAGATTTTTTTTTGTCTTTTCTTTTGATGTAATGCTCAAATTTTGTACTTTCATCTTTACATCAATAAAATTACACTTTTTCAATGCTTGCCTTGAACATTTTTTGTATGCTTGTGCTCGGTTCTCTAACTGAGCTCTTTACGTCTTCATGATGTCGATTTTTGTATAAGTGATTGAGTTTGGTTCAATAACCGGAACCCTGTGCATTCTTAAGTTTCGTAACTCAAGAAACTTGTATCCAAATATTGAATTTGTCTGTAGCATAGCTCGGTTCGCAACCAAACTCGATGAGAGCAAACTAAATTCAGTTCTTTAACATAAAGGATACAAGATATTTGTCTCGGTGACAGAAGATTTGGTTTCATAACCAAACATGTTTCCGGGCACCGAGGTAGACACTGAGTTCTCTAACTTGGTGTGCCTTAACTGTTTAAGGCTTTTTCTTCATTTCCCTAATGCTCCATAGCAGTTAGGTAGGTAATTGCCGAGTTCAGCAACTTGGCGAGAATATGTGAGACCCCACCCCTGGTGGGCCCTCAGTTTAAATTTTATAATAATTAATAAGGTATGTTCTATCTTTAATATGCTATTTAATAGGGAATTAGTAGAATAGTTTATAATATCCCTAAGTTTTAGATATAGTTTTAATTTAATTTATGTTAGGTTTGATTAGATTAGAGATTAATTATAATTAGCACTAATGGAATGGGTTTGAGAGTGGGACTTTCTAGAACCCACCTAATTACCCAACTACCCATGGCCCCATTTCAATTCCATTTAGAACCAAAATACCCTTTAGGTAATTAGCCTAAAACCCTAATCTATATAAACCTAAGGTATTGCAAAAGAGCCTAAAACCCTAATTGCCTCTCATCTTCCCCAATTAACCTACCTTCCTCCCCAAGCAACCCCAATTTCCCCCAAATCTTAGCACAAGGAGGCTAGAGACTCTCCCTATTGGCAACTATCACTCCATTGGATCTCTCTCTCACCTCAATTTCCTTTTCCTTCTTCACTAAGGCAAGTACCCTATGCAATTTCATTAGATGCATACTCTTATTCCTTGTTTGTGTAATTACATTTCAATGTTTTGATAATGCTAGTCTAGATCTTCTTTTGAGCTTGTTTTCATGGTAAAATGACCATTGATGGATGGGTGTACCCATTTGGAAGATCAATGGTCCGGATGGATTGATGGATGGTTGGGCATTGAAGTGATTTTTATGGTCTTGTATATGTATGTGATGAAATGTAATGGATGGTGAATGGGTTGAACGAAAATCCAGGATTCAGCTACTGTAACCGTAGATGAAACATAGATGAAACAGTGAAGGGGTGAATGGGTTGTTTATTCAGTTGAGGCCGGGACCCAGGTGGGCCACCCGATGATCGATCCGATCCGTAGATCTGAAAGAGGACCCACGGGCGACCCTAGAGAAGTGGGTCCCATGGTGAGAGGACACCCCTTGGCCAAACATCCAGCATTTGATCAGTGAGAGAGAGAGGAGGTGTTTAGGAAGAAACGGTTCTGGCAGCCCCTGTTTGAGTTTGAAATCTTTCTCTTAATATCTCGAAATCATGTAAACTATGTATCATTGTTGTAGGATCATTGAGTAACCCTTTCCAACACAAATCCACCAAGAAAAATTGGTGAAGAATCAGATCTGAATTAGGAAATTCCAGAATACAAGTTGTCTAGAACTGGTTTTATGTCTTGGACTGTGGGGCCCATGTGGGTCACCTGATGACAGATCTGCACCGTGGATCTAATAGTAGACTCTTACGCGACCATGTATATGGGGGCTGATGGTAGGCGTTTGATCAGTGGGCCATTAACTGAAGTGCACAGATGATGTGTGTCGTCGAGCCCCATTACAGAACTGGGTTCTGTGTGGGCGGTTTTCTCATGCCTGATGAGGTGGAATAGAAAAGAAGAAAAGAGAGGAAAGAGATGAGTGTAGTCCAGTGGTCTGGGGGTGTATGGGAATAAGATTGAAAAGGAGAGAATAGGAAATGGAGATCACATGTGTTTGAGACTGTACCTGAGTTGGAATAGAATAAGAATGAAAAAGAAGAAGAGAAGATAAGGTGGCGTGTGTGAGGGAATAATGGAAGATGAGATGAGTGTGTGTGGTTCAGTGGACTGTGAGAGCATGTGGAAGTGTGGCATCCCATGTGACTTTGTGACTTAACTTAGAGATGTTAGAATATTATTAAGCCCATTGACTTTAAGAGTGGGTTTTGTGTGTGTGTGGTTTGATTTACTTTTATAGGAATAAATAAGGAGAATGATGATGCAACACATGTGCCTTAACTTTGTTAAATTACATACCTAGACCCATTAGTTTTAGAAATTAGAATAAAATCCTGTAGTTTCTAATAAATACTAATTAGACCCTTAAGCCTTTAATGAACCCCTTAGTCTTTAATGAACATAATTGGAGTTGGGACCCTAAGATTTATATTTTTAGAAATCACATTAGATTTTAGAATTAGAATAAGCCTTAGATATTTTATGAACCAAATTGGAATTCTAGTGTATAACCTGGATTTTCCCTCAAACCCAAAGTTTAGTGTGCGGGGTCGACCGGACACACTGAAAACTGCAGAAGTTGAGATTTGGCCTGGAATCTGTTGATTCAGGTAAACCTGTGTATCAGGTCGACCGGCTGGCCACCTGGTCGATCGGGTACACTGGAAATTCCAGAATCCAAACTAAGTCCCAACCCTGATTCCTGTAGAGCAGGTTGACCCGGCAACACTGGGAACAATAAGTTGTGAGTTTAGCCTATGTTTTGTGATTGATCGATTGTGGGGCCCATTGACCATCCAAATGAACTTCCATCAATGTGCCAAGCACGAGTCAATGGTGTGGCTTAGCCTTGACTCGTGGGGGGTCCACCAATTGAGGTTTTAGGATTCGAATCATCATTGACTCGAACCTTAATTGTAGCCCATGGTGTCTATAACTTCAGGAGCACCAGATTTATTATCTTTGACATCAGAGGCTATAATTAGGGATCCAATCACATGATGAGGCCTGAACCGAGGGTGGACCATTACCTAGGATTGGACCTTTGTCTATTTCCACTTGATTCCATGATTTTGAGGATTTCATATGATGTTCTTCTCTCTTACCCTTATTGTTGTCATAAACCTTTTAATTAATGAGAATTGGAGGACCTGAACCTAGGATTTCTTAGAGGTGACCCTATGGGGTGTTTGGAGATAATTGACCCGTGTCTGTGTCTAGGCGGGCCCTCATACGGCCTAAGATTGGGAATGTGGTACCCTAAATTGGAGAGGTTAGTCTTTAATGGTTGGTTAGCTCATTGTGTATGAGCATAGGATAAATGGTTGTGGAATGGATATAGTATGGTACTTGTGTTACCTCAGGCCACGGTTGTGAGCCTTGGAGTAGATCCAATGTTGTTGGACTTGGACTTGTTGTTAGACTGTGTTCCAGGTTGTACCTTAACCTCTTAGAGACCTGGGTAGGACCTTGCTCACGCAAGATGAGCCTAGACAGACACAGACCCGTACTTAGTTCCCGAGTCGGCACTAAACATTCACTCAGTTGTTTTAAGCTCAGCCAGTTGACTGATCATCTCTGGTAGGAGCTATGTTCTGGTTACTTAGAGCTATCATGATGAGCTGAGGTTGGACGGACGGTGTGATACCAAGTCCGGGCTAATCTGATAAAGGGGTGTGATCGGTGTTATGTATATTGTATGTTATGTTTATTATCAGGGTTGTCATCCCTTGTATGGTTATTACCCTATCCCCACCGCAAACTGTTTATGGTATGGGACGTTTACAGTACGGGAGGGCCGCGGCATAATATCCCGCGGTGTATCTAGCTTGTGTGAATGTGCCACCTTGTTGTCTGTGTAGATTAGATACTTTATCTTTCTGATTCTAAACTGCTATTACTGCTCAACTGCCTAGATTATGTATTCTGTTCACTCATATGATTATGTACCTGTCATTACTCTCTTTTGTTGTGTACATCTGGTGTTATCTGCATATGGTGCCTTGCCAGATCTTTAGATCTGACCCATCTTTGGTGCTTAGGTCCAGACCTCGATCCCGCGGGTGACGCGATCCACGAGACGCCTGTAGTCGGAGACTACGGATGGGGGCCGGCTGACCAGGTGGTCGAGCCGGAGGATGGAGAGCCTGCACTGGAGGGTTAAGTGCAGATGTGTTTTGGGATTTGAGAGTCCATTTTTGTAGTGAGATTGGGTAGGTTAGACTGATATGTATATACACTTGATATTCACACTTTGAGATTATTATCAGGCTTCCGCACTTTTACATCTGATATATATATACTTGATACCTTTGCTTCCGCTATCTTTTATTTCGCTTCCGCATATAACTGTTGATTATGATGTTGTTTAAAAGGTTTTAAAATTTGACCTCACTGCGGACTATGATCTTGGGAGTTCCCGGTTTTTCCGGGAAGTAGCGCGCCAACTTCAGATACCTTAGCGTTATCTTCGGTATTCAGAATTGGGGCGTTACAGAATTGACTTCATTTTCCTAATGCTCCGCAGTAGTTAGGTAGTGATTGCCGAGTTCAACAACTTGGCGAGAATTGAAGACAAGAGAGAGCATTCCTTCCTGAAGAATAGCTTTTATTGATTTCGAAAATTGAATACAATTAAAAAATAATATTTCTTGAGGTGCGTCGCATTCCATGGCCGTGGTAAGTCTTTACCCTCCATGTCCTCAAGTCTATATGTTGATCGTCTGGTGGTCGAGATCACCTTAAATGGCCTGTGCCAATTCGGTGCCAGCTTGCCTTTGTTCGGGTTCTTGTCCCTGGGAAGTGTCTTCTTCAAGACCAATTCTCCAACTGAGAATTCCCTCTTTTTTACCTTTTGGTTGTAGCCTCTAGCCAACTGTTGCTGGTAGGTAGTTAGGCAGATAGCTGCCTTGATCGCAGAGCTCGGACCTCAAAGTATGGAGACCAAACTCAAGCGGGATCACAGCTTCCATTCCGTAGGCCAAAGAAAAGGGTGTTGCTGAAGTGGAGAATCTTGGAGTGGTCCAATATGCCCATAAGACGAAGTTCTTCCGTCCATCTTCCCTTAGCTCGGTCAAGCCTTTTCTTGAGCCCATTAAGTACCACCTTGTTCGAGATTTCAACTTGGCTGTTGCTTTGTGGGTACGCCGGAGTGGAGTAGACATTTCTGATGCTGAGCTCATAGCAAAAGTTCCTGAAGAAGTTGGAATCAAACTGGGTTCCGTTGTCTGAGACCAAAGTTCGTGGGATCCCAAATCTTGTGATGACGTTCTTCCATATAAAGTTCCTTGTGTCCTACTTGGTGATGAAGGACAATGATTCGGCCTCGATCCACTTGGTGGAATAATCGGTGGCTACTATTAGCCATCTCTTATTCCTTGGAGTTCAATGGAGTGGTCCCACGATGTCTAAGCCCCACTGAGCAAAGGGCCATGGACTGGAGAGCGGGCTTAGATCCTGTGTTGGCTGGTGGAGGGATTGTGAGAACTTCTGGCATTTCTCACGTTTTCTGGCATATAGTTGAGTATCCTTCTGCATATAAGGCCACTAGTTGCCTTGACTGATAGCTCGGTATGCCAGTGACCGACCTCCAATGTGGCTTCCGCAGATTCCCTTATGAATTTCATAAAGGAAGTCTTCAACTTTGCTTGGGTGAATGCATTGGAGGTAGAAGCCGGTGTAGGACTTCCTAAAAAGCTTGCCATCCAGAGACAACCAAAACCGAGCTACTTTCAGCCTGATTTTGTGAGCCTCATTCTTGTCTTCAGGAAGTCGATCATCCCTTAGATAGGCGATGATTGGGTCCATTTAGCTCGAATCGAGATCAATACACATAACTTGCCGAGGTAGCTGGAGCTCTATACTTGGTCTCTCCAGCGTTTCCACTTTGACGGTTCTCTTATTCCCAGCCTTGACAGCAGAGGCTAGGTTGGCAAGAACGTCGGCATGAGAATTGGAGTCTCTGCCGATCTATTTGACTTCAACTCTTTCGAACTGAGAGAGAAGCTGGTTTGCATGAGCAAGGTAGGTCGCCATCCTTTCTCCACTCAGCTAGCTTGTCACCAACTGGGAATCGCTGAAGACCACCAGCTGCCATGCCTCTAGGATTTTAGTGCTGTTGAGCCCTGCAATGTGTGCTTCATACTTTGCTTCTTTATTAGACGCCTTGAACCCAAGTGTTAAGGCTTGTTCGATGACAAGGCCCTCCAGAGATTGGAGGACTATGCCAGCGCCAGCCCTTTTGGACTTGAGGATCCGTCGACGAAGACCTTCCAAACTGAATCAAGGAACTGCTTCCAAGATCGTTCTTGTTGTCTCGGTGACCTTTTCCTCATCCTTATTGTCCCCTAGTTCAGTATCAAGCTGTCTCTATGTCGAACTAGGAGAAACGAATTCCACGATGAAGTCTGCCAAAACTTGGGCTTTGATTGTCGTTCTAGGTTGATACTGGATATCATACTGCCTCAGCTCGACAGCCCATCTTGAGATTCTCTCAGAGAAGTCTGCCTTTCTGAAAAGGGACTTGAGTGGATGTTCTGTAACAACCACTATATTATATGTCTGGAAGTAGTGAGAGAGTTTGCAAGAAGCATTGACGAGTGCTGATACAAGTTTCTCCAGTTGCAAGTACCTAGTCTCGGCATCGAGGAGGATCTTGCTCGTGTAGTAAATGGGCTTTTGTTGCACGTTCTCTTCCCTGATGAGTGTCGAGCTTACTGCATGATCCGAGACCGCCTGGTACAGGTAAAGCACTTCTCCTTGCTTCTGTGTTGACAGCAGGGGTGGTGAATACAAATAGTGTTTGAGCTCCTGCAGAGCTCGGTCGCACTCCGGAGTCTACTGAAACTTCGAACTTTTCTTCAAAAGTTGAAAGAAGGGTCGGCATTTGTCAGAAGCTCGGCTGATGAAGCGATTGAGCGCGACGGCCATTCCAGTTAGCCTCTAAGCCTACTTTGCCGTAGTTGGACTCTGTATTTCTTGAATCACTGAGATCTGGTCTGGATTTGCTTCAATTCCTCTTCTGGTGACCAGGCTTCTCAGGAATTTGCTAGAACTAACACTGAACGCACACTTGGATGCATTCAGTTTCAATTGGAACTTTCTTAGGATGTCAAACGTCTGACTTAGGTCTGCCAAGTGGTCATGTGACCTTTTAGACTTGACAACCATGTCGTCAATGTAGACCTCCATTGTCTTGCCGAACTGGGCCCGAAACATCTTAGTTACCAGCCTCTAGTAAGTCGCCCCCGTAATTTTTTAACTAAAATGGCATCACTTTGTAACAGTAGATGCCTCTAGATGTTATGAGCGTGATCTTTTCTTCATCATGCCCATACATCGAAATTTGATGGTAACCTCGGTAAACATCGAGGAAACTCATCCTGTCATGCCCAGTGGTGGCATCGATCATCTAGTCAATCTTTGGGAGTGGGAAGCTGTCCTTGGGGCAGGCTTTGTTGGGGTTGGTGAAATCCACGCAGACCTTCCTTTTCCCACTCTTCTTCTTGACCGCCACCGTGTTGGCTAGCCAATCCGAGTAGTGGACTTCTCTAATTGCCTTGACTTCTATCAGCTTCTGAACCCCCTCGATCACGGCCTCGGTTTGTGGGATCCTCGTTCTGCGAGCTTCCTGAATTACGGGCTTGTGCATGGGGTCCACGTTCAACTTGTGGCACATGATCTCGGGACTGATGACAAGCATTTCAGAAGGAGTCCATGTAAAAACTTCCTTGTTTTATAAGAAGTTTAGCAGCTCGGACTTTTCAGCTTCAGCAAGCTAACTCCTAAATAGAAAATATCTTTCAGGATTGTTGGGGTTGATCCTGATCTCGGTTAAGTCTTCAACGCTTTTCTGTCATAGAGTTCGACCGACATCTTCGAGTTCGGCATTCCTATCCATTTCGGCCATGTGCACTTGCATTGCTTCTACCCCGCCAGGCACCACGGCCATCAAGCATTGTTTGGCCATGTGCTGGTTGCCTTTGAGCGTGATCACCTCAATTCTGCCATTCTCGTTCTCTAATGAGAACTTGAGTTTTTGGTGACGAATGAAGGGTACAGCCTCCATATTGTGTAGCCAAGTTATCCCCATTATTGCATTATATGGGGATGGTGCATCCACCACTAGGAAGTTTGCTAGCATAGTGGCGCCTCCAACTTAAACTTTTAAGGAGATTCTCTTGTTGGGGTACACGAGCTTCAAGCTAAAACCCACCAGGGGGGTGTGTGCTGCCTGGAGATCTTCCTCTTTGGGACCTATCTTCTTGAAGCAGTCGAATTAGAGGATCTCTGACGAACTCCTAGGATCCACAAGAACTCTTTGTACCAAGAAGTTCTTTAACTTCGAGGTCAAAACCTGAGGATCATTGTGGGAGAGTTGGACTCCATGTAGGTCCTTATCTGAAAACCAGATCTTGGGCCTCTCTGTCTGACCTTTCTTGGCAGCGGGTTCCAGCACGGTAGTCATCACCTGCTTCTGGTGCGAAGCCCTTCTGGCCTCGGCACGAGCTTGGTTGCTCCCCTTTAGAGCAGGAGCAAGCTGAATGACGTTGATGATGCCCTCCGGCTCATCACTATCCAGATTATCATCATTCTGGCGTTGGGCTCAGCTGTTGTCTCTGCCCTCCTCCTTGATGTAATCTCTCAAGTGCCCGTCCTTGACGAGCTTTTCGAGGTGGGACTTGAAGGCCTTGCAGTCTTCGATTTTGTGCCTATTCTGCTTGTGGTAGGCACAGAACTTGCTCTGATCTCATATGGAAGGGTCACCCTTCATCTGCTGCGGCCATTTGAAGAAGGGCTGTGACTTGATCTTGTCGAGGAGCTTATAGATCGACTCCTTAAAGATCGTGTTCACAGCCTTGTAGGAGGTGGCTGCTGGCTTGGACTTCTTGTAGCCCCCTATCAGTGCTTTCACCGTGACCATGGGGAACCACACCAAATCCGTCCGAAGCTCGTTGCCTGGCATTAGAGCCTGTTTGAAGGACTATTGCATTCTGATAGCCATGAGGTCTTTGTCCATCTTAGGGATGACCTTGTGAGCCTGAAATTTTTCCACGAAGGAATTCCGGAGTTGCCACCAGCTTGATATTGAGCCTTCTGAAAGTGCACAGAACCACCGTAGGGGGAGGTCACCTAAACCGGAGGAGAAGACTCTACAGTTCAGGTGATCTGTGTTGTGCCACACAGACATTCTCTGAGTGAAGTGTCGGAGATGCGCTGTAGGATCCGAGGTCCCATCATAAAAGATGAACCTCGGGACACTAAATTTTTTTGGAAGAGGAAAGCTTCTTATTTCTTGATAGAAGGGGGATGTTTCGAGATCGTCTGTGTCGTAGGAGTTGAGCCGATCCCGGGTGAAACCGACAATTTCCATATTCTGCCGGACTATCTGCTTGACTTGTCGGTCAAGCCATTCCCTCAGGTCGTCATTGTCCTCCGGCCTTTGTCGTGGCCTCTTCGAGTCCCCGTTCAAATGGCTGCTACTCAAGCCATCGTCATAAGCTCGATCGCGCCTCTTATTGTTTAGGACTTGCCTCAAATCATGTTTAGCCGAAGGAGCTCGGCCGCGTCTGGGAGGTGGAACTGGAGCCTTATTCTTCTCCCGGAGTTGCTGCTGGAGTTGACAAATCAGCTCTCTCTGCTCTTGGATAACAAATTTTTGGGCCCTGATATCTTCGAGGAGTGGGTCATCATCACTGTCGGCATCGGCCCGATGATGGGCTTGTGACTTGGTTGGCATCGGCGTGTCATCTCGCCGGGTGCATTCTTGTAGAGGAACGCTCTGCCGGGGACGCTCCGGCGGATAGACATTTTGCTGGGAAGGTGATGTCACCTCTTTTGACGATGAGCCCATTTGAGTCATTGGCCCTTCTGGGCTCATCGCACCAGATCTTGCTCCGGTCTCCTCTGGCAAGGGACCGATGGCAATTTCTTCGGCAATACTGGTGGCAGCGATGGGCCCTTCGACAATCCTTCGCCATTTCTAGTCTTCGGAGGAATGGTGTTTGTAAGTTTTGTTCAATCATTTCCCACAGACGGTGCCAAGCTATAAGTGCCAAAATCGACGCGAACTTGTTAGGGTGGATGTAGAATTCTTTGGGAAAGACCGAACGCCTGAGACTTGAAAGGAAATGAGAGAAACAAAGGTCAGAGGCCCTGGCTGCTGTCAGCCAAAGGCACTTCGATGCTTAAGTTAGTTCTGCAACTAGACGAAGGATGAGTGGAAAGGAGGAGAATGTGTATGTTTGGGCATATGCGTTTGCATGTATGTGTTGATGTGTACCTTTCTGGGACTGACCCTCTGCATTTATATAGATGGGAGTCCCATTGACCTTTTCCTAAGTGGAGATAGTTGGTGATGAAGTCCCATCGGACCTTAACCTTGTTAGTTTTATGGTCTCAACCCATTAAGATTGATGTAATAAATTGATAAATTTCTTTATTTATCAATATATTCATGATTTCCTTTCATGAGATGAATGTTGTTTTATTACTTAAATGCACATAATCAATACAAATGACATACTGGCTTATGAGATGAACCAGAGACCACAAGTGTATTAGATGTAACACATGTGTGTGGATGAGATCCACATACAGGAGACATGTGTCACAAATCTTATACTTAAATTGACTCACAACCAATGATGAGATTGGGCATCTCATCTGACAATGTTGTAGTATTATGATCACTATGAAATAGTATGATTTGTCTCGATTATAGGAATGTAAGATTCTAGATCATTATACTGGTACAATGGATGTATTGAAGGACCATGAGAAGCACCTCAAGAACACTGTCTTTACTTTAAGGTCTGCTCTCATAATTCCCTAGCAATGGGCACTTAATCCTGAGACATTGATGAACTCAAGTTTCTATCTATTCATTTGCTTTAAGTCACCAATGAGTAAGGCCAATTGTAGGTCAACACCTCGGTGTCTTGGATACGTGGTAAAAGAACTGTGGAAACATTTAATGGTCAAGATGGAATCTATCTTTTTCCTTTATGCCAATTAATGGATTTATCATTGGTAAGTGTCCACTCATCTCAATTAAGAGTTAATTGGATGGTACTAATGATTACTATAATTAATTGGGTCTCAAGGATAATAAGATATGAATCTAAATTGGTGAGACAGTCTGTCCAATTGATTAATGGATATTGATAGAGGGGCCTACTTGTAGTAATAGAGAAGTTTAGGGTCTTTATGTAATTTATTCATAAGACTAGAATTCAATTGCATTTATTTAGTAGAATTATTTGCAATTAACTGCAGGCTCGAATTGCACATGAGATGTTGGGTCGCGGTGTCCCAATTGGAGCCAGCTTTCTATGGAATCCCTAGTGGTCCCCACGTTAGCCCATAATTGGATCTTTCCTAATTCTATTTGAACTAAAAAAGGAAAGCTACTATTTCTATTTGACGTAAGATTTATAATAGTGGGAATAAAGGGTTACTAATTAATATAGAAGTTGGATTTCTAATTATAATGAAAGATAGGAGTTGCAAAAATATATAAAGGAGAGGAGGGAACCCCTTGGACGTCCCCATGCTCTATTCATAGTGGAGATTCACGCCCATCATCCCTTTGTGCAAGAGTTGCACTTCTTCTCCTTCCCCTCTCTCTCTTCTAGTTTCCTTGGAAATTCTAGTTAGTCTTTTTCTTAGAGATTCCACCATCTCTCTTGAGGAAAGAGATCTGAAGCGGGTCATAGTGTGGAAGACAATTGGGCATTGGAGATTCTGATTGTGGAAGAGCTCTTCATCAAAGAGTTTAATCAAGTTTTCCATTAGAGCACAACCGAGCTCCATAGGTATTTTCAACTCCTTGGATGTTGTGGAATTTCGTAATTGCTTGTTAGGTGTTGTTTCTATCTTTTTGATAGGTTTGTTTGCTGACCATGATGACTGAAATTGAGGACATGCATCCTGGATTGAAGTTTATTGGCTTTTGGATAGGTGTTCACTACTTCTAGTTGGTGAAAAGTTTTTGAAACCTATTCTAGAGGTCCACCGACTTCCAACGACCCTGACATGGTGCTAGGTGGAGGGAGAGTCCCATCGGACGGCTTCCCATTCCTTCCAGGATTGTTGACGTGACTTCCTGATAAGGGCATTTCCTTTTTGCCATCAGTCACCCACCATATCTGACAGCACGTCTTATAACATGTTCGTACTTTTCTTAGGAGCCTGGTTATACTTGACTGACACCTAATACTCATACTGATATCAGAAATAGCCATGAGAGGGATGCATCCTGGTACTGTTACCGAGACGCACGTAAAAGCAAGCACTGCTACCGAGCTGAATATAACCGGTACTGTTACCGAGCTAACACTATTGCTGAGTCGAGCATGAATGGCACTATTGCAGAGCTGACACTATTGCCGAGCTGCATATGACCGAAATCAAGACAAACCCAGCTGGTACTATTACCGAAGCTAAGCATAATCTTGGTGTTACGGGATTGGCCCCACACACCCTTCATGGCCCAATGCCATCTCCTTCCTTTCCTATCCTTGCCTAGGCTCCTTGCGCAGAGTACCGGCCACACCATCACCATCGTCAACACCCCTCTCAGCATCCTCACCCTCCAATCCATCCTTCCCTAAGAATCCAACATCCGTCTTGTCTCTCTTCCATTCAGTGGTACTTAACACGGCCTCCCGCCCAACTGCGAAAGCACCGACACCTTGCCTTATCCTCTCATCGTCCGTTTAATCGAAGCCGCCCACAGTCTCCAATCCACCTTCGACAGAGTCATCTCCACCATCGTTTGAGAAGAAGATGACCGCAAGCCCATCTGCATCATCTCTGACTTCTTCTTTGGATGGACGGTCGAGACCGCCCACACTCATGGGATTTTCCATTCGGTTTTCTTCACGAGCGGGGCGTACAGCTCGGCCATCAACTTCACCATCTGGATCCACCTCTTGCACACCAGTAGACCTCGGCGCCGAGCGCGTTGAGGGTTTCGATGAGGACGACAATCTAGATGGTCATATGGAGGGAGTCAGAGATCCGATTCGGGTGCCCTTGAAAGGCTTAGATGGGCCGAACTCGGGGCTGCAAGCCAAGAGGCTCAGCATCTCCAGCTCCGCGAGCTTGATCTCGAGGCCAAGCAGGGGGTGGGAGGAGAGAAAGGGAGGAGGGTGGGTAGAAAGGTAATTTCATGAATTAAAAAAAAAAGGATGTGCTGTAACGGCCCAATTCTGAATACCGAAGATAACGCTAAGGTACCCTAAGTTGGCGCGCTACTTCCCGGAAAATCTGAGAACTTCAAAGATCGCAGTCCGCAGTGAGGTCAAAATTTTAAAACTTTCTAATCAACATCATAATCAACAGTTGTATTGCGGAAGCGTAATAAAAGATAGCGGTAGCAATAGTATCATGTAAATAAAAAAGATATAACAATGCGGAAGCATGATAGTAATCTCAAAGTGTAGTTATCAAAATGTTTATACATGTCTGACTATCTACCCAACTCACTACAAAATCTCTCAAAATCCCAAACAACAACTGCACTCAGTCCCCTTGTGCAGGCTCTCCATCCTCCAGCTCGACCACTTGGTCAGCCGGCCCCCACCCATAGTCTCCAACTACAGGCGCCTCATAGATTACGTCACCCTCGAGATCATGGTTGGGACCTAAGCACCAAAGATGGGTTAGATCCAAGGATCTGACAAGGCACTATATGCAAATAACACAAGATGTATACAACAAAAGAGAGTAATGACAGGTACATAATCATATGAATAACAAAGAAACATGATCTAGGCAATTGAGCGGTAATAACAGTTTATAATCATAAATGTAAAGTATACTAATCTAATCAGAGAACAAAGGGCACATTCACACAAGCTAAATAAACCGTGGGATATTATGCCGCG
The DNA here is from genome assembly GCA_029852735.1 of Persea americana. Taxonomy (NCBI): domain Eukaryota; kingdom Viridiplantae; phylum Streptophyta; class Magnoliopsida; order Laurales; family Lauraceae; genus Persea; species Persea americana. The sequence continues at coordinate 16,969,256 of CM056814.1, forward strand.
GCCCTCCCATAGTGTAAACGCCTTATACCATAAATAGTTTGCAGTGGGGAAAGGGTAATAACCATGCAAGGGATAACATCCCTGATAATAATAACATACAATATATATAACACCGATCACACCCTTTTATCGCACCGATCACATCCCTTTATCGGATTAACCCGGACGCGGTATCACACCGTCCGTCTAATTACAGTCATGATAGCTCTAAGTATCCAATATAGCCCCTACCAGCGATGATCAGTCGATTGGCTGAGCTTAGAATAACTGAGTGAATGTTTAATGCCGGTAAGGGAACCAAGTACGGGTTTGTGTCTGTCTACGCTTATCTTGCGTGAGCAATGTCCTAACCAAGTCTCTAAGAGGTTATGGCATAACAACATGGAACACAGTCCAATATCCAAATCCAACATCATTGGATCCACTCTAAGGCTCACAACCGTGGCCTGAGGCAACACAAGTACCATACCATGTCCATTTAACAAGTATTCATCATAGGTTCATACACAATGAGCTAACCAATCCATTAGAACTAACCTCTTCATGCTATGGTTTCACATCCCCAACCTTAGGCCGTATGAGGGCCCGCCTAGACACAGACACAGTTCAATTATCTCCAAACACAACTTAGGGTCACCACTAAGTGATCCTAGGTTCAAGTCCTCCAATTTTCATTAATTAACAGGTTTAAGACAACAATGAGGATAAGAGAGAATAATAACACAAGAAGTCCTCAAAACATGGAATCATGTGGAAATAGACAAAGGACCATCCTAGGTAATGGTCCACTCATGGTTTAGGCCTCATCATGTGATTAGATCCCTAACTGTAGTCTCAGGTGTCAAAGATGGTAATTCTGGTGCTCCAGAAGTTGTGGACACCATGGACTACAATTAATGGTCGAATCATTGACGATTCGAATCCTAAAACCTCAATTGGTGGACCCCACGAGTCAAGGCTGAGCCATGCCATTGATTCGTGTGTGGCACACTTGATGGAAGGATATTTGGATGGTTAATGGACCCCACAAATGATCAAACATAAAAAACATAGAAGTCTGGAAAATTCATTGTTCACAGTCTGCCCGGTCGACATCACACCCTGGGATGTCGATCAGGTGAACTGGATGTTGACCTCCCAGGTCGACATCCTATAGTGTCCCCGGTCAACATCATGGCCGTGATGTCGACCGGGTCCACTAGGACTTGGTGTCAAGCAGCTGGGGGGTCTCGCAGGTTTCTCTGTGTATCCGGTCGACATCATGGCCGTGATGTCGATCGGGTACGCTGGATTCCTGACTATTTGAAAATTAACAGGTCTCAGCTATCTCTGCAGATTCTTGTGTATCCGGTCGACCGGGTACAGGGTCAGGTCGACCGGGTACACTGCCTGTGCATTTTTACAGAGGTTAACTGGGACTTGCATTTCTCAGTTTTTAGTGTGCCCAGTCGACCGAGTTAGGGTCCGGTCGACCGGGTACACGTAGAGAGCCGAAATCTAGATTTCTGGAACGCTTCCCTTTTCAATTCAATTTTCCTTCAATCCATCCCAATTCTCCTCTATACATCACAAGATCATACAAAACATAGAAAACACTTCTATAATCCATTCATCTATCCATCCGGGCCATTGATCTTCCAAATGGGAGAACCCATCCATCAATGACCATTTTTCCATGAAACAAGCTCAAAAGGAAGATCTACACATGTATTATCATCTAATATAAATGAAATTACAGAGACAAGAAAGAAAAGCATGCATATAATAAAATTGCATAAGGTATTTGCCTCAATTTAGAATTGGTAATAGTGTAGAGAGAGAGAAGAGAATCCAAGCTTCTATTAGAGTTGTAGCTGAAATTGGGTGGTCTCTAGCCTCCTTGGGCTGGGATTTGGGGAATTAGAGTTGCTTGGGGAAGAGGATAGGGCAATTGAGAGAGATGAGTGGATATTAGGGTTTTGGGTAATGTTGCAATATCTTAGGTTTATATAGATTAGGGTTTAGGTTAATGACTAAAAGGGTATTTTAGTTGTAAATGGAAATGTAATGGGGCCATGGGTATTTGGATAATTTGGTGGGGTTCTAGAATGTTCTAATTCTCAAGCCCTTCCCATTAGTGCTAATGATTATCAAATCTTAATCTAATCAAAACCTATTAAAATTAAATAAAAGCCACAATCTAAAACTTAGGAATATTAGAACCTATACCACTAATTCCTATTACTTAGCATGTTAAAGTAGAAAATATCTTATTAATTATTGTTTAATTCAAACTAAGGTCCCACAAGGGGTGGGGCCTCACATGTGCGAAGAGAAAAAGCTTGTGTGCCAATAAAATAAAACTTACGGAAACATTTTTTTCCATTTATTCCAAATATTCCCTTGCACGCACACGCGCGCGCGCGCGTGCGCGCACACACACGCACACACCCTCCTCATATTTCTGTTGTTTCCATCGTAGCCAGTAAGATTTGAGTGCCCCACTAAATGATGTAATAATAGGATTTGTCGGACCTAAGATTAGATCAAATTAGTCTATCCATATATATATATATATATGACCTATTAGTAAAGTGGGTCCCACGAGAAGGCGGGTGGATGGAATATGGTGAATCTCACTTAGATAAGGAAAAAAAAGATATGTAAGTAAATTGATTGATATAGAGGGTCCCATTAAATAAAAGATGCATAGGAGATTTATCTAGTGGCTCCTAGTAGATGGGTATAAAGATGGACGTACATGTTCCATCTATTGATCTCAAATAGATGGGTGCCATAGATAGATTTAGTGAGTTCAAGACAGGCAACCATGTTGGGTAGAATGAGTGGATGGTCAGATGGTTAGATCTTTTACCCAATTGTTCATTTGATTTGAGTAGTTCCAACAAACTACGTGGGACCCCTTAGCTAGATTAAAGATCAACCATCCAACCAATCATATGGAACCATCATATCTAGCAAATTATATTGATGAAAATCCAACTATGTGGCCATTCACCCATTCCACCCACCATGCCTATTTGCTTTAAACTCACTACATTTGATCAATCCGGCCATGCGTCCCTGTGAAACCAATTAAATTAAATAGGGGATTTGACATTTCAATGCCTCTAAAACACTCAATCCCCAATTTCATTACTAAAATTTTGTAAATGTCACCAGTGTCGTTTGACTCTGGTATTTTTTTTTTTCCTTTTATGCCCTCGATTCCATGATATCATGGGAGTTTAAAAACCCATAATATTATGAGATCCAAATGTTAAAAGTTGAAAAGCTACCTGAATCCTATGATATCATGGGATTCAGGGCAAAAAAAGTAGCAAAAAAAAAAAAAAAACGCACGAGAGTCGAACGACTCTAGTGACATTTAGAAACTTTTAGTCATGAAATTGAAAATTGAGTGTTTAAAGGGTACTGAAGTGTGAAATCCCCAATTAAATATCTTATGCATTTTATATCTAATGTGACCCACTATTACTTGTAGCAGGTCTTATATACATGGATAGATTAATTTAATCTAATCTTACGTCCTACCCGCGCTGCTACTACATCATTTAGTGGGGCACCTAAATCTTATTGAGAACTCGTGTATGACGTTAGACACTCCACGTGGTGGATTCTCAGGGGTGTTGCATTGTATTAAAATGCAGCGTGTTGCACGGGAGTCCAGCCCTTGTTTCGGTGCTCTAACAGTAAAGGCATTAGTTTAGTGCTCCATAAAAATTCATATACCGATTCGTACTTGCTTATGAATTCACAACGTTCAGACCGGAGTTTTGATTTCATGAAAGACCATAGCCGTCATTACTGTTTCGAGTTTCCGTGATAACACATCCATACTCACCCGAAGGATTGACGGACGGTTAAAATTCATCTCGAAATCAGTTCAAGTCACAGCTCCAAGCTGTGGAGCTGCAGCCTTTGCGGGCAAAAGTTGACATTGGTTAAGAACATGGGTTGCCGGACGATTGGCAGATTTTAAAAAGCCATACTGTCGTGGCCAGCTGGTCCGCCCAATCCAAATCCTCGCAGGCCGTAACTTGAATTGAAATCTTGATTGAAAGGAGTAGGACTCAACAGTCTCTCGACATAACTATTGAAATCTGAACCATTAAAAATAAAACATCGTATTTGGCATGCTCCCAAATCTTACGTAAATTCAAATTTTCTCCATTGTTGGATGTACTGTTTCATGAAAAATGTGATCACACAATCTATGGCTCACTTCATCCTCTTTCCCTTCATGGCCCAGGGCCATCTCATTCCTTTTATTGCCTTGGCCAGGCTCCTAGAACAGAGAACTGGCCACACCATCACCATTGTCAACACCCCTCTTAACATTCTCACCCTGCAATCCATACTCCCTCCAGAATCCAGCATCCGTCTTGCCACTCTCCCATTCAACGGTCCTGATCACGGCCTCCCACCCAACTGCGAAAGCGCCGACACCTTGCCCAACCTTCTCTTCTTCCCACGTCTGCATAAAGCCACCCAAACCCTCCAACCCTCCTTTGACCGACTCATCTCCGCCATCGCCCGAGAACAAGATGGCCGCCAGCCCCTCTGCATCATCTCCGACTTCTTCTTTGGATGGACGGTCGAGATCGCCCGCGCACACGGGATCTTCCACTCGGTCTTCATCACTGGCGGGGCGTACGGCTGGGCTATCTGCTTCAACGTCTGGATCAACCTCCCGCACTCCAATAACGACTCGGAAGATTTCCAACTGCCTGGTTTTCCCGAAACGTTACGGATACACCGTTCCCAGCTCTCCCGCAATCTCAAGATTGCCGATGGTTCGGACTCGTGGTCTCGATTCTTCCAAACGGAGATGTCGCTCTCGCTGCGTTCTGATGGGTTTCTCTTCAATACCGTGGAGGAGTTGGAGAAGACAGGATTGGGGTTTTTCAGCAGGATGACAGAAGGGCTGTTGTGGCCCATTGGGCCGTTAAGGACCCAAGGGCGGAGGAGGAAGAACAGTGGGATCTCTGCAGACGATTGTGTTTTGTGGTTGAATCTCCACCGTCCATCTTCTGTTCTGTATGTGTCTTTTGGATCCGAGAACACCATCTCTGCATCGCAGATGATGGAGTTGGCAATGGGTTTGGAAGAGAGTGGAAGGGCCTTCATCTGGGTCGTCCGTCCTCCGCTCGGGAACGACATAAATGGAGATTTTAGAGCAGAATGGCTGCCTGAGGGGCTCGAAGAGAGGGTTGCAGAGAGAAAACAGGGGTTATTGGTGAGGCAATGGGCACCCCAGTTGGAGATTTTGGCTCACGAATCAACGGGTGCGTTTTTCAGCCACTGCGGTTGGAATTCAGTACTAGAGAGCTTGAGCCAGGGCATTCCTTTAATGGGGTGGCCCATTGCTGCTGATCAGTTCTACAATTCTAAGGTGTTGGAGGAGGAGGTTGGGGTTTGTGTGGAGATTGCAAAGGGGAATAGCACTGAGATTGACAAAGGGCATGTGAAGGAGGTGATTGAGATGGTGATGGGAGAGACGGAGAATGGAAAGAAGATGAGAAGAAAGGCTTTGGAGATTAAAGAGATGATTGAAGCAGCTATTAGAGAGGAGGAAGGATTCAATGGTTCTTCAGTAAAAGCCATGGATGCGTTCATCAACACTGCCACAAGAGAAAGATGTCGCGAATCAACCTCCTGAGAAAAGTACGTCTGTTTTTCGTGGATACAACTTTTTTTTGGTGCAGGAGAAACTCGTCTTCTGTTACTTGTTATTTTTTCAAACCCGTGTTTCAACCCAACTTAAGAAGAACTTGCTTCTGCTAATTATAACTCCTTCATTGTTAGCGTGACCTAATGCTTGCCTTTGGGCCACAATGAGTGGAAGTCCACAATGAAGCAACCCTTTTACCCCTCAAAATAAATGCCCTCCGGTGTGCCTTTGGGCCACAATGAGTGGAAGTCCACAACGAAGCAACCCTTTTACCCCTCAAAATAAATGCCCTCCGTATATGTATACGAGTAGTCCAAATCTTATCTCAATCAGAATTGACCCACTTTATGATTGACCATATGATAAAAATATCATTAACACAATCTTACGAATATTTATTATCACTCCTCTTATTAAATAGCCAATTCAATCAGTGGACCCAACTATAACTGAGAAAACATTTTTGATAAATTCCTTGACAACATTTGTTTTGAGCAATTCAAATTTGATTAGGTGATTCCACCCATGGAGTTCCACTCGTATAACATGGAATTTCACTTCATCAAATACACAGCGGACCCGACGATGCTTGCCCACAGTTCTCAGATGTCAATGTGGATTGTCCTGGAAATCACTTTGGGATATTGTCTAGAAAGATGTCCTTAGATTTAACATTCACCCAAGAGAAGCCAAATTTGAAGTATTTTCTTCGTATAATATCCTATCGCCACGTTATATTGTGAGATATCCTAGGGTCGTGTGATATCACACATTATTATGCACATTATTATAGGAACGGTTTTGCGGATAATATTTTAAGTTTGACTATTGTGGGGCAAATATCAAGTGTAAGACAAATTGCACAGTAAATATCCCAAGCACTTATGGTGGGCCCACTTCCGAATCAATGACCAGATTCATGGTTTGGGCCACACCAATATATGTGGATTTCAACTGCGGGATTCAGATGAGATTAGAGAATCTATACATCAGTTAAAGGTGAGCAAGACTTTTTGAGGATCGTGACCACTCATTTAGCGGTCCCAAGCTTTAATGACTTTAATTATGGTATATATAATTGTTACATTTTTAACGTATAAGTAGGCTTGAGGATAATAAAAATAAAATAAAAAATAAAAAAAAGGTAGAGTTGAGGATAGAATGCAATTGAATCTGGCTCAAGGTTGGTATTCATAAAGGTAGGAACCATCAAGGGTTTCTTGAGTTTAAAACTTGGGAAGCGTTCTGAGTTGTATGTTTCTCCTTCCTTTGCCATTGCGGGGTAAGTAAATTTGTGACAACAGGATTCTAGAGGATTGTTCCCAGTTTTAGTGTAGCCAGTTGTTTTGTGGTTTGGTGCCACACTTTTTCTTGGGCAAAAGGAAAACGCTAAATTAAATTTTTTAATTAAAATTTTTCAATAGTGAAGGTTTTTGTTTTATTTTTCTTTCTATTGAAAAAAGAAGGAATAAAGGCCTTCTCTCTTTTTAGAAATAGAATTCCACCAAACAGGGAAATATTTTTGTGATATGGATATATTCCAGTATCCCACTAGTACCCATCTTTTAGGATTGATGGCCGTCTCGGATTTTGAAAAAGTGAGCCAACCACGCATTGAAGATGGGGGCACGGCACCATACTGCATTGTGACCCTGCCCTGATGATATATTTAAAAATGATAAGGCTTGGCTTAAAATGGAATCATGTCACGTAGGTTTGCTGGGGAGAGGGCTTTTTTTATTGCCTCTCTCCACTTTAATCTTCCTTTTGGACACAGATGGATATGTGCTCACCTACGATTGTATACATTTAATTACTCAAACGGTGATCTTATCTTAATCAAAAGCCACACGGTAATCAAATATTTCATGTAGCGGGTTGTAGGCGGTAAAAACGACACCTACTTAGATCGAGATGAGATCGGGGTTAAACTTCTTAGGAGGGGGAATGCTGAACTCCAAGAACCTGAAAAGGAAGGAGAAAGGCTAGAGTCAGAGCCCCTGACTGCCGTGAGCCGAAGGCACTCCGATGCCTGAGTTAGTTCTGAGAAAACCAAACAGGAGGAGGAAGAGGAGAATGAGACAATGTGGAGCTTTGTGAGTTGGATCTTGCGTACCTTTCATGGGACTGATCCCATGCATATATAGGCGAGTGTTCCTCGTTCATTCTCTCTGTGAGTGGGGGTAGGTGAGGTGAGGTCCCATCGATCCTTACCCTGACTGGCAGCAGTAGGTGAAATGGACAACACCCCTCCCTCTCTTTCCACGCCTTCAGCCAGTTGGCGTACAGGGGTGATAAAGCACGCCTCTTATCGCCATAAATGAGCGATCCTATCGCCATAAATGACCGCTCATATATCTGTCAGGGCGCGCCGTATTTCCAGTAGGAAGGTGGCGGCCCATTCTGACTAGTACTGTGGCCTGGGACCAAGGATGGCCTGGCCGCGGCGCGCCTTTGTACCGAGCTGGCATTATGCCGAGCTGCCGAACTGTGGTGCTGAGCTACGAAGCTATTGACCGAGCTGCCGAGGTGCCAAGGTATTGACCGAGCTGCCGAGCTGACGATCTTCTACCACAGAGGCTGAGGAGTTCGGCGAGTTTAGCCGTGATCTTTGTTCGAGTTCGTCATTACGGTGTTTTACCCACACAATTGCCCCCTAGCTTTTGACTTCTGAGAGCCTCCCAGCTCGAAGGGGTCAGAAGCTTGATGACCGTATAGCTGGCTCTGCTACCGAGCTCAAGTGAGGGTGATCGTCATGAGGGCAGTACCGGGACGAGGGACTTCTGATCAGGGGGGCCCCTTTGGCCTTGGAGGTTGCTGCTATCATGCGTTCCCCTATCGAGATGTCTCTTCGCCTGTCCAGGGCATTCAATAGTCCTCGGATATCGCGCTAGTGGTGACACGTGTCGCTTCTTTTAGCTGTCTTGCAATTACTTCGAGGAGACGTTAGGGCTGCGAGACGGGACATTAGGGCTGACTGAGGGGACGCCTCTTAAAGGCTCTCCTCGAAAGTCGAATCGACGCCCCCAGGCCTTATAAATCAAGGCGCCTCCTTCGTCTTCACTTTCCTCTGCTTTCTTCAGATTTCTACTGCGCTTTGCAAGAGAGCTTTCTCCGGCACCTGCAGACTTCCGTCGATCCTGATTGTGCAGTCCGTATTCGCAGGACTCCTCTCCGTTCTCCTTGTCTTTTCTTTTTTAGATAGGTCCTCGTCTGAGTCGAGAATGGGGGTCTATAAACATCTGTTAGGAGACCCAGGCTCCATAGACCATTTTAGGGATTTATACAAGGTCCCCTCCAATGTGGAGGTCAGACCAAATGACCCTGATGATGGCCTCACTTATCGTGACGGCTGGATGCCGTTCTGGCTGGTTTCTGTAGTGGAAGGGGGGGTCCGCTTCCCCCTGCACCCACTGGTCCGGGACTGCCTCTGGGAGTGGAGGTTGTGCCCATGCCAACTACTCCCCAACGGGTACAAAATCATAATGGGGGTAGTGCGGCTCAACCAGATCCTGGGAATTGGCCTCGGTGTCCCGGACATCGAGGACACGTATGACCTCTGCAAATCCGCAGAGGGGGACACTTACTATCTCCGGCTGAGGGTCCGCCGGACTGCGTTCGTGACCGCGCTAGAAGACTCCAACAGGTACGCGGGTGAAGACCGAGTACTTGTCAGAGGAAGGTGGGAGTTCGGTGAAGCAGAGCCTGCTACCTCAGTCCGGGTCCCTCGAAAAATAGGGATTCCTCCAAGTAAAGGCCGAAGTTCTTTCGGTTTGTAGTTCTTTCCTTTTATCCCTGTCTGGCTTTTTGACACGATTTTGTCTATGCAGATTTTCGCGAAAAGAGGGAGCTCGCGAGGAGGAACCGCTGGAAAGTGAACAGCGCCTGGCACGAGCGAGTGAGGAACTACCGCGGCCGCAACAGTCGTGCTGTGTGGTCTCTTCTGGGGTACGTGCCCCACTACAGGTCCTTCAACACCTCTAGAAAGGTGTCGGGAATAGACTCCGTGCTGGGCGGGGAAGGCGCGAGTCAGAGAACAGAGACGACCGTGGTACCAAGCTCGGCGGTGGTGACCGTCGCGATTCCCGCCGGTCGTCTGGTTGAGTCGGCAGAACGTGCTCCAGCAGTCTCCGCCGCGGAGCCCGCCGGAACTTCGAGAGCCAAACCCCTATCTTCCCGAATGAGGCTAGTAGCGTCCAGTTCGGAGGAAGAGGAAGAGGAAGAGGAAATGCTGCGCCAGCGCGGGCGACGCTATGCCGCGGAGGATCTGTCCGCGGCGGCTTTCGGAGACATCGGAAGCGAGGTTCGGGATCTCCCACAGGCAGTGGCTGCGACGCCTCTGGGATTCCCGGGTGGTACTCCTGCCCCAGACGCCGGGACGGTTGGTTCTGCCGTGATTGCGGCTGCTCGGCCTGACGAGGCAGAGGTCGTTACAGCTCCGCCTCCGGCCGTGATTGCAGACGACCCACCCTCGGATCGTGCCGTGGGGGCTGGAGGTCGGGCTCGCCCCGCCGAGGTCTTTGAGAGCGAACGACCCGAGAAGAGGGCAAGGGTCGAGGCCTCGCCTGGCCCCTCTTCGCCCCCGCCTGCTGGTGGGAGGATCCTGCCTCCTCCTCTGGCTCCGTGGAGGCCGGCCGTCGAGGAGGTTCTGGGGAGGCCGCTGGCCGAAACGGACCGCGCGACCGATCCCCAAGTGGTCGCAGAGCTAGGGCGAGCCTGCGCCCTCCCTCAAGACATGGCCAGGTGGGCCGAGATGGACAACGAGTCCCTCCTGCTCTCCTCGATGCGATCTCTGGTGTCGGTAAGTGCAGTTTTTCTCCTTCAGCTTTTAGTCCTGTGTCGTTTTACTGACTTTGGGTTCTCACCTTGCAGCTGTTGCAGAGGTGCCAGGTGGGCATCGAGAGGCTCGACGCAGCCGAGGCGCGGGCGGCGGAGTGGGTAGTCGAGTGGGACGAGCTGCGGGCGTCCGTGGCATCCAAGGACGCGACGCTGGCAGAGGTGGCGGCCAAGAACGCCGGCCTCGTCGTTGATTTCGAAGAGTCAAAGGTTGAGGTCCAGCGCCTCAAAGACGAGTTAGAGGACGAGAAGGGCCAGAACCTCCACCTTTCCTCCAAACTCGACGACCTCCGGATTGCGGCGAAGCGACTGGAGGACGACTTGGAGAGTGCGAAGGGGACAAACAGGAGGCTCCTCTCCCAGCGGAACCAGGCGCAAGGTTCCTTGGAGATGGCGCTGATGGGGAAGGCGGCCGAGATCGAGTCTGCCTTGGCGAAGCAAGAGGCCAGGCTCAAGGACGAGTTCCTCGCTGAGCACGACTCCATCATGGGGGAGGAGGTCGGCAGGTTGTCTGCTGATTATAAGGCTCAGCTGCCGGGGATCCGGGACCGAGCCTGGGAGCTCGGGTGGAAGGCAGCCTTGCAGAAGGCTGGGGTCCCCGAGGATAGCCCTCTTTTCCTAAATCCCCCAAGATTTTCCTGCTCGGACCCGGAACTTGCGGCCGTGTCTCAGGCTTCTGTCCTTCCTTCGTAGTCGTGCCCGGAGGCGAACGCTGCTCCCGGGGCGCCTCAAGAGGCTCCTGCTGCCAGTGCTGATCCCGAGGGCTGCCAAGTGGCAGCAGTCGTCGAGTTCCCTCCTGAAGCTGTCGCGGTCGTTCCTGAAGCTGCCCCAACCGCTACCGAAGCCAGTGCGGTCGTGGCCGAGGTCCCTCCAGAGATTGACTGCAATGTGGAAGCTGCAGCCCTCTGAGGCTTTTTTGTAATTTTTGTAATTCTTTCTTTTATCGCATCTCCATTGTAATTCTTTTATCTTGTAATCAGGAGCTTTGATTAATAAAAACCTTGAAACTTTGCTCGCATTTTGGCTCTCTCCTTGTTTCTGATGAAATGTGTGGTCGACCCTATGTCGCAATGTCGCAATGTTTCTGTCTGAGTTGTTGGTCCGGATAGCCGAACTCCTGGCCATCCTTAGGATTGAGACATCCGCCAACGACCGAGACCCGGTGCATGAACCGTGGTCCCGGTCTGCTGTATATCCATAATCTCCCCCCCAGCTTTTGACCTGTTGGCTCCTTGGAGCAGGTCGGAAGCTGAGTAGCTTTGTCAGGCCGGGAGTGATCTTTTTATGAGCACCCGTGATGCGTTACCGAGACGGAGGAGTCTCGGTTTAGGTAGGGCTCTTCACCTTCTGCTGACGTGGAGCGCCTCATGAGGCTCTTGTGCTGACGTGGAGCGCCTTATTAAGTTCTCTTCGTCAGTCGAGGGAGTTGCCCTTTCGTTTGTCGAGGCATTTATTTTCTCGTATGACGCGGCATTTAATAGTCCTCTGGGAATGCGGCGCTGTTGCCACTTGTCACTCCTCCGAAGGGCACGCAATCATATCTGCAGGACGCCTGGGCTGCCCGAGGCGACGTGAGGGTTATTCGAGGTAGGGTCTCATTAAAGGCCTCTCTCGAAATCTGAAACGGCGCCTCCACCCCTTATAAATTAGGGCACCTTCTCCGTCTTCCCTCTTTTCGACCTTCAGAATCCCTGCTGCAATCTGCTGAAGAACAGTACGATCCCTGTTGCCTGCGAGCACACTGTTCGCACAGCTCTTCATCGTAGGACTTCCTCCTTCTGTCTTCACCCTTTCCAGTAGGTAGACCTCTGTCTAGGGTAGAAAATGGGCATTTACAGGCATTGGCTGGATGACCCACTGTCCATAGGTTTGTTCAGGGAGGCATACAAGGTCCCTGCGAATGTAGAAGTCAGGCCAGACGGCCCTGACGACGGCATTACGTACAACGACGGCTGGATGTCATTTTGGCTGGTGTCCGTCGTGGAGGGAGGAGTCCGGTTCCCCCTTCACCCACTCCTCAGGGACTGTCTCCGGGAGTGGGGGTTGAGCCCCTGCCAGCTGCTTCCCAACGGGTACAAGATCATCATGGGAGCAGTGCGGCTCAACGAGATACTCTCGATCAACCTCGATGTCCCGGACATTGAGGAGGCGTATGACCTCTGCAAATCCGCAGAGGGGCATACGTACTACCTCAGGTTAAGGCTCCACCGAACTGCCTTTGTGACCGCACTGGAAGATTCCTATAAATACGCGGGGGAGGACCGGGTCTTCGTCCGCGGAGCATGGGAGTTCGGCGAGGGGGAGCCCAGCACCACAGCCCGGATACCGCGCAGAATAGGAGTTCCCCCAAGTAAAAACCGAGGCCCCCCCTGGATTTTGTATTTTAATCACGTTTCTTTCCTTCTGTTGACATCGTTCTGTTTTCTGCAGGTTTTCGACAGAGGAGGGAGCTTGCAAGAAGGAACCGGTGGAGGGTGAACAGCGACTGGCATGAGAAGGTGCGGAAGTACCGCGGCCATCACTGCCGAGCCGCGTTCTCGCTTCTGGGATACAAGCCGCACTACAAGTCTTTCATTGCTCCGAGGCGGGTGACCGGGATCGACTCCGTGCTTCACGGGGAAGGCATCGGACCGGACACCGTTCATACCGAGGTCCCTGTCCCGGAGACGGTGACTGTCGCGATTCCCAGCGGCATTCCGGTAGAATTGGGCGGACAGTCTCCTGTCCGTGAACCAGCGGCGACCAAGAGAGCCGAGACCGGGCGCAAGCGGCAGAGGCAGAAATTTGTCGTCTCCAGCGAGTCCCGGAGCACATCTAGCTCGGAAGAGTCTGAGGTCGAGATGTTGCGCGGCCGTCGCCAGCGCTTCGTCGCGGAAGACCTTGCCGCAGCAGCATTTGGGGACATGGGCGACACCTCGGGCCCTTCCCGAGGTGCCGACGTCGCCCCAACTACGTCGTCGGCGGCAGCTGCAGAGGTTCTCGCTCCCGAGACCGAGACGGTTCCAGAAGCCACCGACGGTACTCAATCGGGACCTCCCGCAGCAGCCGAGGTCGGCGCGAGTCCTCCGGCCATCGTTGTTGAAGAATCGCACTCCGACCTAGGCAGAGAGGATACTGCCGAGGTCGTCGAGGCGCGCAGGCTGGAGAAGAGGCCCAGGGTCGAAGCCCCATCTGCCCCGGAACCTGCCATGTCGGTCGGGGGGTCCGCCACTCCCTCCGATTTTATCCCATGGAGACCGGACATCGAGGGGGTGCTGGGGAGGCAACTAGCCGAGTCGGACCGAGCGGTCAATCCCGAAGTGGTTGCCGCTCTGGGACGAGCTTGCGCCCTTCCCCAGGACATGGCAAGGTGGGCGCAGATGAATAACGAATCCCTGCTGCTTTCCTCAATGTGGTCATTGGTAGCGGTATGTACACTTGACTCATGTTCTCTTTCCTTTTCTGCTGCATTTCATTTGGTGACACTCTGTTCTTACTGCAGCTCTTGCAAAAGTGTCAAACTGGCATGGGAAGGATGGACGCAGCCGAGGCCAGGGCAGCAGCCTGGGCAGCGGAGAAAGAGGAGCTGCTGAGGTCCCTGGCGGCGAAGGACGCGACCCTGGAGGAGGAGGCGAGCAAGAATGCGGATCTTCTTGCCGAGCTCGACGCAGCACGGGCCTTGGCCGAGCACCTCAAAGAGGAAGCAAAGGAGGCGAAGGATCAAAACGTCCAACTTTCCTGGAAGCTAGACGAGGTCCGGCTTGCGTCGTCGCGGAGGGAAGAAGACATGCAGATGCTGCGGGGGACCAACAGTAGGCTCATCTCCGAGAGAAAGCTGGCTGAAAGAAGGCTAGAGATGGCTCTGGAGGGGAAGGCGGCCGAGCTCGCGCAGGCTCTCAAAGGGCAAGAAGCCAAACTCAAGGAAGAGTACCTTGCCGAGCACGAGTCCGTGATGAACGAGGAGGTCAGCAAACTGACAGCTGACTACAAGGCCCAACTGCCAGGAATCCGAGACAAGGCGTGGACACTTGGGTGGAGGGCGGCCTTAAAGAGGGTTGGTGTCCCTACGGACAGCCCTATCTTTCAGAACTCCCCCAGGTTTCCTCGCTCAGATTCGGAGTTGCGAGCCGTCTCGGAATTCGCCCCCGTCCCTTCAGCTTCGGAGGTCCCTCCTGCTCCAGTGGTTGCCGAGACTGCCTCAGCCGTTCCCAGCGAGAGCGCTGCCGGGACTAATTGTAATGAGAGAGCAGCAGCTCCCTGAACTATGTACCCTTTTTTTTTATATACATTGTACTCAAGCATTTTTTATACATTGTACTCAAGCAGATCTTTTCGTAATAAAACTGCATTTTTTACATATTCTGTGCGTCACCTGTCTTGTTTGTGGTGGAATGAGTATCGACACAAGCAGTTTGCCGAGTAGTTTGATAGGTACTAAGCGAGGGCGGTTGGTCCTCCGAACAGAGGAGCGGAGCCGCGAGGGTGGTACTGATACCGGACCCTGATGTGCATCTGGCTGTGCCGCCCGAGCTGGTGAAGGCACCGAGCTGAGGGCGGTTGGTCCTCCGAACAGAGGAGCGGAGCCGCGAGGGTGGTACTGATACCGGACCCTGATGTGCATCTGGCTGTGCCGCCCGAGCTGGTGAAGGCACCGAGCTGAGGGCGGTTGGCCCTCTGAACAGAGGCGCCGAGCCGCGAGGGTGGTACTGTTACCGAACCCTGATGCTTATGGCTGTGCCGCCAGAGCCGGTGAAGGCACCAAGCTCAGGACGGTTGGCCCTCTGAACAGAGGCGCTGAGCCGCGAGGGTGGTACTGTTACCGGACCCTGATATGCTTATGGCTGTGCCGCCAGAGCTGGTGAAGGCACCGAGCTCAGGACGGTTGACCCTCTGAACAGAGGCGCCGAGCCGCGAGGGTGGTACTGTTACCGGACCCTGATATGCTTATGGCTGTGCCGCCAGAGCTGGTGAAGGCACCGAGCTTAGGACGGTTGGCCCTCTGAACAGAGGCGCCGAGCCGCGAGGGTGGTACTGTTACCGGACCCTGATATGCTTATGGCTGTGCCGCCAGAGCTGGTGAAGGCACCGCGCTCAGGACGGTTGGCCCTCTGAACAGAGGCGCCGAGCCGCGAGGGTGGTACTGTTACCGGACCCTGATATGCATGTCGAAGCTGGCGATGGCGCCGAGCTGACAGTTGATATCCCGAATAGAGGGGTTGAACCGCCGTGAACCTTGAAGCAATGCAAAGACTCTTTCCAGAAAAGTTGCCTTTTATTGATATTTGATTTCTTGAATACATTTTTCAGAAGTAGAATTTTTTGAGATGCGTCGCGTTCCATGGTCGCGGGAGCGGCTTCCCTTCCATATCTTCGAGTCGGTAGGCAGATCTCCCGGCTGTAGAAGTTATTCTGAACGGTCTCTGCCAGTTGGGCGCCAGCTTGCCTTCGTTGGGATCTCGGTCGCCAGGAAGTGTTTTCTTCAAGGCCAACTCTCCTATCGCGAATCTTCTTTCTTTGACCTTCGGGTTGTATCCCCTGGCCAACTACTGTTGGTAGGCGGCCAGGCGGATAGCTGCCGCCTCTCTCCGTTCTTCAGCCAAGTCCAACTCTCGTGCTACGTTCAGATCATTCAGACCCTGGTCACAGAGTTCCGACCTCAAGGTCGGGAGGCCGACCTCAAGGGGAATAACTGCTTCCATGCCGTAGGCAAGGGAGAACGGGGTAGCCGAGGTGGAACGCCTTGGGGTAGTTCGGTAGGCCCATAAAACGCTTGGCAGCTCCTCTGCCCATCGACCTTTGGCTCGGTCGAGTCTCTTTTTAATTCCGTCGAGGAGCACTTTGTTCGAGATCTCGGCCTGGCCGTTACTCTGGGGATAAGCCGGGGTGGAGTAGATATTGCGAATGCCGTACTCCTGGCAGAAGCTTTTGAAGAAGCTGGAGTCGAACTGCGTACCGTTGTCGGAAATGAGAGTGCGGGGAATCCCGAATCTAGTGATGATATTCTTCCACACAAAGTTCTTCGTGTCTAATTCGGTGATGGAGGACAATGGTTCAGCTTCGACCCATTTCGTGAAGTAGTCTGTGGCCACAATCAACCATCTTTTGTTCCCTGGAGTTCGGTGAAGTGGCCCGACGATGTCCAGGCCCCACTGGGCGAAGGGCCACGGACTGGAGAGGGAGCTCAGGTCCTGGGCTGGCTGATGGAGAGAGTGAGAGAACTTCTGGCACTTCTCACATTTTCTGGCATAGAGCTGGGCGTCCTTTTGCATGTACGGCCACCAGTAACCCTGGCTGATAGCCCGGTAAGCAAGAGACCGACCTCCTATATGGCTGCCGCAGATTCCTTCGAGAATCTCGTAGAGGAAATCGTCGACCTTGCTGGGGTGAACGCACTGGAGGTAGGGCCCCGTGAATGATTTTCTGTAGAGCTTGCTGTCTGGGGAGAGCCAGAACCGGGTCGCCTTCAATCTGACCTTCCGAGCTTCAGTCCTGTCCTCGGGTAGCTGGTCGTCCTTCAGGTATGCGATGATGGGGTCCATCCAGCTCGGGCCGAGATCAAGGCACATGAGCTGCCGGGGTCGCTGGAGGTCGATGCTGGGCTCCTGCAGTGTTTCCACTTCAATAGTTCTCTTTTCACCGGCTTCCACAGCCGAGGCGAGGCTGGCGAGGGCGTCTGCATGAGAGTTGGATTCTCTGCCGATCTGCCGGACCTCGGCCCTTTCGAACTGGGAGAGGAGTCCCCTGGCGTGGGCAAGGTAGGCAGCCATCCTGTCATCCCGAGCTTGGTAGTCTCCGCTGAGCTGGCTTGTCACCAGCTGAGAATCGCTGAAAACCACAACGGACCGGGCTTCCAGGATCTTGGCACTGTTAAGTCCGGCAATGAGCGCCTCATATTCGGCCTCGTTATTAGATGCCTTGAAACCAAGTGTCAGAGCTTGTTCGATGACGAGACCTTCGGGAGACTGGAGAACTACGCCGGCGCCAGCTCTCTTGGATGTTGAGAATCCGTCCACAAAGATTTTCCAGGACGAGTCTAGGAGTTCTCTCCAGGACTGTTCTTGCTCCGTCTCGGTGGCAACCTCTGTACCCCTATCACCCCCCAGTTCGGTGTCGAGCGCAGTCGGTGCCGAACTCTGAGGAGTAAATTCCACAATGAAGTCCGCCAGGACTTGAGCTTTGATGGCCGTTCTGGGCCGATAGCTGATGTCATATTGGCCCAGTTCGACAGCCCATTTAGAGATCCGTCCGGAGAAATCTGCCTTCCGGAGGAGAGCCTTCAGTGGGTATTCTGTTACAACCACTATTGTGAAGGTTTGGAAGTAGTGGGAGAGCTTTCGAGAGGCGCTAACGAGCGCCAAGGCTAGCTTTTCGAGCTGCAAATACCGGGTCTCGGCGTCTAGCAGGGTTTTGCTCGTGTAATAGATAGGCCTCTGCTGGCCATTGTCCTCTCTGATGAGTACCGAGCTCACTGCATGGTCCGAGACCGACAGGTATAAGAACAGCGCCTCTCCGAACGTCGGGGTTGACAGCAGCGGTGGAGAAGAAAGGTATTGTTTTAGCTGTTGCAGCGCCTGAGTACAGTCCGACGTCCACTGGAACTTGGACCCCTTTCGCAAGAGTTGGAAGAAAGGTCTGCACTTGTCCGAAGCGCGGATGATAAATCGGTTCAGGGCGGCAGCCATTCCGGTCAGCCGCTGAACTTGTTTTGCCGAGGTCGGACACTGGAGCTCTTGGATCGCGATGATCTGGTCAGGGTTCGCTTCGATCCCCCTTCTTGTGACCAGGCTCCCTAGGAACTTGCCGGAACCGACACCAAAGGCGCACTTGGATGCATTCAGCTTCAACTGGTACTGGTGAAGGATGCCAAAAATTTGGCGGAGGTCGGTTAGGTGGTCCTGCGACCTCTTGGATTTGACGACCATGTCATCGATGTA
Organism: Persea americana; assembly: GCA_029852735.1. Classification (NCBI taxonomy): domain Eukaryota; kingdom Viridiplantae; phylum Streptophyta; class Magnoliopsida; order Laurales; family Lauraceae; genus Persea; species Persea americana. The sequence goes on from CM056814.1 coordinate 16,987,679, forward strand.
GACCTCCACCGTCTTCCCGAGCTGGGCCTAGAACATCTTGGTCACCAACCGCTGGTAGGTCGCTCCCGCATTATTCAGCCCGAAGGGCATCACCTTGTAACAATAGGTGCCCCGGGGAGTGATGAAAGCTGTCTTTTCCTGGTCGGCCGCGTACAGGGGGATCTGATGGTACCCCCGGTAGGCATCCAGGAAGCTCATCCGGTCATGTCCGGCAGTGGCGTCGATGAGCTGGTCGATTTTTGGAAGAGGGAAGCTGTCCTTTGGACAGGCCTTATTGAGGTCGGTGAAGTCCACGCAGACCCTCCATTTTCCCGTCTTCTTTTTGACCACCACGGTGTTGGCTAACCACTGTGGATAGTGGACTTCTTTTATTGCACCTGCCTCAAGGAGTTTCTGAACTTCCTCGACCACGGCCTCAGTCTGCGGGACCCCAGTCCGGCGCGGTTTTTGAAGCACGGGCTTATGGTTGGGATCCACCTTCAGTTCGTGGCAGATGACTGCGGGGTCAATGCCAAGCATCTCATAGGGTGTCCAGGCAAAGACCGCCTTATTTTCCTCGAGGAGGTTGAGCAGCTCAGTCTTCTCGGTCTCGGGGAGCTGGCTTCCCACGAGAAAGAATCTGTCGGGGTCAGCGGGGTCAATATTGACCTTGGTGAGGTCCTCGATGCTTTTCTGCGCCGGAGCCCTGCCGACGTCCCCGAGCTCGGCCTCTCTTTCCAGCTCGGTAACATTGACTTGGGAGGGTCCAGCCTCGTCAGACAGCACGGCCAGCAGGCATTGCCTGGCCATGTGCTGGTCGCCTCTAACGGTGATCACCTCCGTTCGGCCCGACTGATTTTCCAAAGGAAATTTGAATTTCTGATGCCGGGTGGAGGGCACCGCCTCCATGCTATGCAGCCACGTCCTCCCCATTATGACATTGTACGGGGAAGGAACATCGACCACTAGGAAGTCGACCTGCCTGCAGGCGCCACCTACTTGGACTCTAAGGGAGATCTTCCCCTTGGGATAGACAGGTTTGGAGCTGAAGCCGACCAGAGGGGTGCGGGCTCCCTGGAGGTCCTCGTCTTTTAGTCCTAACTTCTTGAAGCAATCGTAGTAGAGGACTTCGGATGAGCTGCCAGGGTCGACGAGGGCTCTCTGAACCAAGAAGTTTTGTAGCTTCAAGGTGAGCACCAGAGCGTCGTTGTGCGGTAGCTCGACGTCTTCCAGGTCTTTGTCAGAAAACCATATTCTGACACCCTCTGTTTTGGCCTTCTTCGCGGCCTGCTCTGATGCCGCGGTCAGCACCTGTTTTTGGTGGGAGGCGCGCCTGGCCTCGGCCCGCGCCTGAGAGCTCTTCTTAGGTGGGGCGGCGAGATGAATGACGTGGATGACGCCTTCTGGTTCGCTGTCCTGGTTGTCAGCGTCCCGCCGCGGAGGTCGGTCATCACCTCGGCCCTCCTGCTTGATGTACTCCCGTAGGTGCCCCTCCTTCACAAGGTTTTCCAGGTGGAACTTGTAGCTCTTACATTCGTGGGTCCTGTGCCCATTCTGTTTGTGGTAGGCACAGAACCTACTCTGGTCCCGGGAGGAGGGGTCGGTCGTCATTGGGCGCGGCCATTTGAAGAAAGGCTGCGCTTTTATTTTGTTGAGGATCCTATAGATTGGCTCCTTGAAGATGGTGTTCACTGCCACGAAGGAGGTTGGCTCATGGCCGGACCCTCTGCCGCTCCGTGATCCCGACGCCGAGGCAGAGGGGGTTCGGCGCTGCTCCGAGGACCGGGCCTTGCGCCGATCCGGGGATGGATCCCTGCGTCAATCCTCCCTCCTGGAGGACCTGCTGTCTCCCTTGGCCGGTTGGCTCTTTTTGGTGAGGCCAAAGTTCTCTCGACCTCGCGCCTCGTCCTCCTCTGCAAGGATGAACCGATTTGCTCGGGTCATCAGCTCCTTCATGGTGGTCATAGGGTACATGACCAGCTGTGCCCGAAGCGGGATGCCTGGCTGCAGAGCCAGCTGGAAGGACCTCACTGCTAGCTCCTCAGAAGCGCACTCGACCTGGCTGTAGACAGTCCAGAACCGGCGAGCGAACTGGGTGACGTTCTCATTCTCCTGCATCCGGAGGGCCATCAGGTCGGCATCGGTCTTTGGGATGACGCGATGGGCCTGGAATTTTCCCAGGAAGGAGGTCCGGAGCTGCCGCCAACTGGAGATGGAATCCTCTGGCAGCGAGCAAAACCACCGCAGGGGTAGATCCGCCAAACTGGAGGAGAACACTCGACAGTTTAGGGAATCGTCATCCCCCCAGACCGACATTCTCTGGACGTAATGTCGGAGGTGAGCAGCAGGGTCCGAGGTCCCGTCATACAGGGTGAACCTCGGGACGCTGAACTTCTCCGGGAGTGTATATTTTCTTATCTCCCTAGAGAAAGGAGACGCGCCAGTGTCCTCAGCTTCAAAGGCGGTATACTGGTCTCGGTCGATACCAGCAGTCTCCATATTCAGGCGGATTGTTTGCTTCACCTGCTGGTCGATCCACTGCTTCAGCTCCTGATCTTCCGAGACCTGGCGTTGCTTCTTCGGCCCTTCGTGCATGTGGCTGCTGCTGGAGCCTTCTTCTCTTTGGTCCCGGTCACGCCTCTTACTGTTGAGGACGTGCCTCAGGTCTTGTCCGCGGCCCGGACGCCTGGGCGGCGGGCTCTGATCCTTCTTGCCCTCGAGCTGCTGCTCGAGCCGTTGGATAAGCTCACGCTGCTCTTGGATGAGGCGGTTTTGTGCTCTGATGTCCTCCAGGCGGGGGTCTTCGTTTCGATCAAGGCTGGCCTGATGCTGGGACTGTGATCCAGCCCGCGCTGACTTCTCGTGTGGCTTGGTGACTGACTTGTCACCTTGCACGGGCCGCTTAAGGCTATGGCGGGGCTGCTCCGGAGGTGGGACGTCGCGAAGGGAGAGCATGGTCACTCCCCTAGACTGCGACTGTGTCTGGACCGTGGGAGACCTCCCCCCAGACCTCCTTTGCTGAGGGGGTGGAGGTGGAAGATTCTGCGCCAGTGTAGGCTGTAAGGACAAAGCCTTGCCTTTGGAGGGTCCTTCGCCATTTCTGGTTTTAGGAGGCATGGTGCTTACAAGCTTTTTGTTCAGATCCCCACAGACGGCGCCAAACTGTAGGCGGTAAAAACGACACCTACTTAGATCGAGATGAGATCGGGGTTAAACTTCTTAGGAGGGGGAATGCTGAACTCCAAGAACCTGAAAAGGAAGGAGAAAGGCTAGAGTCAGAGCCCCTGGCTGCCGTGAGCCGAAGGCACTCCGATGCCTGAGTTAGTTCTGAGAAAACCAAACAGGAGGAGGAAGAGGAGAATGAGACAATGTGGAGCTTTGTGAGTTGGATCTTGCGTACCTTTCATGGGACTGATCCCATGCATATATAGGCGAGTGTTCCTCGTTCATTCTCTCTGTGAGTGGGGGTAGGTGAGGTGAGGTCCCATCGATCCTTACCCTGACTGGCAGCAGTAGGTGAAATGGACAACACCCCTCCCTCTCTTTCCACGCCTTCAGCCAGTTGGCGTACAGGGGTGATAAAGCACGCCTCTTATCGCCATAAATGAGCGATCCTATCGCCATAAATGACTGCTCATATATCTGTCAGGGCGCGCCGTATTTCCAGTAGGAAGGTGGCGGCCCATTCTGACTAGTACGGTGGCCTGGGACCAAGAATGGCCTGGCCGCGGCGCGCCTTTGTACCGAGCTGGCATTATGCCGAGCTGCCGAACTGTGGTGCTGAGCTACGAAGCTATTGACCGAGCTGCCGAGGTGCCAAGGTATTGACCGAGCTGCCGAGCTGACGATCTTCTACCACAGAGGCTGAGGAGTTCGGCGAGTTTAGCCGTGATCTTTGTTCGAGTTCGTCATTACGGTGTTTTACCCACACACGGGTCATATATATGTGGATAAATTAATTTAATTTAATCTTATGACCTACATGACCTAATATTACATCATTTAGTGGGGCGCTCAAATCTTACTGGATACTATGAAAACAGCAGAAACGAGAAAAGACAGAGCACGCGGGCATACTTGAAATGATTGGAAAAAATTGGGCCTGAGTTGAGTTCCCGAAAGTTAATCACTCTGCATTCTCGTGTTTGACGTGGTGGATTCCCATGGGGTGTTGCATTGTACTAAATTGCAGCGTGCTGCACGAGAGTCCAACCCCTTGTTTAGGTGCTCTGATGGAAAAGGCATTATTTTAGTGCTCCATAAAAATTCGTGTACCAATTCGTACTTGTTTATGAATTCACAAAGTTCAGACAAAAATTTTGATTTCAAGAAAGACAATAGCCGTCATCACTGTTTAGAGTTTCCGTTAGAAAAACATCCATACTAACCAGAAGATTGACGGATAGTCAAAATTCATCTCGAGATCAGTTCAAGTCACCGCTCACAAGCTGTGGCGTTGCAGCCTTTGCGGGCAATAGTTGACAATGGTTAAGCACATAAGTTGCCTGGCGAGTGGCAGATTTTAAATAGCGATACCGTCGTGGCCAGCTGGTCCGCCCAATCCAAATCCTCGGAGGCTGTAACTTAAATCGAATGGAGTAAAACTCAAGAGTCTCGATATAACTATTGAGATCTGAATCATTAAAAATAAACATCGTATTTGGCATAAACCCAAATCTTACATAAATTCGAATCTTCTCCATCGTTGGACGTACTGTTTCATGAAATAGCTAATCACACAATCTTATACACAACCATAATCAAATCATTTTCTCAAACAGTGAATCCAATGATTCAGAACACTCAGATTCACCTAAACTTTAATCACACAAGATATAAATGGAGGCCGTTTGCTTGTATCAGAGAAAGGAAGCTCCTTTCCTCTTTCTTCATCTTCTTCCACTGCTATATGGCTCACTTCATCCTCTTTCCCTACATGACCCAAGGCCATCTCAAGATTGCGGCTGGTTCGGATTCCTGGTCTCGGTTCTTCCAAACGCAGATGTCTCTGTCCCAACGTTCTGATGGGTTGGATCCGAGAACACCATCTCTGTATCGCAGATGATGGCGTTGGCGATGGGTTTGGAAGAGAGTGGAAGGGCCTTCATCTTCGTTTAACGAGTTCAAAACAGAAATAACGAATGGATTAAATCTCACAATAAAAAAAATATCTCTAACGATAAGATGGCGTTAAAATTTAAGGCCTTTAGATTAAGGAGGTGCCTTTAGCCCATATGCAGCATCTCTATTTCTGAATGTTTAGATTGGGTGGAAATTTGAAAAATAAAAACATTTGTCACAAGCTTCTATCCCTTGCACGTTTTATAAAAATTGAAGCAAATCTTCTACCCCATTTCTGGACTTAACTGTGGGCCCGGATTGCACATGAGATGTGGAGTCGCGGTGTCCCAGTTGGAGCCAGCTTTCTATGGAATCCCTAGTGGTCCCCACGCTAGCCCCATGATTGGATCTTTACTAATTCTATTTGAACTCTAAAAGGAAAACTACTATTTCTATTTGAAGTAAGACTTCTAATAGTGGTAATAGTGGGAATAAATGGTTACTAATTATTATGGAAGTTGAACTTCTAATAATAAAGAAATAGAGGAGTTGCAAAACTATATAAAGGAGAGGAGGGAACCCCTTGGACGTCCATGCTCTATTCTACTTGGAGATTCACGCCCATCATCTCTTTGTGCAAGAGTTGCACTTCTTCTCCTTCCCATTTCTCTCTTCTAGTTCCCTTCTAGTTTCCCTAGAGATTTTAGTTAGTCTTTCTCTTAGAGATTCTACCATCTCTCTTAAGGAAAGAGATCTGAATCGGGTCATAGCGTGGAAGATGATTGAGCATTGGAGATTCTGATTGTGGAAGAGCTCTTCATCAAAGAGTTTAATTAAGTTCTCCATTAGAGCACAACCGAGCTCCATAGGTATTTTCTACTCCTTGTAAGTTGTGGAATTTCGTAGTTACTTGTTAGGTGTTGTTTCTATCTTCTTGATAGGTTTATTTGCTGACCATGATGGCTGAGATTGAGGACATGCATCCTGAATTGGGGTTTATTGGCTTTTGGATATGTGTTCACTACTTCTAGTTGGTGAAAAGTTTTTGAAACATATCCTAGAGCTCCACCCACTTCCAACAAAGACAACATGCAAATCATCTGCTGGCCTACTGTGATCTTTACAGTAGAACACTTGAGTGCCTTGAGAAGCTAGAATAAAAGGCTCATCATCTTCCTTCGAAATTCTTTACAGCCTTCTCAAATTGACATACATCAAGTTAGTTGCTGGATCAACATAGTAGCCATGTTTGTCTTCTATACGCACCCAATCACAATAGAATACCACTTGTTTAAAGTCATGGTAATCTAGTTCTAGAATTTGTTTGATAACTCCATAGTAAGCGGCCTCTTCATGCACAAGGTTGGTGTCCCCGACGCTTGACCTGAAAGGGGTTAAAGCCTTCATTGAGACTCTACTATTCTGTGTCATTTTATTCATTTCCGCATCCAAAGTATGAAATGCATATCCATTTATTGCGTATGCATTATATGAAATGGCTTCAAATGAAGGTCCATCAGCAAGCCTTTTCATAACATTGTTAGCTCCGTTTCTTAATTCTTGTCTAAGCCAAGGAATGTATTCAATTGCTTTTTCTGTTCGCACAGCACCTCTTCGATTCTGAACAATGGGCCTTAGGCTTTGAATGTATTCATCATATTTCCTGATTAGAATTAACCAACATGAGTTAGATTCAGATTATGCAATATTTTCATAACGTACATTTTAAGATCTTGTAATTTTACTTACCTCTCCCACTCCGCATTCTCAGTATAATGTTTTAACGCCCATTTACAAGCTTGCTGGTATTGTACAGAAGTAAGATTGTAGACCTTCCCATTTTTATCAATAGGGTGGGCACATTCACCATTCTCATCCATCCATTTCCCATGTCCTTGCTTATGGCTTCTTTCTATACTATCTGGCATATAATTTATCGCATACAACATGGATTCCTCCATTAAGTAACACTCTGTAATGCAACCCTCTGGATATGTTTGATTCACCACATAACGTTTATATGTCTTCATCTTCCTGGTACAAGTTAGCTAAATTAGATACCAATGCTAATTTGTAATAAATTAGTTAATTAGGAAAGAAGTCAAATTAACAAAGATGTTATAATTACCGCTCAAAAGGATACATCCATCGATATCTAATAGGTCCGCAAAACATTGCCTCCTCTACCAAGTGCACGACTAGGTGTATCATTGAAACGAAAAATGACAGAGGGAAGTATTTCTCAAACATACAAAGTGCTACCACAATACGTTCTTGCATCTTTAAAAGTTCTTCACGGTTGATAACCTTTGAGCATAGGACATTAAAGAATATTGATAAGTCTCGAATGGCAGAACGTAATGGCTTATGTGACTCAAAAGCGTGCGTAAGCAACACTGGTAATAACTGTTGCAAAAGGATGTGATAATCATGCGATTTTAGATTTTTTAGCTCCTTCTCCTCCAAGCCAACATTGTGTCTCCAACATGCACTATATCCGATATAAACCTTTAAATGATATAATGTTTTACATATCAAATCTTTCTCCAATCAGGATAGAGTGAAAGGAGCATTTGGAAATATCCTCTTGCCATTTTTTTCAATTGGCCATAACTTTTTTTTAATCCCCAACTCTTACAAGTCTTCTCGGGTTTTAAGATTATCCTTAGACTTGCCCTTTCTGTTCATGATGGTTGAAAATAGATTTTCTGCAACATTCTTTTCCACGTGCATTACATCCAAATTGTGGCGAATAAATAAATCCTGCAAAATTAAAAATTTTATGTTAATATGATAGTTAACTAAATTAAATTAGTTTAATTTAAAGGATTTATTAGAGCGCACCTTCCAATAAGACAATTCAAACAAAATAGATCTCTTTGACCATGGAGTGTTCTCATTCACCTTTAGACATTTTCTCTTCCTCTTATTGCCTGGTTCTTTTCCGAATTTAGTATGTATAGTTTCCATTTGTCTTAATAATTTTGAACCATTCATACGCTTAGGATTCTTCTCATGTTCTTCACTCCCATCGAATTGGGATTTTTGGCTTCTAAAAGGATGTCCCATATCTTGTAGCCACTTTCTATGCCCTATGTAACAAAACTTATTCCCATTATTTAGCCACAATGAATTTGTTCCTTCACTACACACAGGACATGCGTACTTTCTTGCAGTCTTACAACTCGACAAATGACCATATGCTGGAAAATCATGTATAGCCCATAATAAAATTGCTTTAATTGAGAATCTGTTTTTATTGGATGAGTCATATGTTATCGCTCATGTGGACCACAAATCATTCAAGTCATCCACCAATGGTTGCAAGTAGATATCGATGTCAGTATTCCAGATTATTGATCGGTTTATGACAGCCGACGTGATTGAGATAGTTAGGCTTGACCACCCAAAGCAGTGGCATTGCTTCTGTGTGATTAATGTATTGCTCTATTGTGTAGGTTGGGTTTAGGTTATACGTTCTTTCTATCATTGTCACATTATTATTATCTTATGATCATTTCCTGTTATTACTCTCATTGATCTTGTGTTTTATTTATAAATTATGCTTTCGTGCTTGCTGTTTACCATGTTTATTGGTGCATAGGTACTGATCCCTACCTTGCTGAGGAAACGGAGGAAGATCAAACGTTTCAAGCGTTTGAGCCAGTTAATGAAACCGAGTGGAGTGCCGATGATGGCTACGGAGCCGTCTGAGTCTGCACGGAAGTGATTTTCATTATAGAGACCACTTTAGTACCAAATTATTCATAATGAACCTAATTTTATGTAGTTATTGTATAGTTTATTTGGAGACTTTAACCTTAAATATTCAGCTGGTTTGGTTTTGGATATTGATACCAATTAATTTAATGCTTTCGCAAATATTTTATCATGACTCATCATGTTTCGAAATTTTGTTGGTCTATATTTGGAAGCTTGTGTTGTATTAAATATAAAAAATTAAATGTTAATCTTTATTTTTTACGTTATTATTTGGTTGTGTTTTGGGACGTCACAATACAACCAAGCAGGCGCACCTGATGGACTGGAACCAATAAGGTTGGCTGACCAGTGACTACCTGGCCTCCATCTAACAGTCCACCCCTCTCCTACAAGCTTCTATCATCCGCAAAGAGTCACTTGCTGCTGGAACCCAATCCCAGTACTTTCTGAAAATTTCTCAAAGTCTCCAATGTCTAAAACCCATGACAAAACCACCCAGGAAGATGTTTTGCTGTTTCCCTTCATGGCTCAAGGCCATCTATTCCCCTTCATAGCACTGGCCAGGCTCCTGGAACAGCATACTCCCTACACCATCACCATCATCAACACCCCACTCAACATCAAACAGCTCAGATCCCATCTACCTCTAAACACCACCATCCAATTATCTGAGCTCCCCTTCAACGCTCCTGATCACGGCCTCCCACCCAACTGCGAAAACACAAACACCGTCCCACCCCATCTCGCCCTTCGCTTCGTCCAATCCTCCCAATCCCTCCAATCGGCCTTCGACCGCCTCCTCTCCGCCATCTGTGGCGGGGGTCGCCGCCCTCTCTGCATAATCGCCGACGAGTTCATGGCCTGGACGGTCGAATCGGCGAGGAAATTCGGCGTCTTTCACTGCATCTTGCAGACCACCGGCGCTTACGGCGCAGCCATCGTCATCTCCCTTTGGACCCATTTGCCTCACAGGAAGGCCGACGCCGGTGAGGAATTCTCCTTGCCGGGTTTACCGGACGTGAAGCTCCACCGCTCCCAGATTATGGAAGAAGTTAGAGATATCGATGGAACCGACCCATGGTCGATTCTTCTCAGGAAATGCATCTACTTTTCTGGGCAATCTGATGGGGTCCTCGTAAATACAGTCGAGGAGATGGAAAGCAAGGCCTTGAGTCATCTCAGGAAGAACAGCTGGAGGAGGGCTTGGGCAATCGGTCCTCTACTCTCTCCTCCTTTTACTCCCTCTACAACGTCCTCCTGCGTTGAGTGGCTAAGCCTGCAACCCCCAGATTCTGTTCTGTACATTTCTTTTGGGTCCCAGAGTTCTATTGATCTTTCTCCAATGATGGAGTTAGCAAAGGGATTGGAAGCGTCAGGAAAGCATTTCATCTGGGTCATCAGGCCTCCAAGCAGTTTTGACCCAGATGAGGAATTTAGAGCGGAATGGCTGCCGGAGGGGTTTGAAGAACGGATTACAGAAAGAAAACAGGGAATTCTGGTGAAGAAATGGGCACCCCAGATGGAGATTTTGTCCCATGAATCGACGGGTGCGTTTCTCAGCCACTGCGGTTGGAATTCGGTATTGGAGAGCTTGAGTGAGGGCGTGCCGATTATTGGGTGGCCGATTGGGGCTGAGCAGCCCTACAACTCGAAGTTGCTGGAGGAGGAGCTGGGTGTGGCTGTGGAGGTGGCGAGGGGAAGAGATGCAGAGATTAGTTGGGTTGAAGTAGCGGAGGTGCTTGGATGGGTGATGGATGGAGAGTCTGAGAAAGGGATGGAGATTAGAAGAAAAATGAAGAGAACGCAGGAGCTGATGAAGTCAGCCACTAGTGCAGAGGAAGGGAGAGGGTCTTCAGTTAGAGCGATCGAGGATTTCATCCAAACGGCTCTAGCTTTCAGGGATAATTCCTGAATCATCTTCTGTTTTCTACGAAGATGCATGCGAAAGAGATTGCAATGGGAAAAATGGAAGCTTGATCGTCTGTATTTTTCTTATTTTCAATCTAGATGAGAATCACCGTTTACTTCTCTTGTGGATGGTTAGATGAAGGGCGGGGCGTTGTTTTTTTCTTTTGCTAGGTAGCTGAGAAGGGTTCTTCTTATCAAAATCATGTAACATATTGAGAAGGGCTCTGAAAAAAATTTAGGCCGTGCAGCCATACATTATTAGTCTCAACAACGGATCATGTACCCGGATTCTCTAATCTCACCCGCCCTTCCCGTAGAGGGGAGTGGAGCTCTGCTGGAGAAGTCCATCCATTGAAAATTAGAACAACTCAAAAAATAAATAATGATGAATATTTGTATATCAAGAAGGCTTTCGATCGGCCTTAATCTAGACTGAGTACAACCTAGATCGAGGTCTGTTTAGGGAGGGTTGGGCATGCCTTTAGGTCAAGGGGTCGGACCTGAATCCATGTGAAAACCTTTTACATGCTAAATCTTGCCCTAGGTGACATACCCTATATACTATTAGAAGGACTATCTGTTTACATTTAGATCTAATACAAACACCTTATACATCATCATCATTATCTAAGGCTTGTCCCAACTATCTTAGGTTGGCCGTATTAATTATATTTTGTCATTTAGTTGACTATTCAATATCAAATCCTCAAAAAGTTAAACTTCATCAGATCTATCCTTACCACTTTCATCCATGTCCTCTTCGGCGTAACCCTTAATAGAGGAAAACTTGTATAGAAATTTTTTTTCTTATTGGCACCATTGTTGGCTTGCTTTTGATAAGTCTGAATCATCTCAAACGAGCTCTCTTAATTTATTATTCATCGATGCTACTCATAAATGCATGTTCTCATTTGTGATTCTATATTTCCTAGTTTTCCCACAAATCCCTTCCCCGTCCATTAGAAGCAAAAAAAAAAAAAAAAAAAAAAAAGCCTAAACTTTTGCCCTAATGGAGGACATTTTTGTTAATAAACTTGAAATTAAAAAATTTGTATGAGATTTGGCAAAAACTGAAAATTTTGTCATATTTTGGATCAACGAATCTGAATATGAAACACAAGTCTCGATGAACAAATCCCAAATTTCAAACTCAATATTTGGGAGGGTTTGTGCAATTCAGTACCTAAGTAAACTGAATATTTCAGCCGAGTGGGCCTAAACAAACTGAATTTGACTAACATAGGTACAAACCTATCTACCAAATGTAGTCTTAAGAAAGATTTCTTTCCCCTCTTAAAAGATAAGAGTCAGAGAATAGTAACTGAAAGCAGTTGGGACTCTTTCCCCGTGAGAAAGTTTTCTATTATAACAAATACCACTACATAAGCCTAATTCTGTATAAAGCCTCTAAGCCTAATTCATGTGCAAAGCCCCTCTCTCTCTCTCTCTCTCTCTCTCTCTCTCTCTCCCAACCCTGGGCGTTTATAAAACAAGCCTTACATGGCTCCTTAGGCCAATCCAGACTCTGTAAGTGTGTGGGTAAAATACCGTAATGACGAGATTAAGCGAGGACCACGGTAATGCACTAGCCTTTCACCTCGATCTCGGTAATCATAGCCCAGCAGCTCGGCGGCTCGGTAAGAAGCGTCGGCTCAAGAGGTTCCCCTGCTCGGCAGCTCGGTTAAGAGTGCCAGTTTAGCGTTACTCAACTCGGCAACTCGGCGTAAGTGCCAACTAAATGCCAACCCAGCCAGACCCTTCTTAGTCCCGGTAAAAGTACTGAAGGCAGAGTGGGCCATCACACTCCTATGAGAAGTACGGGGGCGCCCTGACAGATAGGAGAGCTCATTTATGGCGATAGGGACGTTCATTTATGGTGATAGGATCGCTCATTTATGACGATAAGAAGTTAGCTTTATCATCCATTAACATCAACTGACCGAAAGCATCGAAGGTTCTGATGGGATGTGCCATTTTTACCTATCGTCGAATGTCAGGGTAAGGCCCGATGGGACCTCATCAACCTATCCCCACTCACAAAGAAGAATGAACGACGAATGTCTACAAATACACATGGGATCAGCCCCATGAAGGTACGCAAACTCACAATACGTGAACCCATACTCAAACTCTCATTCTCTTCTTCATCCTCCTGCTTAGTTTTTCCAGAACTAACTCAGGCATCGGAGTGCCTTCGGCTCTCAGCAGCTAGGGGCTCTGACCCAAGCCATTTTCCTTCCCTTTTCAGGTTCTCAGCGTTCGGTCTTCCCAAATCCTATATCTTAATCTAGGTGGGTGATACTTTTATCGCCTACAGTTTCGCGCCGTCTATGGGAAACTGAACAAAAAGCTTACAAACACAAACACCATGCCTCCAAAAACCAGAAATGGTGAAGGACCCTCCAAGGGCAAGGCCCTATCCATACAGCATGTACTGGTCGAGAACCTACCTCCCCCACCCCCTCGACAGAGGAGGTCAATAGAAAGGCTCCTCTCGGTCCAGTCAGCATCATAGTCGAGAGGGCTGACAATGCCTTCTCTCCACAACGGTCCACCTCCAGACCAACCCCGCCATAAAAAAGAGCACACCAGCCGAAGTGACAAATCAATCACCAAGTTGGGTGAAAAGTCAGCGCGGGCCAGATCTCAGTCTCACCATCAAGCCAACCTTGACGACGAAGACCCTGTCCAGGATGATATCAGGGCTCAGAACCGCCTCATCCAGGAGCAGGAAGAGCTGATCCAACGGCTCAAGTAGCAGCTCAAGCGGAGGGGAAGGGCTCGGCGTCCACCTCCCATGCACAGCCATGCCTCGGGTCCTCCACCGAGGCACGACCAAGCTCCACCTCTGTCACACAAGCGGGACCTGAGGCACGTCCTCAATAATAGGCGTGATCGGGCCCACGATGAAGAAGGCTCTAGCAGCAGCCGTGTACGTGCAGGCTCGAAGACGAGGCCGAGCTGAAGCACTGGATCGACCGTCATATCAGGCAGACTGTCCGTCAGAATGTGGAGACTGCTGGTATCGCTCGAGACCAGTTCATCACCTTTGAAGCTGAAGACACCGGCACATCCCCATTCTCCAGGGATATCAGGAAGTTCTCCCTCCCTGAGAAGTTCAACATCCTAAGGTTCACCCTGTACTATAGAACCTTGGACCCTGCAGCACATCTCCGACATTTCATCTAGAGGATGTCGGTATGGGGTGATGACAATTTCCTGAACTGTCGAGTCTTTTCCTCCAGTTTAGGAGATCTCCCCCTGCGATGGTTTTGCTCGCTCCCCGAGGGCTCTATCTCCAGTTGGCGGCAGCTCCGGACCTCCTTCCTGGAGAAGTTCTAGGCCCATCGTGTTATCCCAAAGACAGATGCTGACCTGATGACCCTTCGGATGCAAGAGGAGGAGAACGTCACCCAGTTCGCTAGACGATTCTGGATCATCTATAACCAGATCGAAAGCGCTTCTGAGGAGATGGCTGTGAAGTCCTTCCAACAGGCTCTGCGACTGGGCATCCAGCTGCGGGCGTAGTTGGTCATGTACCCCATGGCCACAATGAAGGAGCTGATGGCCCGGGTGAACCGGTTCATCCGGGCGGAGGAAGATGAGGTCCGAGGTCGAGAGAACTTCGGCCTCACCCAGAAGGTGGCCCCCCAAGGGAGACAACAGGTCCTCCAGGAGGGAGGACTGTCGCAGAGACCCATCCCCGGATCGGCGCAGGGCCTCGTCCCCATTCAGGGCGGGGCTCCCTCTACCTCAGCAGCGGCCTCAGGGAGCGGCAGGAAGTCAAGGCACGAAGCTGCCACATTCAAGGCGGTGAACACAATCTTCAAGGAGCCAATCTATAGGCTCCTCGGCAAAATAAAGACGCAACTCTTCTTCAAGTGGTCGCAGCCGATGAAAGGTGACTCCTCTTCCCGGGACCAGGGCAAGTTCTATGCTTACCACAAGCAAAACGGGCACAGAACCGATGAGTGAGAGGGCTTCAAGTCCCACCTAGAGAATTTTGTGAAGGAGGGGCACCTGAGAGACTACATAAAGGAGGAAGGCCGGGACAATAGTTGACCTCCGCGTCAAGAAGATGGCGGCCAGGATAGCGAACCGGAGGACATCATTAATGTTATCCACCTTCTCCTCCGCCTAAGGGTAGCTCCCAGGCCCGTGCCGAGGCCAGGAGGGCCTCCCATCAGAAGCAGGTGCTGACCGCCGCACCAGAGCCAGCTGCAAAGAAGGCTAAAATAAAAGGGCCCAGAATCTGGTTCTCAGACAGAGACCTAGAGGACGTCAAGCTCCCACATAAAGACCCTCTAGTACTCACCTTGAAGCTGCAGAACTTCTTGGTTCAGAGAGTCCTTGTCGACCCAGGCAGCTCGTCCGAGATCCTGTATTACGATTGCTTCAAGAAGCTGAAACTCAAGGATGAAGATCTCCAGACAGCCCGAACCCCCCTGGTCGGCTTCAGCTCCAAGCAAGTGTACCCGAAGGGCAAGATCTCCCTCAGAGTCCAAGTAGGAGGCGCCTCCAGGCAGGTCGACTTCCTAGTGGTCGACGTTCCCTCCCCTTACAATGTCATAATGGGGAGGACGTGGCTGCATAGCATGGAGGCTATGCCCTCCACCCGCCACTAGAAACTCAAATTCCCTCTGGGAAACCAGTCCGGCCGGACCGACGTGATCACTGTCAGAGGCGACCAGCACATGGCCAAGCAATGCTTGCTGGCCGTACTGCCTGGTGAAGCCGAATCATCCCAAGTCCACATGGCCGAGCTGGACAAAGAGGCAAAGCTCAGGGACATTGGCAGGGCTCCGGTGCAGAAGAGCATAGAGGACCTCACTGAGGTCAAAATCGACCCTGCCGACCCGGACAGATTCTTCCTGATAGGAAGCCAGCTCCGGAAGCCCGAGAAGACAGAGCTGCTCTACCTCCTCCTCGAGAATAAAGAAGTCTTTACATGGACACCATATGAGATGCTCGGCATCGACCCAGCCGTCATGTGCCGCAAGCTGAATGTGGACTCAGCCATAAGCCTGTGATCCAAAAAGCACGCCGAACTGGAGTCCCACAAACTGAGGCCGTGGTCGAGGAGGTCCAGAAGCTGCTCGAGGCAGAAGCAATAAAAGAGGTCCACTATCCGCAGTGGCTGGCCAACACAGTGCTGGTCAAAAAGAAGACAGGGAAATGGAGGGTCTGCGTAGACTTTACCAACCTGAATAAAGTTTGTCCCAAGGACAGCTTCCCTCTTCTAAAGATCAACCAGCTTATTGATGCCACTGCCGGACATGACCGCATGAGCTTTCTCAACGCTTATCTGAGATACCATCAGATTCCCTTGTACGCAGCAAACCAAGAGAAGACATCCTTCATCACACCCCGGGGCACCTACTGTTACAAGGTGATGCCCTTTGGGTTGAAGAATGTGAGGGCGACATACTAGCGGCTAGTGACGAAGATGTACGAAGCTCAGCTAGGCAAGACGGTGGAGGTTTACATTAATGACATGGTTGTCAAGTCCAGGAGGTCGCAAGACCACTTGGCCGACCTCAGGCAAATATTCGACATCCTCCGCCTGTTCCAGTTGAAGCTGAACGCGTCCAAATGCACTTTCTTGGGGAGCCTGATCACGAGAAGGGGGATTGAAGCAAACCCTGACCAGATCAAGGCAATCCAGGAGCTCCAGAGTTCGACATCGGCAAAAAAAGTTTAGAGGCTGGCCGGCATGGCTGCCGCGCTCAATCGCTTCATCAGTCGAGCTTCCGACAAATGCAAGCCTTTCTTTCAGCTCCTACGAAAGGGCTCCAAGTTCCAATGGACGCCGAACTATGATCAGGCCCTGCAACAGCTCAAGCGCTACCTTTCGTCACCACCGCTGCTGTCGACTCCAACCCATGGTGAAGCGCTGTACTTGTACCTGGCGGTCTCGGATCATGCAGTGAGCTCGATGGTCATCAGAGAGGATAACGGCCAACAGAGGCCTATCTATTACACGAACAAGATCATGCTCGACGCCGAGACCCGGTTCTTGCAGCTAGAAAAGCTTGCCCTGCCGCACGTCAGCGCCTCGCGAAAGCTCTCCCACTACTTCCAAACCTTCACAATAGTGGTTGTGACAGAGCACCCACTAAAGGCTCTCTTCCGGAAGGCAGACTTCTCCGGTAGAGTCTCCAAATGGGTTGTCGAACTGGGGCAGTACGATATCAAATATCAGCCCAGAACGGCCATCAAAGTCCAAATGCTGGCGGACTTCATCGTTGAATTCACTTCTCAGAGTTCGGCACCGACCCTGCTCGACACCGAACTGGGGGGAAATAAGGATACAGAGGCAGCCACCGAGACGGAGCAAGAACAGTCCTGGAGGAAACTCCTAGACTCGGCCTGGAAAGTCTTCATTGACGGATCCTTTACGTCCAAGGGGGCCTTGTCATTGAGCAAGTTCTAACACTCGACTTCAAGGCATCTAATAATGAGGCTAAGTACAAAGCGCTCAACCCCGGACTGAACAATGCCGAAATCTTGGAAGCTCGATGCGTAGTGGTTTTCAGTGATTCTCAGTTGGTGACGAGCCAGCTCAGTGGAGATTACCAAGCCCGGGATGATAGGATGGCGGCCTACCTAGCTCACTCGAAGGGACTCCTCTTAGAATTCGAAAGAGCTGAAGTCTAGCAGATCGGTAGAGAGTCCAACTCTCATGTGGACGCCCTCGCCAACCTCGCCTCGGCTGTCAAGGCTGGTAATAAAAGAACTGTGGAAGTGGAAACTCTGCAAGAGCCCAGCATCGAGCTCCAGTGACCTCGGCAGCTCATGTGTGTCGACCTCGGACCAAGCTGGATGGATCCAGTCATTGCCTACTTGAAGAATGACCAGCTACCAGAAGACAAAACCGAAGCTCACAAGATCAGGCTGAAAGCGACCCGATTCTGGCTCTCCCCAGGTAGCAGACTCTACAGGAAGTCATTTACCGGGGCCTACCTCCAGTGCGTTCATCCAAGCAAGGTCGAAGATTTCCTCTATGAAATTCATGAGGGGGATCTGCAGCAGTCACATTGGAGGTCGGTCACTAGCCTACCGTGCCTTCAGCCAAGGTTACTGGTGGCCATATATGCAGAAGGACGCCCAGCTCTAGGCCAGAAGATGCGAAAAGTGCCAGAAGTTCTCACAGTCTCTCCACTAGCCAGCGCAGCACCTAAGCCCTCTCCTAAGTCCATGGCCTTTTGCTTAGTGGGGCTTGGACATCGTAGGACCGCTCCACCGAACTCCAGGGAACAAAAGGTGGCTGATTGTAGCCACAGACTACTTCACGAAGTGGGTCGAAGCAGAGCCTCTGTCCTCCATCAACGAGCAAGACACGGAGAACTTTGTATGGAAGAACATCATTACAAGATTTGGAATCCCCCGAAGTCTCATATCCGACAACGGAACACAATTCAATTCCAACTTCTTCAAGAGCTTCTGCCAGGAGTACGTCATCCGAAATGTCTACTCCACCCTGGCGTACCCGCAATGCAATGGGCAGGCTGAGATCTCAAACAAAGTGATCATTGACGGACTCAAGAAGAGACTCGACCGAGCCAAAGGAAGGTCGGCAGAAGAGCTTCCAAGTGTTATGTGGGCTTACAGGACGACTTTAAGGCGTTCCACCTCAGCTACACCGTTCTCCCTTGCCTACGGCATGGAAGCAGTTATTCCACTTGAGGTTGGCCTTCCGACCTTGAGGTCGGAACTCTGCGACCAAGGGCTGAATGATCTAAATGTGGCTCGGGAGCTGGACTTCGCAGAAGAACGAAGAGAGGCGGCAGCTATCCGCCTGGCCGCCTATCAGCAGCAGTTGGCCAGGGGATACAACCAGAAGGTCAAAAAGAGAAGATTCATGGTGGGAGAGCTGGTCCTGAAGAAAACGCTTCATAGCGACAAAAATCCAAACGAAGACAAACTGACACCTAACTGGCAAGGACTTGTTCAAAGTACTTTCAGTAGCTGGGAGATCTGCGTACAGACTAGAAGACATGGAAGGCAAGGAGCTGTCACGGCCATGGAATGCAACGCATCTTAAGAAATTTTACATCTGAAATGTACTCGGATGCAAACATCAATAAAAAGGCAATTTTTGGAACGGATCTCTCTCAAATTGCTTAAAGTTAAACAGGTCGGCAGCAATGTTAGGTTCCTGGGGGGCACGGTGACAGTCCCAGTCCTGGCTCGGTAGATCAGTCAGAGTACCAACCGCCCTTAGCTCGGTGCCAGCACCAGCTATGGCGGCAAAGCTAAAAGACATTGGGGGCACGGTGACAGTCCCAGCCCCGGCTCGGTAGCTTAATCAAAGTACCAACCGCCCTTAGCTCGGTGCCAGCACCAGCTATGGCGGCAAAGCTAAAAGACATTGGGGGCACGGTGACAGTCCCAGCCCCGGCTCGGTAGCTTAATCAAAGTACCAACTGCCCTTAGCTTGGTGCCAGCACCAGCTATGGTGGCAAAGCCAAAAGACATCGGGGCCACGGTGACAATCCCAACCCCGGCTCAGTAGCTCAGTTAGAGTACCAACTGCCCTTAGCTCGGTGCCAGCACCAGCTATGGTGGCAAAGCCAAAAGACATCGGGGGCACGGTGACAGTCCTAGCCCCGGCTCGGTAGCTCAGTCAGAGTACCAACCGCCCTTAGCTCGGTGCCAGTACCAGCTATGGCGGCAAAGCCAAAAGACATTGGGGGCACGGTGACAGTCCCAGCCCCGGCTCGGTAGCTCAGTCAGAGTACCAACCGCCTTTAGCTCGGTGCCAACACCAGCTATGGCAGCAAAGCCAAAAGACATCGGGGGCACGGTGACAGTCCCAGCCCCGGATCGGTAGCTCAGTCAGAGTACCAACCGCCCATAGCTCGGTGCCAGCACCAGCTATGGCGGCAAAGCCAAAAATATCCAAAGACATTGGCTTCGGCTCTTAGGGACACTTTGGGTTGAAGAGTCTAAGTAGGTCCATTCGTCAAGACAACACTGGATGGTTTCACTTTCTCAAAGATGATGGGTACAAGCCCCTGAGACTCCGGGTGATAAACCGAGCTTGGCTACTAAGGGCTGAGGTCCAATTTTAAGTTTGAAGTCCAATTTTAAAGCTTAAAAAGGTGTTCGGTTACCGAGACCAATTACTTACAGCAAAAAACAAAAAAAAGGCATCCATGCAACCATTCACACAAAGAAGCCAAGTGTGTAAGAGAAGTTACTATTTCATTGATATGAATTCTGATTACAAGCAAATAAAAGGAAAATACAACGGAGAAAAAACTGAAGGCATAAAGAATCAAAGGACTGTTGCATCAACGTTGCAGTCGATCTCTGGAGGAGCTTCAGACACGACCGCACTGGCTTCGGGAACAGCCGAGGAGGCTTCGGGAGCGGCTTCGGGAGTGGCCTGAGGGGTGTCTGGCGCTACGTCCGTCACTGGAGGCCCGACGGCACGGGCTTCAGCACTTGCCGCGGGGAGAACTTGAGAAGAGCTGAGAATGAGGGGCGAGTTGATTATGGAATGGAGGTCGGAGTCCGAGCTCGGAAACCTTGGGGGATTCCGGAAAAGAGGGTGACCCCCGAAAACCCCAACCTTCTTCAAGGCTGCTTTTCATCCGAGTTCCCAGGCTCGATCCCGGATCCCTGGCAATTGAGCCTTGTATTCCGCAGCCAGTCTCTACGACTCCTCCCCCACGGCGTCATTGAGCTCGGCCATGTACTTCTCCTCGAGCTCGGCTTTCTGCTTTGCCAGAGCAGATTTGAGCTCGGCTGCCATCCCCCTCAGGATCATATCCAGCTCACCCTTGGCCAGGTTCCTCTGAGAGATTAGCCTCTTGTTTACCCCGTGGACGGATCGCAGGTCTTCTTCCAGCCGCGACACCTCGACCCGGGCGCTGTCGAGGTCAGGGGAAAGGTGGGCATTCTGGGTCGCCTCCTCCTTCGCTTCTTCTCTCAGATGCTCCACCATGACCTGAGCTTGCTCAAGCTCGGCAGCGAGACCAGCGGTCCTGCTCGCCTCCTCTTTTAGCATCGCTTCCTTGGCCTCCAAGGACTTCAGCAGCTCCTCCCTCTTGGTCGCCCAGCTAGCCGCCTTGGCTTCGGCTGCCTCCATCCTTTCCATGCCCACCTGGCATTTCTGCACCACCTGTACAACGAAAACAAATGTTAGAAGAATACCGAAGTGAAAAGACTTGAAAGGATTTAGACACTCACCATTATCAGCGACCGCACTGACGAAAGCATCAGTGACTCGTTGTCCATCGTCTCCCACTCCACCATGTTCAGTGGGAGGGCGCAGGCTCGCCCCAGCGCTGCGACCACCTAGGGGTCGCCCGCGCGGTCTGTCTCGGCCAGAGGCCTTCCCAGCGTGCCCTCAATGTCCGGCACCCATGGGACTAATGGAGGGGGCAGGACTGACCCTTCGGCAGGCGGTGGCGACGAGGGGCCTGGCGGGACCTCAACCCTCTGCCTCTTCTCGGCCTGGCACTCCTCAGCGACCTCGGCAGAGCGATGCCGGCCTTCTGCCCTCGGTGTAGAGGCAAGAGGGGAATCGTCGATGACAATGGCGGTAGTGGGAGAAGCAGCAGGACCAACCTCCGCCACGGCGGAATGAGGGGCCTCGACTGCAATAGCAGCAGCAGGACCGACCTCGGTCACGGCGGCAGGAGGGGCCTCAGTTACAGCAGTAGCAGCGGGAGGCGGCGAGGCCGGAGCGCTACTAGAAGACCAGGAGGCATTCAGGGCCTCTCCCCTGACATCCCCGAAGGCCACGGTGGATAAGTCTTCTGCCGCGAAGCGGGGTCGGCGATGGCGCAGCATCTCTTCCTGTTCTTCCGAGCTGGAAGATGTCGAGCTAGAAGATGTGCTGGAGGATCGATGAGCTTCTTCCTCCGCAGCGAGGGTCCGGCCTCGGCTGCCGCGGTCTCAACAGGGCCCGAGTCTGGGATGGGCGTTGAAGGACGGTCACCGGACTCGGCTAGACGCCCGGTGGGGATTGCAACCGTCACTGGTTCCGAACCGGAGCCTTCTCCGCACAGCACAGAGTCCACCCCGGTCACCTTCCTCGAGGTGTTGAAGGACTTGTAGTGCGGCGTGTATCCTAGTAGAGACCACGCAGCTCGGCCGTTGTGCCCGTGGTAGGTCCTCACCTTCTCGTGCCAGGCAATGTTTACCTTCCAGCGGTTTCGCTAGGCTTGCAGCCTTTTCTCGCCAAAATCTGCATGAAAGAAAGGTGTTAGTCAGGCAGATATGAAAAAGAAAAGAAAAGCCACAAACCGAAGACTTCGGCCTTTACTTGGAAGGATTCCCATTTTTCGAGGGATCTGGACCGTCGTTCCAGCTTCTGCCTCGCCGAACTCCCATCCCCCTCTGACGAATACTCGATCTTCGCCCGCATACCGGTTGGAATCCTCTAGTGCGGTCACGAAGCCAGCACGGCCAACCCTCAGCCGGAGGTAATGGGTGTTACCATCTGTAGACTTAACAGAGGTCATATGTCTCCTCGATGTCCAGGATACCAAGGTCGATCCCTAGGATCTTGTTCAATTCCACTGCCCCCATAATGATTTTGTGGCCATTAGGGAGCAGTTGGCAGGGGCACAGGTTCCACTTTCGGAGGCAGTCCCTGAGGAGTGGATGAAGGGGGAACCAGACCCCCGCTTCCATGACGGTGACGAGCCAAAATGGAATCCAGCTATCGTCCATGACGAGGCCATCGTCCGAGCAATCTAGTCTGACCTCTACGTTGGCAGGGATACTGTATAGGTGCCTAAAGACTGCTACAGAGGCTGAGTCTCCTAACAGGTGCCTAGACTCCCATTTTCTACCTAAATCTTCCCGGAAAAGAGAGGAAGAGGAAAGCGGAGAGAAACCCTACGAAGGGACTGCGCAGAAAAGGACGCTGGAGGCTTGCAGGTAGCAGAGAGCTCTCAGGTAGTAAGGGAAAGAAAATTCGTTCGAGCGTAGAAGAAGATCAGGGCGAAGGAGGCGCCCTAATTTATAAGGGTTAGAGGCGCCATTTCGGCTTTCGAGGCATGCCTTTAATGAGGGACACCTTCAATAAGGCACGCCTTAAATGAGGCGTCACCTCGAGCAACCCTAACGTCCTTTTGAAACGATTGCGTGGCAGCCGAAGAGGCGACACGTGTCACCAGCGGCGCGACTCCTGAGGACTCTTAAATGCCTCAGGCAGATGAAGAGACATCTTGATGAGGACCGTACGTCAGCAACGGTCATCAGGATCAAGGAGGGACCCCCTCTTCGAACCGAGACTCCGCCATCTCGGTAACCCCTTCACACGCTTCGGCAACCTTCTCTCGAGTTCAGTAGCAGTACCGGCTAGGCAGAATTACTTAGCTTCCGACCTCCTCAAGTTGGAGATCTTTCAAAGGTCAAAAGCTAGGGGGCAATTGAGTGGGTAAAATACCGTAATGACGAGATTAAGCGAGGACCACGGTAATGCACTAGCCTTTCACCTCGGTCTCGATAATCATAGCCCAGCAGCCCAGCGGCTCAGTAAGAAGGGTCGACTCAAGAGGTTCCCCCGCTCGGCAACTCGGTTAAGAGTGCCAGCTTAGCGTTACTCAGCTCGGCGTAAGTGCCAGCTAAATGCCAGCCCAACCGGACCATTCCTGATCCTGGTAAAAGTACTAAAGGCAGAGTGGGCCATCACACTCCTATGAGAAGTAGGGGCGCACCCTAACAGATAGGGGAGCTCATTTATGGCAATATGGGCGCTCATTTATGGCGATAGGATCGCTCATTTATGACGATAAGAAGTTAGCGGTATCATCCCTTAACATCAACTGACCGAAAGCATGGAAGGTTCTGATGGGATGTGCTCTTTTTACCTACCGCCGAATGTCATGGTAAGGCCCGATGGGACCTCATCCCACCTACCCCCACCCACAAAGAAGAATGAACAAGGAATGTCTACAAATACACATGGGATCAGCCTCAAGAAGGTACGCAAACTCACAATACGTGAACCCATACTCAAACTCTCATTCTCTTCTTCCTCCTCCTGCTTAGTTTTTCCAGAATTAACTCAGCCATCGGAGTGCCTTCGGCACCCAGCGGCCAGGGGCTCTGACCTAAGCCATTTTCCTTTCCTTTTCAGGTTTTCAGCGTTCGGTCTTCCCAAATCCTACATCTTAATCTAAGTGGGTGATACTTTTATTGCCTACAGTAAGATACTCCTCTCTAGTTGGAATAGAGCTCATGTCTCCAATGTCTGAAACCCATTACAACAATGGTGACTATATATTGTTGCTTCCCTTCTTGGCTCAAGGTCATCTTATTCCCTTCACAACACTAGCAAGGCTCCTAGAGCAACGAACACCCTACACCATCACCATTATCAATAGCTCTCTTAACATTCAGCGTCTTAGATCCTCTTGTCGGATGTGAATTTCGACCCCCCCATTTTTCCTCTCCAAGAGAGGCATGATTTGGGGAAATCTCCATTCATCTATATATATATGCTATTTAAATTTTACATCGAAAATGAGGATTCTGACTACCCTCAAAATCGATGGATCACGATCGCCAGCTACGGTACGGCCGTAACACAGTTCTTCGACAAAAGTCGGAGAAATATGGGGAGAAAAATAATAAGGTGGGTTCTTCCTCTCGTCTAATGTGCTGCCGGCAACACACGACGGTTGTCCTGTCACATTAATTTATGTCTCTTTAATTTGGGTCAATTCAGGGTCATGAGTTAAAGTCCGAATAAAGGTTAATCCTCACACAGCATAATCGTAGTATATCCAAGTAAAATAAAATAACTAAAATAAAGAAAATAGAATAAAAGAGGGGGGAGGTGCCAAATATTTAAGAAGAGGATCGGCCCCGTTCCCAGGTACCCCCTTCTGATCCCTTGGCAAAATAGGGTTTAAAGGCTGGTTTTTCAAACCAAAATGATGATGCAAATGAGACTTTGACTTGTGATTTCTGTGTTTTTCGAGTGCGATACACGAATGATAAAAGTAAAAGGCCGATGGGCCGTAATTAATTGAAGGTGGCCGATGGGCCAGGATTGATTGAAAATGGCCGATGGGCCAGGATTGATTGAAAATGGCCGATGGGCCAGTGTTTGTTCTAGGGTGGCCGATGGGCCGTGATTGATAAAAAGTGTGTGCGAAATCACTCATCTCATCTCGTTATTCTCATTTATTCAATTTTAGAAATCAGTTCTTTATTCCCTTTTATCATTAAGTTCGATTAAATATCTGGCACCTGAGGTGGAGGAAGAAATAAAAGGAAAATCTTTTTTATTTTATTTTGTTGGTTTTATGGTTTTTATGGCTTTTCAATATGGGGGCTATAAGGGCCTAACTAGGGGATTTTTACTTGGACTTACATGACTAGTGCTTTACTACTGATCATCGGATTAATCTTAACCTAAGGTCCTAGACAGTCCACATCAGCTCTCCCAGTCCCCTAACGGAACAGGAAAAGTGATGGGGCGAAGCCTAATGCTTTAATCTATCTAATGGGGAAATCCGATCTAATCCTAGGGTAATGAATAGCTTGAGTTTGATGGTTCAGCGCCTAAGCAACTTATTAATTGTGATTTTTAATTGGTTTGGTTTGTTTTGAGTTGAAGATTGATTAAGAGGCAGATTAAATGTATTTTGGGGTTCTGTTTAAATTGTTTAAGGTTCTGGAATTTATAGTTTTAATTTAAAACGTGAAATGATGTCGAAATCCGTGAAACGGGGTTGGCAGAAGACTTGGGCGCCAGGGGGGTGGCGCCTAGGATATTCTGGTGACTTGGGTGGTTTGGCTAGTGACGATGGTATCGATGTTATTTTCAGAATCCAAGGAGTTCTTACTTGGTGAATCTTAATGTTTCAAATTGTTCTAATTCTCTGATGTTCAAATGTCAAAGGGATTCGGATCCGGATTTTGAAACAAAATTTAGAATTCGTGTTTTAGTACAAATGAGAGGATAGACGCCAAGGGGGTGGCGCCTAGGTTGATGGCTTATGATTTTAAGTATTCCGTTGGGACTTAGTTATTGGTTTTTGGATTCGGGGGTTGTTTTAGGTTCTGGTTTCAATTAATTCAAATTATATGATGATTAATTACTCGTTTTAAATTGAAGTTGTGAACCAAGGTTATAGTGTAGGCTAGGCGCCACAGGGGTGGTGCCTAGGTGGTTGTTTGTTTGTTCGTAAAGGCTTTGGGAGCTAAGCCGGAATCGATTAAAGTTTCAAATGTTTTAAGTTAGAAGTGTTTTAATATGTTGATTCGGATTGGTTTAAATGTTAATTAATTATGTTAAGTTGTCGGTTGGGGTACTTTATGAAAACAGGTAGGCTGGGCGCCTAGGGAGTGGCGCCTAGGTTGATTTGGCAGGATGGGCGCCCAAGGGGTGGCGCTCAGGTGACTGTGCTAAGGGTCGGTCGGTTCGGTATTTTTTAGGTTGATTTGCTGTTGAGCTTTATGGTTTGATGTATTTTAAATTAAAAATATTCTGTTGCGATGATTACGATTAAATTTCATTTCAATTAATTTGGCTTTAGTGAAGGGAGAGGCTGGGCGCCCAGAGAGTGGTGTCCAGGTGGAGGTGACAGGATGGGCGCCCAGGGGGTGGCTCCCAAGTATCTGCCTTGTGCGTCCGAGTTGGTTCGATGTTTTAAGTCTATTCGGGTTTATGGTTCCGATTGTTTTAGATTTCAAGGGTGTTCCGGTATGTTGATCGTGATTGACTTCGAATTTGATTTCAAGCGGGGTTTCCTAGTGATTGGGTAGGATGGGCGCCAGGAGGGTGGTGCCCAAGTGGATGCGGAAGGATAGGCACCAAGGGGGTGGCGCCCAAGTGGATGCGGCAGGATAGGCACCAAGGGGGTGGCGCCCAAGTGGATGCGGAAGGATAGGCACCAAAGGGGTGGCGCCCAAGTGGATGTTTTGTGGTTTATTCGCTTTGTATTTTCTAAGTTGGTTTGAGTCCAAACTGATTACGGATTCGAGTCTTTTAGGTTAATAGTGTTTTAAGGTGTTAATTCGGGTTTAATCAATTAAGTTTAATTAAGTGGTGGTTTCTAAGGGAATGGGATAAGATAGGCGCCAGGAGGGTGGTGCCCAAGTGTAAAGGCAGGCTGGGCGCCCAGGGGTGGCGCCCAGGTGTCTGTTTTGTGGTTTCGGGTTGCTTTTGCGTTTTTAGGTTGTTCAAGTCTAAGTTGATTGGTGTTTTAGGTTTCTTAAATTTAAAAGTGTTTTGTTATGTTAATTAGGATTAAATTTGGGTTGTGATTAATTAGAAGTTTTAATTAGGGGTTCTTTAGAGACGGGATAGGATGGGCGCCAAGAGGGTGGTGCCCAGGTGGCAGTGCAGGCTGGGCACTCAGGGGGTGGCGCCCAGGTGGACTTTTTAGAGTTTATTGGTTTTGAGTTTTTTGAGTTAATTAGAGATTAAGTTAATTAAGGTTTACTTATTCTAGGTTTAAAATATTTTACTGTGTTGATTCGGATTAGTTTAAGGTCTTAACTAATTAACTTAAGCTTTAATCGGGTTGTCTTAGGGAATGAGTAGGCTGGGCGCCCAGAGGGTGGCGCCCAGGTGGCTGTGGAAGGATGGGCGCCCAGAGGGTGGCGCCCAGGTGGCTGTCTTTTGGGGTTTTAGGTTTTTTGTGTTTTTAAAGTTCTTAATTACTTCTAAATCCGAATTAATTAGGGTCTTAAGGTTTTAGGGTTCTTAATGATTTGATGTTTCTTAAGTTAGCTAATTATGATGTTTTAATTAATCTTATGATTTATCCTACTTAGGCGCTAAACTCAATAACCTAGACTATCTAATTATTATTTTTGGGTTTTCTGGATATCTTTTAATTTGTTTTTGGTTTCTCCTCTAATTTACTAGAGAGTAAGGAAAGAGAAGAAGGGATTTTATGTTTTATGATTTTTTTTTGGGATTTTCTATGGTTATGTGGTTCAAATGATATGATGTGAAGTGTGACAAAAATGGTAATTCGAAGTTCAGAACATGTCAAACAACCTAACATATCATTAATATGCAGTTTCTAAATGAACTAAATGCGGAAGATTTGAAGTTGTGCACAAAAGTGGAGAAATCCACTTAGGCGCCACCCCTGTGGTGCCTACTCTGCTCAGTCAGGGTTTTCAACCGAGCACAACGAATGCACAAGAATCTTAGTGTTTTCAACACAACTTCCAATTTTCAGCGACTGATGTGAATGTTTTAATTCGGACTACTAATGATGCAACTAACAAACCAACGAGCAAACAATGCAACGGGCGAAGATCTAGAACCCGGACCCTGTCTCAGAAGGGTAAGCGCCCGGGGGGTGGCGCCCAGGTAGTTCGAGAGAGGGCAGGCGCCCAATGGGTGGCGCCCAGGTGGTTCCGGAGAGGGCAGGCGCCCAGTGGGTGGCGCCCAGCCTTTCTGCCAAGAGTTGTTCGCGATCTTTTCAATATAAATGATGATGATGATGATGCTAATGCGAGATCTGATCTAACTATGCAATTAGAACTACAAAATCCAAACGAATCTACTATATTAGAATGAACCTAAACATATTACTAACATGATGATGCACTAATACTATTTTTATCACAAGCTAATGTAGATCTACGATGCTCAAATGGTCCTAAGCATATTTCTAAAAATGAATGGTAATGGAATATAGAAAAAGAAAGAAGAGATCTAGGAATACCGGTATATGACGCGTTCCTCAAGTTCCTAAAACGAAGCTTTCGCAAAGATCCATAGCTCCAGTTGAAGATATGGAAGCCTCCTCCTCTCTTTCTCCTTCCTCTACTATAGATCTGAAGTTCTTCTCTAATGGTGGCTACCTTTCTTCTTCTTTTTCTATTCTCTCCTTTTGCCTCTTTTCTTAGGGTTTTTTGGGTAGCCTCCCTTTGTAAATGAAGTTAAGAGGGATTATATAGGTTTGGGACGAGTTTTAGAAGGGCTAGGGCTTCACTATTTCGGGTTTCTAGAAGGCCTCACGCATCCCTAAACGGCTTAAGTTGTTTTAGGGTGAACTAGGGTTTGGAGGGAGGATGGGCGCCCATGGGGTGGCGCCCACATGGCCTGCGCAGTCTGGGCGCCCACAAGGTGGCGCCCAGGTGATCCTGGAGAGAGTGGGCGCCCAGAGGGTGGTGCCCAGCTGGTTCGTGTTTCGCTTTTGGTCCTTGGTCCCATTTGGAGTCGAGATTGAACGGATATGTCTTCAGCTGGGGGGACCTATATTAGCACTTAATAGGCTGGGCGCCACATGGGTGGTGCCCAGATGGATTTCAAGGCTGGGCGCCACCTAGGTGGTGCCTAGGTGAACTTCAAGGCTGGGCGCCACAGGGGTGGTGCCTAGGTGGTTCGGTTCGTCTTCGATGCTTGGTCCTTACGTATGAGTGGTCCCTGTCTAATCTCGAACCAAACTAGTAAATTTTAAGGTGGGCGCCCACCATGGGGTGCCTAGGTGATTCTAGGAAGTGTGGGCGCCACAGGGTTGGTGCCTATGTGGAACTTAGTAGGGTAGGCGCCACATGGGTGGTGCCTAGGTGGAGTCGATTCATTTTCGGAGTTCGGTCCTTACGTTGAGTGGTCCCGGGCTATTTTTAGGCCAACTAGTGAAATGCGAAGGCTGGGCGCCCACCATGGGGCGCCTAGGTGGCCCTGGGCTGTGTGGGCGCCCACCATGGGGCGCCTAGATGGTTTTCCATAGGATGGGCGCCACATGGGTGGTGCCTATGTGATTTTCATTTCTTCTTAGGACAAACTTCGGAAGCTCATAACTTTTGACTCGCTTATCGGATTTGGACGTTCTACATATCGCCGGAAAGCTCTCGACGTGAGGAATTCAATGGTCTAAATGTCTTGACAAATAGGGGCTGAAAAACAAGGGGGGTCTCTGGACCAATGGATTCGATTTCCTAACTTATGCTAATCGGGTGACATTTTGACAAACTAAGTATGGTCTTTAGAGGGATTGGCCTAAGCATGTCTTAAGTGGTCCAGAAAGGGTTTGAGTGGTGTCATGGCTCACTCCTTGTGTGAGTAATGAATTAGACTCAAGGTCTTGACGCGACTTGGCTTTTCTCTCGCGAATTTCTAGAAATCGTCGAACTAAGTCTAAAATTAGCAACAAGCATCTTCATCGTCGTTAATTAATCTGAATTATGTCATTAATCATTCAATTGTGGGTGAAATGGGGGCACCGCTATATATGATAGGTATCTAAGGCTATCATAGGGGCCAAATGAGGTGTCTACACCTCTCTCCCTGAAAACACCACCATCCACTTAGTTAGCATTCCCTTCAACAGCTCTGACCATGGCCTCCCACCGAACTGTGAAAACACAAGTACCGTCCCTCCCCATCTCATCCTCCGCTTTGTCCAAGCCATTGAATCGCTCCAACCCGCCTTTGACAACCTCATCTCCGCCATATGCATCAAAGGTTCCATCCCTCTCTGCATTATCTCTAACTTTGTCATGTCATGGTCGATCCAGTCGGCGGAAAGACTTGGCATCTTTAGCTCCATCTTCAATACTGGCGGCGCTTACGGTTCGGTGATTTACACCTCCCTCTGGACCCATTTGCCCCTCGACCGGTCCAACAGTGATGAATTCTCTTTGTTGGATTTTCCAGATGTGAAACTCCACCGCTCTCAGCTCACACACAATATCATAGTTGCAGATGAAATCAATACTTGGGCCCTTTTTGTCGAGGAACTCCTCGCCTTCGCTGGGCGGTCCAATGGATTTCTCCTAAATACAGTAGAGGAACTAGAAGGCAAGGCCTTGCAACAATTTAGGAAGAATGTACAAAGCAAAGTTTGGGCTATCGGTCCTTTGGCTTTACTCTCTCCTCCTCCCGTTTCCTCTTCAATGTCGACATGCGTTCAGTGGCTCAACCAGCACCCCTCGAACTATGTCGTGTACATCTCATTTGGGTCTGAGAATTCTATTAACCCTTCTCCAATGATGGAGTTTGCGAAGGGATTGGAAGCCTGTGGCATTTGGGTCATCAGGCCTCCAAATGGTTTCGACGTAAATGACGAATTCAGAACGGAGTGGTTACCAGAGGGCTTTGAAGATCGGATTACAGAGAGAAAGCAGGGTATTTTGGTGAAGAAATGGGCACCCTAGTTGGAGGTATTGTCCCATAAATCAACAGCTGCATTTCTGAGCCATTGCGGTTGGAATTCAATATTAGAGAGCTTGAGTCAAGGCGTTCCTATCATTGGGTGGCCCATGGGTGATGAGCAGCCCTACAATTTGAAGCTGCTTGAGGAGGAGCTTGGTGTAGGTGTGGAGATGGCAATGGGAAGTGATGCGGAGATTCGCTGGGTTGATTTCATTAAAGTGTTTGGTTGGGTAATGTATGGGGAATCAAAGAAAGGGATGGAGATGAGAAGGAACGCAAAGCAAATTGAGCAGAGTGGAAGGAAGAATGAAAGGGTTGTTATTCCGAGTACTTACAGAAGTATTTCAGTATTTAGGAAACAGATTTACACTACAGCAAACAGTATACATACAAAACCGAATTACAAAATGTAAATGCACTTACTGTTTAAAGGCAGAGAAAGAGCACTTTTTGTTGAAAATGTGAAGTCCACAAATTTGTAGTAGATCAAGGCTAGTGTTTAACACTATGTCCTTAAGACAAAATTCGGCCCCGCAATGGTGCTTACGGGCTTCAATAGCGTCTGTCTCCCAGGATACAATGATCGATTCCACAACAGTTGCAGCACTACAAACTGTGTGACAGGCGAACCAATAAGTGCAGCAGAACTCTCTCTTCTTGACACTGAATGATGACCCAATGCAAGTGCAGTAGCAGCGAAAATGGAATGAATGAAAATAGCATGAACGAGATGCATTTATAGCTTGCAATCAGGTCTCTTCATATGGGCTGCATCTATTCAGAACAGTGATTGTTTACTGAACAGATGTTTCTCTTCTTTGGACACACCATTTCAGATGCGAATGGGTACACACCTCTTGAACACACCCCATTTGAAAAAGGAATTTTATTAAATAAAATATCTCCAAAAATAATAAATGGGTAGTGGACCGAGCCAGCCCCAACTCGCGCTTGAAGCCCGAGCCCGAGCCCGAGCCCAAGCCCAGGCCCGGTGCGGGGCGGTGCGCCCGTGGTGGTGACCCCACCTTGGTCTAGGTCCTCCCTCATCCACAAAAGTGGAATGCCCCTTGGGGCTCATCCTATACTACCAAGGTAAACATATTTATACCCAAAGAATGTTTTGCTCCCAAGCAATGTGGAAAGCAAGTTCACCACTTCCTTTTGTTTTCATATTTAACATGTTCAAGTAGTGGTGTTTAGGAGGCAATTTCTCATTCACTCCTTAATGGATTAGAGCAACCCAATACATGTCCTTAAACTACTCATGGAGTATATTACATCCCCATGTATTCCCACCTAAAAGGATAAGTGGGTTCCACTTTTATTTTGGCTCAAAGTTGACCAAAATAAGGGTGCTCTAGGCCATTTTTTCCAACAAGGGTCTTCAATTATAGCATTGGAGGATGTTATGCAGATGGCTCTCTCTGACAATCCATGACCCTTTCTGTCTTCTTTTGAGTATGAGGAAGATGTTATGTGAGAGTGAGAATTTGAATGGGTCTGAATTAGAGTTCAGTTTAAATTTAGTTTCCTACTTTATCTCCTCGTGAAAAAATACCCAGTAATATATCCAAATGTATTCCCTAAAATTTCTGAAAAGAATATTTGATGCTTTGTGATTAAGAATAGGAACTTCACAGTGGGGCTCAAATATTGACTGAGTGTATGGGGCATCCCTAATCTCACACCAACTAGGGTTGGGCCTAAATAGTTTGATGAAAAAACATGATAACGAATGTGAATAAGATTGTGTATTCATATTTTTTTTATTAGCCTGTGGGACTAACTACAATTGGGATAAAATTGGTAGATATACTCCAAGATGCTAAAAGGGTTCTTTTTCTTTTTTCTTCGGTCCCATCCCATTATTATAAAAACCTAAGAGGATCAGGATATGTGCACGGCACGAACGAATCAACCACCTCTGTCTGGAGTACAACTTCATAAACTCATTGCACTATCCTGGCTTCAATAAATAGGAAGCAAACGGCCTCATAGGACAGCCGTCCCCACTTTTCTTGTGTAAAAAAAAAGAAGAATAACAGCAGGAGGAAGAAGAGAAGCCATCAGGTACTGCTTCTTTCTTTCTCTCTTTCCTTTTCTCCTCTAGACTTGTACACTATGTTTGGGAAGGGGGAGGGGGATGGGGAGGGGATGAAAAATTAATTTTACCTTCTTTTATTTGAATAGTCAATAAGTAGGGGGAAGAAAAGTGAAAAAGTATAATTTTGTTTGTTTGTGAGGTAGAGAGATAATTACCATTTTATCTTTACTTTTTCAAATGCTTCAATTTGACAAAAGGGTAGTTCAGTAATTTTTCACTAAATCCCCTCTTTGCCTTATATTTTCCCCTCATTTTTGAAGAAATTTTTTTTTAGAGTGGGCCCCACACTAATTTTACCCCCAAATTCCCCTCCCTACTTTCCCTTCCCCCCTTCCCAAACACCCTCAATTTAAATATTCCCTCCATTTTCCCCTCTTTTTTTTTCCTTCCCCTCATTTTACCTCCTTTCCAAATGATACTGTAACTTCTGCAGCTACAGTCTCTGTGTCTCACTGAGTCTCTCTCTCGTTTTTTCTTTCTTTCTTTTCTATATTTTAAGCCCTCAAATCTGCTGCTACTTTCTTCTTCTCTGTGTCCTCTATTGTGTCTTTTCTCTTTTACCATCCCTTTTATGGGTTTGTAGTACATTCGTTTATCTTTAATATATCGATACCCGACCTGATGAAAGGAATTATTTTATGTTCAATTTACGTGTGATGTTTTTATTCTCTTTTCCTTTTGAATTTCCTCTTTTAACTATTCTTTAACCATCATCAGTTCATTATTTCAGGGTAAATTGTGAGGTTATTTATAAATTTACTTCTCTTAATTGTAGTTACAGAGTGATTGTAGAGAGATGGGGGTATAGGAGAAGGTACTTATAAAATCTCTTTGTTTAAGAAATTATAATCTGGCTTATCTTTATTGTTTATTCTTAATGCAGCATCAGGTTGTAAGATTACCCTAAGTTCAAAATATTATAATAAAAACTACAAAATTCAATAAAGATGACACTCTAAAAAACATGAAATATTGCCATATGAGGATGTTAATAGACCTCTTACTACCCAGTTATGGCTGTGGGCCGTCTTTTTAGACTTGTTTCATAATTCCAGCTGGCATAAGAAAGTTGGAACAAAAAATCTTTGTTTTTTTAAGAAACATTAACTTTCTGGCACAGTTAGTTCCTACTTATCTCTTACATTTTAAATAGGTCATTTAAAAAGATTTCAAATCCTCTCACTTTTCTTAATGGTAGGCCCCATGTTCACAATCCCAAAGAAGGTGGCCCCACTTTGTAATTCTTGAAGGTGGGTCATATGGTTACAATCACAAAAGGTGGACCCAAATTATAATTCTTATAATGGTGGGACACATTATAAGGCCCCATGTTCTATTTTCTAAAGGTGGGCACCACTTGTAATTTCTAAACGTGGGTCATGTATTTACAATTAATCAAAAGATGGCCCCACATTATAAATTCAATAAAGGTGGCCCACATTGTAAATCCTATGAACATGTCCTCATATTCTCATTTCTAAAGGTGGGCACCGCATTGTAATTTCTAAAGATGGGTCATGTGTCCACAATCACAAAAAATGTGTCACCACTTTGTCGTTCTTAAATGTGGGTCACGATCATGATCACAAAAGGTGAACCTACATTGTAAATCTTATGAATGTGGGCCCATATTCTAATTTCTAAAGGTATG
This sequence comes from Persea americana, assembly GCA_029852735.1. Taxonomy (NCBI): domain Eukaryota; kingdom Viridiplantae; phylum Streptophyta; class Magnoliopsida; order Laurales; family Lauraceae; genus Persea; species Persea americana. The sequence continues at coordinate 17,022,203 of CM056814.1, forward strand.
TACGATGTTGTAATTTCTAAAGGTGGGTCCCATATTTACATTTACAAAAAGGTGGCCCCACATTATAACTCCTAGAAAGTGGGCCCATATTGTAAATCCTATAAATATGGGCCCCGTGTTCTAATTTTTAAAGGTGGTACCAACTTATAATTTTACAGGTGGGTCCCATATACGACAATAATAGTGCTGCAAATAATAAAAGGTGGGTCCCACATTATAAATTCTATGATTCTTTTGCTTCCGTTCTTTAGAGCAAAACTTTAATAATGTTACCAAACAAGTTCTGGACAACATATTCTCAACTGAATAATTTAATATAATGTTGCCAAACAAGATCTGGAGAATATAGTCTTGGCACAACCCGATCTCAAAACAATCTGATCTGAGTACAAAACTAGAAACAACACGAGAACGATGCCAAACAGGCCCATAGTTGTCATAGGACTTAACATTTGCCTATGAATAGTTGAAGTTTAAGAAGTTCTCACAAAGTTGTTCATACAATAGAGAGGACTAAAAAGTTGTGAATGAAGGAAAATTTGTGTGATATCCTATATATGGATGCAGGATATCACATAGTGCGTTATCTCATGGCTCTAAGATATTGCACAAATATCTTTGCAAAAAAATTTTAAACTTAAACCATTGATAAGAAAATGCCAAGCCTTAGGGCAGCCGTATTGTCAAAATCCCATTTTACTTTAATTGGATTTGGTTCCACAATATGATTGATTAAATGATTGATAATGTAATTACTGCATAGGATTAATAATGCATAAGATTTTGCTAATCACATTATGAATCATGTGTGCAATCTTCTGGTGAGACTAAATCCTATTAATATAAAATTTGAGGATATACTGCTAAATGGATGGCACTCAATTTTAACAATGAGGATGATCATTAGGTAGGCTCCATGGAGAGTTCCACTTTCGTATCTCCCACTCACGGAAAGCTAGTAAGAGATCACTTAGGAAACTTTTGTGCAACTGAATTTCCCTAAAAACGCCATGAAAAGTCCTGCCGTTATTTTACTATTGAAACTTTCACATTTGGTGCAGCTGTTTTTTCGTGAGGAAAAGCTCAAAATAAGCTTAAATTCAATGATTCCATGAAAAGTATCCCCTATAGGTGAGATTTCGAAAAAAAATTCCCCACAGAAGAGGAAAAGTCCATGGAACCAGTTCTTTGCAAATGTACACAATTCTGATTTTTAATATGATTCAAAATGGGACATACAAGGATGGATGGTTTGACCTTAATTAAGTCAGTGGTAGAAGAAAATCATGTAAATAAAAAATGGAATGAGGTGCAATAGGTTCCAGTTAAATATCCTTTGAGAATCTTTATATATCATTGCATTGAAAACCCTATCCACATGTGCTGCTAAGCCTCGTTGAGATCACGTCACAGTTGTTGGCAATTTTCATGTCCATCTCATAATAAAAACAATATTATCAAAACTTTAGAATGAAATTAAACAATATAACACTTTATATAATCAAATAACAAAGAGGACTCCTAATAATCTCTCTCTCTCTCTCTCTCTCTCTCTCTCTCTCTCTCTCTCTCTCTCTCTCTCTCTCTCATATGTTTGAAATCACAAGTTATATCTCTTCTACCCCTCACTTTTAGTGGTATTTTTTCCATATCCATCTTCTATTTGCTGGATCTAAGAAGATGGAGTTGGAGATCTAATTAAGATCGAATGGGTATTGTAAATTAAATCATAATGTGAAGGTTCCAATTACATCACTTTAGATCCTTCCATCTACATTTCTTCATTAGTTGTCCTTACAACACACCTACTTTATTATGAATTCAATATAAAGCCGCAATGACCCTTATTGTATGTTCTCATTCCAAAGAATTCAATTCAAATCAAACCAATAGGCACTATATGATTTTGGCATTTGGTAATTCCTAGTTCCACCTATAAGAGCTCTCGAAATCCTCACCATCACAAACAAGCCTAAAATGTTGTAAACATGTTTGCCCCTAGGTTAAGAGTCAAGACAATACCTTTTCTTTTATAATGGTGTCTTTCTGTTGAAGGACCATGGCTTATTGAAATGAAATGAAGCCATTTGTTTTCATTTACAAAAAATTATATTCAATCTACATGAAACACGCCGAAATTGTTCGAAATGGTTTTGACCAACATATTAAAGGGGATTATATATGACCCCACTCATGAACATTTAGGGGTTTTGCGATTACATCGCTGCACATTTTGCAAATAGGCAGAGAGTTTGAATTCTCTACATCCTCATTTAGGGAGGATCATTTGCAAACAATAAAGCTCACATGGAATGTTTTTGTCCCACTAAAGTATCAAAATTAGCCATGTATTAAATTTTAAATTAATTTGACACAACTAAATTATCTAAATTAGCCATGTAATAAAATATAAATTAATTTGATATCGCTAGCTACCGAGTATAATGTCATAGGATGTCCATCGATGAAGACAGGAATGTGCCCTTTTTATTAAAAAATCAACCATTACTATTTATGCAGGCAAATTATTTGGTGTGAGGAAATTTGATTGAGTCAGCTAAGATGAATCTCTTCGATTGGTCTGGACTTCCTATTGAGATACTAGAGCATATTCTTAGACAGCTAGATCCAGTGCAGTGTTTATTGGAGAAGAGGTCCATGAGAAAAAGGGTCCAGCAGAGGTTCGGTCCATCAAACCTCAAGCCCAAGAAACATTGGATCCATCACTTATCCAGTTTACCAAGTTTCAACAAACTCAGTCAAACGATGATCTCAACAACTGCAACATTCAGGGACAGTTTTCCAGCAACATTTCAAATTCAAAATAAACCACAATTGTAGGCCTATGCCCTGATTTTTCAAACTTTCATCTTATCATTGTATTCTCTCAAAGCTAGCATTATAAATTAAAATCATCTTATCTCTTCAGGTTATGAAGAGAGAGAGCATTCAATTTCAGAAACTACAACTCACGTTTATATGGTATCAGAGCTGTAACGGATCACTCCTTTTTACTGGATGGCATCAACATCCAAATATTCCTATCCGGCAACGATTAACGGTGCAAACTTCGTCTCCTTGAAGTTCACACATACCAACTACCTTCTGTGGAAAACACAGATCATGTCCCTGATTGAAAGCCAAGCTGTTAGTGAATTTATCACTGGCACAATGGAAATTCCAACCGAGGAAATTGACTCTGTTGATGGAAATACCAAAGTTAAGAATCCAGACTTTGCATCTTGGATTCGGACTAATCGATTGGTAAAAACCTGGATTACAGGCACTCTCTCTGAGGACGTTTTAGGCCTCGTCGTCGGTCTAGAAACCTCTGCTGATGTTTGGCAAGCACTTGAAGCAGCCTATGCTCAAAATTCCCAGGCACGGGAGTTTGCACTTCTCTCAAAATTACAACTTCTAAAGAAGGGTACGTCTCCTCTTTCTGAGTATCTTCGTGAATTTAAATCTATCTGTGATGAATTAAGTGGAATTGGGAAAGCAGTGCCTAATCAAAGTAAGGTGTTTTGGTTATTGAATGGTCTGGGACCGAGTTATGAAACCTTCACAACAACATTGCTAAAACCCCCTGTTCCATCCTATGATGATGTTATCCCTCTATTACAAAGTCATGACCTTCATAATAAAGGACATCAAATTTTTGGAGCCAATCCTTCTATGGCCTTTTATGGTCAGAAAAATAATGGTGGACACAGAAAAGGAGAAAATAATTTCAGCTCCAAGGGAAGAGGGTTTCCCCAAAGTGGTCAAAAGGCACCATTTTCTTTACCACAACATTCTCATGCTCAAGGTTCTTGTTAGGCCCCGCACCGGACTAATTGTAATTAAAACTAATTAAGCCCAATTAGTGTTAATTAAGCATGATTAATTGTGCTAATTGTGATTGATGAACTAAATGAGTTGGGTTAGTCTCAAATGATTAAATTAAGCTTAATGAAGTGAACTTGAAAGGGATTGAGTTGATTAAAAAGAGTTTAAACTCAAACAAGGTAAACAAAGGACCTTTTTGTAAATACGAATTTTCTCATATTTCGTCAAATACTGAAATTCTTGATACCAACGTGTGTATCTCGAACAGTACGTCAACTTTTATAATACACTTAGTTTCATTTGATTTAAGGTTGATCAAATGAGTCTTCATTTGACCCAAAAGGTGAATAAGAAAAATAGAAGGGGACTTAAGTGCAAAAATCCCACTTATATAAGCTAAGAGATGAGCCTTTCCCCATTTTACAAACCCTAGGCACCTCTTCTTCCTTTTCTCTTCCATTTTCTACATCAAGAGTGGATATTGAGAAGGAGTTCAAGTGATTTTGGGAGAAGCTTCATCTACTTCATCTTCTCCATTAGTCCATCCTCCATTGTTAAGAGCTTGGAAGATTCTTTGGGAGAGATTGTGTCAAGCCAAGCCAAGGAAAGAGGGCTTTTGTCAAAGAACTTCAAGGAGAGGCAAGTAAAAATACTACTTGTGAATGGTGTTAGTCCTTGTAGCATTTAATGGAGTTTCATGAATATTAGGTTTTGTATATTTCCATTGATTTTAGAATGGAATGTTTATGGATTGATGGAATGGTTAGGTGTGTTATTAATGCATGAATGTTGTGAATGAGGAGTGGACAGGAGGTCCAAAATTGATTGCAGGTGGTTGTGGTAATGAATGGAGATGGGAAAGAAGAAGAGAGAGAGTTGCAGAAATTCAGACTGTTTTTCTGAAGCGTTTGCTCGAGCGAACCACTCTGGATGAAGGCGCTCGAGCGGACAAGGTCTGCTCGAGCAACCACTTTTCTGTTTGAGTTCACTCGAGCGAACCTTGGGTTCGCTCGAGCGACCACTTCTCTGTTTGGGTCCGCTCGAGCTAACTTGAATCCTCTTGAGCGAACCTGATACTGGACAAGGTATTGATTGAGTCCAATTGGTTTTGGATTTTGTAGGAAACATGAGTACTTTTGGACAGTTGTATGTCCTCAAAAATTAGCTTTGTGGCTAATTAATCCAAATAGAGATTTGGTGAGGATTGGATAATGGAATAGAAGCCTTAAAAATTGAACCCTTGAATTAGTAATGAGTTGAGTGTTAATTGATTATGGACTATACCTTTATGGGTGTTAAAGTATGGGGACTCCAATGTACACATAAATACGAACGTGATGTCCATCGAGAATAACACGTACATTGGATAACCAACGGTTACACCCAAATGGTGGGTAGGAACTGAAATAGAAATGAGTAGAATCGGGTAGTCAGTGATTCTCTCATGCCATTGTATTTTTATCACTTCATTCCAATCTCACAAGATTAATGTCATTGTCTGTTTCCTTTCCATTGTTAAGAATGGAATCACTGTATTGAATTAAATCCAGAAATGGATTGATAATGAAATGTATTGACCCTTGAGTCTGGCACTACCTAGCTATTGTATGAAATTCTAAATGAATTAAGAAATTATTATGTACATGAGGCCGGAGTCATGAATGGTGCGCCCTTTCTCCCTGAGCCAAATAACTATTCTTATTGCAGTAGGTGGATTTGGGGGCGTTCCAGGGCTCCATGGTGATGCTAGTGTCCCTGGCCCGGACACTGGTAAGTCCCACAAATTCCGATCGTATCTACGGGTACTGATTGATGCTTTCCATTTGGAAGATGAATCCTTCCTTTGAGGGAAGATGGTATATGAAATGAAATGACATGAAAAGAAATAGAATGAAATGAATTGAAATGAAAGCTATGGTAGTTGCCATCTTGTACATGCTTATTGATTGACTTATTATGCTCATCTATTGTCTAGAATTGGAACTGTTTACTAAATATATTGAATCAATTTAGTAAATGTACTAACATGTGCTATCACAAGTCTTGTTTATGCTTTGTTGAACCGTCGTGTTCACTGGTGTTATTGATGGCATTACAGGCCTGATTGCCCGTAGCAGCCCAACAGCGGCCCCGGCGGCAGCGGAGGAGACCGTTGCAGTTCCTCTGGGAGGATTGATAGAGTGGGACGATCGGAATACCAATTGATATGGGTATTCGAGTGCGCAAAGTGGACTAGGGATATTTTGGAAAATTCTTTTGAGAATTCTTTTTGTAATAGTTGAAATACATTTTGAAAATGTAAGTATTTTGAAAACTTGAACAGTTGTCAACTTGCATAGTGTTTAAATATGCTTGAGTTGATGAAAGAAAGCAAATGATCGATATATGTATAAAGAACTTTATTTTGTATACATGTACATTTTGAATTAATTGTCAATGTGTATTTCCGCAAATTGTACAATTGACAGGTATGTATGGATTGAATGTTATCCCTTGTGAATTCTGTTTTAACTTCGGTTAATTCAGAGTTTACGGGAGTAAATATGGTTCACGGCCCCTGGATTATCGAAACTCGGGCCCGGGTCGTGACAGTTCTGACACCAAAAAAAAGTTGGGTGGTTTTTCTTATGCCAACCCCGTCGGCAAGCCTGTTTTAATATGCCAGATTTGCCATAAGCGAGGGCATGATGCACTCAAATGCTGGCATCGTTTTAATCATACATACCAGTCTACGGATATTCCTCAAGCTTTAGCTGCAATCAATCTCTCTGACACTCCTAATGCTGAATGGTTTCCTGATACGGGAGCAGCTGCTCATATAACTAATGACGCTGGTAAGCTTTTCAACTTAAAACCTTATCATGCCTCTGACTCTGTTATGGTTGGAAATGGGAACCTTCTTACAATCTCACATATCGGAGATGGCATCCTCAATCATGGTGATACTTCCATTCCTTTAAAGAACGTTCTCTTGGTTCCCAACATCAAAAAGAGCCTACTTTTTGTCTCTCAATTAACTTCAGATTTTCCTTGCTATTTTGAATTTAACAAATCTCAGTTTGCCATAAAGGATCTGATGACAAAAAAGGTCCTAGCGTCGGGGAGTCAGCATGATGGGCTGTATGCATTGGACAACCAAGGAGTTGTAGCAGCCCACTTCTCATATCGTTTCAAAAGAGCTACTGCGGACATTTGGCATCAACGCCTTGGGCATCCTCAGCCTCGCATCGCACATCATTTGCATAATAATGGCTCTATTAGTATGAATAATTCAAAGTCTTTTTAGCTTTGCAGTAGTTGTGAGATGAGTAAAAGTGTTTGACTTCCTTTTTATGCATCGAATAATGAGTCCAATGAGCCTTTGTCTAAGGTCCACTGCGATCTTTGGGGCCCGGCTCCAATTAAATCTGTTCAAGGATTTAAATATTATGCTTTGTTTGTGGATGATTTTACTCGGTTTAGTTGGCTATATCCGTTGAAACAGAAATCTGAATTTTTTAGACGCTTTGTTCTTTTTCATAAGCTTGTGGAGATGCAATTTGGTAAACACATAAAAAAATTTCAGTCAGATGGAGGTGGTGAGTTTCAAGCAAAGAATTTTTACAATATCTTTTAGACAATGGGATTATACACCAGCTATCTTGTCCAGGCACGCCTGAACAAAACGGTGTAGTCAAACGTAAACACCACCATGTTATTGAATTGGGTCTGGCAATGATGTATCATGCTTTTGTACCAAAATGCTACTGGGCTGAGGTGTTTGGGACCGCTGTTTATCTCATTAACAGACTGCCTACTCCAAGAATGGACATGATTTCTCCATTGCAAAAACTGATAAATAAGAAACCTGTTTTCTCATCTCTTCGCGTTTTTGGCAGCCGCTGCTTTCCATATTTAAGGGATTACACATCAAATAAATTTGACCCAAGGTCCCTTCCATGTGTGTTTCTTGGCTACAGTGACAAACATAAAGGCTATAGGTGTCTCTATCCTCCAACTGGACGGGTCTATATCTCACATCACGTTGTGTTTGATGAGTGGATGCAATTACATCCCAATCAAGTGGCCAGCTCCCCACTGATGAGTCTTCCACCACGGTGAATCATCACCCAATGCTTACCAGGAGCAAAGATGGGGTGTATAAACCCAATCCTAAATATCTTCTTACTGCAGCTATTACAAATATCCCATGTGAGCCCAAAACAGTTAAAAGTGCCCTTAGACATCCTGGCTGGCATGCTGCCATGCTTGATGAAATTGATGCACTTGTTGAAAATCGCACTTGGGTACTTGTTCCTCGGTCTCCACAGATGAATGTTATTGGTTGCAAATGGGTCTTTAAGACCAAATTAAATGCAGATGGCAGTGTTGAACGACTCAAAGCTCGACTAGTGGCCAAGGGCTATAGTCAACGAAAGGGTCTTGATTTTTCTGAAACATTTAGCCCCGTCGTTAAGCCAAGTACTATTCGCACTATTTTGACCATTGCTATTGTTAAGCGGTGGCCCATTCGTCAACTAGATGTGAAAAACGCATTTCTCAATGGGTTTCTAACAGAGCAAGTTTTTATGGAACAGCCTCCCGGTTTCATTGATGTGGCTCGGCCCTCTCATGTATGTCATATCAAACGTGCTCTCTATGGCCTCAAGCAGGCACCGCGGGCTTGGTTTGATCGTTTTAGCATTTTTTTACTTCACTATGAATTTGTTTGCAGTACAGCAGATCCTTCCTTATTTGTGCTTCGGGCACCAGATGGTCTTCTTATTCTCTTATTATATGTGGATGATATAATCTTGACTGGGGATAACACTGCCTTCCTACACTCATTTCTTGACATCTTAAGCACTGAATTCCGCATGAAGGATCTTGGGCCATTGCATTATTTTCTTGGCAGTGAAGCTCATACCGGCCCCACTGGTCTCTATCTTACTCAATCCAAGTATGCCAAGGATTTATTGTGTCGCACCGGGATGGATGCCTGCTAAAGCATTGGTACCCCTATGGTTGTTCGAACTAAACTTCTTCTCAAAAATCAAGAAGCTCTTTATCCTGACCCATCTCATTATCGTAGTATTGTGGGTGCCCTTCAGTACCTTATTTTAACTAGGCCTGACTTGGCCTTCTCTGTTAATTCCGCATGTCAGTTTATGCAGAATCCTACTATGGGTCAGTTTCAAGCGGTCAAAAGAATTTTGCGATATGTGCGGGGTACTCTTCATTTTGGTATTCGGATCCTATCCAATAGTTCACTTGATCTATATGGATTTTCAGATGCTGATTGGGCGGGTTGTTCTTTGACCCGCCGCTCCACCACTGGTTGTTGTATTTTTCTGGGAGCAAATTGCATCTCTTGGAGTGCCAAGAAGCAACCCACAGTAGCACGCTCTAGCATGGAATCCGAATATCGCGTCATGGCATCCACTACTGCAAAGCTTATTTGGACTAGTTTTCTTCTCAAAGACATTGGAATTTCGCTTCCTCGCCATCTTACTTTGTTTTGTGATAATATTAGTGCCTTGTATATGACTGTTAATCCAATTTTTCATGCCAAGACTAAACATATAGAGGTGGACTACCATTTTGTTCGGGAAAAAGTGGCTCTCGGCACTTTGATCACGCGGTTTGTCTCTTCTTCACAGCAACTCGCTAACATCTTTACTAAACCTCTAGCACCTGATGCCTTTCATAACCTCTGTGCTAAACTGTTGGTCTGTGCCATGCACCCCAGTCCAGTTTGAGGGAGGGTATTGGAGAAGAGGTCCATGAGAAAAAGGGTCCAGCAGAGATTCAGTCCATCAAACCTCAAGCCCAAGAAACATTGGATCCATCACTTATCCAGTTTACCAAGTTTCAACAAACTCAGTCAAATGATGATCTCAACAACTGCAACATTCAGGGACAGTTTTCAAGCAACATTTCAAATTCAAAATAAACCACAATTGTAGGCCTATGCCTTGATTTTTCAAACTTTCATCTTATCATTGTATTCTCTCAAAGCTAGCATTATAAATTTAAATCATCTTATCTCTTCAGGTTATGAAGAGAGAGAGCATTCAATTTCAGAAACTACAACTCACCTTTATAGTGTTATCGCCTCCTTGTTACATGCAAGTCATGGTGGTCTACAACAAGGTTGAAATGTTACCTGTTATCTAATCAAGTTCCTTCGCTCATGCTTTCGATGCACGATGATGAAACGGATGCCTACTCTTTCTTTAGTCTCTCCAACCAGAGGGATTATTCGCTCAAAGTGCCAGAGCTTCGTGGGAAAAGGATTTGTGGATCTTGTTATGGTTGGCTGATAACAATTGATCATCAAACGTTGGACTTCATTTGTTAAATCCTCTCTCCAGACAACAAATCAAGCTTCCATGACCGAAGACATTCCCACGTGCTTATATCAAGGAAGTATGTGTAATGGATGTTGACTATTTTGAAAAAGTCATTCTGTCTGAAGATCCATCAGTAACAGATGATTATATTATAATGGCTATCTTTTCTGGGATGACTATGTTGGCCTTCTGTAGACCTCGAAAAGAAGGAAAGTGGATTGTGCTGGATTCTCACAGACATTCATTTCAAAATCTCATTTACTATCAGGAACAATTCTATGCAGTAAATATGGTTGGAGCTTTGGTCGCAGTTGAAATAGATCCTCAACCAAAGTTAAGTTTGAAGTGCCATAGTTGTACTTGCAGCCGCTATTTGGTGGAGTGGTCTGGTGGGCTGTTGCATGTGAGGAGGCCAATGGCATATGATGATGAACCTTATGCTGACTCTTCTGATAGTGACACTGCCGATTGTAATTGGGATGGTTCTCCCACTAGCCATAAAAAAACTGTATTTTTCCCGATGTGGATGATGCAGACATTGACAATCCTAGAGAATGTGAAGATAGTAATATTGGTGCCACTCATGATGAAGATCTAGAAAGGACAATTTACAGGACGGGCATTTTCAAAGTTTACAGGCTTGTTCGTATGAACAATTGTGAGTATAAGTGGAAGAAGGTGAAAAGCATAGGTAACAACAGTATAAGTGTTCGTATTCTGTTTGTTGGTAACAATAGTGCCATCTCTTTGGCAGCTGCCGATTTTCCAGGATCTAAAGGAAATAGAATTTTTTCACAGACGACAGATGGGTATCATATGGCCCTAAGAAAGGGTGCTATGACTTAGGCATCTTCAATCTGGAGGATGAGACATTTGAATCATTTTATCCAAATGTTTATCATTCTCCCATGTTTCCCCCAATTTGGTTCACCCCAAATCCATAACAGCGTAGTAGAAATTGGCATATAGCTACACAACATTGAAATGAGTTGCGTCTCTCACGTGCTATGTGTTTTTCTTTCTTATATTGTTATTATTATTAATTTTTTCTTTTACTGCTATATTTGTGAGTTTAATTTTTTAAGACATAAATTTGGAAGAGTTCTTACAATTGAGGCCACCCTTTGGATCAATTGAGAGGCAATCATGCAAAAACTTATTAGATTTCAGAAACTTCTTTTTTATAATTATGATGAAGCCAGTGAATCTGGAGAAAATTGTTCTTCTATATATGGTTGTGTCTCCAATATGGGGTGGCTGCAAGCTTTTCAATGTAATAAGACCCTCAACGCCTATGTTTATATATGCATTTCATCTTTTCCCCTTCTTTTTAAACTTCATCTAATCTGTGTCCCCATTAGCATTCTCAAACTCAAATATTCTAAAAGTAGTTTTGAGTCCTAGGTTATGAATTTAGAAACCAAAATGTGCATTCTTTGTCCCTTAATTTCATAATTAGCTTATATATGCCTAACCCAATTTAAATATTGTGCTTTTTTTTATCGCTTAACAAATTATTTGATCAATTTATTCTTTAAACGATGCATAGAATTCATGGAGCTGGCCGTCAGAGGTAATTTAGGATGATTTAACATTAGACAATTGGATCAAACACAATATCTTTTATCCATTTGTTATCCCATAATTAAGACTTCCACATTCCCGTACCAATTAGACGTTAATCGCGAAGATATTCACACATTTAACATGAAGATACTGTTGAATAACAGACCGACCTTAATCACAAAAATATTCACACATTTAACATGAAAATGCTGCTGAATAACGATCAGTCTTTATCAAAAAAAAATTAAAAGACAATAAATCATAAATATCCCGATTTGAAAAGAGATTCCATCCTCTCACAAAATGAAATTCATACAAGTGCACAGAAACAGAAAACAAGAAACTATCAACTCAACAATGAATATCACAGAAAATAAATGCATGAATGGAAACCTTGCAAACCGTTGGATCTAAAGGAGTTGCCAGAATCGCTTGATGAATGGGCTTCTTTAATCTGACATGGGTATCTTTTGAGTCATTCTTTGTGCTTGTTGAGAGGGAGATGGAACTTCTCTTCTAAATGATTATCAGAGAACCTTTCATAATTCATATATAAGCTAAATATTTTGCAGATACTTCTTCAGTGACCATGAATACCCTCAAGGTAAAGTTGTTATATGCTCCAAGGTAAAGTTGTTATGTGCTCAAGAGTAATCATGGGTAAAGCTTCAACTTTTATTTCTTTGGAACCTACACGCACAGCTCAAAGTCCTGACTCACTCACCCAGTGATCTTTTGGGCTTTGTAGCCAGACTTGGGGTCTGACTCTAATTTCTATCACTTCATCTGACCCTGGGATCTTTGGGTTTTTGGATTTTGTTGCTGTTTTACCTCCTTTCCAGGCAAAAAAAAAAAAAAAAAACTAAATAAATCTAATCAAAATGAATAGTGAAACACACCTGTAACAAAAGTCTATCACTCCAAAATATGTTTGGATAAATTTTAAGCCAAATACTACCAATGGAATTACCAAAACCCACTTTAAACCTCTTTTCCCAGCTTTTACTAACCTTCCTTTTTTGTTTAGCTAAGCAAGACTTTAGAGATTTTAACAAAGTTTCCATAGTTCAACAAAATACAAGATAAGAGGGGAATGACCACAAGCTTTTAACCCCTTAAAAAAACTAACTTCATTTCTCACATTGAACTCCTTTAGAACCTATCCTGTAATAAAAAAGAATCAACAAAGTTAATGAAAATATAGAAAATAAACATATTTACTGAAGAGAAATACAACAAGCTGGTCATGAATAAATAATGTTTTAACTTACCCTGCTAAGCATCAGTCGAACCTACATAAAAAGACACAAAAATCAGAAAAGATAAGAAAACAAAACAAAAAAAATGTTTCTAGAAATGCAATGCACCTTGGATAGAATGATTATATCTGATTCATTGAGGTCATAATGGGCAAGAATTTTATGATCGATCATTTTGTCTTGCTTACGCATCAAGTGGATGTTCTTCACTTCTTGCCCTGTTGTTTCTGCCAACATCTCCTTTATTTTGGAGACTCTGGTCTTCATCTCAACTTCTAGGTTTATGATCTCGTCCTTCTGACCTTTGACAACAACTTGTATCTCAACAGGCAGAATCAATAGTAAAAACTTCATTTTATTAAATACTAATTATTTATTGCATTAGTATATCAGTTGATGAACCTTTTTGAAAGAGTGGCAATCTTTTTTATGTTGTACTAGTTCCCTTTTCTCCACGAAAGTAAATACAATCTTTTTCAGAACATTCATGCACTTCTGTTCTATGTACTGTTTTCATGTGATCTCTCATCCCACCCGGCCTCTCATTAGTGTGCTCGCAATGATTGCAATAAAACGTGGTCGGCATTGTGGTACTAAAAAAGAACATTAAAAAAATTAGTTGCATAATATAAATAAAAATATCATAAGTAAATAATTAAAGGCTATTTGCAATTAGAATAAAAAAGTACGTCTTACAAAATCAAAGGCTATGAAGTAGGAGTGGCAGAGGTTTTGATTGATTGTGAATGGAAAACTTGACAGCATTTATAGACCTTAACTAAAGCCATAAACTGCTATGATTAAGGCATCTGCCACTTATCCAACACTCCACTTATCCAATATAAGTGTTGTTCTCTATAGAAACTTCTACCAAAAAGGACATGAAGCTGGATACTATGAAGCTCGTCATGGGAAATCTGTGAGTTAAAGAGTGGAACTCCGTTGCGGGACTTAACTATTTAAATCTGAACTATTAAAAATAGTTACATTAATCCCAATTTCCTCCACCACTGCATTGACTCTTTGAGATATATATATATATATATATATAAAATGGAGATCATAAAGTTAGTTCAACAGTGGAACAAATTCCGATTGATGTAAAATTTTAGAATATCCTAACTCATTTAATTCCAGTTGTTTAAATTCAATGGATAGACCCCACCATGGAGTTTGACTCCTTTTAAATTAGGATTTCTCTAGGTTAAAGCCTAGATTAAGTGTTAGGTGATTTGACAGAGGGCACATCATTCATTTCATAATACCAATGGAGATAAGATGAATCAAAATTAGTTGTCATGTATTATCTTCATTTACCATACGGAACCAAGGAGTAGCAAATTCATACAAAAAACAAGTGATAGAGAAGGAGGTTTCCCAATCGGAGACCGGGTCCTCAAAGGCTTGGCTTCGTCAAATCTGAGTTGAAGGTGTAGAATTCTATAGTGGGGCCCACTCATTTGTAATCTAAGTCTTTCAAAATGAATTTCCTTGCATCTCCAAAATTCTTCCAATAAGAGTTCATCCCACTTAAGATTAACCGTTTGATAAAAAATAGTCATTAATAATATGCATATAGATTTTGTTAGTCACATTTTCAATAAAAAAAAAAAGTCAATCTTTTAATCAGCCCTACTTTTATTGAAGTAAATTTAAAGATATCTCTTATCATAGAAGGATATTTGTTTTGAGTGGCTCAAATTCCAAGTAGGTGAGCTCCACTATAGATCTCAACTCTTTTAACTCGAGATTTCTCCAATTCAAAGCTTTAGACACTTGAATCAAGCACTTCCCAAATAGAAAATACAGGTGGCCAATATTGTGGCAAAATTATCATAGGGTAGCTCGGCTGATTCGAGATGGGTGTGAGTTTGAATCGCCATTATAGCAAAATAAAAGAATAAGTAAGAAAAATAGCAATGTTAAAGTGTTAGAAAAAAAAAAAAGTTAACTAATCCTATGAGTTGATACACAATGGTCAATGCAGGACCACTGTGTATCAACTCATAGGATTAGTTCACATTTTCCTACCCCAACTCAATTCATTCCCAAGCCAACTGAATTTGGAGGATTACAGTTCGTACAAAACCAATTGGAATTGGAAGAATATCCTTGTATGCCTTTCTAATCCATGGAATTAAAGCCTTCATTTGACTGGAGCAAAGTTATTAAACAAGGTATTTACAGATTGAGATCAGCCGTGGCCCCCATGAAATTCCAAAACCCCCCTTTATTTTACTTTATTTTAGTAGAATTTTTTAAAAGCTTGCATATTGGCCCCTCCAAGAATTTTATTTTTTAAAGTCCCCCACAAGCCACAGTTTCTAGTTCCACCCCAGCCTACATGGGTTCGTATGGATCAGGCTTCCTCTTCAGGTGATAATGGGACCCAATCTTTTTTACCAATCCATGCTCACGGATTAATTGCTAAAGACCACGCCATAGGCTGGTAACAACAAAAAGATTAGAGATTGACTCACAATCAAACATGGATTATTTGAGTTTGGGGCGTAAAATTAAGACTTAAAAGAAGGAAATTTAGAAATATAAAGTTACAAAAAAGACATGCCTGCTGGTGTTTTGATTTTTTTTATTTTTTATTTTTAAAGAAAGAAGATCTGCAATTTTGATAGGGCTTAGGTCCTGCGTGTTTGGATTTTCATTTACCAACAGGGAATGAGTATTGAGAAGGCCCCTTACCTCAATAGTAATAAGCGTCAATTCTCATATGGCATGCCAACTTCACTCACCCGGGGGCTCCATCACTTCACCGGATGTCTACTATCCTCACCCAAGGGCAGGGTCCCAGCCCCCTATAGCTGGATTAAAAAAAACAGGTAATTAGTATCAGGCTTTTGTTGAGCTAATATCCAACTTGACTCCACCAAGTTGCACCCTCAAACCAATTTACTTAGGAAACCAATATTATTATCATTCTTCTCTCTCTCTCTTTTTGAACACTACTTCTTTCCTGACTGCCCAATGACCCAACTCGCTATTTCAAGGTTTGGGTTAAGCTGTAATTTTTAAGTTGGTTGGGTCCGGGTTGCCTTTCTTATAAACTGATATATGTGTATAGGTTGAGTAAATTCTTACAATTAGACCCGCAAGTTAAGTTGACCCACTAAATCAGTGTCCTTTTTCTCCCTGTTAGCCTTCCTTCGGAGCAATTTCCTTTACTGGCCATCTTAAAGCCTTTACCACCTAATCAGGACAGCGGAAAGACTCACCAATAGATTGGGTCCCATTATCACTTGAAGAGGAACCTGGATCAAATTAGTTTGTTGGCCCAACACATAAGATTGCCTAGCGATTTTGGAAGGTCTTAGATTGTTCTCAACAAGATATAGTTGTGCCCTTGTGTTAGAAAGTGATTGTTCAAATGTGATTGCTTGGGTATCTAATAGAAAGTCTAACCCATGGAAATTTCAATTCTTTTTTAATGAAATTAGGGAGATTTCAGCTCTCATTAATGTCTCCTTCCGTCATGAGATTAAATCTGCCAACTCAACTGCAGATGTGCTAGCAAAGCAAGGGGTGGATAGGTTAATTCCTTGGGTGGGTGTCATCTTGTAGTTGGAGTTATGACTGGTGCTTCTCTCTTGCAACTTCCAACTCCTCTTTTATTTAAGTCTTGATGTATTCTTTTTTTCCTTCTTTTAACAAAATCTTTGTAACCGTTTAAAAAAAAAAAGAAAAACATGATTCCCCAATCTTCATTTCTTATGATTAATCACATATCTCACACATGATCAATTTGACGTTAAATCCAAGTTGGATTAATGTGAAATTTGGCCCGTGGTTAATACACAGAGGGCCAATGATTTCCAGTGGCTTAGATTTCTGATGAGGGAATAGGGGTGGAAATCTGGGCGGGCGGCCCAAGCCCGGCACGGAAAAACCGTGCCTGAGCCCGTTGACTTGGTCAATGGCCAGGCAGTCCCCAGCAGACCGTGCTGGGCCAGGGCTGCCAGGCCTGAGGCACGACTCAGCGCGGGACAAATAAAATTCGTGCCGTGCCGGGCTAGGCCCCCAAGGTCGTGGGTGGCCTGCCTTGGCACGAGGAGGGCCCAACAGTCTTATTTTTTAAAACACCAACCCCCCCCCCCCCCCCCCCCCCCCCCCCCACATTTGGGTTTTGTATTATATGTTTTCTTATAGAGGGGATATGTGTTCCCATGTAATTGGTTGGTGTAAATTTCTCTAAATAATGGATGTGTGTAAAAAAGGGGTGCCTTTTAGGAAAATAGAATGATGCAAATTATATATATGTGAAAGTATATATGCATATCAAATTGCCCATAGTGTTACTTTTTACCAGTGTGATGTTCTGGGAACATAGATACTTGCATGGTACTGTGCATTCTGGATTTGGCCTGCAACACTATTATTAGCTGTGAAGGTTGATATGAGAAGCATTTTGTTGATCATGGATCAAGAATAACTTTTTTTTTAACTTTATCGACGAATTTCCTCAAATTTCAATATTATTTTTTTCATTGGTCATGGGCAACATGGCCTTGATAATTATTAAAAAAAAATAAAAATAAATAAAAAAAGGGGAGGGGGATCTGTGGGCCGCCCATGGGCTACACTGCCCAGGCCCTACTGGGGCCGTGCTGGGCGGACCCCCACTAGTTTGGGCCTAGCACTGCACGGCCCGCATATCCATGCCGGCCCGGCCCGGGCACTAATAGGCCCGGTCTTGGGCGGGCCGTGCCGGGCCAGATTTTCACCCCTAGGTGGGAATCCACTAATGGATTTATGCTTTAGTAACATCTTTTATTCACCTAAAAGTCTTCAAAACTCCTACCGACATTGTGGGTCCTGTAGAAGTCAGAAAAGGTTCATAAACACTGTGAAAACCAAATTCAATAGGAAATCCATCACATATTCTGAAACTTCAGCCACTTCAACCTCCAAAAGCAATTGCAACGGCTTGTGTGGGTGCTAAAGCCAAGAATGAGGAAATAAAAAGAGTAAGACGGTCGGATTTGAGAATAAAATCAAAAGGCACTCTTGAGAAAAGAAATCAATACATGTGAAGAAATGGTAATGTTATAAGAATTGAAAACACATATATACTAATGTAGAACAATATTATCTCACAAGCTTCAGTAAAATTTCCTTGCAGCATAATGTCTAGGTTTAATCAACAACCCAGCCACGAACAGATTTGACAGATGACAATGGTATGTGAGTGTACTATGCTTAGCAGTTCTAATAGCCCAAGCCGGACTTTGACACGATTGTTTCCTAGAGATGGCATTGCCTTGGTGATCTGCTGGAACCACTTGATTGTCTTGTTCACTTGGACTTCTACTGTGTATTCTAGTTTGTTCTCATCTCTGTATATATTTATTAGTTATGAATAAAGTTCGGTTGCCTCTCAGCATAAAAATGGGTGTGCACAAACAATATGGGTTGGGCTTGTAAATGTAACCAAAGTTCGGTTTAGGAGTAGATGTTCTTAGGATTATTTGGGTGCTTAGATTAGCTTCTCGGATCCAATCGAAGTCCAGTTTTCAAATGAATTAGTAATTCTTACAATTAGAGTAAGTTAGCCTCTCATTGTGGAAGGAGATTTAGCAAATGCCATTGCTTGGGCATGAAGGTTGAGTAGCGCTCTTGACTCTGCTCTTTTTATCTTGTTTTAAGCTTCTACTTTATTATTGACTAATTGAGTTTATCAACGTGTGAGTTGTTTTCCATGTAACTTCATCAAAACACACAAATCCATAGAACCGTAGGACGCAGATCACATGGTCAAAAGCCAGCCAAAAACCCAGCAGTAAGTGGAGCCCATCCATATCTGCTATCATCTACCAGTCAAACGAGACCTATCTGCTTCTTAGAAGATATCAATCCCTGATTCTTCCATGTCAATTATTCATCCTGCATTGATTCTGCATCATATTATGAGCTAATGAGAAGGTGGATACTGGAGATGCAGTTTGATTCAAGGTGTTCATATACTACTTCCAGAATCCTCACAGGAAGAATGTTCCAAATCATCAGACTTGGAAGAGACACAGTAGACAGATGGTGAGGCACTTGGTTCACTTCTATCTGGAAGAAATGGAATTGATCTTGATTGTTTAGATAAGTCAGTGCAGGTTGCGCCAGTGGCCAAGCAGTTCCCATGACAGGGCGATACCTCTCTAGAATGCTGAGTAGAAGGCTTTTTATCTTTTGATAATCACTCTGAAAATATGCTCTGTTTACACATTCAATCCAACAAGTGAGGCTTAAAATTCTGAAAGAGGTGAGCTATTATGTAAGGGAGCTGTGTTAGCAACAGGATATATATGGCCATGATGATTGTAGGCTACCATTTAAATACCACCCCACAATTTGCTGGATAGCTGTGTTGAAGATTATCAATTTGTTAGGATTTTAAGGATATTAGTAGGTTATCCTTATCCTTTGGATATGGTTAGTTAGTATTTTCTTATAAATGTAATCTTTTCTATCATGCGGTGAAATTATGGGCAATAAGTGATTCTTTGAAAGTCTTTATGATATCAGAGCATGGGCCCAGCGATGATCTTGCAATCAAGCTGGATACGATCTTGCTTCCGCAATTATAACTGTCCATTTTGTTTATTTCTCAATAAAAAAAAACTGAGCATCCTCTCTTATCCATCCATGTAAGCCCTACGATCTCATCATCTTCATCAAAATTGCACGATCGAAACTTCTGGAAGAAATCACGACAAATCTGATCCAGTGGGCCACCAGCAACGACAGACTAAAAAAGGAGCGGTTTGCGATAGTGATGGATCCACGGACAGACGGTGATCACCAAGAAGACATGAAGAATTATTTCTATTAAAATATTTTATCATCTATTTTTTTAGAGATTAAAGGGTTTTTATTTTTCATGTTTACAATCACAAATACTTTCTTTGCATGTGATTGAGGGGGAATGTTGAAGATTATCAGTTTGTTAGGATTTTGAGGATATTAGTAGGTTATCATTATCCTTTGGATATGGTTAGTTAGTATTTTTTTATAAATTTAATCTTTTATGTCAATGAATCTTACCGTGAAATTATGGGAAATAAGTGATTCTTTGAAAGTCTTTCAGCTGATCCCTCAAATTTTAGTTTGAGAAGGCCATAACTGGAGGGATTGCAACCAGATGGATGAGGCTGGGAAGAGGTGAATTGAATGCCCCCTAAAAAGCGAAATATCAGTCCTGTAACTTTTTCTTAATTTCTAAAATCAGTTCTTACCTCTCAAAAAGGAACAAAATGGAAAAATAAGCAATCAAGCTGGTCTGAACTGAATCTTTATTGACACTACTGTCCTCACAATCTTGAAGAAGAAAACTTTTTGGATAGGTATCCGTTACAACTTACAAAACAAGAATAAACGCACTCTCTATATGCATCCATCTGTTAAGACACCATTGCCTACAACCATGGTACAAAGTAATTGAGGGAAAACAAGTTACATACAAAAAATGAAAAAGTAAAAACGCTAGAGAAGGCCTGAAACAGGGGAGGGGCTGAACACTGGCCTGTCCTTGTTTTCATTATTATTATTGTTGCTGCTACTGCTTTTCCTACGAGGTTTCGCCTCCGCTAACATGCTTAACACATCTCTCATGGACGGCCTGTCCTTGGGGAACTTGGCTGTGCATAAAAGTGCAACGCGAAGAACCAGGAGCATCTCTTCCTGTATGTGTTTGCACTCTGCACCTACATTAGTGTCTAGTGCTTCGATGCCTCTGTTATTTCTTATTTTACAACGAACCCATTCAACGATGTCTACAGACTCCCCAAATTCTGGTTCCAATGGCCTCTTGCCAGAAAGAAGTTCCATCAACACCACCCCAAAGCTGTATATATCGCTCTTCTGGTCCACCTTCATTGTGTAACCATATTCTGCCATGCAAAACAAATGCCAGTTAGTTAAAAAAAAAAAATCACTTAAATCTAGCTCTAAAGGATTATTTTTAGCTGCAGTTTAGCTTTTCCTAAGTCAGCTGCTATGTGATTGCGGGATAGGGCTGCATACGCTTTCATATCTGTGGCAATGTTCTATGCAATTGGTTTTAGGGTGCAAAAATCATACTAATCATGCCCTTTTTAGAGATGCATAAATAATATTTGATTAGATGATCCTAACCAAAACCATCAGAGATGATAGGATCAATTGTATTCTAATTTCCAGCCATGCTAACTTCTTCCTGCTACAATAAGATTCAATTAATGAGTCTTTTTCCTTTTAGGCAACACACCTGGAGCAATGTAGCCATAGGACCCTGCAACCACGGACACAGTCTCATTCTTTCTCATCATCATCTTTGCCAGTCCGAAATCGGCGATCCTTGCTTCTAGATTCCCATCTAAGAGTATGTTGTTGGATTTGACGTCTCTGTGAATCACTGGTGGACTACAGTCATGGTGGAGGTAGGCCAGCCCTTGGGCCACCCCCACTGCAACATTGTACCGAGACAACCAATCCACCAGCATTCTCCCAGCCTGCTTTCCATGCAAGGCCTCCCAAAGGCTTCCATTGGGCATGTACTCATACACTATCATTGTATCGGACTCATTGTGAAGGTGCCCCAAAAGCCTCACTATATTCCGATGCCTAAGCCTCCCTAGAAGATTCACCTCTCGCGCAAAATCACTCCCTTCTATTATTGCCCCATCTGTCTGTGCTCTCCAAAGCTTCTTCACGGCCACAACTGAATGTGGCCGCTGCACATTTGCCTTGTAAACGATACCTGTAGCACCCATACCAATTATATTCGTGTCCCTTATGCAAGCTAGTATCTCACCACTGGTGAAACTGAGTCTTTGAAATGCCGTTAATCTCCACGGCCATTCTCCATTTTCTGACTGGAATCCATCTTCGCACCAACCACCATTGTATCGCCACCTTATGAACAACAACCGCCCTCCAAAGGCAGCTATTCCAATGCTTAGGACAGCTGAAATACCAATGACCCAACCTGCTACAACGTGTTTGATACGCACCTTTTTTTGCCTTGAAGACAATGCAGCAGAATCCAAGGAACAGGGAGGGAGAATGCCACCACAGAGACCTGGGTTCCCAGAGAGATCATCTGGGTTTATGGCCTTCAGCATCCCATTTCGAGGAACAGGACCGGTTAGCCTGTTGTAGGACACATTGAGCGCTTCCAGAGCCGGTGAGTCCCCAAAATTCGCTGGTAACATACCAGTCAGCATGTTGCTGGATAGATCCAGTATGGCTAAAGAAGGCATCATTGCAATTGAGGTTGGGATTTCTCCATGGATCAGATTGTTGTGCAAATTCAGATTTACCAACTTCTCACAGGAGGCTAAACTTGCTGGTATGCGGCCGGAGAGCTTGTTATTCGATAAATCAAGCACTCCCAGCGACGGGCAGTCTTGGAACTGATCTGGGATTTCACCAGATAAATTGTTATCAGATGCTGCGAAGCTTTGGAGATTGGGTATGGAGAGAATGTTGTATGGAAGAGATGATTGAAGGTGGTTATGAGAGAGATCAATGAAGGTGAGTGACATCGAGAGGGCAATGTCATTGGGTATATTGCCTGACAGATTGTTTGATGCCAGTTCCAACCTTTGAAGTTTAGGGAGCGCTCCAAATCCAACTGGAATTGTTCCTGAAATCTGATTGTCTTGCATTCGAACTCTAACCAGAGAAAGGCAAGTAGATAGGCCAGTTGGATATGTACCTGAGAAGCTGTTGTTGAAGAGGATGAGCTTAGTGAGATTGCCACCATTGCAT
This sequence comes from Persea americana, assembly GCA_029852735.1. Classification (NCBI taxonomy): domain Eukaryota; kingdom Viridiplantae; phylum Streptophyta; class Magnoliopsida; order Laurales; family Lauraceae; genus Persea; species Persea americana. Next base: position 17,044,941 of record CM056814.1, read on the forward strand.
AAACCGGCTGGGATACTTCCATTGAGTGAATTGGAAGAAACATCCAACCACTGCAGTGGTGAATTTCGTCCAAGGTCAGCTGGCAAAGGACCGGTTAGTGAGTTGTTCCATAATTCAAACACCTCTAACCGAGTCAATTCACCAAATCCAGCAGGAATCTGGCCAGATAACCGGTTGCTCATCAGATTCAGCAGCTGCAGATCCTTAAGGTAGGCCAATTGGATTGGAATGGCACCTGATAACAGATTATCCGATACATCCATCTGCACCAACGACATCAAATTGCCCAGCTCGAAGGGAATCTCACCTGTGAGGCTGTTCTGGTATAAGAAGATTGTTGTAAGCAGCGTTAGTCGGCCTAATGCTGCCGGAATCTTTCCAGTAAGATTTCCGACAGCTATATCAAGATACCGGAGATTGGTCAGATTTCCAAATTCTGCTGGAATACTCCCTTCAAATGCATTGTAGCCAATTATAATTGTCTCAAGGGACGAGAGTTGGCCTAACTCAACTGGAATTAGACCAATGAGATCGTTACCTGAAAGACCCAGATACTTCAATCTCTGCAAGTTCTTATATGAAGATGGGATTCTACCTTGGAACAAGCATCCTCTTAGGTCCAGGATCTCGAGTGACGTCGCATTTCCAATGTAGTCCGGAAGGGAGCCTGAGAAGTTGTTGCCAGATGCATTTAAACTGATCAGCCCAAGTGCGCGGTCAAGACCAGTAGGAAATGCACCCACAAGGAGATTCTGACTTACATCGAATTCTCTCAGTGATGTGAGATTTGATAAAGATTTTGGCAATGACGACGAAATTCCATTGCAGCAGATTTTGAAGTAGATTAGACCATGAAGCTTTTGGATATCTTCAGACACCCGGCCACTCAGGTTCATGTGGGAGAGATCAAGCCTTTCGACTGCACCCGTTGCTCCGCACGAAACTCCGGTCCAGTTGCAATGCGACTGGCTTCCATCGACGGGTAATTTCCAATCTCCAAGCTGATCCAATGGATCAACCAGGCTCGCCTTTATCGAAAGTAAGGCCCCCTGTTCATCGCCGCCACCGGAGAGGACCGGTGCACCCTCTGTGAAGGCATAAGAAATGGCCAAGAAAGAGAAGAAGAGGAGAAGCAAATGGGTCTGCATTCTGCTTTCCTTTCTCTGTTTCTTTAGTCTTCTTCAGACATTTTTAGTTGTCTGCAGTAGACAGTAGGGGAAGGAGGGGAGTTATATGAGAGTGATGGGAAGATGGTTATTGTTTAAAAAAATGGGATTGTTTTTTGTAAGCTCGTGAGGTCTTGGGTTCTGCAACAGCTGTTAGTGACTGGGAACTTTGGCCAGATATAGAAACCTTTTGGTTTTGGGAGACCTCTCCTGACATTTTAAACTTGGATAGAATGTGTTATGTTAATCATAGACACATTACATACACACGTTTTGATCTTTGATGAAATGAGAGATAAAACAGACCCTAGTAGAAAAATCTTCCAAACCAGACAGGCTACTAACTACTAAGAAAAACGGTTTCCTATGATGATTTATCAATCGTCCTTTGCTTCAGATGAAAGTGACATGAGGACTTCAAATTCATCACAACCACCTGCAAAGTCATCTTTTTCCTACATGTGGGTTCCATCATGTACAAGTTAATAGCGCAGGGACGGCTGAATACAGAGATTACATAATCAGTTTATGATGTCACTAAATTGTGGGTTTTTTTTTTTTTTTTTGGTAAAGCACTAAATTGTGTTATTAGTAATGTATTGTGCTATTAGTAATGTATCTTGATTTTTCATAGGGTCTCTCCTTTTATGAAATTGAATAAGTGGGATTTATAGTAAAATGGATTCTGACTCAAGATTATTAAGGAGGTGATGGGTGAATGATAGAGATGTAGATAGAAATGGGACATTTAACTTTTTTAGAATTTGAATTGCAGGTGATGTTTGGGTATTCATTTAGCATGTTCTTATAACTTACTTTCCCTTCGAGGGAAATTATTTGATGGTCATGTTTTCAGCCTTGTCTCATCAGTACTTCTTTTAGAATTCTAGGGAACACGTTACCAAAGTATGTGTTGGTGGTAAGCTGGGCCCTCCATTGTCTATGGGTTCCCAAAGCCATTTATTTGTTACATTTATAGTCATTGAGGTGAACAGTCTGTGAAGTGGATATTTGAGGGTTTTTTATGTTATCATTTCTCAATTACAGGTACGACCTTGTGCTGTCCCACTAGTCTAACGGAATCTAAACCATTTTTTTTTTCCCATGTTAGGATGGCAATGGGAGAGAACATTTGGTGTAAAATGAAAAACCGAATCTGTTAGTGTGCTGCTGTCTGTATAGAGAGAGAAAGAAACCATTTCAGTGTGGGACTTGAAAAACATAGAAAGTTTGGAAGAATCCTATGCGGATCTTCCACTGCAAAACTGTGGCATCTCATCTCATGACATGTGTAGTCCACAGTTCTGGATCCTCGAGGCCAGGTTCTCGGACCATTAGCAAAGCTTGCTCTGAAATCAAAATCACTAATTAGTATCAGAGGAGCGTTGAATAACCTTTCTTTTAGTTCCTAGGAATTTTAAGTCTTTGTTGCAATTGAAGTGATAGGATTTGATTAACTAGAAATTTATTGTCAAATGAGCCAGAAAAAAATTATTAAAGAGGTAAATCGTGAATGATATGAAGTGAGGAGTGAAGGGTGTAACGTAGCATCATAGATGGCACCTTGACTTTCTTAGAATTTGAACTATTAAGATAATGGTTTGGTATTCATTTCTCATCTTCCCTTCCATCTCCATTAAAAGGGAGTCTGTGTGATGGTTATTATTTGAAGATTCTCTTGAGATCTTAATTTTATCCACTTATAGCATGAATTCCTTTGTTTATTCAATTCCAATGTCTAGAACAAACAAGCCACACGAATGCATTCTTTTGAAGAAACAAATGTGAAGTTTCATGGATGCCAATCAACTTATCTCTCCTTCAATGAAAAATAAATCAATGGGTGATGACAAATAAAATCGCAATAAATGAATACCTAGAAAATTATTTTCCGTCTGCTGTAGTTCATTTTTCATTGAACCGGAAATAACTTAATTGTCATTTATAAAACTTCACCTTAGTTTCTCACTTTTATCTACTTTTAGGAATACTAAGAAGTACAAGGATTCATTCAGTTCCAGTACAAACAAAGGAGCAGCTAATTGTTGGGTGATGCTACACCTTGATTCTAGCTTGGTCTAAAAGCATGCACTGTATAATGTGAAGTGACGCATTGCTTAGAGTTTTGCTTGTGGAAAACTATCATAGGAGCTTAATTATTTTTAAACATCAAAGGGGAGAGAGAAAAAGAGAGAGAGAGAGAGAAGTGAGAAAAAAAAAAAAAAACAAATGCGGGGCATGGGATAGTAGCCCATGGGTGCAGTAAGAGGTGACCCACATGCAATCATGGCCCTGATCCCACCAACTGCTCCTGCTTCTCTCACCACATGGGCACATGGTCCTGTGCATTTTAAAAAATTGGCTTAGACGCAATCAAAGGACATGGAGACCCATGTGCACCAGAGAGAGAGAGTAATCAGAAAACGGGGCTCTTGGGAGGCTTCTCCCCATTATTGGGCCTGCCCTTCGATGCTTCCTTATGCTTTCCCTCTTTCTTGTATATTTTAAAATGGAATCCTTCGCACTATGGAGAATCCATGCTAGTGATGGTTAGGTGCTCCCACATGTCTTTGTACCTGCTTTCTATGGACGACTCTGAAAAAAAAAAATTGGAGTAGGCCCCACACCCTTCTTCATTATGGATCCCATTTTGCCATTGTTATCTATGATCTGATGGTGTTTGAGTGTCACCAATTAAGTAACTATCGACCTGGCCTTTTGGCCTACTTGGATTTATAAAAATAATGGGAGAATGGGGAAGAAAAGGTCTATGCCATGTTCTCTTAGTGCCAACAGAAAATTGGGCACCATGTAATGACCACTTTAAACTATTTAGAGTCAAGGGGTTAAAAGTTCAACAATTTCTATTCGCTGGTTAAATTCATCTCTTATGCTTTTGGATGATCATTTAATCATCAATTTTTATTATATATTCTGGTATCAAATTAGAATGAGTGTCATTTCATGAGAGGATACTTTGCGGGTTAAAAATCACAGAAGGACTCAAGTTGCTCACAAACCAGGCTATTAATTAGAAATAGCACTTTGGCCATGATCGGGGATTTTCCTTCACACAGATGCCAGCACAAGCAGCTGGTTTTTTCACTTGTATTCGGGTTGTTGATTATAAGCATAAATTTCATGACCACCAATGAGAACTGGTAGGGCATGTCCCATCATCTAAATTTTGATCCTTGATCAAGTACCCCTGCTTGGCTATGCTATGGGATGGTCACAACCACAATTCTTATTGATTGGTCCCATAAGCACAAAAATAATAATTTCTAGTAGGTCAGGTTTTATTCCTATAATTTCAAGTCATTGTTACATTGGGGCAATGCATGGGTCGTGACTGATTTGCAACCAAAGTATTAGATTTGAGTCAAGATTTTAAGATAAACAAGACTTCAATCCATTGAAAAACTAAATTGAATTAGGATAGTTCATCTGTTATTTCGAACCAGATATAATTGGGTCATTGCAGCACAGATAATAGATGGCAGAGGGATACAATGATCTATGCAACCCTAATTACAATTTGACAGTGATTTGAAGATTTTCAGTTAAGATAATAAATGGAGTAGATTATTATATTACCATAAAAGCTGTAAAACATAGTAAAATGTCAAGATCTTGATAGGGTTCTTCAATATTTTTTACCATATGCCAAAAGATCCCATGGTTTTAACATACATAAAAAAGGACCCTAGTGGGACCCAAGAGTTTGATCCTACGATTGACATGCATCTATGCTACATGTGCAGTGGATGAAGGACTATTCCAAAATATCCCCAAAACTAATTAGGTTTATGGTTACATCCCTCTCACATGCTAATGATGCTATGAGAACAAAGCTCCGTATATAGCCCACATGCCAATGACTCATGTTGACGTAGGAAACACTTGCACACCACTATTATCTTGACAAGTAAACATTCAATGATAGGGATGGAAACATCAGGGAAAACGATTAAAAGAACATGTTGAATCTGAAAGTTTTTGAATCTAAGAGGCCAAGGAATCCATATGGGCCCCGGGAGGACAACACTTTCAGACCCATGGGCTGATAATAGCCCATAACTATCTTGTGTAGATTTTGCTTTTCTATTTTCTTTCCTTTTACAATTAATTATATTTTGGTTGTTTATCAATGAGAATCAAACACAATTTAGAAGTGGGGACTTCTTTCTTTAATTGAAGAAAATTGCATGGTCTCAAGAATTTCAAATAATCAACTATAAAAGCTATGGGAATTAAGAACACAAAATGAAAGGTTAAAACTCATTTTGACTTCTTAAGGAGTCCAAGAGAATGAAACTAACCCTTGAATTGAAATCATATAAAATTGATATCTTATAAAACCATTAAACTTGAGAGTCATCCATTTAGGGTTAAAATTTTATAAGCAAGTGGGCCACATCCAGGTCTTTCAATCCCCCACCTCTCTTTTGATGGGTAGGGTCTCAAGTGCACCCTGCAAGGCCGCTCTTGTGGTCATGCGGACCATTCAAACAAAAGCACAACTTTATATATATATATATATTTTTACCAGATAAAACATATTTATGAATATTTAATATCACATAAAAACTGAAAGTTACAAACCCTAGTCTCAAGTTTGAGTCATGGTACCAACGTCACATTGTATATTAATATTTTAAGACAGTTTCATTGTTGAGTTCGGCCCATCAGGTCTGAGCAAGTTAGCTCCGTTGGGGATGGGCCCTTGCCTATCTAGGCATATAAATTAAATCAGGCCCATGCCAAGGTCCCCACTATGGACCCAACCACCTTACATCCCTAGGCTAGACTCTAGACACAAAAGGCACAGCAACTGCCCATTTCAATATATCCAAGCAGATTATATTGAGTACAGGTGAACATTGTACTTGGCTAGGAGGTTGGGCTTGGGTCCATGTGGCTTGCTTAGCTCCCATAATGAAGACATTATTAGAAACTTTTGCTTCCGTTTTTATCTAGTGATATTTTATTGGCATTGTAGCTGGAAATCATAAGATCACTCATCAGATCTAAAGATTGCTTCTTCTTTTTTTTTCTAGAATATTAAGGCTAGTTTTGGACAGAGCCCACTTTGGAGAAAAGGAGACTTAGTAGCACCGCTGAAGGCATGCTATGGAATCTAACGCCTAAACTATCTCTGAAAGAAGTCCTTTGGGAGGATAATTGCAGTTACCTCTACCTTAGCTTTAAAGGCTTCTTTCCTGCTCTTTCTCCCTTTTCCTTTCTTCTTCATGGGTAGTTGGGTTACAAAGATTTCAGGAATAATAATGGATACAAATGAGTTGCAAAGGTGGGACAAGACTATTTTGCAATTTGCTATGCTATTTTAAAAAGGGCCCATTGGGTTAGATGGGACCAACCCCTCTACCAGCTAGGATAAACCAAAATCTTGGTCTGATCAAAAGCCACCGATTGAAATCATGAGTAAAATAGGGTGGTTGAACTAGTTGGACTCATCATTAGTAATCTACATTATTTTTTTTTGGTTTTTTTTATTATTATCCACATTACAGTTGGGCTGAGTCAAATTGAAAGGGCGGGTTGAATTGAACTCTGAACCATCTATTCCACGAGTTATTAGCCTTCTAATCTTGTAAGCATTGGTTTGCACAATGTATTTGAGAAGAAGCTACAAAAAAGATCATCAACACAAGGCCACGTGTGATGAGTGACTTGTCATTTAGGGGTTCGCTCTTTTGCAAGAGTTCTATGCTCCATTTTTGGCATTACTATTTTTTCCTCTATTTCTCAAAATCTCTAAATCGGATAGAGATCTTGAGAATAGGGGCGTTTGGCGGCATTTGATAACCTTTAAATAGTGTACAGAAGTAGAGGCAATGCCTCTATTTCCCGCAGCTCACCATTAGATGCATGTAGAAAGTAAAGGAAAAAAAATAGAGGCTTCACGCCCCAATCCATCTTTTTTTTTTTTTTTTTTTTTCAAAATCTAAGAGTATAATTCAAGATCCAAAACGTTGAAAATGTTCGAGAGATCAAACACAGCTATGAGACTAAATTTTAGCCGTTGGATCATCACCAATCTTGATATGTGTAAAAAAAGTAGGCCATTAGATGTAGTTTTTTGGAATCTTTGGGCCCCAAACGCAAGATCGGAGCAGTTAGATCTCTTTGGAAAGCTGAACACGATCATAGGATTAATTTTCAAGGCTGATATCCTGTGGATCTCGAAAATTTTGTTAATCAACCATTGATATAAAAAAAAATCTATTTAATATAGATCCTTGGATTACCAAACACTTCTTTTGATTCTAATCTTTTTTTTTTTTATAACTCTTTTTTAATGGCTCTATTTTGATGGGTTTATCCAAAAAAAAGTAGATATACCAAGCAAGGCCAAAGAATTCTTGTTTCAAGAGTTTTGGATTTCTCCAAATATTGTCCTCCACATGGAATACCAAAATTCTTAGGGCCCAACTTTCATTTTGTTTTTTTTTTTAATTTTTTTTATAATTGATAAGGGGGTTGGTATACTAAGAATAGTGAAGGCACATTTGTCTGCGGGAAACCCGCAAAAAAGTGGGCCATGAAGAGTTGGACCTCTGCGTCCTAATTTTCATGTGATTTCCTTGCAAAAGTGAATGTGAAGTCCCTAGCTTGACACAAACAAGCCTTAAAAAGCTATTTGTAACTTATCAGGTGAGTTTTTTATCTTTTGGTAAAAACTTATTAGGTGAGTTGTAATTCACAATTCCAGCTAGAAAATATATCATTTTGAAATGCTAAAAGGATAGTCATCATATCAACAAGAAAAATTCCCACGGACTCAAAAAAATATGCATTTGAGTCACATTCATAAAAAGAAAGTTCAATTTTTACTTTTCCTAGAAACCCTTCCTCTTTCCCAACACCTCCACCCCTAGTAAATGATTTCTCATGGATGCGTTGAAAATCAAGGAAAAAATGGTGATATTACTTGTAGAAATTTGTCCTCGTGAAAAAGAAAGTACACAGAAAACCAAAACATAACATAGAATGTGACTTTTTTTTTTTCAGAAAATATATTACACCAACGTACCTTTAAACTTACGTAAAATGAATTCTTTCTTTTTATAATCCAACAGTTTATATAACTCCTTCATGTTTAAAAAAATAGGGACAATTACCAAAAAAAGGCCTCAAACATTTGTAAAGACCCAAAAGAGTCCTTAAAACCATGAAACCCCAAAAAAGTTCTCAAACGGTGTTTGCACAGCTATTCATACAGGTTTTTTGTCCGCGGTAAGTTTTCATACGAAAAGTTGTACGAAAAGTAGTCACGTAAAATAAAACAAAAGTTGTGCGAAAGGTTGTGCAAGCATTGTTCTAAGACTTTTTTGAGGATTTCATGGTTTGGAGGACTCTTTTGGGTCTTTCCCAATATTTGAGGCTTTTTTTGGTAATTGTCTCTTTAAAATATGAACAAGTGCAATTTCACGAAGCTGTAGGCTTATGTGAAGATTCAGGTTCATCATAATTAGTGGGCCTCCATAGATGTTCTAAAAAAAACCCTACACCATCTTCCCTGAGGCCATGCATTTGGATACTCAAGCTACCAATTTAGTCACGGCTCTTTATTCTTAACCATAATTAATCATAATTCCCAGGTAATCAAGTAATTTAATTAGGATTACATGTAACAACTCAAGTCGGGCCACAAGAGATTTACCCGGCTCTCCCTGGGCCCATTGGGATTAGTCTGGCCCATAGGGATAGGACACCCTCCGTTACCCAAAAAAAAAAAAAAAATGGTCGAGGCCAAGCTATTTCCATGGATACACATTCCTATACAAAATTCATCTGAAAGTAACAGATGAAATGGCAACCTGAAGGCTGAAGATACATTCGCTATCAAGACCAGCTATGGTTGATATTGACTGTTTTAGTGGCAATGGGCCCGATCGGTTTCAGCACTGTGACAGTTATTGGCAAGATCAAAGCCCAGCCCATTTATAAATAAAGTTATTTTTTGTAGAAACAGTTATTAAACAAGTTGAAAATGTCCCTTCCAACATAACCCAGAGGACCAGAAGTCAACATGATCAATCCGAACCCTTAATTAACAGGTCAGGTTCAGGTTCAATGGTCAGTTGGATTACGTATAGGTTGGGTCTGTTGATCGGATAGCAATAAGGTACACACCCAAATTCAACTCATTAATTAATTGGGTCCAACATGTAACCTGGACCTTTGACTTACCTATAATGTCCGGCTGGGGAGGTGGGTTGGGGGCAGAAGTTGCCACTCTCAATGGCTTAAATTTAGTGGTATGAAGCCCTGTGCCATTTCAATTCGAATGAAGGATTTGTTCATTAGAGTAGGGGAGTTAATGGGCTGGACTAAGGCATATCCAGGCCCAGCCTGGCTTTTGAAACACTAGCCTAGTCGTGGCCCAAGCCCAACATGGGCCTTAGAATTCAGGCAAGAGCCCTCCCATTTAATCAATCGGGCCAGGCCGAACCGGGCTTTTTATCACTTTTGTGGGCATTTGAACAATTTTTTGGACTAATTAAACTACATTGCATGCATTCCTTACACGGGCGAGGTCCGCCGGGCTTTGATCTTTCTATCGATTAATCCAAGCCCAGCCCAATTATTAAACGGGCCCTACTTACTATCCAGGCCCGTCCTAAAGCTGGCTGGGCCAGAATCATGAGCACCCCCACATGAGAGAGAGATCCCCTCATCCAACTCGCGTCGCTCCAAATTCCCCAACACCATGTGTGTCTGTCAGCCTGTTATCCTTCTGCGAAAAAGACCAGACCGAAAATATTGGATTTCGATTCAAGTTATTTGGGCCCATTTGATAATTGGACCTGGATTCATTTTAACAGGCATAGATCTATTAGGTAATCAGACCCGAATTATATATATGAGATGACGTTGGAAAGCTCATGATTCGAATTCGACTCATACAAAGAGAAAAAAATCGACTTAAATAGAGTTAATGCGGGGACTCAAGAGAGGCGTGTTATTTTTTTAAATAATTTAAAATATTTTAAAATGAATCAAAGACTTTGAAAATATATATAAATAAACATTTATTTACATGCACTCATGATAATCAACTCAAATTAGTCAATTTATATATTTAAGAAAATCTCTATAATAAGGAAACTAAAAGAAGAAGAAAAAATATTGTTTATTACTTAATTTGTTAGTCCAGATCAAATGTAAGTTTCAAATTACATTCTAATCATCATTTTTAAATCGCTGGCTCAAAACCTTGTGTATACTTACTTAAAATTAAATATAAATTGTTTGAAATCAGATCTACCGATCATATGATTTAGAATGCACAATTTTTTAAAATAAGGTGGCTCGGCTGAGCCTCTCTCGTATTTGGCTCAGTACTTTATCAAAACAAGATGACTCGGGAGAGTCGAAAGTCAACTCGGAGAGTTTCCTAACCTAGATATGAGCTAATCGCCTTGGCAACATAGGGCCTGATTAGATAGATACCCTACTATCATGATGAATTTAACATAAATAGGCCCAACACTTCACCAATAAAATGGGTCTGAGACTGACATTAAGGTCTATCTATGATCTGGATCTGGACCTGATTGTTAGGATGCTAACCGAATGGGCTAAGCTTAAACTAGCTAAAAGGCCGGCTGGACGAACCCATGTGTTACTCTTGTTGCAGAATGGGCGCATAAAGAAAACCTTTGAAGTCCCATATGGACCCTTTAGGACTCAGGTCTCTGTAGGCACTTTATCTATGGCTAGGAATAACGACTCATGTTGCCGTAGGCATGAACCCATGGATGGAAACCGAACTTACATGACCATAGCAGTGATATATGTGTGTCGGGGTGATTTTAAAAGAAAAAAGGTCAAGTACCCTGAGTCATATGTTTTGGCGTGGGCCTTATTCTGGTCCCATTTGACTAACAAAACCCAGATCAACCTTGGACCCCACCTGTTTACTACATACAGCTGCATGGAGATCATGATTTTCCCAATCAATCATTCAATCTGATCTGGAGGGTGCCGGAGTCTATCAGAGGGCCGGGCCATAATTCTGACGGTTTGGATTGATACAATTGTAAATCACATCATCATTTGTACTGAAAAATACACAATGAATCATGCACTGCCAGATTATCAATGTTCATTTTTCTTCACTCTAGTTTCACCTTCTGTTATCAGGCCATTATCACCTAATAATACTCAACCAAAATTTAAAACGACATGAATTTTACCGAAAAATGCATTATATTTACCCGATGCACGAGAGAATGCAAACTAATTCCCGTTGAACAAGATCATGCATCCCGCCCGTTTTTCCTCTTCTTTTTTTTTATTCACTAGTGACGATAGTGTCGCCTAAAAAAAGCTTGGGAGACGCTAGCTTCGCTCTTTGCTATATATCTCCTGCCCGAAAGCTGCACTTTTCATCATTCGTTTTCCCTCATCCCTCTTTCGGCCTCCTTCTCTACTTGGAAAAGTCCACCACCTACCCTTTCTTACGCATACACCTACATTTTATTACTCATTTAGATCAATTTCAGAGGTTGTTTACCTTTATTGAAGCGGTTGGTTGTTTTCTCTAAACTAGTTGTTTCTCTATATATTAAAGGAATGGATTAATGCCAAATTTTTTATGTGTATTCCTTCTTCTTTCCAATAAATAATATCCAGATGCATATATGCACGTTTGTTGCATCTCATTCCTCATTTATTTATGTAGTTTAAGGACCGTACACATATTTCAGTTGTTTCTTGTCTCTAACTAACCATAGGCTTTTGTATATACGTTCTTTTAGATAATAAAAAATACATTTTCACGATTAGGATGTTAGGCAGTGATTTAATTGTAAGATTCGACTATGATGGGGATTTTGAGTTTGATATGATTCGTCCGTTTTACAAAGGTGGAAAACAGAAGATGATGCTCATTAACAACGATATAACATTGAACTCTCTGGTAAACATAGCTCTTGAAGCATCAAGTTGGGAAGAACTTTTGACAACATAAGCATGGATTATTTCCATCACAATGGTCATGTGTTCTCATTGGTGGCGATAGAAGATGATAATGATATAAGGTGCATGCTGTCACTCTCACAAGATGATACAAATGGGATTTATTTATACATAAGGATGAGAGACTAGTTCGTTCAGCAGAATGCTTGGAAAAACAAGCAAGGTGTTTACCACAGACGCAAAACATTAATTCATATCAAATTCAGTCACTGACTTAGCTTTTTAATTTATATCGGATTGAGTCATTAACTTAGCTTTTTGATTCATTGTATTTATTGAAGGTCGCGTGGGACAGAGAAGTGCTTGATAGTAGATCATGAATTTGCTGGAACAGGAAGCAAGTATAATGCTAAGCGTAAAGTAACTCATGGAGGCGATGCTATGCATCCCACCGTAAACCTCGGCGAAGACAACGACGTTCATTTCTCATCCAAACCTATCCTTTACAGTGATGAAGTGGGCCAAAACAATGGTGGACCCCTACAACATGGTGTTGATGAGGCAAAAACGAAAGAGGAGATACTAGTCGTCGATGTAGAATCCAGGAATCTGGGCAACTATATAGATGTCAGGGCATCCCATACAGTAACTCCGCTTTAAAGAACGCTTAATCTCGAAGACTGTTCCAAGTAGCTCCATGCACACTTCTGGGAAGTTGGCAAGCGGAAATGTCATTCCCTTTAAGGGTGGACCTTCGATAGGAAGTCCATAGATGTATGCCACGTCTTCCAACGTGACTGTAGCTTCGCCGGTAGGCAAATGAAATGTGTTAGTTTCCGGCCAGCGTTCAACCAAACCAATAATGAGGGCATGGTCAACTCTCATATAGTCTATCTTTGAAACGTGAAATAGACCAATCTCCCTCACGATGTCCTTCTGCTTATTCATTAGAACCCATATTTTCTTATCTGGGTTCGTATTTACGCATCGATAAGCGCTGGGTTCAGCACCATTCATTATGGCATTTGAGACATGTGAATCTTGCAAATAACACAATTCTCCACCAGCATCATTTATGTGTCCTTTAGCCATCTGTGCAAATTGGAGACATATAACAAGCACATAAGAATCTCAAAACAACAATTTAATGTAACAATGAACATCTATCTACATTCAGAAATCTTTTTATACATCTTGCACTCCATACTCTCCACTAAAACATAATCTAATACTAGACAATCACAACCAAATAAGTTGGTTACTGTAAACAAGTTTAAAACAAATATAATGCTTTCATTTATCATTAGAAAATGTTGCATTAATAGTGGGCACTGCATTAGAAATATAGTGCTTTCTTTTGCCAAGTATTATAGTATTGATTTCCTAACATCCAAAAGAGGCCCGCAAAGGACTTTCATGTTATAGTATACCATTAGAGGGTGGGACTGCAATGCTACTCATCTCTCCCAACCAATGAAAGTTGTCTATCTATTCCTTCTTTTACTAGCACTGGGTCATCTTCCACTGTGATTAGAGTGGCGCTCATAGTTAGATAACCACTGATTTAACTCCCAAAATCCCAATCATGTACATGTTTTCTACATGATCTACGTAGCCCCACTAATCATCATCATCACCACTGTCATCATCGTCATCATCATAATAGTTCTTCATTTGGGATCCACAAAGATGCAGTGGTGCATCTGTTTATAGAAATCACTACATATAGACACTAATGAAAACCTCTCTCATGGTTGTGCTCACCCCCAAACCAAAGTTCCATATTGAATTTTCCTCGATTGGATAACATGTTTCCTTTTTGTTGGAAAAGCTTGAGACAACCAAAGTGTTACTTTGTTCTTTGAAACCTGGCTGCAGAGCATCCAAAGTCAAAGGGGCCCAACTGTGCATTTATAATTACAATCCTAATAGGGTTGTTAACAAATAGGCATTTAGGATCAAAATGCAGCATCTACCTATGAACTCAAAAACTCAAGGCCCTAAGAAATTACACATAACTTTAGATAATCAAGTTCAAATAATTCCACATGTTGCACAAAAATGTCAAATGACCTATGAAGCATTATAACAAACAGTTGGTATATAATTTTCAATACAAGTTTTAATTACACAATAAGCTTATACCAAGCATTTACAAACAGTAGCTGTAGGGGCAGAGCCAGGATTTCATTTCAGGGGGGGCCACAACTTGAATAAATTTTTATTTCACCAATTATTATAACTATCATATTTGTAAGTTTTTTTTTCGATATAGTTGTAAGTTCAAGCATGAAAAATATATTACGATTCAAGATTAAATTTTACATAAAAATTAAAACCAGTATTTATTCAGCTTTAACAAAATATAAGCAAAGAAAAGTCGTAAAATAATCTTTTCTTAGTACATTTCAACTCAATCATCGGCTTTTAAGTTTTGAGGATTTTTTTCTTTAAGAAAATCCATCAATTCTAGATGATTTTCCCATCTACAAATCAAATAAAAATTATATTTATTATATATCCAAAATCAAATAAAAAGTATTCATTGTCTCAAAATATGAATAATTCATCAAACAACTCAATAAATACACAGTATGTAAGAAGATCTCTTTTACATACATGATACATACTTGGTTACTGTAATTTTAAGTTTACAATGGTTAGAGTTTTTTCACTTTCCTTTGCACCCAAAATGGACACTCTCCATTTCAACGATTATAAGGTCGGAAGCCCAATATTTCCAGACTAGCTTTTTTACGAAGAACTCATGAGGTAAAAACTCAAGCAGAGAGTGATTCTTTTTTTCTTCTGTTTTGTGATGAGAATTGTCACTGTTTAATAGTTATACATAATGAAAGGAATGAGTGGTGCAAGAGGGATTTGAATTTAATCCATACACACTCTTACAAAGAGACTTTCAAACTATCCATGTTATTTGTCCATCACCTTTGTCTTTGCCTATTGCCTTCAAGATGAGTTCATTTAGATACTTTGAATCTTCCTTAACAGGAATTTTTTTCAAACCTAATTCAGAAATTAGGATCTACCACTTCTTTTATTTTAATTTTCTTTTTACTTCAAAAACCTTGTGGGGGCCCATTTGGGACCTACAAGAGGATTGGGCTTGGGGGGCCCATTTTGGACCTGCAAGAGGACTTTCTAAAGCCTAGAGGGGGGTGGGGAGGGGTGGGGGCCTTAATACAGTTCCGCCCCTGAGTAGCACGTCAAGCATTTATAAACAGATGCATTTTTAACCCATCAAGTGTTAATAAAATCCAAAACTTCATTTCATTAATTAAAGTAAATACACTATGTAGTTGTCACTGTATAGAGAGGGAGAAACGTAGCACAAACAGCTCGAAACCACAGGCAGCAGTGTTTCACAGCTCGAAATGGATTATTGGGAAGGAAAACTAAATGGCACCACTCAATTGCATCAAATAACTGATTTGAAGCCATTAACCCAAAAATAGGCAACCAAAGAACAAAGCAAAAGAAAAAAAATGGCGGATGGAACTTCCAACAAATGGTACATTTGAACATACCTACTTCGAGTCGATGAGTGATTTGGAATGAGGGTGGTAGAGAAAGGAGAAGAGAGAGCACAGGAGCCAAGGGGGTAGCGGCGTTGTCGCAATGTGGGAGAAGAAGGAAGGAGAAAAGGAAAAAAAAGGAAAAGAGAATGAGGGAAACTAGGTTTTAATGGGATTCACGAAAGCGACGCTAGCGTTGTCTATCACAATATTGAGCAATGCTAGCGTCGCTTGCCCAAATTTTAAAAAAAAAAAAAAATACATAACGGACCACGTTTGTGCATTAGGAAATAGTTTTCATTTCCTCATGCGACGAGCAAATATGGTGCATTTTCCCGTAAAATCCTCAGTAAAGTAAAAACAATGAAAATACTAGGCTACTAAGTATGCTAACAGGTAGACCTTACTAGAAAACACAATATCAAAGAGAACAGTGACTGTCTGGACAAAAGTTAAAAACAAACTACTCTCAACAATGATCCGATGCTAGAGCATTACATCAAGGATTGCCACCCTATTATATATGGAGTCCACATGCTCTAATGCTTGGACTCACAAGCAAGTTGTAAGACTAGGATTACAAATTCTACTCGAACCAGAAAGACTAACAAAACCCACGCAAAGTCACAAACCCACATCAGCCAAATATGGAGTAGATTTTGAACATAAAAAATGAAGAAGAAAATTTATCCTTATGCCACTCTACCAACTCCCAAGGTAGTAGTGGGGGAGGGTACTGTGTGGCAGCAGTGAAGCGACTGCTCTGTCTGTATCTTGGATCTGCATTCGAAAGACAGATACGAGCTACCAGTGTCCCAAACTACTAATGTCAACGGCAAGTCAAAGCACAGTTCCGGAATGAACCTGAATATATTCCTACTTTAAAAGTACTTTTTCTAACTTCTTTGGTAAACACACCTTAAAAATGCCTAAAATGACATAAATTAAGAACAAAAAACAGAGTCGAACTCCAAAACAGGCAAATACAGCCAGCCAAAGCACTTGAAATGCTCTTAATCAGCTTGGATTCCTTTCTCTGCCATTATGTGCAGTTATGCACGTTTGAATTGGTATCTTGTTTCATAAAGTTTAATATGCATATATAGTTACAAGCATGGATTAAAATAGTACTTAGCGGCCGCTATATTGGGCGTAGTGGTGAAGACCGCTATGCTAAATGACATTTAGAGCCGTTCACAACCGTAGCGGCCACTACGGTCTGCTACGGGGTGTCATAATTTTCTTAAAAAAATTCAAAATGTATAATAATTGCTTATTTCTTTTCTTTTTTTCTCCAAATAACATTTTTATACAACTCTTGTATTCTTTTATATTTAAAAGAACACCAAAAAGCACATGATCTCGCCGAATTATAGTGGATATGAAAAGTTTTTCTCAAGTTTTCTTCACCAGGTGTATACTATTATACACCCCATTTGGTAAAGGTATTTTTTTCCTCTAGTTACTCTTAAGTATTAAGTCTTGACTTCATGACAGTTTTCTTTTATAAGTCTTTCATTAGTTTTTAAGTCAGCATAACTAAACAACATGAATACGTGTGAAAAATATGACTATTACTATTATTTTTTATTTATACAGCGATAAAGGATTTCATACAATAAGGGAACCGCTACACTCCCTTACCTTAATTATTTTTGTAAAAAAAAAAAAAGAGAGCACATTTTCTCTCATTTTTCAATATTCTAATTTTTTTACAATTTTTTTCAGAATTCTTTTGATGATTTTTTCAAATCGCACCGCTACACCGCTATGTAGCGTTTTGGCAGAAGGCCGCTGCGCCTACCGCAACCGCTATTTTCATCTTTGGTTACAAGGATGTAGCAGAGGATGTAGTAGCTCATCTACTACCCAAACACACACACAGACCACAGCAGTAGAATACCTCCTCTCACGCCATCTCTTCCTCATCTCCCATGGCTTCCTCTCAAACCTCTTTAGCTTCGACTGACGGCGACGATCATCATCATCACCACATAATGATGATCCCATACATGGCCCAAGGCCACATCATCCCCTTCGTAGCTCTGGCCAAGCTCCTAGAGCAACGGACCCACTACACCATCACCTTCGCAATCTCCCCTCACAACATCCCGGCCGTCCAATCCGCCCTCCCTCCAAACACCACCATCCATCTCGCAGCTCTCCCTTTCAACGGCTCGGATGACGGCCTCCCTCCAGCTGCCGAGAACACCAACACCTTACCTTTCACTCTTCCTCCGTCTATTCCAAGCCTCCCAGACCCTCGAGCACGCCTTCGACCACCTCCTCTCCACCCTCACCCGCCCCACCTGCATCATCGCAGACGCCATCCTCGGATGGACGGTCCAGATCGCCAGACGGCTCGGCATCTTCCACGCGGCCTTCACCACATTCGGCGGCTACGGCGCCGCTGCATACTTCTCTCTGTGGCTGCGTCTCCCACACACCAAAACAGAGTCCGATACGTTTTCCGTTCCGGGACTTCCCGATACGTTTCGGCTCCACCGCTCCCAGCTGGGTTCTTATCTCAGAGCGGCTGATGGCACCGACCCCTGGTCTGTATTTATGCAGACGCAGATGAGTATCTCTCTGGAGTCTGATGGGATGATCTGTAATTCAGTCGAAGAGAAGGAAGTTACAGGGCTGCAGCTGCTTCGTAACGTAACGGAGATTCCGGTTTGGTGTGTCGGACCGTTGCTTCCTCTTCATCGATTCGACCCATTTGAGCGGAATGGAAAAGAACCCGGGATTTCTAGAGAGAGTTGCATCTCATGGTTGAATCTCCACCCTCAATCTTCTGTTCTGTACGTGTCGTTCGGCTCTCAGAACACCATCTCTGTCTCCCAGATGAAGGAATTGGCCGTGGGGTTGGAAGGAAGCGGCAAACCTTTCATCTGGGTCGTCAGGCCTCCTCTCGGGTTCGACGTAAATGAGGGTTTTAGAGCGGAGTGGCTGCCGGAGGGGTTCGAAGAGAGGATTGCAGAGAGAAAACAGGGGATGTTGGTGAGGAAATGGGCGCCCCAGTTGGAGATATTGTCACATGAATCGACGGGTGCGTTTCCCAGCCACTGTGGATGGAATTCGGTGCTGGAGAGCTTGAGTAGGGGCGTGCCGATGATTGGGCTGCCGATGGCGGCTGAGCAGTTTTACAACGTGAAGATGATGGAAGAGGAGATGGGAGTGTGTGTGGAGATTGGGAGAGGGGTGGAGGAGACGGTGGGGAGAGAGAAGGTGGAGGAGGTGATTGAGGTGGTGATGGGTGAGACAGAGAAGGGAAGGGATATGAAGAGAACGGCCATTAGAGCAAGAGAGATTGTGAGGAAAGCGATGAGGGACGCAGCAGCAGCAGCTGAGGAGGGAGAAGGGAAAGGGTCTTCTATGCGTGCGGTTGATGATTTTATCAGGACCGTTAGATCAAAGAGAAGGGAAGGTAAGGATTGAAGTTTCTTCATCTTCTGCATCCGATCACTGTTGTGGTAACATCTGTGATCTTGAAATCTGAAATTTAAATTGTTGTTATTAACGATTACTTTCGTTGCTTTCCTTCCATTGATTGATCTACTTGCGAACAGTTTGACAATACTAGGAGTGGGGAACATGATCTGCTGATGGACGGTCCAAATTCCTGGACACTAGGGTGGTGCCAGATGGAAGAGGACTGCATGTTAGTGGTCATGGAGCCTGACAGCATGACTGTGTTTATAATTATTATAACTATTATCAAATATAAAAAAAAGATATGATTCGATTTTGAAATTGGAGTTCAATTTTAAAATTGATTGATTTCAATAGTGAAATTGAAGGTCCCATTTTGATTGGAGAGAAATTTTATGTGTGCTTGGAATTTACAATTGAGAGTCCACTGTTGTTTACCTTTTAGGTGAATCTAAAATTTTAATATATTTGTTATGGTTTTTTATCTTTTCATTTTAGTTTCTGTTTTCTTTCTTTTTTCTTTTTTTTTCTTTTTTGTATTGGTTTCTTTTTAGTTTCAGTTTTCTTTCTACTTTCTTTTCTTTTATTTTTTTGTAGTGGTTTCTCATTGGTTTTTTGTTTTTTGTTTCTTCTAAATCACACTTCTTCTTTTTATATATTTTCTTTTTTTGTTTTTTCTAGTATTTAATGATCTTATTTTACCTGTTATCATACTCCTGTTTTATTTTATTTTTTTCAATTTTGATGGATTCTTTTTTAGTTTTTGTTTTCATAGGTTTTCATTGATTTATGATTTTTTTGTTTCAACATTTTAGTTTTCAACATTTTAGTTTTTAGGCATTGGGTTTTCATGTGTTTATTTGTTTCTTCAAAACCATTCTTATTATTGGATTGTCTATGGACTTTTACTTTCATGTTGTATTTTTGTGATGTTTTTATTAATTTTATTTTTTTTATTATGGATTTATTCTTCTGATTTTAAAAGAATAGTTGAAGTAAAAAACTCAACTAGTTTCAAACAAATTAAAGAGAACTCATTTTTAAATTAAACAACTATATATATTTTTTATTATTATAGGTTTTAATTTTGATTGCGATTTTTACCATTTCAATATAATTTAGACTAAATTTTATTTAACAATATATTTTTAATATTATAAATTAGATGATTTTACAAAAATATATATATATATATATATTTTATGTGACCAGTGGGCCTAAAAGATCATTTTAACCGACCTTGCACAAAATCAGTCATTTTGTATAAAAATGTTTTTTTTTTTTTTAGCACTTTCAACTAACGTCCCTAGGGACCTTAGTTTTATGTCACTAAGAGTCCCTAGGGATCCTGCGGTGTACACTTTTTCTTTAGCACTTTTAACTATCGTCCCTATGGACCTTAGTTTTATGACACTAAAAGTCCATAGGGACCCTGCGGTGTACACGAATTAATTTCTTTATCATGACAGCTTGTTCTTTTTTACAGTGTTCTTTCTTGTTTGTATAGAACTCTATACAATATTTTCATATGTTCAGTGTCTCCAAGTAATGATTCCATCCAATAATGTATAATATACAACATGCACTTTCATCATGACAGCAGATCATGTATTTGTCTCTGCCCATTGTCTTCCAAAAAGGGCAAACGCCATTTTTAGCGCATTTTTATTGCTAGGATTTAGAGAACTCCTATGCCTCTTCATTTCAAATAGCAAATTTGGGGCTCAAAACTGCTTTTCTGCCGAAAGAGGTGTGAAAATGCTTGAAATCCTCATCTAGCAAGATTTTTCTAGGGTTTTTAGAACCCACTTTCCCAAATATCCCTCTCCCTATTCTCTAGTGATCTTTGATCTGTCCAGCTACAAAACCCTTTGCAGAAAGATGAAAAAATGCAAGCCCAAAAAAAATTCTATATCTTTTTGGCCCATAAGCACTGAAATCTGCAACTTTTCCTTCCTTTATTAGCTCCACTAAGTAGAAAATTTTCATGTTTCACATATTCCTGTTCTCCACAATCCAAATCAGAGAAATTTACAGAACCCCAGAAAGATTTCAAGTGTTTTAGAGAGCTTGAATGAGTGAAGATTGCAACTTTCTCTCCCTATTGTTGAGCTCAACCAATTAGATGAGTATAGCTGCATTTTTATCGCATCTAAGATCTAAATCCTCAAATCCGGTTTATGTGGGAATATGTAACACCCAATTCCGAGTTAATCAGGATTAACTCTAATTAATTGAAATCAATCCATTTATCAAGTTAATAATGGTTAATGACCAAATTGAATTGAATTTTGTCTCAAATGATCAATTTGAGCTTAATGGAAGGGTAGTCAATGACATTAAACTAGTTGAATTGATGTTAGGCTAGAATCAAGTGATACAAGGACTTTTTCGTAAATACGAGTTTCCACGTATTTCGTCAAATAAGGAAACTCTTGATACCCGCGCGTGTATCTCTAGGAGTAT
The DNA here is from genome assembly GCA_029852735.1 of Persea americana. Classification (NCBI taxonomy): domain Eukaryota; kingdom Viridiplantae; phylum Streptophyta; class Magnoliopsida; order Laurales; family Lauraceae; genus Persea; species Persea americana. The sequence continues at coordinate 17,066,491 of CM056814.1, forward strand.
GTTAACTTTCGTACTATGAGCAATTCCATTCGACGAGAATTGTATCAAATGATATTTCATTTGACTCAAATTGTAATTTGAAAAATGATGTTGTGGGGGGGGAGGGGGGGAGCTTAATTGCAAAATGAGGCTTATATGGATGAGATGAACTCAAATGAGTTCATTCCACTCATTCCAGCGCAGCCAAAGCCCTAGACTGTTTTCTTTACTTCTTTCTTCCCTTTTTCTCTCTATCAAGTGTCAAGATTGAAGCTTTGTGTATGGTTTTGAAGAAGCTTCGTCTACTTCATCTTCTTCATCAAGATTTTCCATTTTTGGGAGTTCTTGGAGCTTGAGAAAGAGCTTAACTTTCTTCTTACAAAGCTACAAGTAAGTATTTTTCTTGTTTACAGAACTTCTAGGTTTCGTTCAGTGATTTTGACTGTTTCCTAGTCCAATGAACTCATTGGAGTTCTAATTGTGGATTGATTTTGGTTTTTAGGTTGGAATAGGCTTAGATTGGAGGGATTTACATCTCAAAATCAAGCTAACAAAAAGGGGGTTTTGTTAATTATTCTTCAAACAAGGCAAGTATACTAAACTCTAATGATTTAAGCTGCTAATGGATTTGTTTGAACTCAAAGAGCTCAAATTTGGAATTTTCAGTTCAGAATTTTTTTGAAGTTCTGGGAGCAGTTCGGCTGACCGACACCGACCGACGTTTCTGGGCTGAATTTCGCGTAAAATTGCAGCTCCTAGAAAGCTGACTGAACTGGGTTCGGTCAGCTAAAGTCGCAATTCGGTCGACTGACAGTCGACCGAACTGCCAGGCCGAGCTCATATGAGCTCTCTGGATTGCGAACCAATGGGTAATCAAATTGGGTTCTGTTAACCGACACTGTAGGTTCGGTCGGCTGACAAGGTGACCGAATTTCCTTGAAAAGTATCATAAATTGTATCAAAAGATAAGCTTCTGGAAAACCAACCGAAGTGTGTTAGGTTAACTGAACTCGAGGGTTTGATCAGCCGAACACCTGACCGAGCCAGTGGCCAGACTTGAAAAATTGTCAAGAATTTAGAGATTCTGGAAGGTTAACCGAATTGTGGTTCGGTTAGCCGAATTCCAGCTTTCGGTTGACCGACAAGGTGACTGAACTTGTGGAAATTTCAAATTTGATTCCTGATTTTCTGAGTAGAGGCCTTTTGACTAAGGCTGGTGTTAATGGTATTTTCCTAAACCTTCATGGGTGTTAGCTAAGGATATACTAATGTAAATTTCACTAAAAGTGATGTCATCAAGAATAACATATACATTAGATAACAAACGTTTCACCCGAATGTTTGGTTTAGGAAATTTAATTAGATTTATTGTTCTTCCGAGTCTAGCGATATATAGTATTACTTCTTATTGAGTTGAAATGAATTGAATTCATGAAATGAAAGGAATTGATGAAATACAATGAATGAGTAATGAACAATCCTACTGCAGTAGATGGAATGGAGTGTTCCGGAGCTCCGTGGTGATGCCAGTGATCTCTGATTAAGACACTGGTAAATCCCACACATTTGAAAAGTCACTTAATAAAATATATAATATGGAAATTGAATGAGTTCTTTTTCGAGGCCTGAGTCATGAATGGTACGCCCTTCCACCCTGTGCCAATGAGGATAATGATAAGTCACTTAACTAAGTGTACTCATTGAAAATTGAGACCGAATACTTCCTTTTTAGGAAGATCTTAATGGTTGTCAAATCTTGTAAGTGTTATTAATTTGAATTGTCTAGAATTACTGGTTATATAATTGATGAATGTATTCTTAGCATGTCTTATCGTAGAATTGTGTATACATTGTTAAACCGTCATGTTCACAATGTTATAAATGACATTGTAGGCCAAGTTGTCCGTCTCGATAATGCAGAAGCTGCACCGCCAGCGAAGGAGGCCAATTAAGTTCCTCCAGGAGGACTGGTCGAATGGACATACATCGGAGGGCAATCAAATTAGAATGTTTAGAAAATTATTTTGTTAGAAACATTTTGAAGGATACTGTTGTATATTCATTTTGGATTGTACAGAATTGTTAACTGCATTGTATTTTGAATATACAGTGTTGACTTAGTCAATAAATAGAAATGTGTATACTGGTTTAAGTGGATTGTCAATGTGTATATATATATATATATATTTCCGCAAAAATGTGCATTTGACAGGTATGAATGTATGATATTCCTTGTGAATTTCATATTGACTTCGGTTAATGTGGGGTTTATGGGAGTAAGTATGGAGATCGCAACTCGAGGTTTAGCCGCGATAATCTTAATCTCGGGCCATGGTCGTGACAGAATAACATCATAAAAAACCCAGTCTTTCACTCTCCTCTATTGTGTCACTGAAATTCCTCTAGAAACCATTAAAACCCATATTAGAATTTGGTGTCTTGAAAAGAATGAATGAATAAAGTTTGCAAATTCATGTCCACAAAATCCAAAAGTTTCTAGACATAAAATCCAAAAAAACTAGCAACTTTACAGCTCCCGCTCCGGCAACAGGTCGGTCAGACCAGTGATCTATCCTCTTGGACGGCTGGGTTGGAAGAAATGGGCGCAGACGACCAGACTTTTGAAGAAAGAATAACCTGTTGACGAGGAAACGACCATATTTTATTCTACTTCGTATACACAGCAGGGTCCAGCAGGGTCCCTAGGGACGCTTAGCTTCATAAAACTAAGGTCCCTATGGACGTTAGTTGAAAGTGATAAAAAAAAATACATTTTCAGGCAAAATGACTGATCTGGTGCAAGGTCGGTTAAAATGTTCTTTTAAGCCCACCAGTCACCTAAAGTGTTTTTTTTTTTTTTTTTTTTTTTTTTTTTTTTGTAAAATCCCCTATAAATTATATTGTTTGTGAGGGAAAGGATTTAGTTTTACAATTAAGCTCCAATTTCACAATTGATTGAGAAATTGGAGCTCAATTTCGGTTTTGATTTTGAGGGAGAGATTTTAGAGATTTGAGAGAAATCTTCGATTTTATCCATCTAAATAAAGAGACCAATTTAAAAATAGTTTCCTTTTAAAGAGTTCAATCTACCACGGTCTCCATGCATATTCAAGTTTTGTTACCTAATTTAATAGGTAAGCAAATCTTATCTAATGTCATGTTAAGAGTCTAAACCTTCTATCCACTATCTCATATAATTCCATTATGGTTTTCAATTTTAGATGTAGTTTTATTGGATCTAAACTCTTTAATCTCTCTTCGATCATGTAATTCAAATTAACAAAGAGGATTCTCACAACCGCCGCTTAAAAGGTGTTTTCTTCGCCACTTTTGTGTGTGTGTGTGTGTGCGTGCGTGCGTGCGTGCGTGCGTGCCTGTAGTAATTCATTGATTGGCAGACTAGATTTCTACACAAGTCGAGCACTTTACAACATTTCTTGGGCCAGTTTGGTAACTCTACAAGTGGAGTCAAGTGAAGTAAAGTTGATTTTGAAGAACAAATACAATATAAGTGAATTATGATGGTATTTTATTTTTAGTTGTTTATTATGGAATCTTTTTGACTTTTTGTATAGAGAAGTGGAGTTTTTTTTTTTTTTTTTTACTTTAGTGGATAAAGATAGTTGCTTTTTTACTCTTTTTTTTAAAAGATGAGGGGAGTTTTGAATAAAGTGCATTTGATGTGATATCTTATCTAAAAAATAAAGGCTTTACTTGACTTTGATTATATTAGTAAAGTGCCAAACCTCCATGTCTAAAACTAAATATTATTTGTTGTTTTCCAATGTTTCCTAAAATTTTCAATCATTGACCGGTGGAATAGATTTCAACGCATGTGGAGCACTTCACAACATCTCCTATATCTTTCTTTTCATATAGTTCCATGTTAGAAACTCAAAACCAACTAAATATTTGTTGTTTTTCTATGTTTCCTAACATTTTTAATACATATTTGGATGTGTTTTAACAACAGCGCTGATGACAGATAACAACTTCAAGCAATATAGCCACATCCTTTTATTTCAAATTACAAAATTGGGAGAAAAAGTAGTACTTTGAAAGAACAAATTGAACAAAAAATAGAGAAAAGTAATCATTGGAGTGGTGAAGGAAGCATAAAATATTAAAATCTTCTAAACGATAGAGGGCAAATCAAGCCATCTAAGAGGGGGAAATGTGGCAGCAAAAAGCTAAGAGGGCTTCTATTGGCACCACACTTTGTCTCTCCACATCACAAAGAAAAAAAGTTATTTTCCTAAACTACCCCTCCCCCCTCCTCCCTTTCCCTCTCTCCCTCCACCCTCTTCCGCCCCCCCGCCCCCCCAATCTCCGACGGGAGGGATCCCCCACCAGCCGGCCAGAGGCCTCCCTCCCCCCTCTCCCTCTCTCTTCCTCCCTCCCCTCTCCTCTATTTTCTCTCCCTCTCTCCCTTCCTCTCCTCTATGTTCTCTCCCTCTCTCCCTTCCTCTTCTTCTCTTTCCTTTCCTTCCCCCCCAACTAGCCGCTGGAGGGGAGGGAGATTGGCCAGTAGGGTCTTTGCCTGGTCCTGCAGCCCGATCTCCTTCCCCTTCGACAGCTGGGGGGGCGGGGGGGTGGGGAGGAGAGGAAGGGAGAGGGAAAGAAAATAAAGGAGGGGGGAGGGAGGAATAAAGAGGGGGATAAAGGGGGGGAAGAGAGAGAGAGAGAGAGAGAGAGGAAAGGAAGGGAGAGGGAGAGAAAATAGAGGAGGGGGGAGGGAGGAAGAAAGAGGGGGATAAAAGGGGGGAAGAGAGAGAGAGAGAGAGAGAGAGAGAGAGGAAAGGAAGGGAGAGGGAGAAAAAATAGAGGAGGGGGGAGGGAGGACGCTGGCTACCTGGCAGGGGCTGCTACCATGGGCTGCCGGCCAGGGATCCCTCTCCGCTGGAGATTGGGAAGGGTGGGGTGGGGTGGGGTGGGGGGAGGGAGAGGGAGAGGAAGAGGGTGGAGGGAGAGAGGGAAAGGGAGGAGGGGGGAGGGGTGGTTTAGGAAAATGATTTTTTTTCTTTGTGATATGAAGAGACAGAAATGTGGTGCCAATAAAAGCCCCCAAAAGCTAAAAGAGAAAAATGAAAAAAACACTGTATTGGTGACTCGTGAGAGCAACTCCAACAGAGAAGTCTTTTGTCCAACTCAACATGGATGTGATGTTCAATGGTAGCAAATGGCATGTGGGAAGCCCTCCAACAGAAACTGTAAAACCACGTGCAATTGGCATATGCCTTGGTATGCTAAATTTGGCATACCAAAAAGTAGCCTTCAAATAATTTCTTTTTAAATATAATAATACAAGGGTACGTATGTTGCAAATTAGCGTGTGGGATAGAACATTTGGTCAATGGTTCAACAGGATGGAACATTTGCATCAGCTGAGATATTGCATTTGAAGTGTATACCTGATGATATCATGGTCAATCAGTGAACGTTAAAAGGCTAGATTTATAGCCGTTGTATTTTTATTTTTTTATTTTTGACTTTTTTGAATTTTAATGGGTAATTATAAATTGTGATAATTTGAGAAACTCTTGGAGCTTGGATATTTATAAATTATGAGTGTTTGAAGTCCTTTTTCTCAATTCTCTCAATTTCCTAATTTTTCTACCCAATATTTACAATATTTCGGTGAGGCATCCGAACTCCCTACTGATGATCTCCCAAAGAAAAAGGCTGTTGGTAGAAGTGTTGGTTTCAGTATAGAAAAAGACCATCTTCTCATCTGTTCGTTGTTGAACACCAGTCTGGATGTTGTACATAGAAACGAGTAGAAACTTGGGGCTTTTTGAGAACGAGTGGGAGAATATTATCATAACAATAAGCAATTTCCCAGTGATCGAACAGACAAAATGTTGTCACAACGATGGCAAAAGATTCAAGCTTCTGTCAACAAATTTTGTGGATATCTTGCCACAATTATTTCCAGAAATCAAAATGGCACGAATGAACAAGATAAGGTAAAATTGTGTGTGTGTGTGTGTGTGTGTGTGTGTGTGAATTTTTTTTTTTATTCTTAGTTTGAGCTTACATTTAATTTTTAGATTGCAGAAGCAAAAAAATAATAATAATAAATTACGAACATCTACATGGATCAAGGTTCACCTTGGACCATGCTTGGATCTTGTTGAGGCACCAACCAAAGTGGATACAACTGCAACAACAAGTACTAGAGAAGACATTCGTAAAAAGAGCAGAATCTTCCACCCAATTACGATGCACGAGAGGGTGAATGCAATGACCTTGCTGTGTTACGTGACCACATTACAGAATTCCAGGATTTCATTCAAAACCACTTACATATTCGTGACAAGAGAACACATTCTCAACTCCAAGCCAATCTGGTGGAGCACCTGTGGCATTTCCAAGGTCAATATGAAAAAGCTTGTGATTGACTATAATATTATGTAATTTGATTTTACCTTTTCAATGAAAAATGGGTTTCAACTACAATTTGTGCATTTTTTATTTTTTTTAATAATTTATTACTTTAATAATATTTAAATCGTACCAAATCCCATTAAATATAAGTAAGATAAATGTAATAAAGCAAATGAGGATTAAATAGAAAAAGAATAAAATAATAATTTAACATCTCTCTTGGAGTTGCCCAAGTGAGATGCTAAATTTACATATGCCCTTTTTGCCACATAAGTATTTATTTTGAAAAAGGCATACGAGGATTTGAAGTGTCTCTTGGAGATGCTCTGAGTTCTTTAGTCCTTGGCCTTTTCTTCTCCATATACATTGAGAAAAAACACATTTGGAGAGAGAGAGAGAGAGAGAGAGAGTAGCCCTTGAATACAAGAAAGTCCTGTGTTGCCAAGGGGGCCAAGACCTGTTATAGGATTCTGTTAAGCCGGCAAGGCCTGTCATCTCTTTGGACTTTCGTGGACCCTAATAAAATTATTTAACAGGTGGGTGGCGGCATAGATGCCCATTCCAAGGGCGAACTCCCGATGGAATTGTTAAGGGTCAAAATTACGAAGATTTTATCTTCACACTTCAGGCTTGGGTGTTTGTTAAGATACAAAATTCTCGGCCCACAAGTGCCCTTGCTAAAATAGGCCGTAGAGTTGTCGCAGTGAACAAGCTGTTCAAAAATCAATCAGTATTCCTCAAGAATGTCCTCAATTTCCTTAACTTGGCTAATCAAAGCATTGCCGGAAAAAAAAAGACTGTCATCTACAAAGAATAAGTAGGAAACACTAGAAGCACCCCTCACAATTTTAATACCATGAATCATTCCTTCCTCTTTTGCTTCAATTAGCATTTGTGAAAGAACATCAGCGCCCAAGACAAATAGATACAGGGATAAGGGGTCCCCCTTTCTTAAACCCCACGATGGTTCTACATTTCCAAAGGGAGACCCAATAATGAGAATGGAGAAAGATACTTTAAGATATACATGGACATTTTTGAGAAAATCTCACACCATATGGTGATAAACTTTAGCCATATCCAATTTAAGACTCATAACTTTTCCTTTCCTTTTATTTTAAAAGAGTGAATTACCTCGTGAGTTACAATATAATTGTTAAAGATTAGATCTTATGAAGACAATTTGAATAGGGCCAACCACTTTACCTAAGACCTTCTTTATTAGCCACTACCTTGGCGATGACTTTGTATATGACATTACAAAGATTATTGAGTCTAAACTCTAGAGTCATTCACAGGTTGCTCTTTTTTGGGATATAGACTATGAAGGTCTTAGGGTAGAGCTTAAACCCCTTTCTAACCTCTTTTCAAATATATTCCATCTATTGCTTTTATAAGTCCTAAATATGACCAGCTGATTCTGATAGTTTATTGTAGGAAAGTACACTCATTCATTTTTTCTTTTTATAAATAGTTTGTTAAAAATAAAAATTAATTGAATTCTTCATGTTAACTACATTTCTTAGCCTTTTGATGTTTAAATAATTAATTTATCAATGAAGTAATGTAAATGTTAAAATCAATGGAAAAGTATTTTTTTAGTGTACCATCCAAAGTAGCAGGACTCGGAGGGACCTGAATGACATGGGAATGAGCCTTGGGATTGAACTCTGGGTACGCTAGGAAGAGAATCTACAAATCGAATGCTTGGCTGTTGGATGAAAACAGAACTCCTAACAAGTGGGTTATGATCCCTTTATTCTCTGAAAAAAGATAATGGTTACATAAAGGAGAAGTACGCTTACAAGTAAACTATATTTGTGTTTGCTTTCATAGGGTAAAGTAATTTAAGGTTAGACAAAAAGTTAACAACTAATAAAGTAACTAATTTAGTTGTATTTTATGAAATACATTTTTTTAGCGGTTAGGAAAGTAAGAGTAAAATTTTTGGCAGCCGGAACTTTAATTTTTCCACTTTCAATGACCAATCAAACAGAAGCAAAGTGAAGAAAATCAATCATTGGAATTACATTTCCATCATTTTCACTTTACTTCTTGAATAAAAAAAACATTACCAAAGGCAGGTGTAGTCACAAGTTCAAAACTATGGTTATGGGTCATAATCAAGATAAAAATAGAAAAGAGGAACCTAAATCTAGAATTATAGAGTCAGTTTCAGTTAGGTTAGAACATTACATCAAGGATCGCCACCTTAATCATGGAGTCCACATCCTTTGATGCCCAGACTCTAAAGCAAGATGTGAGGCTCCTTACTAGGGCTCAGTTGCTCAAAATAAATGCCCCATCTTTTATAAGACGTAAGTAGTCAAATTTACTCCAATATGAATTGAGTACACCATCAAATTGATTACCATAAAACACTTGAATTCCTCATTATTTTGGGGGATTTAAGTTTTTTTATAAGTGAGCCAGTAAGGCGTCTCACCAGTTGATCGTGAGATCGAGCCTAGATGATCCAGACTCCTAATCATGACATCAAACCAATGCCTCTATGAATCACCATAAGAAAAGACCCCACCACGGGTAAGGCACCACCACCATCCTTGGAAAGACCAAGGTTCCGACTGTAAAGTATACTTTGAAATGTAGAAAACTTACACACGAAGGGAGAAAAATTGGAAGAGGGAGAGAAGAAGAAGAAAAAATGCATGTGAATAAAAGAGTTTGCATGTGCCCTAGAGATTAGTTCTCTGTTATCCAAAATCGAGTGTACTCAGGTTCAAGCCAAAGGCTCCTGCATTGGGCAGGAGATAACCAGGGCTTAAAATAAAATTAAAAAAAAAAAAAAAACCAAGAAGCTCAACCTTTTATCTTTTTCAAAAACACAGTTTAGCTCATTCTTTAGCCGGGAGATGTTACTCTGAGAAACCAGATTTCTGTGTTATCTTTTCTAATTGGAGGCTCTTTTTTCTTGAAAAAAAAAAAAAGGATTTTCACATATTTTGCGAGAGCTATCAGCAAAATCTTACAAAAACGAAAATGATAAAACCAAGAATCTTCATTCAAAACAAGCACATATAGCCAAAGCAGTTGAAATGCCCTTGATCCGTAATGCACGTTTGAATTAATAAACATTTCTATAAAGTTTAATATGCATACTTGCAAGATGTAGCCACCACCAAAACACACACAAAGACTATAGCATCAGTTGAAAAACTCATCTCTACCATCTCTTCCTTTATCTCCCATGGCTTCCTCTCAAACCTCTCCAGCATCAACCGACGGCGACGATCATCATCATCACCACATAGTGATGATCCCATACATGGCCCAAGGCCACATCATCCCCTTCATAGCTCTGGCCAAGCTCCTAGAACAAAGGACCCACTACACCATCACCTTTGTAACCACCCCTCACAACATCCCCACTGTCCAATCCGCCCTCCCTCCAAACTCCACCATCCGGCTCGCATCTCTCCCATTCAACGGCTCAGACCACGGCCTCCCTCCAGCTGCCGAGAACACCAACACTTTACCTTTCCCTCTCTTCGTCCCTCTCTTCCAAGCCTCCCAGACCCTCCAGCCCGCCTTCGACCACCTCCTCTCCACCCTCCCCCGCCCCACCTGCATCATCGGAGATGTCTTCCTCGGATGGACGGTCCAGACCGCCCGGAGGCTCGGCATCTTCCACGTGGCCTTCAACATCACCAGCGGGTACGGCACCGCTGCATACCTCTCTCTCTGGCTCAACCTCCCACACTCCAAAACCGACTCCGATACGTTTTCCGTTCCGGGGTTTCCCGATACGTATCGTCTACACCGTTCCCAGCTGGCTTCTTATCTCAGAGCAGCTGATGGAACTGATCCCTGGTCTGTTTTCATGCAGACGCAGATGAATCTCTCTCTGGGTTCTGATGGGATTATATGTAATACAATCGAAGATATGGAAGTTACAGGACTGGAGTTGCTACGTAAATTTACGGAGCTTCCGGTTTGGTGTGTGGGACCGTTACTTCCTCTTCATCAATCCGACTCATCTCAGCGTACTGGAAAAGAACCCGGAATTTCTAGAGAGAGTTGCATCTCGTGGTTGAATCTCCACCCTCAATCTTCTGTTCTGTACGTGTCGTTTGGCTCTATGAACACCATCTCTGTCTCCCAGATGATGGAATTGGCCGTGGGGTTGGAAGGAAGCGGAAAGCCTTTCATCTGGGTCGTCAGGCCTCCTCTTGGGTTCGACGTAAATGAAGAGTTTAGAGCGGAGTGGCTGCCGGAGGGGTTCGAAGAGGGGGTTGCAGAGAGAAAACAGGGGTTGGTGGTGAAGAAATGGGCGCCCCAGTTGGAGATATTGTCACATGAGTCGGCGGGTGCGTTTCTCAGCCAGTGCGGATGGAATTCGGTGCTGGAGAGCTTGAGTAGGGGTGTTCCCATGATTGGGTGGCCGATGGCGGCAGAGCAATTCTACACCGCGAAGATGATGGAGGAGGAGATGGGAGTGTGTGTGGAGATGGGGAGAGGGGTGGAGGAGATGGTGGGGAGAGAGAAGGTGGAGGAGGTGATTGAGGTCGTGATGGGTGAGACTGAGAAGGGAAGGGAGATGAAGAGAATGGCCACTAGAGCAAGAGAGATCATAAGGACAGCGATGAGCGACGAAGAAGCAGCAGCAGCTGAGGAAGGAGGAGCAAGAGGGTCTTCTATACGTGCGGTTGATGATTTTATCAAGACTGTCAGATCAAAGAGAGGGCAAGGCAAGGATTAAAGTTTTTTCATCTACTGCACCTGAGCACTGTTGTGTTATCATCTATGATCTTGAAATCTGAAATTTGAATTGCTGTTATTGAAGCTTTATTTTTGGTGTCTTCCTTCCATTGATTGATCTACTTGTTAACAGTTTGACAATACTAGGGAACATGATTTGATGATGAACGGTTCAAATTCCTGGACACGTTGGTGGTGCCTGGTGGATGAAGACCGCATGTTTGTGGTAATGGAGCCTGAGGCCCTGACACAATGACTACTAATGTTGATTAGTGATAACGCCATCATAGGGGTGGGTCCTTTTATTATGGCTCACTTCAGGCTGGGTTTAGACGGCCTTAGTAGGCCAATCGGCCATTGGTAAGCCTTAATTAGGCCCAGTTATTATAGGATTAGGCCCGGCCTAATAGGCTCATCATTATCATCATCATCATCTTCATCATCATCAAATGAAATGTTCGTCATATGGTTAGATGAATTTTTCGCCAAGATAGCAAGGCCGCGCGAGCGAAAAAGGTTCCTGATATCCAAGCCTGCCCATTCAATCTTGGAGCCTACAAATAGAAGATTACTAAAGAAGTTAAATAATCCATGCAACATCAATGCAAATCCCAGGCTTGGATCTTCCAATCTGAATTTCATTTGGGGTATTATAATCAACCCACAAGGACCACATCAGATCTACTATCTGAATCAGCAGACGGTTTACAGAACAACTATCAAACTATATTCTTACTAATAAATAAATACTATCCATATACAAATTTCTGGAAAGTAATACCAGTTCTCAACTTACTCATCCTGACAAGGATGTGATATTAACCCGGGAAAGTAGAGTCGGTTCATCAAGCCCATGCAGTGAATCAATCATATGCATCCGCAGTGAAGCCGGCCCTTTGGCCATATCCATACCCAGCTCACCAGCTACACCAAAGATTGAGAGAGAGCAAGCTGTGGCTTCAAAAGGATTTGATGGGTTTGCCGCAACAAATGCGGCGATAAGGGCCGTAACAGCACAACCTGTTGCTGTAATCCGCTGCATCATGGCGACACCATTGCAAACTCCTACCACCCTTTGCCCATCCGTGATCACGTCAACAGCACCAGACACTGCAACTATGGCACCACTTCTTTGAGCCAGAGACCTGGCTGCCTCCACTGCATCCATGGTTCCATGAGAGCTGTCCACCCCCTTGAAAGCAATCAAGTCATAAGTTCTCATGTTAGATTATAAATTGAAAGAAAGCTCAAATACTATCAGCCAAAAACTAATAGAATAAAGATGGCATCAATAGTGGAAGGGAGCATGTAGAATAACCAGCTTGCTAAGACTACTTTGACTGCAAAAGTTTCCAGCAACTTGAGGATTAAAAAAAATGTCATGTCGATTTGTGAGTCTCATGACTTGATGTGTTTCAATCAACCCAAATCAGAAGATCCAATTCATTGGAAGACCACTATGGAAGAAACGAACTAGAAAAATCCAAAAGAAATTAATATAGATAATAGATTGATAAAGATCCTTATGAGAACTGCCAATGAATAAAGTTGCCACCAGAGGCTCCAAGTTGGTAGGGCTCATTTGCCACACTTGCCCCGCCGAAAGCAAGACCACAAACCATTGCCTGTTGGAGAAGTCACTCCTCATTTTGTGCTAAAGCATTTAATAGAACACAGGTGGAAACAAGTAAAATTGAAGGGCAGAAGGGAGCCTATTCACTTGTTATTCTCCAAGATCTAGTCAGAGTAAGATCTTTGGTCAATCCTCGGGGACTAAATTAGATAAAGACTAACTCTCTCTTTTTTTTTATTTTTTTTTTTGGAAATGGAACATAAAGACTAACTATAGATAGTAATTCATTGATTAGTGGGCGAACACTTCACAACATTCTTATATGTTTCTTTTGCTATACTTCCATGTTAGAAACTCGAAACCATGAAATATTTGTTGTTTTCCTATGTTTCCTAACATTTTCAATAAATATTTAGATGTATTTTAACAACTGTGCTGATGACAGATACCCACCAAGCAATAAAGCCACTTCTTTTTTATTTCAAATTAAAAAATTGGGAGAAAAAGTAGTACTTCGAAACAGCAAATTAAAAAATGTAAATAGAGAGAAGAAATAATTGGAGTGGTGAAGGAAACATAAAAATCTTCTAAAAGATGGAGAGCAAAGCCATCTAAGAGGAGGGGAAATGTGACAGTGAAATGCTACAAGAGAAAAATGAAAAAAGATTGTATTGGTGTTTCTCAAGAGTTCTTTAGTCCTTGGTTTTTTCTTCCCCATGTAAATAAAGAAAAAAGATTTTGGAGAGAGAGTGTAGGACTTCAATACAAGAAGTCTTGTGTTGCCAAGACATGTTACAAGCTTCCGTTAGGCAGGAAGTCCTATCATCTCTTTTGGACTTTCGTGGAACCAAAAAAACTCAAAACAGGTGGTGGTCGCATACAGTGTATAGACTCATTCAGAGAGAGAGAGGGTGTGGTTGGGGGGTTGGGGAAGGAATTGTTAAGGGCCAAAATTATGAAGATAATTCCTTCACAGTTCAGGATTGGTTTTGGTTAGGCTAGAAAATTCTTCATAAGCTTCTATGTTGTTGGCATACTTTTTGAGCTTGGAAAAATGTAGATGGTTCTTCAAGAGGGCCTTCCTTTTCAACTTCGTGTTTAAGGTTGCTAAGTAGATTAGCCATCATCACCATCAACCTAATATTATCCCACAAATTTGCGGTCAATTAGAAGAGTTATACTAAAGAACTATGAAAAAGCTATGTGGTTTTATATCCAACTTTCTAAGGTGCACCGTTGATATTTTTTAGGGTATCACTAGACTAGTAAGAATGGCAAATTAATCAGGTAGAACATAAGAGTTAAGAAGTGAGTAAAGTTGAGATTCGAAGTGTCTTGCATTCACTGGTGATACTCTTTTGGAGCATCCATCATTCCAGCAAAACATCTTGAAAATATTTGAGATGCTATGTTGCAAAACATGAAAGGCATATGAATCTTTTAGTAGCCAAAGAACATGTACCATCTTTGAAGTAACAAGGGCTCCTACCTAACCACTTACCCAGTGCTCCTCTCTTTAAACCGACACTCCTATGTCCTCATTGTAAGATTTAGAAAGAAGCTTGGTTGTACAAAAAACAAACTTCTATCCTAGGAAGTTGAATTGCTCGCCCATGGGAAGCATCACCCTGGCTGAGCCACTCAAAAACAGTTATTAGGGTTTCACCTCTAAATTAACAAAAACATTTCACATGATTGGACCAACCAGTGACACCACCATAAGAATTTTATTTTTCATATATAATCACTTAAAACTGAATTCTAACCCTTAGAAACTTATTCTTGTAAAGAAACACTGCTTCTATTTCATAGAGAGAGAGTATTTGACCAAAGGCATCCATTTTACTCTCTAACTAGGAAAAAAATATACAAAACCGTAAAAACAAACTAGACATTTCATAGGCAATAGTAATAGTAGTAGTAGTAATAAACCCACTTGATTTAAGATTGAGGCTCGGTGTCATTATGTTAGTAAAAAAATGGCCACCATAATCTTTTTATCAGCACATACTAACCATATTATTAGTATTGCATGCTATTACTAAGCCATTTTCCATTCTCTACTTCCCATGTTAAACTTGAAAGAAGAGGATGATTTCTTCCGATCAGTTCATAGCTATGTTGCACGGATACTTCAAAATGGGCAACGTATCGTGTCGTATCGTATCCGATACTTCACTTTTTATGTGTTAAATCCGTGTCCCTCCCATGTCTGGTGTGTCCTTGCCGTATCCATGCCGTATCTGTGCATCATAGGTTCATAGACCTCTTCTTAAGGTTGCAAGTGGGTCGAGCCAACCCAGACCCAGATTGACTTCAGCACATGTTGGACTGCATTTTCTGGCACAATATATAAAAGGGCATTCCCTGTGACAAACAACCTCTTTATTCACTACAGACCCATTTAACTACTGAATCCCTAATATATCCTAGGAAATGCCCTCCTACAAAGTTCCAAAAAAAGTGATGCACACATCCTCATAAAATTAAATCCTAGGACTTTCATGGTCCTATGTAAGGTGATCACCACTGTTGATCATTCACTCTTCACCCTCCGGAATTTGCCAAATGGGTAGTAAATAGGTGAACCAAATGCAACTTCAAGCCAATGGTGCATGCAGGCATAAAAACAAGACCCAATAATTAAATGGGCTGACCTTAAACAAGCTTTCCCCAGCCCATTGGAAATCCTACATACAGTTGGCATGGATTCACTGAAAAATAAACCTTGTAACATTCAGATAGATAGATAGAAACAGATGATAGTGAAGAGCCCAATCATGATAAATCAACAAAAACCCAACAAAAAAAAGTCAACTTAAAATCAGTCCAAATACACCAACACTAACAGGAACCCAGGAAAAATCATAAAATCTAAAGAAAGAAAGAGAGAGAGAAAGAGGAAAAAAACCTTGTTGGGTCCTAAAGAAGCAGAAGAGAGAGCCATGATCTCAGAAGCATTTCCCCTAATGACAGTAGGCCTCAATTGGACAAGATCGAGACAGACGGTCATGCGGAAGTCGGAAGCGGAGACGGCGACCGGGTCGAGGACCCAAGGCCTTCCCTTCTCGGCGGCGAGGGAGGCGGAGGCCTTCATGGAGAGGACCCAGTCGGGGGAGAGGGTGCCAATGTTGATGCAGAGGGAGTCTGCGTGTGGGGTGAAATCAGGGATCTCCTGTAGGCAGTGGACCATTGCAGGAGATGCCCCACCTGCCAGGAGGGTGTTGGCCATCAGATCCATCGACACGAAGTTCGTTATGCATTGAACCAGAGGGGAACGCTCTCGGACGGCTCTGATTGATTCCCACGCCTTCCTGGCCCACCCCTTCCTCTCCTCTTCTCCTCCTTCCTCAGCTGCTCTTTGCTTTTCTTCCATGCCTCTCTCTCTCTCTCTCTCGTCTCTACAGAGTCCAATATAGCTTATTGCGAGCGCAAGGTGGGATTAAGATGGCTGCTTCTTTTTTTTTCAACCTTTGGAAGGCCCCACCTCCTGTGGGGCCCACCTGGATGAAGTTTGGAATGTAGATTGGCCATCAGATGATCTTATTAGCCTTTTTCTGCATGTATGGTAACTATCTTACTTTAAAAGAAAGAATAGATTTTAGTGGATTCAATTATCTTTAGATTCACCCTCACCCACCCATGAACTGGCATGCATTCAAATTTGACCATTATCTCACCACTAATTAATTAATATGGGATTTGATCACCTTAATTTTTATCATGTGTGCTGAGTCCTATCATGAATTGGAAAGCTTCGATTGGTGGGTCATGCCAAAAATGAGACATGGCGCAAAATCAGCAGTGACTGGAATTTACGAGTCAGGATTCTCCAGTGGAACAACTGGACTCGACAGTGGATTGACCTACTATAAACCACTGGACTCGACAGTGGATTGACCTACTATAAATTTAATCCAGTCTATCCACCAAATTGCCATGACAGTGTCAGTTGGCAAGCCTGGGCCCAATCTACTGTACATGGGACCCACTAATATGCCACTGCAACTGTCAAGGAGTCAGTTGGATTTGACAAAAGACTCCACATTTCTCAAGGAGCCCTTCCGTACAAGAAAGACATGAATGAATGCATTCCTGCCACAGGAGCAACAGAGGAGAGAATAAATAAATATATATATATATATATATATATAAATGAAAACCAGAGCACATTCACATTCCACAAGGCCCAAAGAAGAAACCTCATAATAAAACCACAAATCAGGATAAATAACATCATCAAATCGATACAGACTTTGGTGTAACCATTGATTGAAATAATGTACCCACAAATCCAAATGTTCTTGTTGGATTTCATTTCCAAGATTTACAGAACCCTCTTCCCTTTTACCAATTCCTAAATTCAACGCCAAAAGGATCTTACACTTTCCATGAGCATCATATCATGGCCTCAAGATGCTGCTTGCCTGCTTTCCCCCACGCCTAACTGAGTAAGATATAATGAATTGTTCTACTTAAATATCAGCTGATCTAGTAGGCAATTAGAGATGTTGGATACCCCAATTTCCAGTTACTCGGGTTTCATTTGATTCATTTCTGCAGCTCTCAATGACCCTGGCCTCTTCCCTTCTTCGACTTGCCCCTGTTCTCTTGCATCTTCTTTTTCTTCGCTTCAAGAGTTATCCAAGTGTAATCTGGAGGTATAATAAATGGATCTTGAATATCTTCCACGCGACTGCTGGGGCCTGAAATCATGGAAGAGCTCTGACGGTATGGGGCTTTTATCCACTGAAGCCAAGAACTTGTGGGCTGTGGAGCTGGGCTTTCTCGGCCCACAGGATGAGAGTAACTTGGGCTTGAGGGAGGTGTACAGAACTCATCCAGTGGCTGTAGCTCTTCAAACTTTGTAAATGTAACTAACACTCTGATAGTAGGAACTACTGGGATGGCAACCTGGAAGTAACAACCAAATATTTTCAGTGGCAAGAAAAATGGCAGAAGAGCTAACAAAAATAATGGCAGAAGAAATCCACTGAAATTTTGGCCAGAGTGGCACATTACAAAGTAGCTATTAGTAGTCTCTCATTTTCCAAGTATGCATTTTGGTCACTAATTAACAAGAGCAGGAACCAGAAAAAAGAATGTACGAGCCCAAAAGTGGTCATCAAATCCTACAATAATCTCCTCATCCCAACATTTTGGATTTGAAAAGCAGCAAATCATTAAAAATGGGAATCAAAAGCATAAATTTGAGCAACAACGCTCTTCAAACCATAAGTTAACAGGCAACAAACTGATCCCCATTAAAAGAAATATAGTCAAATGTTTGGCCTACTTGACATCAGGATGGCTTGACTCGCTAAAAACACCACCAAGAAACCCTTGTTTCTCCACCAGAGTCTTGATGCAAACCAAGTAAGAGATCAATTAAAAGCTTTGACAGCAGTGACTGAAACGGAAAAAAATCGCTCCTCTTATTCAACTAGCATCTGTGGTTGCCGAAGTATAATACAACATGAACAACCGTAACAAATGGGGAAGATTCCAACCAAAAATCCAAATCATCAGGTCTCCATTGGATTACCACAGCAGCATTAACAGCAAAGGCAACTACCTAAAATACCAATACTTACGTTGTTTAGTGTGTGCCATTCTAGCCAAGAAGTATCATGTTTTGCTTGCACTGTGCTTGTTCACATGAAAATCACGGACAAATACATTGATGTGTAACTACATATATCGCCAAACAAACCTGGAGCATTCAGAAGGGAATCTCTCAATCATACTAAAATAAAAAAGAGTCAATCGTGCATTAGGTTTTTTCGCATCCATGCCTATCTCAAATCCCAATGCTGTAGGTTCTGAAATGCTGATAAAAAAAAAAGATTGGCATTATTTCTCGTAAAATATTTCCAACTAGAATTTATTTTAATTTATTTTCATCTTCTCCCACTAATTCACTTTCCACTTACTGATCCTCTTTCAGTATCAGCTATATTCAATTTTAACGCAGAGAAGCAAGATTAAATTTAGGTCAGAATTTCGAGCTCGTAACTTTTCACCTCAGATGTAGGCTAGAAGCAAACCATTCAGATGCAATTTTTCATTGACTTTGAGGAAGTTGACATGATTTTTTTTTTCTTTTTTCTGAATGGTGTTAATTTGAATATTAAGGTCTGAGTTTCACTCCCATGCACAAGGCAACATTTCTCCCCATTGTATTTCGACCACAGAGCATATATAGAACCAGCTCCTTACAAATATAATGCAAGGCAACAAAGAAGCACTTTTATTAAAAGATCAGAAAGGTAAAGTACACATCAAAATTCAATGGATAAGGGAGTACAAATTGCCCCAAAATATTTGAACTGCTGGAAAGACTTGAAAATCAATCAATAGTGCAAATAGAACCACATAAGTAGTAGCTATATCATTCCCTGAACATTAATCATGGAAGTAGTAGATAACACCAAACAAAACCTTAAATCCCTCCACCATTTGATACCATACAGATAAATCATGTTCATTACTCCTTAATGCATGTCAATAGAATGCAGGTTGTAGGGTAAGAAAATGCAAATACTGGAGAATCCAACTTAGTTTACAGTTCTACTCTACAGTGATATTCACTTACACTGAATTTGTCTGAATACCATTGAGTCATTTTAAGGGTCATTGCTTTAGTGCAATGGTAAAACTCCCAGGTGCCATGCGTGACAACGCAAGTTTGAGACCTGCGAGCAACTACATTATGCAAAATTGCTAAAGGTTAGGTCTGTCTCCAGTTTAGACCCTCCCAAGACCTTGCTTCGGCGGGACTGCACTGGGTGATGATGATGACCATTGAGTCATTTAAATATGATGAAAATGGACTTTGGCCCCATCATCCTCCCCAGATCCGAAGTATTATTATTACAGCAAGTCATGAAAATGGATCTTTTTGTAGAAACAATGGCAGCTTTATATTCATCTACCGTATATCATGAAAGGATGAAATACGTGTACAAAATTACAAAAATGAAAGACCTACTCTTATACAAATTCTGGAAGAGTTCACACTTGGAAGAGAGGTTAATGTTCGAAATAAGAGGTAATCCTAACACTGTCAGATGCATCAGAGTACCAATATAAAGACATGGAGATCAAGGAACCATGACCAAAACAAATCATTGAAATGTAACATATCATGGTAAAATAGCTATACAAGTATAGTTGAGGTAACACACCTTGACTGGAAATGTTCGTGGAGGAAGCTTGGTCGTAAGTAGTTCTCTTAAACGACGGATCGCCTTTACCTTGTTGGCAAGAATGTCAAGCATTGGCAAAAGTTCTTCAGTTTGGAGTGGGAAGGTAGGAGAAAGCCAAAGAATGGGCCTCAATCCTTTCTTGTACTCACTTTCCCGGCTATTGTCCTTGCGCCGGTTCCCACTTTCTGAACTTCCACCAATTTTTTTCAGGTCTCTATCCCTTCCTCTGCGGTTATCTTCTCCCATGATAGGAACCTCTATGGAATGCCTTCCAGGTTTGCTTTGAAACCCAGATGGAGAATCCCCCAGAAGATCGCTAACCTTCTCATCAACACAAAGCGAACTTCTTGGCGGAGCAACCTTCTTTTGCGACTCGAATTTGGAACCCCGCTTCCCCCAGTGGCCAAACCACCCCTTCTTCTCTTGCTTGGCCTCACTATTGCTGCAGCTATGCATATCTTCAATAGGGATGTCCCTTGGCTCGTAGCAACTATGTCGATGCTGAATAAGGCCATCAGAGAGGCCATCATCAGACATCTCTAGAGAATCCATCTTGAGAGCAACCTCCAACTGCCTTCTTTCATCCTCCGTCAAGAGATCCCCGTATTCTTCGCTCTCAGTGTCATTCTCATTGTTAGAAGAAAAGAACTCATCATCTGTCATAGCTCCAGGGACCCGCCTCGACTTGACACTCACAAACACATGATGCATATCATACACCTTGGCCTTCCAGGGACCAACATTTTCAGTCTTCTCCTGTCTTCTCCATGTTAACTGCGGCAAGAGCACCGCCTGAGTTACATCGATTCCAGGCCTGAAAATGTTAGTCTGGGACATTGCAGTAACTTCCTGCTGAATCTCTGCTTCGGTGGCTGGAGCACCAGCACCATCCAATGCATTCATAACCTCCTTATCCTTGTGTGAAATCATGCAAAGGGACCCGGGTGGGACCTTCCCATCCTCAGATCCATCTCCAAGAAACAAGATACTTTGATCTGACCGCTGAATCCGGAAACCATCGAAACCAGCCAACGTCATATCTGCTCTTAAATTAGATCCCCTCTTCCAAATCTTATAAGTATCAGAGGGCGCAATGCGTGATATGAAGGGGATCACAGAACTCTCAAAGTGAAATGTTATCTCCATGTAAAAATCCCTCATCCTTCTCAACGTTCCAATCAGGCGTGGCAGCCTCCTACACCACTTTGCCCATGCCAGAGGCTGGTAATGCCTGACTATTACCTTGGCAAGCCCTTCTTCCCTTGCACAAATAGCTTCTTGGAGAGGGCTCCAGCCCTGCTCATTCTGCAAGCTCCAGTCTGCTCCTGCACTCATCAGCATCTCAGTCACAGTAGCATCACCAAGCTTGACAGCAAGATGAAGAGGCGTCTCCCGGTTGGGGACATCACGACGATCAATTACAGCAGATATTGCATCTGCCTTCGCTTCCTCTGCCAACGAATCTGCCTCGGTGCGGACTTCACTTGGGTTGCAGAACTGGGGGAGTGTGTTAAGTATCCGCCTGAGAGATGTATGATCCCGCATTAAGATGGCCTTGTGAACAGGGCTGTGAGAATACTTTGAAACATCGATCCCCGCCATCTCTCAGGAGCTCAAAAGGGATCTAAGCGATCAATGCAATCACACCAAATTCACAATCATCCAACAATATACAGAAAAGATTCAGATTGGGGGAAATTCTCACCACTCAAAACCAATTGCAGATGGATAAAATCAGACCCAGTTCTGGTGACCCACAAAAAGAGAGGAGGAAAATTGTTTCAATTAACTATTTGTATTTAAAGCATACAAATCAAACCCAATTCACAACCATTCAAATAAACAGGAAATCAAACCCAATTAGCAAAAACCCTTTCCTCCCCAAATGATGCAAAACTCCTGAGAAATCAGACCCAAATCCAATTAACCCCACTAGAGCCACAAGAAAACAAAGACAGACCCACAACGCCCCTGCTCAGAAACTGATCCGAAATGACATAAAGGACCGGTCCCAGTTTAAGCTCATCCACAAAGAACAGAAGAGCAGGGTCAGGAATCTCACCTTCTGTCACTCCAACACCAAATATCTTCAAATGGGGCAGGTAAAGAAGAAAAGGAAAGAAAAGCAAAGAAAGGAAGGAAGCCCTCCCAAAGCTTCAAAGTTCAAACCCCACCTTCCTCTCCCCAAAAGCAGATAAAACAACAGATCCCTGTGGTTTTAATCCGGACCAGACAAACCCCAGAACATGCATGTGTAAGATTAAAAAATGTGGAATCTGATAAAGAAATGAAAAAGACCCAGGATCAAGAAAGGAATGCAAGAAAGTAACAAAACCCCACCATCAAGCAATGCAAAAGATGAAAAAAAAGACCCACAAAAGAGAATGAAAATACAAGAAAAGGATACTAGTTTAGAAAGAGAGGGGTCTCTTACCTCCCTCTACTGCTATGATATGATATGGGTCATTGCAATCTCCGCTGAAAGATGGATCAAAGGAGACAAACAGTGGGTCTGGTCAATATATATATGAATATGAAAGAGATTAGTATGGACAGCAAGAGCGGTCGAAAGAGGAAAGCAGGCATGTGCGGGGAAGAACTTTCCTTCCAAGGCGCGTCTCTTTACAATACGCGCCGGTGTGCAGCGTGCATACATATTACATCCATGTCTGATTTTGAGTTTGAATCATATCGCTGTCACGGATTGTATGCAGTCTGAACTGCGAGTCCGGATCCTCTGAGGTCATGCCTCACGCTATGGTCTGGGTCCCTATCCATTAGTGGGGCCCTCTGTGAAATCAGAACCACATAAAAGGCGGGCCCATTTGTTTCATGTAATTGAATTCCTAGCAAAATTTGTTTTTTGAAAGTGGTTAAAATTAAATAACAAAGGTGGAGGGTAATTTTCTTATGCATGGGACCTAATTTACTGTTGGGATCTGTGGGTGAACATTCGGAAATTACCTACACCTGATCTCCCCTCCACTAGAAAAGGAATCCAGTATTAAATGAGAATGAATGCAGAGCCATCACCTTACACCTCCAAATGGGGAAAGACAAGGTTAATCTGCATATCAAATTTATCTCCTTTACCCATTTACAAAAGAAAAAACACTCATCACAGCCCTCCAATGGAAAATTGTTTCCTCTGCTCCCTTGCACTTTTATGCATTCAACTTCATGCGAAGCATAAAAATGTTTATCTTGTTTAGAATGGGACAATTTTCAACTCTATAAAGTTGGGTTCACGACTCACCATTACGTGTGCTTTTTTATATTACATGGGTGTCCCTGAGGTCTATAACCCAATAGGTCTATTTCCACGGTTGGTGCCCATTAAATCCACACAAACACAAACTCATTACAGCCCTCCGTGCTTTTTTTTATTACATTGGTGTCCCTGAGGTCTATAACCCAATAGGTCTATTTCCATGGTTGGTGCCCATTAAATCCACACAAACACAAACTCATTACAGCCCTCCGTGCTTTTTTTTATTACATTGGTGTCCCTGAGGTCTATAACCCAATAGGTCTATTTCCACCGTTGGTGCCCATTAAATCCACACAAACACAAACTCATTACAGCCCTCCGAGGAAAAATCTTCCATCTGCCCATGCTCTTGTATGTTCAATTTCATGCAAACAAACTATAGCACAAAAATGTATATCTGATTTTAGAACGGGATAAATTTCAACTTGATAAGAATTGAGCTCACTACTCATTGTTAAGGAGACTTTTTTCATTTTTCTTTTATGACATGGATATCCATGAGGTCTTTGACCCGATAAGACTATTTCCAAAGATGACGCTTGCTAAATCCATATAAATACACACCAAGTAAATCTATGGCAGGTTTGGAATACAAAACATGAGGAGCAAATGCACCCTTATACTGCTCCACCATTAATTAGACTTTATACAAACAATTTGTCCAATAGTTGACCAGCTTTTTATTATGCTATAATTTGCTCTAAAACTACTACCAAGTGAGTGGTATGTGGCTTTTACCCCTTCAGATTTTATAGATCTGCCTTATTGATCAATATGTAAGCTTGAATAGATACCATTGAATTTGGAAGTGAGAATCCTATGTATTCAAAGGTATTTGCTCACACGAGAATATTCCCATGTTTGAGACAAGTGTGACATCTTTTTACGTGGAAATGAGTTTTGAGATTTAGCATCATTGATTCCACCTGCAAAATGGCGAAGGATTCCTCTTAGTGGAAGCACATTACCCTTCATTTCACTTTTTTTCTATAGAATATTTCATTGGGAAAGAACAATTTTTGAAGGTATCAAATGGCACTGGAAAGCCAAAGTGCATATAGTATTATAGAAGTGCACATTGTGACCTTTTCATCTCATAAGTTGAGAGTATGATAAATGGGACCCACCTTTTCATCTCATAAGTTGAGAGTTTGTAAAGGGTAGTATTGGAAATCAATTTGTTAAGGAATTAGCAAGGGTATTTATGGAAATAATAAGATTTATTTAAGTACCCATATTTTGAGGAGAAGCATTAAAAGTGACGTTTTTGAATTCATCCTCCATATTGATGTGCCATTCTCTTATTGGATGGAGAGAGATGCTGCATACTATTAGTATGCAGCGCTGCTGTACCCAAGCCCAACCCTAGAATTTGAAGTGTGGTTGAAGTTATATAGCAATTTGATGATACTGGTCAATCTACATGATAAAAGATAAATGGGCACTTTTATTATTGGTAATAAATGAGAACTATAAAATTATTAAAATGATATATATACATGTTGTTTCTTGTGGGGCCCACCTGCACCTAAATTTTCATGGTGATAGAGGCTCGAATTATCATTGACTGCACTTGATCAATGGTCGATAAATTTTTCCCGTTCAAAATAAGTACATAGTTGATCCAACAATCCAATTCATTAAATGGCCATCAAAACCTGCATCAATGACAATCAATGGATCACCATGTAGGCCCTATTAAATACTTACGCACGCAATGCTTATTTTATAGTGAGCACTGGTGCTCACCTAAGATTTTTCCTTTATATATTTCATGCTCATGGATCTGCTAGTCATATAACTTATTTTAATTCCTTCATGTAAACATGCACCATAGGATTTTGATGACTAAAACTAGAATTTCATAATCTCTGTCCTGGATTGGTTAGATGGGGTAAAATCTTTACCCTTTTCTGTCCACAAAATCCCCAACAATTAGAATGATTGTTTTAAAATGGTGATTCACCTGAGCTAATCTGAGGCACGAGCTACATTGGCACAAAGTAAACAGGCTACTGCATATATAGGGGACAGCACACATTCATAAATTGACCCTAAGAAAAGATGCCATTGAAGCTCAAATTACACCATGACAGCATAAGAATCAAAAAATGATTACATATGTTAATTTAACCATTGTGGTTACTCCATAGTGACCCTCTGTCAAACTATTAGGAAACACAACTCATACAATGTGGGCCCAACCATAGGTTGCTTGAAGACAACCCAACAAGGCCTCACCTTTTAACTGGGTGAAAGGGATGGTGGGGCCTTTTGACCATGGAATTCATTGCTCCTTGCTTTCTTTCATCCAAACCATCAGACCCAAACTCGACATGTTTGGACCAATTGTCGATCATGTGTCCTAACCACTGCACTTTAATGCAAGTGGTGGGCCAACCATCACAATGATCCAGGGGCCTACTAGGCCCATCCTCATTTTATGTGGTGTACTTGATGTTTGGGTGCCTTTTTGTCCTCAACCAGATGCTAGACACAGCAGCACAATATGGTAGCCGATTAGCCGTCCATCTACCATGTAAAAGAATAATAATCTTCCTTCACGAGCTGTCAAAGGTGCCTTTGTTCCCCATTTTCTTTCCTCCCTTTCACCTCAATCAAAATATTCTCCTTTTCCATCTTATCAAACACTTATGACAAATTTCACTAGAAGTAATCAAAGTAACAATTATACCATTGGCTAAGTAATAGAAATACTCTATATTTCTTCAACAAAATGCAATTTGATGTCAAGAAAGAGAGAAGTAGAGAAGTCTCAAAGGGAAAGATAGGAAAATTGAGATAGAGCACAAAAGAAACAGAGAAGATTTTCTCCAATTTGATATTTATTCACAGAATTGTATACTGAGAAGAGAGAGAGAGAGAGAGAGAGAGAGAGAGAGAGAGAGAGAGAGAGAGAACTGGCGGTTCACAGTTTACAGTTTTCAGAGGAAAAAAACCATTACAGAGAAAATCAGGCCACTATTGATTTTTTTTTTTTTTGGTTGGAAACAATTCTATTTCACTTGAGTGGGCCCCTATTCTCAATGGAAAGACATTTTATGAGTAAAAGCCCAATTCACCTATTCATTCACATGTGAGGCAATCACCACCATTGGGATAGATATCATTTAGAGAATAATATGGGTGGATTTCAAGTTTTTGGGTTTTCTTTTGGCTTCTCTACCTTATCAAGGAAAATTGCAAAATAAGAAAATATCAATTGTTGTAATAATATGTTAAAGTACTCAACATATATAAATGAAATATACAGTCATTGTAAGAGAAATTCACTCCTAAAAGGAAGTACAAACATAGCTTCAAAATCATGGAGATTTCAGATTAGTAATACACGCTCCCAACTTCTCTCCTGCATTCATATCAATCATGAAGATTAGTAAAGAAGGAAAGGTGTGTAAATGAATTTGAGATTACAAATTATTTACAGAACTAAATCATTACTCACACAGATTTTGAGGCTCCAAAATCCTCAATGATAAATG
Source organism: Persea americana (assembly GCA_029852735.1). Lineage (NCBI taxonomy): Eukaryota > Viridiplantae > Streptophyta > Magnoliopsida > Laurales > Lauraceae > Persea > Persea americana. The sequence continues at coordinate 17,093,131 of CM056814.1, forward strand.
ATGAAAATTAAGTCAAAGCTCTAATTCATGATTAATGTATCAAATTGCAGTGTATATAATCTTCTCCCTCTTTGATCCTCCCAATATTCTCATTTTTTGGTGGCATAATAATATAAAATACAAGGTAACCTCTTTTATTTATTTTTTTGAAAGGTTATATACTCACACACCCAAAGTCCCTTACCATGAGTGCCCTTGCTAGCGGTTGACCATGATTGTTTAACATTAAATTGATTGTCAAATGTGAAAGAAATAGATAGCATCAATTTTATTTTGATTTGCCATTATCTTGCAAAATATAGTGAGGTAATTTTTTTATTATATATTAAGTTGGAATAGAGGTTATGAACTTGGATTTTAACCAGATAATTATCCTCACATATAATATTTACTTTCTAAACAATTAAAATTTAAATATTTTCCTCACAGTTGTTCCTCGAATAAGATTGCAGTGTCATGCAGTCCTGCGAAGGTGATGTGCATTTTTTCCACTTGGGCATGACTTCTTGTTGATCGTCAATGGCAAGCTACTTTTAAAAAAAGCATGGCCAAACCCTGATACCCAAAAGCCCAAAATGAGCCGACCTTTGTGATTGATAGATGGGTCACAATGCACCCCAAGGAGGAGCCGTTGGATGAAATGCCTGCACGGATGCTGATTAAAATGGGCATCGGGCACTGTGGTTCGCGCGTGTTCGGATGTAGTGGTCCCCTTTGTCCACGCCACGACACCTGGTAGGTGCACCTCATGTCATGTGTTGGATAGTTCCTCTTTTCCACCTTTCTTTATTCCAATAACGACAACGGACCACTCATTAAAAACTAGTCTCTTTTTCTCTCTCTCCCTATACATTTGAACGCTATGAGAAACATAAACTTACTTCAACAATACAATAAAATAGAGTCATTATCCATCACCAAACCAGGGATTATTCTATTCCCTATCATGTGCATGTGCCTCTCTCTCTCTCTCTATATATATATATATATATATCTTTCTCTCTCTATATATATATCTTTCTCACTCTCTAACTAACAATATTAGTAAATTTTGTTTTGGGAGAACCTAGACATGGTTAGCGACTAATATATGGTAAACAAAGAGGGGAAAAGAGAGAATAGGGAAATGAAGATGAATGATGTAGGAAGGTCATATACTAATTCCAACCTCGCAAGAAGTGCCAAAGAAGTCTAATCTGATTGGTCTTGTATGGAGAAGAGAGGCCCAAGGCCCCAACCAAAACAGCTGATAACTGTCGGTGTTAGTAGGGGTGTTGTGTACATTTCTCTCTCTATCTTTCTTTTCAGTCAAACTGCGGGAAACCCACCCACAAGAAAACAAAATAGCTAACCATCACGTGGCCTATGAAGAAGCCTTGCTTTGTTGAGGTGGATGCATATGCAGCCAGGGAGGATGGGGTCAAAAGGAGACAGGGGCGGAGCCAAGTAGGGCCTAACCACTCTAACCTAAACTTTGATTGTATATTCTAAAAAAAAAAAAAGGGAGAAAACTTTGGAGATCACTCATGCCACTCAAAAAATCTAGGTTTTTCAATTTAATAACCTGTCTCTAAATTTTGTTGTAAAAGAAGTTAGAAGTTGGTTCTACCCAAGATAGGGCATATGATATTTTAAATCATATACACAACCATAAATAAGGCGACACTAACTCCTTTGGAGGAAAAAAAAAAGTTCTAATGTTGTGAGGATATTTATTTTGAGGAGTGTGGATGTGGAAATTTACACCTCTCAATGAAAATATGGGAGACACTTAGGGCGCGCCATTTGACAATCTACTATTAAAGTAAAAATGATCGTAAAGCAACAAATCAATAAGGAATAAAATATAAGGGGATTATGATGGTATTTTATCTTTAATTGGTTGATAGGAAATCTTTTACACCTTCACCGTATATTGATAATATCATAACTTGGTGAATGACTTTCAATGTCGCCCCTCTCAACCATCCATACTTGTTGCCGTACTGCATCTGTTATGTGTGGAGCCTGATTACACCTGGGTCAGACTATTAACTCAGGGTATTTTCGTAATATTACCTTGCGCTATTATATGACCCTAGTAGCCGCGAGAGATCTTGAATCTTGTATTCTTCTCATCTCTGCCTTTAAGCATTGCAGAATCGGTGTGATCCATAGACGTACCTCAAGATCGAGGGAACCACGAAAATCTGTGTCTTCTTTGTCTTGTTTGATTGCGTCTTTTGTTCTTTATTTCCTAACAGCATCGAGTCAAGAGAGACTAACTCCTAACTTTGCATTATCAAATCATTTTGACTTTCATCATATATTGGTAATATCATAACTTGGTGGATGGCTTTCAATGTCGCCCTCTCAACCATCCATACTCGCTAGTGTACGGCGGTATCATGATCCATCAAAAAGGTCACAAACAAACCATCAAAGGATTTTCATTAATTAATTATAGGAGATTTAAATGTGATTAATCCAACATAATTCCTACTTTGACTGGAGAGATAAAATTCTCAATGTTAGAACAAGAGGAAAAGATTATTTTGAATGGTTTAGATTCACTATGGTAAGTCATTGAATTTTTATCTCAATGCTCACAAAGTTTTGGAAGTCATATCTCGAAAAATGATTGGGTTATAATTAAACTTAGGGTTTTTATGGATATTATTGAAAAGAGGATTTTACGAAAAAGCTCCCGATTGATGGGCATTGCACAAAAAGGGCCCCATAGTTGGGGCCTTACAAAGGGGGTCTACCATCCTATTTTCATTTTTTTTAGAACTTTATGAAAAGAACGCTAGTGTCTATTGTCCCTGACGGGGCCACGCTAGCCCTCATCCAAGTCCACCGTTACTTTCCTCGTGACGCCTCCAGAAGAACGATTCTACAATAGCAGAATCTCCTTTCTCCTCTCTGCAACTGGAAGCGGCAACAGGCGTCGACACAGCTGCATTCCGTCCGAAACCTTTCTCTTATCCGGCAGCAGTGCTTCCCTGTGTTTCTTCCTCTTTTCATGCGACGATGGACTAGATCCTCTGTTCCGGTGATGGTTAGGCGAACTACTCCTTCTCCAGTGAAGATGGCTGTCCGGGTGCCCTTCTCCAATTCCCGAAAACTGTAAATCTATGCAGACAAAGCCATCAGAAAAATCCAAGATCCTCTTCTCAGGCAAGACGAACTCTTTTTTTGCCTTCCTTTTGTTCTGTTGTCTGTGGCAACGTCTTACAACATAAGCTGTTGGTTGAGACTTTGTTGTGCATCCTAAACTCATATGCATCCAGAAAAAGAACCACTTGCTGTAGTCTTGTAACACCATGTTCCAAGTTAATCAAGATTAACTCTAATTAATTAAAATCAATGCTAATTAAGTATGTTTATTAAGCTAATAAGGATTGATGACCAAATTAAATTGAAATTGCCTCAAATGGTTAATTTGAGCTTAATGAGAAGATAATGACTGAAATTGAACTAATTGAATTGATTTTAGACTTAGATCAAGTGATAGGAGGATTTTTTTCGTAAATACGAATTTTCGCGTATTTCGTCGAATACAGAAATTCTTGATACTCGCACGTATATCTAGAAGAGTATGTTAACTTCTGTAGTATGCGCGATTCCATTCGACGTGAATTGGTTCAAATGACATTTCATTTGACTCAATATGTAAATGATGGAATGATGGGGGCTTAAATGCAAAAATGGGCTTATAAGATGATGATGAACTCCTTTGAGTTCATTCATCCATTCCCAGCACAACCAAAACCTTCATCTTCTTCTTCTTTCTTCCTTTCATTCTCTCCATCAAAGATCGGAACTTTGTGTGTGATTTTGAAGAGAATGCTACTTCATCTTCTCCATCTTCTTCTTTGGTTTCTTTGGAGTTTGAGCTTGAGAGGAAGCTCAAGAATTTCCTTCAAAAGACTTCAAGTAAGTGACTTAGGTATGCTTGTAGAACTTCTAAGTTCTATTTAATGATTTGGAGTGATTTCTAGCATAAGGGACTCATAAGAGTTCTGTTTTCTGGATTGGTTTGATTTTTAGGATAAAAAAGGATTTCAATTTTAGAAATTTCATCTCAAAATCAAGCTAAGCAAGGGCTTTTTGCTAATTAATTTTCAAACAAGGCAAGTATACTTAGCTCTAATGACTTAAGATGCTAATGGACTTGTTTGAGCTCAAATCCAGAATTTCCAGTTCAAAATTTTTCTAAAGTTCTGTGAGCAGTTCGGTCAGCCCATCGACGTTTCTGGGCTAAATTTCCTATGAAATTGCTGCTTCTGGAAAGCTGAACGAACCCGCAATTCGGTTGACTGATAGGCGACCAAATTGCTAACCGAGCTCATCTGGAGCTCTCTAGATTGCAAACCGAGGGATAACCGAACTAGGTTCGGTTAACCGACACTGTGGGTTCAGTCGACTGACAGGTGACCTAATTCCCTTGAGAAATATATGAAATTTTGTCAAGAAAATGAGCTTCTGGAAAGCTAATCGAACTGAGTTCGGTTAGTCGAGTTCCAGAGTTCGGTTAGCCAATAGGTGACCGACAAAGTGACCGAACTTGTGGGAAATTTCAGATTGAGGTTTGATTTTTCTGAAATGGAAACCTAATTTCTAGGGCTTGTATTGATGGTATGTTTACCTAGACCTTCATTGGTGTTAGTTAAGGTTATGCTAATATAAATTTCGCTTAAAGTGATGCCATCAAGAATAACATATGCATTAGATAATGAACGTTTCACCTGAATATTGGTTTAGGAAATTGAAACTGAATAAGGTTTAATCCTTTAATTGATTTCCAAGTCTGGCACTATATATTATTTCTTAAGCTCGTTATTGAGCTGGAATAAATTGAACTAATGAAATGAGTCGAATTAATGAAATGAATGAAATGCATTAATGAACAATCCTACTGCAGTAGATGGAATGGAGTGTTCCGGAGCTCCGTGGCGATGCCAATGATCTTTGATCAAGACACTGGTAAATCCCACACATTTGATAAGCCACTTAATAAAGTGTACTAATGAGATAATTGAATGAGTCTTTTCTTAAAGCCTGGGTCATGAATGGTGCACCCTTCCGCCCTGTGTGTAACACCCTGTCCCGAGTTAATTAAGATTAACTCTAATTAATCGGGATTAATGCTAATGCAACATGTTTTGTGGAATTAATGTTGATTAATGGCTAAATTGATAAGAATTTGGCTCAAGTGGTCAAATTGAATTTAATGAAAAGAATAGTGAAAGTTCATAATGGACTTGAAATGGTTTTAGGCTAAACCATGCAATGTAAGGACTTTTTCGTAAATACGAAATTACACGTATTTCGTCGAATACGGAAACTCTTGATACTCACACGTATATCTCGAGGAGTACGTTAACTTTTATAAATGCGACGATTCCATTCGACGTGAATTGGTTCAAATGACCATTCATTTGACTTAAATTGTAATTAGAGGAATAGGAGGGGGGTAAAATGCAAAAATGGGGGTTATAAGATGAGGATGAACTCATTTGAGTTCATTCCTCCAGCACAGTCGTTCTCTTCTTCTCTTTCTTTCTCTCCTTCTTCTTTCTTCCAATTTCTCTTCATTGAGTGATGATTGGGAGAGCTGTCAAGTGCTTGTGAAGAGGGACTCCATCTTCACCATCTTTTTCTTCATCTCTTTTCCTACTGTTTTGGGAGTTTAAACTTGAGAAGATCTCAAGATTTCCACCAAAGAAGCTACAAGTAAGTGTTGAGTTGAATTCAGCACTTCCATGATTTCATTAGTGAGTTGTGGCTCAAAGAATTCACAAGAATTCTGTTTTGTGGATTGATTTTGGGTTTTAGGTTCAAAAGATGGTTTGACTTGAGGAATTCAGCTTGGATTCAAGCTAGACAAGGGAATTCTTGCTAAAAAGGTTTCCAAACAAGGCAAGTATACTCAATTACATTGATTTCAATTGTTAAGTGAATTGTTAGAACTCAAGAAGTTCAGTTACAGAAAATTCGGTTCAGAATTTTCTGAACTTCTGGGCACAATTCGGTCAGCCGCCAGGCTGACCGACATCTGACCGAGAGCTGACCGACATAGGTCGGCTAGCCGACATTGTGAGTTCGGCTAGCCGCGGGGTTGACCGCAAGGTGACCGAAAATCTTGTCAGGGTTTTTCCATCAGAAGTTTAGCTTCTGGAAAACGAACCGTGAGCTGACCGAAGAAATTCGGCTAACCGAAATTTGAATTTCGGCCAGCCGCGTGGGTGACCGTATAGGTGACCGAATTGGGCAAATTGTCCTGTGCACTTGAGAAATTCTGGAAGCTGACCGAATGTGGTTCGGTCAGCCGAAACCCCTAGTGCGGCTAACCGCCAGGTAACCGACGAGGTGACCGAAATTGAGGGAATATCAGAATTGATTTCTGATAATTTCTTAAACCTTCATGGGTGTTAGCTAAACTTATGTGAATGTAAATTTCACTAAAAAGTGATGTCATCCACAATAACACCTACATTGCATAATGAACGTTTCACCCGAATGTTGTTTTAGGAAATTTACTTGTTTATGACTTGAGTTGGCTTGTCCTCTCTCGTCTATTACTGTTATGCTCCTTGTTGAGCTATCATTGAATAATGTATTGAATTAATACAATGAAATGCAATGAAATGAAACGAAAAGAACTGAAATGAACAAACATTGTAACGTATACAAGATTAAGTCTGCTGCAGTAGATGGAGCGTTCCGGAGCTCCGTGGTGATGCCGGTGATCTCTGATCAAGACACTGGTAAATCCCACACATTTGATAAGCCACTTAATAAAGTGAGTAATAATGAAATGAAATGAGTCCTTGAAAGGCTGGGTTGTGAATGGTGCGCCTTCCACCTATGCTAGAGGACAACGAAAAGACACTTGATAAAGTGTATATAAATGAATTGAATGCTCTCTTCAGGGAAGAATTATATGAATTGAATTGAATTGAATTGAAATTGAATTGATTTGAATATTATTGTTATACATTGGAATCAAATTGCTAACATATGATTGTCATAGAATTGTGTATACATTGTTGAACCGTCGTGTTCACAGTGTTATTGATGACATTACAGGCCCAGTTGGCCGTCCCAGTGGTTCCGAGACCACGCCGCCAGCGGAGGAGACCAATCCGGTTCCCCCAGGAGGATTGAACGAATGGATATAAATCGGAGGCGACCGGTTTAGACAATGTTGTGAACATTTTGAATAGATTCATTTTGTTGTAAACAGGGGTCACATGCATTGTATTTGAATATGCATGGGTGATCTAAATAGGAAATGAGATGTATAAGTAAACTTTACTTTCTGTAAAGAATTTGTACATATTAAAGTTGAATGTCAATGTATATATATATATTTCCGCAAAATGTACATTTGACAGGTATATGTAAGATCCCTTGTGAATCTCGTATTGGCTTCGGCGATGCGAGGTTTACTGGAGTAAGTATGACGTTCGCGACTCGGGGTTTGGCCGTGGTAACCCTAATCTCGGGCCCGGGTCGTGACACTGTGCCAAAGAGAACAATGAAAAGCCACTTAACAAAGTGCACTCACTTAATGATTCCCTTTGGGAAGAACTGAATAAATGAATACAAATGAGATTACCAGTCTTATAAATGTTCTTGATTTGAATTGTCCAGGGTTATTATTGATTCTAGAATTGATAGATAGGTCATTAACATGTACTATCATAGACTTGTGTATACATTGTTGAACCGTCGTGTTCACGGTGTTATTAATGACATTACAAGCCAAGTTGCCATTGCCGGTAATCTAGAGGCCGCGCCGCCTGCGAAGGAGGCCAATTAGGTTCCTGCAGGAGGACTGATTGAATGGACATAAATCGGATGGCGAATACGTTTTGATAAACAATTTTGTGTATTCATTTTTACAATGTAAATAGTTGTCACCTGCATTGTATTCTGAATATGCAGTGGTTGACATAGATTGTATGAAATGTATAAGTTGAACTTTACCTTTATGTAAAGAACTCGTACTATTCCAATTAATTTGTCAATGTATATATGAATTTCCGCAAAGATGTACAATTGTCAGTTATGAATGTATAATACCCCTTGTGAATTTCGTATTTACTTCGGTTAATGCAGAGTTTACAGGAGTAAGTATGTGATCGCGACTCGGGGTTTATCCGAGGTAACTCTAATCTGGGGCCCGAGTCGTGACAAGTCTGCAGAGACCTTGCAAAATCGTCTACCATCGTAAAACAAGACGCAATTGCTGCAAAGGAGTTGTTCATACTTAGGAAGCTTTACAGTAGACAATAGTGGCACCGAACCAAATTAAGAGAGAGGTAGACGAACCCGTGATGGTGGACTTGGACGAGGAAGAGACGTGTGGCTCCTCTCAAAGCTTAAAAAAGAAGAAAAAGAGAGAAAAAAATGAAAATGAGATGATGGACCCCTTAGTAAGGCCCAACGACAGGGTCGTTTTTCGTGCAACGACCATCTTCCAAGAAATTTTTCGTAAAATCTTCTATTTAATTTTTTAATGTAAGTGATAAATTAATAAATATAACATTTTTCTAGCCAACCATTTATCGCCCCCAAGGATTTCTTTGAATCTGTCACGGAAGGTAACAAACAGGTCAAGCCAGCTCAAAATGGATCGGTCAACAAGTGAGATCTATTTGAAGCCCAAGCCCATGTCTAACCCGTTTTTAAAAATAGGTGGGGGTCTACTGGTTCTAATCCTCATAACCTACAAATTGTGTAGTGTCGGCCAAGGTCCAGTAACATCTTTTAAGCCCATGCATTAAATTTATCCATCTATCTGCTAGCCCATTTTTTAAATGTTTGGCCCAAGCCCGACTTCATTTCAAGAATTATATGAATTAATATTTTTTGTTGATCATATATAGTTCATGTGGATCAACCCTAACCCAAGCTATTTTTTCTTCTTCTTTGGTTCCTTCCTTCTCTTCTTTTCTTTCTCTAGAATTTGAATTTTCAAATTCCAAATATATTTAAACACCAAAGAGAAAGCATTCTCTGGAATTTGCACCAAGTAGTGGGTCCCATCTAGGCTGTCCCATCCCACAGGGCCGACTCGAGATAATTCGAGGCCTAAAGCGATAATCCTAAATGAAGCATTTTCTATATTTTAATATTATTATAAATATTTTATTTAAATTTTATTTTTCTTGCTTTTTTGTTATGCAAAATTACTAATTAAGTATTTATATTCAAGTTTTGCTAACCTATCTTAAGTCCACCTCCAAAACCCACATAAACATTTTGTGCTTATCCCCAAAACTCATATGGAAATCTTGGGTCACAAAATGCAACTACACCCCCAGGGCTCGAAGCATTTTTCACATGCGCGCGATGTGCATATGCACAATGAGTCAGGACCATCCAAGATGGACTTCAGAGGTGTGCCCCATGTATTGGATATTCCAGATGCATGGTGCTCATATACACTGTGGGCAAGTGAATAAATTCCAGTGGGTTCCCATTGTTTATCTTAAATTTTAAGATCTATTATTAGGGCTAAAACCCTAAGCTATGGATCTATTACAACCACATCATGACTGAATATATGGTTGAGATTTGATATACATAGACTGCTATAAATATAATGGTGTGCTAAAATCAGTTAGACTCTTAGCAATAGAAATATAAGGGGCGGATTTGAAAATATAATAGGTCAAAAATGACACTTTAAGGCCCTATGGAAATTCTGGTCGTATCTTCTCAAAAGAGAGTTATTCTAGGGCCTTATATTTTGGGGAGAAAAAAAGAGATGACACTTGACAAGTTTGCTTTTTTGAGATTTCAAAAGATGTCAGCTGCTACTATGAGGCTTTTTTTTTTTTTTTTTGCCTTATTTGTTGAGGCCTAAAGCAAAGGCTTTGTTGGCCTTACGGTACAGCTGGCCCAGCCATCCCACCTTGGAATTAATGCCCAAGGTGGTGCGTCCCCAAGGTGGGCCTTTCTTCAATTCTTCTCTTCTTTTATGCTCTTTTTAATTTCTTCCTTCTTCTGGGCCCCACTTTCTAAATTTTCCTACACATCAATTACATCTAATTAAGAAATAATAATGTTTAACAAAAAGAATGATGCAATGCATGGGGCCCAATAATGCATAAATTGATAATTTCACCATGACATACATTTTTATGAGATTTTTAGTGTTTTTTAATTAAATTCAAACATGAAAGTCCAATTGCATGATTTTGTGAAAATCTATTAATTCATTGCATTTATTTTAATTAAGTTCTCAAATTTATATGAAAAAATGAATTAAATATATAATTTTGTGGACTCATCAGACAGAGACCTCCTAAGGTTCAATTCGAAGAGAACCATAACTCCTAAGACAAGAGCAAAGCATTATTCCTTTAAAATTGTACTTCATTCATATCTTCAACCATACAACATATATATACAAATACTTGTAGATATTTCATAATTGTTAAAACTACTGCAATCCTAAAATAACTTTACCATTAAATCACTACTCCACTAACCGATTATTTCTCCACTCTTCCATATACATAAAGCCTATTTTCATGCGATCTAGACAACACTATTTTAAATACAATTAATAATCCTAATAAAACTAATTCCTAAATAAAATATTATAATAAAAAATAAAATGCCGACAAAAGACTGTTAATTATCTTTACTAAATATTAGATAAATGTATATTTATAAAAATTAAATAATAGGTACGGATCACCATTCATTGAATATTAGAGTGTGGAGTCTAGAGTGTGACATCACCTCCTTATCAACCGTTTTGCTTTCAATGCAGAAATCAACTGAGTGGATGTGGGCCTCTTGGCTCCAACAAATTCAACACTACGGTCTGTATCTTGCAACCTCACAGTCTTGTTAAAACAGTCTAACACTGCTCGGTTCGCTGCTAACCAATTCATACCAAGGATCACATCGAACTCCGACATTGGTAAGATGATCAAACTGGCGGTCAGCTGAACTTCTTCAATTAAACACTACATTTAGGGTAAACAACATTACAAGGTACTGATCTACCTACAGGGGTAACTACTATCAAATCATAGGGTAGTGTCTCCTTATCCTCCCCCAAGTGAAGTGCAAAAGCTAGTGCAACAAATAAGTGTGTGGATCCAGGATCAAATAGAACTTTAGCATCAAATCCACAAACTGAAAGTGTACATTCTATGACGTTGCCTGCAACTTCAGCTTCCTCATGTGTTGTGTCAGAGCATAAGCTCTCCCTGCTTGTTGGGGACGCTGCTGATGATACTATTGCTGTGGCCTAGGACCATGAGCCTGGAATTTGGGTGGTGCCGGAGGTCTCTGCTGGTACTGTTGTTGTGGTACTGGAAGGCACTGCTGCGGTGGCTAAGGTGGCCTAACAATCATCTGCTGCTGCTGGGGTCTAACTTGTGCAAGAGGCACTTGTCTCAACGGCTACAGTAGGTGTGGTGGTCTAGGCACCGGAGCTTGGAATGTAGGTGGTGCCACTCCTGTCTTCTCTGGGTAATTGCGTACCTTATGCCCAGTATCCCCGCAGTGAAAACATGTGCCAGTTTGCTTCCTGCAGTCCCGGACATGATGAGTTCCCCCGTAAAAAGTGCAAGTAATCCGATGTGGCAACTATCTAAGCACCGGTTCAACTCGTAGCCTCTTGGGTGCTGGCTGCTGATAATACTGGGACCAAGAACTCCGTGCCTTGGGTTGAGGTATCAACGCCAAGATCCTCTACTACTCCAGTGTAATCACATCTTTCAAGGACTCCTCTGCCCAGTACGCTTCCTTGACAACATCGTCATAATCAGTTAGCTTGCTACGCTGAACTTGCATCTTAATATCAGCTCGTAACCCCTTGATGAATCTCCTAACCCTCTCTGACTCTGGCTTAATCAGATTCTTAGCAAACCTGGATAGATGGGTGAAGGAGATCTCATACTCCTATACTGGTAAGTCACCCTGCACCAATCTCTCGAACTCTTCCATCTTCTGATCCCTGTAATGCTCAGGGATAAACTTCTTCTGGAACTGCTCAATGAAGGTCTTCCTGGCTACCTCTTCCTCCACGATCTCATAGGGGTGTTTGACGGTTTTCCACCATCTCTCTACTGCCCCATGGAACATGTGGGCTGCTAGCTGCACTTGTTGAACACCCGTGCACTTGAAGACTTCGTAGATCTTTTCCATTTGGACAACCCACTCATCTGCAACAGCGGGGTCCTCAATGCCATGGAACTCAGATGGAAACCTCTTCCTAAACTTCTCAACGAGTTCGTTGAGGTCATATTCCTTAGCCTGTGGCTGTCCCACTTTATGCACTACCTCAAGCATCTGTGCTTGGAATACAGCCTGATTCTCGTTTTGCCTAGTACTTTGCTCGGCCAAGTCCTTCTGGGACTAAATGGATGCGGCCATGAGCTGGTGGAATTGATTCTCAGGCCCATTCTGAGAAGAACTAGCCTCGTGATTGGGCGCACTGTTGTTGGATCGGGTTGATCTTCTAGCCACAGTCCTGTAAAATATTCAAGGTCAGTCCCTAACATGCCTCGAGCTAACAACACATTACTAGGTAAAAGAACTACAAGACCAACCTACTAACTAACGGAATCCTCACACGCATCCTATGGTTTCTACAATTTTTACCTTGAGAAACCATCCATTGCTCTGATACCATTATGTCACGTCCCCCGAACCCAATTAGAAAATAAACCGAATCCGGGGAGTAAAATTTATGGCTAATTAAAATTTTTGCCCTTTAGGCCCAAGGATCGTAAGTCCGCTGTGAGGATATTGTATTTCAAACCTCAAATAATATAAAACTGCGGAATCCATACAATTCGAGGCACATTTAAATATCAAACAATGGATACTAAATCTCATTTATTAATTTAAAGTTGCAAAAAAACAATTAAAACTAATCAAAGATTAATTTAATTACAATGACCAGCCCAAAACTAAGGCCATTAAATACCATAGAATCAAAGAAAGAAAGGTTCAACAATGAACAACTAATAAAAGAATAATAAAATCCAAAGCATGTCCCAAGTGTGTCACTCTCGTGCCGGATGTAATGGCGCTACTCTACGTCATCGACACGCCACTCTCGCTCCTCCTCAGCTGGTTGGAGATCCTTTGGGATCTCCTCACCTGCTTGCTCCTCATAGTAGTACTCACATGGGGTGTCTGCACACCAAGGAACAGAGTCAACGACATGTTGAGCAATAGATAGGCAAAGTACAATAAAACATACAATGCATCAAGTGTAAGAATAGAGACATGTACAAGATCGTAAGAGTACAATAAAATAATGCTAGGCATACCGCGTGAGTAATAACCATCAGAATCAATAAAGAAGAAATCTAGAATCATCTAGCAATCACCACTATCCAAAACATGCAAATGCAAGAATCAAGAGAGAGACTCCGAGGATTTCCAAGCTACCTCCCGGGGTACCAGTAACAAACCCAATCCGGACTACTCTGGCTCCAGGGGTATCCAAGCTCCCGGTCCTGGGAATAGTAGCTCGGTCCAAGCCTGCTCCCAACTATTCAAAGCCATACACACCGTCCAAGCCGACTGCCCACCCCGATGTTCGAGTAACCTGCTCATCAAGAAAACCCCCAAACTGCAATTGGCCATGACATGCAAATAGTAATAAAGTGGTGCTGACACGAAGGAAACCAAGACAAGCAAGTCTGGCTAGTTCAACAAACGAGACATGATCATATGGATTACCACTTCCAAACAATACAAGACAAGTCAAGCCCCCCTGATAATCCCTTATAACTAGCCAGTCATGTTTATCAATACCTGACACAGAATCCTAAGGTACACTCTAAGTCAGGTCCAAGTCTTAATTCTACAAGGAATTGTATTTCATACTTAGTTAAGTGTTTTATGCCAAGAGAGTGTACAGTGAAACAGTAACAACGGGTACAATCCACAATTCATGGGGGAATTACGAACCAAACCTAGGCAAGTGGTGTCATCCCCGTATTCTACATGTTCCAACGAAGTACGTGTGGAATTGGATCAATGATGCTTTTAAGGAAATCCCTTGGTGTACAATCATGTAAAGCATCAATTGATTCAGTTCCAAACATATTCGGATACCCCATGTTTAATACGGGAATACGTAGACAACCCATCAAAGCATACCAAGCCACATGCTTTGATTTACAATTCCATTAATGGTCACATGAAGTGGGTTAAGGGTTTCCAACATCTAAGCCCCCAAACCTAGGTTAACAGTCTTGTTTCCAACAAAACATGTTCTGAATTATTAATGTCCATCATTACCTCATTTTTCGATCTTTGATCATCGCGAAACATGTTCCATTGGATTCTACATTCAATGAGCTTTCCAACGGTATATGGCTCTCGAAAATCCGACGAGCGATTCAAAAGTTATGGCCTTGGAAATCTGCTAAAAAATCAGTCAAAATCCGAGAGTTCGAACTCTTGGAGGGAGACTTCTAACTCTCGCTCTCCAGGCCAATACACCAGCGCAGTCAGACGTTCAAACGTATGAGAAGAACGTTCAAACGTTTGACGTCCAGTCTCCTAACATCCCAAGTCTCGAACGTTCGAAATGCACGTTCGAACGTTCCAACATCTCAACCCAAACGTCCAAAGAGTCCAACGTTCAAACGTTCAACACTCCCACGCCAGACACCCGCAGACTTCAACGTTCGAACGTTTGAAATGAACGTTTGAACGTTCATCGTCAGCCATCCATCCGCAAGTTCCAACGTTCAAAGGTTCAGAGGAACGTTTGAACACAGAAAACCCAATTCTGACGGACTTCCATTTCGAATCATCTCCAATCCATTCTAAACCATTCAAAACCCTTCCAATGGTTATACCTACACAAAATTGAGCCACCATGCTCTCCCAACAACCACAATCCATCCATTCATTAAACATCCAAGATTATCTAAATACCAAATTCAATCAAACCATTTCCAAACTGAATCTAACATGTTCCTTTTTCTACAAATCAAGATACAAGAGCTTGGCATTAGGGTATTCTAGCATATGATCATCATCAATTAAATAGACAAGCATCAATGTTATAATTGTAATTAGCATATCTACTTGCCTCAACCAAGAAGAGGATGAAATTGGGTAAAAATTGAGGAGCTCTAATAACGCGAAAACCACGATCTAACCCAACCAAACGCAACCTAAATCGCAGAGAAAATGAAACGAAAAATATAAATAACAACCTAACTCTAACCAAAGGAAAGATGATTGAAAATACGAAGATGAGAAATGCTTACCCAAACTGATATCAAATGAAAAAGGAGATCGCAAGGATGAAGATTAGCGGCTTGAATCTTCAAGATTGTGTCTTCCGGAGGGAGTTCTCGAGCTTTGAGAAATGAGGAAGAAAAAGGGGTTGCTGTGACTCTCATTGAAGAGATTTGGGATACGATTAGGGTTAATCCCTATTTAAGAGAAGAAGGGAGGAAAAAGGACAAGTTTGCCCTTAAGTGGGTCCGGTGAAAGAATAGGCCACTTGAAGGGTTTCTGATCGTCAGATCACGACGAACCAAGAGATAAAAATGATCAACGCAACGAGACCTTTCCAACGAACCCAAAATCACGTCGATTGAAATTTTTCAGAAAAATACTCAATTTTCCCTAAATTGCAAACTACCCCCTGCTATGATCACACGAACTCGGAATCGCACGAAACTTCACAAACACTATTATAATGCTAAAAGAAACTTATTCATGATCTAAACCCACCTAATTATCTAACAATACATTAATTACAATAAATACAAAATAAACAGGTCAACGGGCCTACTATTGGGCCCAACTGACCCAGTAAGATCGCAGACCTTACAACAGACGTGTCAACATTGTGAAGTCCTTGGAAGCGTCAAGAGTTTCTACAGTGTGGAAAACGGTGGCAAGTCCTGAAAGTGGAAACAAAGTTTCCACGTCAAGTTGCAGTAGACCAAACGCGTATAGCAGACTACTAGTTTTTCCCATAAGAACAGAGCATTCTGCTGGCAGTTGTAGTGATTATTGAAGGGACATGACCTATGACAAAATGTTTCGGTCCCTATGGCTTGCTGCTTTGATTTTCTTCTACAGTGTGGAAAACGGTGGCAAGTCTTGAAAGTGGAAACAAAGTTTCCACGTCAAGTTGCAGTAGACCAAACGCGTGTAGCAGACTACTAGTTTTCCCCGTAAGAACAGAGCATTCTGCAGGCAGTTGTAGTGATTAGTGAAGGGACATGACCTATGACAAAATGCTTCGTTTCCTATGGCTTGCTGCTTTGATTTTCTTCCCCATCTCATGCAACTCAACAGACACCGTAACCCCAACTCAATCCGTTACAGATGGTGCAATCCTTATTTCAGCTGGTGAAAACTTTGCCCTAGGCTTCTTTAGCCCTGCCAATTCCACGAATCGCTATGTTGGAATATGGTACAACAAGATTCCAGATCGAACAGTTGTTTGGACAGCCAACAGAGAAAACCCAGTTCGTCATTCTTCTGGGGTTCTTACAATCAATGGTGGGAATCTAGTACTACTCAATGATGGAGGGCATAGCATCAACAACTCTCTATGGTCCACCAACGTGCCCACCAGCGTGAATTATTCAAGTGCCAGACTCAAAGATTCTGGTAATCTGGTGCTAACTGATGATCATCAGAGGATATTGTGGGAGAGTTTTGATTATCCTACGAATACACTTCTTCCGGGAATGAAATTGGGGTTGAACCGGCAAACCGGTCTGAACTGGAACCTGACCTCATGGAAATCCGCTGATGACCCGGCACCCGGAGAGTTCTCAATCGGTCTCGATCCTCTGGGCGTGCCACAGTACTTTTTAAAGAAGGGCTCTCGTCCGATCTGGCGAAGTGGGCCTTGGAATAGTGTGAGATTAAGTGGTGCGCCAGATATAAATAGCGACCCTGTATACAGATGGAGTTACGTAGCCAATGACGAGGAGATTTACTTGACATACAGTGGCAATAATACCTCAATAACCTCTAGATTTTTTTTGGACGATTCAGGTTCTATGCGAAGTCTGATGTGGAATGACAAGAACCATCGATGGAATGTGATGCGGGGTGCCAACCAAGACAAATGCGACCAATATGCGAATTGCGGGGCATACGGAAGCTGTGAACCTAGTCGAGTGGCCGAATGCGAGTGTTTGATGGGGTTCGAGCCAAAGACGCCTGGTGATTGGAACTTGAGAGATTGGGCGGGCGGATGCGTGAGGCGTAGATCGTTGGATTGCGATGGGAAAGGAGACGGGTTCTTAAGATTGGCCCAAGTGAAGGTGCCTGACACATCAAGGTCTCGGGTAGAGCCTGGTTTGAACCTGGAAGCGTGCAAGGAGGAGTGCTTGAACAACTGCTCTTGCACAGCTTATGCCAGTGAAGGAGACCGTGGCTGTTTGATGTGGTATGGCGATTTGGTCGATATTAGGGTGTATACTGGCGATGATGAAGGGCAAGATATATACACACGCTTGGCTGCTTCTGAGTTGGGTGAGTGAGACTCCTGATTATTTTAAATATCATCTCTCAGTTTTTATTTTTCTTTTCCCTTTTTTTTATTTTATTTTATGTTGAAGTATATATAATTTCCACATAATTGTCTGTATAGTAATAATGCAATATCACATAATCCCTGAATATTATATAGTATAATGTGTGCGATATCACGCGATCTTAAAACATTGCACTAGAAAAACACTTAAACTTTGACCGAAGACAACTCTCTGGGGAATATCCCCTTTTTTAAAAAGAGAAAAACTTTGAATTAGTGGTACAGTAATCCGGGAATATCTCGCCCGCATGGATCAATCCTTGCGCTGTGTCAAATCAGATGAGACACTCTTGCCAGCTACCGCTGGGCTGTCTTTGATACAAAGTTAAGAAAATCAGAAGAGATATATGGAAGTGATAAAAAGCACTTAATGAATTGATAAAGAAACGAGCCTATAAATAGGCTTTACATCAGACCACTACATCTTAGCACTACTCCTATAAAATAGGATCATAAACAAGACACTTTCTCAGCCATGAAACCAAATAACCAACTAAATAACCAAATGCCTAAAGACTTGGACAAAGCTACAAATCACTAGAGCTTTCAATAAAACAATTAAATCTTAACACCCTCCCTTAAATTGAAATCTACATAAATCAATTTAAAAGAAAATCAATTCTCTGCAAAATCCTTCTTTACAGCATCATGGGAACAAACTCCAAGTAGACCACGCAACTTCACAAATGTAGCCAACTTGAGAGGCTTGGTCTGTATGTCAGCAACTTGATCTTCACTTCGACAAAAAACTAGTTTGATTGTTCCATCATTGTTGAGATCTCTTAAAAAATCATATTTGACATCAATATGTTTGCTTCTTCCGTGTAGCACAGGATTCTTGGAGAGTTTGATTGCTGAGTTGTTGTCACAGAAAACTGTAGTAGCTTCAACTTGTTTGGACTGTAATTCTTCAAGAATTCTTCTCAACCAGATAGCTTGACAAGCACAAGCTGTTGCAGCAATAAATTCAGCTTCTGTTGTTGACAATGTGACAATAGGTTGCTTCTTGGAAGACCACGAAACAGCCCCTGTGCCCAACATAAAAACATAGCCCGAAGTACTCTTTCTATCATCTTGATCTCCTGCATAATCACTGTCAGTAAACCCAAACAACTCTAACTTTTCACCCTTCTTGTAGAACAGCCCAAAATCTCTAGTTCCTTGTAAGTAACGAAGGATTCTCTTGGCAGCTAACAGATGCATTTCTGTTGGATTCTCCATATATCTACTTATTAAACTCACAGAATACATTATGTCTGGTCTTGTTGCAGTTAAATACATTAAACTGCCAACAATTTGCTTGTAAAGTGTGCTGTCCACCTTCTTCCCTTCATGATCTTTGTTTAGCTTCAAGCCAAACTCAATTGGAGTGCTTACAGGATTGCAATCCTTCATCCTGAACCTGTCCAAAATATCTTGCACATACTTCTTTTGAGAAATAAAAATCCCATTAGCTGATTGCACTACTTCTATGCCAAGGAAGTAATGCATCATACCAAGATCAGACATTTCAAATTCAACCATCATAGATTTCTTGAATTCTTCAAACAACACAGCATCACTTCCAGTGAAAATAAGATCGTCAACATACAAGCAAACAATGAGTAGTTTCCCCTTATCTCCAATTTTAACAAAAAGTGTGTGCTCATATGGACATTTGTAAAAGCCTTCTTTCAAAAAATAAGCCTCAATGCGACTATACCAAGCTCGTGGAGCTTGTTTTAATCCATAAAGAGCTTTCTTTAATTTATACACTTTTTGTTCGTTTCCAATCTTAATATAACCAAGGGGTTGTTCTACAAATACATGTTCCTCCAAGTTTCCATGCAAGAATGCTGATTTGACATCCAACTGGAAAATAGGCCACGAGTTCTGCGCTGCCAATGCGATCACCAATCTAATTGTATCATGTCTTGCAACAGGAGCAAAAACTTCTGTATAATCGATCCCATATTCCTGTGTATATCCCTTAGCTACCAAATGCGCCTTATACTTATCAACTTCACCATTTTCCTGTAGTTTTGTTTTGAAGACCCACTTTACACCAATGGTTTTGTGCCCTTTCGGAAGATCAGTCAGCTCCCAAGTATCATTTCTTTCAATGGCATCAACTTCATCGTCCATCGCCTTCCGCCATTTTGCGTCTTTGACAGCACTTTCAAAAGTTTTAGGATCACAATCTGAAAATAAAGCAAAATGAGTGATTGGATCTTCAATTTCAGTTACCTCATAGTCTTCCATCCATGCGGGCCTTTTTCGAGTACGACGTAGGGATTGAGCTGCTGTATCAGTAGCTTTTGCTACTGTTGGCAAAATTTCAGTAGCTGTTGGAGTTGCTTCTGGTGGATTTTCAGGCATAAAGGCTGCTGGAGATGGCTCTTTTTCAGAGTCATTGTCAAAAAGAACCTGAGTTTGCTGCCTCTCCCAATCCCAAATGTTTTCTTCATCAAAGACAACGTCTCTGCTGGTCACAATCTTCTTGGTTACTGGATTAAACGATTTATATGCTTTGGATGCTTCACTAACACCAAGAAAGACACACTTTTCCCCCTTATCATCAAGTTTCTTCCTTTTCTCATCTGGGATATGTGCATAAGCGATGCAGCCAAAAATTTTAAAATAATCTACAGCTGGTCTCCTTCCACTCCAGGCCTCCTCTGGGGTCATATTTTGAACAGAAAATGTAGGACTTCTGTTCAATATGTGAATACACCAATTTACAGCTTCAGGCCAAAAAACTTTTGGAATTCTCCCTTTTGCCAACAAGCTTCTCACCATATTGAGGATGGTTCTATTTTTCCTCTCTGAGACACCATTTTGTTGTGGTGTATAAGCAGCTGTCAGCTCTCTTCGAATGCCATTAACTTTACAAAAAACTTCAAATTCAGTTGAGCAATATTCTCCACCACGATCTGTTCGGAGGGCCTTAATGATCTTTCCAGTTTCATTTTCCACACGAGCTTTGAAACTTTTAAATGCACAAAGTGCTTCTGATTTTTCCTGTAAAAAATAAACCCAAGTTTTTCAAGTATAATCATCAATGAAGATAATTAAGTATTTCTTACCTCCATTAGAAATTGGTGTTATTGGGCCACAAATATCAGAATGAATTAGCTCCAAAACACCTTTTGCTCGCCATGACTTTCCTTTGGGAAATTGAGAACGATGTTGTTTGCTAACAACACATTCTTCACAAACTTGGGAAGGAATACTAATCTGAGGAAGACCTGTCACCATATTTTTCTGTTGAAGGGTCTTCAATCCACCAAAGCTCAAGTGTCCATAACGAAAATGCCACAACCAAGAAGGATCATTTACTTTAGCTACTAAACAAGATTGCACACTTTCAATCTTCAATGGAAACAGCCTATTTGAATTCATTTGCACAACAGCAATAGCTCCTCTAGAAGGATCATATATCTCACAAACACCCTTTTGAATAGTGAGAACATAACCTTTTTCTTGCAATTGACCAGCACTTAACAAATTGCTTTTCAAGTCAGGAACATAAAGGACATTAGAAATTGTTTCTATAAAACCATTCTTGGTTCTTATCTTAATATCACCCTTTCCCATCACTTTCACAATGGAACAATCACCAAAACTTACTGTAGAATGAAAGACTTCATTTAAATAAGAGAAAGAAAACTTACTTCCACACATGTGGTTACTGCAGCCCGTATCCACATACCAAACATCAGACTCTGGTTTCTGATTAGCTTGAACAGCCATCAACAACGTTTCCACTTCATTCTTCTCGACATAATTCGATTTCTCACCCTTTGATTGCTCTCCCTTTGATGGCTCTCCCTTTTCTTTGTCATTAGGGAGCCTAGTATAGCATTCAGAACGATAATGCCCGAATTTATGACATCTAAAGCACTCTACCTTGGATTTTCCAAAATGCTGATCTCGTCCTCTGCCTTTGCCCTGAGATTGATCATCATTGGTTTTAAAATACCTGTAGCCATCTCTATTGCCTCGATTTTCTCTTCCTCTACCTCTACCTCCATCCCTTTCTCTAGAGATTGAGAATTGATTAGAGGTAGAAGCCTTCAAAGCTTGCTCCTCTGAAGGTGAACTTCGGTTCATCTTCTGTTCATGGACCAGCAATGAGCTCTGTAGTTCATCAAGAGAGAGTGCATCTATGTCTTTCGATTCTTCAATTGAACATACAACATAGTCGAACTTTGATGTTAGGGAACGCAATATCTTTTCTACAATGGTGACATCTTTCATCTTCTCACCATGAAATCGCATTTTGTTGCTTATCTCCATAGTCCTGGCACAGTAGTTGGTGACAGTTTCCCCATCCTTCATTTGTAGAATCTCAAAATCTCTTCTCAAGGCTTGAAGCTGTGCACGCTTCACTCTGGAAGAGCCTTGATATTTTTTCTTCATAGAATCCCAAATATCCTTGGAAGTTTCTTTGCTAAGAATTGTTTCCAAGATGGGACGATCAATTGCCTGAAAAAGATAATTTTTTGCCTTCATATCTTTTAGCTTTCTTCCTTCCAACTCTGTTTTCTGGGCATCTGACAAGACTGCATTTGGTGCTGGTTCTACTATTCCAGATTCAACAATCGGCCAATATTCTTTTGATCGTAGGAAATTCTCCATTAGCATACTCCAATGATCATAGTGACCATCAAAATGTGGGATTGCCGCTTGCACAAAGTTGGAATCTGAAGCCATCGTTTCCTGCAAAAATAAATCAGAGGAGAAAATAGCTACTGCTATTTTGAACAGAATTTGGAGATTCTCACTGTTTGGGAATTCTCTCTCTAGCTTTCTTACTCATGTTTTTGGAGGCTCTGATACCACTGATACAAAGTTAAGAAAATCAGAAGAGATATATGGAAGTGATAAAAAGCACTTAATGAATTGATAAAGAAACGAGCCTATAAATAGGCTTTACATCAGACCACTACATCTTAGCACTACTCCTATAAAATAGGATCATAAACAAGACACTTTCTCAGCCATGAAACCAAATAACCAACTAAATAACCAAATGCCTAAAGACTTGGACAAAGCTACAAATCACTAGAGCTTTCAATAAAACAATTAAATCTTAACAGTCTTGTGTGTTTTCATTTCTCGGCCTTTAAAGGCCCTTTTTCTCCTTCCACGTTATAGATTTTTTGAGAATTCCAGGACTTTGTATGTTATAAGCGGTTAACAACAACCAGTAGATAATGAATATAAAAAACTGTACATCAAATAACCTTTTTTTTTTAATAAAGATTAATGAAAAAGAAGATGAAAAAAGAATATCCAAGGATCGCCCTAGTAATTCATTATGTTATATTCTTTGGTCTTCACTATCGGTCAACCCTCACATCTTTAGTAGTCCTTTGATGAAACTCATTTAACTATGAATAATTATATATTTTATGCAAACAAAAAAGCTCTTAGGAGTGTTTGGAAACAATATATTTTTAAAATATCTACTATTTTATTTAGTAAATGAGGACATGATCTGCCCATTAAAATAGAGATGTTCAGGTAGTTTACAATAGTCCAAATCTTTTTTTATTTGAACCTTTATATTGCAATAAATGATATGTTTTAGCTTTACCAAAAGCAATGAATAAGATGTAAAAAATATCTTTTGTCTCAAAATCTATAAAAACAGGTGAGAAATACAGTACAATATCTCCGCATTTGAATTAATGAGCAACCATATATTGTAGTGGTACCATTTTGATTTTCAGCATTGCTGGTGTTGGGAAGTTCCACATCCCCTATCGCCTAAGTAATAGGTTTGATAGGGGTTACTTTGGGCCATGAGTCTAGCAGAGCACTTGCGGCGTCTAGCCCCGGTCATGCAGACCATATATAGCAGTATCATGGTCATCTTCTTTCACTATCCATTGCTGAGTAATTCTTTTTTTACCATGATTTTTCTTTTTATCATTCCTCCTTACTACCATAGGTATGGAATGATTAATGATGGAGTCCACCTCTTCTGGATGATGAATCGGCAGTGTGAGGATATCTACATCATTCTTCTCCTTCTTTTTTAGGAGGTCCTTGAATTGTGCAAGCTTCACAGCATCACTGATAGAGAAATGCTATTGTCTCTTCTTTGGGTGTTTTGTACGTACCCTTGGAGGGCATAGTGTGGACCCTACTATGATTGAGGCAAGACGCCGCCTTCCATACCTCCTCCCCTTTTTCTGAGTAAGTGGATAGAAGGTATGTTCTTCAAGTGATGTCAAGGCTGTATCTTGGCAAGCTTTCTTTTTGAGTTTTCGTGGCTTTGGAGACCACGTTATGCAGCCGGGAATTGCTTCCTTTTGTTGCAACTTCTTCTTCTCAAGCACTTGGCGTAAGTGTTTACCTTTATAGGTTTTGACTTTGCCATTTGCTATTCCGAAGCGTGGAGTGTTACCAACTGTTTGCATCCTCCTTGCCCCATGCCCTTCCTTAGTGTGGCGGAGGCGAGTTGGTGCAGTCTTCTTTGAGTTTCAGTATTCTTTTAGATGAACACCGAAAGGATTTTGAGCATACTTTGATACACATGGTTCTTGTGACGCAGCACTTTTGGAGGGCTTTACTACAACTGGAGGAACTTTAGGGGTAAGGGCAGTGGGAGTCATCCGTCGGAAGACAGACACTCGAACTGGGAGTTCATTTTCAATTCGGCCTCTTTTCTGGCCCCTAGAGGTCTTGTTTTCTTGGATGGACACCTTGTACAGGCGTTCCTTGCTTCCATTGAAGGTGATAACAAGAGAATTCATGTTTGACTATAGCATAAATAAAAAGACCAAAATGAATGAGTGATAGGAGAGCTAGGAGTTCATTTTCAATTCGGGCTCTTTTCTGGCCCCTAGAGGTCTTGTTTTCTTGGATGGATACCTTGTACAGGCGTTCCTGGCTTCCATTGAAGGTGATAACAAGAGAATTCATGTTTGACTATAGCATAAATAAAAAGACCAACAATAAATGAGTGATAGGAGAGCTTATTTTTTTTCTCAATCCTATATCAATCTATTTCATTTTCTACTTCTATGCTTTTGTGTACACGCTACCGATAAAAGGGCAGCACTTCAGTATGATAAACATAGTCCCAAAATGGGTTAGAAAGTGATTTGATCCAACCATATTCATGGTAATGTATTTGGCTTTTGACCGACATACACCAATGACCTGATTAATCAGGGTCTCATCAGGTTTCGCAGGCCATAAGCAGGGCAGTAAATGCTCGCTACCGATCAAAAGAAACTGACTTCATACAAAATAGATTGATTGATATGGACTTATAAATTGAGACAATTTCATAAAAAAAGAGTCTATTGGCCATATTATTTCGTGACATTTTTAATTTCTGTCATCATTTTTCATTTCTCCATTTAGTAATGTTTCAGAGAGTCTTGGATTCTA
Organism: Persea americana; assembly: GCA_029852735.1. Classification (NCBI taxonomy): domain Eukaryota; kingdom Viridiplantae; phylum Streptophyta; class Magnoliopsida; order Laurales; family Lauraceae; genus Persea; species Persea americana. The sequence goes on from CM056814.1 coordinate 17,118,080, forward strand.
TATGAGGATAAGTATTCAATCAGCACATAAGCCTAGAATTTTATGGCAAAACATCTAAGATAAAAAAATGTGTAAAAACTCAGCGGTGACTTTTCATGTGGACTAGCCGGTGAAGGTTGCTGGTATTAGCTAATGAAGGCTATTGGTGTTAGCCGATGAAGGCTGCTGGTTGGCCGCTGGGTGCGCGGGCTTTACACCTTACGACCGTTGAGTAAGTAATGTCTTAAGTCTCACAATCCATTGGCCACACGATTTAGTCAATCGCTATTACCGCCTTGGGATGCACTGATTTTTTAAAGACATTAGCCATTACGCACGCAGCAGGACATGGATGACCGGCCGATACCAACTTTTATGGCCGTCACATCCTTTCTGCACTGGCCGCTGGGTACTATGCATCTTCTCCAATTTGTCTCTGTCGGCTTTTGCTCTGATATGTTCTTCCTTTCTTTGTTTTTGTTTATTATTTTTTAACAGCAGCAACTAGGGAACTCTCTTCAAGCTCTTTTTAAGCATTCTGATCAATAAAGCACAACTAATATTATGTAGTACATTTCCCACAGACGACGCCAATCTTTTGTTTCGCCCAAAAGAGGAAAAGAATGAAGAAAAGAATGTCTGTTACATAAGCTTTCTATTTCTCATTTCATCCTTTGAACAATACAGAAAGATGTGAAATGACTTGATTGCGCTGAAAAGAGTCATCTTCGCTTTTATTTACATGGGTTTTTCTTTGTTTTACCTTCTGAGTGCAGGTTGTTTACAAATTTTTTTTATACATCCCCCTCGTCAAGCTCAGGAGATCAAAACAATGGAATTCTGTGCTGAAAGAATAAAAGAGAGATCTGCTGTCTTCAAGAGTTTGCTGGAGACAAAGTTGGAGAAGTTCATAATTTAGCTTATTCTGCCAATCTTTGTAGTTCATCACCATTGTGTAAAAGGAATGATTTATCAGAGAAGTTTGCTTCAAAACAGCAGAAACAATCTATGTCCTTCCTCCATGGTAAGAGGAACAAAGACTGGCTTCCAAGGCTATCGCCCAAGTCCGAGGAGAGGCCTGTACCACTGTGTGATTCTCACCCTATAAATGAAGGATGGGAGAGTTTTAAAAATGGCAGAGTTTTTGGACTTCTTTTTTGCGCTGGATCGAGGGGGGGGGGGACTCTTTTGCTCTCCCAAGTCTTCATTTTATAACCTTTGAGGAGCCATAACTGCCATGAATCATGGGGGAGTGGAGGTGGTTTTGAAACTGCCATTAATGGGCATTTGACTATTCTTTTTTGCAAGTTCAGTGGCTCTCAGGAGAAGCAACTGACCAAGTCAAGGGAGATTGTGGGCGTCGCGTAACCGGGAGAGAAGAGGTTCGGCTGCCAGTGTCTGTGACGTCTTGCGGGCAGTTGCCAACATGTTTTACCACAACTTCTCCGATCTCCTTGATTAAACGTTGTGCTTCTACGACGTATGCGACCATCCGATCATCACAAGCTGCGTACTCTCCATTCAACTGGTTGGCAACTAATTGTGAATCACAACGAACTATCAGCCGCTTGATTCCAAGCTCTTTAGCAGTCGTGAGCCCGAATAGTAGAGCGTCGTATTCTACCTCATTATTCGATGCAGTGAAGCCTAATGTCACAGCCCTTTCAATCACTGCTCCTTCTTGTGTAATGAACACCATGCCAGCACCCGAACCTCGCGAATTAGATGCGCCATCGGCATATAGCTGCCACTCTTCATCAGTATCCAGGCCATTTTCTTCCTTTTTGCTCTGCTTCAATTCATCATTATGTGTAAATTCTGCTATGAAATCAGTCACCACTTGACCTTTAGTCGTATCCCTGGAAACTATCCTTATATCATGCTCGCCAAGCTCTATCGCCCATTTTACCATCCTCCCTGATAGGTCAACCTTCTGTAGAATAGCTCGTAATGGATGCTCAGTTAAGACCCTAATAGTATGGGCCTAGAAGTAATGTCTGAGCTTCCGAGCTACGCTCACCAGTGCCAGGGCGAGCTTCTCCAATGGTAGGTACCTCGTCTCAGCATCTAACAATGTTTTGCTGACAAAATAAATGGGTAGTTGCTGTTTTCCTTGATCTCTCATCAATGCCGCACTAACCGCATGTTCGGAAACTGCCAAATACAATATTAGCTTTTCCCCTGGACTGGGAATTGAAAGCACGAGGGGAAGGGGGGGGGGTCTTAAATACTGATTGATCTTTACGAATGCCTTGTCACACTGCTCGTCCCATACTTTCTCTACCTTCTTTTTCAGAGCGAGGAACATGGGTTGGCATTTATCCGAGCTTCTTGATAGAAAACGATTCAGAGCTGCAAACATACCTGTCAACCTTTGCACTTCCTTCCTTGAGCTGGGTCGCTCCACCTTCTGTATTGCTTGAATTTGGTCGGGGTTTGCCTCGATTCCTCTTTGAGTTACAATGTATCTGAGGAATTTTCCCGAGCTTACTCCAAACGAGCATTTCGAAGCGTTCAACCTCAGCTTATACCTTCGCAGAATGTCAAAGACTGATCGTAAGTCTTCCTCGTGCATAGCTTTTGCCTTACTTTTGACCACCATGTCATCAATATAGGCTTCTACCGTTTTCCCAATCTCATCCTAGAATATCTTCATCACCAGTCTCTGGTATGTCGCCCCCTGCATTCTCAAGTCCAAAGGGCATTCTTTTGTAACAATAGGTGCCTTTTGGTACTATGAATGTTGTTTTCTCCTAATCGGATTCTTCCGTTGCAATCTAGTGTTATCCTCGGTATGCATCCAGAAAGGTCATTTGCTCATGGCCCGCTGTAGAGTCCACGAGCTAATCAATTTTCAGAAGTGGGAAGCTATCTTTAGGGTAGACCTTGTTCAAATCGGTGAAGTCCACACATACCCTTCATTTTTTATCGTTTTCTTGCACGACCACCGTATTGGACAACCATTCCGGGTAATGAACCTCTCGTATGGCATCCGCCTCCAAAAGCTTGTCGACCTCCTCGCATACTGCTATTCGATGCTCTAGAGTGAGCTTTCTTTGTTTCTGCATTACTGGTTCCACTTTTGCATCTACACCTAGCCTGTAACTGATCACCTCGGGATCAACCCCTGGCATTTCGTGTGGGGTCCAAGCAAAGATGTCAGAGTTATGATTGAGGAATTGAACCAGACTCTCCGGTTCTTCCTTCGTCATCAAAGTCCCGAGCATCCAATATCGCTCCGGGTTTCCTCCTTCCACGACTATCTTCTTTAGCTCTTCCATCGTTGAATTGGTCAGGTGAGCATTTTACTCTCCTATTTCCAGCTGACCTGACTGTAATTCCTATTTTAGGTCGGCCTTTTTGCCCGTGCATTGGACATCTTCCTCCGCCTTTTTTGTTTTTCCTTTAATTACCGCAATTAGACAGCTCTTGGATGCCGCCTGGTCTCCTCTAATCTCCATGATTCCTTCTGGCGTCAGGAAGCGGATCCTCTAGTGCTAAGTTGATGGTACCACTTTCATGCAATGAATCCATATCCACCCCATAATAGCGTTGTAGGGAGATGGTACATCTACCACGAGAAATTCCATATCAAGTTGGACAAGTCCAACACCGACTCGCACAGTTATTACACCCATCGGTTGCACTGCTTGTCCACTGAATCCAAATAAGGGTATCGAGGTTGGTCGTAGATCAGAGTGTTTCAGGCCGAGCTTATCAAACAACCGGGCATACATGATTTCTAATGAGCTCCCCTGGTCTATGAGCATCGTCCGAACATCGTACTCCTATGCTCGTAAGGTTAGTACCAGGGCATCATTGTGGGGTTGGATTACATCTCGCAAACCGTCATCTGAGAATGAGATCTCTGCTTTCCCTCGCCCAGATATGTTTACGATGCTTGACTCGGTACTCATTTGGTATACTTCTTTCAAGTGCGCAGCCATCCTTCTCTAGTTTTTGACATATTGAGTTGTCATTTCCGCTGGATTTATTGCTCCATGCACCATATCAATTATCCCCATAGGTCCCCCTTCATCTGCGACATTCTTTATCTCCTTCCGATCTAAGCTCTCCTGGTTTTTCTTTGTGACTGTGCTTTCTACATATTCTTTTAAGTGCCCTTCCTTGACCAGGTCTTCCAGGTGTTGTTTAAGCATTCGACAATTTGTTGTTCTCCCGGTGGTAAGAACACCAGAGGTTGGGATTCCGACGTCCTGGGTCGCTCACCATCTTCGATGGCCTTTTAAAATATGGTTTGTCCTTGATCTGCATCAGGATCCTGTAGATCAGATCTTTGAAGATCATATATATCCCCTCAAAGGCTGCTCTTGTGGGTTCAGTACGACCCGTTTTTCTATCAAAGACTTCTCCGAACTCCCTTCTTCTCTTCCTCCTAGATCCCTCGTCCATTAGGCGAGCCCACATTGGCTCAAGTGCTCCCATATTCTCCTCCAATTTGATTAACTCTTCGATCCTTTCCATCAACTCTCCCTGCATGGATGGGGATCGCTTCGTTAGCAATTGGCGGAGCTGACTCTCCTTAGGTAGTCCTAGCTTGAACGTGGCCACTGCTACCTGTTCGTTGCTTCCTTCTACCTCATTATAGAGGCGCCAGTAACTAGCATTGAATTCCTTTAGACTCTCAGTGCTCTGTTTTTTAAGAGACAACAATACCCCAACATCCTTTGGCTGCTTGGAATTTGTCATGAAATGGGTGATAAAAGATCTAGCCAATTCCCAGAAGCTGCGGATTGATCTCGATTTCAGACTGGAAAACCAATTTTAAGGCTAGTACTCCTAAGCTCGAGGGGAAAACCTTGCACGTTAGCGACTCATTCTCGACCCAAAGTGCCATGGAGTGCTGGTAGTGCTGGACGTGGTTAACAAGATCAGAGATTCCATCATAAATCCTCACTTGGGGATTGAGAATTGCCGAGGATGATCTGCTTTTTCTATCTCCTTTGAGAAAGGAGATTTGAAGTTTTGTGCACTTCCTAGGTACCTCGCTCAAGTCACAGTTTCTTGATGGGGTTTCTGGTTTGCTAATGCCTCCTCAATAAGTGCCTACACATCCTTCTCCACGAGTACCCGTGTGGAAGTTTTCTTCTTTGGTGCTTCCCTATCCTTAACGCATCGTGTTTGGACTTCAGACTTCTCTTCTCTCCACGGTCGGGAACTTGATGTCCTACTCCCTTCATCCATTGTTATGGCTCTAGCTCGGGTCCGCTAAGCTCTCGACTCAGAATGGTGGCTTTGAGGCTTTCGCACTATCATGCGACTTTGGTGCTCCACTTTTCGCATCTCACGAGCATTTTCCGAGCTTGGGGAACATCTCTGTACTTCTCTCGCGACCTCCAATTCCAGTAACAAGCAATTGATTTTTTCTTGTTGCCGCTTTACTCCCTCAGCCAAATCCCGAACAGCATCTCTGTAAGTTTGTTCTAGTCGGAGGTATGTGTCCCGTGGCAGGGCTTGTCCAAGGAGGCCATGGCTCCAATTCTGGTGGGTTTATCCGCAAATGATGAGATCATTGCACGGCTTGGATTAGCACAATTGACTTTTGATCGAATCTGTCCTTTCTTAAGCGAAGAAGGGACAGTTCGATCGCTGTCAGTGCATGGGATATATTCGAAATCTGCTCCAACTGAGTGATTGGTAACAGGGTCCTTTCCCATCCGCTCTCGCTACCCCTTGACATGGGCTTCTTCCACATGAGAAAAAGGTCATCTAGTTTGAAGCTGCGATCCTGGATTCTGCTCTTGGTCTGTCATTTTTCTCAGCAGGAAAAAACGTCAATGGATAATTTTCCTTTTTCGTTTCCCATAGACGGCGCCAATTGTAAGATCAATTTTTGCGTGGTCAAAAGTGAAATGGTCAGCTTAGCCTTTTGCAACGAAATATACCTTCCTTTTCCGATCGAGTTCTTACGATGTTTTTCTCTGTACAGGAAACCAATTCAGGACTATTGCGCAAGACAGAAAAGACCTTGGTATATTTCGTTCCAAAACTAACCTGACCAAGGTCTTTCTGGCGCTCAAGTTAGTTTTGGATTTTTCCAAGAATCTCTCCCATCTCTCTCTTAGGCTCTAGTTTTTTTGTTTTTTTTTTTGCGTACCTTTTTCTTAGATCTTTTCCTCCTCATATGCTATCTTCCCTTGGATTTCCGCCACTCCCCATGCACGTTCCCTTCCATCTTCATTGTAATAACTGGTAATGGCTGGGTTATTGGATTGTGGGGGTGTTTCCTTCAATCCAGGTCTAAGCCAGCTGTCCCAGTGCCTTTTCAAGTTATCCCTCCTGATGGGTCAAGTAGATCATGGCGGGTTGGTTTGTTTCCGACCCAAACCTAACCTAGGACGAATTCAAAATTTTCCCCCCACAGTGGTGATGAGTGAATGGATAGGTCCTGTGAGTTTGGATGTGAGTTGAAGATAGAGAAGGTGTTAGGTGTTGGTGTTTGGTTAGGAGAACTCCTAGGTGAGGGCTCGATGAAGATGATGAAGAAGGGCGGTGAAGGTGGTCTCCGGTGTGGGAGGCATGCCTGCTTGGTCATCTTCACACATACTTATTGGAACGAATGGCTAAGGTTTATGAGTGGATAAGGTGCTAAGCAACTGGGTTGGTTGAAAGGAAAATCCTGGAAGGGCATTCTTGGGATTTTCTTTAAAACCAAGGAAAAGTTCCCGGACGGTAGGGATTTTTTTCCTGACGTCCTATTTTGAATGAACATCAGAAAACTTAAGCCCCATTTAAAAATGTGTGTTATTTTGTCCTGTTTTGAAATCTCCCCCAAAACTCGAGACCCATTTTGAGATTTTCCCTTATTTATTTCCTTTATCCTTTCTTTCCTTCTCCCTTATCTTCCTTTCCCCTTTCTCATTCCACGCTCCTAGCAGCGCCCTCCCTCATTTATCTCTCGTTCTCCACTCCCTCCCCTCACGCCTCTTGCTGCCACACCGTCACCGGACATCACTATCACTGCCGACCATCACCATGACGAGCTCCCCTCTCTTCTCCACTCTGTCATCTCTCTCCCTCATCTCTCATCCACCCAGCCTTGCTGCCCACTGTCCTGAAGCCTCCACGTCGTAGTCGGCAACCACCTGCACCACCATTGGCCAGCATCCTCCCGGCCTATCTCTCTCTATTTCCTTGTTTCTCTCTCTCCCATCTCCTCCCTGTCACATGAATTAACCCCTTCCCCACCCATGTCATTCTTTCTATTCTCTCTGTCTTTTCTCCTTCTTTTTGTTTCTTCCTTTCTCCCTCTAATGGACGTCTCATCATCACTATTCTAGTGGGCCACCGATCAAGTGGACTCCACAACCTCAACCATATCAATTTCAATCTCTCTTAGGTAGGCTTCTTTCTTTTGATTAAATTGGGTTTTTCCATTAATTAGTGTTAGATGAGTTTGTTAGCATGTTAGATTGTGATTTCTAGAGTTATTTATGTGGGTTTGTTTCTAATTCATAGGTTTTGGGCATTTTGAGCTAAGAATTGTGGATTGGGCATTTTGTGATTTCTCACCCAAAGGCAAGTGAATATGTCTTTATTCTAATGGATATGCATGTGTTTTATGAAATTGTAGCTTTGAAATGGTTTTATTATTGATTTAGATTTAATTGTTTAATGGTTTTGATTTATGGAAAATAAATGGTTAGAATGGAATGGATGAATGAAATGATGGAATGGATTTGAAATATGGAAGAGTGGTGGTGTGGATTATATGTAGAGGGCTTGGCCCTGATTTTATGTGCAAGTGAAGAGGTTTTAGGGAAAAGTTTCCTGAATCTGAAGCTTTTGAGCTTCAGACAGAGTTTCTGGAGGAATTCGGTTAAGGAAATGCGTTCCTTTCTTTATGTGACCTTTATGCTACCCTTTTAAACCCTATAAACCTCTAGAAGAAAAACCTTGCAGAGTTCGGAATTGTTTCTACTTTTGACTTGTGACTTGTTGTCTATTTGAAAACTGGACTTGCTACTTAGGAATTTATGACCTATTGGTTACCTTTGAACTTAATAATTGGGACTTAGCACATGTTTTATTGGAAATTGTTATCTTTCCGTTTATATGAATATTTATTATGAATTTCCGAATTTTATATGAATTTTTGTATATATGACTGAACACCACTAAGCTAGACCCACATATGAATGTGAATATAACGACTGCGCGGCTCGATATGAATAGGTTAACAGATTATTGTAAAAATCTGAAGAACGGTGATCCACCATAAAAAGAATTTATGAACAGGTTAACAGATTACCGAAAAATCTAAAGAAAAGAACATATGAATGTAAATATGAACAGTGGATAAAAGAACTTATGGACAAGGTAAGGACCCGAAGTACCATGGTTGTTTGCCATGGTAAAAGCCTAAGTGGTGTATTGTATTTTTTAATATAAGAATATGCTTTGAAAGGAATTTATGAAAGTATGAAATGGATTTGTGAGTAAGAACTTATGATTTTGATATGAGAGTATGATTTACAGGTTTGAATTGAACTTATGAAATATTGCTTTATCGCTTTCCATTGTATATCTGTTTCTATTTATATGTATTCACCTGTCGGCTAGTCGTAGCTTCATGATGCTATACTTGCATAAGTACTTAGCTCATCTACTAGGAAACACAAAGGTATTGATTTGGGTGATACAACTTGATGGTGAGTACGAGTGATGTGTAAACAACAATGTTGTTTTGACCAACACATGGGTGCTTTCATTTTAATGGATAGTTTATATTTATTTTTTTATTAGTATAGATTTTGTAGATGTTGTTTAATTAAATTACTTTGTTAGTTTTTATCAACTTTAACTTAAGATTAGAGTAAATGTGCATACTTTGAAATGTTATGTTGTACCTTTTGGATAATTAAGAAGTTCTGTTGTATTCTTATGGTGAATTGATAAAGTTTGTACCTCACCGCGAACTTCGATCCTAAGGGACTAAGATTGGGGGCTAAGTTGGATGGTTTGTTTATTAAATATTAATATTGGGCCCCTAATCTCACGTTAATTCCCAGGCCCATTCTTGGGATGTGCATCTGTGCAAACCATTTCCATGTCATCTACTAGGAAAATCAAAGTTTTCCTATCGATTGGATCCCTTACTCGATTTTGTATAACGGACCTGGCTTCTGCATTACTTATATCTTTCTTTCCATTTTTTGGCCTCCTCGGTCACTTGTTGCAAGTCGCCGTATGCTTCGGCATAGTTGGTCACCTTATTGGAGTGGTCCTGGTGCTCTAATTCTTGTATTGTTCAGTTTCCGTTTCTTTGAAAATTTAATACGATTTACTAACCTTTCCGACACACACACACAAACTACACTGACTGTTAGGTAGATCAAAAGTTATACGCTTTTGTGGGGTATACATCAGGCCCACTGATTCTACTTTCTTCAGTCTTAAAGCTTATAAAGTCATATGCAATCCGTTGTATAGGAACAAATGTGAAAGAAATGAATACAATATAAGAATTCTCGACAAATTATATTATCATATTATTCTTCATTGCAAAATGTAGAATAGATACAATCCAACACTTAATTTTGATTATTTATTGAGCTAGATTTCTTCTAGATGGAAGCACCATCGAATATTCAGGAGGTTTGCAAGGCAAAAAGGAGCTACTAGTGACTATATTAACTATCATTCCAGGGTTGCTTTCATTTGTCTTATGTGGCTTTTGGTGGTGGAGGAAAGCAAAAGGTATGAATGATTCATTTAGCTAATAAAATAACAACCATTTATAAGTTTCGATATTTTAAAAAAAAAAAACTATGTTGTGACTTATAGGTCGTGGGGTGAACGAAAGATGTGATATTGCGTCAAATGACAATGATATTGAAGAGAATGGTAAAGGTTTAGAGTTGTCGTCATTTAATATTACTGACATAGTAGCTGCCACGAGTAACTTCTCAGAATCAAATATGCTAGGAAAGGGTGGTTTCGGACCTGTTTATAAGGTATGTCTGCATTTCACATATCACTTAGTTAATTAAAGGAGGAGGGGGGTGTAAATTCTTATAAACCCACAAATACACTCTTTTTAAAGGGGACATTTTGGGGTAATGAAAAAATAAATAAACTCTATTTTAGGGTAGTCTTACTATCTACCACTTGTTTATTGTACATTCTGTTTGTTTCATATGTTAACTAGCAAAATGTCCCTGCGCTTAGAACTGGCAATAGAAGTGATATAAAAAATACTATTAGATTTTATTATATTAATAAAAAAAATTTGATTTTGATAAATCTAAATTAGAAGTATTTCTAACAAACAAAAAGGTTATAGGCTTTCTTAAAATCACACAATAGAAGATTTAAATAAATAATAAATATAAAAAATTAAGATTTTAGTAGAAACATGAAATATCATATTTACACTCACCAACTGATGGAGGTAATGCATCAGGTAATACATCTTTAGGCTCCGATTGTTCTCCTTTACATCACCTTACCAAAAAAGAAAAAGTTGATTTAACTCCATTTTCATAATCTTTCCTATGTATAAAGGTTTTTTTTTTGCTGAGATTTCCTATGTATATAGTTTGTTTTAATGATTTTCTACATTAACATGAAGATGTTCATTTCAAAAGATCAAAGGCAGCAAACTTTATTTTTAATTTCTATTGAACCCAAATAAATTAATCTTTTTCTTGGAAATGATTTTTCCATTAGAAAAGCAAGTAAGCAATTCATTTTCCTTTATAGTCTATAGCCTTGACAGACTGAACCACTCAAACTATATATGCTTATTTTAATCAAATTCATTATTTTCTGTTAAAAAAGAGTCAAACCTCCATCCATCTCAGCATTCTTTCAAATTTATATATTTATTTGATTTCCTCATTCTTTGCCATTAGGATCCTAACACATACACTTGTTAGACAGATGTCCTATTCATCAGCAATTGAGTCACAAGCAAACAAAACATGTTACAAATATAATAATGATTAAAGAGGTATACAGAGAAATAGCGATTAAAGAAATGGCCATACTTGACAACTCAGAGACCTGATCTAGAGCAAGTTTGCTGGAGAAACCACTCGCTGCATTCTTATATTATAAATCAACAACTCCTTGGTGGCCACTTCACTGAAACAAAAATCAGAACCTAAAATAAAAATAGAAAGGGTGCTTTTAGATATGAGAGAGTTTCTATGTTTGAGACCGATCCGCTGAGGACGGAAGCGGTAAGAGAGAAGGATATGTAGTAGCATGGAGAAAAGAGGTGTTTTTGGTTAAGAGAAAAGAAAGACCTGAGGGGAGAAGATAGAAGGTGAGGAGAGGCTCGGGCCTCCTTTTTTGCTTTGCAAATCGGAGATTGATCATGCTGCTATGGAAAAGGCAGCATGGAGAGAGATATGAATGTGATCTATGGTTGGTTGCAGCAAAGAACTTGTGTCAATCCCGTCTCGAGTAGGGCGCTGTAGAAGAGGAGAGGATTCTCTTACTTGATCGGGCACACAAACAGTGCAACGAAGCCGATGAAGATGACGATGATGATGAGAATGATGAAGTCGATGATGGTGTCTAAATCGGATAAGAGAGAAATAGAGATGAGAGGTGCTTTACCGTTGGTCGCTGAATTAGCATTAATGTGGCACGTTTGCATGTAGAGAAAGGGTTAAAGGAAGAGGAGTGTTGTTACATTTCTTTCTTTATTTTCTTTTGCTGGCAGATGAACCGATTCAAATGTAGTTTCTTTTCTTTTGCTAGCAGATGAATCAGTTTATTTATGCATCGGGAACTAAACGGTCCGTTGAGTTATGAGGGACGATGACTGACATTAGTGAGAGGTCTAATGAGGATTGATGAAAATCAATGGAGAATATTAGTAGGACGTCAAAATTGAATTTGAAATTGCAATTGAAGCCAGTTTGCTTCATATATAAGAATTGTAAGATATTTTATTTCCTAAAGTGATTAGAATTGAAAAAATGAATGTGAATTTCAAAAGTGACTATCAAATTTTCTCCCCTCTAATGGAAACTAAATCAAGGAAGGTTAGAAATGAATACCAAGCCACTAACCTAGTAATTCAAAATCCTAGAAAAGTGAGGGTTGCATCTATATTAGTATACCTTGTTTCCTTTACCCTTCACCACATTAATGATCATTTGGTAGAAGCTTATTTGACCATGAATTCCTATTTATTATCTACAAACAAACTAGCCCTTAATGTCCTGACAAGCCAAGATAAGATGGCTAGGACTCTTAAATTTGAGAATTCCTAGACCATCCACTTTAAGTTAGTTGTGCAAACTAAACTATGACCTAAGTGTAAAGAATGATGCATTAAGATAATTTACACACTACAATGCATAAATTGTAAATAATTCTTTTTAAATTGAAGAATTTGTTTTTTTTTTCTATTATAACAAAGTTGATCAATGTGGTTATATTACAGGGACAACTATTGAACGGACAAGAGATAGCAGCGAAAAGACTTTCTAAAAATTCAGCACAAGGAATAGAAGAATTCAAAAATGAGGTTACACTGATTGCCAAACTTCAACATCGAAATCTTGTCAGACTTTTGGGTTACTGCATTAGTGGACAGGAGAAGATATTGATCTATGAATACTTGAGAAACAAAAGCTTGGACTCCCTTATTTTTGGTAAAAATCTTATCATCCCTCTACATTTTTGTTATACCGCATAAAATAATTAAAAACTATAACCTTATGTGTTCGATTGTAAGCATTGCTCAATTCTCATAATCACCTTTTTCATTTAATGATTTCGTTTTCCAACCAATCAACTACAACTAAAAGGAATAGCTGTTTAAAAGTATATGCATCAATTATCCTTGTTTGAGAAAAATGATCAATCTTTTATAAGTTTATAGTAGCTTCTTCTCACCTTGCATATCCGATGCTATAATGATTATAGTTATAGAATCATGTTAATTTTGTACACAATAACACACATTATTACATAATTAATGCCTATAGAACAATTTTTTATGCACAAATGTGCAATTATAATTAGGCACATAATGAGATTGAAATATGCCACAGATCAAACGAGGAGCGCAATGTTGGATTGGAGGAAACGATTTAACATCATTGTGGGGATAGCTCGAGGGATTTTATATCTGCATGAAGATTCCATATTTAGAATTATTCATCGGGATCTTAAAGTGAGCAACATTCTTTTGGATGATGATATGAATCCCAAAATTTCGGATTTTGGTATGGCAAGAATATTTGGGCAAGACCAAGCTCAAGCGAATACTAATAGAGTGGTCGGAACTTAGTAAGTAACATACATGAACGCATACTTGTAAATGTATTGCACATTGATTACTAAGAAAGGCCAAATATGCTCTATCACTTATAATGTTTGTTGTAAATACTCTTATGTAGTGGTTATATGTCACCTGAGTATGCCATGAATGGGCGTTTCTCGGTAAAATCAGATGCCTTTAGCTTCGGCGTTATGCTATTAGAGATTATTAGTGGAAAGAGGAACAACTATTTTAGTGATTGTTGCTTGATGAATCTGATAGGACATGTAAGTAAAGAAACTTCTTTCCTTTCCAAGGTGCTTGTTTAATTCTTCACAAGTAGAATTCCAAATAAAAACTATCCATTTTGCTAAAGTATTCAAGTTGATTGTGATTTAGGACATAAGCATCGAAAACATTTTGTGCTTACAAGATTTGTTTTAAATCTTATCAGGTATGGGAGAAATGGAAAGAGGGTAAAGTCATGGAGGTAGTAGATTCATCAATGAATATTTCCTCTTTTGAAAGTGAAGTTTTGAGATGCATTCAAGTAGGACTCTTGTGTGTACAAGAAAAAGAAAAGGACAGGCCCAACATGTCATCTGTTGTTTTTATGCTCGGCAATGAAACAATGATGCTCTCACCTAGACAACCTGCATTTTGTTTTGGAAAAGCCAACTATTCTGATCATCCACACTTATCTACAAATGGGGCAATTTGTTGTTCAATAAATGAGATCACAATGACAGAGATGGAAGCTCGACAATGAATGTTTGCATGAGAAATATATAATTATTCGATCAAATGATACAACCATTTGTACGCAAGATTTGATTGTCCAATTCTTATGAAGTTGAGAGGAAACAATTTGAAATGGTTCTTCGAACAGGCAATAGAGACACAGGTTTTGTTTGCAATGGGTCGATGTTATTTTACTGCCTCTTCCCTTGTTTCTTAACATGAAGTTTCTAAGGAAACTAAAGTGCAGACTGAAGAGAGTTAGAAGTTGTGAAGCCCTAACTAGGGTTAATGAGGTTTCAATAGCACTTACATATGTTTGCAATGACTTTGCAAACCCTATCAAACCGGTCTGTCCAACCATGCTGAACTTGAAATACTACATGTTTGTGACTTCGTTTTCGGTTAGCGTCAATAAAAGTTATACAATTGAACCTTCCAAACCAAAACGAGCCAATGAGTAAAGTCAAACAAAGAAACTGAAGTTCAAACTGCAAACTATTATTAACCAAAATGCTTCTTCGAAATCAATCTATTACATCTATATATCTATTGGAATGTGGTTTGCCTTCGGTTAACCAAAGACCTCCAAACTACGAATGCTGATTTTAAAAAATACCTCAAAACAGTTGTCAAAATCTCCTTTTTATGCCAACTCTCCTCTCTCTTCACTCCCCTCTCTCTCCACTATATCCTCTCTCGAGTGTAACTGCCCCATAACTTCCTCAAAAAAAAAAAAAAAAAAGTTCCCACTATCATCTCTTCACACATGCCCAAACAGCTACAGATTGAAACTTCTGTAACATCTTATCATTTATTTAAATTGAGAAAAGAAAAGAGAGAGAGAGAGAGAGAGAGAGAGAGAGAGAATGATGTGTTTTTGTGCATATTTTTAATTGGATTGGGCTCACCTGTTTTGGAGAAAGTTTTGGTCTAGGATGAGTACATGGGATAGTGACTTTGTACTGGTTGGATTCCTCATTTGGACTTTGGCCCCACCTTCTTTCTACGATTTGGCTCCTATTGGCGTACACTTGCATTGAGTTTGGTTGCCATGGTAAAGGTGTGTCCTACATGCAGATTTGAATGAGTAGGCCGCATGGGTAGGCTAGATTGTTAGTAGAGGAGAATTTTTAGAGGAACAACCAATGAATCCGTTAGTTGGGCCCACCACTTAGACACAAACTATTTGAATCATCATCACTTCTTTTATGAGGTGGGACTGAATTAAAGTGTGGTCCACTTTCATTGGATCATATGTAAAAGATATGACTAAAATGAAAAAAACAAAAAGGAGAGAGGGAGGAATTATGTACTTTTGTGCATAATTTTAATTGGGTTGGGTTATAGCCATATTTCGACAGCAAATGGGTTGAGAGTTTGGTCAAGTCTAGAGCTCTAATTTGGTTAAGAACCACCCCAAATAGATAGATGTGGTGGGGCGAAACACAGACTAAAAGAGAGTCCTAAATGGACTAAAAACTGGCTTAGCAAACTACTATGAAAAAGCTAAAAATCATATCTGTAAATAGACTTAAAATTACTCCAGAGTTTGGCTACAAATATGATTTAGTTACAATGGATTGGCTAAAAAAAAGTTTTTTAATGAATACAGGCCTGAACCCTTAATCAAGTAGGCTAAAAAAAATTGCCAAATAAAAATGAGTTGAGGTTGAAGACTCAACCCAAGTTTGTCCTTAAAGAGGGCTTAAAATTAGCCCAAGTATGGCTTTAAATGGGCTAATAAATGAGAGTTATAAATCTGTATCATGGGCCTACGTGTGATTGTGAAGCAGCGGTACATAACCAAAGGTGGCTCTACAAAGGTTAAATATGGTCACAAATGGTGACTATAAATGGTTTCAGACCTAACTTGAATGAGGATTGAAAATAAATTGGGTTACATCAGACATACAGGTTGGGCTTCACTAAACATGTACCCTGAACCCATAATCCCGATTCAATCTTAACATTAAATATGTTAGGTTTTTAACAAATGTGTTGAATTTATCCAAGCAGAGAATGAATTTAGATTCTAGCTTGATTGTCTACATTGGTCTATGGTGGGATTACAAATGGGTTGCAACTTGACCCAAATTGGTTTCTCTAAATAGGCTAAGACTTAACCCAAAGTGTATTATCTAAATGGGTTTCAGCTCAAACTGAAATTGCAAACTATCTCATTATTTGGTTACAATTTTCCAAGATTTCCCTTAGTAAATTCTCTCATTATTGGCCTGAAAGGGACTGAAATTGGTTTCAGCTCATGAATGACAAATATATTAGGTCTAATTCAGGCCAAATGTTGGCCCTAAATAAGGCCAAATTTTGGGTCTAATTCAATGACAGAATATTGGATCTAAACCAGGCCAGGTTTTTTGATGTAAATAAGGCCAAATTTTGGGTCTAATTCAAGACAAAATATTGGGTCTAAACCAGGCCAGATTTTTTGGTCTAAATTGGGCCAGATTTGGTTCTAATTCAAGACAAAATATTGGGTCTAATTCAAGTCAGATTTTGGGTAAAAAATAAAGCCAGAATTATGGGTCTAACTCAGGCCAGAATGACAGTCCAAATCAGGCCATAATTATAGTTTCAAATCAGTCCAGAATTAGTCTATATTTATAATTCTAAACTAGTTTAGACTTATGGGTCAAAAAACAGGCCAAGATTAGGCCGGAATTGCACACCTAAATCAGGCCATAATGCAGCCTAATTTAGGCCAGAATATGTCTTTTATTTATTTATTTTTACACGTGCACAAGCTTCATCAAACTCCATTTACACCTTACGTAAAGAATAAAATATCTGGAAAAACACATAAAGATTAAATTAGCAACAAAAAGGACTCAAAAGTTTACTAATTAATCAATTTAATAAAAAATTTCGTATAAGTCTGTGCATTTGATGGTTCTGTGGTCCGTGCATAGCACGGGATTTTACTTTGGTTTGACCTTGTGGAAAGTTTTGGGCCGGTGTTCTGTTATAGAAAAGACGGGGCTTTAAGTTTTCTACTTACATTTCAAATCAGGCGTTTTCCAGCAACTTGTCTCGAACTTCTTCCTTGCCAACCAAACATGCATCATCCATCTTTCTTCACACCATCAAACCCAAGCCACTAAACCTAACCTGCAAACACCCTTGCCCATTTCTCTGCTTCGGCTAGCACTTGCACCAAAACAGGCTTGCACAACCCACTGTCTAACTGCATCCCACTTCTTTCTATCTCTATCTGTCAAGCCCCCGATTGTGAAACCAGGGTTTATGCGTGAGATTGGGGCCAATTAAAATTTTTTTCAACATTAATAACAACATTTGGCCCCAATCATGTCCCAATATGGATTGAAGATCATTGTGAGGTGTAAACATTTCCTCGACTACATAATACGTATAACGGAAGTTTCATAGTACAAATGGTATCTTGATGTATAGTTAGGAGCAAAGACTGAAATATATATTAACTAGAGTTCAAGTTTGAAACAGTTAAACAAAAGTATTATTTACAACAATAGGCCACACCCAAAGATCGGGCCTAATCAAAAGATAAAGAAACCAAAAGACGAAGCTACACAAATATAACGTGAAGGCTCTCATGTACGGGGTCGTTACGGCTATACAACGCCGTCCGTACTGTAATCTAGGAAGTCATCAGGCTGATCCGCCTGAACTTCTTCTGTCGTCTCCTCCTCGGTAAAGAAGAGCTCGGTACCTATGCAACAAGAGCAGCATCATCAGACACGAAGGTCGGCAAACAATATAAGATAAATCATCCAGATATGTAGAACGAATCAGAATAGGTGATAGACAAGATTATCATACATGCGTAGCATCTTGATCGTAAGAAATGCATAGCATTCGAGTCAAAATCAATCTAACATAAGCATCTAACAAATAGGCAACCCACATAAACTAATACACCACGGGATAGTTTCACATGACCCTCCTGGCTCAACATAAGAGCTGTGGTAGAGTAGCACGGGATGAAACCCGGCAAGCAAGCAAGCAAGCAAAATGGATACCAAAAGGCCATGAGTCATCAAAGTCAAGCGTTCAATATGTATTCGATGGTGTACATCCATCAAAATGTAAAAAGTCGTACTACGCAGACGTTCAATCCAAAGTCCTCACACCGAATGGTGCTCCATCTGTTTTGGGCGTTAACAGTTGAGTGGTGCCTGATACAAAGAGTCATAAACAAACGATAGTGAAGGGCTAGACTTTCTTGTGTGAACAAGATTTATCAGTTAAAGAGAAACTACCTTTCTATCATCAAATCAAAGCATCAAAGCATCAAACTTCTTTAAAAACCTCATCATAAGTAGTTCTCAACAAGCTTCTACAATTAAAGCAGCCTAGCCTCAACACATCATCAAACGTCGAAACAAACGGAACATCAAAGGGGATCCTAAATCCATCATCTAAGTTCTCAAAGTGATCCCAAAACAAAGCAAATAAACGAAACTAACGAATATGAACATTTCATGTAAACAGTACCAGACGGTACAACTCAGAACCCAAAGCAATAAACAATCCAATCCTAAGTCGATTGTTAAACCCGAAGCATCGTACAATCCTACTCAGTCAACGAAAGGGTTTAGGGTTCGCAATACCTGAATATATGATCTTCGTGCATAGATATAGAGAAGGTATCCCGTTGTTCCATACCGTTCAAGATTGAGTAAAATTGATTCCCGATATAATCGGAGTAACGTGAAGAATGTTGGCTCAAAACATCCTCACATATAGTCAAGTGGGTCCTAAAAGAGGTAGCCAAAGTCCCACCTAAAGTCCTCCAAAACATGGTGAAAAGAACTCCTGAAAAAGGGTTTCCATAGTTGACCCGATCGACCTGGCCCTTGGCCGGTCGACCGCATACACAGTCTACCAGGTCGACCGGGCCCTTGGCCGGCACAGCGAACCCTATCAACCTGCAGGAAGCAGGTCGACATCTTCCTGTGTGCCCGGTCAACCTGGTCAAGGCCAGGTCGACCGGCAGTTGTAAGCGAAAAAAGGGAGAAACAATGTTTTCGTCAGGTGCCTTGCATCTGACACAGTGTGGCCGATCGACCGGGTACACTACAGTTACATAACACAGGTTCTGTAACTGAAGTGAACCTGGGAAAATTCTTCATCTCTTTCATAGACCTGATAAACCAACACATATAGGTATCACAAGTCCATAAAAAATCCAATCCCACAATCTAATCAAGTCATTAAATTCTCAATCCATTTCATTAAGCAATTACACCCAATTATCATATTTTCAATCTAAAACGAATCAAATGAGCAATTGGTCATCTAAACATCATCAATCATCAATCAAAGGAGAAAAAAATATATCAAATCATAAACATGTATATAACTTGCCTTGATGAAGAGCTTAAGGAAAATCAAGAAGAAAGTTGGAGAAAAATCCTCTAGAGCTCAAAGGTGAAGAAAAAGGCTTCCAAACCAAAACCCCTCTACAAACATGAATACAAAGGGTTGCTATGAGTCTCCCTAGTCAATTTCTAATCGAAAGGAAAAAGAGTAACTAGGTCTAGTAGCTTGGAGAGCTTACCTTGTAATGGTTTGTTGGTGAAAAGCTTAGAAAAATGGATGGTTGAGTTCTTGGAGGCTCGAGGAAGAAGATGGGTGGATTGGACGGCAAAGATGGAGCTCCGGCAGTCGTCGATGGCAAGGAGGCAGTGAGAAGAGAAGAAGCTTGGAGATGGCAGAGTGAAATGAGATAAGAGATGAAGAAGGGTGGGGAAATGAGTCATCCGTTTGAGTCTTATAATTAGGTTAGGATAAGTTGCAAATTTGGGTTTAGTCATTGGTTTGTTAATTGTGGATATTTGGGCCTCTTCAACGCATCGAATCGAAACGCGGTAAAAGACTAAAGTTCATGAAATGACGAGACCTGCCCGATGCACCCAAACTCACAAAACTCATAATATCATAAAAACCCCTGAAAACTTCCCGAAATTGCAAACCAGCCCTACTCTATCCAAACGTACTCGGACTCGCGCGAGACTTCGCACGCGCAATACACACGACAAACCCAACTCGCTAAGACTCTAAACACACTTATTAACTAATCAAGCAATTAATTATAATTAATACGGAGTTAAGGTATGGGGTGTTACACTATCAAAGTCACCATCCCATTCTCATCACCATCATCATCCCAAGTGCTCAAAGCTTTTTCCTTTTCTTCTTTCTTGTCTTCTCTTCCTCTACTTCTTTCTCTTATCTCCTCAACCATACGGCCCACCTTTCTTTCTCCCCCATCCTTTCTCTCTTCCTCCTCTTTCTTGTCTCTTCTTCTTTTCTTTTATTCTTTCTTTCCATTTGCTCCTTTTCTTTTCCTCTATTTCCCAGTCACCCAAAGCTGAACCCATCTAACCCTGTAACATGCCAACTAGCTACATGCTTATCAACTTCCACATCATTCTCTCCATCCCATCACCGCACTTGGCCAACTCCATCTTCATCTATCCATTCCCTCACCCACAGGCGGACCTAGGGCTCTCAAATCAGGCTTTGGCCATCCATCATGGCCATCCATATTAATGGATGGCCCCTCCATCATTTAGGAATTTTTTTAAGATGGTATTGACTCTTAGAAAAATGAAATAAAAATATTGCTGATTTTAGGGAAGACTAAAAATGAAAAATAAAGAAAAATAAAGGAAAGGAGAACAATTAATTTTTCATTTATTATAGTTAACAATAATTTTATAATTTCTAGTTTTTTATAGGGGTGCCGATCATGGTTAAATCATCAACCATTGATTCATTTCTTCAAAAGAAAAAAAAAAAAACCGAAGAAAAAGATGAATTTAATATGGATTATTTAATTGTATTTACTGGAAAAGAAATTGTAGAAAAAATTTGTACTCAATAGTACTTGATGATTTCAACTCAACGAAAGAACATACGGAACAACTTCAACAATTTGGTTATTATGTATTTCATTACTAAATTTTATATATTTAAAAAAAAAAAAAATGGCCCCACTAAACAAAATTTTTGGTTTTGCCCCTACCCTCACTATCATCCATCCATCCATCCGGTCAAACTCCCTCACTTTGTTCTCTCATCCATTCGGCCAGCCAACATCTCTCTGGTTTGTGGTTTTATTTGGCTTGCGGTTGAGAACTGAGAGAATTTGTGGTTTTATTTGGCTTGAGGTTGAGAACTGAGAGAAAGATGCGTGATTGAAGTGAGGATATAAGGAGGGAAGATGTAAATCCATGAGAGAAGTAGCCGGAAAACTCATATTGTTGTCAGAGGTCCTGATTTAAAATGAAAATGAAAAACTTAAGTTCTAATTTAAAATGTTAGTTTTTATTATTTCAATTTGAAATTTGGGCAAAATTTGGGCTCTGTTTGAAAATTTTCCGGCCCAAGCTAATTTGTGAATGAAATAGAATTACCAACTATGGTTGGACAAGGTTTGCACGTGGTTCAACAGCCAATCTAGATCTAAAAACGCTGTACATAAGTTATACAAAGTGCATGAATGGGAGAACAAAGGTTGCCATGTTGGTTGGGCAGTCCGCCTCTACAGGGATTCAATCCCTTGGTTCCTCTTCCTATAGAAGTGGGCCTTTTACCATATGTGTGGGGCGTCCTACAGGAGCAAGCTTCAATCCCCGTGGATGGGTCTCATGGGTCCCACCCCCTTGGCTTGATTATTAAAAAAAAAAAAAAAAAAACAAAGTGCGTCTTTGGGCTGCGGGCTTGACTTATTGTAACAATTATTGCTGCAAGAAACTTCTCGTTAGAAATTGTAAAGAAGTTCCTCTAGCACATCTGTATTTCCTAACCAACTAAATTATATTAGTAGATGGGTGCTGAAAAAAAAAAAACACCTAATGCATGCTAAAGAGGCACGGTAATAGAAAGGTTTGGCCCTAGACGTGGGAGCTTGAGATCTCCTACAAATAAAATGATCTTAGCCTTAGTGTTAAGTCTTAAAAGGTTTGAGAACGGCTCCTTACCCAAGAGGTAACGAGCGGCAATTCTAACCTAACTACCCAAGGTTTGAACCTTAGGTACACCAACTCTTGTTCGGCCAACCATGACCGAACAACATACTCATATGCTCGGCCTTGCATGGCCGAACGGGAGATCCGGAGAGGGACGCCAATCAGAGAGAAGGAGAAGGAGAGAGACAGGGAAAAAGAGAGATGGCGAGGGTAGGCGCCAGGTGGAGTTGGCCGGCGAGCAGGGAGGAAGAGGGAGAGGGAGAGGAAGAGGGAGAGAGACATGAGGAGAGAGGAGGGTATTTTGGGAATGTCCATGAGGGGTCCCATGAATGGATGTGCAAGGAGTAACAAGGGAGGTGCGTATAGCAACTCCCAAAATCAAAGGAATCAAATCAAAAAGTACCATATTTCAAAAAACACCTCTAATTGCTATCAAATAAAAGTCAAAAAGTTACTTTTACATTCCCCTAAATGATAAAACACCACCTTATCTAAAAAAAAATCCAAAAAGTTACATTCTCATTTCACTAAACAAACAAAAAAAAAAAACATCACGTTTTTATTTGACCCCTCTCCTTTTTTTATCTTTGAATTTGAGATTTTACCTCACTTCATTTTAATAATAAAGTTACCAAACTGAAGGGCCCACTTGTTTCATGTAGTTGAATTCCAAAGAATTCTAAGATTAGAAGTGGTTAAAATAGAAAAACAAAGCTGAAATAATAAAAAAATCATCATCAAATAATATCCCTTTAATGGGAAATCAGTAAAGAAAATATAAGAAATGAATACTGATACTAGCTATTCAAATCCTAGGAAAGTCAAAGACCCCATCTACATCACCTTATATTCCTCTCTCACCTCTTCAATAGTTCTTCTTTGTGGCGATTTTTACCATGAACTCCTATTTGTTCAATTACTCCGTTCCATGCAAACAAAGGGGCCCTTAATGTTGTTAGATATAGAAATGGATGAACAAGGAATAAGGAAGATATTTTGTCTACAAATACAGAGTTAATGAGCTATGATACCCAGATTCATCAAAATAGGCAACATATAGTGTTGTACCCTATCAGATACTTCATTTTTCCTGTGCAAAATCCATATCCCTGTCCGACAATGCCGTACCTGAGCATCATACATATGAAGTGGAAGTACTTACCCACTATCTGCCAGGCCCACCAAGTGTGAGATTACACCTTCAAGGCACAAAAGTTGACTCGATAGCTCATCCTGCAGTTCTTTGGAGTCATCACTCTGTTGCTTCCACAGAGCAAGGCCATCACCAACAGCCTTCAAACCACTCTGCAACAATGCCATTCCTTCATTAATTCCATCTGGGAGCTTCCTCTTTTTCTGTATATGATTATCTGAAGTAATTTCCACAATTCCTTGTTCAGAAACCTCAGCTTCAATATTTGAGTGCTTCCCAATTGTTTCCTTTAGCACCAGACCTTCCTTTTCAAGCAGGCTGAGTTGCTTTGAACATGGAGTAACTGTAAGCACAGCAGCTTCTTTCTCAAGAAAACCCTTGAACTCAGACATAAACTGATCCTCCCTTGCCTCATTCCCCGTCTCCATATCACATGAAAGAGCTGCATCAGGTGGGACAAATCTCCACAGTTGATCGCAAGAACTTCGAGCAGCAAAATATTCAAAAGATGCAAGTGCCAAATGGACAAACGCCCAATGTCGCTCCCTCAGTAATGTATGGTACAATTCCCAAACTGCAGAACATGTTTCACTTCCTTCACCTTCTGCCATTTGCATGCGACTAAGGCCCGCCATGAAAGAAGCAAGAGCTGGTTTGCATTGATACAACCAAGTCTCCGTGGCAGAGGATCCTGCTGCAAATAATTTACGCAGCTCCAGGATGACTTCTTCCATCTCGTCAGATGCAAAGAGATGATTTGTGTGAGAGATAATCTCTAATGTCTGACCAAGAATTTTACTGAGTTGGTCCTTGTCTGAACCATTTGTAGCATTTTGGCAGCATTGAATGACAGCAACTGTGAACTTCAGGACTCGTGAGAAGTTCTTGTCATCAAGATCAGAACTGCTGATCTGGCTGAAATAAAAATATATTTTGTCATCCAAACATGCTCAAGAATAGACAGGTCTCTCACATGAAATCAACCTGATAGCATTGCATTCAGAAAGGCAGCAGCTACTTACAGAGATTGTAACACAGTCGACAGAGCATACATGGATACTACTCCAAGCACACCAGAACTGTAAGGTCTCCAAGAGTTATCCACTCCAAGCTTATTAACACTATTCTCTATAAAACAAAAAAATGCAGAAAGGATTCTTTGATGAGCAATCTTTATCAGGTTATCTGATAATGAAATCAGTGGGAAGCCCTCCACGAGCAAAGCTGTGTACATGATGTACGCCAAGTGAGATTTATCATCACTGAAGATGGAAGTGTAAACTCGATCAATGGTGGAAGGTGCCGCATAATGAAGAAGCATACATACTGATCTGGCCATCCTCCTCAGAGAACAGCCAGGCAAAAGAGCCGGTTCTGATGATGCCATCATCTTGAATAATGACAACAGTCTATCAATGGAGTCATTAATCATATCTGTTTCAGCATGACGGATCAAAAAGCACCATAAATCCATAATGATCTCCCAGCAAAGAAAGTGAGGATGGAGAAAGTTTGCAAGTAGGAAAGACTCCACCTCCCCCCATGCTGGACTTAGTGCAGCAACAACCATGAAGGTTTTCAGTGCATGTAAAATGAAAGGAAATAAGGGATTCCAAACCAACTCTGCTGTTGTTCCAGAACCACATAATACCGGAATTTGTAAAACAAGAATGGAAGAATAAATTTCAGCATCGACCAAAATGTCAAGAAGACATTTTAGCCTTGTAGATATCCCAAGAACTACCTCTTCTTTGAGATCTGGTGCAACCTTGATAATATTCAAAAACAAAGAAAGCCGGCCAAGCATTAATGTCCTTGCTCTGGGCATATCACCACATGTTACAGTGAATATTCTGTTGTATATTGAAGTTGTCGAGTCTGTACAAGTATTAAGAATTTCTTCTGGATGCATAGAACTTAAATGACTTGCATCTGTGAACAACCAGTCTAGAATCTGCAACTTAGACTCATTTTTCACTTCATCTGAATTTATTAAGGTAAGAAGTAAGAGAAAGGATGTTGGCTCCAAAAACTCTGCCAACACTTCACTTGCAGCTTTGAGATGACTTTCTTTGGTCAATGAAATGCCAAAAGTAGAGATCATCAAGACACATAGTCCTATCTCCTTGTATACTACCAATGCTTGGCACGGATATTGAGAACAAATCCGAACAGCATTTATCAGATAAAATTTTATTGGAAGGAATGTTCGTTTAGCTTCAGCCACAGCTAGAGTTTCCATGAATGAAGATGATGACCATACTCCAGCCGCGCATCTGAGAGACTCAGTTGCCAAAGAAATTAGGCTTAGAATGAAATCTCCTATGTTTATCTTATCAGCTAAAACACCCTTGCCAAGCTGCAGTAATGTAACCACACCTTTCCATGATATGTTCAGAATTGTCACCAGGCTCCCACCACCACTAGCAGCAAGGATCCCTAAATCGTACAAATTTTCTATTGCACATGTGATTATGTTGATAACATGAGCCATGTTATTGACCCTTCCATCAGCAGTTGAACCTTCATCTTCATTAGTGACTGCCTCAGTGGAGCCCCATTCTATGTCTTGGGCATATGCCCTGCATAATCTAATAGCAGCATCCAGGACCACTTGTGTAACCTTCAGTACTTCTGAAGCAATCGAATGAAATCTCTGTTAAAGAATAACAATCTTAAAGTTCAACTTGAAAGCAAGGATACTTTTAGTTTCATGCATTAATAACTAGAAAGCGTGGAAAGCATTGATACAATGACAGTACCTTCATCTCTGAAATTGAAGCTTTTGTTAGGTTTAACTGTTGCAAAATAAAGTTCTCAACAATGAGCATCAACTCCTTTTCCTCAAACACGGGGGAGTTTGTCAAAGCTGAAATGGTGGTAGACGAGAAGCTCAATGAATCCAAAACTAACTGCAAAATTTAAATTCAAGCATCAGTATAAGCACAAGGAGGTTGTTCGAAAATCACCAAACTAAAACAACAGATCACTTGGAACATAGATTTTAAACTTTCAGGAGTGGACTTGAGCATTCAGAGAATACATCATATGAAATAGACTCACCCCAAATCAGATGACCGCGAAAGTTATGCAAATACATAAACAATGACTGGGTTTTGTAACAAAGTAGAGAAGTGAGATAAGATGCAAAAGAAGAGGAAAGGAGCACCAGTGTAGAAGCATTTCCAAAAACACATGCAGAAGAATGGCAATTGATGAATCCAAAATTAGAAATTATAAAATGAGTTAAGGTCATGACTGAAAGTTTTGAGCAAAACAGCTAAGCCCATGTACCAATTATTTAATTGTTTATTTATGATTATCAGGCAAAAAGATCCCAGACACTGCAACAATCCAATATGAAATTTCATTATCAATTAGCCCGCTGATTACCATAGATAAGAAAAAAACATGGGCCACGCAAATAATAAAAAAGATATAACACTTGAAAAGCAAATCCTTCAAAAATTTAACCACAACAAATATTATTTATCAGAATGTTCCAAAATGTCGAGAGATTTGATTCAATTGTCAGTTGACACAAATAGAATCTCATTAATTCTGAGTCAAGTTTCGAGTTTATAAACTCTGATTCTCCAAAAACAAAGAAAGGAAACAATAAACTGAAGTAATGAATGGTCCTGTCACACATCACCTAGCAGCACAAATCAACTAGCAGGGGTTGCCTATTTGCACATAGCCTTTTACAAATTGATAAGGTATTGTTATATAGCAGAATAAGTTGCTATGAAATAGTACATGCCTGAAAAAAGAGCCTTGCATGATTTTCTTCTTGATACTCTTCAACTGACATAGTTGTCATCTGGAGATGTTTCTCACACCACATGCTTGCCTAGAAATGATAATAAAGGCATAGTACAGTTTAGTGCAACAGAAAATAAATATGTAAACGGGTGTGAAGAACATCAAACTTAAAGTATATGTAGGGAAAAGTCAAGAAATACCTTTGTTCCAAGAATAAGAAAATGTCTTAAACAGCTGGTAGTATCCATTTCTAGGTATTTTGCAGCTAAGTGCAAAATCGCATTGTTTAATGAGCATTGGGATATACCTGAGCAAGCTGGCTCCTCCCAAAATATCCATCCAGGCATTAAGGAATGAACCAAGATAACAAAGATCATTGAAATAGCACATCAATGGTGTTGTACTTCCAGAATGAAGAGGTTTGTTCAGGTAAATGAATATGAAATTATTGGCACTTACGAATAGAGCGTGTATACTGTATATGTCTCCATGCATTTTATTCGCAAAATCTTAAGAGTTGTAAGAACATATAGAATGCTTCCCAATGAGTTCAACAAAATAGTTAAAATGCCAAACAATCTTAAATGGCATATTAAAAATTAGCTTACACAAGCTCACAAAATTCTATCTGGCCACCTTCTTGAAAAGGAAAAAAAAATCTGCTCTTGTTACTTGTTTTCTTCGCTATAGATTTCCAGTGAGCAACTTCTTGCCATGCTGAAAATCCAGCTTCACCAAAGTAGCATCTTTACCTGAAACCGAGACATAAAACTCTATGTGCCATTACTAAGCTTTAGGGAAGTTTATGCAGTAAACAAGTCCACATCATTATCGTTAATGTACATCAATGGTATAGGGAGTACCTGTGTATATTTCACATTATTGTCTTATTCTTCATTTGCCCCTTACTTATGGCTAGATGAGTATTATGTAATTGGTTACACCCTATTATAATAACACTCCTACTAAGAAGAGAGACCCTTTTGGGGTTCCAAACTCTTCTTTGTTTTCATGATGTCAAATAAAAAAACTTAATATTTCCAAATTTCAACACCTCTCTCTCTCTCTCTCTCTCTCTCTCTCTCTCTCTCTCCAACAAATGCCTCTCTTTTGTCCTTATATGGGTCTTTCCCAGTAGTTCATCAAGTGAGGCCCACCCATACCATATGGCAATACAGCTAACATTGACTATAATACAACCAGGTACAACCTCTATGGTCTGAAAGATAATCATCTGGTAAAGTTTATTTATACAGCTTTTTGGTGGATTTTCATAATTGTTTTATGAAGATAGGTAGGTGACTCCTGCATCTCATAAAGAAATTCATCTGAAATTTGTTTTACTATTGTGCGGATCATGCCCTAGCCGATGGTTTTCCCAGCAGAACTCTTGTTATAATCTGGTTCTTTCTGAAATTTTAAGACTAACAAATCATGTTTCATCAGATTTAGTGGCGATTTGAACACTTGGTATCGTCCTTTCTAAGGGAAAAGAAAATACTTATTAAATAACAAGGGTTGGAAAGAATTCGTTGGAAGCTTCGCTGTATGATTGAAAGCTATCCAATATTTGTCTCTTGTATTGTCTAACTATCTTTTGTTGATATAAATTGATATGCCGTTCACTGACAGCTCGGTCTTTTTTCAGCTCGAGCTTTTGGTGTTTCTGGTTATTAACATGATATCAGAGCCAGAGGTCACGAGTTTGAAACCCCGATGAGGCATGTTACCTCCATCTATCTATCTGGGAAGTTCCGTTCTGTCTATTTGGTTTCAAATTCGAACGGCCTCCCATTCGAAGGGGTGTTTTGATATAAATTATTATGCCATTTACTAACAAGTCGAGCTTTTTAGCTCGAGCTTTTGGTGTTACTGGTTATTAACGTCTTTTATATATATCTAAACAGTTTTATATATAATTACGATTCAAGAAAAAAGAACTTGTTGGAAGCTGTGTGTTCTTGTGTGTGCATACATTGCATAGTTTTATTTCATTCAGTTGTACATTTCCTTGTATGACTTCAATTTTTTGCTATTGTTGAAAATTTTGAGACAGAAAAATGAAACCCCCATTCTCTCTCTCTCTCTCTCTCTCTCTCTCTCTCTCTCTCTCTCTCTCTCTCTCTCTCTCTCTCTCTGTTTTTGTGAATACATACAGTACTTTCGTGCATACATCCAGTATGTAGTTAATTTTCATTCAGATGTACATTTCTTTTGGAAGTTTAAATGGTTTTAGGAAGTTTAGTCATACAGCTTCCTTATCTATGATTTTATTTTTTTTTGTTACTGATCAATTTAAAAGAAAAGAAGAAAAAAAAAACGATCCCCCAGAAAAGAAATGTGTGTATGTGAGATACAAAAGAATAATTATACAGACGTCAACCTGGTATTGGTAAAAGAAGCCTACCACGTTCCCAATTTATTAACATTGAAGAAATATCCACGAGTCATGTTACTTTATGCCAACAAACCATTGAAGTCGTTTGGACTCTTTTTTCATTTTTTTTTGGGGTATATGAAGTCATTTGGACTTAAATTCCTGTTACTCCAAATGCCAAGATTTCATTGCATAGTAAATCCCTCTGTGATTCATGCACACTTGCTCCTTACCACCAAAAGCCAAACTTAATGCATCGTAAAATTTGTAGCCCTTGTTAAGAAAAGTTGTAAAGAAAAAAGCGAATTTAACTAAAATGTAGATTTTCCCTTCTTGCTCCTTTACTGTCACTTAACCAGATTTACATACACAAAATTTTTAATAGCCAGTTGTCGCTGAAATTGAAAATCCCTAACATGCGCACAGCATAACATGAACTGGAAAAATGAAAAGTAGATTGGATACTGTGAGGCTTTCAGCAAGAAGAGCCAAATCAGATTTCCCAGATATGCCCACATCTCCAAGTTGGTTGATAAGTGAAATACGGCTCTCACGATCCTGAAAGATACATCAAACTGCTTAAAGCCAAACATTTTAAGAATCAAGATCCATTAATAGAAAAGGTATACAAAGAGAAAAAAAATGTAAATAAGATAATGATTTCATTAGAATGGAATCATTGGCAGTATATTACATTATGAGGAACTGAAATGGCATCGAGGCAGTATGTAGTAGGCAGTAAAGCACAAAGTATAAACATATCTGGAAACACTGATACCCTTCTCTTTTGAGGACCATTCTACCAGTCACTTAACTACATACTCAAGCCAGTACAATTTAATAACCATGCAGGCAATAGGCATTAAAGCACAAAATTGAAACATATTGGGACACTAATTGCTTCTTTTCTTTTTTTTTTGAAGGATAAGCCCATGTGTCACTTACAGTTACAGAAACTTCGTGACTGTATACTGCAGCTTGTAGAATATAATAGCTGATGAAGACCAAGGGGAAGCCCGCCATGAAGGCTTAGACACAAACACTGGACCTACTTCATATGGGACATTTCTATTTAACTCGATATTTTACTAGATATCTATTTTCTCAATTTTTTAGAAATAGCCATAAATATGGCTATCAAATAGCGTCCAAATGACATGGAAATAACTGACTAGCATGAGGTGCTCCTATCTTCACATGTTCTTTTACTGCTAGTAGTATCCCTCTTGTCAGTTGATGTGTCTGATTTTGCTGAATTGTTGTGGACCAAATCCATTCCAGGTGAGCACAACAGTCTGTTTTTGCTTTTCTTCTTGATTTTAGTTGATTGATTATTATCAGGCTTTTGCACTGCAACAAAACCCAGTCGTGTTTGATTTTAACTGAACTTTCCAACTCTTTCATTGTTATGGGCCTGATTTACTGATTGGGATTTTTATAATTTGCTGGAAATCACCAGATCTGGACTGAAATTTTGAATTAAGTACTCAGGAAAATCTAACAAATCTAAGTTGGTCATATCAGACCTTAGAAGTTGAAAATATATCAGCTTATATCTATATCTACATATATGTATGTAACTGTGTACATAGTATATGGATAGATAGATATACAGATAAATATGTATATTATTATTAGGAAGGAAAATCATCTGTCAATGGTGCCATTTTTAAGATAACATCCAGACAAATAGAATCAGCATTGATGGATAGCTGTAAACTGAACACTCTCTCGTTTGCCTTTTATCCAAGGGATAGGAAAATGGTTTTTAAATAAGTAAATGTTCCACATGCAATATGTGAAAACATTACCATGTTTGTCAAAATCACCATTTTCACGGGTAGATGAGTACCTGGAACGGTTTAAGATGTTTATGAATTTTTTTGGATGTTTTTCACAAACTTCTCAAAATCTATGAAGAGTTGAGAGTTGAGAAGGGAAACTACGTGTCTTGATGCTTATCATTAATACGAGAATATTGAACCGTTGAGATCATGAATTTTGGGACCACAAAAGTGAAGAAAATTAGGTCTAAAGGTTTATATATTTTGGGTGTTTGTCACAAAATTCTCAAGATTTATGAAGATTTAAGACATGAAATTAAATATCCGAGGATTTCTTAGCCGAATAAAGAAGATGGACAGCTCGAATCATGAATTTGCGACTCCGAAAAGTATAAAAAAAAAATACAATAATATAAAGAGGTATGTAACATTTTACCACCTCCTCAAGTTTGTAAATATGTAAATGAGAGGCTGAAAACGGCCTCATTTACATACCATTTTCACATCTCATTTATGCATCGCATCTGTAAATGAGCCCGAACAAACCTGATGATGCGTAACCATGCTACATGTGCATCATTTACATCCGCAAATGCAAACAACCCCTAATATGATCGATCCAAGAAACTTTTCCTCAAAAGTGGTTAAAACAAATCACGAAACCGAAAGCATAAAAGCCCAACAAGAATCACAATAGAATACGGGAGCAAGGAATGCGACAGAGAATTCTAGCATGTGAAATTACAGTAACTAGATCACTTCATTCAAGCCACTAAAATCGACATTATTAGCAAAATCAGAGGCACGTTTGTGCAGAGACATTTCATTCGCAAACCCTAAGTTTTCCTTGGAAATGTGCAAATCCAATGTTTGGGGCAGATATCTCCAGCTGAAATTTTTCCGCAAAAATAGGCATTTTGAGGTCAGAGAAGGGGGCGGGAGGAAAAAAGAGAGAGATTTTCAGATTCCACAACCGAAGATGTCCGTTGAAAAAAGAAAATTAATCAAATGTGGATTCTTCAAGCAGTGGAATCCACGGTGGGTTCCGAACGTGACATAGAGGAAGAAGGAAGTGTGAAAAAGATGAGAGAAAAGAAAACGAGGGAAGGGAGATTTTGTGAAGCCTTGCCTTTGAAGATTTGATGGCTTGCAGCAAGCTCTGGAGATGGCTTCGCCCTCTTTCTCCCTCCATTTTCACCCTCTTCGACTTCAATCAACGCCTGAGTTTCCCGCCTTGTAACCAGTGGGAATTTATTTTTTTTTATAACCACCAACCAGCGTTCTCTATTAAACTTTTGTATTTCCGAAAGTAACCTCATCAATCTGAACAGACCCCACTGACAACAGTGTAAATGAGTCGGGTTAGGGTCTCCACGATTGGCCTAGAACCGTGCACATGGTAACTCTAGTTTGTCACCCCCCGCGCTAGCCTACTCATGTCAAATGCGGGGTAAGGCATGGGCTTTTTGGAAAAGTCACTCACACACCCTTGTAAAGAGCTGAGAAATGGCAGGTCAAATACATACTAAAGTTTAAAAGTCATCTCTTTCCATTGAGTGAAAAAAAAAAAAACCTTTTTTTTTTTTTTCAAAACCATCCTCAAATATCCTTGAACTTTCAATTTCAGAATTTCCAAAAGCATCTTATCATGTACATTTTAATTTTTCTTGGATCAAATTGCCCATCAACCCCTTTTTCACAACATCAAGACCTGTATTCGCGCATTAAAGTATTTCAAAAATTGTTATTTTTATTTCAATTCTCGGACTTGCTAGTTTATTTATAACATCGTAAGCGGTTAATATTTATTTTAAACTCATATTCTAAAACAATTAACGTCGATGAACACAACCGTAGTAAAAGTATGATTAGAATAGGGAATGGAGAAGAACACGATTTTTATGTTATTTTGTAAATAAAAAAGTTTTTTTAGCAAGATTTCCACAATTTGTAGTAAGATAATGCTTGTAGTGACTACATTTATTATTAAATAAACTCATAATAGAATGACCGAACTCATTCATCTGCATAAATCATTCGTTTAAATTCAGAATTCTTAGTCAATCTAAATGCACCATTATGTATCATATTTTTATAAACTTTAACTATTGAATTGTTAGGTATCTTCTCGACATCGCTACTTAAATTATTTTAATGTTTTATTCATACTTGAACTCACGGATTATGCTTGATACATATATAAATATAAAATTCCGAACTTGCGAGTGTCATGTCTTAACCTCACGAGTCATATATCGAGCTTGTTGGTGTCGTGTCTTTAACTCACGAGAGATAAAGTGAAAGGCGATTTGGTTTAGAAAAAAAAATGAAATCTATTATATAAGATGCTTTTGTTCATCACTTATATTTTATGATGCTTTCAAAGGTACATAAATATTAAAAGATGCTATTAGTAAAATCCCTTTTTTTTTTTATGTCTCTTAAATTTAATATTTACTTGAGTTCACTTTTACCAATAATGAACTATCCAAACATATCCGAGTCAATAT
Source organism: Persea americana (assembly GCA_029852735.1). NCBI lineage: Eukaryota > Viridiplantae > Streptophyta > Magnoliopsida > Laurales > Lauraceae > Persea > Persea americana. The sequence continues at coordinate 17,151,608 of CM056814.1, forward strand.
AAGACAACCCCAGTTTCCATAGAGTTCGACGCAAGTGTTGCACAAAAGGTCACATCATTGCCATGTCGTGTTCGAATAATGTGTGGGATCCATTGGCATATCTCGTCACATGAAATAAAATCCAAGGATATCTATTTTAGATGAGATTCATTTTTTATAGTTCAGTTTATGTCAGTGTAAGCACCACAATGAATTTAGAATTTTGTAATTTTTTATTTTTCTTTTCAATTTGCCGTTCTTAGGTTATTTAGATCTTAAAAAGTAAGTTCTATTTTTCTTTACCACAACCATCCAAACATCTTTTTAATTTAACTAAAAAATCAATTTTACCGCTAGACTACCACTACTTTTTAATTTTGTGATGAGAGATGCTAATGCCACAGCCCAAACTTTTCTTTCTACATTTCTTTTTTTTTAATTACCAATATATCTTCTATGTAAAATTACCTAAAAATACATCTATCAAAAGTCTCTTCCTCCCCAACTTCTTTCTACACTCACCCACCTTTACCCCAACCTTCAGCCTAGCCGGGGGGAGGGGAGGAGTGAACCGACGAAATAAGGGTGGAGGGGTTTGGGTATTTTAGAAACAATAGAGTGTGTAGAGAGAAATTTTGAGAAATTTTTAACTTAAGTGGGGGTGTGTAGAGAGAAGGGAGGTGGAAAGAGAAGCTTGGATCATGGCTTTATATTGTGATTTTTAACTTCCTCCTATTGTAAAAGTGATTTTACCAAATAAGCCGAAGCCTGGTTGACATCATTTGAAAAATAAATGAAAAACTTGTTCAACATTTCCTCTTCCTTTTTGCACGTTTATAAAATATCTCCCTCACCATTCTTTTTCATTTTCTCTCCCTTTTCTTAACTTTATAAAATTTCCCCCTCCTCTCCCAATCTCTCTGGATTTTTTCTCCCACAACATACGTGTTAAATAATTTTTCTTCATTCATTCTCATAATAAATACTAGTGTGCATGCCAACTGACGAGCTGACAACTTAACCGATTGGTTTTGAGGCCTACGACAGGGAGTGTGCCACGCCAGTGCACGAATAATATATGGATACTACTACAGTGCGCAAATGAAGGATATGGTACCTGCGTTCAACAGTGGACTTAGGATTTTTATTTGGGTAATCAAATAAAAATATTTATTGGATTATTTAAGAATTTCTTTTAATCTCCACACCCGCGTGGTTAGATGCCGGGCCGCCCCTGGGTAGGTTGCTGTGGGGTAAATTTCAGCATATACATACAACTAGCAAAAGAAAAATTAGTGTATATAACCTTCCTATGGAACATCACCCTTATTTTCTTTGGCTTTCAAAGTCACGTGGAGCACAGAAACCAAGGATATACATTGCATCCAACCGTACGCTCTTGTCGAGTCAAGAGATAGAAGAGAGAAGGCGAGTGGTAAAAGGATTTACAGATTGTTCTCCTTCTGCATGCGCCTCAAACTCGCGGGAGCACAGAAACACATGCTCCCACAATGCATCCTACCGTTTATCGTGCTCTATGCATGTGAATGTAATGGAAATAGTCCGTGCTTCCTCTTCCTGAACCCTCGTTCATTCGGCCGAGCCGCCACAAAAGCAACGGAAAGCTCCTCTCTTTTCAGCTCTCATGGCTTCCTCTGCAATTGCTTCAACCCCCAATCCCTTTCTGAAACAGGTTCCATTTCTAAATCTCTTAATCTCTTTGTCAAGATCTCCAAAAACCCATCTGAACGCACCCTCTTTTTCATGTAGTCGTTGTTGCAGAAGGAGTCGTGTTTTTCCACCGCCTCTTCTTCTCCCAGTTTTAGCAAGAAATGCAAGAGAAGAGGCTCCAAGGCAGTTGTCGCAGTCATGGCTCCCCCACAGCCGCAGCGACCTCCCTCATCAACTGGCTCGGTAGGAATTTTTACTTCCTAAAATCCCTCTATCTATCTCTTTTGAAGGGTTTCTGGTAATGGGTTTTCTCGAATTCTCTTATTATCAGGTGAAGCGTGCGATGACGATGACGGAGAAGATCCTGGCGAGGGCTTCTGAGCGGTCTAAGTTGGAACCAGGTGAGAATGTTTGGGTGAACGTGGATGTGTTGATGACCCACGACGTTTGCGGCCCTGGGACGATTGGGATTTTCAAGAAGGAATTTGGGGAGAATGCGAAGGTACTGTGGGGTTTCTGTTTATTTTTCTTTTGTGCTGAATCAATGCATTTTGGTGTTGGATTGATGGATGTGTTCTTCTAAAAGACCCAACAGCATGTTGGGATGATTTCAGTTATAGTTATGCATTTTTGTGGTGTTGTACTCCTAACTCTGGTATCTTGAATAAAACATTGCCATATTCATATCAAAGTGTCAAACTATAGATGATGTGGTTAATTCTGAGAATTTGAGAGTTATGGATGTAGTTAGACTAAAAGCATGGTTTGATCCGATGGCAACCCTTTGCTGGGTTGAATGGGGATTTTTAGTTGCACACTGATTTGGCAGAGGCCTCTGTGGTTTTAGTTGTTTATCTTAGCAGCAAAGCCCCTAAAGTGTATGAACCCATGATAAAAGAAATACATAAAAATGAGAAGAAAATATTAAAAAGATAGTGACAACATATTGTTGATTTTGATTAGAGCAAAGGGCAAACATACTATAAAGTGGATGACTTGTGAATTGTGATTCTGTGTGTTTTTTTTTTTTTTTTTTCGATCTAGTCCCTCGATCCTGCTTTTCAATAAAATTCGTATAAAATATTTTAAAACCTAAGAAATTATAAAAAAAAAGTGGTGAGGTGAAGGAAAAAAATTAAAGACATATATAAAGACCAGAAACATTAAATAGACAGTTCAGATATTAAGGAACTGATCAAAATACAAAAAATGAACAAATTAAAGATCTAAAAATAAGGTTTGAGTGGAACTTGACAAAGCAGAAGTGAACTTATTTATACAAAGAATGATAATCAAGAAAACAAAGCCATTCAAAATAATAATAATAATAATAATAATCAATAGAACAAAGAATAGATAATAGCAAAAAGATGGGGGAGAAATAAATAGTTTTTTCTATGTGGTTGATTGGAAAGGCATCTCTCTCTCTTTCTTCCACTACTACATGTGAGGCTATTTGACAAAGCATGTAAAACCGTATGTTTTCTTGTGGTTTTTTCTATGTTTATTGTCCAACCAATTATTCTCCTTACCCTGTCATTGTGGCAATGTGTTTTTACGTCTAAAAAGCTTTATTTTTGTGCGAATAAATTATCAAAGCTGCTATAATTTTCTCAAAGTGTCTTTAGTAGAAATGGATAATACAGTTCCTTAATTTAGATGAGTTCTGAAGCTTGTTTCTCCAGTCTCCACCCATCGATTTTTATGTTTACTCGCACACATTCAGATACTCGACTTGAGTTTGAAAAGAACATAGATCCAATAAGTCTTTATAAATTTTTATCATAAACATATTTAAATGTTGGCATACAAGATTGTGGCTCAGTGAGCCACAGTGAGTTAAAAAGGCTGTGCCGACTGGACCGAAAGACTACAAAACTTTGGATTTGTTTGGATGAGTTAGAGTTTCTTGAATTCCAATCATGATCTACCAATGATAGGAGGTGAACCAACTTAGTTGTAAGACCTTTTAGAAAAATCAGTTTATGGCTGTATCCTGCTTCCCATAACCATCTAATCTTTGTAGGGAAACCGTTCAAATGTTTCCATGTAAGTGATAGGGAACATTAGCCTGCAAATTTCGGCTAATCATCATTTCATGACATGCAGGTTTTCAAGACAGTCTTGGTGAGTTTTGGTCTCAATTTGGCTGACCCGGCTGGTCAACCAGAAACTAGGTTGACTCATCCTGGTTTGGGTGAGAGCGAGCCGACTGAGTCACTTAGAAGAAATCACAGAGTTTTAAGTGTTTTTTTTTTTTTCAAAATTGAACCTAGCCATCTGAAAGGCTACATCTGTGGTCATGATTGATTATAAAGGATCTTAAACATTGACTCTTTGCATCCCTACTTTGCATGCATGGCCCTATTTGGTTTCGTAAAACTCACTCTCCGTGCGTGTGCCTCGCAATCTCTTTGATTCCCGAAGATAAATGGCATTCCTGTTCCCATTCAGTTTCAAGAAATGGTGTGTGTGTGAAAAATGGTGTGCGTGAAAAATGACATGCTTGTTGCGCGCTTGCACTGGCTGAGTGGGTGGGTGGGTGGAGGTTTGGGTTCACACATGCGCGTCTGTATGTGTGGGCGCATGCGGGTGCATGTGTGAAAAATAAAAAATGACATGCATGTTCCCTCATTTAGTTTCACGAAACAGTATGCAGCACTCTTCGCAAAAGTTGCAACCTTTTCTTGTGTACTCTTTTGCATTCTTTTTTTAGCGCCCCTCTCTCCTCTCTAAAATGTATAATTACTGGTTTTTTCACATGTTTATTTTGTATATATTTGTGATAAAAATATAAAAAACATAAATTTACTGACCCACCTGGTCAACCCACTGAGTGTCTTGATCAACTCGACCTGATGATTTGCCTTCTGATTGACTAATTGGGTCGGAAGACAGATTTTCTGTGCTGCATTTTGAGTTGGTGCCTAATGATGTTTAATTTCTGATGGTACTTATTCATGTATGATGTTTAAACATTTTCCATGTAATGCAATGTAACAGGTTTGGGACCGTGAGAAAATTGTCATCATACCCGATCACTATATTTTCACAACTGATGAACGAGCTAATCGTAATGTGGATATCTTGAGGGATTTTTGCAAGGAACAAAATATTAAGTACTTTTATGATATCAAGGATCTTAGTGATTTCAAGGTATGACTTTGGATTCCTTTTTCTTTTGATACTTTCCATAATACTGCAGACTTAAGCTGTGTTTGGTTCCTTCCTTCTGGGAGCGTGAGAATTCTGTGGACGCACACAAATGAGAAGAACTGAGAGAGAGAGAGAGAGAGAGAGATGTCTTGCTCCTGAAATGACAAAGTTGGAAGTTCTTGTCATTACTTCTTCACCACTGCAATTTACTTTGTTCATCAACTTGCTTTATTTGAATAGTAAGTTTATTTTCATGACTTTGCAGGCCAATCCAGATTACAAAGGAGTATGCCATATTGCTCTTGCCCAAGAAGGTCATTGCAGACCAGGGGAGGTGCATATCTGATAGCGGAGTTAATTAACTCATTTAGCATCTATATTCCCCTGCTTTAAATTCTTTCCATCTGCCTCTAGGTCCTGCTTGGCACAGATTCTCACACATGCAATGCAGGAGCATTTGGTCAGTTTGCTACTGGGATTGGAAATACCGATGCAGGTTTTGTCGTGGGTACTGGGAAGCTCCTGCTCAAGGTTTGTCAGGCGAATGTTTTTTGTTGCTAAATTTCCCCGGTGGTTCTATTTACTCATATTGTGCTTGTATTAAAGATTAAAGGACCTGCAAATTTAGATTTGTACTCTGCTGTTTTTTCTTGTAAATTAGTGAGCAACCCTTGGTACTCTACATTAAAAAAAGATGACATAATCTTCAGATAATATTTGTGTTATTTATGAATTTTCCCATCTTTCATGTATCCAGCAATTTCAGAATGACATGGAATTGGATAGCCTTGATGGGTTATTTAATTAACTGTCTAATGTGTTCATTTCTTCAATCCTGACAAGAATTTAGAAATTCAGAGAGTCACAGCCCAATTTCTGATAGGGGGTGGCATGATGACAAGTTGCAAGGGTACTATAATCTTTTGCCCTCTTAAAAAAGTTTGAAGGCTCGGGATTATAACGCCTAAAGTTTGTTTGTCGCTTGTTTTTTAGGATTACGTTTTATTGTTAAGCCTAATTTTTTGAGAGCTGCATGCCTATAGCTTTTATTGTCTTTATTCATGTTTTAAGAAGAATCCAAAAGGTGGAACATGCCAACGCGTGTATCCACTTTTGAGTCATGTAATGCAACCTTAATATGAGGTTTGTTTCTACATGTTTTTTTTTTTTTGGTTTCCATTCATCTATTACAGTTGGTGTTAATAGATTCAGAATAATGAAAACCCTAGAATGCACAATTTGGTCTATGTCAAATAATCTTCGGTCTACACCAATTAATCTCTGTACAATCGTACTGTGTACATGCATGTGATGAATCTGGAACTGCTAGATGTTTTCCCCTATCAGTACTTATTGTATAAATGAAATGTAGCGTATAGTCTGTCTCTTCTAATCATGAACTTGAGCCTGCTTAACAAATGAAGGGGAACAGGCAGAATAGGAGTAAAAGAAAGAGAACTTGCTTCGGTTGCGTACCATGGTTTCTCATTGGAATGTGTCATTGTATACACACTTTATTAATACCATGTCCGTGTTGTCATGTTTTGGATTATTTGCTATATTCGTCGAAGTCAGGTGTGTACTGGTCATTTCATTATTCTAATGGTCCTGTTGGCATTTATGATTTCTTTTAACTTATTTGATGGCAGGGTGTCCAATCCACTTAATCTGTCCCCGTATGCCCCTGTGTGCGTGCATGCGGGTGCGCGCACGTGTCCAGGGGTGGTTTATGCAATGAAATATATCTCTGTTCTGTAGTCTTGCTTCCAAACAAGGTTGATGATGACATTTATCCATTCTCAAGCCTATTGGTCTGCAAATGTGGTTCAGGATGAGGTATTGAGGTTGTAGTGCTGTGGAATGAAGATAAATTGACATACAAGGTTCCTTATGTAACATCTTCTGGGTGGAGATTTAACAATTTTGATTAGATTTAAACACAAGCCATACCTTTATGGATTTGAGTAGGAGATAGAATGGATCCTTTTCTCTTGCAAGTTGGTAGGATAATCCATCTTCATTTGGAAGCAATGTTTTGCCTGACATTTTGCAAATTCAGTTGACCCAGAAACTGCTATTTTATGTCAAATGTAGACTCTTAGATGGCCTATTGATTATGAATTTCACTGATGATTTTTTTTTTCTTATTGGTGAATTACAATGAGGATTGGAATTTGAATCCACTTTCTGAAATTGATTATGTTCCCTTTTTTTCTTCTCACTGTTGCTGGTTTGTTCCCATTTAATTTTATTAACAACTGGTGTTCAACTAATATTTATGTGAAGAAGTTGCAGTTTGCTTAGATTTTGAAATTTCAGGTGCCCCCGACTTTGAGATTTGTCTTGGATGGAGAAATGCCTAACTTTTTGCTTGCCAAGGATCTGATTTTGCAAGTAAGCTTTATGATTTTTATTCTTGGCTTTCTGATATGACTTCTTATTCTGTCTGTTTATACTTCGATAGACCTTGCAATAGCATTGATTGAGAATTTCTTTTTCCAGTTCAGTGTTTTATTTTTAATGATTGTGCTTATGCATTCTCACCTTCTTCTATTTTTCTTCTGACACAATGCAAATTTTATCCTTAGATTATTGGTGAAATTTCTGTCTCTGGTGCAACATACAAATCTATGGAGTTTGTTGGATCCACAGTCGAAAGTCTAACTGTAAGTAACAATGAAGATACGACCAGTTTGGGTTAAAAGATTATTGACTTTTTCTCTGCAATATCTAATTGGATTGGGTCATGGTTTTAATGTTGTAAGATGGAAGAAAGAATGACTTTGTGCAACATGGTTGTTGAGGCTGGAGGGAAGAATGGTGTTGTACCTGCTGATCAAACCACATTTAATTACCTAGAGGTGCATACTTTATTGCTTTAAGCTGTTGTTTTAAGTATCAGGTTTACTGTAGTATATTGTGCTTTTTGTACATTTAGATATATTGTTGTAAGAACAATCATTCTTATTAACATTGCGCTATTGCTTTGCACAGGGTAAAACTTCTCTGAACATTGGACCTGTTTATAGTGATGAACAAGCCAGGTAAATTATCTTCCCAAAAATTCAAACAAAAGCCCTGCTTAGATCAAACCCAACTTTAGCCATCTTCTCAAAAGCCAAGCAAGAACAACCCTTCCCCACAAATGTTGATCCTCACCATGACAGACCCTTGAAGTAATTTGGGTACAGTATGTGATACGGATATGCAGGGTTTTATCTACATTGCTCAAAATTGATGGATATGGTCTTCTTATAGTCCTATATAAAGATGGACGAATGCCTAAATTCTATCTCTGTGACCATATCTGGTATACAAGCCATGTTTAGATTTCTCCCGTGTAAACTTTTCCATTGTAGTATATAGGCATCTCCTTCAATACGTTTTTGCGATTTAGTTAACCACCTTATTTGTTACCCACTTTTAAGTGTCATGCATACTTTGATTCCATATAGTTTCCCAAGCATATTTATGAGGAGTTGGTGCTAAATAAGCCTCTTTGCACATGTGTCATTTCTCCTTTTTCTTTTTCTTCTTGTTCCTTGATATTTGGCAGTGGTACCCATTTTTCAGTTGCTTGTGGGTCCCTTGCAATAAATTGTGTGAAACATTGGAGGTCGATAACAATGAATTCAAGCATAAAGAAACCTGATGGAAGTTTGACAGATGCACCCATTAAATTTGAGAACAGAGACGAAATGTCATGGGTTTCTGTGTATTCTTTGTTTTGTATTGCATTGGCTTTGTGATACTGCTTCAAAGATGGATATACATCGATGGAGCTCATGTAACTTTTTTTTTGTTTGCAGCTTTCTTCAGGAATACAAGTTTGATGTGTCCAAGTTGGAACCCGTGGTGGCAAAGGTGAGTGATGTTGTAGTGTTTTGTGGATCAACGTTTCTCCCATCCAAGGGAACTGAGATGATTCATATGTGGCATTTGCTTGACATATTCTCCTAAGCCTAGTTTTTTTTATCACAAAAATGTCCAAAATATATCGAGTCATGCTGTTTTGAAATGCTATGCTAATCCACTCAACCCATTGCATACCTTGCAGCCTCATTCTCCGGATAATCGCGCTTTGGCACGAGAATGCAAAGACGTGAAAATAGATAGAGTGTATATTGGCTCCTGTACTGGTGGGAAGACTGAAGATTTTCTAGCAGCGGCTAAGGTTTTCTTGGCTTCGGTAAGATGGATGTGTTTCATGCTATTAGAGACAGACCACAACTGAAAGCAATATATACACTTTTACTTCACCTTGACTACTAAACTGTAATTTTTTCCTACTTTTGAGCAGGGCAAAAAGGTCAAAGTGCCAACATTTCTTGTCCCTGCTACCCAAAAGGTCAACAAGCTTTATTTCTATTACCCACTCATTTTTGCAATGGCAGTTGGAATATTCAAGGGATTCATCAAATCTTATTTTTCCTGAAATCTACAGGTTTGGGTGGACGTTTATACCCTTCCTGTTCCAGGATCTGGTGGTAAGACTTGCTCTCAAATATTTGAAGAAGCTGGTTGTGATACGCCAGCCAGCCCTAATTGTGGAGCTTGCTTGGGTGGCCCGCGAGACACTTATGCACGCATGAATGAGCCCCAGGCAAGTGAACATATGATAAAAACTGATATGTGAGTGAAAGTAGCTGCACAAATCAAAGGTGAGCCCAAATGGGCTGCCATGGATTTGTTGGAGAAAATTCTCTTATGATAACTAATTGATACTGTTGAAGCTTGTGATGGTAGGGCTATGCCCACTGCTCAACTTGTTCCGATTTGTTTGATGGGTCTTGTGTTACTGTGACCATCTTATGAAAATTTTAGTGATTTAATTCTTTATCAACGCATGTGCAGGTCTGTGTCTCTACAACAAACCGAAACTTTCCTGGCCGAATGGGGCACAAAGAAGGACAAATCTATCTGGCTTCCCCCTACACTGCAGCAGCATCTGCATTGACTGGTTTTGTCACGGACCCAAGAGACTTTTTGCAGTAATTACTTAGAACAAGCTGTAATGTACTAGTGTGGATTTCTTGTCTGCCCCGTTTCATGTTGATTTATTATGAAGGATATCTTATCTCTATATTGCATCTGTATTTATTGATGAGGGAATCCGAGGACAAACAGGAAACTTGATATATTTTGGGAGCTTGACTGATACAAGCGAATAATTCAGGGGTCGCACCAGCGTAAATTTCGAGAAACTCCTTTGATAGTATATTAAAAAAAATATTTTATTATTTAACCTTTTCAATTGACGATTGGTCCATTGCCCGCAACACTAAAATAAAAATCCTGGATCCGCCATTGCAAGCAATATATATTCAGTTGTAGGCAGCCTCACGTCACATATCATCGTTAATGTTAATGAAGCAGGGAAATAAATTTCCACCAACCTGCTGATATTCGGTTTGGAACACCACTGCACATTGTGGTGTGTGACTTTGTACCCAGCTTTCCTTCCCAATGTATGGGAGGAAAAATAACATAGCACGTTTTTACGTTAAGGGTGGGAGACAAGTGAGTCGGTATTTTTATTTTTGAGAAGCCAATCTCATGTTAGTCTTGTCCTGTTATCATGTTGTGGCCGCAGGTGTTTGAACCAAATCATCAACAACTCATATTCCACTATGAACGGTGGTTTCAAATCATTAAATTGGAGTCATGGACTCAGGATGGCGCATGGAGAAGATCGCACTCCATTGGTGGGCTCCATTTGACTCGGCATAATATGACAGTATGAAGTGTCATCTCATAATATGATGGTATGAAGTGTCATTTGTCAGCACTTGGGGTCAATAGAATTAATTAAGCTGAAAGTGTTAGGGATGGTTATAGATCCAAGTGCTGGAGTTTTGGAAAATCACAAATCAAAGAGTTTCCAATGTGGCAGGATGGTTGAGGATGGTTATTATTTTTTTGGAATTTATAAATCAAATAAGGAAATTCAGATGTGGCAGGATAGTTAGGGATGGTTATAGATTTTTCTGGAAATTTACAATTTAAACAGGGAAGTTCAAATGTAGCTGGATAGTTATGGATTTCTTGGAAACTCACAAGCAGACAGGAATTTCAAATGTGGTAGGATAGTTTTTGTTTGTTTGTTTGTTTGTTATTATTATTATTTTTTTAAAGATGACTGTTTTTTTTTTTTAAGATAAGTATTATATTTTTAAGATGATTTTAAGGGGAAAAAACCCTTTAGATGACCCGTGAACGAAAATAGACTTCATAGTTTCTACTGTACAAAAATAACCCTTTTGCCAATTTTAACCTCTTTTTTTACCATTTTAGATTGAGCAACGACATCATCGCTCATTTCAGTTGAGCAATGATATTGTTGCTTGTTTTCCTGATCTTACTTCTTTTTCTTTGTCTCCTCCACCCCATTTCTCTTTTTGCGAAAGAAATTTCAGAACTATCGAACTTGTTATTTTCTGTGTTAATCCTCTTTTTGTTATTGTTGTAAGCAATTGTCTCAATTTTATGGTTTGGGATTGAAATATCTTTGAGAATTGGAGGGTGTATTGTGGGTTTTCTAGGTGTCTAGGTTCTAATGTCGTGCAACAAGCTGCATTTAACATTCGAGGAAAAAAAGATATGAAACAATTATGCTAATGAATTAGGGCCAAAAATATCAGCTCTGCTCAATTTTCGGAAATTTTTGAGAGTAGAAGCTTTTGCTATTGGTAAATGACATATACAAAGATTGGGTAGTTTCAACAGTTTTGACATGCATCTTCAATGCTAATGAACGAAATCACTCATCATTCCAATGCCTTCATCAGAGGTCTGGGCAACCCAAGATCATGAAAGTTTTTTTAGCCATTTATATGTGAAATTGGTTCCCTATTTTGCACAAGAGATGGTATTCTCGTACCCTTGATGATTGCTTTCCACCAACCATGAGAATGAAGCAAGTTTTAGCCATTCTCCGTGCTTCCATTTCATTAACTGTAGAATACATCCAAATGGGATTTGATGTGGGGCGCTTGTCTTGGAGTGAGAAATGGAGTGGGAGAGATGGAGAAAGAGGAGGGAGAAGATGAAGAAGAAGAAGAGCAACGATATCGTTGCTCAACTGAAATGATCGATAATATTGTCGCTCAATGTAAAAAGGTTAAAAAATAGGCTAAAGCTGGCCAATGGGCCTTTTTCATGTTGGCGAAAGGGCCTTTTTCATGCAACAGAAATTATGAGATCAGTTTTGTACAAGGGCCATCAAAGGTTTTTTTTTCCTGCAAATGAGTCTTTTTTAAAAGATAAGTGTCTTATTTAAGATAATATCGCTTGGTGTAAAAACGTGAAAAAAGAGACTAATATTGGTGGAAGGACCTTTTTCGTGCAGTGGAGACTATGAGGTTATCATTCACATGCGGGCCATCTAAAGGTTTTTTTCCTGTAAATCCTTTTTTTTTTTTAAGTGTTCTTTTCTTTTGAAAGATTAAGTGTTTTTTTTTAAAAGATAAGTGAACGTGGCAGGATAGTTACTACATGCTGTTGGAAATTCTCAACAGCTAGAAGTCAGGTGATTTTCCATACTGAAATGGGAAACTTGTGAAATGTGTACTCAAAACAAGTGAGAAGCATCAAAATTCTTGCTTTTTTTAATGGATTGAGCGCTGATTGCATCAACCTTGGCATTTCATGCACAGTTCCTGTCAAAAGAAACACGCCCTAAGCTTTTATGCACAGCTAGTCGGACCTGTGCTCGATCCAAATTTTGAGTGCTCCTATCAAAATGCTCATATTGCATTCAAGATTTGGTTCTTTGCATCAAAGTGGGGAATTTTTTTAGAGACAACTTATCTTAAGGTATTTCTGCCAAGAATTGCAACAAGAAGGGAATTTCTCACTGTGGCATCATAAAAGAGCCAGGCTCTAACTTTAAATGTTGGAATTATAAAAACCAATGTTAAAAATAAAAATCCTTTCAACTTTGAAATTTTCGTAATTCCATCTATCTCAATCTGTTTTGAAAATTATCAGAATTCCTTTGACAAAACATGTGTTAATCTGTTTCCTAATATCCTTGCAACTCAGGCATACTGCCCCAAAACCCAAAAGCAGGAAAGGCCTAATAATAACCCATGAAGATGGAAGAAGAGCTCACAAAAATCCAGAATATGAGCCACGAGTCTGTCAAAGTTATGCCTCTCCAAATCATTGTAGCTATTAACTAGGATGATTGTGGAAAATATACTTCAATTAAAGCTTCACATCACTAAATTTTTACCTTCCAAATTACATTCAGAAATCACACAATCTCAACCCCAAAACAAAAGCCAAACGGTTACAAATAGCAATATATACCTCACCTTACTAGTAGGTAGCAGCACAGCAGAATAATACAGAAGAAGAAGATTGACTCATGCATTGCATTCACAACTTCACATGTCACAAGTCTAGTGACCATGCTAGTCTCCATCTATCTGAGAACGCTGTCTAGAGACACATTAGAGCAAAAGCTAACAACTTTGTGAAATCTATTCACTGGTAATGGAATTTCAGGAAGCTTCCTCCAACTGCACTTAAAATCCTTGCCAATCTGACAAACACAAGCAGGATAAACCCTGTGAGGCTCCTCATTGAAAACATAGACTAAATCTCCCAACCCCACACACTTCAAGCTTGCAAATTTGTCATCCTCATCGCTCTCAAACAGGCAGTGAAGCAGCTCCTCAGGCATAACCCCCACCACCTCTCCCAGCTCCATCGCCCCCTCCTCCACCCTCCACAGCACGAAAGACGCCCCCTTTGCCGTGTTGCAGAGCCCCGCCAGCACCAGCCACCCCCCGCACGCCACCAAGAACGAGAACAGCACCCCCGCCGGCCGCACCATCCTCACCCCGCTCCACTCCCTCCTCTCCAGATCAAACGCCGACACGTAGCACGAGTAGATCCCGAACACGAAGAGCTTCCCTCCAAGCAGCGCCGACGACAGCCACTGCGATGAGTTCCCCGACCGGAAGTCCTCCGGCAGCGGCGGGCACAGCTCCCAAACGTCCTTCGCCGGGTCGTAGATCTCCACCGCCAGCCGGTCCTCGATGTCCACCAGCCCGCCTATGAACCTGACCCCGCCGACCACAATGAACTTCGGCCCACCGCCCTCGGCGAAGACGCCGACGAGCGGGTTGCAGCGGGAGAAGCGGAGGGGAGGGGTCTCACGCCAGGAGTCGGATTTGAGCACCGGGGCGTAGCTGAAGCGGGAGCAGGTGGAGGAGGTGGTGGTGAAGAAGAAGAAGCCGCCGGAGCCGATGAAGGACTCTTCCTGCTTGGGGCGGGGGAAGAGGGCGGTGGGGAGGCTGATCCACTCGTCGGCTTCTGGATCGAAGCCGAATGCCTGGTTGTTCTTGGAGAAGATGTTGTTCTTGCCGCATAGAAAGAACCAGGGCTTCTTCGCGGCGGAGACGCGAGCGGAGAAGGAGGGGTGGGTGACGACCGATCTCCACGCCTTGCAGACGGCGCCGGCACGGACGATGGAGCGGAGAGGGAGGTAGGAGAGGATGAGTTCGGTCAGATCCGAGCCTAAACAGCTCCAATCATCAGATGTCGTTACAAATCGAGTGTCCGTTTCCATCGATCCCTTCTATTTACAGAGATTCCGATTTGGATTAGATTAGATTAAGTTAGAGAAGAAGAGAGGAGAGGAGAAATGGCGATCTGATAAAAAGAGCTCTGGCTGTTGAGTAGAAAGGGGAAAAGTGGAATGGTTGTTGAGGTTCGTTTGGGATTTTGTTGCAGTTGATATAGATGATTGGCTTGCCACGTATAAACCATCTTCGTGTACTAAGGGCATTTGGGTCCACAAGAAGAAAAGAGAGGGCAAAAAAAAAAAAACTTAGGTGTTGCTTTGAAAGTACTCACCCTCTATCGTCACCCCTCAATCAACAAGAATCACGGAAAAAATAGAAAAGAATCTTTAAACTTGTTTCACAACTTGTCATGAATCAAGGGTACGTTAGGTATCAAACATTTTTCATCTCGAGAGAAAGCTTGTGTGACACCGGTCATGCAGAAGAATTGCACAAAACTCGCTATCTTTTTCTCCACAGTTTTTTTTCATATTATTTTAAAAGAATGCGGTAAAAACTGATATTTTGTGATGCCAATAAAATCCATCTTCCCGTAATAAGAGGGCTATAAAAAAAAACTAAGTTTCCAGAGCCGTTTAACGGTGTCCTAATGATTAGAATGCATCTAAATTGGCTTTGCATGAAAGAGCAAGAATGGATTTGATGCCAATGAAGGAGCAAGTTTCCGAAACCTTTCAGGCGTGTTTGTGCAATGGGAGGATTCCATAGAGAGAAAAGTTGTTTTGCCTTTTCATGTAGCCCATTATTCTAATGTTTGACCCATAATATTTGCTTTCGTTTAAAAGCAAAAATGAAAAGCAATTGTAATTTCTTATAGGACAGGTACGTAGAGGTGCATGGTTCTTTATGTTCCGCCAGTTATCTCTACGGTTTTTTGCCCCCTCCTATGAAATCAAAATTTATAGAGCATCAGATCCTATCGTTGCACAAACAAGCCCCTAAAGCAATGAGTTTTCAAGATGCGGCATAGAGATTGTGGGTTTGGGGGGGTTAGCACCTTAATTAATACCACACACATACCTAGGGGTTGATCCATTCAGATTTCTACTTTAAAGTATTGCTCCTCACCTCACCAAAAAATAAAAGAGAAAAAAAGACGAAATTGAAGTATTTTTAATAATTAATATTGATGATAAAGACGTGAATTTAAAACTATACTACCAAAGAGCAGAAAAGTGAGCATCAGACCACATCGGCGCTCCAAACATTGGAATGCATCTTATCTTGTGCTTGGGGATAATATGTCTGAGAAATTCCGGCATGATGCACTAATGGCAGCGAAGCAGCGCATATATTCCTAGTATTAGAATCCTGTTTTGTTCACATCAACGGCCAGCAGAAAGGTTATAATATGACGTGTCCTTATCCGGCTAGCTCAGCTGTGAGATACCAGACAGATAAAAGAATTTTCCAAAATTTAAAGTTGGTTTGATAGTCCAAGGACCCACTTATAATGTGTTGTGACTCAACTAGGAATTAGATGATGCTATAGTACCCAAGATGTATCTAGTAATATCCTTTGCCCTGAGTAAATCTGAGGCCCCAGTATATAATTAAAGTATTTATGTTGCATCTACTAATATATCATTGTCTTTAATAAAGTTTATTGGGAGCTCTGCTACTCATCCAAATGACTGGAAATTCATCCCTCCCCCACTAAAGTCTCCCCTCACTGCATGCGGGGGTGTAACATCTTTTCCTATCTTGCACGAGCGCTCTCATGGTCCCAGGCTCCTAGCCCCATTGGTGGGGGTACTCAAAAGGGTGAGATAAAAAACTCAAAACTCCAGGCCAGACTCCATTGCACATGCAATCCAATGGAATGATGTCCACTTGATTTTCAAAATGGTCAATTATGAGGATATTGCTGTATATGGGTGGCAATCCATGAAATATTGAAATCCTTGCTTCTCGGAATGTTAAAGGGACGTACGTGATGGCCTATATACAATGCTAGATTAGGACACACTGCCTATATACAATGTATACGATGCATTGGATCATTTCTCAGTCGAAAATGACCACTGATCGGTCAGATGGCTTAGTATGTTTGATCAATATTATTTAAGGTCTATGACCCATCTAAGGTGGCCACGCAGATAAGTGCCAAGGTGATAAAATATCCTGGCGTTTTGCACTTCGTAGTGGTTCCAACCATGTAGTTTTCCCACATGTGGCACAAGTGGGTTGACAGGACAGAAAGGGTTAATAATATATATTCTAAAGAAGGAAGTAGAAAACAGCGGTATGTAGACAGAGCCAGAGGAAAAGATAAAGCAAAAGTTAAAAAGGTCAGTGATGTATGACCAGTGGGCACGTTTGGGCGGCCAGAAATTCATGGAAAAGTAGATTTCCTTTTTTTTGCTTCTTTCTTTTCTTTATTTTATTTTGAGAATTTAATAAAATAAAAACAAATTAGGTGATCATAATACTAAAATGGTAATTTTAAGTGCCCCTATACCAAATCGGTCGTTTTGTCCAAAAATGTATTTCTTTTTAACATTCTCTATTATAGTCCCTGTCAACCTTCAATTGCAATGTTAAGGGTTGATTGAGACACTGCGGTCCATCTTAACTTTCACTGAACTCCCATTTACTTTGTTTGTAGGGTCTTAATTGACCTTTATTTGTAATGTTAAGGGTCTCTATCAACCCTGTAATACACACCTATAAATGCACGAAACTCATCCCTCATTCCCTATTCTTGTAAAAAAACGACTATGCTCGACTTGCTTCCCCTCCGTAGGATATTCTCACTTCTTGAAGACCATTAAAGCCACATGCCGTTGTTTGGTGGAGAACATTAAAGTGTATATGCTATTGTTTGGGACAGACCAATGGAAAGTGGAGTTTGTACTTTGCACTAAAATATGATTTTTTACTTTTCAGAAACCATCTTCATAATTCCTAGTTTCATGTCACAATCGCTAGAAGGATGATTGCTGGGAACCATTGTGAATTCGCCTGGCAGCTGATGTGGAGCCGCAGTCGACGCTGAGGAAGAAGAAGGAAACAAACAAGAAAGAAAATCGGGCTTTGAAGTCCTAAAATACATAACCGGGTCGAACGCAGGGTCGCTAGGGACCCTTAACACTAAAAATAAAAGGTCGATGGGGACCCCATTGGAGAATGTTAAAAAAAAAAAAAAAACACTTTCAAGCAAAATGAATGATTTGGTGCAAGGGTACTTAAAATTACCTTTTCGGTATGGTGGTCACCTAATATGTTTTTTTCCTGTAAAATCCTCTTTTATTTTTCTAAGCGGTCTCTGCTAAGAGGATTTTTCAAATCCCTTTCCCCAATTTATAGTCTTTTTTCTTTCTCCCTTTCCCCAATTTACCAAAAAAAATTAAAAAAGTTACTCTCTCAAAGCCCATTTACTTGTTTTGATGCTAGTAGATTTTCCACTCTAATGCATCTCACCTACTTATAGTTAGAGTCTGTGCAATGAGAGGATCTTGTGAGAGGAAAAATGTTTTGTTTTTTTTATTTTACAATCCACTATTTTGTTGTTTCGTGTAAAGTGTAACAGTCATTATCTGATCCTCCCTATTTATTTAAGGAGTTCCATGGAATTAGATGGCTGAGCTATGGGTCTACATGTTACAACAACTCTATGCATAGTTTTCCTTCTCAAGTGGTTCAAATATCAACAGTCGACCCTCATTAGTCAATAAAATAAAAGAATGATGAGTTAATCTCATAAATAACAGTGGCAGATCCATGATTTTCTTGGAATTTGATTATTATTATTTTTTTTTTAGGAGTGGGGGTTGTTTTGGCTTTGTTGCACTTCTTTTCTATGGACAATGATTGACAAAAAACAGAGAGAATCTTATAATGAGCTTGAAACTGTATTGCGATGAAATATAGTGAAATATTATAAAAATTCAAATCTTTCATATAAATATACTTAATGGTGGGTTTTCATAGTGTATTGGGTTAAAAAATTGTTAAAAAGAAGCATTTCTTTTATGGGGTTTAGATTTTTCTTAGGTCCCACTGTAATATTGATACTACAATTGCTAAAAATGATTTGCACTTCTTCTCTACGGACAATGATATATTGACAAAAAACAGAGAGAATCTTATAATGGGCTTGAAAACTGTATTAGGATGAAATTTAGTGAAATATTATAAAAACTCAAATCTTTCATGGAATATAAATATGTTTAATGGTGGGTTTCCGTAGTGTATTGGGTTAAAAAATTGTAAAAAAGAAGCATTTCTTTTATGGGGTTTAGATTTTTCTTAGGTCCCACTGTAAGACTGATACTACAATTGCTAAAATGATTAATGCATTAATCACAATATTAATCATATTCATTCTTAGGTTGGGGTAGATCCTATTAGAAAGAAATTGAAAAAATGTTATCAAAGGGGAGGGCATTCATCTCAAGTGATTTAGATAGTCAATAGGTGGGCCCTATCATGGAGATGCACTTCTTTCGCTCACATTGGTGTGAGAGAATAAGGACTCAAGAAAGGCGACGGATACACAAGTCCTTTCATATCTTTAAAAATAAGTAAAGGAGAAAAACACCATACTACGTAGTATAGGTTTCTCTTTTCTTACGAAAGAAAGAGAAAAGGATAAGGAGGGATGAAAGCAAAGGAATAACAATATCTATCATCTTTTGAGATTTCCTCCATTCATGGTAGTAAAAGAAAGAAAGTTAAGGGTCCATTCCCTCTGCCACTTATCAATAATAGAGAGCGCTTGTTTCTTTACTAGAATTCCAAGCATTCTTATCCGAAGAATTTATATGCATCCTCCTTTGTACTTTTTTTTCACAAATCCTCTCAGAATGCAAAAAGCAAAGGGATTGGAATCCCAAGAATTCCAAAGGTCATTGAGACTTTTTAGGCGGTTAGAACTTCGTGATTTTGGTAAAGAAACATGATATTTGCACATATCAGGTGATAAGTCATCAAACCATGTCTATGAATTATCGACATCTAGATTCATGTAAGAAATTATGGTAAAAAAGACACTGCATTAATCATATTAGTATATGATTCTACTTTCAATGGAGAAAATAGTTAAAAAAAGCATGTACCAACTTACATATCTCACATTCATCTTGAATCAAAATAAATCATATTGGCTTGAATAAGAATAAATGAAGATAGTAAAAATAGATCTCTAAAAGTGTAGTCTATCCAACGACTTGATCCAGTATAGACTCAAAAGGAAGACATAGAATTCATGTAACCCACACTACTATAATTGGTGCACGGCCTTGATGATGGTTAGACGAGTATGGTGATAAATAAAGTTATGAATAATTTGAAGGAAAATTCTCAAAATAGTACAGAACTTTTTGCTCATTTTCTGAGAAGAGCATAAAGATTTCCATATTTACTTCAATCAAATATCCTCACCTTAAGATCTAAAAAATGACAAAAACCCCCATATATCATTTGTAAAAATATTTTCCCTTTAATAAATCATTAAAGAGAAATAATCAAGTCCAACCCAAATGACTTACTGGGACCCAACCTTTATGCATAGATGGTTACAAAAAAAAGGTTTTATATGGATTCTAAGGGCCTGGAAAATTAGCTTCATTAAACGACTATGATCATCAAAATCAAGTTGAAACGTGGGCCATATGAGGACATGGAAATAAATACAAAATTTTTTTATACTTTTTTAAAATATTTAAATCCCCATATACTTTATTGAACCAAAAGTCTTAATACTTCTTAAAATCTTCCCTTTTTAAAAACCATGTTGTCAAGACTAAAGAGCTATTCGGCACCAACAAATAGTAAAGAGCTGTAAAGCCAGCATCCCACCATGTCGGCACATCAAACATAGGAAAGCAATTTATCCCGTGCTTTGGGTGTAATGTGTTTGAGAAACTCCCGGCCCCTTGATGCACTAATGGCAATGCCGGTGCGTATATTCATAGGACCTGGCTAGCTCAGCACTGAGATGCATTCGGATTCAGATTTTTTCCAAAAAAAAAGGAAAAAAAAATTGGTTTGAAACTCCGTGGACCCTATTTATAATGGGTAGTGACTCAACTCTGAATCAGATGATTCTCAAGTTCAACCCAAGATGTATCCAGCATCCTCCACCCTGAACGAATCTGCAACCCATATGTTTCCAATGGTACTCCCAGGTGCGCATATTGGGTGTGGCCCCATGCTCATCAGGGACCCATACATTTCATTATTCTTTTTTAGTACACAATTGTCAACCGTTGAGAACCAGGACAACACCGCCTCTCACCCAGATAATAGAAATCGATCCCTGGCGGCCTCTCTCCGCATGTGTGAGCATCGTCTTATTACATGGGCGAGTCTTCCCTTTTTCGTGCGTGCTCGTTTGTGCGAGTGCTCTCTCCCCCCATATGTCCCGGCCCTCTTGCTGGGCTACCATGCCGTGCCCACACACCCAAAAAGAGGAAGAATTAAAAACACCTACTATATTCAACTTGCCAACCCCAGACTCCATTGCCCATGCATCCAATGGAATGACATATACTTGATTTTCAAAATGATCCATCATGAGGGGACTGCCTTATGGGCTTACGGCCGTGTTCGATCATCTAACCACACACACACATTGGCCATTGAAATCCCGACTTTTCTAACGTTGAAGGGACGAACGAGATGGCCTATGGCTATATACGATGCTAGATTAGGGGACACACTGCCTATATAGAGTGTATAAGATGCATTGCATCATTTCTCAGTCGAAAATTACCACTTACCACTGATCGGTCAGATGGCTTAGTATGTTTTATCAATTTCCTTACTGTCTACGCCCATATATAAGGTGGACCAGGCAGATAAGTGCCATGGTGATCTGGCGTTTGGGCATTTGTAGTGTGGTTCCAACTGAAGGATCGACAGATGTGGCTTGATGCAACGTTTCTGACGGTCTCCTCCAATCTCGTGTCTGAATCTTAGCGATTGTATTTTGGAATTAGGGCTCCCATCTCTCTTATATAAACGATCCAAAGAAACACGATTTCTAGAGATTTTTCCTCAAAATAAACCCATATCCTCTAATCCTATAAGGATAAGATCCAACCTTACTAAGCTATCCGATTATAGTAATTACTATAAAATTTCTGTCTTATGTTTGAAGGATCAAATCTTTTACATAAAACCTGTGGCATGCCCACCGCTCGATTTCTTTCACTATCTTTCACCAACTACCACCAATCTCATTTGCCCGACATGTGGCTTAAGTGGGTCGAGAGGGAATAACGGGGTAATCATATCTACACCCAAAAGAAGGAAGTAGAAAACAGAAGTAGGCGAACAAAGTCAGAAAACCATAAGCAAAAGTCAAAAAGGTCAGTGAAGTCGGTGGCAGGATCCTTCACTCACTGCTGCCCCCATGGTAGGGGCTAGGAATATGTACCAGTAAAGATCTCAGTTTTACCAAAATATAAAAATAAAAAAATTTCATATATAGCTGAAAAAGATAGACGTTTGTGTGTAAATCCCAGAAAAAAAAAAGATTTTTTAAATCAAAGGAGATGGATAATTGAAGATTTCTGCTCGCCATAATTATGAGAATTTACAATTGACAAGCGTGGGTCTTTCGTGAGTTTTCATCACATTTTGAAAAGAAAAAAAGAGATACGGAATTCATGAAAATTTAATTGCCAAACATGATCTAAAAATAAGACCAAGGTTGATAATTCCAATTAGGTTGCTTTTTAAGCCACCTATGCACGTTCCTAGTGGTTCAACCAAATTAAGTGGAGACTGCTAGCAATCCATTAAACCTAAGTAAGATGGCAAGAAACTCCAAAGAAACCGGCCCCTTAGTGCCACATTTAGGGCAGAGGTTGGAACTTATAATTCACTAGATATGCTTGATGATAAGTTCACTAATTTAAGTGATTATAATAAAGCTTCATGGTTGAACTTAATTTTAAAGAGTCTTGCTATCATATGAACTATTGATTAATTTAATACAAGACACATGGTATAAAGATATAGCCCAATGGCCCGCAATACAAATAGTCAACATGTTATCATGCAGGACTGACGATAGCCATAAATATGGAAGCACTGGGCAGTATGAAATTATAGGTTTTAATCAGACAAGTAGGAAATGAGATCGATCTTTAATAAAGTCTAAAGAGTTAATTCATAGAGCTGTTCATGGGCTGGGTTTCGTTGGGCAAAAGCTTATCCAAGACCTGCTCATTTAGTTATTGGTTAGCCCATCTGTAAACTACAGAAACCACTTTGTATTATATTGTATGTCTTGGACCTAGCCCAAGCCGAACAGGCTATTCAACTATAGGGCCAAGGGATTAATCTTTGCTCAAACCCATGGATTAGAAACAACTACAAATTCACCAAATTCTCTTTTTTCCGGTGAGATCAGTGGGACCCACTTGATTGCCCCTCCACCATTGTAGACTTGTACGTACGTAGTAGTAAAGTAGGAAGTACTTCCCAAGGCCAACATTTTCTAATTTGAAAATGCAAAGCTCGGGAGATTAAAAAAAGATAATGAACAACTAAACTCAGGTTAGGTAACCATTTGACTAATTAGATTGGGTTGCTTTATTTGGCAATTTCAGATAAGAGTACTACCATTGGCTGTTGGGTTGCTGCCTGGCTGTCCATAATTCTAGAACGAGAGCTACAGACACAGTACAGGGTAGGTGACGAACTGAATGACGCATTGAAGCTAATATTACAAATACCTGCAATGTGATTGGTGAGGAAGAGAATAATCAATCCTTCATAAAGAAAAATCTTCCATAGACTCTTAATTAATCATGTGTTCATAGTATTGAAGATACTGTTGGAGAAGATATCCAAGACTTAAAAGCATATCACTTCACCGACATATTCGTCTATACACTTGTATTATCATATCGTAATAATCATAAATTATACCTCATAGAGTCATTATCAACCCACTTGCACACATGCCTAATCCAGTTGAATTTGCACACTCTTTTTCTCTTTGAGGTTAACATATTTTCACACATACATTTTTTTTCACAAACATTTGCTTTTCAAAACATTCAAATGACTCGATCTATGTCACCCACATTGATAAGCATCACAAGCACGTATAAATAATAGTGTGACGCTAAAGAGGCCTAAGAGGGCTGTAAGTTGTAACTGAACAAAGATCCTTCCAGGTCAAATTTATCCAAGTATATAGCCTGCCATTTAGATATTGAAACAAACATGGGGGGCCTGGATCTAGCCCGAAGTGATTTTGTTTTGGGGGTATAAGAAAGGGAGATTCATTAGTGCAGCCAACATGCAAACTGATGAAAGGGAGCTGTGCATGCACAAGCAAATAGGGTGGAAGTTGGGCTGAGCCCAATTTGACTGATTTAATTCAACCCTACTCCAATCTAGGTTCGGTTCGTTGGCTAAGATTTCTTATCCATGTAATATGGATATTGACCGCGAAAGGGCATTATTGTACTTAGGGGTAGGCTGCTAATTGTTAGTATGTAGTAGAGTGGCTTTTTGTAAGGTGTTGGTTTGCTTGGCTGTGTTATTGTTTGTAGTTTGAATGAAATTCTCTTTTACCAAAAAAATATAAAATACAAATCCAAAATAGGTTAAGATATGTAGTGGCCTGAAAATCAAAACCCAATCTCTGGCTGGTTGGGTTGGGTTTGAGTTGAATATTTTGGGGATGATACTAATACCTCAAGTTCTGATCATCCAAAAACATGCCCGAGTAGGCTTTGCTGTACTTGTACCAAGGGGCGGAGCCAGGATTTCATCTCGGGGGGGGGGGGGGGGGGGGTGTTCATCAATTATTATAACTATCATATTTTTAAGTTTTTTTTCGACATAGTTGTAAGTTTAAGCATGAAAAATATATTACGATTCAAGACTAGATTTTACATGAAAATTAAAACTAGTATCTGTTCAGCGTTAACAAAATATATGTAAAGAAAAATCGTAAAATAATTGTTTCTTAGTACATTTTAACTCAATCATCGACTTCTAAGTTTTGAGGATTTTTTCTTTTAAAAAATCCATCAATTATGTATGATTTTCCCATCTACAAATCAAATAAAAAGTATTCATTGTCTCAAAATATGAATCATTCATCAAACAACTCAATAAATACACGGTATGTAAGAAGATCTCTTTTACATACATGATATATGCTTGGTTACTGTGATTTTGAGGTTATAGTGGTTAGAGTCTTTTCACTTTCCTTTGCACCCAAAATGGATACTCTCCATCTTAACGATTATAAGGTTGGAAGCTCAATCTTTTCGGACTGGCTTTTTTACGGAGAACTCATGAGGTAAAAACTCAAGTAGAGAGTGATTCTTTTTTTCTTCTGTTTTGTGATTGAAACTGCCACTGTTTGATAGTTACACACAATGGAGGGAATGAGTGGTGCAAGAGGGATTTGAATTTGATCCATACACACTCTTATAAAGAGACTTTCAAACTATCCATGTTATTTATCCATCACCTATATCTTTGCCTGTTGCTTTCAAGATGGGTACATTCAGATACTTTGAATCTTCTTTGGTTTGACAGATGCAAAGAAAATGATGTTTACATTTATTTTTCAGGCCACCATACTCGCTGTCTAAAATGTGGTCCGCATGTATCTCCATCGTAGGAGCTCTCTGTTAAGATCAGTATGGTTGGAGGAATTATTATATCAATTCCGGCAATAGTTTCAGTTCCATTTGCAAAATAGTGGGGTTGCCTTCTCATGTGGACAATTCTATCCCTTGATTTTTCTAATATGATGGATGGAAGTCAATACCTATTTTTTCTTCATTATCTAAAACGGGTACTCATTTGAGATTTGCATCATTTTCACTCATTCCTCAAGCACAAGCACCATTAAAAGGGAAGATGGCTAGCCATTGTGCAAGCATTGTTCGGTCAATGATCACAGGCAGAACTAGGGCGGCTTGCAGTGGCCATGGCACCTCTTAAATTAAAAAAAAAGAACAAAAAAACCCATTGGATAAATGAGAATTTAAAGCCATTTTTAGCAATGGCCCCCATATATATTTTTTCACAATAGCCCTCCCAAGGCCTGTATCCTGTTTCTGCCTGTCATTCGTTGGGATGAGGGGGCCAATTGTTTTGCTCTTGCTTGAGGCCGGTAAAAATAGCCCATGTCCCTACACAGAGGTGTAAGGTTTTGTGCTGGCTTGGGGTGGGGGGGTTGGTGTGGGGGTGGTGTCTTTCTTAATTGGCTCATTTACACTTTACTATGTAAGGAAGGAGATGCCTCTAGCATGTTAGAGAATTTGTGGTCCGTCAGTCCCCCTCTGAGAATGATGCCTTCGGGTGGGAAGCTCTTCATGGCAAAACCTTCAAGTGGACAATTTATGTAAGCAGAAGAAGATCATTGTTCCGAAAAACAAAATCATATTGTAAATCGTTTATTGAGGGGATAAATCAAATCTTAATTTGAATCATACCACACATTATATGGTTTTTTAAGATTTTTATAAAAGTTAAAAATAACCAAAAGATTTTAAACAAAGAAGAATATGGCTATTAATAACTCACCCAATTTTCGTTCATAGCAACATAGAAAATGGCAAATAAGACTATAATGCAATCATATGAAGAGCATCATTGACATGTATTGATATATCAACATAGATGGTATGTGTGGATAACTAAATATGTTTAAGATATCGATGTTTGTAGAACAAAACAAACAAGTTGCAATAGTTTTTTATTTCCTTCTTTATAAATAAATAATGAAAGTCAAATTCAAATCGTCAATCTTAAATGCTTAGGATTTTTTCTGAAGCTCAAAAGATGTTCATAAAGAAAGAGTGAAAAAATAAATAAAGAAATGAATACAAGACAAAATCCTATATGTGTAGTCCAAGACTTTTGTGACATGCTTGTTCCTCATTTTACTCTAAAGCCTCTCTAAAATTGCATGATTTCTTAAGAAGTCTCTTTATTAACTAAATAACCTTTTAAATTAGAAATTAATGTTGAAAATAAATAAAGAAAGAAAAAAAATAATAGATTACTAACATCAGCCTATTGGCTGGAATCGCTTAAATAGTATGATTCAATGAAATAAGCATCGAATAGAATGATTCACACCTGAGCCCTACAACTTAGCGTGAATGAGATTTATTGCATAAATACAAATATTTCTTCTTAATTTAGAATACGAATCAAATGATTCTAACAACAATGCAGAAGATTAGAGTTTAAAAACTTGAATTTGACTGCGTGTTTGGATGGATATGAATGGAACTGGTAAATGGTAAATGTTGCACTTCAGCTTGACAAAACTTACTTGGTCTTTTAGAAACCAACTTATTAATGAAATTAAGAAAAAAAGATTTAAATACAAAAATTTAAAATGTGAAAATATATTGCTGATATTTGATGCCTCCTGATGGCTTTATCAAATCTTTTGGTATCCCAGTTGCCTATAGGAGTACATAGGGGAAGAAGAGCCCGCAAACAAGGAAATAGAACTCGTACATGCTATAGGAGATGAATACTTGCATATGCAAGGAGAGAGGGGAGGCTAGCATCGAACATTGGACATCCCAGTGAGAACTAGTGCGACTTACCACTCGGGTAAGTCACCGTTCTCGATGGCTTTATCAAATTTATTCTCATTAGTATCACGCATAGAAACTTAAACCTAATTTGGAAGTTAAGGAAATTAGTCATGATTCATTGTCCCGCTCACAATTTGGCCCTTCATAAAATTGTGCATATGATTGAAAACATATAAAACACGCCAATTATATGTATAAAAACAGTCAAGTGAGATGGTGAAGTACGTGAGCAAAGTTTATAAAACGCACTTGGATGTGTGAGAGCCATGAAGGATAGGGAGCTAGTATGTGAAAGAAACCAACCCCATCCCATGATGCTAGCCCCATCATCTTAATAACACACACTTGCAAGGCTAAAAGTTTAGGGTTCGCTAGATCTCTAGATTGATTCACCCAATAAATCAGCCTAAAAAGTGTGCAAAAACAATAAATATGCAGCGGAAATAAAATTACAAGCACACACCACAAGGACACCATATTTTGCGTGGAAAACCATAACTGGGTGAAAAACCACTAATCCGAACTGGATCAAATCAAACACTATGAATTTCGCAATTACAAGAAACTCAGATTCTCTTCCCAGATATCCCCTACCAAAAGACTGAAGTTACCTTGTGTCGCTTCACGCTTCAACGACTTCACATCATTGATTGCAACAGACTCAATCCAGCGCTTGACTTCTTAAATCTTCTACGCAAGAAGATGATATTCTATAATGGATGTAGAAGAAACTGGCTCTCTAGAGTACTTGGCAGCACAACTCTTCAAAAACCTCTAACAAAAATTTCTCTCAATTAGATCACTAATTCAGAACCTGAGAGAATATCTGTGTTTCTTTGGGTTGTGAGAAACACCCAATTTATAGCCCTAAATTCATGCATAGGATTCCTAATAATAATCCACTCAGAATAGTAGTCCATCTCAAACTTTCACATAAAGTCCTGAACCAAATGGGCATTCAGCGCTATTATCGCTATAGCGAGACCGCATTCTGCCTTGTTATTCATTTTAGTGTCCTGACAAGCTTTTTGGAGGCCTGACATGCTTTTGACTTTACAAAAGTGAAGTTAGATGAAGTTGATTTTCTGCACTTACCTCCCATCCGTTTAAAATCTTAATTTGTGCCTTTCATGGTTGGCAAATAAGGGTGTCAAAGGGCCGTGCTGGGCCGGCATAGGGTTGTCCTTACCTTACCCTCAATATATGCAGGGCTGGGCCCTGGTGGGCCAAAGCTCTCGGAGGGCCTGCACTACTTAGACCCTTACCCTACCCTCAAAGGCAACGGCAGGGCACATGGCCTCAAAAGAAAAAAAAAATATATTATTTTTTACATTGTTACCAAGTATGGAGCATCAATTGAGCGCTATCTTGTTTAACCTCAACTGCGAAGGGACCACTAAGAAAATATTTAGAGAATAGAAACTCTCTTTGAAAGCTTTCTTTTATCGGAGAAAATCATGCATACTTTGGTGACTTAGGTTCTTAGGCTAACTTTTTTTTTTAGTCAAAAAAGGAAAATGGCTAAAGAGTTTATTATATCTCACACTTTTCACAAAAACTTCCAAGTACCAAATCATTCCAATAAAGTATTAACTTTGATAAATTTAAATTGTACTACATTCAGCTACCCTTTATGAATTGACATCATTTTCAATTTAACACTGATATGATTATTAAATGTTCATGGAGTGTAGTCACAAAAATAAATGCACTTAAAAAATCGTTGTTATTTAAGACTTAAAAAAACTGAGAGTTATAAGTATTTAATTAAAAAGAAGTTTGGACCACCCCATATTCTTGAAGTTCCATGCACATACAAACTACCTTAATAAACTGGTTGGTGCCCTAAGTCACTCTACAGAATAAAAGGTTTATCCTTATTAACAGGAGTATACCACCCTTTTGCACTAGTAAGAATGTATAAAAATAATATGAAAAAACCTAAATAAGAAATAATAAAACTAGAAAAAAGGAAGAGAGAACAACCGTGCATCAGTACTTATTGCTTATATATTAAGTATAATACAAAACTTTAATAATTAAATAAAGAGGAAATGAACCAAGAATGTGTGTATTGATTTTTAGGGCATCTTGTAATGGGTATGAGGCTATGAAATTGCCGTTATATCCTCATTTTATTATTGATAAGTGATTGCTATAAGGGGATTTTAGTATATATCTACATATATAAAATAAAGAAAAGTAGACGGGTTGGGGCTGGGGCTGGGGCCGGGCTAATACTGTCCAAGCCCAGACCTCAATTCTCAAGACCTGCAAAAAATTGTCTAAGCCCGTCGGCCCTAGGGTTTTTCCTTAAAAACAGAAGCTCTCATTTTAAGGGACTTTTGAGGGCCAGGCCGGGTCGAGCCCCATTGTCTCAGGGTCAAATTGATTGGCATGGCACATATTTGGGTAAGCCCCGTAATCTTTGCTCTCATGCCAGACCATTCACTAGACCTCTATTATTCCGCTGACATGTGCCCTCTTATCACATGGGATATGGAAGAATTTTAGTCAGACAACCATGGTTTGTCACAGGGTAAGGTAGGACATTTTAATTTCATTAATTATCACAACTCCGAAGAGTAGCTCAGTTAGCCTAGGACCACGGTTTGCTCATAAAGGTCGGGAGTTTGAAACCGCACTACTACACTGGAGCTACTGTGGATTACCTAGCTCCTTGGGCCCGTAGGGATTAGTTCGGCCCAAACAGCTGAAACACACTTCCTCTCTTATGAAAAAAAAAAAAAAATCATTAATGACCACATGACTTTAGTGGCAATATCAATTAGTCTCCCACTCAAGACCGGCAGCTATCTGGAGGAGACACTAAGATCCGAATTGAGCAGGTACTTTATTCCCTTGTGCCCATCTTTCCAACTTTCCTGGCCAGGCCATGCAATGGGTCCCAACGGTGATCTTGCTTGGGAATGGTTACCCTTTCCCCTCCTAGAGGGATCTGTTGCTTTTGGCGCATCCTATGAGAGCCAACCAAATAGTGGGTATGTTGGATTCTGAGTTGGAGTTTTGGAGGATCAGTCCTTGTTCCCTTGTAGTAAAGAGGCTTTTGCCATGGCATATAGGATGATACTAACTTGTTTTCGACATAGTTTTAAATGGGAGTGAGAAAACTTGACTCGATCTGCTAACTCGGCCTTAAATACGACCCATATTTGACTCGCCAAATCCAACCCCCATAAAATATGGGCAAGTCAGGGGTCATGTTTTCTTGACACATATAAAAAATGAGCTGGGCTAGAGTTAACCCATTTAACCCAACAAAAGTATTGAGTACCCTTATTTGACTTGCAAAAATATAAATTCATATAGTTCTTGAAATGAAGCCGGGATTGGGCTAAGCATTTACAAATGGGCTAGAAATTGGAAGGATTGGTCTAGTTTAATGTAGGAACTAGAAAAATGTTAATGGACTTTGACCCAACTTTTTAAAAACACAAAAACAAGTTAATGGGCCTAACATAGTTCTTGGGCTGGAGTTGGGTAGGATTGGGCTTTTATAAGTTGGGTCGGGTTACATCAAGTTAACTAGCTTGGCCCACATGTTTGAGGATTATATGGGTTAGTTTGGGCTCACCCAAGTTAAGGATATTTGATCCATTTTAAAAAGGGTTAGTGCAAGGATGCCGTGTGGGGTTTATGGTGGGCATCTTTATTTTAGAGGTTCCACTTTTTGTAGACGATGGAGATTGAAAACTCAACACAGCTACTTGAGAGGATCCCTAGAAGAAAACTCCTCAAGTTGACAAACATGTCAAACCATGGACAGGGCAGGCTTGTCCTAATCTGGCCCATTAGTTGTTAGGCAATGCTCACGTCTGGTTGGAGCCCACCAGCCTGAAAGTCAAGTGCATGCCTTGCCCAGAAATTCCGCAAATTGACATAGATGTCAAACCATGGTGTTCTAGTTGGCCAGGCTGCATGATTCACCCCATGTGAGAGAACCTTAGCATGTACATAACTTTTGAAGAAATCTAGTAAGGTACTCCCAGGACTACTGAAGAATAATAGTAAGAGTAGATTTCAAACTAGTTTTTTTTTTTTTTTTTTTTTTTTTTGTTAGAAAGATTTCAAACTAGTTGAGCTATTGATGGCCCAAAAGAATGTAATTAGCTTTGTCGGCCCAATTACATAACCTAGTTGCGGAAAAGAATCTATTATTAGGGTTGGCAATGGACTGGGTCAAGTGAAGTTATGAAGAGGTTGACCAATCAGTAAGGGCTAACCCTACTGTAAAAAGTAGTAAAGTGGAGAATTACTTTTCTCATCTATAAGAAGTTCAAATGGAAAAAGCAAAAAGCTTTCCTCAGGCTTGTCCTAATCTGGCCCATTAGCACTTAGGCCATTTCTCAAGTCTGGTTGCAGCCCACAATCCTGAGAGTCAAACCCATGCCCTCCCCATTTTGGTATCTCATCCCTTGAAAAATGTATGTTGGGATGCCCCTTTACACATCTATTACTGGCTGCTCATGCCTGGCCTATTTAACAATTGAGCCTTAAAATCAGCCTAATGAAGGCTAGGAGTGTCTCAGTCTTGGGCCAGTCATGAGCTTCTCTAATTTGGAGCACAGCCACAACCAAATCGAACTCTTAGCGGACCCTCTACTAGTAAGCCGAGCAGAATTGGATAATCTAGAATCCATATCCACAGCCAACTTAACAAAATTGGCACTGCACAAATAAAATGTAGTAGATGGGGCAATGGGCATCCATCGCTGGGACAAATGGATTGGCTCTTTATACTCCATTCCAGTTTCTCAGATCAGGTTTGAAGGATAATCAGGTACCAAACAGAGGCTAAAAGAACTGACCCATTTAATAAATGGGTCACGGGTAAGTCCAGTTTCGCCTTCATTCCAAGAGGTCCCCAAGTCTTTCACCTGTCTGTGGAGCGTTGGGAAAAAACTGATTGTATAGATACCCTTTCCCACATTCCCCATTTTTTATCTTCAATGTGCAGGACTTGATCCCAAGGCCTTGTTCGATATTTTACTCTCATGTGATAGAGCAATCTAAAATAAGGTCACGAATTCGGATTCGTTTATCTGACCCTAGTTAAGGATATTTGATCAGTAGGTCCCACTTGTAGGACCCTTCCTCTCTCCCAAAACCCTCGTCCAAACCCTCCCCAAATTCAACGAATTCCAGATCTTCCAAACAATCCTCCCATGGCAGAAACCAAAGAAAAGCCCAAAGAAAGGAGGAAAACAAGAACCATCAGCAGCAGCAGAAGCACAACAAACTCACAATCCAAAAAACAAACACCATATCTAACTGCCACGTCCACCACACAACAACTGTTCTGGTTCGCCGGCGTCGCCACCTGCATAAAGCTCCTCCTCATCCCCGCCTATCGCAGCACCGACTTCGAAGTCCACCGCCACTGGCTCGCCCTCACCTCCTCCCTCCCCCTCCCCCTCTGGTACTTCGACGCCACCAGCCCATGGACCCTCGACTACCCCCCCTTCTTCGCCTACTTCGAGCTCCTACTCTCCTCCTTCGCCCGCCTCCTCGATCCCACCATCGTCGACCTCCGCCGCGGCCTCGACTACTCCGCCGACTCCGTCGTCTACTTCCAGCGCCTCTCCGTCATCGTCGCCGATCTGGGTCTCCTTTATGGGGCCTACAGATTCGCCCGCAAGCTCGATGGGGCGAGGAGGACGATGCTTCTCGTGCTGATCGTGTGGTCTCCGGCGCTTCTTATTGTTGACCACATTCATTTTCAGTATAATGGGTTCTTGATTGGGATTCTGTTGGTGTCGCTGTCGTTTTTGGAAGAAGGGAGGGATTTGATTGGGGGGTTCTTTTTTGCAGTGCTGTTGTGTTTCAAGCATCTGTTTGCGGTCGCGGCGCCTGTTTATTTTGTGTATCTGTTGAGGCATTACTGCAGGGGAGGGATTGGGACAGGGTTTTGGAGGTTTTTGAAAATGGGGGCGGTGGTGGGGGCGGTGTTTGGGATGGCGTTTGGGCCGTTCATCTATCATAGGCAGGTAAGATGTTGAGTTTCTCCTTTTATTGGAGCAATGTGGATTCTGAGTTATTTGATTTTGGAATTGATGTGAGAAGCATTTGCTAAGTTTTTTTAATTTGTAGAGATGGGGTCTTGAATTTTAGCTTCTTATTTGATTGGGGTTCATTCTAATCGCATTTCCATCATATTTGAAAATTTTGAATTTGGCATTCGATAACAGTTATGTTTCTTATATAACACATTTGATCCTATGGTTAACATGACAAAGTGTTATGATAACATGAATTAAGTCAGACAACAGTGGCTTGTAATCAATTTATGGCTATGATAACATGCTTACTTTAAGCCCGTGCCTATACATACAATTACTACTAATGTTAGTACGCATTCGAGTTCTGTTAGACGGTTTCACATGGTTTGATATTATTTCCATTTCACATGTTCTTTGATCTCCACCTTTCAGCACTTATTCAATTCAAAGCGGGCGAGTAGTTTACATGCATTCTAATTCTTTCTTTGTTAAAAGTTTTTCATTTAAATTAGTTTTTTGGTTAGCAATCTTCATTTTCTTAATGTATGAGATTTTAAATTACTAGTAGATGAAGTGACTAGATTATAGGGAGGATTTCTTTATTGTATTTCACTATGCAATGGTAGTTCTGAGCCCATCACCATGACGGTCATGTACATTGTTGTATGAAGTTGAATGATGGTTGGCAAATAAACAGAAAAAGGCAAAAGTACATGTAGCCAAGATCACTTGCTATGATGGATGTGTGGAGTTAAAATAAATGATAGAATCGGGAATGACTACATACGAAAAGATCTATGGTACCTTTAGTTAAAGGAATGGCATTTGAGATAGTTTAGGCACTTACATAGAAGGCCGGAAATGACTCTTGTACGGTGAATTGAAAGGTTACAAGTTCAGTTACCTAGGCAAAGGGGGAAACATGTAAAGATATTGATGAAATGATGAGGAAAGTCACGTTGGATTGTTGAGTTACAAAATAGCATGACATCAAACAATAGCATAAGCCAAAAAGGAAACTTTAAATGGTTGGATATGGCTACTATGACTGTGATATTGATGATCCCTTGATGGGGAATTGTCAAGTCTGATGAGAATAACCTAACCAGCTTTTAAGAATTTTTTCTTAGAGAGGATACCCACTATTCAATGTTCCTCTTAACAAATCTTTGTTAGAGAGGATATCCAATATATTCAATGTTCTTTTCAAAGAACGTGTGGCAATGCTAGTAAGTTCTTTTGCAGAGTTACCTTTATGTCCTCTTATATTTGCATTTCTCTTATTGTCACCCACAAGTGAAATCTCTCTCTCTCTGTCTCTCTCTCTCTCTCTCTCTCTTGTGACCTCGCATATCTCTACAGGAGAAACTCCAGTTGCTTCAATCATCACATTTGTCATGACATGCGGCTTTTCTTACAGATGCACCAAGTCCTCAGTCGTATGTTCCCATTTGGAAGGGGGCTGTGTCATGCATATTGGGCTCCCAATTTCTGGGTATTTTATATAATTGCTGATAAAGGGCTTGCTTTCGTGCTCACAAGGCTGGGATTCCACATTAAGGCATCTGCAGCATCATTCACTGGGGGGCTAGTGGGAGATTCTTCACCCTTTTCTGTACTACCACAGGTACACTTACCTTTGAAAACCTTTTTATTTTTATTTTTATTTTTTATTTTCTTCCTTGTAGGTCTTTTAGAACTAACCTTGGAATTGTAATTCTATAAATTGACAGGTCACCCCCTTGGTAACTTTCTTGTTGGTCATACTTGCTATATCTCCATGTCTTGTGAAGGCATGGAGAGACCCTCAGCCAAAGAATATCACAAGATGGGTAGCATATGCTTACACCTGTGGTTTTCTCTTTGGATGGCATGTACACGAGAAAGCATCAATCCATTTTGTGATCCCCCTAGGCATTGTTGCACTGCATAGCTTGGAGGATGCTAGGCACTATTTCTTGTTATCGACAGGTACAGTTTAACCTTCTGCATTTACGATTTTCTTGTGAAGCTTACAGATTGGAAGGCAGCTTTTCTTAGTATTTGTTTGGGACATTGAGCACGGACAATTTCTGACAACCTTTCTTGCCATTAATGAACAAATTTCATTTTAACCATCAGGAAAAGATTCAACTTACAGAAGTTGCATAGTGACTTGTTTTGTATATTGTGATGCTGTTTTCTTTATAAATATGTTTCAATTGGTAAGCACACTGTCATGGTATCATCGGGGGATCACTAACACTTGCTCAAATCCCTCTATGAAGGATGGGCTCAAATCCCTCTGTGAAGGATGGGATCCTAACAGCTGCACCTTTTGTGTACTCGTATATCTTTTACTTGAATTCAATTCCTTATAAAGTTTGATTTTTCGCATATAGAGAGAACATTGGGATTTGTTATGTGGGAAGAAAGGGGGATGGGATGACCATTGTCCTCATTAAGAAAGCATTAGTAGTTTTTTTTTTTTTAATTAAGAATTATTTATGATTGATTTGGCTGAAGGAGGAATCTGGGAGCGAGGTCGATCCTCTTCTTAAAATATTTGATGAGCACCCTTCATTTTATTTATTTCTTTTTGTGCATGTTTATTCCTTGAATACTATCTTTTATTTTGGATTAACCCATATGGACCCAATAGATTGAAAACCGTCATGTGCTGCTGGTGATGTATGCAACAAGCTCTCTCTCTCTCTCTCTCTCTCGCCAATTTTAAGTTAGACGAGATCCTTGATTATGGTGTTTTGTTATTTGAAATACAAAAAATGGTGTCATGGATGTAGAATTAGCATTCATATTGCATAAAAATGTTTAAAAAACTAGAATAAATTTGAGCAACTAGGTGACCTTTGAGTTGGACTGGTTCACTCCCTGTAGCCCAAAAGCCTTAAAAATATAATACAAAATCTCAAGGAAAAAAAATATAAATCTAAAGTTTTAAATTTCATCATTAGTTAGTACAAATAAATTTAAGTATAAATAGGTCTCCTCTTTTTTTCCCCTTAATCGAAGAAACAGTGCATCTGATCTTTAAGTGCTTAGATATCCATGAAGATCTGGTTTTTGATCTTCTAACATTATTGTAAAGAACCATTCTGAAAAAAAAAAGGTGTAAAAGGTCCCCTAAAAGTCTCCCAAACACGAAAATAGGGAAAAAACTGGGTTTAAGCCCTTCAATAGGGGTTAGCTAGGCAGTTGACTAGGATTGTGACTCGACTCAGTGGGTGCAGTCCAATTTGACTTGGCTGATTTTCAAAACCATAGACTTTCTTGCAATATTTATTTACTTGTTGAGTGGTAGTAGGAAATTCCAAAACTTGAAGTGCAACTGGTGCAAATCACAAGAACTCGCATTTGAAGTAGTGCATATAGATATGAGTTCATTTGATCTTAATATGAATTATGATTTATGATATCTGGGTACTTTTATATGCCTACCTCACTTGTATCTAAAGAATATAGTAATGGTACTGTTGCTCATCTCTCACCAGTACTTATATTCAGTTTCAGGTGTCTCCTACTTCTCTAGTTCCATTATTACAGAGTTCTATCAGTTTTTTTTTTTTACTTTTCAGTATAAAAAATACTAGGACTGTAAGTTCTCACAAATTATTAAATTAGAAATGTACTATAGTTGAAAAGTAATGCTTTATATAAAATTCTTAATAGAAAATATGAACTTTTGTGTTATAGATAAGGTAGCTGATGATGATGCAGCAAATTACTGACAACTGTTGTAAAAAAGCCTGCGATCATGATATGGATTTTCGTACAAAATGTAGATATCTATCACGTTTCTTCTAATTGTGGCCAAGGGAAAGAACAGTAGCACAGTAGGAAGAAGCTCATTGTTGCAACCTTGTGGTTGCAGATTCAAGCCATGTTACCTTTAAAAGAAAAACAAAAGAAGCAAGACCTGGCAGCTGAAAATACATGACAAATGTCTTAACATCCCGCACAAGATGATCCTGTTCTTGTCCATGAGATAAATGCGTATAAGGTATGGTTGGGCAATCTAGATTGCTAAGCTGATGAGCCCATCCCTCGTATGCTTAAGATAAAACAGCCCCGTCTCAACCATAAGGTCTTAGCCTAACATAATTTCTTACTGATTAGTCAAACAGGTAATTTATCCTACAAATATAGATATATGATGCAGCCACGTGAACCCAGGCCCCCAATTGGGACC
Source organism: Persea americana (assembly GCA_029852735.1). Taxonomy (NCBI): domain Eukaryota; kingdom Viridiplantae; phylum Streptophyta; class Magnoliopsida; order Laurales; family Lauraceae; genus Persea; species Persea americana. The sequence goes on from CM056814.1 coordinate 17,188,764, forward strand.
CACCAAAAAGCAAGTTCTTATGAAATCTACTTTTTGCAAGTCTCAAACTTATGCAAATCTTGGGATTTCTGTGTCTCCTTTTTGTCATAATAGAAGCCCTTTAACTGTTCAAATAATAATAATAGAATAATCGAAGCCCTTTATTTATTGCTTTATTTGGTTTATTAATCTCTGGTTTAGAAATGCGTTGGGCATGTAAAGGTTGAGATTTACTCGAGAGGTTAAGAAGTAGAACTCTCAAAGCCGAGCCTAGAAATATGAGTTTGATAATGTTAGAAAGCTAGGTTCCATAGTAGGGTCAATGGCTATATATATATTGTGTGTGTGTCCAGATGGTTCTAGTGAAGGACAACGATATTAAAGAAAGGTTGGAGGGAATATTTTAGCAAATTTTTAAATGAAGACTATATAGGAGATATATGAACAAGAGAGGATACTTTGTTAGCATACCACACTTTGTTCCATAGAATTAGGGTGGTGGAACTAAAGAAAGCATCGAAACAAATGAAGACAGAAAAGATTACAGGTCTAGATGACATAGGCTTAGAAATGCTTAGGAGAAATTGGAGGGATTTGGTTAACGAGGCTCTTCAATTAGATAGTAATGACAACGAAAATCTCAGATGTATGGAGAAGAAGTGCTATAGTGCCTATATATATAAGAACAAGGGAGATACAAAACTGCACCAACTATCGTGGGTTTAAACTTATGAGTCAAACTATAAAGTTATGAGAGAGGGTAATGGTGCAAAGGCTTAGATAGAAGACTAAGAAATTTGAAAATCAATTTGGGTTTATGCCAGGGAGGTTAATTATGGAAGCTATCTTCCTACTCAGGCAATTGATGAAATATCAATCGAAGAGGAAAAATCTGCATATGGTCTTCATCAATCTAGAAAAAGCTTACAATAGGGTACCTAGTGATTTAATTTGATGGGTTTTAAATAAAAGGAATATTCTAAGGGATTAGATTGAAATTATTAAAGACACATATGAAGGAGCGGTAACGAGTGTGAGAACTACCTATGAGGAGACATGTGAGTTCCCAATGACTAGGTTTTCTTTAGAGGTCAGCCCTAAGCCCTTATCTCTTTGCACTGATTAACGGTGAGTTAACTGCTTGTATTCAAGAGGAGATATCTTGGTGTATGTTGTTTGCAGATAATAGTGTCGGTAGATGAATTAAGGGATGGTGTGAATGCAAAACTCGAGAGATGGTAGGAGGCTTTGGAATCCAAAGGCTTTAAAATAAGCATATAAAGACAGAATATATGGATTGCAATTTGAAACTTTGGTGGGTGTATACAAAGAGCTGAAACTATGGTATAAATTGAAGCTCATGAGATACCACAAAGAGATTCATTCCATTATCTAGGCTCGATAATTAGTAAGGATGGGGAAATTGATGGAGATGTCGAACAAAAGATAAAGCAGGATGGTTGAAGTGTAGACTTGCTTCTAGAGTACTTTGCGACTGACAAATACTAGCTAGATTGAAGGGAGAATTTTATAGTATAATGATTAGATGAGCTAAGATCTATGGAGCAGAATGTTGGTAAATCAGGAAGCAACATATGTGCAAAATGAATGTAGCAGAAATGAGAATGTTGAGGTGGATGTGGTAAAACTTGGAAGGATAAAATTAGAAATGAGTGCTTTTGAGAGCATTTAGGGGTGTAGCATCAATATGGGATAAAATTAGAGAAACCCGTTTGAGATGATTTGAGCATATCCAACACTGGCTGGCAATGGCACCATTGAGAGAGAGAGAGAGAGGTGGGTGTGATGCTTGCTTTTGCTTTTTGACTGCTGCAAATGTGATCTAATTCCTTGCAAATACTTCCCTTTGCTGCTGTTTTTCTGTGGTGGATAAAATTGAATATTTTGCAATGCCAAGGTTGTGGTATGATTTCTTTAATTGTTTATCATTGAAGATCTGTGCAATCAATTCTTTGATCCTGACATCGGGCCCTCGTGTTGAACTGGATGTTTACAAGCTTTCTTTGGAATACACAATGAGTACCATCCATTCTGTTAAGACGACTGCACTTGAAATCCATGCTAGATGCAAGGCACAATACTTCGTCATTCCAAATAGCCCGAGTTCAATAGTATTTAATTCTGCCATTTGCTTTTGTTGGACTGAACTGTATGTCTTGCATTAGATTTGGGATAGGTCACGTGCTGGATGAGCATTATTTAAAGTGACCAGTTCCTAAATTTTGTTTTAGGTGCTTGATTTAATTGTCAGACATTGTTTGGCTAGCAGCAGTCAATCCAGACTGAACCAGTGATTGACCTAACCAACCAAACATTGCCTTAATTTTGCTTTACCCCTCTTCAATAACGTCAATATGGATTCAACACTTGCTAGGTTAAACATTTCTTTTTTGAACGAAACCAACTCATGGAGTTGAGATTTTATTTGGACTTCATAATGGTATTCTAGAAAAATAAGGAAATTTTTGCACTTTATGCTGCAGCTTCAGTTCTATGAGAAAAGGACTCTAGCTCCAGGAAACTGGCTTAAATTGCGGGTCCAATCCTGAAAATTTTGAAAATTCCTAAGAAAACAGCTGTGCCCAGATTAGGTGTACAATGTCTTGCCATGGGAGTTGTTTCATCCTTAAAATGGAAGGATGAGAGGAGGAAAAAAAGTGGATTTTGGTGAAATTGGAAGATTCCAGCGCTCTCAAAATTATTGGCAACTGGCCAAAAAATTAAAAAAAAGAAAAGAAAAAGAAAACCCATCCAGATTAAACACAAGGCAAGCAAGTTTGAAATATTCTGAAACATGGATTAGTATTATAATTATAATGTTCATAGATTGGATCAGCCTTCCTGCAGTTTAGGATCTGCAATTCTTTCTTGTATTTCTGTAATTGTCTGATTCCCAAGACTTCCAAAAGACTTAGTCCAGAAAGAAATTTCTTGGGTTTCAAAAGAAAAGAAAAGAAAAGAGAAGGAGAGAGCGAAACACAGACAAATTCTGTTTGTTCTGAGAGTTATATAACTAGTCTTACATTGCTGCACTGAAGACTTACAATCGGCCTATTTTCGTTGATGCAGTGGCCTGTTATTCGATGTTCCCTCTTCTGTTTGAAACAAAAGAATATCCAATCAAAGTGTTGCTGCTGGTCACACATTTAGCTCTCATGTGGCTAGGTTTGTCCACGCAGTTGAGGTGGGATGCAGTATCCAAAGGTAGTGGAAGAGAAGAAGTGGGAGTCCCTAGCGAGAGACACGGAAATAAATTGATTGCATGGGTCGGAGCTACTTACCTGCTGGGCTTGTTGTTTGTTGAAGTATGGGGTCAAATGTTGCACCCTTACATTTTTGGTGACAGGCTTCCTTTTTTTCCTCTCATGTTGGTGTCTATATATTGTGCAATGGGAATGGTATACTCTTGGGTTTTGCAGTTGACATTGATAATTAAGTCCTGATAATGTAATTCACCTTGGTCCTTCTCATTGTTAGAAATTACCACTTTTTTCTAATTATTCTCCTTTATTCATGTATCACTTTTCTTTTCCTTTTTTTTTTTTTTAAGTGCTATCAAGAATTACTTGGAAGCTCTTTCTAGAAAAAAATTGAGAGGGTGACCCCATTAGAGAACTGAAAAAAAAATCCTTGAAAGATTTGATTAGAGTACTTAGGTGAAAATTATCCTAATATCATCTGCTAACTAAAAATCAAGGGTTGGCCAAGTGGTCAGGACCACGGTACTTCCCTCTTTT